>JAUMJJ010000092.1:2500-1336250 GCA_033556795.1 Tapera naevia | reverse complement strand
GTACCCAGACTGATTATTTCAGACACATACAACTTCAGGCCCTGCTCCACCCAGCCACATTACCAGGGAAGCTGGGGGCTGCCACTCCCTGTGTGGAGAGCTTGGTCCCAAGGTCTGGAGGGCTGAGCTCTGGTGTTTGGCTGTTGTGTCCACAAGGCAGAAGTTTCTAGAAAAGCCTCTTCTGCCCAGCCACTCACCTCCAGTATTTGCTATTTTTCTTGACAAAAAGGACACTTCTGTTACCATGCTACTAGACAATTTTCTCCTCTCTTTCACAGCACATTCCCAGCTAGCTGCTTTGTGTCTACATTCACTCCATACCTCAATTTTCTGCTCCTATACAGTGCAATTCCTTTGGTGGAAAAGTGGGAGGGAAGTGGGTGTCATGGGCCTGTGAGAGTCCTGCCCAGCCCTGAACAACGCCCCAGCTCTGAGGCAGGACATGGTCCCAGCCTCCCCACTGCCTGCCTGGGGGCTCTCCACAGTCCCTAGTAGGACAATTGCCACCCATCTGGTAAGTGCTTATAAGAAAGATGAAGACAAAATTTTTAGCAGGGCCTGTTGTGATAGGACAAGAGGAAATGGTTTTAAACTAAAAGAGGGTAGATTTAACCAGATAAAAGGAAAACATTTTTATGATGAGATCATTGAAAACTGGAACAGGCTGTCCAGAGAAGTGGTAGATGCCCCATCCCTTGAAACATTCAGGGCCTGGTTGGACGGGGCTCTGAGAAATCTGATCTAGCTGAAAAAGCCCCTATTCATTGCAGAGGAGTCGGACTAGATGACATTTAAAAGTCCCTTCAACTCAACCTATTCTATGATTCTGTGATTTGATGTTTCCACAACTGCAAGTATTTCATAGATTTCCTACTGTGCAACAGCTTCCATCTCCCCCTGTTTGTTGACAATTGGTGTAGATACACTTCAGTTGGGTCATCGATCACACCACCTTTTTGGGGGGAGAAGCCCTAAATCCTAAGTGACTTAGGTGCTTATGTGATTTCTAATAATAATCCTCACTTCTTTGCTGTCTCATGGCTCTCCATTCCCTGCCTTTGCTCAGACTGCAGACTGAAGGACCTCACTAGCATACCATCCCTCAAACATCCTCATGCCACCAGGATTAGTTCTAGGGAGCCTGGTTTTGGTCCTTTCTCCCTTCAAACCTAGTTTAAAGCTCTTTCTATGAATCCTGTTAACTTTTGTGCAAAGATTTTTTCCCTCTTTGATACAAGTGTACCCCATCTGTCACCCACAAGCCTGGTGTCATAAAGAACCATGACCAAAAACCCCAAAATTCCACCAGTGACACCAGGCTCAGAGCCACGTGTTGATCTGCTGGTTCTTCCTCTTCCTTTCCTCATTATTCCCTGCAACTGGAAGGACAAAGAACTTCACTTACACTCCTGATCTCTTAACCAGTCATTTTAAGGCCCTGAAGACTCTTGGTTATCCTTGAACTTCTTGTTGTAACTTCATTGCTCTATACCTGAAAAATCATCGATGGATAGCAATTGGAGGGTCATACCAGGGTAGGAAACTTTCTTTTCACATCTTTAACCTAGGCCCCAGGGAAGCAACAGATGTCCCAAAGAAGTGGGTCTGGTCTGCATATTAGCCCTTCTGTTCCCCTCAGGAGAAGAGTCTGCTATGTTGATGACCAGTCTTTTTTCCTTTGTGGAAGTAGTTTTGACACAGAGTGTAGTCCAACTTAACCGTAGCAAGATCTCCAAGCTAGTTGAATCAGTTGTACTAACTGCTTTGGACTGATGTCTCCAAGATGCATTACTTGTGGTCGGACAAAAGTTACGGTTTATAACAGGTAAGAAACTTTATCTGCAAAATTGTTGTAATGTGCTTTTTCTTTTTGTATCTACTGTAGGAAAAAATCTTCCCTGTGAAAAAGGTTGTTCCTAATTTTCTGTGGAAAAAACGTCTGTCTCACTGAAAGAACACAAACTGCAATATTTGGCATCCATCTCCTCTACAATGATTGCTTTTCTGACAATCGACAAACAAATTGTAGATTGTTCCAAACAAATCCTTTGGTTTATGATTTGCTGCTAAACTCTGAGATGAACTGGTTTGTCCATGGCTGTCCATGCGTAAGGACTATGCTAACAGTTAATGCCCAGACCTATCAAACAGAGATTAAGTGACAGACTATAGGAATGAATTAAAGAGTCAAACTCACTCTCTGCTGTCTCATTGGGACTGTGTGTTAGAAAAACTTTAGAAAGTGAATGGTATCAGTGCCGACAAGGAAGACATGATGCTGAGAATAGGAGAGAAGCCCGAGCCCCATGTGACCCACTGGCACACGCTGCTCCTTCTCACGGGACCCCGGAAAGGAAGAAACCGGAGACAAGTCGAATGTGCACACATCCATTAGGGATAATGCTACCCAGTGTGGCAAGCAAATTTTTGAGGTCAAAGAATGGTTGCTCTGTGCTCCACTCCATGTGAGGACACATTGTTTTCCTTCAGTCCAGCTCACTCAGCCTTAAGCAAAGGGTTTAGGGCTTAGGTCTAAACGAGTTATTTACTTGAAGGGATAATGCGTGGGTCAGGTTCAACAAAAGGCATTAGAATATGCAGCACAAGATTGCCACAAGATTGAATAAATCCAAATATTACCATATTTCCTTGGAAGAAAATAAATACCACCCGAGAGAAAAGTGGTCAGAAATCAGAGACGTGTCTGTCCTGCATTGTACATACCAGCATTGTTGCCCAGGTAGACATTCCCACCAAATAACTGACTAGAACAACATTGCTGCTGAATTCAGTCACGGCACTGCTAACCCAGCCTTTAAATACTGGGAACTCAAACAATAATTTTTCTAATGCACTGAGTTAGTTTTACTCCCACTCAACTTTCCTATCTGTGCTTTCAATTTAAGAATCTTTTACCACAGATTTGTACAACAATTTAATTGTGTAAGGCCTGATCCTGTGAGGTGTTGAACACCTTTGGCTAACACCACACATCACTGGAGGAATGTTTTGTCTTTGGCTGCATTTTCACCCTGGCAGTTTACCCTGTCTTTTTCACATGTTGTGGTACTACCTAACCCACTTCACTGTTTTTTGCATTCCTGATATGCAGAATTATTTAAGTAATTGCCTTAGTAATGTAAATATTTTAGTGATGTAATAAACATGTTTATAAGTTTAAAAGCAGAGAATATTTCCACAGACTTCAAGGGAACTTTCAATATAATTAACATTATTAATTAAATTTAATTCCAACCAAAGTTAGGTCTTTATTTTATTTCCTGTTTATGTCATGCAGATCCTGAGGAAGTGGCTTATGCTAGGGAATCACACAAAATTGCAAGGTTGCCAATGATATCCTTTATGTCACATAGACCCTATGCAGCAAAGGAAATTTCATTGGATCCATAAAAACAAATCACCATCATCTTATAGTAATTAGGCATTTCACAATGACTTTCCAAAAGACTTCACAAAACAGATGGATTAGATAATGGCATGTTGCTTGCACAGCCACAAATATAAGTAATGAAGATCAAGTCTTTGAAAGAATTTACCACCCGAAACCCAAGTACCTGTAAGGAGAACCATGGCAACTCTCTAACAGTTTTGTGCATTTTAGATTCTCCGAGGACAGATGTAACTGGTCAATCCACTGGATCTATAAATATCAATAAATAATACACATATAAGCTTTTAATCTATTTTAACAAAGACCTGCCTAATCTCCTCAACAGTAACACTTCCATTACAGACCTGCCAAATTTCATTAGTTTTCTATTTCCAGTCAAACATAAAAAGAGTGTGCCAGTCATTCAGTAAAAATTTCCAGGTTTGGTAAACAAAAACATGGGACTACAAGCCAGATCTTTGCAGAGATCAATAAGAAGAAGGAACCTGACAAAACATCACCACTAAGATGGGAACTTTCACTGAGATTGCTGTTAACACTCTCCGCTTGGAGAGATTACAGAGGCAAAAAATCAGTGTTAGGTTGAAGTACTTTCAGTGGAAGGTCTTCAGTTAATCTCACCCATTTTGAATGTAACATTATGGAGTTGACACCAGCAGGAGGGAGAAGGAACAGCTACAAGCAGGGAAAAAGTAATTTCTCCAGCAAATATGGCCAACGTACTCACGCTCTTGCCCAAGTCCCTTTGAAGCTTGATCTAACTTATCTGCTCTGAAGTTAGAGCAAACAGCTCTTGCTCACCCCTCACCTGTAGCTTTCTGGTACACAGATCCATCAGAAGCAGTTAGTCAATGATGCCTCATTCTCCATATGATTTTTGACACAGCAAACGAGGCAGCAGCTGCCCTTATTTGGAGTAAAGTGCCACTTGCCCTAAGCAGATTTCAAGCCATCAAGGAGCTGTGCTATGGGCTCTGAAAACTGCCGTTACCTTAAATACCAAAATAGACTCTTGAAGATTCTGGGTGAAGAAATCAACATTCTTAAGAAAGAAATTTGCCTAAAAGTGAGCCAAAGGATGATCTATTAAACCAAAACTACTGCATTTATCAGGTTGAAACTAGTCCTTGTATTCACCCTTAGGCAAGCTACCAAAAATCTCTCTATATGCAAGTGTTCCACTCACTTTGGTGGTCCACTTTTGGTTATAAGGATGTCATGAAGGTCTAAACAAAACCTGCAAAACCATTAGCTGGACACTCATGCTAAATGGTATGAATCTGAACAACAGCATTTGGTCCCAGGTCATACATATATCTACCCCTGAGAACATCAAGAATCAAAACCAATCATTATTAAAATCAGTAATTGTGGATTGTCTGTATATTAGTGCATTCTAGCGTCAGATACAGGGAGATGTCAACCTAACTATTTAATTAAAACTGATTTATTGTGGTTTTAGTTTGAAATAGTAGGAGTCCTTATGAGAGGAATAGCAGTTTTTAATATAACTAATTACAATGTCCGAAATTTGACCAAAAAATTCACAGAACAAATTATTCAATTGGATTTCTAAAGTGGATATCGATATTCCTGGATACAGTTAATAAAAACAAGTTTAATATTTACCAAATTTGCTGACAAAATACGACTCAGTACAGAATCAGATTGTCCATGAGTATTTGTGATAAGGCATTTATTATTTATATTATTACCATATGCACCAGTTAAACATTTGAAAAAGTAATTCTTATAATGAAACAACAGAGAAGATAGTACTTAATTTCCAGTGGGAAGAATTTAAGGATTTTCATATGAAAATCGTGTGTATGCAGAGTAGATCACATAAACGTAATTTAGAAGTTGTAACAGAGTGTTTGTATAGAGCATCTAAAAAATAAAAATGAATCAGGAATGTTTGAAACTAAAGTAACAATCAACATTTATAAGTCAGAGAAATTTTAAAAATAATAACACTCTATTTTAATTACAGGCGGGAAATAATTTAATGGTATTTGAAAATACAGGCACACAAAAAACCTTTGTTGCCTGTAAGGAGTTGTATGAAGAAAGAAGTGTACAAAAAGTGCCTATTTTCTTTAAATAATATTCTTTCCGGATTTGGGTTCCACACAAGTTGATTCCACTTAAAAAAAAATAGGAAAAATTGATTTAGCCTGAGCCTTAAGAGATAATCACAATATAGCTCTACATGACAGTGACTTAATTTCAGATGGGGAGGGAAAACACCAGAAATTTACTCTTAGGAGAATTCTGTTTTGGTTGTGGACAAGCATTTAACATTTCTATCATAAGGAGGAAATCTTTCAACTTCATGTAAACAGTCCTTTATTTAGAAATACAGGCATGTAGCATTTCTTACAACTAGAGGAGAAGCTGGCCTGTTACGCTTGTGTTAGACAGGATAATCGTGCACAATTTACCTAGTTTTTCTTTTCATGGAAGATGTTCAAAATGAGCTGTTGTTGGAATCCAAAAGAATTATGTGGAAAGAGAAATGTCAAATCTTCTTCTAAGAATCCTACATCACTGGTGCTGCAGACCATGCTCCAAGGAAAACAGAGCAACATTTTAGAGTAGTGCATAGTTAAGTGGCACAATTTTAACTATCAGTCCTTTTAACTTACTCTATCCAGGAATGTTTTAATCTGAATAAATCAGTCCAGTAGCTTCATTCTTTTCAATATAGTATGAAGGACATAGAGAACTATAAATCTGAGTGTTACTGCTGTTGACTGTATGAAGTCTGGGAAAAACACAACCTTTTTTAAAAACCCTTCTATGCTGAGAAACACCTTTTTCTCATAAGACATATTCCACGGGGTACTTTATTCTCCCTCAGTTTCACCTTAGCTTATACAGATGAGGCAAGCCTACGTAAAGCAAAACTTTGATTTGAATTGGACAGAATCCTATGTACACACTCATCCCCTGGAACTGAAAGCTCATTTAGGAAGAAGGTTCTTTACCTTTCTTTGAAGATTGAAGTGATGGGAGACCAGGGTTGGGAAAGAGCTGTTGGATTGAGAAAACCAAATCAATTAAATCAGTTTATGAAGTCTTGCAGCCTGGTGCCATTTCCTCTGATGACAACAATGATACCTATTGTCTCCCAGGAAGAGAATGGAAACTGTTGAGGTGCAATGCACTTAAAAAAAAAAAAACCTTTACGCTAGGGCTCACCAAATTGCTTTCTGGGCAAATGATGACATTTATATAGATGAAGCTGGCAACTGGGAAGAAAACTACTTTTCTACCTTTTAGACTGACCTTAAAACTGATTTCTTTTAGTTTAGATATTCTGCTTTAATCTCTTAACCTCAAAAAAAAATTTCCAAATACATACATTCGAAAACCAACTGCATAATTCCCCAGTGAGTGAAGCCATTCAGATGTTGCTTGAGCAAAGACAAAACCCTCTGCTTGCCTGAAGGTTTTGTCTGGGTTGGTTCAATGGCCTGATTCAAAGGTGATTGCAGCCACTGTAGAGCCATCACTGCATCGCTCCAAGCTTCAATCTGCACTACCTCCTCATCATGCTGTCATTTAACACTTTCTTTGCCAGAAGAAAGTGGACAGAACATCATCTTTTTTTCCTGGGAACAGGGAGACTCCTTCTCCAGGGTGAGCAAGAGCTTAAAGAAATCTTCATAAAGCAAGGTCTTAGTGAAGATGCTGTGAACTGCTGCCTGAATAGGCTCTTCTCTGCTGAAGGCAAGTTGAGCCTGGGGGAGAAGCTTCTAACACAAGCACCAAAAGTATGACTTCCTGTATTTGCCTTTTCAATGTTTTTCACACTGGTGTGGATGTTACAAGGAAACTCCTTCTTGTTTGTGAGCTGGGAGTGTTTCAGTAGCAGTCGTTAAAGAACAAGAAAATAAAGAAAAAAGACATAGTGTCAGTGTCACCTCTTAGTTTCGTTTTCAGTCAATCCCAGGCTTAGCAGAGTCATGGGAAGCAATACCAATAAAACTATCACAAGAAAGGACTGTTTAATCAGCCATGGAAGTGGTAGCATTCGAATTCTGGTGTAAAATCTCTGAGATTTTACTAAGGCATGAGATTTCTGAGAAAGACATAAACTGTCCACAGTTAAATGTGAAATCGTGGAACTTGCAGGACTTAAAAGAAAGCAAGGTGATAACTATAGTGCTCCTAACCAACTGCTTAGAACTGAGGCTGCTCAGCATCTATTTTTCCTGTAGAAACTAGATAATACTCAGAACTCAAAGATATTTTGAACCCAAATTGCACTTTTCAAACCCCATATTTTCCTCTACAGGTCAGTTAAAAAATAATTTCAACGGTGGGAAAAGCCAGATTTACAGAACACATCCCCAAAATTTCTGCCAGCCTTAAAATCTTCAAAAACTATCAGATGAATTGTTTTGAAATTAACTGGTTTATACATTAACTCAAAGCTTCCCTTGAGAACGTCTCCACTGTAACCATATATATGAAGTGCATTTCTGTGAGAGATTACTAGTGAAACTGGATTCATTTCCGTTCCCTCACCTTTCTTTGCACCTGCTGCTCTGTGTTAGGTTTGCATTTTAATTCTTAATCTTTGGGAAAATTTGCTTGCAGATTTTGAGATATATCAGTGCAAACATTAAATCATGACCCCTCTCTTCAGTTCACTTTTAAACTAAACCTGGGAAAAGCATACTTGAACCCAAAAGGTGAATATTTCTGATTCTAGCACCCTGGACCAGGTCTTTGTGAGCAAACTGCTTTGCAACCTCACAAAGTTAGATTAATTACTGTTGCTCTTCAGGGAAAATACTGTACAGGGGTTTTTTTACAAAAACAAGTTCTGCTACAGTGGGCCTTCTGTTTAGATACACTGAAAATTGCCCCGAAACTGTAAATCAGCCCCTCCCAAAAGCTTTTAACTATAACCAGCAGTATAGAAGGAGATAGTGTCTCAAGGCCCTTGAATTCAGAGTCCATTTCAGACCATTTTACTCTCACTTTCTGAGTAAACAGGCAATGCAGGAAGCCTGCTCAAACTGATCTTTTTCTTTGCAAACTATAATAACCTGCTTCAAAACCTCGGGAAGGTGACTTCAAAACTTTTCAGCTGTTCAGGAACCGGGGCTAATCCGGTGAGTTCTACTGACCTCACATATGGAAAATAACCAAGTAGGAACTAATGTGTATATCCTTTTTGAACTTCCTTTTACAAATTTCAGACTTAGGGAAAAGGCTGAAAAGGAAAAGCATTCTTTCCTATAAACATTAAGCTTTACAATACCATTCACTTTCCGTTCTCAAATTGAACCAGAGCCCACATTTTGTTATGGTTTCAAATTGTCTGCAATAACACCTTCCCCCCTTCTAAAATGTAGAAGGCAAAGCATATCCAAGATCATAATGTTTGGGGTTGTTTTAAACCACTTAGGAAGTCTGCAGAAACTAGACTCCCACAATTGCTTTGCACTGAGAGGAGAATAGGTTACTGAAAGGACACAAGAGATCTTTGTTTCGGGTTGTTTAAGATGCAGGAAAAAAGGAAACTTCTCAACAACAAACAAGCCTTAGAGGACCTTAGAAACAACCAGGGCAAAAAGAAAAAAAAAGTCTTTCTCCTACAGGATATAAAAGAAGCAAATTTCTCTGCATTCCTCAAGCTTACTTTTTTTTTTTTTTCCCCAGGCACTACCTGATAAATTGCCAAAGTCACAGAAGACTCCATCCTAAAAGATGAGCGCTTTCAACCCCTACCCACTCCACTGTATCTCTTAGGAAGTGGTCAGAGGATTCCACACACATTTCCAAAATTCAGCTTCCTGGATATTGATGTCCTGATAACTCTCAGCAGAGATTTTTTTTTCTTCCATAATTCACAGCTTTCTCCTATGAAGTCTGATATCTTTTCATGAAGGTATCCTTTTCCAAATGGCCCCTTTTTCCTGAAAGATTAAACTTTCATTTTCTGTTGTTGTTCTTGTTTCATCATCTGAGAGATGAGTGTCCTGATATTTTTTTGCATCATATTTCCATTGTTTTGTAAAAGCCTTTTCCTGTTCTCTTGGCTCTGGGGTTGGTCCTCTATGGCTGGAATGAGTGGGAGTTTTGCCACTGAATTGCACGGGAGCAGAAACAGATCCTTAAAGCAAGGGAAAATTGTCAAAGCCCACTTTGGTCTCCTTTCAGAGCAAACAATGCTCTTACTCTTCTTGTTAAGTGATTTTGTTTACATTCTAGTTTCTAGTAAATATATGACAGTGAAATTTTGGGAAACAATACTTATTTAGGCTTTTCAAACTCAGTGTCTTTTTTATCAGTTAAATACATAATTTAAAATAGGGAATTTAATAAAACTATTCTTGACTTCCATCTTCAGAATAGTATTTCAGGCAGAAATTTGCCATCCGTGTTTGAAGTGTGTTTGAACTGACAGAACTCTTTCATCCATAAATTAATCCATCATAACATAAAATTCATCATTATGTCATATTTGCTTTCTCTCTGTTTTTATAGGAACTAAAAAAATGTGCTTGTTGTAAATAGACAGAACTAAGGTGAGCAACATAAATGCACTGGAGTGTGGGGGAGCCATTTCCCTTACAACACTTCCTACATAAGGTACTCGTAGCCAGAACAGATGTATGTGCTTGATTCCTTAGGTGACTAGAAGTGCTATCATGTTTCTGCATTCCCCCAAAACAGCTGTTATTCTTCTACTGATCACCTCTGCAAATGAAAAAATCTGCCTTTCAACATATGTTTCAGGAAGCATATGAATGCTTTCTCCATGATATGAAGACAGGCATCCCCAACACTTCTAAAGATTCTATTTGCAGCCAGCCCTCACACCAGGACATTTCTCCATTCATAATGATACATAAATAAATATTTATTCATGTGCCTGTTTTGCATCAATCTCTCTGTGACATTGATGGAGTCGTGAGATAAACTCATCAGAAATAGCCAGATATTGTGTACTTATGTCATGGGAGCTGCATTGACACGAAGTACAGGGCAACAGCCTGAATTTACAAAATAGACAGTGACTGAAGGAAATCAGAGAGGAATGGTAGCACTTCTGCCTCCTGTACTGTTAAACTGTCATGAAGAGTCTCCATGAACAACACAGGCTATGACAGAGGCAGCAATAATGAACTAATTATGCATTTTGATTTGATGTACTTTCTGTAAAATAAAGCCATGAAACATTTTGCTGTGCAAGGTACGCATTAGATGGCATTGGAATGTAATCAGCTTTCTCAGGATGAAAAGGCAGCATCTGAAAATATATATATCAACCTTAGACAAGGAATAAACCGTAGATGGACAGACCACAGCACTCAGTAAGCCATGTGTTTGTGCATAAATGTGTCATTTTCTCTAAGGTAGATACTATTTGCTTGCCAACCTCACAATTTCCATAGTAATTATAGGATCAACCGATCATGTCAGCATGTATGGGAGAGTAACCACACTCAGTGGTCAGGCTGTCATCTAGTTGGTGGATTTGTGTAATCTCTCATAATTGTCTGTACTGGCTCCTGCAAGAGACTTGCGAATAATGAGAAGCTTCAAACTACATTTCCTAATCTGTGATAGAACAGGAACTTTGTGGCTGTAAAAAATGGAGGCTGGCCATGTTCATGCTGATTTACTGAAACAAAATCTCTTTAAAATCATGCAAATTTTGGAAAATGTACAACTTTCAAAAACAATGGGAAACTTTTGTCCAGCTAGGACCAAGGAATCCCACAGAGACCTGCTTCTTGTAGTATTGCAGTCCTCTGATCAACATCCCATAGCACAAGTTTAAGGTTGGACTCAATGATTTCAAAGGTCTTTTCCAACCTGAGGATTTTATGGTTCTATGAGTTTGGCATAACACAACATCCAGTTCCAACCAGGGCATGCCAGCACTCTTAGGAGGCACTACTTCTTCCCTTTC
The DNA here is from genome assembly GCA_033556795.1 of Tapera naevia. NCBI lineage: Eukaryota > Metazoa > Chordata > Aves > Cuculiformes > Neomorphidae > Tapera > Tapera naevia. The sequence continues at coordinate 1,324,899 of JAUMJJ010000092.1, read as the reverse complement.
TGTGATCATAATGCAGAATTTTAAACACTAAAACCTGCAGTGTATGATCCAACCTGTTAAATAATTAACCTCTGAGATGTTCTGCACTGCCTGCAACCAGTAGCAAACGGCAGAGATCTGATCTATGCTGGATACAACATAGCCTGGACTCTCAGGCAGGTAAAGAAACCAACTGGATGCCTGTTTATCCCTTCCCTGGTTTTATGCTCAGGCAGTGTCAGTTTCCAGAACCCAGCATCACACTTTGCCTTCTCTGCCCCTCCTAGTATTCACAGGTCCCCAGGCTGGCTGACATGAGGTCTCAGCACTGCTGATGTTCAGCTCCTGTGAAAGAAAATTACCATAGTTAAATCTAGTTCAGAAATGTCCTTCTTGCATGGATTTTAGAGTAAGCAAAGGAGACTTAATTCCCACTTCTATCACTGAGATCCCACATTACACAACAACGCTGTAGCCAACTGATGCACAGCCCTTTTGCTCTCACCATAACATGAAGACCCTGTCTGCACATGAATTTTTTTTAACATCTTTGTCTCTCACTTCTTGGCAATTACCACCTTACAATCTTTAAAAAAATCTTATTTTATACTGACATCCCCTCTTTAGAGTAACAACAGGGAGTGGGATCACACAGACTCTGCTACTCAGCAGTAATAGCTTCACTTATTTCTGAGCAGTGATGGAGAGTAACTGCCTGTTACAATACTTGTTGTCCAAATCTTTTTTTCAGTTTGATTACACACAAAATTTAAGTCTAAAGTGCTTCGCTTCACTACACTACAGTCAAATTTTGCAAAATTTGCTTTTGTGGCTGAGGATAATCAGTTTTCTCAGGAGTCAAATCTGCCAGACTCTTTCTGACAATGGGAATAATCCTCATAAAACAGCATGAATCTCTGATAATAAGATGTTTTGCATCAGTGCGTTAAAACCAAATCTTCCTTGCAGTGATTCAGTGTTGGATGGTCATATTGAGACTTATTTGAACAGGGGAAAGGAGGTGCAAATTATTAAAATTTCTTTAATGCCTCAATTTTTCATGTTTTGGGCTTTCAGATGAAGAGGAGTTTTTATACCTTGCAGACCTGTGATACTGCTGTGGAATATGCCCATGCTGACTTTCACGCAGGAGCCAGGGAAGAGCATTGATATTTCACATTTTCGAGGCTAGTGACTTGACAGTGACTGAACCATAGATTTGTTGGCTTTCATTCTGCAATTACTGTCCAAATCTCAGTGGACTATGGTTTTACTCATTGTAGGCTAGAAAAACACACGCTTATTGCACAAGAAAGACATTTCATATTCAGAGAAGACCTGGGAGCACAAAGTTCTGCTCCAGCCTTATTAAAGTCAGTAGAAAAATTCTTCTAAAACACTTAGGTCTGCTGGGACAGGGTCCAGATGAAGACAGTGAGGTAGATGAGACAGGACTTTGCCAAGCCTTTGCTGCTGACGAACATAAATGAAACAGCAAGAACCATCTGTACTCATGTACAGTCCTTATGCTGAGTTGCCATGACTCACTGCCAAAAAAGAAATGTTGTAACTCACTGAGTGATTTTGTGATGTACAGAAAAATGGCCAATGACAAATATTTTTTTTGCAATTAAAATATCTTTATGTTACATCTGTATCACTACATGAAAAAGGGTCGAGGTATGAGCTTGGACGCTGAACTGCTCATCACTTCAGCTGTCTCACTGTTAATACATCTCAGCCCAGGCCAACTGCCATCTCTCAAAGAAGAGTATGGGCAAAATTGCACCTTACATGTCTCCCTCACCTCAACAAAGTCCCCTAAGGCTTTCCTTTAGGACTTGTTACTCTCAGGCACCTCTGTGCCCTGTATGCAATGCACATACATATATGCAGTGAGGACACTCCACCTGTGGTCCATAACGCAGTCCTCACTTGGAGATGGAAGGGAAAACCAGAGAAAGTAATAACTACATTCATGGCTGGAGGGACCCTGTGTGGTGCTCAGAGGGATACAGAGCCAAGTGACACACAGATGAAGTGCATCTGTAGTGTTCTCAGGGCCAGAACACAGACAGTCATCATGTTGTATTTAGCAGTATAAAGGTAACCCAAGTCTTCTACATATGGGACCAGGAGAAATTAAAGTTTTAAAGGATGTTCAAACCATCTGCTTATTTCCCGTTACGATTGTTCTTCCAAATTTCAGTACTTCTTCATTAATACACATTTATACAACACTTTCAAAAGGGTCCTGCTTGCCTCAGGTGCTATATTTATAACTAATTTCACTAACGTTTGTTGCAAGGATCAGTTTGTTCCTGTCTCTGTTTTTTGGCTTCCTTCTTTTCTTCATTCTCTTCTATTTTTTTTTATTAATGTAATATATAAACTCAGCAGCTACCATTAAATGCAATATGACTTTTTTTTTCTATGATTTTTAACACATACACTGAGAGCAAAAAATCCAGCTAAGGTTGACAGTTTTCAGTCAAAAATATAGGAGTTGTATATTCTGTATTTATCTAAGAACCAAACCAAGTAATTTGTTTAGCTTCTGCCAGGAATGAACACCTATTATCTCTACAATTTTGCAAATTTTAAGCTGCCTCTGTAAGATGCCATGGCAGTGGCTATGTTCCAGCCTCCTCAAGCCTTAACTTTTTTGTTAAATCCTTGAGGACAAATAGGTAAAATACCTGTGTTCTGGCATGGAGACTCTGTGCTCTGTCAGTATGAGGAAGGGTGAACAAAAATTGCTTTATATGTGAAAGAGGAAATAAAAGAATTTCAATTAATTAGAGGCAGAACCCTTCCCAAACCTGATCTCTGAGCTCGAGAGATTTCTAGTTACAAAATTCCTCACAAGATGTGTCCTGTATATAACTCAGTGCACAGTGTAGCCTACAACAATAATTGTCGAAACACAGAACAGACCTTGAATTCTAACAGGATTTTGGATGATGAACTGTCAGAGAGAATCAGAGGAAAGCCTTACAAATGGCTGGAAGGACCAAAGTGAGAAGTGAACTCCAGAGCTGGGAGCTTGTGGAGGAGGATATGTCTCACTATATAGTTAAAACCTCGAACTATGAATGAACATTTCTTTCTTCCAAACTAAAGCTAACTTCTTGCTTGTGAGTGAGGAGTGTGAGAGAAAAAGAACAAACACATAATTAAACAACAACATTTCCTTCCTCTTCCCCCTTTCTGATATTTCTGGACTTGAACTGTTGTTTATTTTGGTCCTTCTTGCTGAGCCAACAGGTAGGAAATTTGAGATCCAAAAAATATAAAAGCAGTTGCTCTCATCTCAGCTTGTTTACATACGATTTTTAAAGCTTCACCATTTTTCATAAAACTGCATCATACAACAGAATGGCAAAGCAATTTTTTTTCTGGAGGGATAAATATAGCTTGACATTTGCTTTGTTTAGACTGCATAGGTAGTGCTCTCAGCATGCAGGTTTCTTAACCTCCTCTCTATTTATCTAGTTCGATATATAACAAATAGTAGACATCTTCAAAAAGAAAGTTTACTGGTTTAAAATCTCACTGCTTTTTCTGCTTCAAGCTCCATCTCAGAAGACAAAGCTTGAAGGGCAACATCCGGCTTACTCAACATGTCATTCAAGCAATGACATCAGAGTTGTGCAAAGAAAATCAGGACAGAGTTGAGTAAGAAGCGTCTTGGAAGTGGCATAAGGTGAAGGCATAATTCAGAGATTTTTAATTGTTTTATAATAAATCTGCGAGTGTCCTGAAACTTCTTCATTTAAGGCAGCAAGACTCATTGTCAATCTCCAAAGAACGGAGAAAGAACATTCTCAGATTTTGCTCTTGTAACACAACACCTGAGACTCCCATGACTGGTTCACAACCATAATCTGAAAAGATGTTTTGCAACAAAAGGTGAGCAAACAAGCTTTAATTCTTATTTTTGTCGATTGCCTCCATAGGGCTGATGGCAAGACAATATGTTCCCTGTAGATACATTTCTGGGTTCCCCGGACTTCCCTTGGATTTCATTCATTTCCCTCCTACCCACCCTCCTTGAAAAGAAGAACACCCCGTGAACCATTTTTGGAAGGAAGCTTTTGTGAAAGTTGTACGTCACAATCCAGCTTCTGCATTGGAGAGAAACTAAAAAATCCTCTGGATTATAATCAGGTCTGGTTTTAGAGCCCAAGCTTATCATGCTTACTTGAAAAAACTCCCACTCTGTGTACTGACCACAAAAGTCAGACCATTAGTCTGAAAGAGGCAAGTCACATTTTACCTCATTATCTCTGAGAATAAAAACCTACATAGATCTTGGCAAACACAGCCAGATATTTTTTAACATTTCTTTAAATCTTGCTTGATATATAAATGACACTTGAAAGTACTTTTTATTGCAGTTGGCATTTTACCTAAGATCATAACAAGTTGCTTCCCTAGTAAAATGTCTTTTTTCCTAACCACAAGGATATAATTTAGACTCTTGGATTTATTAAAAAAAAAAATATTAAGTGTTAAAGCAACCCTCTGGGAATAAGAAATAGGATTTCCCATCGAAGAAAAAGCAGTTACTTCAGTATGCTGAACTGGCAGGACACCAAGGCCTGCAGTTCTTCCTACAGACAACTTTCCAACACAGCCCTTGAAAGAAAAACTCACTTTTTCACCCGTTGAGATAATCTATGATAACAGCAAACTATAAACAAAAGGAAAACAAACCAAAGGAAGTCTCTCTGCTAAGACATGGCATGTTATTTACTGGGAAGGAGTGAAAATAAAGAGGCAGCACAAGGCAGTGCACAAGCAGATACAGGCTTTGCATGGTGAAGGGCCTTTTGCCTGCATTTGCACTGCAGGACATATTTGATGTCAGAACTGATTCCCATCAATCTTGCCACAAATGGTGTGCAGGAAGAAGGGAATACTTGTTCTGAAGAATGGGACTAGAATCTGTTCCTGGTAAAAACAATTTAGACCCACCCCAGGATTTATCTGTAAAGGAAAAAATCACCTTAGAATTTAGCCAGTTGCAATCTGGCAGCTTGTTCAGACCATTTCCTCCATGGGGCTCTCTCCTTGCCATCAAAATGAATTGCAAATCTCAGTTTGGTTTTGCAGTTACTTTCTATACTTCACAGCAGTTCCTCTTTTCACGTTCTCGTTTGGCTTTTGCATTTCTAATGTAAACTTATAGCTAAACAAAGCCAGTAATTAACAAGTCATACAATCCAGGGTGGTACCTACACACTGCACAAACTCTTCTTATATATAAGTGTATGTTTCTTTCAACTGCACTTACTTGAAGCTGTAATTTCTACCCAGGAACTGTTGTACTTTGAACTGCAGCAAACAGACTCAGGAAACTCTCCCACTCTCTGTGTGGATCATTAAAAGCCCTGCAGCCCATGCAAGACAGGTAATCAGAAGTGTAAACCACCTGGGTTTTAGGCACCTGGCCAACACCAGCACTGTTGAAATTCCAGTCAGTGTTTATATACAACCTGCAGCTCCTAAACACCTTTGTAATCTGGCACCATTTGTTCCAAAGAGGATATTTTGCTGGAACACTGCAAATACACTGGCTTACTTCATAATGGTAATGTACATATCAGGGTTTATATGCCTTGCATATCTATACAAGTTCAAAGAGTGCAAAACTGTTCCCACCGTCTGGCCCAAAAGATAAAATGACAGGTTACAAGGATTTAACCTGCAAACACTCAGTGACAGTCAGACTGGATGCCCAAGGCAGTACACAGACACGCTCCACCACTGTCCTCACTGTGACTGTGAAATCCAGGAGTCCCAGTACAGGGAAAAGCAGAACTTCATGCAAACAAAGTTTCTAAGAAAAGAGACATTTAAGATGTGCCTCAGCCACACAGACTCAATGCTAAAGCACTTTGGCCCTTCTGAATACCCTGCAGGCAGTTGCTGAGACAGTGGGTGAAGTCTTTAGCGCTGACTGCCACAAGGCAAACCATGACCCTTTAGAGCTCCTGTTCAGACGAACTGCCACATGAAAGAAAGTGGATGGGATGCAACCATCCTGGCCCCACGTGATGTACAGAAGAAGAGCAGAGCTCCTAGCATACTTCACTTTATTCTTTTTGTGAAGGCCAAATGTATGTTCGCCATGTCTTTGTAGGAGATTATTTCAGCAGTTCTAGAATAAAATTACAAATTCCAGATTCTTTCAGACTATCGATGGACCTGTTCTTGCCGTTATTGTCCCAATAAGAAAATGCTTAACTACCTACAAAGCACAAGCTGAAAACACAGGCTCTCCTAATTAACATTTTTGATGGAATGCCCACTTGGAGTCAGGAGAAAGCTGTATAATTCTCCAGATGAAGAAGAAACCACAATCATCTCACCCTGAATATTTCCTTCTTCTTGTAGCTCTTGTGTACATTTCTTAGGTCATATCCCTAAAGGTTCTTCGTTTTATTTTCAATATCTATGTTTCCCCTTTCGCCTACCTACTCTCCTCATCATGTAAAAGTTTTCCATTCCTAACTTCCCCTCTAAAGGGTAGAGTCAAGACCATACTCCCTGCAGATTGTGTATCAGCTTTTATTTTCTTTTTAGATTTTTTTTTAATCTTCTATGGTTTTACATTCCACTCATATACATTCTTTGCCCACCCTCATTATATATACTGAGTCCCACTTACTACTGAACATTCCTTTAATTCCCTGCCATAGGCTCATGTACTTCTTCTCTACTGTGGAAAAATATTACCTATCTTTTTAAAGAAGTTCCTGTGGATGGTCCAAATTGCTTCTGCTCTCTTCCAAAATTTTATCTGGTCTTCTGGGGCTTCACTTTGTTACAGGGTTTTTTTGATGCATTGTGGTATGGGAGGACATCTGGTGTAGAAGTTCGGCTTCTGAAGATCAACTCCAAAGGAAGTAGTCCTCATTCAGTGCCCCGTGTGATTCTCTTTTGACCCAAGGTACTTCAGTCTGATCTGCTGTTTCAATGAAAACTTATTCTTGCTGACTGAATTATTATCTATGCTTTGCCTTTAACTCACAGTAAGTCTTCATAAGGAATTTCAAAAATACTTAAGAATTGTAGAAGGCCTAGTACACAGATAATGTCACAGTCAATATACTAAAAATTTATGGTGGACTTGGTAAAAGTAAAATCTAATACTGATGTTTCTGGGTGAAAAGATCTTCTCTAAACCAGGCAATTTGAAGTTTGTTCTTTGGTTTGGTCAATGAAATTATGAGTATGTCCTTACGTATAGGTACACTGTCTCTTACAGAGTTCAATACTGATTATTTCTTTCCACCGTAGAGAGTTCAATGTCTTCACAGTGTTATTCCTGCCTTCCTAATGCAGTCTATCCTAGACTTTGCAGTTAGGAGGATGTGGGTTGATAGGGAACACAATACCCCTTGTTCACTCCTGGCCCCGCTTCTGGGGCCAGAAACAAAACAGCAGAGGCTATGTGCAGTAAATTTTCTACAGTGCCTCTCCCAGGATCCCTCCAACTCCGGTAGTGGTGTTAACAGGACTGCAACACAGAGAGAAGTAGGGAAAAAACAGGCATAGAAAACAGTGGGCTAGAAAACAGATTCAGAAGGGGAGTATATAAACATAGATACATGTTTATACTCTCTGAAACTGTGTATATGGGGTGTCTGTCTTCCTCATATGGACCTGCCCAATATCCTTCTGATGTTCCTCTCTTGCCCACTTTCTATCCAAGCAGCATAGAAGTACCCTCCTCGTCTAAATTTACCCAGCAGCACAGGGCAGGTTTATGTAAGATCCCACAGCTACCCCAACAATCATCAGTTTATCCCATACTGGCTACTTCGCAGCAATTAAACGGTTCATCCAGACCCCATACACCTGTACATTGTACGTTGTACCTCACAGTCCTCCTCCCACTGTGGAAAGCACCGACTATTCAGCATCTATCATGGAGTAGTATTTTACTAGGACCAATCCCGTAGATTCAACAAACACCACCGTGATGGCAGGAAAGGGCTAGCAGGATGCGGCTTGGGCAATGCAGAGGGCTCTGGACAACAATAATTTGAGATTTTCTAGTTCTGGGCGCATGTTTCCAGCAGGAGGGGCATGGAGCCAAACCTCATCGCGTAGGAGATTAGGTAGGAAGGGAGGTCCTCCCAGTGACCTCTGGGTAAAACGTACAGTCTGTGCTCTGGCGCTGAGAAAGGAAAGATGAACATATCCCATCTCCTGTTCTGACATCCATGGTTTAATTTCACTGCTCATATGTTCCAGGTGATTGTTGTTCCGCACTAGTGTTTGTAGACTTTAAAAAAAAAACCTCTAGAAATACTAAGTTAATTATTGTGGTTATTCAACATACCTCAGAAGGGAACCACAGTCCCATCCCTCTAGTTCTTCTGGCTGCTAGTCTGTTCCCTCAGCTGCTTTGAATTTTCAGATGGTTTTAGCCACTTATGAAGATATGAAATGATGCAATGGTTGTGAACTGTTTTTAGAGAGAATTTAATTGAAGTGCTTGTTTCTATAAAGCTGAGAAACAAACAAACATTCAGGTACTTGCCTTAGACAAAATAAACAAATCAAGTTCAGTGCATCAGGCCTTGCAAGATTTAACTTACATCTTTAATAAGGTGTAAGCAGGATATTGCAAACCAACTTCCCTTGCTAAAATTCCCAAATAAGAACTTTATGTGGCTTGTTATTAAATATTTAGTCTGAATAAGATGAAGGAAGAACTAAGCACTCACATATTTTAAATGAAGCTTGCAAAATCGTTGAATCAGCTTATTCCTTGTGCGTCATGGAGTGGTCAAAATCTACCAAAAAAAGGAGAGAAAAATGAGAACAGAAGTACTTAGGACACTGCTATAAGCCATCTTTCAACTCATTACAGAAAACTTTGATATATTGCTCATGTGAGGAACATGCCATTGGTCCCCTTGCAGTAATATCTGTCAGATTTTATTGCCATTATCACAATCGGTGCCTCTGCACAATCTAGTACAGAGACACTCTTGTGGTCTTTGTCATAAAGAAGCTGAAGGCAAGTTACAATTCTGCTTACACGTGAACCTGGCTAAGTTAAAGGGCCTACCTTTCCCAATCATTACTCTTGGCTCAAATGCAATGCTTTTGTGCTCCATCAGAACCTGGTCTGACAGATTTAGAATAAAATAATGCAAAAAATATCTGCTTAATATTATGTTTCTTTGATTTTTTTTCAATAGCTGCGTGGCCATTTGTCAGTAGGAGGCAGCAGGAATAAGTTGGTTTGTTGGGACCACACTGTTTATAAAATATTTTAAATTAGAAACACATCCAGGGATTTGGACAGACATGATTACAAATTAAGATGCATGTAAAAATATTACCTGAACTGGTGTGATTCTCATTTGTACTGAGACTGGGTTTGTCCTCCACCAAACAAGTTAAAACAAGGTTTTAAGTTCTGGAATCATGCTCATTGGCTCTGCAGCATGTGAAATGAGAGAGGCAGCAGTACCAACGCTGTACTTGGCTTATAAACTATAGCACTAATTAGCAGATTCTTACCTAGAAGAAAAGATATGATCCTACTCCTGATTGCATTCCTAATTCCATAAGTAGGTCACAGGCTATGTCAGCAACAAGAAACAAATCATGTGTTTTCTTTATATACCTACCAGAACAGAAAGATGTCAGGAAGAAAACTTCATATGAATTTCCCACCAACAATCATTTTTTTTTTATTTTAGATCTACACAGTTTTTAAGTATTGTAACAGTTTTGTCAAGACAACTGACTTATGGTCTTCGGGTGGATGAGAGTGGTGATCCTCTACGATAGCCTCTCCCCATCACCAGTGCTGCCAGTACAGATAGTCCAAACCATACTTGATAGATCAGGTGTTTTGCAGCTGCCTCTTCAGTCATCTCACAAAATCTTGTCCATTAAGAGGCATAGATTCCCACATTTGCCACTACATATGCAGCACCATTCTTGGGCTTCCTATCGTCACATCTGAGTGCACAGGTTCAGAGTGGAAAGCAAGTGAAAATGACTAATGAAAATCTGCGGTTTTAGTTAGCTGAGTCTCCTCTCGGTTAACACTCTCTTTTAAATACTGCCTCCCATGTTGTCTAAAAAAAACATTTTGAGGTTTGTTTTGACAGCCACTCTGCTGAGATAAAATTTCAAATGCACATATATATATACAAGCATTTTCTTTTTATTTCCTTCCTCAGTAAATAAATCAAACCCTTAGCTCTACCTATGTCTTTCACTTTTGCAGTGCAGCTGGCAAATAAAAGAATAAATAAGGCCCCCTCTTTCAGTTATTTGTATACTTTTTAAATGGCCTCCCACATGTAGCTTATAACATTCATGAAAATCATTCCTGATATTTTCCTATTCATTTATTAAACTCCAGGAGGCCATTACAGTTTCTAGCCATTCAAACTGAATGTCATGCCATTTCTCACATGTTCCAAATGGAGCCAAAAACACACTGGCAACTCATCAACTACAGAGCAAGCCCACAAGCATATTTCCTCCAAAATGTGTTTTCCTTACATTAAGATGGTGTGAAGATTTCTAGTTCTTACAGAGAAACAAATACAGTCTGTAAAAACCCAGCAACTCAGTAATATTTTAGCATTATAATCGGAGTCAAAAAGAAAATTCAAAAGGCTGGGCACCTTTCCACAGAAATGAGTGCAATGAGTGCAGTCTGCAGAGATGGTACACAAGGATCTGAAGAAAGGAAGCTAAGAAATGGCAACAGCATCTGCTGTTTAAGGTGCCCAGATGTTATATAGTCAGAAGGAAAACCAAATCCTGCCCTACGCAATTATTTTCATAGACCAGAATTATTGTGTTCACAAAAGGCACCAGTCTGGCATCAGCAACAGAACTGTAAAAAGGCAATGACTGAATACTTATTTTTCAATGAAACACAAGTAAATACAAAGCAAATATAAAACTACTGTCATCAACTGGTAAGTGAGAGGGAGAGTTACAGAACACAGGAGAAACCAGGAAAAAAGGGCTAAACAGCTAACTCAGTGATAGGATACAAATCCAGAAATATGTTTTGACTCTACTGTACAAGACAACAAGGAGGGTGAAAAAGATTTATTCAGGCATCACAGATATCCCGGGGCTTTGTCAAATGCTTGGAAGAAATTTTGTCTTCCATCAAAGATTTTTTCTCTCCCAATTTTCCTGCTCAAAAACACTATTGCCAGTAGAGTACAGGGGAATAAGTGTTGTTGGATATAGTATGTCCATATCCATGTAAGGAGACTAATTCCATTTGGCAATCTTGCTAGTAAACAGCCAAGAGAATGTAGTAAAGAAAAGGTATCATATTACCCTTAAATATGGCCTTTCTGCATCCCACCTAAAGGTCTGGAGCAGGACACTGTGAAGATTATGTCCCACGTATTTCAGTACTGCACATTCATTCCTGCCCTTTGCTTTACTGCTTACTGGGGACTTATTTTTATATGGTCATATTGGAGACAGCTGCATAGACACCCCATTGAAAAGTAGAATTATCAATGACCTTTACCTGACTGCACGCAAGCTTCCCTTCATCTTTTGGTTTTCACTGGGAAGGATTTTGTAGCTTTAAAAGTCAGTCTTGCGGTTAAATACAAAGGCCATTTGCACCGAGGGACAGAAGCAGTCAGAAGCAAAGTTTAAAGCATTTTTCTTACTGAAGGACTCAAGAGTTTTTAGGTGAGCTGGAATATCAGCATGAGTTGGACCCCAGCAAATATATATTTGAGTGCTAGGAGTTGTCTGTGCATTGCCAGCAGTAAGATGACGCTCCTAGACAATAGAAAACACACAGGCTGTAAGTTAGAGCATGTACAGCATTTATTGAAACCTCAGTGTTTGGCACACTAAAACTTCGTAAAATCACTAAAGTGCCTCAAAACTTGTTCATAAACCAGCAGAAGAATAGAGTACTGTGTTCCCAACATTATGGATGGAAAAACCTCCCAGAATAAAGTCCCAGACCTTATCACAATTGCTTCCTCAAAGGAAGCGAGGTTAAACAGTGCCCAAGGCCAACTGAAACTTGCTTGGAAACCTTGTCTCTTGTTGCTCTAGGTATCAAAATAGGAAGTAAACAGCTTAGAAACAGTGCTGAGAATGGTTTAAAGGAAGTACAGTTTCCTCTCCCTGCACTTGCTAAGTTTGCTTATCTTTTGTGCTCTCTGCATCCCCCCCATTCACACAGTGCAGCCAGAAAATGCTGCAGAGGCCTTGTAGAAATGACCTAGAAAAAGAAGGTTTATACAAAAATTCTATCACCAGCTCATTGCATGGCTATGAGAAACTTTGCAATGTTCTGCTTGAAAATAAGAGCTTGGAGAGCACTCCTTTAGCAGGGATAACCATACATCATATCCCTTAGACGTTCTCCATTCAAGGCACAAGGTCTTCGCTGAAGATTCATCTCAAGTATGAGGTAATCTTGCACCTTTGCTGAAGATGCAACCCATGTCTGATTTTCTCTCTTTTTATATATTAATAAATATTGCTGCAATGGTAAATATCCTTAAAGTACATTATAAGAATCACTTAATGAGAAAATGTTGTATTTTTTTAGTTCTCTTTGGATTTTCATTGGATTTGGAAAAAAAAAAATATCCCCAGTCTTCCTGATCTCTTAACCAGAGATACAACACTAGAGAGAACCAGAGATGTGATGGTCTCTTCACCAAAGCTAGAGCCTTTTATGAAGGACTTGACAACAGTAGACTTACTAAGGAGAAAGAATGAAAGGCTATTCAAATCACCAAGGTTTTAACCCTACATGTGGAGACCCACCTAGAATTGATGCCAAGTGTTCTGGTCTCATGGCCCAAGTGACCCAAGTTATTTCTAGTGCATCAGGGATTTTGGGGTGAGGTTTTGACTCAGTTAGGGAGTAAATACATTGTTTTTTAATGAACTGGTCTTATTCACAATTGATAGAGAGGCTAGTTCAGCTGTAGAACTGGCAATGACTTTTGTGATGAAAGTGCCTGATGGCAGAAAGGGTTCCCAAAAACTGGAAAAAGAAGAAATATAGTAGTTTAAAATGGAGAAAAAAAAGGAGAAAGAGAACTTGATCAGCTTCATTACAGTTACTAAAAAATACAAGGACAACGAAACAACTGTCTCCAAGATAAGCAGGCAATAAATTACAGGCAACATGGAATTGTTGAGAACAAATCACATGAAACCACTCCAGTTTTCTTTATAACAATAACAGGCATCGTGGGTGGAAGAAGGCACAAATGTCATTTATATCAATTTACACAGAACTGTGTCAAAACCCTTACTAGGCTTTCTTAGATGTTAACCAAGGAAACATTTAGCCGTAGTGTGTGCTAAACTGGTAGAAAGCAGACTCTGTAGGTCTTGGCTTTTCACTGCACGGAAGTAAAAGCAGGACTTTTGGACAATATGCCCTAACTGAGGACTGATTTGACATTTTCATGAGTCATTTGGCCAGAGGGACATAAAATATCATTGTTGTTAGTTAGATTGCCACTGGCTTGGAGGGGTGGAATTCCCACAGGTGAGAATAACCAAACGCACAAAGAAAGGAAAAAGAAGTTGCCTGTCCAGAGAAAAGGAAGAGCAGTTGGAATGTGGTAGTTGCCTTCAAATATGTGAAATGCAAAAGTAAAGCAGAAGGGCACTACCTGTTCCCCAGGCCTGTCTGCCCTCTGGAATATGAATCCAGAGTACTAAATTTCAGCACAGGAGACACCAGCTATGGTTTTAGGAGGACTAGGCTAGAGGGGTGCACGTAGGCAGTTAAAGTTAACACTTCTTGGGGCTTAGGGCTAGAACAACACTCATCTCTCTCCTCACTCTGTATTTCCTCCAATTGTAATTGCAACAGAATAGTTCTATAAGCTAAAAAAAAAAAAAAAAGTAAAAAAATATGTAGAAGATCTACAGATACTTGGTTTGGACTATTATTATCTGGGGGTTGACAGGTTAAATAAATGGGAAACAACTTTTAATTCCATATCAGATTTTTACTGGACATCAGTTTTTCACAGCAAACCACGTAAACATTCGTGATTGACTATTCCAACACAAAATTACATGTTTTGAAAAAAAAAAAAGAGAAATTTCTGAGTTGCAAGGTGACCTAGAGTTTACATGTGAGTAGTTTTAAGAATTTCACAAAGGCATTTTCACATTTTCACTTCCGAGCACTTTTTGCTTTCACTATCAAGTTAGAGCATATTTAATACATAAAATGAAAATCAAGACACTCAGGAAAACTGAGTTGATAAAACAAAAATTTTATTTCTTGTTTTATTTCCTTCAAAAACTCATTCCCTCAATCTTTCATACATGCTTAACACATAGAATTTTAGCCTTTTCAGTGTTTTAGAAAATCTGATTAAGACGTTCTAACATTTGTATTAACTTTTCTTCATCAGTGCAGTTACAGATTTTAAGATAAAATTTAACACGGAAACCATTTGAGAATTATATGGATTTTTATAGTACAGGACTCAATGAGTAAGCATATAAAATTCTTCTAAAAAGAGAGAAATGGGAGCTACCACTGTCATAATCTCTGGGGCTGGGAAGGATGATCATGTTGGTTAATTTCTTAAGAAATCAAACTAAAATAGGTCAAATCACACAAAAAATAAATTAGGGTTGGAAATGAAGAAAATTTTCAGAATACCAAGCTTTTGAGAATGTTCCGACATTTTAAACAGGCAGCTGCTGATGCAAGTTGAATACTAAATATTAAACTCATGTTAGCAAAACATTTTATTTCCCACACTCAGACTGAATCTCTAAGGCCTACCAGAAACAAAAGCTGGTTATTTGCAAGGGGTACATGATCCCATTCATATCCAGATTCAGTTAGGAACCAGGACATGGTAAGTAACCAAAGACCACTCCTGTGAGCATGAAGGTTTTGTCCAGTAAACATCAAAGGTAAGGAATTGATTTTTGGATTTTTGTTGGGAGGAAATGTTGGAACAAATCTTTTTTTTTTCCTTTTTTTTTTCCTTTTTCCTCATGCCCTTCTGCAGGTATGACCATGTCGAAAGCAGGAGAGAGAGAAGCATCCTGCAGGCAAAGAGGCCTCATAAGTAGGACATTTAATAAAAAATGGCAAAATTGTTTTTCTTTTTCTCAAAAAAATTTCAAATGGTATTTGTTTTATCCCAATGTAGAAAACCAATGTAGAAAACCAATGTAGAAAATTAGTATGTTGAAATATTTAAAAATAGAAGTGTTGGAGGATGGAAAAACAGTTTCCTGACAAATGTTAATTTCAGGTCCATTGAGTCAAGCCATTCTGACCTCATTGTTTAAGTTTCAGATTTACTTGGCTGGCCTCTGGTCTTTTGGACAGGAATTACTTACCCTGAGCAAGCAGCGCTGTGCAAAACCTCTCCACAGAAGTGGCAATAACAGCATCACATCAGGAACCTGACTTTGAAACGGGTCAGCACTTGCTGTCAGAATCTGCATGCAAGAGATTCTTCAAAAATGCTGTTTTCTCACACTCTAAGCCCATGATGAATACTCATCTCCCACCTAGACTCTGCAATGCCCCTGTTGGAACTTGCCTTACACAGCTTTGTTTGCAGTTCTTTTATATGCAAGGCGAGTTCTTAATAAAGTGTAATTATTGCCTCAGAAGCCACAAATCTTGTGCTGGGAATCCACACATCATTTCAGTATTTCAACTAAATAACAATTTTAACTGTACTTTTCTGATAATAAAATAATTTTTACTGCAGGATGGAAATTCCCCTAGGGCAAAGTAAAGCAAGTTGTATTTGTACCATGTAAAGTATTTTGTGATGTGACAAAGTATATACACACTTTTTTAAAAGGAGAAAAAAAGTCTTTCAGCTCTTGTTTGGAAGTTTGTATTAAGTGCCAAGCTTTGATTGAAGGGAGAGCTTAATTTGAACACCTGAACCAACAACGGATATTTCTAAATCCATCCATACATATTGCATAGCTTTTATTTGAAAGTTCAGAAAATAATGGTCGTAAGAATTTAAGTAGCATGTTAAATCTTTAGCCAGTCTTTCCACTCAATATATTTGTTAAAATAACGTGCTGAAGCAGCAGGAATTTATTACTGGGCTTTTATACACAAGACACACCTTGAATTTTTCCATTTTAAATCTTTTAACAGATGCATAAAGTGGTAAAGTTCTTCCCATAAAATGCTTCATATATAATGTGAGTTCAAACAGCAACGTAATAAAGATATGAAATATCAGCTATTGAACTATACCTTAATTAGTTTCAGATTTTCAGTCTAACATTTTTAGGTGGTTTTGACACCGTCATTCCTGTGAAGTAAAACCTGCAAGGGACATAAGAATATGGAGAGAAGTCAGTTGCAATTAGCATACCTTTATAGTAAGTTACTGGTTTGAATTTTAAATAAATAGTTGTTTCAAGTATCACTTTTACAAATTCAAAATATAGTATAGTAAGGATTTGGCTTACATCATTTTAAGCTAACATCCTGCTGACCGAAGTGGTATCTGAGATACATTGCTGTGTCAAAAGAAGTAACTAAAAATGCTGGTTTTGTTTGGACAGATGAGATCAGATGACATTACAGAAAGCCTTCAGACTCAATGCCCTGCCAGAACACAAAAGTACCATTGTTTTTGGAAACGTGCATGCAAAATGCTGAAACAAATACATGGGAATCAGACACTCATGTTGCAAACACATACTTATGGTGGGAGCTGCACCAGGCAGCACTAGCATAGTTTTCAGGTTTGAATATCACTGCTGGTGTAATGTGGCTGCCACGAGAGCTGCAGACATGGATTAAACCAGATTTCTTCTTCTCCTTGTTTGCTGCAGCACCATATGTTGGCTTCTTGCTCATGGTCTTCTTTGCTTGCATTCACACTTGCTCAGCGATGCCACCTTTACAGAGACAAACCTTTCTTAATGACCATCCGCATGAACTTTGCTTAAAAAAGGAAACAAAATGTCTTACTAAGAAATAGATAAGCTGTCATGAGACTATTTTAAAATTTAAAAATAAGTGTTTTCCTTATATGTCAGCGTAAGAACTAATTCTCTGCACATTTATTCATACCCTGGCTTTCCTCCAGGAGCATCCTATCATTCATTCTTAGACAAAGCATATATAATAACATGTCACTACCTCAGTTCCTACACAGATCCACTTCCAGGATGAAATCTGAAAAAGGAAGAATCATGTGAAGTTTGTAATATTCTACTAATAAGTCCTTGCTTTTAAGATAAGCCTGATGGCTTTTTTTTTCATCTCACAAGAGATATGAAAGAGGATACAAGCTGTTCCTGAGGACAGTGAAACAGAATTAATTGCACACTCATATCAAACAGCTGTTGAATCAGTAAACCAAAAAATAAGCCATAATCTTAAAATAATGTTTGCAGTTTTCAGAGTCTGTTAATTGCACCTAGTTAGATGGGCTGCGTATGGTAAATAATAGTATTTCATCAGATTTCCAACACAGCATGTTGGGCAGTGAAAGAATTGTTGACTGAGAACTGATACTAGAAAATTAAATTTCTATAGGTTTTGGTAATACTGAAAGAATTGTTTTCATGGAAATAATAGAAAGAATCTTTTGATAAAGAAATAAGCTAGAGAGTCACCAAAAAAATGTGAATTTTGCTAATTACGCCACTATTACAGTGTGCTTCTGTAAGCAAAATGCATCATTCTTTTCCCAGCAGGCTACATATTGCTGGGCAGAATCCACAGCCTGTGGGCAAACTGGAAAGATTCCTACCAGTTCAGGGCACAACTTCCCATTTTTTTTAACTCACTACTTGGAAAATAGGAACTAAGTGTATGAAAAGCAGAACAATGCCTGCACTCAAATAAAATTAATTGTTCATTTTTGTGTTTTAACCTAGTCAAAGACTATCTGCATCTAAAATTTTGCTAAGGACTCACCTCTCAGGGGTGTTTAGATGACTTGAACAATTCCTGGAGTGTTTTGTGACAAGAATAATTAGATGGTGATCTCAGCCTGTCTAAAAATAAAACAAAATTAGTGCTGCATTACTGCTGTTGAAAATCACCAAGATGTAAGACCTGTGGAAAGTATCGTTGATCACATGAGTTTAAGTAATCATTTGAAACAGAATCTCTGTCACAAGATTTGGTACCAATAAGAGAGCAGAAGGTGCATTTCTCAGGGCAGAACTGGAATGCTATCAAGCGTGTGGAGATACTTTAGAATGCAGGTACATCCATAATGATTGGAAGCATGGAAGTATAATAGATGTTTAATCTGGTTTAGCATGTTAGAAAATGAACAGGAAAAAAAAATGCAGGATATCTTTGCTGAATCATTGGATAATATTCGAGAAGAATATTTCTGGCAGGGGAATGGTGGTGTCTACAACAAATACTGAAAATGCGTGAATGAAAAATAGTGTATTTTTTGCAGTAAGATTTAAATATTCAGCATGTTTTGTGGAGGAGAAGAAGTAGACTTGCGTGTATGTGTGTTACCTTTAAAATATGTACACTGCATCATTAAAATGTGTATGCTGCAAGTGAAATTGACACTCTTCAAATACCAAACAGAAAACCAGGACATCTAGAAGAGCATACAGCTACTTGATTAAATGATCTGGACACAATAAATGTCTAAAATACATGCATTTTCTGACAGAGAAAACACAGTCAAACAGCCAGTTTTTGCTAATGACTGTCACAGATCAGCTTTTAGCCACTGTGCAAGACACACTTGGGGATCAGTATGTCTGCACTTATACTGTCCCCAGTGAATTGCTGCCCCTTTCTCAGAAGCTACACAAATTTGGCATCTTCTTGAAATTGGTCTCAAGCTAGAAGCTGACATCCTGGTTTCAAACACATTCAAACACATGACTTGTTTCTTAGTAATGTAAATCACTGAGCATCCTGATCTTTGAGAAACTTAGGTCAGTCCAAGGAGTGGGAGAATGGTCTTCCTTGTTCCGCACCACCCCAAGGGCCCGGGGTGGGTGACCTCCACCCCATGAGCAGAGAGAACCAGGCCAAAAGACCAGGGAGCAAATGAAAGTAGGTTATTTTGAACTGAATGTGTTTCATTTACATATAGTGAGGGCATGACCTCCACCATGCTGTTGGGGGAAGATGCTGACTACTGATAGAATGTTTCAGGACTTTTCAAATGAGGGCCCTTGATCGGGCTCTCTTAAGGGATTTTTTTTTTTCTCATTCATTTCATATACACAAGCACCACAAGTGCAAAAGCCTGACTTGCTGGAAACTCCTGAGGGAGGCAATATTGCACAAAAGGGGGAATCAGAGCCTCTCCTGAAATTATTTTAAAAGGTTTATCAACGGCTTTAACCCGCTGATGCAAAAACATTATTACAGCACTAAAATAAATAGCACATCATGGAAGTAGAGTAGTGTGACACATATTAGGAGAGGATGGCGTTGCTCGGAATCCACAGCAGGATATATCAGCCTCTATGAACCCGTCCCAAACCTATTGTTGTGCAAATGCTGCCTTGGGAGGGCTCAGGGGAGTCAGATACATTCTCATCACCTTGAAAGCAATGTTAGGGAAGATCCTGAGATTTGTTTCCTAGAGATAGACACTGGAATGTGGAGATGAATAAGGAGCACTTACTGACAAGGTGATTCCCAAGCACTTGGCTGCTTACTTTTCTCCCTACCACAACCTTTCTTTTTCTTCTGTAAGCAGAGGCTTTCTGTTGCCTTCAGTTGTGGCCTGCTTACCTGCACCTAGATGCAAAGCCTTCGTTAGGGGTGTGGGAGACAGATACAGAGGCAAACCAGGAAGTATTTCCTAATCTTCCTAACCAGGCGCAGGCTTGTCCTATGTTACTGTGAACCTTGTGCTGGGACAGCATATCTAAGAGCAAGAGAATATATTGCAGAGTTGTTAAATACCCCATAATGTTCAAATTACCAACCCAAACTTTAAAAGTTCATAACTGGTAAAAATTGTATTAAATTAAAAAATTGCCACTGAAACAGTTGAAAACATAAGCAAACAATGGAGTTACAAATCATTACTACTAAAAAAATCACATTCCCACTTAGCTCTTTCATATATTCGGGGACTGCCAAATGACTGACTTACTAGACAGTACTAATAATTCAACAAAGCCAATAAAACACAAGACTGAGTTCTGCAGCCTAACAAATGGGAGCAAGTATAAAATAAGTCAAAAAATATTTGATTATGTATGACTCTACTAGTCATATTTTGGCAATAAGTACCAGTCAGTAATAACAGAATGTCTTCAACAATGACAGTAAACTGTAGTCATTTGCTTAGAGCCCAAAATTTAAATCAGGTATTTATGAATCAACTGATGTAGACTAATCATAAAGTCAGTTATCATATTACCAATATGCTGAACTCAAGAAGTAAATGTGATTAAGAAATTTTGCCAAAGGTCTACTTGAATTTTCAAGTAAAATTCAATTCCATTAGAGCAAACTAAGATACAACTTCTTATTCAGATCTCTGACACTAAAAAAAAGACTCAAATTCATAACTAGATATGATGATAAGTCTTAAAATTTTCATATTCACACACTTCAGACTAAAGAAATGACTCAGAAGCATTAGCTGAAAATCTCAACATTACACTACATAGAACAACTAAAAGAAATAGTTTTTAATGCTCCTTCAAGGAGATCTTGTTCTAGGGCTAACACCAGGATTAAAAAGATAATGTTATAAAAACTTACTGTTCAAGGCTATGGAGTATTCCTAGTTACCTGTGTAGCTGAACATTTTAACAATATAAAAGTTGGATTAAAATGACTTCAACCAAAAAGAACAGTAATATAACTTAAGAGAATGAGACAGAGATAGTGTTGCTCACACTGGATCTGGTGCACATACAAGCTGTTTTTGTCGGACAATAGTTGGGTGATGAGAGAGTTGGCAGACAAGCTTGCTAAGCCGCTTTCCATCATTTGTCAACAGTCCTGGCTCACTGGAGAGGTCCCGGATGACTGGAAGTTGGCCAATGTGATGCCCATCCACAAGAAGGGCCATAGGGATGATACAGGTAATTACAGACCTGTCAGTCTGACCTCGGTCCCAGGTAAAATTATGGAGCAGATAATCCTGAGTGCAATCATGTGGCACCTGCAGAATGACCAAGAGATCAGGCCCAGCCAGCATGGATTTAGGAGGGGCAGGCCCTACCTGACCAACCTGATCTCCTTTTATGACCATGTGACTTGGCTGGTGGATGAGAGGAAGGCTGTGGATGTGGCATACTTGGACTACAGCAAGGCCTTTGACACCGTTCCTCATAGTAAACTCCTGGAGAAGCTGACAGTCCGTGGCTTGGACAAGAGTGCTCTGTGCTGGGTTAGGAATTGATTGGTTGGCCGAGCCCAGAGAGGGATGGTGAACGGTGTCTCATCCAGTTGGTGACCAGTCACCAGTGGTGTCCCCCAGGGGTCAGTGTTGGGCCCGGTCCTGTTAACATCTTTGTTGATGATCTGGACGAGGGGATTGAGTCCATCATCAGCAAGATCGCGGACAATACCAAGTTGGGAGGAACTGTCGATCTGCTGGAGGGGAGGAGGGCCCTACAGAGGGATCTTGACAGACTGGAGAGGTGGGCTGATTCAAGTTCAAGTGCCGGGTTCTACACTTTGGACACAACACCCCCATGCAGAGCTATAGGCTGGGGACAGAGTGGCTGGAGAGTAGTCAAGTGGAAAGGGACTTGGAAGTGATGGTGGACAGGAAACTCAACATGAGCCAGCAGTGTGCTGCTGAAGGGGCTGGAGCACAGGTCCTATGAAGAGCAATTGAGGGAGTTGGGGTCGTTTAGGCTGGAGAAGAGGAGGCTCGGGGGAGACCTTATTGCTCTCTATAACTGCCTAAAAGGAGGTTGTAGGCAGGCAGGGGTTGGTCTCTTCTCTCAGGTGACCAGTGACAGAACAAGAGGACATGGTCTCAAGCTTCATCAGGGGAGGTTTAGGCTTGTATTAGGAAAAATTTTTTCCCTGAAATGGTGATTTGCCAATGGAATGGGCTGCCCAGGGAGGTGGTGGAGTCATTGTCCCTGGAGGTGTTTAAAAACAGATTGGATGAGGCACTTAGTGCCATGGTTTAAATGACGAGTGGGTGCTAGTGTTGAGTCATGGGTTGGACTGGATGATCTCAGAAGTTTTTTCCAACGTTGTGATACTGTGATGCTGTGAACATTAGTATTATTTTTCTGTGTTATGAAAAGCTTAATTTTTTTCCATCAAAACTATATATGTATTTCTTTTGAAACTCATGCAATCTGAAGCAAGAACTGTGGATTTATAAAGGAAAGGTCCTGCTTGACAAACTTAATTTCCTTCTATAGCAGGTTCACCCACCTGGTTGACCAAGGAAAACCAGTTGATGTGATCTTTCTGGATTTCAGCGAGGTCTTTGATACTGTCTCTCATGGTACGGTCCTAAACAAAATGTCCAGCATCCAGCTGGATAAACACTTAATGCAGTGGGTGAACAACTGGCTGATGGGTCAGGCTCAGATGGTCACAGTGATTGGGGTTACATTAGGCTTGTACTCAGTCACTAGCGGGGTCCCACAGGGATCAATCCCAAGGCCAGTGCTCTTCAGTATCTTCATAAATGACCTGGATGAAGGACTCAAAGATTTACTAACAAAGTTTGCTGATGGCACAAAACTGGGGGAGCTGTTGACACTCTTAAGGGCAAGGAGGCCCTGCAGAGGGATATGGACAAATTGGAGAGCTGGGCAATTGCCAGCCACATGTAGTTTAAGAAGGGCAAATGCCAGGTTTTCACCTGGGACACAGCAGCCCTGGATATGCACACAGACTGTGGAGTGAGAGGCTGGAGAGCAGCCCTGCAGAGAGGGACCTGGGAGTTGTAGTCAACAGCAAGTTGAACATGAGCCAACAGTGAGTCCTGGCAGCCAAGAGGGCCAACCATGTCCTGGGGTGCATCAAGCACAGCATTGCCAGCTGGGCAAAGGAAGGGATTGTGCCCCTCTACTCTGCACTGGTGTAGACCCACCTTGCATACTGCATGCAGTTTAGGGTGCCACAGTATAAAAAAGATATCAAGCTACTGGAGAGTGTCCAGCAGAGGCCACAACGCCAGTGAATTGTCTAGAGGGGAAATTTTATGAGTGGCTGCAGTCACTGGGACTGTTCAGCCTGGAGAAGAGGAGGCTGAGGGGGAACCTCACAGTCATTTACTGTTTCCTCACAAGGGAAGGAGGAGCAGCAGGAGCTGGTCTCTTCTTTCTGGTGACCAGTGATAGGACTCGAGGGAATGGCAGGAAGATGTGCCAGGAAAGGTTTATGTTGGATATTAAGAAAATGTTCTTCACCCAGAGGGTTGACAAGCACTGGAACAGCTCCCCAGGGAAGCAGGCATGATGCCAAGCCTGACAATATTCAAGAAACATGTGGACAATGCCTTCAGTACATAGAAAATTGTTGGAATTGTCTCATTCAGGGACAGGAGTTGGACTCTATGATTCCTTGTGGGTCCCTTCCAACTCAGGTCATTCTGTGATTCTGTGATTTCTCTGATTTCCCTGGCACTGAGCTGGCTGGGTGGATTCCATCCACATGTCAGCTCTCTGAGCAGTCTATAGGTGGCTGGTTCAGAACAGCAGTGGAGAAACTCTCTGAGAATGAGAGGTTCCTGGTGACTCTGATCTTCAGAAAAGCTGATTCTTTCCCAGAATTATTGACACTTTAAAGAATACTACGGAGAAGCACACTGTGCTTCCCCGGCTCTATAACGTGCCTGAGGAGAAACTTCAGTTTTAGTGGATGTCTGACTGCTCAAGCCAAGATCAAGATTTTACCAAGTCCTATTTCCCAGATTCTAGTTTTTTATTTAATCTGGAGGTTAACAAAGTGGATCGTGAGAGAGAACCTGCCATTGTAACTATAGTCTAGAAGCAGACATCTTATCCTTACATTCAAGTTCTTCTGTCTTCCCTTTGCACATATGAAGATCGTATTCCTCTTTTGTTAAAGTGTCATGTTCATTTTTAAGTACTACTATAATTAGTAAACCCTGAATAGACTGAAAATTCTTCCTGAAATGTCTAATAGCCTAGAAAACTTTAAACATATAATGCAAATGAATATGCTTTCTGACTAGGAGCATCATCTGTGGTTACTTCTCTCAAGACCAGAAATACGTAGTTTGATATATTTTTTTTGCATTACTAGCTGAACGAGAAGTCCCAAACAACAAAAATATCACATAGAGACAATAGCTGTAGAAATAGTTAGCTATACATTCATTTGGATTTTCAATCTTCTTTGCAAGAAATAAATGCAATTTACATCATTTTAGGGAAACTGTTCGCTATTAAGATGTTTCTGTTGCCAAATGAGAAGAATGTCTTAGTTTATGCACAGCTGATTAAAAATTTGGGTTTTGGGTTTTGGTGTTTGGGTTTTTTTTTAAGAAACTCTCCTACATAAATTTGCTTCTTTCAAGTCCTTAGGAAACACCACAAATAGCAAACATGACACCAAACTTGCTGATTTCTAAATAAGGAAATATTCTCCAATACTAACTTCAGAATTTCAGCAATAACAATAATTTCCTGATTACAGTCTTCCTAAGAAAGTCACAAATATTTTTTTGTCAGTGTGCAGTTCTGCTGTTTGCAATATGATACATCATTCATTCTAGTATCAAACGTTCCAATCATAATAACCTGTCAGAAAGCTTTAAAAGAGCTCTTGGACATAACATATCTGTTCGGTATCAAACATAAGACCAATAGCTTCCCTGTTGACCACTATTTACTAATCTGATTTTCCAGATGACACAACAGAAGGTACAGCTTATAGAACATAATTATAGCAACTATAGTCATAGAAAAGAAAACCAGAAACAAATGGCACTGTTCATTGTTTGTTCAAATTATTTTATGGTCGGAGCAAGTAAGGACATCCCTGCGCACACAAGGAACAGATCAGTGGGGAGTGGACGTGGTCACAATGCTGAAGCCATCAAGAAGATCATAATGTCAGTTCACAGTGCTCTGTGTACTTCACAGCTATAACTAGCTGTCAGCATGCAGCACGTAATAAGCACATACAGACACTTTTGTAGCTTGAACTCCTCATACAACAATTAAGAAAGGTGTGCTGAGAATATTTGTGCATGTGATGCTGTAGCAGTATTCGTGAGCTAGCTTCTGCATGCAACATAAACTTCTTTCATAAGCATAGAACCTTCTTCTTCAAATATAACCCCAAAATATTAGAAGGCTGACATTAACTAACTCCCATCAGTTGTAAATCACAGTATGAAATATGCCATAAAACTTACTGAGTCAGAGGTACAACTCCTCCCTTCAAATCAAACACAAGCTAGGCCCGCAACTGGGTTTAAATATTTGATTTCAGAATTTTTTTATTATTCCCAGTGTTACTATTTTCTAAACAAGGAATTTCAAAGCCATTAGTAAAGTATGTTGTGAAAGATCAGAAACGTGTAATCAAGTGTGAGAAATGGGATGGAATAATTTTAATGAAAATCATGCTTTCCCATCATTGTTTCTCAAAGGACAAAGTGAAAAGACATAAAATTAATCTTCTTTGCCAAAATTAAGAAATTAAACTTCCTAGGGGAATAGTCAGTGGAAGAATATCCAAGCAGAAAAGTGGAGTGCATCTTGGCTTCTCAAACCATATGTGAAACTGTCACATAAAGTTTTATGAGGCTTTTTTGAGACATTTGTAATAAGTATATTGAAAATAATCTGAGTTCTTGAAAGAGTTTTCTAAGTAAAATGAACACCAGTGCATGCCACACTAACATGAGTTTTATAAAAACACAGGAGATACTTTTTCTTTGTTTACACATATAAAGAAGAGGTCTTTCTTCACATGTAAATGGGACCATGACTCTCTTCAGCACTGTGTGTAGCTTTTCAGCATTTAATATGGGTAAATAACCTCTTTATGAAAACCCTGGCTTACATGTTGTGAAGGAAAAGTTAGAGGCTCATGCAACTAATGAAGTTGGATACTTAGAGAAGTTTCTCAGCTCTTGAGAGGAGTAAGAATTCCTGCAGCTCTTACAGCTCCCTCCTCACAAATTTGTTTTTTTATCTCCTGCTAAATTCAGTCCTTAACAAGATTTGAAACAGATTAAAGCCTACTCTTCTCAGTTTGTAGTCTCTCAGAAGGCTAGAAGTTCATGAGTTAATTTTTCCTCGATGTTAAAAAAAGTCAGAATTAAAAAAATAGAAAGAAGAAGAAGAAAAGAGGATACAAAGTTTGAAGAAGAAAAGAGGACACAAAGTTTTCTGACACATTTCAGGTAAAAAAACAACCAAACAAACAGAAAAAAAAAAAAGAGAGAACAGACATGTTCATTATTGAGATTGAGGCCTCTTAGTCTGCCAAACCAGTGGATATTTAAAGATCTTCTACACTTCGTTTCTGTGTTCTTCCTTGGTTGACCTTCCTTGGACCATGGCTAGATAGGGAAAAACAGTCAAACACAAGGAAAAGACCCTTTAATTACCCATTGCCCTCTGCAAATTGGGTCACCAAAGCAATGAGCTTATTCAGCATCCACCAGCAAAATCTTTTGGTAAGAAGTCAGGTCACAACCACATACAAGGCCTCCTCTTCCCTTCTTCGAGTTTCTTGCCCCAACCACATCTGTCCCACAGGGACAGCAACCTCTAAGAGTGCTATCCAAGTAGGGTCAGCCCTGAGTCACCGTCAAGCCTGCCGGTGCCTCGCGCTTTTGGCATTGGATACAAGGAATAATAATGGACAAGGAAGGAAGTTCATACTGGCCATGTCTATACTAGGGAGTGACCTGTCAAAGTGAAGGAGCTGGGGCTAAGGACCCAGCAATTGCCCTATACACCCTATATACCCTTCAGTGTCTTTGTTTAGTGCTAGTTCTGGTCTGGTTCCAGAGACCAAATGCCCACTTGTACCTGCAGCTCAGTTGAGGCAGTCCTGGAGTGTCTCTTGCAGCTTAGTAACACCTAAAATGAGCCCAATTCAAATACTCCAAGACTGCACCAAGATGAAAATCAAAGCACAGTAAGTGAGAACAAACAGGAAATTTGATTCAAAAGCATTCTCCTCGTCCATACGTCATGCCTAGAAATCAGGATCAATGTACTCCAACAAGCATATCCACCGTCCTTCTGGGGCAGCCATTCCTGGAGGGTCCTTCCACCCTCTAACCTCTGTCCTAATCCAAACAAGTACCAGTAGTATAGCGAGGGAAGACTGGCTGAACCCAAGGCATCTCATTAATATTTTCACGTTCCTCATGGACTCATCCCATTATAAAGTTAAAGACCAAGGTCTGGTTGTGCATAAAAAATATTTCTAATCCATTTTTCTCTGTGCACCAGGGAGAGGTGGCAATCAGCATTTGGCAAGCAGTTTATGTACTGCTTATTTTGGCATCCCCTCTGCTTAATGTGGAATATGTTCTATGTGAAGAAGACAAGAAAATCAGCAATTCTCCTTGCTTGTGAAGCCAGCATCTTTCAGCAAGTAGCAGACACTCTCAGTACATCTCATTTAGGGTTCTCTATGTAAAATATAAACTTATGGCAATTATTGGCACCACTTTCACACTTCCATCTTTCGTTTCAGTCATATTATTAAGTATTGGTATTGCACACTCTTCGTGACCACTATCTGTGGACACAGTGGGGTAACAGCAAGACCATGAGATGCCATGGCAAGTCCAAAAGGGAAGGAAGGGACACGAACTGTAGCATTACACAATTGTACTTTTTATACATCTACAGCACCCAAACCACATAGTCATTATAAAGAGAGTGACTTTCTAGGGGAAAGATAAACAAAGGTATGGTCTTTAATGGAAGCTAATTTACTTCACAAACATTTTCAAACCTTAAAAGAAGACCACCCTACAGCCTTAGGGCAGAAGTCTGACTGCTGCAAAACAGCAAAACAACTAAAATGCATTTCATTGAAAGTAAGCAAAACCACAAACCTAAGTATTCAAAATAAATTTTGATAGCATAAAATAAACTTTTGCCAACAATCTGGTGCCTATTTGAATGACAGTCTTGAGCTGCAGTTATTGTAAAGAGAAAGTTTTCACAATATATGGTGATGTAATCCAAACATTGCAATAAACTCTGCTTTAATTAGGAACTCTGAACCTCCCCACCATGAAGGAAAAGAAAAAGGTGACATTACTCTTAAACAGGAAAGAGAAGTAAAGGAAGAGTTCCTGGCCCAGGGAATTCACTTTTTTTGGCATGGGATGTGCAGACTATATGGATAATCCTCCTTTCCGTCTGAAATACCTCAGTGGCTTGAATGGAAATGGTCTTATTTCCCTCAGGGACAATCCTGATAACATTTCTTTATGCATGATCTTTGATGTTTCTGTGTGATTCCTAGAAACCTTCCAGCTGCCTGCAATACACTTTTCCTCTAGGAGTTACCTCCAGGAGCAACACATCTGTCAACCATCCTGCTTGAAAACATTTGAGCCCTGCTCCTGCTCTCATGTCTCCTTTCCCTGTTTCCCCTCTCCTGCAACCATAGGTGTTGTGCAACGTGTCTGGAGCTACACTGATGCGCCTTGACAGAGTGACCTTCTTGTGGCTGGCGTGGCAGAGCTTCACAGTGAAAACAGGGGACAACTTCAATTGTCTTAAAGTAGGAAATGTAAAATTTGCTGTGACTCATACTGCCTCTTTGGCATCAAATTAAGCCGCTACAAACTGCTCTGGAGAAAATGACAGAAGTATTAGCAAGAGCAAGATCTGCAACCAGCAGACAATTAACTATGGAGATATAGTCAATAGGTATACATATTCCTATTCCTTTTCCAACTTGTTCAGGCACACTATCAGCCTGAGAAACATATCTACTTATGCTTCTTCACTTCCAGGGAAACCTAAGGTGTCTATGATTGTCTCCACACACAATTTTCAGGCTCAAAAAGAGGAAAGGTACAACAGAAAAGCACATTCCACCATACAATATTTTGAAGCTTAGAAGAGTTTCTTATCACACTATCACATCATCACAATATCACAAGGTTGGAAAAGACTTCTGAGATCATCTAGTCCAACCCATGACCCAACACTAGCACCCACTCGTCATTTAAACCATGGCACTAAGTGCCTCATCCAATCTGTTTTTAAACACCTCCAGGGACGATGACTCCACCACCTCCCTGGGCAGTGTATTCCATTGATAAATCACCCTTTCAGGGAAAATTTTTTTCCTAATACAAGCTTAAAACCTCCCCTGATGAAGCTTGAGACCATGTCCTCTTGTTCTGTCACTGGTCACCTGAGAGAAGAGACCAACCCCTGCCTGCCTACAGCCTCCTTTTAGGCAGTTGTAGAGAGCAATAAGGTCTCCCCTGAGCCTCCTCTTCTCCAGCCTAAACAACCCCATCTCCCTCAGTCGCTCGTCATAGGACCTGTGCTCCAACCCCTTCACCATCTTTGTTGCTCTCCTCTGGACACTCTCCAGCATCTCAACATCTCTCTTAAACTGAGGGGCCCAGAACTGCACACAGTACTCAAGGTGCGGCCTGACCAGTGCTGAGTATAAGGGGATGATAACTTCTCTAGTCTTGCTGGCCACACCATTCCTGATGCAGGCCAGTATACCATTGGCCCTCTTGGTCATTTGGGCACACTGCTGGCTCATGTTGAGTTTCCTGTCCGCCATCACTTCCAAGTCCCTTTCCACTTGACTACTCTCCAGCCACTCTGTCCCCAGCCTACAGCTCTGCATGGGGGTGTTGTGTCCAAAGTGTAGAACCCGGCACTTGAACTTGAATCAGCCCATCTCTCCAGTCTGTCAAGGTCCCTCTGTAGGGCCCTCCTCCCCTCCAGCAGATTGACAATTCCTCCCAACTTGGTATTGTCTGCGAAGTTGCTAAAGATGGAATCAATCCCCTCATCCAGATCATCAACAAAGATGTTAAACAGGACCAGGCCCAACACTGACCCCTGGGGGACACCACTGGTGACCGGTCGCCAACTGGATGAGACACTGTTCACCATCCCTCTCTGGGCTCGGCCAACCAATCAATTCCTAATCCGGCACAGAGCACTCTTGTCCAAGCCACGGACTGTCAGCTTCTCCAGGAGTTTACTATGAGGAACGGTGTCAAAGGCCTTGCTGTAGTCCAAGTATGCCACATCCACAGCCTTCCTCTCATCCACCAGCCGAGTCACATGGTCATAAAAGGAGATCAGGTTGGTCAGGCAGGACCTGCCCCTCCTAAATCCATGCTGGCTGGGCCTGATCTCTTGGTCACTCTGCAGGTGCCGCATGATTGCACTCAGGATTATCTGCTCCATAATTTTACCTGGGACCGAGGTCAGACTGACAGGTCTGTAATTACCTGTATCATCCCTATGGCCCTTCTTGTGGATGGGCATCACATTGGCCAACTTCCAGTCATCCGGGACCTCTCCAGTGAGCCAGGACTGTTGATAAATGATGGAAAGCAGCTTAGCAAGCTTGTCTGCCAGGTCTCTCATCACCCTGGGATGGATCCCCTCTGACCCCATAGACTTATGAGGATCCAAGTGGCTCAGCAGGTCTCTCACTTCTTCCTCCTGGATTACAGGGGAGCTATATTCCATCCTGATCCCATCCACCACTCTGAAGGCCAGTTGTCCAGTGAACAATCTGTCTTAGTGTTGAAAATGGAGATAAAGAAGGCATTAAGAACTTCAGCCTTTTCATCATCTTTAGTTTCCCTCTACATCCAATAAGGAGTGGAGGTCGTTGCTGCCCTTCTTTCTGCCATTAACATATTTGTAAAATCACTTCTTGTTGTCCTTAACAGAAGTGGTCAATTTGAGCTCCAGCTGAGCTTTTCCCTCTTAGAAATACTACTAAATGCTGTTGTTTGATCTGTGTGTATAGTGCCTAAGGGCTGCTGTGGCAAGTTTGTGCCATCCCATTGCTGTGCTCAGACATCATTGTGTCGTTGGTTTGAGGTACAGCTGCAATGCTGGAGGGCTGAGCACGCAGAATTGGGCTTGGCTAGAGTTCTTACTGCCCCCACTATGGCACAAATGTGCACACTTTTCCCCTTGTGCTAATTGCTGGAGCCATTGCCAGCAGCAGGGAGCTCCCCTCTCTAAGGGGAGTTGTTCAGTGTCTCTCTGGTCTCATTAAGAGAGCAAACAAGGAGTCTGGGGCTTAAGTATCTCCTTAAAAGAGCTTAACAATACAAGAGCTTGGTTTGCAGAAACAGAAGTTTCAAACAGCAATCTTAAGAAATGAGTTAAGATGCAGAATGAGGAAAGAGCTGCTACTCATGTCTTTCCAAAAAAATGCTTATTCATATCCTCATGCAAAACTGCCCGGATTGCATCTCTTGGGTATTTTTAAATGAACACTTTTTTTCTTCACCAACTGAAAGTGATAAAAGTTTCCTATTACTTAAATATGTAATAAGAGCATGACACAGGATTTCTGGTAAAAAGCTGTATTTTACTTTCCAGTTCAAACCACAGGATTACATTCTGAACTAAGGATGTCACTCCATGGCAAGTGCCAATGAACAGGGCTGGTAGGACAAGAGGACATGGGTCACTCCTCGAAGGAAGAGACCCATGAACATTCACCGCTGGTGCTGTTGTCATGAGCAGCATTGTAAAAACGCTGCTGTTTGGTCTGTGGTCAAAGGATTTGAGTTTATTTCTAGCCAGGATCATGAAAGTATTATAATATAGATTGGAGGATTTTTTTTGGCCTGGGACGGTTTCTTGGTCTGCAGGGGAAGAATGTTTAAGTCAGGGCACAGGCCAGGGGTAAGGATGCTGAGCTGCAGTGAACTGCAGAGATATCGAGGGAGATGTTTCTTAGCCAGAACGGAAAAGAGTTGTGTTAGGAGGGATAGTGAGGCTGAAGTACAGAGGGGGAATTGCTCACATGTGCAGCCTGAGGAGGAACAACAAGCATGTGAAAACGTTGCATTTTCTTTGGATTTCACATCCTGGCTTGTGCAGCTCCGTAAAGTGAGGTAGCACAGCAAATAAAACATAAGGAGCACATCACAGTATCACAGTATCACAGTATTACAAGGTTGGAAAGGACCTCTGAGATCATCAAGTCCAACCTATAACCTAACACTAACACCAACACTAACACCAACCATCATCTAAACCATGGCACTCAGTGCCTCATCCAGTCTCCCCTTAAACACCTCCAGGGTCGGTGACTCCACCACCTCCCTGGGCAGCCCATTCCAATGGCCAATCAGTGAAGAACTTTTTCCTCACATCAAGCCTAAACTTTCCCTGACGAAGCTTAAGTCCATGCCCTCTAGTTCTGCCACTGGTCACCTGAGAGAAGAGACCAACCCCTGCCTGACTACAACCTCCTTTTAGGTAGTTGTAGAGAGCAATGAGGTCTCCCCTGAGCCTCCTCTTCTTCAGACTAAACAGCCCCAACTCCCTCAGTCGCTCCTCGTAGGGCTTGTGCTCCAGCCCCCTCACCATCTTCATTGCCCTCCTCTGAACACATTCCAGTATCCTGACATCTTTCCCAAACGGGGGGTGGGCCAGAACTGGACACAATATTCAAAATGAGGCCTGACCAGTGCCGAGTACAGGGGGACGATAACGTCTCTGGTCCTGCTCACTACACTATTCCTGATGCAGGCCAGAATGCCATTGGCCTTCTTGGCCACCTGGACACACTGCTGGCTCATGTTGAGCTTCCTGTCAACCAGCACTCCCAGGTCCCTTTCTGCCTGACTACTCTCCAGCCACTCTGTCCCCAGTCTATAGCTCTGCATGGGATTGTTGTGTCCAAAATGAAGTACCCGACATTTGGACTTACTAAACATCATCCCATCAGAATCAGCCCATCTCTCCAGTCTGTCCAGGTCCCTCTATAGGGCCATCCTACCCTCTAACAGATCAACCCTTCCTCCCAGCTTGGTATCATCTGCAAACTTGCTGATGATGGACTCAATCCCCTCATCCAGATCATAAATAAAGATATTAAACAGGACGGGACCCAACACCGATCCCTGGGGGACACCACTGGTGACCGGCCGCCAACTGGATGAGACACCATTCACCATCACTCTTTGGGCTCGGCCATCCAGCCAATTCCTAACCCAGCACAGAGTGCTCCCATCTAGGCCACGGGCTGCCAGCTTCCCTAGGAGTCTACTGTAGGAGACAGTGTCAAAGGCCTTGCTGAAGTCCACGTATACCACATCCACAGCCTTCCTCTCATCCACCAGGTGAGTCACATGGTCATAAAAGGAGATCAGGTTGGTCAGGCAGGACCTACCCCTCCTAAACCCATGCTGAAGGGGTAGGTCCTAAGCCCCTAAGCCATTTATTAACTGCATATATTCTCTTGTTCCTATCTGTATACATCCCTGCCACCGGAGGAATCGAGAAGAACACCACCTGTGCTCCTGCCCTATCTATTGACCGTCCCAGGTCCTGGAATTCCTTCTTAACTACCCTTGACCCTCTTTTTGCTAGCTCATCACCACCAGCCTGTACCACCAGAAGCGGGTAATAATCAGAGGGTTTAATTAGGTCCAGGAGTCTCTTGGCGATGTCACCTACCCGGGCTTGGGGAAGGCAGCAGACTTCCCTTTGAATTGGGTCCATCCTACAAATAGGGCCCTCCGTCCCTTTCAGAAGGGAGTCTCCCACTACAATGACCCTCCTTTTCTTTTTCTTACTTGAGGTCCTGACCTGTCTGATGGGCAATGTGAGGTTAACAGCCTCCTCAGGTGAGTTCTCTGTCATACTATCCTCCACCTGAGCATCAAATTCCAACACCCCAAACCTGTTTTGTAGGGGCAGCTGGAAAGGTGGCATTTGAAAGGGAGGTCTATAACCCCCACGAGAGCAGACCTGCTCCCAGTCCTCCTCACCAACCAGGTCACTCCCCACATCCCACTGCAGAGACATTTTAGTAGCCCCAGCCGAGACTAACTGCTTACTCTGTTTTTTTCCTTATACTTTGTCATTATTTGCTAGCTTAGAACTGGTTGTGACTTGCAGAAACTTTGCCTGGAAACCACAATGAAAAGCAAGAAAGCCTTGGCACAGGATGGTACAGTTGCATAGCATCTTCAATGAGCTCCCCAATCAGAGCTTTACTCCTCTAGATGACCTGCCCATGCTTTGTAAAATGGACCAGTGACCTTTCTTCTGCAGCCTGGAACTGATGATTTTGGGCTTGTTCGCAGAGCGGAGGAAGGATATTTCAGTCTATTGTTCATTGCCAAGAAGATCTTTCAATAAATGAGAAATCATTATTTGTTTGGCATTGGAACAGATTGCATCCAAATTCTTCCTCTGTTGGAGCTCAGTTGTATTTTATTTTACATATATAGCAATCCTGG
The DNA here is from genome assembly GCA_033556795.1 of Tapera naevia. Taxonomy (NCBI): domain Eukaryota; kingdom Metazoa; phylum Chordata; class Aves; order Cuculiformes; family Neomorphidae; genus Tapera; species Tapera naevia. The sequence continues at coordinate 1,290,511 of JAUMJJ010000092.1, read as the reverse complement.
CTCTGTCTCTGAGGGGTGGGTTTGTATTTTGGATAAATGCCTAGGAAGTGCTGGGATGGGACCCCTCAGAGCTTCCCAATGCAGTCCATGCAGCTTGCACCACAAGACTTTTTCAAGTGGTGGAGTCTTGGGAGAGGAAAGATGTTACATTTTTGCAGTACTTAATACACTAACTCAAAAATTACTGAGGTCTCTTTTTGGTTTCCTTCTTGCCCACAATTAACTTCTTGCCACTTTCTCTGAAAGTCATAGGAGAGTGACACCATTTTGCATACAACAGATAGCTCTGTGAGGTTGCTCATACTCACATTTTGGCTGGAATTTCTGAAGTTGGAATTGAACAAAATAGGTCCCAAAAGCAAAGCCAAAGGTTAGAGATCTGTGGGTTGGTTTGGGATTTTCTTTTTGCTGGGGATTTCCCTATGAGGATCATTTCTGCCACTGTCCCACAGTTAAGAAAACTAGTCATCCTCATGGTCCCCAAAGCTGCTGCAAAGACCTATAGACAGCTGCTGACTTATAAGGCAGCTGTCAGGGCCCTCAGGGCACCAGTAAGCCTTACTGACCCTGACCAACCTCCCATAGGACCTCCCTGATGCCCACATCACCCTGAGAAAACTCAAGGGCATAGAGAGAAGGATGGAGGCCATTTCCCTAGTGTTAACCCGCTTCGGAGGACCAAGAAGCAAGATATCTCCTATGAGTTGGCACCCATAAGAACAGAAACAGGCTGTGTGTGTGACAGAGCAAAAGATGGCCTGGAGGCACATCACCCATGAGAAATAGCTGATATGTAAGGTGCCCGTATGGCACTTGAACACGTTCTTACTACCCAGGTTCTTCATGGATCTCTATAACTGGTTTCTGCGAGTAGGTCCCTATAGAAAACTAATGTGTTGGATGAAAATGGAAATCAGGGGGAAAGAGGCTGAAAAAAATTGCAGAATAGATTTGAAGGGAACATAAAAGAACAGAAAACCATGCTTTTCTGATGATTGTAAACATTCCATATGACAGAAATCTTCTCTTCACTTCTCTCTCCAGTCAATCTTTTTGTCATAGAAGTTAGTTAAACTTCCATGTCATGGACAGAGTTATGACCTGGCCAACAGCTTCAGGTGTGAAGCTCATAAATATTAAATGGCACCCAGATGTAAAGCGGTGTTAAAATCATCAGCAACACACTCAACTCAGTCTCATGTTTGTGACTCTACCTACCTTTGTGGGCCAACGCAGGACTTTAGCATGGCTGGAAGGGTCACCTGTCCTTTTGGGAGTTATTACCATTACTCTGCTATTGATGTAGTAACAGCTAAGCAGAGAAGTAAAAACAAGAGAGGATAGTAACAGGTAAATAGAGATGTGAAGGTGTGACAAGAAGAGAAGTACGCAATTAACCTCTCTCAGACAGATGGACGAAATCATCTTCTTGTCCTGATAGCACCACAGGGAGGGAAAAACATTTTTCATGCTGGCACTATCTCTTTTTAAATCTTTACAATGCTTTTAGAAAACACCTGTAATGCAGAGAGAACTGAAATTACTCAGCAAGGACTGGAAACATGGACCTGTCGGTGAGGGTATCACAAGGGTCATTTGGGATCTTTCTCAGTCCTGCTAATCTTCTGAGTAAAATTTTATCTTCTTTGGTTTTCAATCCAAAGCCACAGCCTTTAGCGAAAACAATATCTGGGCAAGCCAAGCCGAAAGCCTTTATGTGGAGCGCTGCTGGGAGCAAAGGCGGAGGGCGATAGCGCAGCCAGCGGTGCCATCTAGCTGCTGCACTGCCTCCTGGTGACGCTCGCTGTGGTGGTGGGTCCACCAGCCTGCATGGACCTTCCTGAAACGACGTCTGGTTAGTATCTCTTCCACTTGAAAACAGGTTTGTTTTCACTCCAGGCAAGAGATAAAAAGCTGGTGTTTCTGTACTAGTTGCAGTTTATTATAGTTTCAATTCATTCTTATTTTATTCATTATGCGTCAGTCTTTTCTTCTGATATTAAATTAATAAGTTCTGATTTTGTTAGATGCTGCTGCGATTGCCTCTAATTGTCTTCCCACCAGTACTGGAAATAATCCCCTCACCCTTCTCTCTACCTGTACGCCATCAGCCCCATCATCTTTCCCCTCCCTTTGACCCTCCTAATAGTAAATATAACTATCCATTTCACAAAACAGACATGGGCTCCTGTATATGGTAGCTTCTGACACCTCTAGAAAAACGAATGGCCATGGCCATTCCTTAGGCAATCCACGTAGCTCTGGATTTCACTGACAGGACAACCATATCTGTTGCCTTTATCCGCTCTCTGATGTCCTAGTAAGCCGACAATAAGGAACGGACTATCTTTCCAAATTTTGATATTACTCTGCCACTATTCAAAAGCAATATGTGAAATAACTTAGGCATCAAGATGAGGACTGTTACTCATGAAGATTTCAGTAGTTCTAAAGAGTATTTCGTTTCGAAACCATTCACCTCCCAGCAAACTCCATAACCCACAGAAGACCTCTTGGATGCTCACATCATCCAAGGATCCAGGCTCTAAAGCCATCCAACAGCTGTGCAAACAGAGCTAATATTACACAGGCAGTGTACTCTTTAATAACATCCATCGTGCTGGGCTTCACGCAGAAGACACACCTCTTTCCAATGGAATCCATTGCAGGGGTGTTCACTGATGACAGTGTAGCTACATGGTGAAAAGCTTACATAAAGTCATCTCAGATCTCACAACAGCAGCAGAAGACGCCGGAGTTTCTGCAATGGTTCTTGTCCTGAAGCACTCTGAGCTGCCAGTGCTTTGGCCATGGGGGAAGACACTATGTTCTGATATGTACATGACAAAAGTTAAGTATCTGTAACTCAGCTGGAGCTCATTAGCCACTCCTGATTCCTCTGCCTTTTCCAGGAATTGGTCTATGCCTGTAGAACATGGCCCACAAATCTGCCATGGTTTGTGAAATGCAGCCAAAAAGGCAGGGACTGTGCTTGGCACTCAGGAAAGGACCACCTGGTTGGGGGCTGATAGGTTGTCCCTGGAAAATCACATGCTACACAGCATCAGCTATCAGCTGCTCTGATTTTTCTTGGGGGATAGCAGTATCTATGCATTCAGTACTCCAGAGCATGACAAGGGAGAGGCGGCAGTGTTGTGATAAAAGGAGGGGATGAAGGGCGGAGTTAATGTTGAGCTGGTTGGAAGACAGGATGATGCAGGATAAGCTACTGCTAACACATTTGTCAGAAAACTGAAAATCACATCTTTATTTGAAGAGGATCAGTTCATGCAAATTCAGACAAGCAGAACTCAGAAAGGAGTTCTGTAAACCATGCTGTCCGAAGGCCCTCTATAATAGGAAAACCCTCTACATTCCAGAGAGTTCACCTTAACATATTTTTTCAGTAATAATCCCATTAACATTCTTCGGTTTAGAACAAAACCCCTGAAAGGTGTTCAGCCCTACCTTGAATGAGCATCTCTGCTTTGTTTGTGGTACAGCTGATGAAGCAAGGTGTTTGGCTGTGGCTGGAGGTGGGACCAGTGCTTTGGCCTTTCACTTTGCAGTGAAAGCTTGATCCTTTGTGTTGTAAGACCCTATTTTCAAGTTCTTACAATGTTGCCAAACTATAACCATTTGGAATTAAACTTTCCATGCCAGGTATCTGCCTCAAGCTGAAGTTTTTGGAAAATATCCACAAACTCAGCCGTTTCCAATAATGAGGGTAAGGAAAAATTCATTGTTTTGTCCAAGTTAAAAAGCAATCGTGACCTTTCCTTTGAAAAGCTCTGGCACCTCTCTTCCTTGGAGCACAAACTTGTTAGAGGGTTGCCTTTCATCAGAGATATCCCTTTTGCCCTCCTGAAAACCTGTCCAAATTTGGCTTAACATAGCCAAATAACATAACCTTTGGAAAGCTGAATTTGCACATGATCAGGGGATAACTAAGAGATTCATTTAATTTTAACAATTGGACCCCTGAGGTTTTCATCCTCCTTAAACACTTTTCAACCCCAGGTCAAGCAGGACTTCCCTTGCAGTTTTAGCTGCAGGCTTTCACAGTCTATGACAGGGCCAGACATCTGAGACAAGAGCCAGGAGTCTGTCTCTTCTGTGCTCTTGGTGATATTCATTGGAGTGAGACAACGTGGTGGAGAAAAATTCCTGGATTCAAACACGGAAAGGACAAAAGCCAAATGTGTGGGTGGTGGTGTGGAAGAGGAAGACTCAAGAAGCTCCCAACAAGACAAGCAGAAGAAAAGGACCAAGGATGGCACATGGATGTGGAACTGTATCCTGGGGTGGAAAGCAGGGCAGTGGTGGTAGAGGCAGGTGGTGGCTCTGGAGGATGGGTGAAATTAAGCAGGAGAGGAGGGGAAGAGGGCAGAGGAATCTTTTCTCACCTGACGATTTTATTCCCTGGAACGAGCTGCAGAGCTCAAGGTCAGCACTTTTGCCTGCCACATTCATATGTGAAATGCACAACCTCAATCCAGACATGAAAGTGAATATGTATCACTTACATCAATCTTCATAGCTACTCAGTAAAAAAGGGTTCATTTCCTTTACCTCTGAAAGATGCTGTAAAAATGAATTAAAGACCAGTTATATCTGGGAGCTTGGCTATAAACACAGGGCCATGGGAAAAATAGTGCATTAGAAAATCGATAATTCTTGATTTAGGGCAGAGCTGGAATAGTGGGACAAAATAATAACATGAGAGAGCTGAAATTCCATTGGCAATGTTCATTCCAGCATTTCCTTAGCTGTTTGCTATTACAATGTCAAAATCGGGTATTACGCTTGTAAGGTTATCTTTTTGTTTTTGTTTAATTTTCTTGGCACTGCTGGCAATACCCACAGGTAGTGGATGCATGTGCTAGTTTGTGCCCTAAAATGCAGAACAGCGACAAACATGAACCGCAATACAGGTTGGGATCTGGTTGGGACTGTTTATTTAGAGATGAAGAATTTGGAGCAGAAGTTGTTCCGAACAGTAAGAAAGTCCAGACTGTATCTTCTAGAAAGCTGATTTGGACTGAAGAAAAGAGCTAATTAGACTGGAAGAGGAGGTGATAGTGAGAAACTCTTCTTCTCACTATAGTATCTTCTTCAAACATTTTTTCAGGCATACTGAGAAAGCTGGATAGATGAAGTACATCTATCATCATATCATTAGATTTAAATTCACTATAGGCGTTGGTGTTTCCACGAAAATATTTCTAGGCTACTGCAAATTAAAAACAAAAACTTTGAAAAATCTGACTAACATTTTCAGAAAAGAACTTCTAACCCACAGATATGTGTGTGCTGACACAAGGAAACACTACAGACCTCAAAATGTATTTACCTGAAGTTCTTTGTACTGTACTTGCTAAGTGCTTATGAGCAGAGACAGGGGATGCCGAGAACAAGCCCATGGCTCAGACTTATGGAGACCAGGTTAACAGCAAGAACTTGTTAATGTAAGAATGTCGATAACAGAGTTAATGTTTGAAACTAAAGAAACTATTTTGTAACAAAGGGAAAACGTAGTGTTTCAGTGTTCTGGCAGTCAAATGAAGGGGACGTCCTCATTGCTTGACAGAATGTTGTGTCCTACCTTAGTAAGTGACAGGGCACAAAACTGCTGTCTTTAAGAGTGACTTCCATCTGCCCTGCTGCCTCCTGCAGCCTCCTGTGCAAAAAGAATAACCTCAGCTGCCTGCTGCTTCTGAAGAAAGTATTTCTATTTTTCTTCAGGTCTCTTGCAATGGTTACCTACATCACGGCCCAGATCCAGAGTCAGTCCTTATGAAGACTGTTGGACATTGCTTGAAGAGTCTGGCTTGATATCTCAGAACTCTTCTTGATACCCATCAGCTGACTCTCCGAAGTTCCTGTGAAGCCATTCTCCATGCTTTTGTCATGCAAGGTTTCTTTGAAAACCCCTAGGCATCGTTAACATACCTTAATAACTATTAACGTTATTCTAGTATTTCCCAAATGGGAAATGTTGCTCTGCATTGAGTGGGTCCAAAACAAGCAAAGAAGACTCCGAGCATTACTGAGCTGCTTGACATGCACCCCTTATCAACCCTGACACCAGAGAGCCTATCAACACGTCAGCCAACAGGCTAAGCAACAGGGATTCAGAGATGCACAGAAATATGCAGTCCTGCCCTTGGCCGTACTGGCACAAGGTCAAAGCCAGCCTGGAAGGTAGTTGTGTTCTTACTGGGCTGAGAGAAAAACACCTTTTTTTTTTTTACATTTATTTTTGGGTTATTTTTGACTGCTTGGGAGGTGCTCAAATATTAGTGTGATGGGAACTGCAGAAGCAGTGAGGCTGAATAGGGGACACATTTTTTTCATGTGGGAGACGTGTCTTGTATATGCAAGAGTGGCAGTAATTACTAGGCAATTTTTACCTTAAACCATCACCACTAAAGCAGCCTTTGTAACTATCATTTCCCAAGAGGTTTCCGGGCCTGGGAGGCTTTCATGGTTACATATTTGGATGCCACTGAGGAGAGGATATTAGCCATGCTGAATTTATCCTATCCATGAGCCTTTGGGCAACCATCTGTGATTTTCTTTATTCAGTGGACTAACTACAGAGGTGAACAGTTTTTTTTCCTCACTGTCCTCATTCTTCCAGAGTCAGTAAAATTTTTCAAAGCATCAGAAGCTCACAAGTGCAGGAAACTGCTCACACCACAGTCTGGAGTGTGGGTTCAGCTTGAGTGAATATTCAGATGCTTCTCCAAAGCTTATCTGGCCTAGCCAAAACCTCCTGAATTTACAAAATTGGGCTGGGCATTTTATGAGAACAGGATCTCTTACACGATTTTCAGTATTTCCTCTGCTGGCTGAAAAATACCATGAGATCTGCATAGAAACCAAAATAATTTATTCTGATTAAAAATGGATCATAATGTTTCCAGATCCTAAAAAGATTCAAAATGAATAGGCTTATAGAAATTGATCAAAGGAGGAAGATTACTCATTTTATTTCGCTCTCTTTAATCCAGTTTGCTCCTGTCCAATGGCATCCAAAGTAACTCTACCCTTGGCAGCTGTATTTCCCATTTCAAACTCAAACCTACCCTGCCTCGCTGCTGCAGCACCTTCTCTTGAAATAAATAATTGACAATTTGTAAATTCTAAGCCAGCAATTACTTTCCAAAAGGTTAGGCAGATCAAATGACTTCTGCATCAGCTAAAAGCTCCTCCATCAAAAAAAAGAGATGAAAGCACTGGTGTGCCTGATCCTCACTCCAGTCCTGCATCCCAGGTTTCCAAGGCCACCCTTTGGTTTTGAAGATCAGGATAGGCGGCCAGATATCTTGAAGGCTTCCATCTGAAGGGTTTTCCTATGAGATTGAAAGTCTCTCTGCTCTTTTGAGCATAAACATGAGGTCTTTAGCACTTTTAATCTCCTTAGGGTGGTCTTGTTGTGTTCACAGCTGTACCGCCTTTTTCTCTGCAGCAAGAACTGAAATGCTGTCTCCCAGCAAAGACTGGATGAAGCTTTGCTGAGAGGCATGGCTGACGCTGTGTTTCTGAAGAGTAGGCACAGCAGCCAAATCACACCACTCACCACATCTTCACCTGGCATGCACCACCCAGTCTCCTGGGGAATATTGCAACAGCAAAGGTTACTTGCAGTTCTTGGAAACTTTCCCTAGAAGAGGCTGTTTTCCTGTTGTTGCCTCTAAGAAGGAACATAGCCACTCTGGTGACTTCAAACACATGAAATGCACATGCCAAATGTGGTGGAGATCAACCTTGCTGTGACTCACAGGATGGGGCCAGCAAGTCTGCCAGGGGCTGCTCCTACCTGCTCTATTTTCCTATTTTCAGTTTGCTTTCAGTATTTGCTTCTCCCTTGGTAAGTGGTGGACTTTGATGACTGAGTTGTCCCTTTAATGACCCAGGAGATGGTCAGTATGTAATGGTCCTCTGCTTTGTACATAACAGTCACGTTTCCTCATCACTGCCAATGGGGATTAAAGAAGGAGGTAAGAATGAGGGTGCTTTTTCTCCTGTGTTGCCAGTTGAGAGTGTTGCAAGGAAAAACATGGATGCATGTGCTTACAAACTCTTCTAGGAGACAGTAGCAGCAGCGTTAGAGCTTTTTTCACACTCAAGTAAAGCAAAGTCAACTTCAAAGAATAAAACACAGTGGCTGTTTCTACTTCACAGAGAAGAAAGATCTGGCCAGGCCTGTACTACATACCCACATCACAGCTAGGTCATCACTGCCATAATGACAAGAAGCAGCCACTGACGCCACAGAACAAGTTAATGTGTGGAAGCTGCTTCTATATCCTGCCCTGAACTACAGTTTTTTATTTTAAAAATCCTGTTCAATTTCAAAACTTGCAGAGATTAAAGAATTTGAGAGGGGAAGTCTCCCAGCAGCAGACAGATGAGAGAGTAAGTTCACCATCTGCTTTAAGACATGTAATAGAGAACAACTGCACAACGGTGCTGTAGGTTATCTGCAACCCTTCTGCCAGTGGTTTCATCTCTATTGCCTATGGAGACGTTCCTGCTGGCCAGAGACAAGAGCACTGTACAACACTCCAGCCTGCTTTGTAGTCACTGCAATGGAGCAGTAAAATGAAGCTTCCTAACAGTGACATGTTGAAATCCAAAGCCCAAAACACCAAGGCCTTGGGAACACTTTGATGAGCAATAGTGTTTGGCATGGTAACCTATGGTGAATAAAGTGCATATACATACATGTATGTTTGTGTGAATACATAACCTAAATGGGAACTCTTCTGGCAAGAAATTTACAAAAAAAAAACAAACAAAAGAAGCTCTCTTCAGTAAATGGGTGGATTACCATACCCAGGGCAAATCTGAGACCTATCAGTCTAACTCTGTTGTTGGATATACAAATTAGAATATTGTTATTATACTGACCAGTTTTAGACACTGTTGATACCAGGAATGAGAGGTTGTCTCAACTGCCCCGCAGCCCCAGAAGAATGATGGAAGTACACTTAAAAATACCTGGATAATTATTCAATGAAAGATCTATGAATGATCTTTGCTGTAAAATGACCAGATCAACCTATAAAGCCTATTAAATAGGAGGTCTGGGGAAACTGCACTGCAGTCTGTAGCTGCAAGTGTTAAGAAGGAATTTGAAACTGTGTGCATTTAAGGCTGTTCAACCTATCTAAGACAGAATGGGATCCAGTTACTCAAAATATGTATTGAGTCAACTTCAACTGAAAATGGAAATAAAGGCTTAATAATGAACACGGCTATTCATTCAAGCAGTTATGTAAGTGAAGAGGATACAGTGTTCCTGGAAATGTAAATCAAATTAGACTTTCTTTTAAAAAGATGCTCTAACTCAGGAGCTTCTACTTAAACCATTTATTAATACAGGGAATTTTAAACAGGTTAAATTAAATTATCTCAATGCTTTCTTGGTCTTACAAATCTGCAACAAAAATGTAGCAATAGAAGATGGTCTTGGTTTAAGTTGTCCAGTTAGCCCTTAATATTTGGATCTAAAGCCATATCTTCGAAACTCGGAGGGATCACATTACCACCTAGGTGTTAAGAAGTCATGTAGGTGGATACTAAGGGTTTATCCAAATTCCTTCCTGCTGTCACATCCTGGTATGGATCAAGCTGTTAGAGAGATGCAACATTCCATATACATGATGGTGTCAGCACATAGCAAATAATTGCTGACCATAACAGAGCCTCAGATCAGATCTATCCAGGCACAAGAAGGTCTCAGTAAAAGAGCTATATTCTTTCCCTTCTGAAAGTTTAAATAAGAGTGCTTGAAGTGTGTATGTCTATCCTGCAATCATTCCCTTCAAAGGCGAAGAATTGCTTCCCTTCAAAGAAGTCTAGGCAAGGGAAAGGCAAAACTTCAGCAAGGAATTAAAACTCAACAGACAGAACTTCATAAAAAAGATATTTTCTGCAGTTTTCCTCTCCATCAGCCCCAGAAGACCTCTTTCAGCAAAGCATGAAGCCCATCTATCAGCTGCACAGGGCACCTCAGCAGTAAGTGGAGTTCAGAGGGCACAGAGGTGCTATAAAAAGGCACCTAGGATTTGTCCATAACCAAACTAAGGTGGAGTAAAAAATCTAAAATAACAAAAAAAATACCTGCAAAATTCAAACAGAGAGGAAGGGAAGAAAAAATAAAACTGGTGGAAGGCTGGACCTGTGTTGCCCTTCCTGCCAGAAGTCTGCCTTGTGTTCTCTCCTGCACACATGGTTCACATTTCTGCTTCTCCTGGTCACAAAAATTTGGCAACAAACTCATCGACCAGCTTAAGGATCCAGGTGAAGTTTTGGAAAATGCTGGTTTTTTTGTACCCTCAGATGGTATACAAATCTCCTGGGCTTTTTGGTAATGTTTAACCGGGACCTTTTCCCTGTGAGCTGATTGTTAACATGGATTTCACACCCCTGAAAGAATGCATGAACTCCACAGAGAAAGACATTGTCTGTTTTGTTTAACCAATGACATTATTTCCCTTCTGCTTAGCAACCCATAACAGGGTCAGAGGATTTGTAACAGGGAGCTAGAATGAGCTAGCAGGATAGAGCATTTCAAATGAGCAGATAGATCTCATGCTTTCATTGCACTTCATAGGTTAGACAAGAACTTGTAAAACGATAAAAAAGAATGGTTCTCTTAATTCAATAACTGTAAAAGAGATCCATAAACCTAGATACTTACAATTTCATCAGAACTGTGGCAAAATATGGCTTTCAACAGCATTTCAAAATACATTTTTGAAAGACTAATTGTTTTATATATATTTCCATGCAGACAGTAGGGTCGTCACCTTACTATGCCTTTGATTTCCATGGTGAAACCTAACATAATAATGTAACAATATTACTGCAAATGTTAACAGATCCATAAATCTGGGACATTTTCTTACACAGTCATCATGACTTTCTTTATTTCCCCCATATGTTGAAACTGAAAGAATATCTGAATTTCAAAACTTCTTTATTTTATTCCTTGAAGTTCTTAGGCTTGTTTGCAGCCAAACCCTATGAGTCAGGTATGTCATTCAGGTAGAGGGTACAATGGCACAAAAGCAAGAGGCTGTTAAAGTATTAAAACTGTCAGCCTGACAAGCAGCTGCATTGTAGGTCTTGCAGGTACAGTAGAGCTGGAGAGCCGTAGGGGGGACTTTACTCTGATATGTGCAGATTTGTTTATCAGTCCAGAATGACCTGATGAGAAGATAATGCACTGGTGAGACCATAAAGCATGTCAGAGAACAGCAAGAGCTGGATGCTCTGCAGGCAACAGCAAGCCAGCGCCAAGGGTGAAAACAGAGCCACCAGGATGGTGACAGCATCACCAGTCCTATCCCATAAGTCTGTAGATTGGCAGCCAGGCTCAGCCACAGCCCATGGATCACCTGACCAGTCCACAGTGATGAGGCAGAGTTGGGAGCAAGCTAAGAAGACAAGTCAGTGGGCTGGGGTGAAGATAAGCAAAGTGCAAACTGGCTGCTGACATTCCAGCAACACAACTCAGGAAGGATACAAGGGCATGGAACCTAGCTTGACTGCAGCTGCTGAGCAAAACAGAGGAGATCTCAGAAAGGTTTCTCACTGCTCTTTAACTCTAACTTTTTTTCTCAGCATTCTGATCCCAGGTTGCTCATTTGCATCAGGTGAGAGGTGGCCATGAGGCAGGTAGTCCAGGAGATGAGGGATGAGGCTGCAGAGCCCCATGGTGCGCACAGGGCATGGACAAAAGACACAGCTTGACACCTTTTCAGCTTCTTCTTGGGATGAAAGGGGCAGAGAGGTATTGACTATGTTCACATAAATCTCTTTGGGTCACTAGTTTTAAAGACCTCAAAAGAAGATCCACTCAGTGAGATTTAAAACAGCAATGTGAAGGTGGCACTTGTTGACCCCACTGAGGTCTCTGCTAGCAGATGCTCTGACACGTGAAATGTAGCTCATCTTAAGGGGAGATTAGGCAAGTACATAGAGGAAAAATATGTAGAAAACACAGCCATCTTAAGAAGTTCCCAAGCTGAAGACAGAGTTTAGGAGTTTTCTTCAGGGAAACATCTATTTGGTTTTCCTGGTTTTGCTCTTCCTTGTCAATCACTTACAACCACTGCTGGAAACAGGATACTGAGCTAGAGGAGACATTGGGCTGACCTGGGACAGTTTTGCTGAACTACTTAGTCACACCAAAGGATCAGTTTCATCCCTTTCAAATCAAGAGTGATTTAGGCTTCCTACACAGTTATTAGAGAGAGATGAAACTCAGCAAAAGGCTCTGCTGACACTCATCTTCCTCCATTCATCACATAAAGACCATTCCCTCAGAGTCCCAATGCTATGCAGCATGAATCTTGGTGCTCGTATATTTTCCAATCTTACTGCAAAAATAAGACAATAAAAAACTAGTTATAAAAAGTCTTTGAGAATTCGACATGACTGTTTAAATAGAGATTTTCTCAGATAATTGCAAAACTGCACACCTAATTTGACTCTTTCTGTAAATGATATAGTATTGTAAGAAGGTTATCTGAGAAATTGTCTAATGGTAATCTTGATAAGAACAATTCTTAGACATATAAATAAGCTATTCTTTATCCAGACATATGTTCTGTTTTCTTGCACAACTTTTCCTACCAGGTCAGAAATTTTCTGCAGAGATATTTTTGGATTCTGTACATGTACAATTGCATTATCTTGCCTATATTACAAGTAAAGTTCAAAACAGACATGGCCTTGTGAATTATCACAGAATCCCTTTCATTGGTACAGTGTCTTTTATTTCTTTGCCTAAAAAAGCAGGTAACTAATTTACTAATTTACTAATAAACCAACTTCACAAGAGATGGGCAAAATAAATCTGCAAACAATTAAAAATCTCTTTAGAAATGGGATAGCACAGCATGTCTCAGCTGGAGCTGTCTTGACCCCATCAGTTAGACATCCAAAGGTGTCTGCAAAACAACTGCCAAAAACAGGAGTGTGAGCATGCACTCACAGACACAGGAAAGGTAACAAAATTAGGGGAAATACAAGTATTAAATGGACTTTCAAAGCATAGTCCAGCATTTCTTTAATTGTAAGTAAATGCTGGACAATACTGCACAAGATATCCTTGAGGGTTTTTTCTCAAAAAAACTGGGATAGTTCTCTGGACTTTTCAACACTACAATAAAATTTAAAACAAACAAAAAATATCACAATGTTCAAGATATCTTCTAAAAGCTGGGATTTAGAACTTAAAATAAAGTCTAGGTAAGTAGTGCAACCCAATTTGATAATTAAACGATACATTTAAACTTCTGTCATGGTTCGTGCATCAGTATACAGGGATGTGGAGTGCACACATACATGCACACTACTGGTGAACATTTCTGTCCTCCATGTCAAATGGATTCTGTGATTATTTTAACAGCAGCATTTCTTTTTCCTTATTTCTATTGTTTATTTGAAACAAAAAAAAAACCTGCAGTCTCACTCACAAAAATCATAAATCTCCCAGTTCAGTAGCCTGTTCAATTTAATTTTGTTTGAGCTCTTGGGCAATATGAGAACGTAGGCAATCCAGGAAATTTTTATACAGATAAGAGATTTGCAGAAAGAGGGGGAGAGGGGTAGGTGTGTGGAAATTGAATGATTCATGTGGGATTTCAGTTATTCTGGAGCTCAGAGAGATAAAGAACACAGCAGGGGTTGCAAAGAGAGCTTTGGGTATGATGGCACCGTGCAACCTTGGTCCTGTTTTAGAGTCTTTCTCCTACTTGAGATACAGATGCTCCTAGTAACAAGTTGAGAAGGTATAATCTCCTGTGCGTGTCCAGAATGAGAGGTTCATGGCAGAGCAGTGCATTGCATGGTTTGTAAACAAAAAGCAATAACTCATCCTCCACAAGTCGTCAATTTCCCCTATTCTGACACCAAGTGCTGCAGTGTCAGGAGATTGTGCCTGCAGCCAGCACCAGGAAATCCTGACTTGTGGGGGTCTGAATCTCAATGGGATCATTAACTGCAGCAGAACAACACATAGGGAAGAGCATGGCTGGGAATGAGACACACAGGAACTTCACGTGGATGGAAGACAATAAAAGAAAGAGGACATCAAGCTAATTCCTCTGCTGCTTTCACACTGGGAAAGAGAGGCACAACCTCAGAGACGAATGGGTAGAGAGAAATAATGCATCAAGGTGCTGATAGCTCGAATTCTGAGGCATTGATTTTGTACAGTTATATGCAGCAGAGGACTTCTAAAACAATACTGGAGAACTTAATATTAGAAGTTTTTTTAACTAATTAAAGGAATACATCACCAAAATTTCTAAAAGAATTTGTTCTGGGAAGCTTTTTGAAGTTGCTGAATTGGAAGTTCTTACACAGGATTTCAGTGACAGAAGCTGCCCTCCTACTTGCACACGGAGAGCAAGTTAATTTAATTAAATGCAAGTAATACAGGAAGTTTCATTAACCCAGCTAGGGGACATGTTGTGATCCTGAAAAGGAAGGTGCTGAAGGGGCACGAAAATTGCAGAAATTATTGATTTCATGGTCCTTGTAAAAGTTGTTAAGAGCTAGGTAAACAAACTTATTTTCCCAGTAGCATGAATATAGTGGAAAGTGAAAGGATTAGTTTGATTTAACTTGTGACAGAACACTTATAAACCATGGTAACAGTATGCAGATGGGTGTTTTCAAAGCATAGTTCTTGTAGACTTTTTGCCTCAGCTAATCAAAACTGTAAGTTTTTAAGGACAATTCAGGATATCTGGTTGAAATGCTTGTCTGGAGTTCTGCAGCTGTCACACAAGTAAGACTGCACAATGCCTTTGGAGAATAAAGGCTGAAGTCAGCTTTGGCTGAATCACGTGGATTAACAGAGAGCATGTGGAGATGGAGTAAGTTTACCAAAAGAGAGTAAAGAGGCACTAGGAAGTCCTGCCCTGTTGATCTGTGTAACGAAATAGCTCAAGTGTAAAAGCAAGATTTCCAGGTTTCCTATTTGGACTTAGTAATTCTCTATTCAAACACAAAAGGATGCAAAAATCTATCCAAGTATTTGGACCAAGCAGTTATCAAACTTAGTCCGGAAGAGATATCTGGCAGACAATAAGGGTGAAAGCAAAATTTCACAATAGGACTTACATACAGATATATCTGATTGGCAAGGGACATAAACTGAGTTATTATAGACAAAGTCCTTAATTCAATGTACAGCTGCAAACAACAATTGCTTTCGAGCACATACAAAACATATTATACTATTGCATTTAAAGAGACAGGTTTTTAACTGACTGCTCTAAAATAGGCTTTTAGGGGTCCTCATCCTTGTGAATCCCACATTATTGCTTTCCCAGATCTGTCTCACTATAGTTAGCTACTTTGCAGCTGAAATGAAATGGCTGGTCACCGAAGCACCCTCACAAGCTCCACTGTGAGCTCCTGGATTGCTTCAGATTCACCTCTGACTTTGAGGTGAGAGTTTGCACAGGCAGGCCCCATTTCGCACTGGGAGAAAAATAGACAGTTTATGATAGGTCACTACTTCTCTAGACTGGCTATAGAGACAAAAACAACTCACACAGATTATTTAGGCTATGTGCATGTACTATTAGAGCAAATAGGCTATTTCTGCATATGTCCCAGGAGGAAGGAAGTGCCGGTTGTTACTGTAGAATCATAGAATTGTTTGGTTTGGAAGGGACTTTAAAGATCATTTTGCTCCAACCCCATTGCCGTGGATAGGGACACATTCAACTAGATCAGATTTCTGAAAGGTGCATCCAACATGGCCCTGGACACTTCAAGGGACGGGGTATCCACAGCTGCTCTGGGCAACCTGTTCCAGTGCCTCACCACCCTTACAGTGAAGAATTTCTTCCTCACATCTAATCAAAATCTAACCTCTTTCAGCTTAAAACCATTATCCCTTGTCCTATCACTACATGCCTTTGCAAAGTGTCCCTCCCCAGCTTTCTTGTAGGCCTCTTCAAGTTCTGGAAGATTTCTATAAAGTTCCTCAATTTCCTCAGCCTTTTTCCACAGGAGAGGTGCTGATCATCTTTATGGTCCTCCTCTGGACTTGTTCCAACAAGTCTATGTCTTCCTTTCATTGGGGACCCCAGAGCCTAAACACAGTACTCCAAGTATGGTCTCATGAGAATGGGCAAGAATCACCTCCCTTGACCTGCTGCTCACACTTCTTTTGATGCAGCTCAGGATATGGTTGACTTTCTGGGCTGCAAGCACACATTGCTGGGTTGCGTTGAGCTTCTCACCCATCAGCACCCGCAAAGTGCTTCCCTCAGGGCTGCTCTTAATCCACTCTCCACTCAGCCTGTATTTGTGCTTTGGATTGCCCCAGACCAGGTGCTGTGGCAGAGAGGTGCTGTGGCAGAATCACTGACTACTTGCTGCTCGTTCTGTCTCCTTTCCTTTATATCTACCTTAGAGCTGTTGGGATTTTTTTTGTTGTTGTTGTTTTGTTCTATTTACAAAGCAACCAGCATAGCTATGCTTCCTGATCCCACCTGCAGAATGGGAAATCACGCAGTATCTTACTGCAAACAAGACAGAGGTCATTGTTTGTCCAGTGCTTAGAGAGGCTGAAAAGTATCGACAGCAATTCCACAGTCCTTCGGAGGTGCTCTAAATAAAACCAGACCTGGCAGCTGATCCCAGCAGAACAACTCACGCCATTTCTGTGCAGAAGAGCTTTCAGCCTGACTATCCAGGCAGAAACATGCAACCCCTATCATATCACCCTGAAAACAACTGTGTTCGTTGGCGTGCTCGCCTGTTTATTTAGGTGTGCGACAGGCTTCTGTCATTATTTGGATCAAACCTGCTTCATTATGTTCATTCCAAGCACTGCTTGCATGCTGCTTTGTAGGCATCTCCTAGACATGCAGGGCACCAAGGGGATTAATAACCTTCATCCAAATGTTTTTGTAGAGG
Organism: Tapera naevia; assembly: GCA_033556795.1. Classification (NCBI taxonomy): domain Eukaryota; kingdom Metazoa; phylum Chordata; class Aves; order Cuculiformes; family Neomorphidae; genus Tapera; species Tapera naevia. The sequence continues at coordinate 1,273,546 of JAUMJJ010000092.1, read as the reverse complement.
TCAGTGCAAGAAAAAAATTTTGTTATTGACCTTGCAAGCCTGGGATACAGATAAAATGCATTCAGAATATGGAGGGACCTAAGGCTTGATGTGGCAGAGGGAGAATATTACACTCCACAGATTTTCAAGCTGGTTTTCTTTCCTGGAGATTCAGTGTTAACTCTAACAGAAAACCTCAGCAGAGAACTGCTCTGTGCAGTTGCAGCCTGTAAAGGACAGTGGTTAAGCACTGCAGAAAAACAGCCTGCATACATTAAGTCTCTTCAGAGTATCACTTTACTATTGTCTCTGATCTTCTGACTATCCAGTTCTGTTTATCTTTAATCTATGTTTACCATCTGTGGCACTCTTGGTAATAATACTGACATAGATCTCTTATTTTGGGAACCCAGTATTCAAGAGTTTGCAGCAGCCACAGTAGGAACAGCCACAGATTTTATTTATCTGGAACCAAAAAGGACTCACTAATAAGAACCTGTGTTTATATTCATAATAACATCAAGCCTTTAATAAATAAATTAAAAAATAACATTATTAATAGAAGTGAACTAACCTTGGAGGCTAGAGCTGAAAAGGTGGAAGATGTATGTACAAAGATTCAGCTGGGCCTCCAGCACCATCAGGACCTTCCAAGAGCTGTATTTCAGGACATATCTTTTAAAAGGGCACTTATATTTAACAGTAATTGGGTTCCAAAAACGTGGACACATTTCAAGCTAGTGGGGCCTCTTCCTCAAATATCAGCCCTTTTACTGACACTATTCCCAATTGCCAAAGGGAGCCATGCTTCCTGACCCCAAGCACTACACAGCAGAGCGCTCATAGAACTGAGATGCCTCTGACCAACCCCATGAAGCCGACCTTGCTGCCTGCCTGCCTCCTACAACTGGGGACTGACACTGACCAGCAGACTCGCACCAGTACAGCTGCCCACCTGGTGGTCAAGTCACCACTCATATAGAGTCAATTGTAGCTACTGAGCCACAGAACTGCCATAACATGTGCAACAGAGCCCATTTCCTGTCCTACTTCCCCTCTTCCCTATGCCACTTCTAGCCAAATTTGTCTCCTGCATTGGAAGAATTGAAGAGAACTTTCTTCCAACTCCTTATATGGGATTCACAGGATTTCACCATGCAGGTCTGCTCCTGTACATCCTCTTGTACATCCTATTCTCACTCAAAATACATCAAGGTAAAATCAGACACAGCATTCACTATATGTGCAGATAAGAAATACATGGCTTCAATATGTGGCATCATGTTACAGTACATGGCATATCTGTATAGTATTGCAGTTAGTCTCCTTGGCACACAAAGCCTTGCCAGTCCTGCCACTATGTCAGGCTGCTCAGTTTCTCAGCAGCATCTACCCAAGATTGTTGCTCTTGGCTGTTTGGTTTTAATACTTCATTTTTCAACAAAGAAGGTATATCCTTGTCCTCTCTACCCTTGCAGGTCTTCAAGACTCAACTATCCAAGTCCCTAAGTAATCTGATCTAATTAGATCTACTTAGAGTGGACGTTACACTAGATGGCCTTTGGAGGTGCCCTCAAACCTAGATCATTCTGTGACTGTGGTGCCTGAAAAAAAGATCAAAGACGACTAGGGTTACCTCAAGATGGGTGATAAAGGATGTGGTAAAACATGTGGAAGAGGACTGTGAGACACCTCTGAGACCACAAAGCCAGGAAGGCAAAACTGGAAGGATTGTCAACTGGGTGGTCAAACCACCAGAGAGAGGCAAGGACAATCTGTGATGGGTCTGGCAGTCATGGTAGAGTCTACCAGTACCAGGCAGGAAATTGAAAAAGCAATCTGAGCAATTGAAGAAATCACCTGAGCACGATCGCAGGCACGACATGAGAAAACGAATACAAAAATTTATCTTTAGGAAGGGCACTTAACATCAGTAGGATTGTCTGCTATATGGCACCTAAAAAGAGCTAGGACTTGGGGAAGACTGGCTGGAGAGCCACCTGGCAGAGAAGGAACTGGGGGTGTTGGTTGACAATTGGCTGAATATGAGCCAACAGTGGTTTAGGTGCCCAAGACGGCCAATGGCATCTTGACCTGTATCAGAAATAGTGTGGCCAGCAGGACAAGGGAGGTGATTGTGCCCCTGTACTCAGCACTGGTGAGGCCACACCTCAAGTACTGTGTTCAGTTCTGGGCCCCTCACTATAAGAAGGACATTGAGGTGTTGGAGTGCATCCAGAGAAGGGGCACAAGGCTGGTGAAGGGGCTGGAGAACAAGTCCTGCAAGGAACGGCTGAGGGAACTGGGGTTGTTCAGCTTGGAGAAGAGGAGACTGAGGGGAGACCCCATCACTGTCTACAACTGCCTGAAAGTGGGCTGTGGGAGAGCAAGTGTTGATCTCTTCTCTCAAGTGACAGGTGATAGGACAAGGGGAAATGGCCACAAGTTGCACCAGTGGAGGTTTCATACTGGATATTAGGAAGAATTTCTTTACAGAAAGGGTAGTCATGCACTGGAACAGGCTGCCCAGGGAGATGATTGAGTCACCACCCCTGGAGGTGTTTAAAAACCAGGTAGATGAGTTTTTGAAGGACATGGGTTCGGTTGGACTCGGCGATCTCCAAGGTCTTTTCCAACCAGAAGATTCTATGATTCTATGATTCTCTGTTCTTGTTGGGTGGATGCGAAACAGCAGTTCAGTCCACAGAGAAGCTAATATGTAACAGACACAATGCAGTCCACTCCTTCAAGACAAGAGAATATTAGACAGGTAGGAACAAGGATTTAAATATAGTTGACTTAACTCTTTTATACTTTCACTAGCACAGATTAAGGCAGTTGCTCACTTTCCTTACCATCTAAGCAGAATCCCAGATCTGCCATTACAAATTCTAGAGGAGAAAGGAGTACTACTTGCATTATATGGTCAGGTAAGGTTCATGCTATTTTTGGACGAAGACAAGGGTGCAGAACCAATGAGTGACTTCATTAAGAAAATAAAGATTTATAAAAGAATTTACCAACACATGGGTGATGATTAGGAGAGTGCTGAGTTACACTCCAGGCACCAGTTGGGCATGGGACATAAGGAGGTTTTATGTGAAGGCTTTTTGTTTTGTTTCTAAAAAGAAGTGATTCCACAAATGGAAATCATGTTTATGACCCTTTTCATAAGCCTTTAAAGCCACTTCTTAGTGTTGGACACTAAGCAGGACTTTGGCAAAAGAGTGACAAAGGAAGAAGCTTAACAATCAGTAAAAAACATTCAAAAAAATAAACACATACACCTTGTGGCAGTTATTATCCAGAATTCGGTTATTTCAAGCAACAATCCCAAGCAGCAACCATCTGCACTGACAGCTTTATTAATTCATCTGCGCATAGATGGAGATAGGGACATCAGACCTTTATATTCGGTTCAGGTTACTTTCCAAAATCAACACTCACCAGAATCCTGTTGAAATGAGCAGGCACAGAGCCAGGATTACACATTCATGCCACTACATTCAGCTCTTGTTGAAGTTAATGGAAGATCTGCCATTAGTTGAAATTGGAGTTTTTCAGATACAGCTGATGTCTGGTGAGATTTGGGAATGGTATTTGAAACCAAATGACTCTGAATCTTGTTGATTTTTTGTGTCATTAACTTCCATTGTTCATGATTTTGAGAGCTAGTTCTTACAGCTGACAAATCTGTTTTGCTTCCCTGTTTCACATCCACCTTTTAGATACCTATTGTTACAGGCTGCTCCAGAGTAATCACACTATATATTACCCATGACAGCATTATGCATGAATTTCATTCCTGGATCTCAGTTTTCTCAGAAAAGACGTACAACGGACTAGATTCTTCAGTTATTTTCTCAGATCAAGCTGCATAAACTAGATATGGGGCTCTGAAATCTGGTACTTCTTCGTTGTAAGACATGTGTTCAGTCATTAGCAAAGTCAAGCTTGTGGAAATCCAGCTGGCGTACATCCCTAAACGTCTCACATTTTCCAGCATTCAGTTATCCAGACCAGGTGTTTGGTCTTTTGGGTTCTACTTAACAATCTTGTACCTTGACAGTTCTTGCACCTTGCCTAACACCTCCCCAGCCTTTCCAGAAGTTGTTTCAGGGAACATAAAGCAACAATATGTCTCTCCACCCAGAGCCCTGACGTGAAGCACCACAGCCTTTCCAAAACATTGCACACTGCACACAGGGAATCAGGATAATGTATACTGCAGCAGCTTGTGGCCCAGTGTATTTTCTATTGTTTCATAAGATTCTAAGGAACTGAAACTTTATTAGAAGCTCCCAATTGAGCTTCCTGTTTCTTTCCTCTTTTCCTTAAAGGCTCACATATTTCAATCGATACAGGTCACAAAGTGTGAGGGACTGGGGTGACAAGCAGCACGAGGTAGCTTCCTTGTTCCCCAAAAATACAGCTGCCTCAAAACATGCCATATTCTTTACAATAGAAATTGCATTTATCATAACCTCATAAAAATCCTCTTGCATGTTTCAATTTCCTGTTCTGGCAACAGTGTTGAAAGCTTGCTCTCCACCTATGGCTCCAGTTCCCTCTTCTCTGAAAAAGTATCATAAGTCTATCTCCAATCATCTCTGGGAAATTGCACCAGATTGGTTGACTGTTCAAGCAGGGCACATGCATGATGCATGGTGAAAACAAAACAGTTGATTGTCCTGGTCAAGACTGTGGTGATCATGCACAGGTCTGACTGATGGGGAGGTCCCTGCACAGCCCTATTCTGCTGCTTTGCCTATATTCCTTTCTCTCCCTCTCACATAAACAACTTATTCTGTATAAACCTTCCCCTTTGGTCCAAGATTTGCTTATTTTAAACTCTTATTTTTAATTTTTGCCTTGGCCAGCATCTCCACTCTGCTTTCACCATCTTTCAGCATTCTTTATCTAAGTGATTTCCAATGTCTCCTTTCACTTCTTTAATCTAAAATCTTCAGTCACCATTATTTTATTGTTTTAACTCCAGGCTGGATTGGTTAAGTGCTTTTCCTCATGTTCAGCAGTTTCTCTTACTGATACTTTGTTAATTACTCTCCCATGCACTCCCCATTGATGGAGGTTTTCAAAATTCACCTAGACAAACTCATAGAAATAAGTTTCAGTGTTGGCAATATTCCTGATCTAGGCAGAAGGATGGAAGAGATCTATGGATTACAGGACTTTACAAAGATTTCTCTACTCCGCTGTTGCTGCGATTCCTGCACACCACAGCATCTATAAAGATGCTCTATATCTATTTCTCTATATTTGGGATCTCTGAACTACAACATCATACGGTCCTTTAACACTATCTAGCCTCTCTGCTGCCTTAGGCATACTTGCTCATGCTCAGAGCAAGACCTGCATAGGGACTAAAGAAATCTAAGATTTCAATGGAAAAAGGAATTCCATAAAAATTGGTAGCTCCACCAGCCTAGTGCAAATATGACATGCCTTTGGCTTAAACTACTCCTCATACTGGCAACCTGTCTGACACGGAATATACTTAGCAATATTCTTCCACCACTATATCACATGATTTGAAATTTGCAAAGGCCCACACCCCTTCCTGCCACTTGCATAGTTATTTTGTTGTCAGTTCCAGGCTGGAGAGCTGATGGAATGCATTCTTGCAAAGCCTAATCTTAAAAATGTTGAGATTTGTACAAAGTATTGGGTCAGACCTGCATCCTAATTCCAGAACTGGGCAGACGTTAGAAAGTGAAGTGTATTCTGAACTGGAATGTCATAACAAGCAATAATGAGTAAAATTTGTTTTCATAGTGAAACATTTAATATGCATGACATACATTACACAATTACATTCTTAAAATGAAACGGATAAATGTTTCCAGCAGGAATCATCTTCTAACAGTTCTTTCAAGTTGATGCCAAAGGGGGGAAAAAAAAAAAGCAGCTAGTAAAATTTCTGAACAGAACATACCAATATTGTCTCCAAAGCTATCAGACATGTTTTCACGAAAATTAAAGTCAGGTTAAAAGAGAGGCATCCAAAATATATTTTTTTTTAAGGGTGGGGATAAGTAAGTGAATCACATAAGGCTGCTGTTTCACGTAAGACATTCTCTTTCCATAAAAGAAGGGCTGTGGATGAGAGCTGCTAAACTACATTTATCTGTGTTTACAGTTCCAGTTTATACTACACTGGGTACAGTTCTGATCAAATGTCCCGTAAGATGTGATGTCAGATAGCTGAATACTTGTAGAGAAGCCTAAATGCCTGAATGGTGCATCCTACTAGTGTAGCTGGCAACACCAAAATCTGCCATATTTAAACAAGGTACTTAACTCCCAGGTTTACTGAACTAAATGCAAAAAAAGCTGAACATCTGCTTTCTGATCATATTTGTGTTACTGGTCTTATCCTTCTTGCATACATAGCACTTGAAGTGACCCCAAACACTTGCTAGTGTCCTCATCTTTCCAGGCTCCTTGAGACGCCTGTTCAGCATTAATAGGTTGTTTGCCTACACTTCAAGTTGAACATAGGAAAATATCATGGAATTAAACCATATTTGCTCCATCCACTGGCCTTTTCCATGTGGAAAATGTGGACACTGAAACGGCTGCAGTTTCAATTGCTTTGTCCTACACGTCTTCCCTGGAGGCCACACTTCTTATGGGTAGCAGTGAGATTACAGCTCGGCACAGACATGAGGCGTAAGTAATCTGGACAGATGTAGTGAGACATCTGGTTCTGCCACACACAGATAAATACCAAAGCCATTTATGCACAGGTCATGCACAGGACCTCACATCATACCTCAAATCCTGTTTAGGAGCAATTAGTAGGTTATCATATTGCTGAAGTCAACACTGCCCATGTGTTAAACCATTGAAAAAGAGTATTATCTCATGCTATAAACAGTTTCGCCAGACCATTCACTAGACATTAAAACAGTACAGTTCTCAATGTGACTAATGACATGTCAAAAATGTGGGAGGAATGAAATGTCTATAATTTTCCTTTAGCTTTTCTCACTGTAAAAATGCCAGATAACATTTCTGCAGTGATTTCTGTTGCTGAGATAACTCGTTACAAACTGAATTTCCATGTAAGTAATTGTTATGAAATGCTGACCCACTGTTCTTATTACCTGTCATCCAGTCATGCTACCTAAGAAGGGCTACAGTCATAATGTCTCCCTAATCTACACTTTTCATGAAGACCAATGGTCTGTACTGCTGCTGTTCATCTCTGATCACTCACAGCAAAGGCAGTGAAATGTGTAGAATCAAATAGTAATTGACAGTCTCTTCTTAAAATTAGATTGCTACTTCAGCATTAAAAGTCAGAGATAATTTCACAAAAGACATGCACTCATGCTCAGCCTGTTTCAGACCTCTGCACTTTTTTCTGGATCCTTAACCCTTCTTCCTTGCATGTTTTCTCCTTTACTCAATCCAAAATATTTTAGACAAGGACTGTCTTTGATTTCATGAAAGGAATGTGCCTACCATGCCCTCAGCCCACCATCTAGCTTGAGGTCTCTGGAAATAAAGAAGTAAAAATATTATTACTAAGAAAAACAGAACAATGACTTGTCCTTAGAAACCTCATTAATGCCATATGCCCCACAGTGTGTTCTGTATTCGTCCCCTCCTTTTGACTAACGACTGGGCATATAAAAGAAGATGCTTGATTAAGGCATACCCTGCAGAGAGTGGTTTGCTATTCTAACCAAGTTCTGAGAATAACAGTACATTTTTAATCTTGGAGAAACAAGATACAATAATAAAGAATATTAATCAAATATTGTATTTTGTTCTCATCTTTGGTGTGCCTGAAACCATTTTCCACACTAAAAGAAAATAAAAAATTAATACAGAAAGCATTTTTTGTAAAGGAACACAAGCTGAAAAACATCCTATAAAGTTACAAAGTAAAACGCAGTATGTTTTTATAATGATCCATGAAATGTTTACAAATAATTTTTATTTTCAGTACCATGGACCACTGAACATGCAAGAGATGGCAAGGCAGTATCTGCTTCATTTTTATGGATATTTTTCTCATGAAACTTGGTTGCACATTCATCCAAGCATGCCACATGCCAGTTCCTCTCTATTTGTCATAATAACCACAGCCAAATGCCATCTCAGCTGAAGTGAAGTGTCCTACGAAGACTGGAATGTATAACTTGACTCAAAAAAATAAGGGTTTGTAGTGCCAGTGTGTTCACTGTTTTTGAAAGGAAAAGTATCATGTTTTAAAGCAATCAATACATGCAGGAAGCATACTTCAAGTTATGTCTCCTAGTGTTTTTTGTTTCCCTTACTGCACTGCAGAAACCCTCATATTGTTATTTCCCCCTTTTTTCATATCCTAAGTGTAGGTTCCCTGCTCTAGATACATTCCAGCACAATGGCAAAAAAATATTTTGTCCTCTCCTTTGTATACAAATTTCCTCTGAAATACAATCTCTTGTTGGAGGCAAAGAGCCTGTGCCTCCCAGCCACCACGAACAAACATTTTCTAGCAGTCATGTGCAACTGACAGAGTGCTGATTGGTTCAGAGACCATTAATCCAGGAGGAAAACTCGTGTTGACAGTGGGAAGGCAGCTCCCAGAATAACAGCAGTAAGCAGAGGAGCCTTCATCTCCCATTCCAGCCAGCAGGAAATCGGCAAGTTGTAAAAGCCCTGATTATATAGCTCAGCCTTCTCCCCTCAGCCAGGCCTGATTCAAGTACGTCTCTACATACGACACTATCTTTGATACGTGACAGAGACACATGTAATGAAGGGATTCAACAGGATGCTTAACTTCAGTCTACTCAGCATGTGTGTCTAGAGTGTTCAGCCTTGGCTAAACCGTTACTTAGATAGCGGGAGTGACCATTAACGTGAAGTGGCAGAAAATCTGAAGCGGAAATAGTCTACAAAGTAAGGTAATTATAAACTTAGAGGAACTGTGTAGATAATGGCAGATTCATCAAAGTAAAGAGCTTCTTTACTTTCACTAACCACAAAAGTGAGCAGTAAGTGCTCTGCCATGGGATTGCTACTAAATCGTCCTTCAGGGAACGTTTTGACTTTGTCTAGGTGCATTGTCAAAGTGACCCGAGTTACAGCACACAATCTGGCTCTGATTTCCCTCACAAGTTCAAGCTGGCCAACTTGTTCAGTTGGCCATTGAGCTGCACAAGCCTGAGGAGGCACTGGGGAGCTCTGAGGCTTGAAAAACCGACAAAGGGCAAAGGTGTCTTGCTCAGGTGATGATTAGTCATATCGGAGAAAACAATTACATTGCAGCAGAACTGAGTAAAGGGCTCATCAGAGGCTGGTTTTCACTGTGAATTTGACTGCTTTAACTGGCAAATTACAGGACAGTGATATAATCTTCACAGGGCGATGAGATTAATAAATTAATCCAAAATTGCAGGCAGCTGTAGTTATAGCCAGATACACAAGAGTCACACTAGTGCAATGCCCCAGTTCCAGTAAAATTCACACTAAATGAGGTTGGATCTCTGGCAGATGCCAGAGACAGGGAACTATCTGTAAGGTTCTCACCTTCAGCTGTAGCTAAGAAACAACCTCCCCCTCCAGAATCTTTACAGTAGCCAGAATTCGGGACCGATGTCTCCATCTGTTTGGCCCCCTTCACATCAGCAATAAACACATTGCATAGGCTATCCACCACTATCACGCTATTTGGCAGAAACTCTTGAAAAAAACAGAACATAAACACTCCAAAAACACAGAACAACATATTTTTTGGCAAGTCCTTCTTAATCAAACATGTCTAGGTCTGCAGACAGAGGTCCTTCCACGGCCAGTGGACATCTCATGGAGTTGGAGCATGCACCTGGAAAAACCCCAGCCTGCATGCAGCATTAGGAGAGAGATTAAATCTGTCATCACTTGGAAATAACAACAATGGAGAAGCAGCTGGAGACACAGGTGCAGAGTGAGGGATGACAGAATCTTCCATTGCAGTCATAAATCTGGGGAAAAAGCAGATATTTCACCCCACTCCTAAATCCAAATGTGATTGAATATGATTCAAGCCAGGCTGTGTCTCCTCTTTCAGGTTTCAGAAAAACCTTCAGCTGCCTACAGACAGGTTACATGGTGGAAACCACCTGGCACACTGAAAGAGATGGCAGGGGGAAGATTTGTGAAGCTGTAGATTCCCAGGTAAAATTCTTATGCTTCTAAATTCTCCTCCCAAATACCATTCCTTCTTCTCTGCTTCTTCTGCACTGCCTCTTCCCTCCTCATCATCACTGGTGGGAGGCACTGAAGGGGGAACAGCAGAAAGTGATGGTGGGAGAGCTGTTCAACTATCTGACCTTTCCTATAGAAAGGTGCCCCATCAAAAAATGTTTCATCAGCTGCTGTAGTTTCTTCTTTAATTTGAAATCATGAATGAGGACCCTTCTCCCCTCACAATCATAGGGAAAGGGGAAGTGGAAGACGAAGGGGAAGAAAGCTATAAATACAGAAACATTCTCAACTGTGAAATACTTTTGCACAGTTTAGAAGATTTAAGGGATTTCAAGGCTACCAGTCTCTGCATCTCTACACTCTCTGGGGTCACAGTGCCACCACAAGACAGCCCTCCCTGCTCAGGGTATAACTTCACTGCTGCATCAAGTACAGCTGGAACTCAGCCCCTCTCTTCCCCCTGTTATACTCACATATTCAGTGGTACAGGTTGCATTCCTGCTCAATTTCAAGCATGTGTGTGCCCAAGTTGATATAATAAGGCAGAAATTATCCAAGATACTATCACAGACCAATTCATCGATCTTCGTCAGGCCACAGGACACTGTCAGGCATGGGTTGCCCACTGCTGCCACCAAGAGACAACTCTGGTGGTACAGATGGGTGATAGACACTTCAACTTAAAAGGGAATTAAAGTTACTGGGAATGTCACGATAGTATAATAAAATCTCTGCCATGTGTGAGTACACCTGCAACGGTGTCTGCAAACTTATGACAGCTGTTGGCAACACTTTCACTGTGCCTCTGCAGCTGGCAGGTTCGCGTGCTACCATTAGACAGGATTGCTGTGCACACATTGCTGATCCGATCTAAATGATCTGTGCCTCTCTTGGCCAGTGTGGTAGCCTGTGCCAGAGTGAGCAATGGAAGGTGCATTGAAGCAGGTTTTAATATTTTCGTTTCTTGGTCACTGAGACTGAAAATCTGGCTAGAGTATGTGGGGTTTGGCCAGAAATTTCAGGTGCAGAGTTGGTATGTGACCAGGACACACTCCTGCACATCAGAGTTCAAAAGTGCATCTGTGTTCCCTGAGACAAACACAACCTGAGAGCCTGGTTTCCCAAAAAGCGGAACCAGAAATTATCCTGAAGTCTGGGCTCAGGAATTAAAGGAAGAAACTAGGAAATTAAACCTGTCTGGGTTTTTGTGTGGGAATGCAATGCAATTCTAATGCATTAGCTCGAGTCCCATCTAAAAGGAAACGCTACTGATTTAGGAAAGCCAAGAAAAGGCTCTCAGCAACAGTGATGTGAGTCTGAAGTTAGTTTAGTAACTACGTTCTTCTAGTAACTCACATTACTTAGTATTTCAGTTACAGTAACTGAGGTCTAATGATGATTCTTCTCCTTTAACAGCATTAGCATGTGTATGGGAACAATGTATGTTTTGTTGGAGGTTCATATACATAGGTAGTTCATATGCTGGCCCTAAAAGTTACAGCAAGTGCAGTGTAAAGAGATCAAAGAGCTACAGTCTCAGAAATGTATATTAAACAGATAGAATAACAGCATCTTCTGAAGGCAGTTTGGTAGATTATGAAAGATATTACAAAGGGAAAACAGCTTTCAAGGCTTCTGTTCTGCATCAGTGAGAAGTTACTCTGTCATATTTTCTAGCACTGGTATTCTCTAAGCAATGAGACACGTGCCAAATAGCTAATTATCTCCACAGACAGGAACAATACACCTGTTCGATCAGAAAGCACAAAATGTTATCATATAATCGTGAACCAAAGAAAGGTATTTGCATAAATTTAACTTATGATTCAGTCTCAAATTCCAAAAATAAAAATCTGTCTTGAGTCTTATCAGCTGGGAAATAACCTAACATAGTCTGGACACAGTTAAAATTCAGTGTAACCTTGGCTAAAGAAATCCGAAAGGCACTTAAGCAGCATTTCAGGTAACCTTGTATTTTCGCAGACACTTCTCCAAAGAGCATGGTTTACTGTGCCCAAAAGCAGCACTGAAGTCCAGAGAAAATAAAATAATAACCCGCATGAGATACCATTAGTCACTGACTCCTGAAGATTCATGTAGCCCATAGAGATTATACTAAAAACTGCTGCAACTGAGAAAACAAGTTCTTGTTTCAAGGCCATTTGACCAGAATAGCTGATCAGACACTGACTTTGCCCTTTCCCACTGGAACTGCAGAAGATGTTTGGCTTCTTTGTTTATGCAAAACAATAGGCTGTAATAGGACCTGTTTTCAAAGTAAGTAAGATAACACTTGTTACCAGAAGACAAACAAACAGCTCTGATCACTGAGGAGCTGTTGCAGTAGTACGGTGTTTGAGCCATCGAGGTGGTGAGGGATCAAGAGGGAGCAGCGGGATTTAGGTCTGAATTCAATGTAGCATTCCTGTACGCTGAGTTTGCTGATTTAGTTGCAGGAATAACCTTATGAGCATCAACTGGAAATCAAGCAATTGGAGACTCATCTTTAGTGATGGGAAAGGCAGCTCTGGCCCCATCAATTTTTACTTTGGAAAAAAATAAGAAAAAGAATTCCCTCTCTTTGCAGAGCAATGAGTGGAAGGATAAATCCTTTCACTGAGTTACAAGCTCTAGACATTAATAAAAAGCCGCTAAAGACTATTTCTGATTCCTGTTAGCAATGAAACCAGATTTACCTAGAACACACACATCAGCAGGTGAAAAAGCAAAATTAATTATCAGTAAGTCAGTGACTTTACTGAATATAATAGTAAATGAGGACTGTGATTTCCACCAGACAGTGAACTAGATACTAGCTAACCAGGGAGCACCAGAGGGATCTGGTAAAAAAAAAGTTCCTTAAGGCCTTGTGATAAGGGAGTTGAAGACTAGCATTTTAGTCTCTGCAAAACATCTCACTGACATAAGACCATCCTTTTAAAACAGGGCAGATGATGTTACATGACTAGTATTACACCAAAGGAATTTGGCTGAAAGAGCAGTTGTTTTCTTTCTTATCCCTACTTGAGTCCATGAGTGGGTTCCCACACATCAAAGGTGTGCTGGAGGTCAGTTACCAACTGTGTGGAAAAGGAAGTAAAAGCAAGCATACTATTATTTCTATCCCTTTTTGTATTTCACAAGCATAAATAAATGATAAAATATTGTGAGATGGCCAGATGCACATATTCCTGGGACAACAGAATTTCAGTTAGAAATAGTCAAAACATTTTGCTTTCCAGGTTACCATGTTTCTCATAAAGGATTTTATTCTTTTAGCTACTCAAATACACTGTGGTAAAGTTTGATTTTACCACTTCTTCCTATTTCTTCAACTTCAGGATATGTTTTCATGATCAAATAAAGCCAAACTGTGTCTACATTGTTACCAGAAGGGGTGATCTCACTCTCTACCCCATGCCTAGGTCCATGCTCCACATCTTTCCTCCACTGGGTTCACTCTCCCACAGCTACACAGACAGGCAGATACACACTGAAACAATCTGAATGCTCCCCATCCCATATCCCAAAAGAAAAAATACAACAAACATTTTCAGCTGTATAGATTTAGATCATCTGAAGTTGGTCTTAATTCATCATCCTTTTCTGGTTTGCGCAAAGGATTTCTAGGCCAGGTAGCCTACTATCGATCCTGCTACTGCAGACACAGTGCTTTGGGACCAGAACTCCCAAACAGGCAGAGACAAGGTCAGAGAGAACAGAAGAGGAGAGGAAGACGACTAAATTACATATCACGCCAGATGCAGTGAGCTAAGTGAAGGAAAGGATGAGATATCAAGATATAAGTCAAAGATAGTACGATAGATAGTTGGAGTAAAAATAGGTGAGGACAGCAACCGGGTGATAATGGCCAGAAGGAAGGAGACACAGAGCTGTGCTAGGCAGGCACAGAAATGCATTGTCTGAATGTGTGAGATATAGAAGTGAAGAAAAGCAGCCAGCAGAGCTCCTTAGAAACAAGGTGGAGAACAGTCAGAGAAAGCCATTTGCAGCAGATATATTTTACTGGTAAAAAAATTAAAAAGAGACTATACTAAAAATTGCTCAGCATGGGCAATGCATTTTATACCTATTAAATTTATTTATATAGAGAGAATTATATTCTCTGTACTCCGCAAAAGTGTACACTTATATATACTGAGCATAGCTTAGCGCTTAAATTTTCAGTTTTGTCATGAAGGGGAGATGCTCCTGGGTATTTTGCCAGTAAAAGTTATGGCCTGACCAAGTCAATAACTTGAAGTCAATAGGATTTTTGCCATTTAGTGCACGTCAGTGTTTGAGTCTGCATTTGAAGACAGATGGTTAACATCAGCTAATTAAAAAATGTAGGAATATAGATAAAATGGTGCGGGAAGAAAAGATTTTATCTTCTGGTAGTTTGACTTAAAGAAAGAAAATAAAATAATTTTAATTTTAAAGAAATAATGAAAGTATTACTGTTTAAACTCAATTCTTTCTCTTCTTCCCTGAATTTCAAGTCCACCATTTAGGAACAGTAACTTTGTAGATAAAAATATTTGTTAAACAGCAAACTTAGGAGAGAAAGATTTCTTGGAAAAAAGACAATTTCTAAGTTTATCTCCGTCATGGACAGCCTTGTCTGTACTCCGTCATGCTTATGCTATGTGACATTGTGATGAGAGGTCATATACTGTATGTTCAGTAAAATATAAATCTGGCAGAGAAGAAGTGACTGTGCCATTGTCACATTGTCTGCCTTTCCTGAAAAAACAGTGATCATTTTAAAGATGTCATGATGTTTCCTTATCACTTTAATAAAGCAATTAATTATTTCTGAATCAGAAATAACGTAAAATATATGATTTCCTCCCAACCACATAATTATTTTTCACCTTTCTTACAGCCTGTACAGGCTTGCAGTTAGTGTTAGTTTCTGATGCCAGGAAATTCCCAGCCTGGATCTATTGACCTCTAATTCAATGTCTTGTCTCAAACATCAGCTGCTTCAAACACTTCTCTGATGGAGATAATACAGGACACCTTACTCCAAAAACAGCAGCCTCCTAACCGCTATCCCTTATGAACTGGTCTGACTGGTCCGTACCCTGCAGAATTAGGACTTTGCTGTCATGCTTGGATACAAGCTCCACCAGCAACTTACGGCGTTATCCTTGTGATAGGTCTTCTCCTACCCTGAGCACCCCCAGCTTTTGCTACGCAAGCAGAAGCTGCCCTTCCTATTCTTCTTCTTACAAGTCCTTCATCACTAGCTTACAGAAAAGTCTGCTGACAGTTAACACTAACTGCAAACCATCAAACCAGAAAGTGTCCTTGGCCCACAGATTTTCAGGCTACTAAAATTAATGCTTACAAAGTCTGGAACAGAGTTGTGACCCTCCCGATTTCACGGGAGTGATGCCACAGCACCGGGCACATTAGAGGAGAGCAGTAGGTGCACACTGGTTGTGCCCTGAGGTCTGGCTCCCCAGGATGCCCATATCAGCTTTTCCTCCCCCAAAAAGCAGAGGGGAAAAGCAGAGGGGAAAAGCAGAGGGGAAAAGCAGAGGGGAAAAGCAGAGGGGAAAAGCAGAGGGGAAAAGCAGAGGGGAAAAGCAGAGGGGAAAAGCAGAGGGGAAAAGCAGAGGGGAAAAGCAGAGGGGAAAAGCAGAGGGGAAAAGCAGAGGGGAAAAGCAGAGGGGAAAAGCAGAGGGGAAAAGCAGAGGGGAAAAGCAGAGGGGAAAAGCAGAGGGGAAAAGCAGAGGGGAAAAGCAGAGGGGAAAAGCAGAGGGGAAAAGCAGAGGGGAAAAGCAGAGGGGAAAAGCAGAGGGGAAAAGCAGAGGGGAAAAGCAGAGGGGAAAAGCAGAGGGGAAAAGCAGAGGGGAAAAGCAGAGGGGAAAAGCAGAGGGGAAAAGCAGAGGGGAAAAGCAGAGGGGAAAAGCAGAGGGGAAAAGCAGAGGGGAAAAGCAGAGGGGAAAAGCAGAGGGGAAAAGCAGAGGGGAAAAGCAGAGGGGAAAAGCAGAGGGGAAAAGCAGAGGGGAAAAGCAGAGGGGAAAAGCAGAGGGGAAAAGCAGAGGGGAAAAGCAGAGGGGAAAAGCAGAGGGGAAAAGCAGAGGGGAAAAGCAGAGGGGAAAAGCAGAGGGGAAAAGCAGAGGGGAAAAGCAGAGGGGAAAAGCAGAGGGGAAAAGCAGAGGGGAAAAGCAGAGGGGAAAAGCAGAGGGGAAAAGCAGAGGGGAAAAGCAGAGGGGAAAAGCAGAGGGGAAAAGCAGAGGGGAAAAGCAGAGGGGAAAAGCAGAGGGGAAAAGCAGAGGGGAAAAGCAGAGGGGAAAAGCAGAGGGGAAAAGCAGAGGGGAAAAGCAGAGGGGAAAAGCAGAGGGGAAAAGCAGAGGGGAAAAGCAGAGGGGAAAAGCAGAGGGGAAAAGCAGAGGGGAAAAGCAGAGGGGAAAAGCAGAGGGGAAAAGCAGAGGGGAAAAGCAGAGGGGAAAAGCAGAGGGGAAAAGCAGAGGGGAAAAGCAGAGGGGAAAAGCAGAGGGGAAAAGCAGAGGGGAAAAGCAGAGGGGAAAAGCAGAGGGGAAAAGCAGAGGGGAAAAGCAGAGGGGAAAAGCAGAGGGGAAAAGCAGAGGGGAAAAGCAGAGGGGAAAAGCAGAGGGGAAAAGCAGAGGGGAAAAGCAGAGGGGAAAAGCAGAGGGGAAAAGCAGAGGGGAAAAGCAGAGGGGAAAAGCAGAGGGGAAAAAAGAGGAAAAGAGAAATTGCCCCAAGAGGCAATGGAAATTTCCTATCCATTATTCCACAAAGGAGTTTTTTCCTTTCCTTCATCAGAAAATATTTCTTTCTTCTGTGTTTTCCTGGGCATGTCAGTAAACTGCACCGATAGTAATATAAATGTAGTCCATAGGATTGCAAGTTGCACCACAACAAGGTAATTGGTTAGAGTCAGAACTCTACACTTAAATACCCGACTGTTACTGAGGTGCTTGAAGACTTCAGTTACTTAATTAGGCACTTTGTAGCACTGAAGAGAGGAACTAATTACTCTAGACTCAGTACTAAAAATGGACACAAGAGATCTGCATGGAAAAGATTATTGCACAGCTAATAAATTTATTGACAAACATCTAAGAAAAATCACTCAAGTTACCAGCAATTGGATTCCACGGGATGCGTGGAACAGCTCTGTGCTGGAAGCAGGCTGAAAAGAGCCAAAGACATGTGGACAAATGAAAAGAGATTTAACCTGAAACTAGCTTTTAAGCAACACCACAGAAAGGCAAACATACATCTAAACATTATTCCACCTACGTGGAATAACTCCCTCGAGTCAAACCAATGGTCCGTTTAATACAGTACTATATACCTAGCAACGGTAAAGTGGACACTGTTTAGGGCATGGCCTCATAAGTGCACCATTTTCTGCTGTCTGTTCCTTCATCCTTCCCCAGCATCCAGAACAAGGGATGTTAGTGAGTACATTCTTCTTTGTTATTTTCAGATTCATTTTATATACACATGCCTTTGGAGCGGGCTCCAGAGGTGCTCTGCTCTTCATGTCTCAAATTTCTCTCCAACTAGCTTGACCCACTGCCAACCAGCTCTTGTGTTGTGGGACATGCCGAACAACAATCACCCTTTTCCTTTCTCCATCACCTTCTAAATTTCCTAAATTTAATCGTAAGCCTCCTGACCCATCTCCTTGCAGACTGGGGAATCCAAGTCTTTGCTGGGGCCTTACAGAAGTGCAGCAGCACCATGGATCTACCTAAACGTCCAAAAGCATCTGCCTTTTAATTAAACTAGAAACTCCTTGGTTTGCAACAAAAAGAAATAGACAAGAACTGTGGTTTATTACAGTAAACATATATTCAGGATAAAACTCAAGAGAGAGATTAGATAGACATAACAGCTGTCCCCTCCAGATCCTTTGGGATTATGTTGCCTATCTGGAGCTGAGTTATGCTGTCAAAGATGATGATACTCAAACATCAGCCTTGTCCTTGGAGCAATCAAATTGTTTAAAATGTCTCAGTCCTCACCTTGTCACATTAGGCCTTTAAAATGGGGCCTAACAAGACATTCAGAGCAGCCAGGCTCTGCTACATAATGCAATCACAGTAAAATATAATGGTCCTTTAATTGAAATGGCTGGTTAGAAACTGTCAATGAGATTCAAACACGCAGTATAGGGATTGCAAAGTAATGAAGCCTACAGCACTTCTAAACACGTCACAAATGTCTTGACAGGGTCTCTGGCAAGGGTCTAGTTTAGCTTAGTGTCAAATCTTAACAATATTCTTCACATTACCAAGCTTTTATTGTGTAAAATACCATTCTGTAAAGCAAATGAGAAACCAGTTCATGTTTTTTCCCTTCCAGATTCCCTGCAAAGCTGAGTGTCTAAGCCAATTGCACTCACATTTCAGAAAACATCAGCCTCCCAGTCTGAATGCTCATCTGCCAAATTCTAGCAGAATCTAGCAAATTCTAAACGTATTTGGGGGCAGGGTGCATGATGCACGATATCAAATGTAAACTCCACTGAGGACTATAACAGAAGCACTAACAGCACAACAACATAAATGCAACTGTCTTCCTGGATGCTCCATAAAACCAGCCCACACTCTCAATCCCTGATTCAAAATCAGGAACTGCTGAGATGTGCAATTTCCAACTATTTCTTGTGTTACTTGCACTCAGTGTAAACTCTTTCCGAGTACTCAGAGCCCCATTCCAGCAAGCTGATGCATGTTATCCTGCACAAAACCCTACTGTCTTCAACAGGGCTTTGCGTAGGTATAAAGGTTTGCCTGAACAGACCAGTCTGCAAAATCAAATCTTAAGAGACTACGCTTTAAGTACATTTCATCCCTGCCTCTTCTTTTCCCTCCAGCTGGGCCTTAGTTATCTCTCCCCCTAAGACACCCCTCCCCTTCAACTCATTCTACCACTCAAGGCTCAAATCCCAAAACTCTCTTCATTGATGCTCAGCCTTTGATGCTTCCCATCATTTTACTCAGAAGGCAAGATGCTTTAATCACCTTTTTTTTTTCTTTTTCTTTTCCTTGTTACCAGACACCTCTTTATTCCCATTAAAAGTATCATATGCTTCCCAGCAGAGTCTCAGCTTATCATAAGCTTCATTCATAAAAAAAGCCAGGCCTGAATCACAGCTAACATTTCCATGAACTAGAATAGAGCCATGATAGCTGATTCTCCAAACAAGGATTTGACTCTTGGGGGACATATATTTATGGTCAAATTCTATTCTAGAATAAAATGCTATGGATTTGTTTCTAAACTTATAAAAGCCTTATTTGTACTAAGTTGTTTGTAGTGTAACCAGCAAAACTGTCCTTTTCAGCCTTCACTTTGAACATTTTTAGGCCAAAGTTGCAAAATTGCTAATGGCATGACACTA
This sequence comes from Tapera naevia, assembly GCA_033556795.1. NCBI lineage: Eukaryota > Metazoa > Chordata > Aves > Cuculiformes > Neomorphidae > Tapera > Tapera naevia. The sequence goes on along the minus strand of JAUMJJ010000092.1, from coordinate 1,253,967 downwards.
AGGATCCTTGACTGACTGTGGTTTCTGAGCCTATTTTAACACCCTTTGTGGTTATGAAGGTAAAAAAAACAGTCTGGTTTGTTGTCTTCATTCACAAAACTGTTGCTGGAAACCAAATATTTAGTAGAAATTTATATTTGTTAAGGAGCTTTTGTCTGGGCACAGCTCTGTGATCTACTCCTCAGTAAGTCAATGCTTCACAGAAAGGGAACAGTTGGAAGGGACCTCGGAGGTCACATAGTCCAATCTCTCTCCTCAAAGTGGGCAGCTAGAGTAGGTTCCTTGGAGTCATGCCCAGCTGTTTTTTTAAATATATCTAAGGATGAAGGCTCCACAAACTCTCTGGAGAGCTTATTCTAGTTTTGGGTGATGTTTCTATATGTTTAAATAAAATTTCTAGTATTTGAAGTTTGTGCTCATCACCTCTTGTCTTTTCTCTGAGAGAAGTCTAGCTCTGTCTTCCTTACTCCACTTCATCAGGTATTAATACACATCAATAACTCTGCCTCAAGACTTCATCAGCTCTGTTTCTCTCTTCTGAACACACTCCAGCCTCTCAATGTCTTTATTGTAGTGAGGGGCTCAAAACTGAACCCAGGATATGAGATGTGGCCTCACCAGTGCTGAGTACAGGGGGACAATCCCTTCCCTCTCCTGCTGGCCACACCATTTCTGATACAATCCAGGATGTTGTTGGTTTCCTCGGCCACCTGGGCCACTGCTGGCTCACGTTCAGCCGGCTGTTGACCAGCACCCCCAAGTCCTTTTCTGCTGGGCACTGGAAATAAAATATGTACTTCTTTTACATAATACTGATTAACTTAACAGGCAGTTAAAGTTTGCTCCTAGATTCCCTTCTCACAGTAAAACACTTCAGGACTAGATTTATTAAAGAAACATGATTTCCCACTTCTATTACAGGATTCTCCATAGTACTTTATAAACAACCTGTTTCCTGAAGCTTTCTTCAGGTATAGTGGCAAGAGTTACATTGATTCATCTGGACCATAGCAGGTCTTTTTCAACAAATCCCAGCACCAAAACTATCCTTTTGGTCTTTTTTTTACAGCTGTCTTACATCTTACAATACCCAAGAATCACTGGAACTTTAGTGAAACATTTATTACGAAGAAAATAGATGTATTTTGAAGCCCTACAAACAGTCTCTGGACTATAATTCACACAGGGAAAGGTCCCATCAGGGGCACTCCAGCTCCCTCTGTCCACTTGCTCCCCCCCCCCCAGGCAGACGGTCCATTTGCACCTACTACAAAAAAACAGAGTTCTTTAGTTACACCATTCCTTAGTTCTATATAATGTGTTCCTCCACTCCAGGAAAACGTACATACCATACATCATAACTTCAGAGGCATAAGAGGTTCAATAAACTCAGTAGGCTAAGGAACTTTAAAATTGATAAGATTTAAAGTTCAGAGTGCAGGTGGAGATTCTCAGCAAATCCAGTCCTCCCAGCTTTTGAAAAAACGCTGCGGGGATTCTACCTGTAGATTCACAGGTGTGGGAAATAAATGCGTCATATGTATTCAGATCTACTTCTCTCCATCCTTCCACCTAATAAACATATAAAACTAAAGAGGATACTGCAATTTATTACAATTTAACAAGATTTACAAATTCTGAATTTTTCCATCATTCAATTGGTCAAAGGAGAATGAATTATAATGTACTTTTTTCTGAGTTAATTTTTTTCTTCTCCCTTCTCCTCCTAAAACCACCATATAAGTTATATGGAAAAAAATCTGTGTTTATTTTTTTGTAATTGCTTTCACTTAAAAACTTGGCTTCAACCAAGAATTAAATTTGCACATCCAAGTTATAACCTCTGAAAACCAGCTTATAATGAGAATGCTGACACAATATGAAGTGGAGTGACATGAACGGCGCCAATGTAATGTAGTCAAAACATATGGGAAATAAACCATTTTATTCCAGAAGGATATGAAGTTCCCAACTCTGAATAAAGTATATGTCTGGTATTTACTGGATTCTACCAAACATAACAAATTTGCAAAACATACAAGGACTTTGGGGAGCACAGGATTCAATCACAATTCAAACCATTTTCATCTTGGATGTATTTGAACCAAAGGGATTCACAAGCCACAGGGGCTAACTTATTTCCTTCCTCCAGAAATGCAAGAGGGATTCACCCCAAGAGAATGGGAGTTCATACATCTTTTGCAAGTCAGCAGAGGTAGTTCCAATGCTGACACAAAGCAGAGCCTGAGATGAGCTATTATCATGTTATTCTTAATTAGTTACTAAGCACTGATGTGTTTGGTTCTTTGCCAGAGAGCCCTTGTCCTAACAGATTGAGTTGCAGGCCCTCTGCCAGTTGTTCCAGCCAGCTCTCAAACTCCAGTCCTCTCAAACTCCTAATGTCAAGACAGATACAGAGAACTGCCAACACAAACCCAATGACTGCACGAAAATACACAATGAAGAAAAGATATAAGCTTAGAAATACAGAAAGAGTTAACTGTACTTTTACCACTTATTGTGGGAACAGACTAAAAGCAAATGTTTAAGAGTGATGTGAATGGGAAAAGATGGATTAGGGAAACAATGGATTAGTCCTCTCTTGAGGACAAGAAAACTTGCAAACAACCTCACAAAACCCTTGCAGACATCTACCCAGCACCCCTGATAAGGCAGAAATGGGAAGGAATAGCCATGAAAGGCAAAAGCAGCAAAAGGGGATGAAAAGTGAGTCTTGTACAGGACAGGTAAGTATTTTACCTCTTAAGCAAAGAAAGCAAAAAGAAATCAGAAAAAAGCTAATGAGTCACATTTGTGACTGCTCCTCTGTCTTTCCTCCTTCCTGCCCTCAGCTGTGCAATCTCACCCACGGTGCTCATGCAGTCACTCACCTGATTAGAGAGGAGTCATCTTCTTCCCAAAAGAAAAATACTTGCCTGTTCCTGTTGAGTTATTTTTTTGCCAAATTAACCATTTGACGACTAACAGAGAAAGGAATGGGACTGTATGTTTTCTGCATCAGTGAGCCACAAAATTGGTTTTGCCAACTTATCCCTAGGATGCAGCTGTAATCTACACGCAAAAGCTCTTTAGCTTTGCTAAGGGGCTCCATGACACAACAACATTTTTGCTGGCAGGTAGAAGTGTCTTTCATCTTGAATTATGTAAGCATAACAGAACTTCAAAATCTTATTATTAAATCTCACTTTGTTCTCAGCTGTTTTAACAGGTAGCAATGTCTTTCTCAGGAGGACCGAAACGGGGGAAATTATAAGAAAATTCATCCTGGTGTGTTGCTAGCAAGGGGTTTCACTGAGCATTTCACAAAAGCTGTGTCCTTTTGATAGTAGTTACCAAGTCTGATGTCAGAAATTACCTGCACATCATCACATCTTAAGCAGTAATGGCCAAGTGGTAGCTCAGCTGTTAATATTTAAAATAATGCTGACATCTAGTGGCTTGCTACACTCATATACTTCTGTGCAGGCCTTGCAGCTGTTTGTCTGTGTTTGTCCAGCATTATTTCTTACCCTTTGGAGGCAAGAGGCTCCAGCTGGAAGCCTCCAAAGAAAGGAAGCCATTTGGGCATTGTTCTAACAAAGAAAATGCATCCTAGCTCTGCAGAGATCAAATTAAATAAAAAGGGGGAGGAGGGAAGGGGCAAGGAAGAGAGGAAGAAAATATTATTATTCCACCTTTGTACTTCGGATAAAAGAAATTAGAAGCCAGATGATTAAAAGCTGATGGGATTAATTCTACAGCTAAGAAACAAAAATGAAGTCCATACTTCCCCAGAAATATCAGGTGCTTTAAAGTGGTCAGATTTAATGAGCTGGACTGAGGCATACTGAGCACTAACCTTACCCTAATTACTCCTCACTGTCAGCTAACAGCCTCCCCACAGCGCATTGCTGCCCCTGGTCTGAGCAGGGAGGAGACCTTCTGGGTTGAAGTGTCTTGAGTGACACGTTCAGAAAGAGAACATAACCAGAATAAGAAGCTGTACCTTGAGAGACCCCACAGACAGGTGAAGAGGAGCCCAAAATCTGGCCAGGGTAAAGATTAACAAAGCCTTGTCTTGTCTAATCGGGACAGTGGGCTTTTTATTGAGACCTGTAAGCTACAAATCAAATAACACTATACAAGGATGAACCTCTTTATAACAAAGTCCCACAAAGTCATTTGCATGCATCTCATTTTGGTCCCAGATTGCAGCACTGCTCCCTTAACTGTCAAAAAACTGGAAAAACCTAAACGGAAACATGTTCGGCAAATGAACATCACTGCCCTTACACGCCCACACACACTGTATTTGCCTCCTGATGTACTAAAAAAAGCAAGAACAGATGCCTTGCTTATGCAGCAGACTTAGATTTTCAACTTAAGCATCAGACTGGAAAGCTTTGTATATATTCACGTGTGAATACATAAAATGTGAGGTGGGTCCCTCTCTTCAGAGTTATGCAAAACCAGTCTGAAATTTTCTCAAAATGATGGTTATTATAAGAGTATTTGTTGATAGACAAGCACAGGTTGATCCTGCATCTTACTTGATGTAGGAGTAAAAGATAATCCAGAAATGAGCAAGTCAGCTTTCCTCCTGTTGAAAACTGAGTTGTGTCGATCTCCAGTGACAGGAGGTGTATGCTCGTCTAGAAACAAGTTGTTGGACTAGAGATACAGTTCATACAGGTGTTTTCCATTTTTTCTTCACCTAGAAGAGTCCAAAAAGACAGTAGCTGTACTTTGCAACATTACCTTGCCTCATTTCAAAGCAGACTTTGCTGGAGAAAAGCTATTCTTGTGCCAAGGAGTGCTGGAGGGACAAATTTTGGAAATCTTCATATATTTTACAGCAGTAAATGCTCAGCGTTGTCTGAAATAGCAAAGTCCTGAGCCAACAGAGGCTCATGTGAACTGTGCTGGTTTACATCTGATCGCTGTGGCAACTTTCCTACAGGCTGAAACAAAACTCTCAGCAACAGTAAACACATTTATGTTATTCTAAATATTTTGAACAATGAACGGTGTTTTGTTTTAACATACTGTTCAAAGTAGTCACAACAAAATAAAAATATATCTGTAAAACATTGGCCAATTAAATAATCAAACAGAATTGACAACGAACATTTTTTCCCCGAGGGCTGAAGGCAACTGTTCTCTAATATCATCACTTCCATCATTAACACAATAAGAGGGTGTTATTTAAGACAATCTCTTAACTTCAACTCTCATTATTTGAAAACAATGACTCAAATTCCTGTCACACTAAAGTCAAAGTATTGACCAATGGTTCACATGTCAAGAGCTGGAGAAGAACACTCCAACAGATGTTTCACTTCTAAGTACTGCCAAGTGTCTCAGCACTACTGGTAGCCAGCAATAAACAGCACTCAAACAAGTTTTATTCAGCACTTACTTGCCATCCAAGCCCAATACTCCCTCTGAGCTGACTTTACTCTTTCCACAACAGAATACTCCACAAAACATGGAGGAGGCTGACCTCTAAAGACTAGGGAAGTATCCAGAAGGTTTAGAAACACTTTCAGAGTGAAGGACTGAAACCCAATAATGCAGAGTTGGTATGAGCCACGCACAGGTAGATATTCAGTTCTTCTACAGCAAATAATTTCAGTGAACTTTCTACTCTATAATATCCAAGAAATCCAAATGCATGGATTAAGACACAGTGCCTTCTGCAGTTGAATTATTAAAATAAGTCATCGTATGGGGTTAACCGTCAACCAGAAAGACCTGGACAAGTTGGAGAAGCGGGTCTGTGTTAATCTCATGAGGTTCAACAAGGCCAAGTACAAGGTCCTACACCACCTGGGTTGGGGCAATCCTCTGTTTCAATACAGACTGGGGAATGACATAACTGAGAGCAGCCCTGTAGAGAAAGACTTGCAGGTAGTGATGGATGAAAAGCTGGATATGAGCAAACAATGTGTGCTTGCAGCCCAAAAAGCCACCTGTATCCTAGGCTGTATCAAAAGAAGCATGACTACCAGGTAGAGGAAGATGATTCTGCCCCTCTACTCCACTCTGGTGAGATCTCACCTGGAGTACCATTTTCAGTTCTGGCACAAGAACACAGACCTGATGGACCAGCCTAGAGGAGGCCACAAAAGCAATCACAGGGCGGAGCACCATTGCTATGAGGACAGGCTGAGTGAGTTGGGAGTTTTTCAGCCTGGAGAAGAGAAGGTTCTGGGGAGACCTCACTGCAGCCTTTCAGTACTTAAAGGAGGCTACAGGAAAGATGAGATGGGATTTTTCAGCAAGGCCTGCCGTACAAGGAGTAACAGCTTTAAGAATCTTAGAATCTTCCGGTTGGAAAAGACCTTTGAGATCATGGAGTCCAACCGCACCCATCCTCCGCTAAACTACGTCCCTCAAAAACTCATCTACGTGGGAAGGTAAGGGAAGGCAGGTATAGTCTGCATGTAAGGAAGAATTGTTTTGCAATGAGGGTTGTGAAACACCGGCAGTGGTTGCCCAGAGAGGTAGGAGAGGCCCCATCCCTGGAAACATTCAAGGTAGGGCTGGAACCTGATCCAGCTGAAGATGTCCTTGCTCACTGCAGGGTGGTTGGACTAGGTGACCTTTAAAGTTCCCTTCTGACTCAAACTATTCAATGATTCTAAAAGGATTTTATTCGTGATTAAATGATGATGAACTGATAACTAGTGATTGATGAAAATTAAACAGTAATCATGTGGTGATTAAGCAATAATTGAATGGTAATTAAAATGTGATTTGACAATGATTTAAGTGATGATTTAAGCAATAATTTAGAGAGCAGTCAAACACCTGACCTCTCACCACAGTTCTAATAATTAAGCTGTAGTTGGATACACATAAATGTCACAAGTACACAACAGACTTTCAGGCCGAATGTAAAAAGTCGCTTACCTTGCTGTAGGTATCAGATGCCAGGAAAAAGGTCTCTCAGGCTAAGAAGCAACAGGAGAGATGTCCCTGCTGGAGGGGAGATCCCCACTGTGCAGCCGCTGCCACACAGGAGAGCTCAGTGGGCTCGGGGAGGCTGCAGGCTTTTGTAGTGTGAAGTAACGGACACCCCTCCTTGGTGTTTGTGCAGGTGTGCTAGTGGCAGCAGTTTTAGTTTTGTCTGGTCCCAGCTCGGGCTGGCGCTGTTATCTCCTGATAAGATGTGGCCCAGACTCCTTGGTCCCTGAGAAGATGCGGCCTTGCAGGGTTCTCACAGTTTGTCTGGTGGGGTGGGTACCAGCCTCTGACACCTGAACCAAAGCACAGTTCGCTCACTCGGAACGGGACATCCCTCACGGTACCATTCACTGACAGTACACATACACGATGCACTAACCTACACTGAATTATCACTCAAGTATTTCTGTCAGCACAGAACTTGCATTTATAGACACTTATATAGAGATTCATAGAATACTTGTTACAGAAAATTTGACAGTTATTAAAAGGTAATTATTGAAGTTTACCCAGGAAAAAAAATAAACAGTTCTCTGGAATATAACATAACACTGTTTAAGACTTACCAACAGGCTCTCAAACTGTTTTATAGGAAGGTTTTTAATCCAGATCTAGCATACTTCTAAGGTGAAAAGTAGTGACCTGAGTTACTTCATTACACTTCTTTACACCTTCCACACATGTTGAATTTGAAAGACCTACAGTGGAAAAAAAGCCTGCTTGGCAACCAAGAGCTTACCTTGCACCTTGCAGTACTGATAGGTGATGTCTATCAAGGTATATTAGCAATGCTTCAAGCAGAAATGTAAACAAATGAAAAACAACTGAAAATTTAACTATCAATAGGAGAACTATAAATTTGACTGTGTGCTAATCGCAATCCTCTTGAACACAAACCCACACAAAATAGAATTTTTAATTCAAAAAGCTAAATATCCATCCAAATTTCATTTCTATAGAATAAATACAACAAGAATTCTTTTTTTAAAGTAAGTTGTGCCCTTTATTTATGTAACAAACTGCTAATATGAAGGATTTGAGGCCATACTAATCTAACATAGACACAACTTGCTGCCCAAAGCACACAGCAGCCTCTTGGTTTCTCTGTATGAGAAGTTAACAGAAAGGTCTTTTCCTTCAGCCACGAATGTGAGCTCCATCTGTGGAAGTCTCCAAAGCTCTCACAAAGCTTCACAGAAATTTATCTATTCATTTAAGTTCTTCAAAGTATCAAAAGGTAAAATAAAACCAATTAAAAACTACATAGTGGTATAGACTCAAGAAGGTTTAAAAATTTTGTGGTGCTAAACATAGTATTTATCTACGCCTATTTATTTTTAAAAAGTCATTGCTATGACTTTTTAAAAACAAACTCGTTTTTGATCTGAAGAAGCTCCAAATTAAGCTTAGCATTTTTTATCATCTTACCTTCAGAATGAGAAAAATACCATTTCTGGAACACATCATGAACAAGTTAAGAAAATACCTGATTTCTTTAGCTGTGTATTTTGCTCTCTTTACCTTCTGATGAGGCGTAGCACAAGCTTGCCATTTTATAGCTCTGACCAACACTTTTTTCTCTTTTCAACAGTTGCCCAGACTGCAAAGCAAACTGTCTCAGCCAGATAACAGTCGAGGAGTCTAAACAAAATCTTGTAAGAAATGCATCCAAGCATGACTTTGCAAAATCAGTTTGTGAAAGCTACAGCTGGAGCATGCCATAGACTTGAAAAACTCTTGATCACAGGAAAAAATAATGCTTCATGCAAAACAGTATCGCCAAAAAACTAAAATGTGAAGCATGAACAAAGTTTTAGGAGTGGGCAAAACACCTAGACAATTTGTTTACAAAAAATTGTCCCCCAAACCAAAAATGTTTGTTCCCAAGCTCTGTAACAGACAAGCCACAAACGTTACTGTAAAAGACTTTGATAGATAAAAGGCACTTTCCTATGGAATAGTAACACAATAGATGCTGTAACTGAGAAGTAGTTCTGCACTTTCCCTATGCAGTCTGAAAGGACTGACTCAATGAAGGTGACATGTTCTCCTGCTACTGAAACACGACTACGCAGCATACACCAAGTCTCTAAAACCAGAAATTAGGTATTATGCAGGGACAAGCATACAGCAAATTAATATTGTTCAAAAGTTTCTTTGAATAGACAGGAGAGTAGTCTTTACATTATCATAAACACTACTTATGTCCTGCACGGCACTTCGGAAACTTTGCATGCTACCCAAGCAACCAGGTTTTATTACTAACCCAACCACTGCAGTTACAAGTACCCTCATTTACGGCAAGCGGATATCCAAGTGATAACTCTATTCCAGGAGCTGTCTCAGTGCAGTTATCCAAGGTGTTAATATCACTCTAGGGGGAAAAAGCATTTGTCCAGTATTTTCACTGTGGACAATAATCCCAGCTCATATGAAGGCAATTACTTCCTTCGGGAAGTATGCATGTTGGCAAGAGTACTCTTTAACTATTTTAAGTATACTTTATCACAAAAAAATACAGACATATCGTCTGTATTTTGGCCTTTGTTAGCAATAATTGGCCTTTGTTAGCAATAGCAGCTATATCTGCCAACTATAATTAGAATCCAATCATTAAGATATTCCTTCTGATAATGAGTGCAGCCAGAGATGCTTGAGCTCCAATAGATCGAAGGATGCTTCCAGTCAGAATACAAATGGAGGAAATGCAAAGAGAGCTGCAGATCTCAGTACGAGATGGCAAATGGAAAGCAGAGGAAACAGCAGAGGTCTACAGAGCCATTTCATGTTGAGACAGCCCGCAAACAGCTTCACAGATTACATAAAATCAACACCACAAACAGATTGCTAAGTCTAACTGTCAGTTTCAAGAAGTTAATTGTCAGGGTCACATCTACTTCAAATTTGTTCTTAATATACAATATCATTTACTTCACCCTCAGATATATTGTGTGATGATATTTTAGTGAACACAACTTAGGTCCTTCTGGTCTTAAGATGAAACAGGTTTTTATTTTCAACAGCCTGAAAATTACTGTGACACATTAGCCTATTAATGAAAGCATAGGACATTTAAACTCTGAAGTTGTGAAACAGGTAAACCTTAGGTAATGCTAGTAATAAGGTTACGTAAAATCTTCCCATTTCTTTAATTCAGCAGTTTTCATCTCATTTACTTCTTCCCAAGCAAACTGACAACTAACAGTAGCCTACTAGGCATGCTAGCCAAGGAAGCATAAAACATTCTTCTTATTTAGTCTTACCAAACAAAACTATGGATTTCCAAGAACATCCTGTTCATTCCACCAACTCTTAGAGCTATACAGCAAACTCTATGCAACTTCAGGGTCAAAAGCCCACCTCTTTCTGAAGGACGTTTTTAAAAATTTGACTCCTCAGCCCAACATCAGTTCCTAGCCCATTCACCATCCCATCAATGATGACTATTTAGATTCATTGAAAGCAAAATAGGAAGTACAATGAAAATCAAATAAAGCAAATCCTAATTGTTACGAAATGCAGTATCAAGTAATCAGCTGTCACCGAGTTCTCAGCCTCTAAGTTACGTCCATGACTAACGGCATGTCCCTCTACTCACAAGGCAGCATGATTTAAGCTTGCCTGATAAAATACCACTAAGCCAAGTACTATTTCAGTCCTTTAGCAGATGTCTTCACACTATTACACAACAATATTAAGTCCAGAGCAGTGAACATACTGTCTCAATTCCCGTCAGCAAAAACACTGCCTAGCAGATTTCTCTTCCGCGCATGGCCACCAGAGCTACAGGATACATGGATGAATCCTCTAAGCAAGTGTAAGAAAAATAGAACACGATGACCCTCCATCAACGCCAAACTCTGTTTCTTCCCTTTGAGCCACAGTCATTTCTGTTTCTGTGGCTATAAATTGTTAAACTAATCAAAACTAAGAAAAATCTCTTTGGTTCAAGACTTCCATCAGTTAATGCATCCACGCAGATCAGTCACAGCCAGCACATAAATTCCAAATATATACAAAAACCTACATTGCCCTAACTGACCTAAGATAAATAGGCAATAAGCTTTCTTCTTTCTAATCTATGGTTACATTCACTGTCAGATCAAAAAGAAAATCCACTGAAAAAGATAATCATCCATTTTCGTAACAGCAGTGACTTATCAGACACTCTCCCTCTGTGAGATGTTTGAAAATGAGTTTCTATCTGTTGCCTCTGTATTTACACGACCAGAGTTCTATCACAGTGAAAAAACTGTCCCTCCAGGTTACACAGTCAATCCCCACCCACAAACATAGACCAAGTACAAGGTGATTGTCTTCAAATTTCCCAAACAACTGCAAGAAAAACAAGCATTTTCCATAACAATTTAAGAAAGTTTCAGTGCACCTGAATTTCTATTAAAAATAACACTAGGTCAACTGAAGTCTTAATTTATTTCCAAGTGTTCCAACTGTTATTACACGTACACCATTTAACAGGGTTTTTTTTTTTATTTTAACATTAAGGTAATTATAGTTGGAGGGCTCATATTTCCAGTGGCCTCTCTGCAGTAGAGACCACCAGAGCAAGACAATGGAACATTCCACATGGTTAACAAAAGGACATTTCAGTTACCAGAATTACAATAATCAATTTTTTTTTAAACAGACCACATAAGTATGCAACTGGAGCATTTCCTTTAACAGAATATCAAACTTAGTGCTGCATTTATTTAATTTCAATATGACCATCTCCACATAAAAGCAACATTGTACATGACAGTTCCATTTATCACACATAAGGTACTTTGGCAGCTTTGTGATTATTTTTTCCCCTAAGCTCCACAGTAGGTTTTTTATAAAACATATTGCTAATACGCCCAGCACGTTCACCATGAATCAAATGTATCTTTCTTTTGCCACTTCAGTGTTTTTGTCTCATACCTTACAGTCCCTTCATACCTACACAGTTTTCTTCCATGGACACTTCTACATGTACTCTACCATTTTGTTTGCAAGAAAATAATCTTTATTCAAAAAAAATCTGAATATTCTTCTCAAATTAGAAAGACTACAGCCACAGACAATTACATGACTCATCACCACTAAATATTTGTTTTGAAATAACACTGAAAGTGTCCATTTTTTATGAAGTGACAAGTGCATCAATCACCTGGTTTGCAACAAGCTTCCTTACAATTCAACATATACCATTTTGAGTTCATTTATGAAATTAAGCGTTTTTTTAGTTACCTTTTTTGAAGGACATTCACGCAGCAGTTAAAATTGCTTCAGGTAAAACGTAAGATATTTTATCATTACAGGCAGAAATACAACTGGCAGATGGAAAACTATTTTTTAACAAACAAACGAAATCAAACTGTCCCAAGCTTTGTAAAGTAAAATGGGATAAAGAGCTCCAGTAACAATCACCACAAATTCAGCAAAGGGGTTATCTATGAGACGAACTAATAGTTCTAGTTAACAAATACTAATTTCTTTGAACACCTCACCATCCTTTCCCACAAGAGAACTAATCACTATATTAAAACTTCTTCACTTACTACTCCCCAAATGGATTAATTTTATTCTCCTCTTTCCTGAACACAATTATATTGCACTCTGGTACACAACTGCCATCCAACAACCTACTACAACACTAAACTAAGTCAGGACAATGTTACCTCTAATACGATAACCATGCACTGTAAAGTAGCCGCATGAAAATTTTCAGGTAAAATGGGTGAAATCTGGTTGTAAAATTTCAGACTTAGAGGGAAAAAAATCATATCTACATATCACAAATAAAAAGCACCTAGAATCTGCCCATAGTGATCTGAAGCAATTTATTTCATTCACATGTTAATTTTTAGCGGTCCAAATATCCCCAAATGCCTTAAGAGCCACTCGATAAAAGAAAGTGCCCAAAAATACATCTGCTAAGATCTCGACTTTATTTGCAATATGTTAACAATGGCCAAGTTAAGAAGCAGGTGGCAGTATCTGACATAATATTTAAATTAAATAACATGGACTGAATTTGATGAAATTACCCTTCTTCACCCTTCAATACCTATTTGTATTGACTTATAAACTCTGCAGCACAGGAATAGTCCGTGTATGGCACTTCCATGCTTGTCTGCAACATAAACAATTCTTTTAAGATATTCCAAAATTGAAGAAACAGTAAATGCTGTTTATCTACACCAAATTTTAAAAATACACTTTTGACATCAAATGGGAAAATCACAGCTGAACCAGCTGTGTACATTCCCTACACAGTCTTGAAATGTCAGTTTTCATGGAGCTGTTTTTGTCTTGTTCCTTCAATTGATTCAAAGTCAGAAAATGAACTCTTCACCAAGTCTGCTAATGTACCTTTCTTCACTGCAATTATTATTTTTTACCATTAACTCTCATTTCTGGTGTCGTCCTTCTCTCCAAGTTTTACCCAAACATCATATTCTCTTTATTCCATTGTACGTGACATCTACCAAGAAGACTTTCCACCGGGACAGCATCTAGTCTAAGAGAGCTTCCACTGGAGAAAAGCTTCTCTTACTAGAACAGCACAACGGTTGACAAGCAAAGTCCACTTGAGTCATGACCCACTATGCACCAACGCTCCACTAAGTGCCAGGCATCTTTCTGTATAAAAGACAGACGCCACACAAAGTAAACCAAAGTAAGTGGTTTGGGCACTTAGTGTGGACAGCTCAGAAATGTGACAACAGACATTCTGTCTGAAGTAATTTTAACCCAATTTGACTGTTTTACCCTGTGTTACAGACTGGTTTAAGAGCTGTTAATTATGCAATACTCTTTCCTACAGAATAACTAGGCAGTAGGTGTTCAAGAATTTATTTAATGCAAAGCTTAGAAAGCATACCTCATAACCACATTTGGAGCTTTAAAATACTATCATACTCTGAGGTATGTTTCTATTACTGCAAAAGTTTATGCATCAAATTCTAAGTCTAGGGTCGAAGAAAAGGGTCTAGTTGTATTTGCTAAGTCAAACAAGCTATAGAAAAATGTGAAAATAACATGTGGCTTGTGTTCGTGTTATTGTTTAGCAGAATACTTCATGCAAATAATGCAAAAAAGTCTATACACTCAGGACTCTTTACATCTGAATAAATACTGTAAATTAGCAAATACAGCATTTAAAGTTATCTACAAAAATGTGTTTTACCAGGTAATCGCTGTTTATATCAAGACTTGAAGCAGAAAGCTGTCAGGACAAACCCCAACAGTAAGAAATAAAATTGAAAAATGAAATGAAGACATTTTGGAAAAATTCCAGAAAATAAATTCGTATTAACTGTTAACTAAACTGAAACCAAAACAAAGACTAAAGCTCTTAGGTGGCCTCTTCAGCAAATATCTTCAATCAAAAGGCCACAAACAAGTACGCTTTACATATTATTTGATTATTTTTTTATTTTACACCACAAGGTGAAAGCATACACTTTCAGTGAAGTATACACAAATAGCCTCATCAGAATACACTTTTAATGCACATAAAAAAAAGTATTCATCTTACAAATCGTTTCGCAATCCAAATATACAATAGCTTGGAAAACAATATTTTAGAAAACAAAAGCCAATGTAAAAAGACCGCTGACAACTGAAATGATAAAGTTTCTGTATGGCTCTGTCATTACAGTTTTCTTACTGCATCATCAATATCAGAAATCTGTTCCTTCAGCTGGTTCCACTGTTCTGGATTTAAAGAAATACCTGAAATACATTAAAATACATTAAAAATAAACACTTAAGACCAAAGAAAATTGTGGTGAGGTCAGGTTTCCTTTGAAAACAGTTAGATCTGGGGTGCTAAGTATTATTAGGGGACCAAACGTCATCAAGATGTCCCTGAACCACATATCAGATGAACTGTATGCAGTTCAGACCTGCTGTTCGAAATAATTTGACACAATAATCTAAACTGTTGGAATTTTTTTCCCTGTTTTTTATCACACAATTTCAAACACTTGTACTGTTTTTAGGATAGCTAGGCAAGTGGTTTGTTAAGTGCATCAATGGAACATTAGACACATACTGCATCAGATTATTACTAATTTTATCCTAATAAAATTCAGACTCTTTTGCCACACTGATAAATATTCCTATCTACATCATGTAATTTTTGTCACTTGACCTACTCACCAAATCTCATTGTATTTTGCCACTCTAACTGCATTTACTTTTGACTTCTACTTCAAAATACAGCAGGGTAAATAAAGCCCTTAGAAGTCAGAGCTTTCCAAGCCAGCACCTGTTCAAACAAACCTATTCTCAGTGGTAATTTAAGCAATGCTGAAAATGCTTCTCAAGCTTTACTAATGTCCATTCCCCAGTCACTCCTGTACACCCCAGAACAATGTAAACCTTAAGCTGATTCTACACTAAACAACTTCAATCTGCAGGGCACAATGTTTCATACTTACCTCTCTCCTTGACGCAATATGCAAAACAATTAAAAGCAGGCTTTTCTAACAGAAGCAACACAACATTAAGCAAAGCACTATTACTGCAACTATCCTCACATCCTCATCTTATGGGGTGGCAAAAGTTCTGAAAATGGTTCAGCGAAGGCACAACACAAAAAGTACTTATGGGAGTGGCAATTAAAAGAACAAGGCTTATGCTGTGCTGCACATTAGAAGCACAGGACCAGAAATTCAACACTTGAAACACTTGAACCATTTTCAACACAACTAAAATCTTGACATAGTTCTTCCAAATGAGTCACATTATATCTTTTAATAGCTTTAACCTACAATTTGATATAACTTGAACGACATAATTGTTTAAAGAAAGTAACATCACAAATGAGTAAGGTAAATATTTTCAGTGAATTTTGAAATAAAAAATCCACTTGTAGTAAAAGAAATTGAATTGATTAATTGGGGGAGGGGGAAAAGAGAAAGTATGTTTATAACTCCCATACCAAATTTGCTTGCATATATGATGCTCTATTTTCCATAAACCATGGAGGATTATTTAGGAAAGCAGACTCGGGCCAACAAACCCTCTTTGCTTTTGTTTATTATCTACAGATACTTGTTAGAATTATAAAAAGTTAAAAGTATTACTCTAGAAATAAAATGTAGCAATAAAGTAAAAAGTCTGATACACAAAGTTGTCCAGCAAACGATGTTTAACACAAAATAACACAAAGCAGAACAATACCTTTTCTGCCAGGCTTCATTTCACCTTCTTGATCCATCCAATATTCTCTAATATCAATTAAGACTTTCCCTTTAAAATCACGAACACTGACATACCTCATTTTGCCAATCTGCCAAAACACATATAAGGGTCTTTTAGGTATTTACATATTACAGCATTCACTGTTCCCAGCAGTATCAGGCTCAGACATGTGACACTGCACACAGCAGCTTATTTTAGATACCAGAGAAACAACTAGATCAAAAGCTTAATCCAGAGTAGTCAGTAGGCTAATTAGCAATGACAACATAAATGGATGAAAGACTTAAAACAAGTTCAGCACTCAATGCCTAATGCAGAAGTAGCTCTCAGAAAATAAAAATACCTATAATTCTTAACAAGCTTACTTCTTCCAAAAGCCACTATTTTACTGTTATCTGAAATAAAATTTTTGCTTCTATGATAAGCATCTTTGTTTGCAGGAGTGGTAAACAAATAGGGAAAGGGGGAGCTCTACTCACCATCTACATTTTAGGCCATTTCATACGTACAGAAACCAAACCAGATAGTGACCTGAGACAACCACAATTTCTAGAGGGGCTTTTCTTTGGTTGGTTGGTTGTTTTTTTTCTTCAACACAGTAAATACAGATGGAAATGAAAGCGAGCCCTCAACTCTCCTAAACCTGCTCTCAAGTTCTTATGGCACTTCACTGGCACTGTGGTTAAAAGACTATCTTCACTATACCAGGTGTTTCAAATAACCAACCACATCTTTTAAGTTTGCAGCTCGTAAATGGCTTTGGAATTCCACAAGTCTGCACCCCCATGGCTTTACTGAATTACAAGGATTTTTTTTTTTAATTGAGAGTATGAAGGGTGTGGCTGGCACAGTGACACCTATGCATTACACTACAAATTTAGGCTTATAAAAGATCATTCCAAATTAAATAAAAGATGATTTGTACACTGAAATTTACAGCATAACGTGAATCGGAAATTAGACAGCAGAAATCATCATATGCAATTCACATAAGAAATCGTTACAATTCTGTGTGCACCTTCTGGAAATACTTTATGAGGAAAGAATACGTTCTAAAGCAAACAATTTTGTAATAGAATATTCCTTCCTCATCTAACATTAACTTCAGTCTTCACCTTCCTTAGCTGGTACACCTTGCACCTTGATATAATTTAACCAGAGCCCAAACACATCTTACTAGCATTAAGTCTTACCAGAGAGCCTGAACACTGCAATCAAGTAAAACAAAACCACTCACAAACGTTTAAGTCATAAATTGTTATCTCCCAAAGTAGATATAAACAGGAACACTTTATGTCTGCTTTAAGTCATTTTTCTGCTTATGCAGATCATGTCAAATTAGGTCTAAAATTGATTTCAAAACAATAGGTCATCTTTAAGAACCATAAGCCTGAAGCAGCTGTTTTCCTACTTCAAAACATCCTTTAAAATGTACAAGACAGTACAGTTTATAAGACTATTTTAGACTGATTTATTAAATATGCAATATTTTTCAATGTTAAATGTGTAAACTATTACATCATGGTAGCTTAGTTCTTTCAGACCACAGTTGGTACCACGCCCAAGTCCATCAGCACTGCTGGCAAAGGATGTCCTAAGTAGCCTACATGAATAAGGTTTCGTTTTACCCTTTAATGCTTCAGTGACTTAAGGTCACCTCTAAGAACAGCTTCAAGTAGTAGTACCTTTTTTTTTTTTTGAGGGGCTACCGAAGAATATTAGTACATGGTCGAGTAATTCCAGATTTGCTTCAGGAAATAAAATCTGATATCACATAGCATATTAGAGGTACAAACACGGTCAAAAGGTTTGGGATTTGGATGTAAAAGATAAGGCTATGTCTTAATTCAACTACAGTAAGGCACAGAGCAATAACGCAAAGTTCACATTTACGGGGTAATTCTACCTGTAATAGAAACAGTTCCACATGAAAACACTGAAATTAAATAGTTTTACATCACTGTCTAGGTTTCAGCTGAATGCTCGCATTGAAATCCGAATTTCTAGTTGAACTCTATGCAAAACAGTTGCCACTGCTAAAAGCTTTGAACAAGCTGCCGAAGTACAATTTTAATTAACATCTATTGTTAAAAACTTCAACAAAAATCTAGATTTAACTGTTTAAGTAAATTGATGTTTCTTGATGCTCAGTTACCTGCAACCCCGGCACAGATTCATTTCTGAACTGTTCTTTTTCCACAGAGCAGCTAACAGTCCTAGCACAACTTCACTGACCTAAGACACCTTCGTACCTCTATAACCACAGTAGCGTTCCCAGGGCAGTTATTGTAATTCAACCTTCAGCACAAGTTCATATGCTTTTAATTAAATATTGTAGCTCCTTAGGTTATGCTATTCTTGAATTACATAAAACAGAGGACATGAAAAGCATTATTTCCAGGTTTCCGATTCTTAGAATAAAATGCACTGAACTGTGTCTCACTTCCTTTCACAGCTATGCAACCCACTTCCTGTGTGCACAGCTTTCAGCAACCACCTTCGCTATATTTCCTCCTATTTACGGTTTGTCTTGATTAAACTGTACACACACTGTGGAAATAAGAAACAGCAAAAATGCATTGCTCCTTCTTAGCATCTTCTATGTATAGAAGGAGCACAATAAAGAGTCCTGTAAACAGTGAGTTCTGCAACAGAGCAAACCAATTGCGAAACGCATGGGTGACCACCTAAGTTTTATAATTAATGTGCTAAACCAATCACCTTTCCCAAACTGTCAAAAACTTCTGTTTTTATCTACTTTCAGAAGCCTATGATAAATAAAGACAGCACACCAATAAACTGAAAAACATTTCTCAAGTCACAAAGCAAATACGACTCAAATTTCAAAAAAAAGAAAAAAATAAAATGTAGGGGAGGGAGAACAATAAACAAACAGATAACTTTTGAAGCAATAATTTCAGTAATGCCTGATGAAGAGATGTTATTCCACTGTGGACAATCATTAATACTGTATCCTGACAGTATTAACAAACCTCATCCAAATCAGGCATAGGCAGATGATGAGATTTGTCAAACTAACCAAAGCACATGATGCCAGAGCTCACCTTGGCTTGACGTCATGGACAGGAATCTAATGTATGCACACTAAACCCTTCCACATTAACACAAAAAATGCTTGTCCTCGGGGCTTCTAGTAACACACCACAAATGCCAGTAAGATACATTTCCACACCCCAACTGCACCTAAATCCTTTAACGAATTCCAAAGCACACTAGGCTACCTATAAAACCTAAAGAGGACAAAACACACAAATAAATAACCTTGGTCTCTTATAATGGATTAATTCCCTTCTATTTACATTTACACTAGTCTTCATAATTAGTTTCACGAATACCATTACATCATCAGTCCCAAATAAAAATAATTAAATGTAGATCATTATGACAATGCTGAATCTTCTGAATACAGGTGTCACAAGAAGCTCTGTATTAAGGCAAGCTGAATACTTTAAGGACACAGTCTGAAGGTGTTGAATATGCAGCCTCTGAGTTTCATGTCATTTTTTGCCACTCCCACGCATAATATGGGCACCACAGCACTTCTGGTTATGCTCCTGAAAGATTTCCATCAATTCAAGCCACACTTCTAAGTTGTACTGCGAAGTACTGCGCATGACAGATTATTCTACTAGAAGTAGAATTTCTGGTATTACTAGCAGGCCTAAACCAAACAAAACTGTACCTAAAAAATTAACTTTATCTTCCAGCATGCTCTCCTGTCCAGGGGAAAAAGGGAAAGCATTCCGAGACCTACAGTGCTATTTCTACGCTGACACAGTTGCATCTTGGCTAACACACATAACCTGACGTACCATGAAAAAACTCAGCGCTTCACAGAACACAATAAGCCTTCTAAAAAAGGTTTTGTTGTTGATTAACTAAGAAGCAGGCACTAAGTAACACTGAAGTTTTAGGTCAAGATGATATTGAAATATTTTTTTCTGTACTATGCACCATACGGTAAGAATCCTGTTCTTAGCAAACTAACAGGACTCCACTGCTGTCTATTTTTAGCATCTTTTTATCCTCTAGGTCAAAAACGTTGAAATAAATCAGGGCACACAAAAACTTTTGCTTTTACTTGGAACAGTTAGTTGTTTGGGGTTTTTTTGCACTAGAGGAGCACAAAAAATTTTAACCACTTTACCCAAGGCCAGTATTTCTGAACTTAGTACAAATGTGCCATAAAGCTTAGACCTTTTTTTTAACTTCTAACTGCAGTTCACCTAATTAAGCATAGAAAACACTATCTCATATTCCATATATACTTCAAATCATGCCCAGCAGAACTAAAAATATTATATTCTTTCTTCGATGCGGCAGTCCAGGCACTCCTGCCTTCAACTGAATCTCTCACTCCCAACTATAGGTGAAAAGCAAGAACTGATATCTTAAAAATAACTGCCCTGTATTACAGTATAAGCTAAGCAGGTCTTCCTTCTAGAAAATACTTCTTTTTGTCATATTACTTAGCACAGCTACAGCCCAAAACTACTTCTTTTGCCTTACTCAGTATTGGGACCATCTTATAAGGCAACTGTACATATGATTTCACAAATTTAAGAATGAAAGTATTTAAGAATTTAAGTTCCTTTCCAGTAAGCATGTCAGAGGCATTTAGTAAGAATTGATTCACACCCCTAAAACAGGTAAATTCTGAGCTACATATATTCTTGCACAGCTTTGAGCACACACTGCCACTGTCTCAGCTAACCTCAGGGACTGCAGTACCCTTAATTCACAGACACATCTTACTACTGAAAAACATACATTCACCGCATCTTAAAAACAAGGACAGTGTCATAAATTACAACGGTTTTGGATGTTCAGTGAGAAAAACCTGCATCATAAAACAACGGGAAGAGTAAAACTTATTCCAAGACAGTATCCTACAATACAGGAGTCAGCTTGCCCTTGACCTAGTTAAATAGAAACGGAAGTCCATACTTCAGTTTTCAAGAACTTTTCTTTCAGGAGCCCTGATTAAAAAAACTTACATGCAGAGATAGTACTGATCTAGTAATTACTATATACAGGAGTATACTCTTGATAAGTGCCATGTTTACAAACAAAATGAATAAACAAGAGTTACCACATGCAAAGACACGACCAAATGCTACAACCCTGCTGAAACTTGACAACACTTTTTTTTTGAGCATCTCATTCGCATGCTGGCATCATAATTCCCTTCCACCAAGGCTTCAGGAGACCAAGCAGTGTGGTGTCAAGATATTCAGATCAGCTCATGAAATTTATACTAAACATGATGCAAAATTTACCTTAACGAGGCTCTAAAATTGATCAATTTTACCTGAAACATATTCTCGTCTCTGTTACTACTTTGCTTAGAAGAAGCTGCACCTTTTGAACTTTCACCAGTCTTTTGTTTCTTCATAGGCTTTTCTGGAGCTGCTTGCTTTTTCCGTTTTGCCTTGGAATAAGAATAAAAAAAGAAAAGTATGAATAAGAACTCATTCAATATATTTAAAGAGAACTGAATTAGATCAGAATGCATTTCAAAAATTCTTCTCTTTCTGCTCAATAGCACTGCTGGTTCAGTAGTTTTAATAAAAAATCCATAATCTGGTGGAAGTTTCACCTTCCTTTCTACCAACAGCAACAAAAATGCAGGACAGTTTATAACTCTTTCAAAAAGAAAAGTAATAGATGACATGAAAAAGAAAGGACCTGAAAACTACCTCCCTCAAAGAAGTTTTTTTTAAGAAAAATGACCATCAAATCTCTATTAATAGTATGACAAATATATTTTAAAAACATCCAGAGGATAATATCTGTAAGTCAGATTATTTACAACTCTTTTAAAGATTAAATAGTTCCAGCAAATATGGGAATTTTATCACAGAAAAAAGAAAGTGGCACCTTACTGCCCACTAAAGCCAAGCGTCAGATAGTCTTTTCAGCAATACATCTCCCTATTAAAAACAAATCACCTGACCATTTTTTCTTATATTAAGATTTAACAGAACTACTAATTTGCAAGTGCAGCCAAGTCCTGTTTGAACCATTCAGTAAAGTAGATAAAGTCTTAAATGACCACCCTAAATGACGCGACATCTCCATCACCACCCAGCACTTTTTAAGAAGATAAATTCACTCGGTTTTTTTCAGGTTTTGTTCAAATGACTGGTAAACCTATACAAACTTAGAAATTAAGCAACTACTAAAAATAACTGGTAACACTCAAGTTATACATTTAAAATAGTCAACAAATGCTACAATTAATCAACTCAAAGAAATTCAGGTGGGCTCAGCATTTAAGTGAGAAACTAGCAGCTGGTATTACAGTAAATGTAAGAGACAAAAACAATGTGCAAACAAGATAGGCCAGTGGCACACAGAGGACAGGGCAAGTGAGAGGTTTCATTTTGGACAGTAATCCAGATACCAAAATGGTGGGGGGGTAGGATTTTATCCTCAAAATCAGTCCAAATTCTTGCCACCAGGGGCAGCTTACACAGAAGCCTTTTATCACTGGCCACAAAACAGCTAAGAATTCCAGGAAGCATGTGGTTAGACACATCACATTGAAAACCCTGAAGAGAGCAGAATGCAACTTAAGAACTTTACTTCAAGGCAAAAAGCATCCTATTCACCCAAATGCCAAGTGTAAGAGGTGAGTGGTTTTGGTTGTTGTAGTTGCAGGGGTAGGAGACGGGGGTGTTTTGGGCTGTGTTTGATAAATCACAAGGAATGGCACACACGTTGTGGCATAACACATAACTACTGTATATAAATTTATACAGTAGTAATAAACTGCATATAATGTTCACCTTTTTGTCAACTTCACTATCTGAATCACTGGCAGATGAGCTTGAAGAGACAAGTTCCTTTGACTTCGGCATTCTAGGAAGAGAAAAATAACATGAGAACACTGTACAAGGAATACGTCCCATTACAACTACAAAGCCACCTGCAAGCCTGCTTGTACTTGCTCATCTTATTCAAACACTTCCTGAAGACTTGCTTGCCTTTTAAAATAAGCTTTAATACTTTGTAGATGCAATCTCAGACGCTTTTCTCTTGAACCTCTTCCCCTTGTCACTGACACTATATTAAATGCAGCATTTTAGTTTTTGAGCTGTTTAAAAAGGGAAATTCAACAGTTTCACATACCCCCAGGTATGGCAGAAACCATACTGTAAAAAATACAATACAATATGGTCCTCCAGTTAAATTCTCAGCATTACATTCAGAAATATAAACTACTATGACCCTAGCACGATCTACACACTTCCACGGGCATTTGGATTTGCAAGCAACGTGCTGCATAATCGTCATACATGAAGCTGAAGTTCCCATCAATAATACAGAAGTTTGAAAAACCACCCGAATTAAAGTGAACTACAGTACTGTAACAAAGACTTCCACTGCAGCTTCAACACAGTCACTAAAGTCTACTCCTTTGCCAGACACGAAGACATTGTTTTTCTTGAAAGCATGCTGCCAGGTGTGCTTCTACGTCTCGCTAGTATGCAAACATGTGGTTAGATAGAGCCCTTGCTCATCTTGCCTGCTACTAGAAGCAATTTGTAACAAATAAATGCCTCATTTGTTTTTCCAGAATAAAAATAAGCATCCCAGAGAGAAACTGTATAAACTAAACTACTAGGAAAACGTTAAAGAAGCTATTTCAGGAAAGAAAAAGGCATAACAGTAGGTTTTTAAAAAAAATATATATGCAAATGAAAAAATGGAGCCTGAACATTGCTAACGCATCAATGCAGTTCTGAAGTAGAGTAAGTTCTGTCGTAAAAGCTCGGAGCACAACGATGGAAGCTGCAGCACTGAAAACGAAACAAGGAACAGGGAAGCAGAGGTAAGCCACCCTACAGGACCGAGGCAGAGGAGAGCTGGAATGGGACAATGCAAAAATAAAGCACAGCGATGACCTGGAGTGGGGGAGTCGAACAAGAAAGGCCTTGATAACGCGAGGGGCGGGGGGACCCGCAGGAGGCAACCCGGGGGTGACAACATGGAGGAAAGCGTGGGAGGAAACCGGTTGGAAAAAGGAACCGGAGGCGGCGGGAGCCCCTCGGGAGAGGCCGGCAGGGCGTGAGGAGACACGGGGGAGACGGGGACCAGTCGAGGGCGAAGGGAATGCGGAGGAGAAAGGCAGGCGAGCCCGGGCTGGGAGCACCAGGTAGGCGGATCCCAGCCGCCATTTTCCTCCCGATCCCTCTTTTCCACCGCTCGCTTTCTCCCCCAGGGACAGCAGCGAGGGCCGGGAGGGAGGGAGCAGGCAAGGGCGCTCGGGTGCTCGCAGGGCGGGGCCGCAGGGCGCCTGCCGAGCGCGACGGAGAGCGGAGGCAGCGCGAAGCGAGGGCCGGGGGTATCGGGGGCACGGCCGGACCCGGCGGGGGGGCTCCCGCCGCCATCTTCTCCCCGACTGAACCCCCCACACGCACAGCAGCGGCGCCTCCTCCCGCCCCAGGCCCGCTCCACGGCGGGGCCGCCCTCCCGGCACTCAAGGGGAAGGGGAAGCCTCGCCACGCAGCCGCCCCGCGCCGCCCGGGAGCGAGAGATGGGAAGGGAAGGTGCCAAGTCCGGACGGCGCGGGCGAGGGGGGGGACCCCAGCACTCACGTCCCGCTCCGCGCGCCGCTCCTCCGCACCGGGAGAGGGACGGAAGTGACGCGCCGCGGCGTTCCCGCCCCTGCCCCGCACCACGTGCGCGGGGGCGGCGGGAGGCGCTTAGAGGCGAACTCGTCCCTTTGTTTCGCGTCAGCGCCCCGGCAGGGCGGAGGGCGGGAGCGGGCGGGTGCGAACGCTGCCGGAGGAGCCGGTTCCCCACCTCACGCCAACCAAGCACCGGGACCGGGTTGGAGAAACGCGTGCCCCGAGGGCAGCTGCGGGCTCCAGCAGCCGCCGGGGAGGCTCGGGCGCCGTTCAGGAGCGCGCGCTGTCCCACGGCGGGGCCGCCCGGTGAAATCACAGAATGGATTGGGTTGGAAGGGACCTTAAATCCCATCCAGTCCCGGCCCATCTGCCGTGGGCAGGGACACCTTCCGCCAGACCAGGCTGAGCGAGGCCGCGTCCGACCTGTCCTTGAGCGCTTCCAGGGAAGGGGCGTCCACAGCGTCCCCGGGCAGCCTGTGCCACTGTCTCACCATTCTCAGCATGAAGGGTTTCTTCCTAATGTCCAATCGAAAGCTTCCCCCTTCCAATTTAAAGCTGTTCCCCCTTGTCCTATCACTCTATGATCTTGTAAAATGTCCCTCCCCAGCATTCCTGTAGCCCCTTCAGGTACTGGAAGGCTGCTATAGAGTAAGAAAAGAGCTGGCTTTAGAAAAGTGGGGAAAGAGCCGTAATTTTTCCTAGGAAAATTTCTTTTGTTACTATTTGAGTGAGTCATCTCTCCCCTCAAGGGGTATTGTTCACTTTCTGAGCTCTAAAAATAGGTTTTTGTAATGTGTTTGCTCCCTCATCTCACCAGATACTTTGCTTCTGTAGCTACCTTATAAGGGCTTAAATTCCTCTTATTACTGAGCAATTGCCTCATATCAGGCTTGTCTTTAGCTGAGAAGAATGCTAGAACATTAGCTTTTTCTTCAAAGAGACATTTTAGCATGCGGATTTGAAGGGGAATGCTGATGCTTCTGGTTACATAGCAGTTACCAATAGTAGAGGTGGTACAAAACACATTTTGGGCCGTGCACAATGAGGGACAGCTCTTTAAAGTTTTTGTATCCAGTACTTATTAGTTTAAAGGGTGGATGAATAGATTGCCTGAGGAAGGGAAAGTTAGCCTGTGATATGGCATTAATTTTATTACAGCATTAGGAAGGTAAGAGATACTCCCAGGCCGTATTTTTGCTTGTGTACCACAACTAGTTTGTTTTTCATGTGTGTATAGTATGTAACTTGACTTTACATTAACACTTGCATAATTTGGTATTATGTTTGAGTTTGAGTGGTGGGATTTTTAATGTAATTTCATATACAAAACACTGATATGTTCTACTTGTGATTTAAGAATTTATTTTATCAACACTTCTGTTGTTACAGTGACTGTACAACCTCTAAACCCTGTTATGAAAAGGTGTCAATTTTTGCTTTAATCATTTAAAAACTTGGCAAAAATATCTGGTATTTGTATTCACTGCTTAAAAATGCAATTTAACTTTAAAATTAAAAGGTTGATTATGTGATGTCTTGTCTCTGTACCTATCTGAAATAATTACCAGGTGAACTTTGGCCTCCTTGAGGAGATTTTCAATACCTCCTCCTACCTAATATTTTACAACGAGAGCACTAAGTATTAATTTACCTTTCAGAAAATAAATTGCAGTTATTGTTAAAAAGGTCTGTATGAAAGCTTTCAGCCTCTGCTACATCTGCCCTGCCCTCTCCTGGCCGCACAGAGGCAAGTGGAGAGTCTCTTCTTAAATAAACTAGAAGGCTGCTTGTGAGAATACTTACCTGCCTCTGACACATCCCCCAGTCAGTGCTCACAGACAGCTCCACCAGTCTCGGTTTTGACAGCCACAGAAAGTCACCAGCACCTGACAGAGCTGGTGCTATCAGCCAGAGAAAGTCACCATCTTGAAAGCTGCCCTCACCAACAACATCCACTGCCAACACCTTTTCCCCTTTGACAGCAGAGACCTCTGGCAGCAAATATGGCTTGGAACAGGAGAAGCTCTCCTCTGTTGAATCCCACCAGATCTCTGAGAGTTAAGAGAGAGACTGTCTCCCCTGCCACATCACCTGGGTCTAGCCAGCACCATCCCTTAGTTGCACCACCTCTAGGGAAGCCTGCTTTCCAGGCAGGCATAACCCAACAGGAGTAAATCTTCCCCTCAGTGAGGCTTCCCCTGGAAGAGCAAGTGCCCAGTTGTGTCCAGCTCCCTGCTCTATGCTGCAGCCTCAGCAACTATTCCTGAAATCACACAACTTCTGCAACACTAGGGCTCCAACGTCCCCAGAGGAGCTGTGCTCCAGGGCACTTCCTCACACTTCCACCAAGCCCAGCATCTGGGCCCACCATGACCCATTGCACTCTCTTTCCTTCCAGAGCTCCAGTTCCTCAGATCCCAAGGACAAGGGAGCTTTTGGAACACCTGCTACCAAGCATGCAGGCATTAAAGCCAAACAGCAGTCTGTTCTTCACTTCCCTCATATCCCAGTCAAGCAGTTTCAGTTTCAAAGACTGAAATCCTTCATTTTTCCAAAGAAGGGTCAGTGGAAGATATATAGGGAGGAGACAGGATTACAGCACCAGTTTCCAAACTGGAAAGAAATCCTCCCCAATTCCAGATGGAAAACTGAAAGAAAAGCATTGCTTCTTTCTACTGCAAGGGGCAAGGCAATGATCTCATTGATCTTTACAAACTGATCTTAACTTCAGAAAACACAAAGTGTCCCCTCTCTCTCTCAAAAAAAAGAAAAAAAATTTAAAATGTGACTTGATGCACAATAAAATTTCTCCCTAAACCACCTCTAGTTTTCTTCCCTATTCCCAGCAGAAGACAACACCAGCAGACACCAAGTCCCCTGTGGCTCCTGGCATCCCTGCACAACAAGGTAAGCATTTATACAAGGTCGATAGATCAGCAGAGAGCAGGCCAAGAGCTCAGGTTTTATTAACACAATCAGGGAGAGAGTAAAGCCTCGGAACCTGACCCCCTTGCCAGAGGCTCACTAAGCAGATGGACCACCAGTCCCAGGTGTCCTGGAGAGATCAGGTGAGACTTTGGGCCAAGCAGGTACCAGGTCCCAAGGAAAGTCTCCCATGACAGCCACGGCCCACTCAGTCAGGTGGATTCCTGCCCGGTCATGTCGCAGAGAGACTGCTCTTTTACTGCGTTGGGAGGGCAGAGACTACTTGGAGCAGCATAAATAATACCAATTGGACAGAGGGGTAAATTATGAATGAAAACAGTTTTCTAGTTTATTAAGAGGTGCAATAGTAAGTACTCCTGGATCTTGCACTCTCGGCAGGTTCCAACATTTCACAGTTTGTCATGAACACTACGCTGTTGTCTTCTGCAGATAAAAGCTTCTCCAAGGCACTGCCACCTCCGAGAAGGTCAGAGGACAGGGCTGTTTGGGTACATTCTCCCCCTTCAGGGCCACTCCTCGATCAGAGGGAAAGACCCAGAGCTGCACAGCAGGCTTATCTGCAATACAAAACATTTTTGTATTTTTTTTTACGGCTTTGGCCATCAGGGGTACCATTTCTACAACAGAGAAAGAAAAAAAACTAATCAAACAAAAAAAACCCCATGAATTAAAGGAACAGCGACAGCCCGAGAGAGCAGAGAGCAAGGTAAAGCTGCAGCCCAGGCAAAGCAGTTGCAAGGCAGGCGTAATCGTGGTCTCTCTGATCATATTTTCAGATCATGGAATCATAGACTTGCTTGGTTGAAACAAACCTTTGAGATCATCAGGTCCAACCATACCTGTCCACTACTAAACCAGACCCCTGAGTGCTTCATCTACCCACCTTTTAAACATCTCCAGGGACGGTGACTCAACCACCTCCCTGGGCAGCCCTTCCAGTGCTTGACTACCGTTTCAGTGAAGAAATTTTCCAGATGCCTAACCTGAACCTACTCTGGTGCAACTTGAGGCCATTTCCTCTCATCCTATCACCTGTCACTTGGAAGAAGAGACGAACACCCACCTTGCTACAGCCTTCCTTCGACAGTGATGAGGTCTCTCCTCTGCCTCCTTTTCTCCAAGCTAAACAACCCCAGTTCCCTCAGCTGCTGCTCATAGGACTTGTTCTCCAACCCCTTCACCAGCCTTGTTGCCCTTCTCTGGATACACTCCAGCCACTCAACGTCTTTCTTGTAGTGAGGGGCCCAAAACTGAACACAGGATTCAAGGTGTGGCCTCTCCAGTCCCAGGAACAGATACACAATCACTTTCCTGGCCCTGCTGGCCATGCTATTTCTGATACAGGCCAAGATGCCATTGGCCGTCTTAGCCACCGGGGCAAAAGGGGATTGTGCCAAACAGCTGCCCAGAAACAGAGGGACCGCAGGAGGGGAAAGGCAGGGTTTCTGTCTCTCTAGTGCTGTCAGGAGAGGCTGAGAGAGCCAGCACTGAGCAGGCAGGTGCCTTTGGAGTTTCCCTATGCTTTTTCTTGGGCATTGAAATAAAATAGTCATTTGATGACACTGCATGTCGCATAGTGCTTTCTTCTTCTCACCTTATATTTAAGCTCTCTTTTCATATAGATGAAATGAAGGTCAAAGATTCATTTTTCTGAATATGCGATATTTTTAGATGCATCGAACTTTGCACAAATAGGATAGCTGTACTATTTAATCCCAAATTAAAGTTTTGCATTCCAGTGTATGTTTTCACTCTAGAAATTCTTGCCAATTCTTCTGTAAGCTCAATAGGAACAGAGATGGAGAAGTTTCATTTTCCTATTTTTAAAAAAATATCTTTTGAATGATTCACTAAATTTTTGTGCCTTTCTCCCTCTACCACATGATTTGCACTTTTTCACTGCATTTAATTTTCTTCCAGGTAAGGATACAGAAATTGGTAAAGATCAAAGTGCCCTAAAGGATCTAAACTGATTGAATTGATTACTGTTTCGTTTTTAAACAAATCTGATAGACATGATTCTGATCCTGTGAGCTAGTAGTAAAATAAATATATGTTATGTAATGGTTCACAAAGTCACCAGGAAGCATCAGGTTCTTATTAGGAAACTGTCGAGGGAAAGGCTTTTATAATACTACTGGAAGGAGGGAATTCCAAGAAAGTGGGAAAGCTTCTTGTTTTTTTTTATCTTCTATTTTGGTCACACTAAGTGTGACTTCTCATAAAGTATCTTATGATCTTTTTAAAGCAATATATGCACTGAAGATTCTATATGCAAAATTCACCCAGAAAAGAAATCTGAAACTTCTGCTGAAATTGCAACTGAAACTGGGCTGCCAGACGGAAGCTTGTGTTCAGACATATGCCAGGATGAAATCAAAAGATACTTCTGAATTAGAACTACTACAAATCACTTGCATGAAATAAGTTGGTAAAACTAAAGAGAAATCTGTATTTTGAATAAGGAATCTTTTTTTTCTCCTCAGTTTGTGGAGTCAAAGGTTGAAAAGAAGGTAAATATTCGAAGTTTACCTCATCAGTGAAGAAGGAATATGCACTTGCAGGCCTACCCACTTGTGAAATGTAGCTTTCATGGTAGAATGTTAATGTCTGTATGTGTATATAGATGCTTACCTTTTTAATGAAAGATTTATTGAACAGTGCATATTTATCAATATATTGGAAGGTTTATAACTGAAATAACTGGAGAGACAGTGGAACAAGGAAAACTTCCATTTCCTTCTTGTCCAAGCATCATGATCCAGTGGTCCAATTGTGAACAATTGTTAATAAAAATAAGAAAGAGAGAATGTAGATATCTCTCACAGAATTAAAGAACAGTCAGAGTTGGAAGGGACCTCTGAAGATCATCTAGACCAACCCCGTTGCTAAAGCAGGGTCACTCACAGCAGGTTTCACAGGAGCACATCCAGGCAGGTTTCGAATGTCTCCAGAGAAGGAAAGTCCACAACATCTCTGGGCAGCCTGTTCCAGTGCTCAGTCACCCTCACAGGAAAAAAGTTTCTCCTCATGCTGAGGTGGAACTTTCTGTATTCTGTAACACATAAATAAAAGTTTTGCTTCAGCCAGATTGTGATGGTTGAAATCAGCAGGGGGGCTGGAATAATGTAAGTTTAATCATGGAAGCATTAGGAATACTGATCTATTATATGTTGCAAAATTTTATTTGGACATTTAAACATACTGGTGATAGTTACAAGGAGTGGAAAGGCACTAACCGTGGAAAAATCAAAAACTGGAAAATATTTCCAAAGCGAAGTTTTAGGCTGGCAGGGGCATGGTCAGCAGCAGATCCAGGGAACAGACCACGAGAACCGCTGAGGCTGATCTCGCTCAAGAAACTGCACAGCTTGGACAAGGAAATCCACGTCATAATAATCTTATTTTACTTAGTGTCTGCTTTGTTAATTATTGCATTGGCTGTTTTGGCTAAACTTCTCTGTTGTTCCCCTTGCAGTTTTCCATGTAAGTGTACGTCTTTGTCTTCCCCCACTTCCACTGATCCCGAGTTCCTTGAAACGGCAGTATAATGATGTTATTATCATTGTTTGAAAGTTGTTATGTGTTAAAATTGTTATGGCTAAACAGAACTGTAGAAGTTGGATAAGTCAAACTGTAGAAAGGATTGTAGAAGTTAGATGTTTTGAATAATTATTAAAAAAGAGTCCTTAGCAAGACATTAGAATAAGTAAGCAAAGAATGTGGGATTTTAATGAGCCTTTGTTAAGCCTTTGTGTAGATTGCTTGGTCATAGTTTAGATATTTAGTTAGCCTTGGACATTTTTGTGAGAAGGGGGGTTTGACAATGGAAGTTGTGTGAGCCTAGCAGTTTGTTGCAAGCTTAGCAAGGTTTTACAGCAGTGTGCGCTGATAAGGAGGAACTGGACACTGATAAAGAGGAGCAGGACCAGTCTCGTGCAGCTCTGTGGTTTGGGAGACCAGAAGGTATTGGACATGCGCAAGAACCAGCAGTGATGATGAGGAGCTGCCCGTCTTCATCCCCACGACTTCCCAGTGACCTGGTGGTGACCAGGAGGCAGTGCGCAAGGGCCAGTAGGAGGAGAATATGGAAATAATCTTTTAATACGAAGCAGGGGAGAGGTAATGTATATGTATAAGCTTATTGGGAAATGCAAAGAATATGTAACATTTTATTGCTGTGAATTAAATCTGTGTAGGTAATGGTCTCCTTTCCTTCTAAGTGTGTGTGGGGGGGTTATGCACGTGAATGGGGGGGAAGTAACAAATGTAAATGAATATGTATAAGTACTCTAAATGAATGTACATGAGTGGGCCCAAACGGTGTCCATAGAGGAGGATCTATCCTCTTATGCACCCAGCGCTGTAAATAAATTTCTTTGCTTCTAAGACTTTGTGCTCTCTAAAATTCTATCTGTGAGCTGGCACTTGACACAATTCCAGCTTGTGCCTCTTGCCTCTTGTCCTGTTGCTGGGCACTGCTGAGAAGAATCTGGCCCCATACTCTTGACACACACTCTTTAGATGTTTTTAAACTACCTACGTGTCTCAGGCTCTCCTCATGAGAGAGTACCATTTGTGTATCCTGAAGTTCTCACAGCAGAGGTCATGCCGTGTAAGTTCTTGTATAAAGTGTTTGTATAGAGCCCTCTCCTGGTGTACTCTTGCATCTAACTTAAGGATTAGGGCGTTTGTTTTTATAAGCAATAGCAATTGAATGTCCTCACCTCATAGCTACTTTCTTCACAGAAAAGCACTTTGAGTGAAAATGCTCCACAGAGATTGGAAATTCATTCCTTTTCCCATGCAGGTTCCTTTTCCTGCTGTGCTTGATTGGGATAAGAGTAAGCAAGAGGTACCGCACTATTTAATTTCTATGCAAAGTAATAATGATGACGAATAAATTATATTCAGTGATCTGGCAAGGATGTTTGGCATCTTAAGTAGCTATACCTCATATGTAGCTGCAATAATATAAGCTTTAGATGAGAAATTACTTTTCTCACGTGTTTTATGAAAAATAATACCTTTGTTGAAGTCTTACTGACTAATAAGACCGCAGGTACTGTGGGATAAGAGAAATGCTTGCTTTTATGAGGGCCTTGGGAGATTCCAAGCAGGGGTGTTTTGAATAGATGTGGCTTATGAAAAATAAGTACTTCTAAAATTATCATTTTTCAATTAATCCAGAAATGTTTACAAATTATTTTATGAAAAATGCACATCATAGTGCAGACAAAATGAGACACCAGTATTTAAGGGCTTCAGTTTTGCTTTGTTCATAGCATTTACTGAGAACATTTGGTGCTCCGAGGGAAGGGATTGCCTAAAGGTGAGATAGGGTCATGGGGAACAGATGCAAATTCCACCACTTTGAATAGGAGGTTTATGCACTGGCTGCGATGTGCTGCCCAAGAGCTCTCAGGAGCAATCTGGGGGGATGCTGGTGCCTAGAAACTTCACATGGACGAGCCCTGTGTAGGTGAGGCTCTGCCTTAGGTGTACGATAGGAGCTTGGGAACTACAGCAGAATTAACTTGTGGACACACATCACCTATGGTGCTGTGGGAACAGATCAGAGGACGTGCATGTCTGCAGTTGGACAGCAGTGGCATTGCTCTTCATGGGTGCCATTATGGTGGTGCAACCAGGAGCCTGGGTGAATCTAAAACTGACTTGAAGTTTAGGATCATAGAATCATTAAGGTTGGAAAAGACCTCTAAGATCATCTGGTCCATCCATCAGCCCAACACCACTGTGCCTACTAAACTATTTCCTGAAGTGCCACGTCTACATGTTTTTGAACACCGCCAGGAAAGGAGACCCCACCGCTTCCCTGGGCAGCCTGTACCAGTGTCTTACCATTTTTTTGGTAAAAAAAAATTTTTTCTAATATCCAATCTAAACCTCCCCTGGTGCAACTTGAGGCCATTTCCTCTCATCCTATCACTTGTTACTTGGGAAAAGAGACCAACAGCTATCTCACTATAGCCTCCTTTCAGGTAGTTATAGACAGTGATGAGGTCTCACCTCAGCTCCTCTTCTCCTGTCCCAGTTTCCTCAGCTGCTCCTCATCGGGCTTCTGCTCCAGACCCATCATGAGCTTTGTTGTCCTTCTCTGCACATGCTCCTGTACCTCAATGTCTTTCTAGTCATGAGAGGCCTAAAACTGAACACAGGGTATGAGATGTGGCCTCACCAGTGCTGAGTACAGGGGAATAATCCCTTCCCTGGTCCTGCTGGTCACAGCATTCCTCATCCAAGCCAGAATGCAGTTGGAATTCTTGCCCACTGCTGTCTCATGTTCAGCTGACTGTCAACAAGCCCCAGTTTAGACAAGTTCTAGGCCTTGCTGTGAGCTCTGCACATGTGCACTTAGCCCCGTGGCCTTGCCAGAGTGTGAACTTGGTACTTGCTGTCCATGCTGGGCTTTGGCTGACCATGTCCTTGTGTGGGAAAGCCAGTAAATACCAACAGAGCTGCACATGTGTTGGGACACAGACTGGCATGTGGGACAGGTGGGGGGACCCGCTTCGCATGGGCTTCTGCTGTGGGAGCTATGGACTGCGATGCAGTGTGCTTTTGCCGGGAAGAGTCAGAAACCAGCCCTATCTTTGGCATCTGAATCTGGTTTTGGCATTTTGGATCTGTGGGTGGGAATGTGGTGTGGCTGAACAGGGAATAAAAGAGGGAACATAGAATTATGGAATGTCCTGAGCTGGAAGGAACCCACACGGATCTTTGGGTCTTACCCCTGTCCCTGCATATGACGACCCCAAAATTCACATCATGTGTCTGAGGGAGTTGTCCAAATGCTTCTTGAATAGGATATTCAAGGCATATGGTTTAGTTATGGTTATGGTTTAGTAGTATTGTTAGCGGAGAGACGAACACATAACCACCCGGGGAGGTTATATGTGGTGCTTTATTTCGAGACCCTGGGAACCAGGGGTACGCATCCAAATCTGGTTCCAAAACCATTACAGCGCGACCGCATTTTATTCTCTACATGTTACATAACCTAATGTATATTCAACAGGTTACAGCCAATACATATGCATATATGGATTACTTCATCAGCTAGTTATTTTGGCGCCAGCATCTTCTGTTTTTCTTAGTTAACTCCAGTATGCAAGGTCTTCTTATCTCAACCGCAGGCCCAGTCTCTTTATCTCACAGAGTTCTTCTCATGAGAGAAGAAAGACTAAATAACCGCTGCTTCTAATAATCACTAACACACCTAAAGTTGCAGGATTTAAAATCACTATAAAACACATTTAAACCCACTATTCTTAAAACTATTATAATCACTATTTCTACTTAAATAATATCAGACTAATAAAATCTCACACTTTTCCAACAGTATCACAGTATGACAGTATCATAAGGTTGGAAAGGACCTCTGAGATCATCAAGTCCAGACTATAGTGGCTTGGTGCTGTGAATGCTTCCCTGGGGTGCTGTTGCAGTACTTCAATGCCCTCTGAGTGAAGAACCTTTCCTAATATCCAACCTAAACCTCTCCTGGCACATCTTCCTGGCATTCCCTCGAGTCTTGTCATTGGTCACCAGAGAGAAGAGATCAGCGCCTCCTCCTCCTCCTCTTGTGAGGAAGCTGTAGACTGCAATATGGTCCCCCCTCAGCCTCCTCCAGGGTGAACAGACCAAGCGACTTCAGCCTCTCCTCACAGGGCGTCTCCTCTAAACCCCTCACCAGCTCTGGGACAGGCAGGCCCTACATGCCCTGACGGCCCCCCTCCATGGCGCCCGGGCCTTTGGAAAAGGAACTACGACTCCCAGGAGGCCTCGCGGCCCCGCGCTCGCGCACACGGGGTGCCGGGGCCGGTGGAGCCAAGGGGGGGGGGGGGGGGGGGCGGAACAGACTACAACGCCCATCGCGCGCGTCGCCCCCTGCACAATGCGCACAGGGGCGAGTCGGGGCGCCGCGGCCGGCGGGGCGGCGGGGCTTGGGCCCGCCAGCCGGACTACAGGTCCCGTCGTGCCCCGCGCTCTTCCCGCGCACGCGCCTGGCGCCGCCCCGGCCGCAGCTCCGCCGCCGCCACCGCCGCCGCCGCCGCCGTCGTCGCCGTAGGTGGGCGGGCGGGTGGGGGAAGGGAGCGAGAGCGGCGGCGGCGAGGGAGGAGGAGGAGGGGGAGGGAGCGAGAGTTGAGAGTTCAGCCGCCGCAGTCGCCGCTAGCCCGGACCCATGATTCCCATATGCCCAGTGGTGTCGTTCACCTATGGTGAGTAACGGGGCGGGCGAGGGGGCACGGGGGTGGTCCCTGA
Source organism: Tapera naevia (assembly GCA_033556795.1). Classification (NCBI taxonomy): domain Eukaryota; kingdom Metazoa; phylum Chordata; class Aves; order Cuculiformes; family Neomorphidae; genus Tapera; species Tapera naevia. The sequence goes on along the minus strand of JAUMJJ010000092.1, from coordinate 1,217,911 downwards.
GGTGCTGTGTCTGACCTGCCGCGCTCTGTCTGTCCCTTGTCCGTCTGTCCCTGTCTTCTCCTCCCCCCTTTGCTCCCTCTCCTCCCCCGCTCCTGCCGCGGGGCCTCCTGTCATGGCCCCGACCGCCGCCGCTCGGTTGCCGCCGCCGCAGTGCCCAGCCGGCTGGGAGAAGATGCCAAAATGGCCACCGGCAACTACTTTGGATTCACCCACAGCGGGGCTGCTGCCCAGTACAGGTAACCGCGCCGCCCCCGCTGGCCCGTTCCCCGGCCGGGATCCCCTCCCGCCCCGCTCCTCCGGGACGGCCCTGCCTGTGCCCCCCGCCCCGCCCGTGCAAGTCCTCGTGCTCCCGGGAAGGGCCTCCCTGCATCGCTTTGAGGGGGGGAGGTGTCAGGGCGAGGGGGGGAATCGGCCGCAGCGTCGGGTCCCCAGGCCCTCAGATGAAAATGGCCACTTGCAGGCGGCACCGGTCACCGCCTGCCGCCCCGGGCCCTCCTCCTCCTTCGGCTTCGGGGAGAATGGGGTTTTGCCCCCGCTGATGGCAGCGTGAAAGGACAATCCTTTGTAACGCGGGTTAGAATTATATCAATCCATCCTATGGGAGACTGGATGGGTAAGGGAAGAGCTGGAGCAGCAGAAAATACAAGGGGGTTTAGTCTGTGTAAGAGGTGCTGTGGTTAATGTCTCTAAGAAAGCAGAAAAGGACTTTCAGGGACAGGCACTCTTTAAAAAGATTTCACAGAATCACAGAGTTGGGAGGGATCCACAAGGATCATTGAGTCCCACTCCTATCCCTGCATAGGACAGCCACGATAACTTTTTAATGCAAAAAAATGAACTGTTCCCTCAAAGTGTATAAGGGACAGGAATGGCAATAATTTAGGATTTGTACGCATTCAAGATAGTTATAGAAAAAAAAACAAATACAAACCCATCACCATTTTGAAAAGCAGAACTTACAAAAACATGACATAGAGAATGTTTAAATTTTGTTTTGATATGAAGTCTAAACCATGACATGCATACATTTCCTGCTTTGATATCCGAGACTGGGAGAAGATCTTACAGTGGAGCTTGGAGACCCGTAACTGTAGATCGTGTGTAGACACCCTGCCATAAGTCTTCGTATCTTTGTAGTTTGTGTGTGTTTGAATTGTATACTAGAGTGTTAAAAAGTAATTGGTGGTATCCTCACACTTTCTGAAACCAGTTTACTTGATTTGGAAAAACCCAGATACATTCAGGAACATCTTCACAGTTTTGGCTTGTGTTGGAGTAGCACCTTGAAGTCCACATTTGAATATGTGTTGTTTATTTCATAAATCTGTAACAAAGATGTTCTTTGATTCCAGAGTTTTGGTTAATGGGAAAAAAAAGAATAATACAGCAAATGTATAAAGAGGTTATTGAAACATGAATGCGAATGTATGCTACTGTTAACTAGCTAATCAAAATTGTATACCTGATATACTTGCAGGAATAATGAGTTTTATGGAGGTCTTGGAATGACTCCCAATCTATTTTTCTATTTATTTCCCCTGGAAGTGGACATAAGTTGTATTAAATTTTATTTAATCCAGTGTTTCTTAGTTACAGGAGAGGGTTAAACTTAGCTCATCTTTTAGTGCATTTAAGATTAGGTGTTCACAGTATATTTATGTTTTACTTGACAGTTATGTTGAAATTTGAAACTGCGTTGTCATGGATTATGAAGGAGTTTCTAAATAGGATTTTTTTTTTTGCTAAGTGAATTGTCTTTAAGGGAATAACAACCCGAAAGCCGTATGTCTGCAGTTTTGAAGTGAAATTATGATTCCTTTTATTGTGGAGCTGGGGTGGTATCTACACTTACAAACCTGAGCAAATTATTTGACATTTCTGTTTGCATTGCAATATGAAAACATGGAATTGGAATAACATTCAGGTTAAAAACTTGTCATCGTGGTTAGTCCTAAATGTGTTCTTGAAAAAATGGAAAAACTGATTGAAATAAGTTTTTTCCTTTGCAATCACAAGTACAGGATACCAAGATCATGGTGGTGGGGAAAGATGGGAAAAGATTTAATATTGCAACAAGTCCTCTAGATTTGTTACTGGTGTTTGAGGTAACAGAATAATAAAATTCTTGTGTTCTTAGAAAACAGTAGATTGTTTCAGGAGGCCAAATCAGACACTTGAAATTGGAGACCTCAGTTCTTTGATATATGGCGTTTGGAAGTCCTAGTTTTATAGCAAGTAATAGAAATTTTCATATTAAATGTATCGGTCTCATTTTTGGTGGTTCTCTCTTGGCAAAATAACTGTAAAAAAATATGATGCATTGGCAGAACTTTAGCTTGCAACTTTAAAGAAATCTCAGTCAGTGCTCCCTGATGATAATATGCAGAATCCTGTTGATTTCAGCACTTACTTCAGCTAAGTACAAAAAATCTGTGCAGTTCTTTTTGGGATCCATGCTTTTCTTGAAATATCTCGAAGCGTAAAACTGTTAACTCTTCTGCTGGAGAAGTGTGGGGAAAAAAAACAAACCAAACTTTGCATCAGAAATGAAAGTCTAAATATTAGTTTCTGATAAATAATTTCAAAAAATAGACTGTTTCAGTTGAAAAGGACCTGCAAAGATTATCTTGTTGAAGGGCATTGTCTAATTGCCTCTGAAACACCGACAGGCTTGGGACATCAACTGCTTCTCCAGAAAGCTTGTTCCAATGTTTGATCACTCAGTAAAGAAATGCTTCCTAATGTCTGAACCCTGATGCAGCTTTGAAGCATTGCCAAGCATCCTATCAGTGGGTGTCAGGCTTGCTGCTCTTCTTCCTCTTCACCTTCTCAGAAGAATGGTGAGAGCAGTGAGGTGGACCCTCAGTCTTCTTTTCTCCAAACCAGACAACCCAAAGTCCTCAGTTGCTCGTCATGGGACATTATTTCAGCCCTTTCCCCAGCTTTGTTGCCCTCCTCTTGATGCATTCAAGGACCTTCACGTCCTTCTTAAATTGTGGGGCCCAGAATCATAGACCCATAGAATCTTCTGGTTGGAAAAGACTTTTGAGATCGTAGAGTCCAACCGTACCCATCTTCTGCTAAATCATGTCCTTCAAAAACTCATGTACCCGGTTTTTAAACACCTCCAAGGATGGTGAGTCAACCGCTTCCATAGGCAGCCTATTCCAGTGCCTGACAACCCTTTCTGTAAAGAAATTCTTCATAGTATGTAGTCTGAATCTCCCCTGGTGCAACTTGTGGCCGTTTCCCTTTGTCCTATCACCTGTCACTTGAGAGAGGAGATCAACACTCGCTCTGCTACATTCTCCTTCCAGGCAGCTGTAGACAGCGATTGGGTCTCCCCTCAGTCTCCTCCAACATAAACAACCCCAGGTCCCTCAGCCATTCCTCGTAGGACTTGTTCTCCAGCCCCTTCACCAGCCTCGTCACCCTTTCCTGGACACACTCCAACACCTCAATGTCCTTCCTGTAGTGAGGGGCCCATAACTGAACACAATACCCGAAGTGTGTCCTCACCAGTGCTCTATGACTTCCCTTGTCCTGCTGGCCGCACTGTTTTTGATACAGGCCAAGATGCCATTGGCCTTCTTGGCCACCTGGGCTCACTGCTGGCACATATTCAGCTGGCTGTCAACCAACACCCTACACAGCACTCAAGGTGAGGCTGCGCTAAAGCTGAATACAGTGGGAGGATCCCCTCTTTTGCCCGGCTGGTCATGCTGTGTTCAGGGCACCCCTAAATGGGGTTTGCCCTCTTGGCTGCCAGGGAACTGCTGGCTCCTTTTGAGCTACTGCCAACCAGCATCTCCAGATCCCTTTGTGCAGGGCTATTTTCCAGCCACTCCTCTCCCAATCTATACTTGTGCCTGGCATTACTCTGTTCCACGTGCAGAATCTGGCATTTGTTCTTGTTAAATTTCATTCCATTGATGATTGCCCAGTGCTCCAGTCTGTCAAGATCCCTCTGCAATGGCTCCTCTGCCTCAAGAGAATAAACACGACTTTGTAGTTTGGAGCATCAGCAAACTTGCTGATGGTGCGTTCAATTCCTCTGTCCAGATTGTTGTTAAATACATCAAACAGATTCAGTACTAGAGCTGATGTCTGAGGAACACCGCTGGTGACCGGTCGCCAACTGGTCAGTACAACCCTTTAAGCCCTGCTGGTCAGACAGTTCTTCATGTGGTGCACTGTGAATCTGCCCATCCCACAGCTGAACAACTTGTTCAGAAGGATGTTGTGAAGGACAGTATCAAAAGCCTTGCTAAAATTCAGAAAAACTACATCTACCTCTTTCCCTTCATCCACTAGGCAGGTGACCTTATCATTAGTTGAACACGTCTTTCCCTTTGTGAACCCATGTTGACTTTACCTGATGATTGCATTGTTCTTTAAATGCCTTTCAGTGGCACCCTGTGTGAACTCGGTAAGTTTCCCAGGAACGAAAGTTATGTCTGTAGCTCCCTGGGTCTTCCCTTAAACCTCTGTAAACTGGAATAACACTGGTTGGCGTCCTTTCCAGACTCCAAAGACCTTTGGTAGATGATTGAGAGAGTCCTGCCATAACATCCACTGGCTCCTTTAGTACTCTGGGATGAACCCATCAGACCCTTTTGACTTGTGAACATTTAGTAGACACAACTGGTCACTTATAATTCCAGTGCCCTCAAATGGCAAGTCGCTGTTCCTGTAGTGGTGATCCTCCCCATGACTAAAAGGAGAAAATCTGCTGTGCTGACTAAGTGGCATTTGAAAGGTGCTTTTAATAACGGTCTTCTGTGTTTAATTCTAGACTTGTTGGAGACCAGTTTCTCCAAATGACAACATTCTAATTCACATTAATAGTAATGAAGGGGCAATGTACTAGAACTGTTGGGTTCAAGGAAGTAGCTTCTTTAAATCAACAAATGAAAAGATAACAAAACTATTATTGGCATAGAAATCATTGCCTATTTCTGTGGTTCTTTTTTTCTGTGGCCATAATTGATCATTTAAATACTCTCACATGGAGGATAAATGAAAATTTGTCTGTGGAATATTGTCTAAACATTAAACACTGATATCTTTAGCAATTAGAGAGGCCAGATTGGTACCTGTTCAAATTTTGAATCTGAGATTTGGGAAGTTCACAGGAAATGTGTGGAGGAGTTGATAAACATTATTTGTTGTGGAAACAGTGTGAGCAGTGTGCTTCTCTGAATTGACTAGATAAGAAAGGAAATAGATGCCTGTATTGGTTCATAAATGCGTTTCCATAAAGCACATGTGAAATCTTAACTTGTTTCATATTTAATCAAAGGCAGCAAAAGCACTAAGTGCCCTTCAAACCTGTAAATAATGGATTAGAAGCATTCTTGTTCCTTTCGGTGTTGTCACTGCATAAAATTTCTTCCTGCTCACTCATTCAAAATTCTTTGTGTGCACTACCCGTCAGTAATATCATGACTTAATGAATTGAGAAACATCAGACTATGCAAACCCCACGTTATACAGGAAATTTCCCTGAATGTTTTAATACCTTTAGAATTTGTGCTCTCTCGTAGTGGTGTTATGGCCTAAGGTTATGGACCTGCGCACAATGCAAGCCTCATCTGTTACTTATTTAAGTAAATTTTAATCCATCGGTTCATAAGCCTGAAATGAATGCAGAATTTCTTGGTACTAGTGCTCGTTTATTGTTGTGTGTGTGCTTTGTAGGTTACCTGAACCCACTGTGTGTCTATGCCATTTGAAATGAACAACCTAGTATTGGCTTGTCTTCTGTGTGTAATGAATATTGGCATTCTTGGATTGATCAGAGAGGCATAGTTATTCTTTTATTCTAAAACTGGCCAATGGAAATGTGGGGATACTGGTGGAGGAAGAGAGGAATTCAGAAGTGTTGGGACACAGAAGTGTGCAAATGTGGTAGTCTCAGTTAACCTTGTGTTAAAAATTTTGGTTACTGTTAAGAATATAAAGAATCTTTAAGTGTCTTCAATTTCATCTTAGTGGTGTTCATACCTTGTCATTGCTCTAATGAGACAGGTCACAGGGGTAGATTCTTGGGTAGTTAGGATGGAGTTGTTAATTTCGAATGACTCTCAAGCAGTGTGAATATCAGTGGGTGTGGTGGCCCTTCTCAGATAAAGGCAATTTTAGCAGTTTGGCAGACCGCAGTGCCTATGAGTTTAGGTTAAGGTGCAACCTTCTAGGCAGCCATCTGGAAGTTAACTCTTGAGGTTATAGCTGGTTTGGAATTCATGATATTACAGGATTTTCAAGGCTGGTGCAGAACAGCAAAGGGAGGTGAAATACTGTAGATGGTAGGTTGACCACTGAGAATTGTTTGAGGGTAGAATGTTTTTCTCACATTTGCTAGTACTTCTAAATAAATTTACTTTTGTCTTCAGTGTTGGCTGCACTTCCCTCTTATTCTAGATACTGGTTTCAAAAGTGATCAGTCTTTCAGAGACATGAGGGCTGCAATTCACACAGGTGTAATAGCTCAAGCTTATAGTATCACTAAGCATAATTCAGGCTCCCACTCAGGGACAATAGGAGATAAGAACAATACTGAGTAGGATTTACAACTTACTCTTAAGTGAAAAGGTACTACTAGTCTTAGTAAGTTCTGTTAAGAAAAGCATTTAATCATCTTTGAGTATTCTGTTATGTGCACCCCATTCTGAAGTGCATGAGGAATTAAAGTAATTGGAGTTTTGTCATAGTATGAGTATACCTATGTCATAGTATAAAAACTCCAAATGCTTTCTTTCTGCAAGTTTTATGCCCATGCTATCTTGAGCTGCATCACATATTAAAGCATATGCATTTTTAGCAAAAGAGGCTTTACTGAATATGATGTGGTGCAAATTCTCTTTTAATCAACCCATTTTAAGTACTATCCTAAACATGCTGTTCTAGCTTACTCAATGTGCAGAAGAAGCTGTTTTTGAAAAGGTTTTGGTAGGCTTATTTTCAAATCATTGAGGTCCTCCTCCCAAAGGAGAAGGAAAGGCAGTAAGGGGCTCCGTGTTTGTTAACATGGGCTGTATGCCAGAATTGCAGCTGACTAATGATGGGAAGACAGAAGGAGATGGTGGTGGTAATTGAGGAGGAAAGGTGACTCACTAATCAGGGGAGCCTTTGTTATTTTTAGGAGGGAAGCCTGCCAGCTAGTTGAAATGGGCAGCTCATGTCTTTAGGAACCAAGCACTTAGAGAAGCTTTTCTGTTAGCGGTATAGTTATGGCCTCTGTAGTTGTAGCCTCAGAGTGGATTGCTGGTTGTAGGCTTAACTCTAGGGTGTTAAATTATATGTAAAACTTTGTCTGTACTAAAATGCCACTATGGTAGTAGTTTACACTGTAGGTGGATTATTGGTCCTAGAAAAGCAAAGTAGTTGCTTAAGGCAGGAAATATAAAATGTTTTAGGAACTGAATACCATTTTCCATATTAGTGAAGTTTCTTTCCTTTTATAGAGAACTTTCCAGATTTCGCATTTTTTTCTGTTTAACATCTTCACCCTCCAACAGTTTGCTGATGACAGAAAACTGGGAGGAGTGGTTGATGCGCCAGAGGGTTGCGTGACATCCAGAGGGACCTCAGCAGTCTGGGGAACCTCCTGAAGTTCAAGAAGGGGTAGAGCAGAGTCCTGCCCCTGGGGAAGAATGACCCCTTGCACTAAGATTTGCTGGGGGCCACACAGCTGGAAGGCAGCCGGGAAGACAGAAAAGCAGCCTGGAAGACAAGGACCCAGGGAGTTCCTGTGCACACCGAGTTGACCATGTGCCAGCAATGTGCCCTTGCAGCAAAGGCAGCCAACAGCATCGTCAGCTGCGTTTTGCAGATTGTTGCCAGCAGGCTGAGAGAGGAGATCCTTCCTCTCTGATCAGCACTGGTGAGGCCACACCTGGAGTTGTGTGTCCAGTTCTGGGTTCCTCTGTACAAGAGAGACACAGGCACACTGGAAAGAGTACAACAAAGGTCCACACCTATGATGAGGGGACTGGAGCTTCTCTCCTGAGAGAGCTGGGACTGTCTGGCCAAGAAAAGAGAAGGCTGAGGAAGGATCTTCTTAATGTCTATAAATACCTGAAGGAATGGTGCAAAGAGGATGGAGCCAGGCTCTTTCTGGTGGTGTCCAGTGACAGGACCAGAGGCAATGGACAAACTGAAAGCAGGAGGCTCCCTCTGAACAACAGGGAGCACTTTTTACTAGGCATGACTGAGCGCTGGCATAAGTTGCCCAAGGTAGTTCCAGAGTTTTATTTTTGGAGATATTCAAAAGTTGTCTGGACACAGTTCTTGGGTGACTGGCTCTGGGTAGCCCTGCTCGAGCAGGACTGGACCTGCATAATCTCCAGAGCTGCCTTCCAACCTTGACCATTCTTTGATTCTATGATTTTGTCAAGGAAAATATTTGTAGTTGGTACTTTTTCAGTCACTTCCTCAAGCTCATTTCTTTTTGTCTTGCATGTTGTCATTGTGAACATAACCGTTGACTAGACTTGAATAAAATCAGTGTTTTGATAATGAAGAAAGCAGTACAGGCCAGCAGTTCTTTTTTTGGATGCAGCTGAGTAAAGGGAGGTAGATACATATATTGCATTACTGCTACAGACTTTTGCAGTTATGTGGTGATTAACAGTGAATTGCAGAATTTGATGGGATTTAAATCAGGTCGTGAGGATGAGCATGAGGATTAATGAAGTAGTAAGGCTATGTTGATAACAGGATATTAATTTTTGATGTGAGTTATTGATAGTATAATGATTTAGCTAGCTATTAGCAATCAATATTTTTTGTTTGTAATGCAATGACACAAGAGTGTTACTAAAAACAACAGAGAGGAAGGGAAACTCAGAACTGCTACAGAGAATTGTCTTTTAGGCCGTGTGTACATTACTAGGAGCTGCTGAAGTGTAACATAACAGAAGATCTTCAGGCCTTTCTTTGGTTTGTTAGTGGATTGCATTACAATGTTCTGTTCACAAAATTGTAATAGCAGGAAATAATAATTTCCACTGAAGTTCTAAAAAAGATGTATTCTGTCTTCATCAAAATTTTATGCCCATAGTGAGTGAGCCGCTCTAGAAAAACAGCAGTAAAGTCACTTCTAAAGTACAATTTACTGTAGTGTGATATTTCATTTTATGCTGTTTATTGTCAAGTATGTTTAGGAGGAAAGAGCTTATTTGGGTGTTGGGGATGTTTTTTTTAATTATTATTTTCGGTTTTACTTTGCCCAGATTCCATTAATGTACCTGATACTTCATCTGACTAGTTCTTCAGTAGTGCCTCTGCCTAGGTTAGGAGCTGAAGAAGCAGCAGATTGTAGTGCTTCTAGTTTTTGTAAAGTTCTGTCATACTTGTTTCAGTCTTCATATCCAGAAAAAAAAACCTGCAAAACTGTATTTTTAGCTATTCTGCTACTAATAGATTAATTTACAAAACTGAGAAATCTGGCAGTTAGGTCTCAGCACACATGGTTTCCTTAATGCTAAGATGTTCAAATGTTCTTCGAAGTTAGAGTTCAAAAAATAAGAATTAGTGAGGTTCAAGATACTTGAATCTAAAAAATCATTTTTAAAGTAGCTTAAATGTTGCCCTAAGTGGGCCTGAAAAGCACTTCTTTAAATGCAAAAAACCTTGGAGAAATGTTTTAGAAGTTGTAATTCTGAGGAAGCTAGTAGTTTGGGTAGAGACAAAGTTGGTGTTTGTCCTAATCTTAACGCTGTATCAAAATAGCACTCTTCAGGGAATGAGAACTAAAAAAAAGGTAAGGTGTTCTTTGCCTATAGGAATAGTTTTCAGTGTTCAGTGCCCTAAACAGAGCTTTAGTGGCGGCAGCTTTAATATACTTGTGTGTGTTGGCTGTTAGTACAGAGATGTGCTGGAGATCAGCATTTTTGTTTTTCTTTGGCTTACATGCACATGAATTACAATTAATTATTGTTTTTAGATTAAGTTAGTCAGCATGATGAAAAACGAGGCTTAAAGGGAACCTTTAGTGTGCTTTCTCTTTGTATACCTGTGTCTTATATGAAGTAGACTCTCTTTCCCTGAAGGTGTGTTCCTCTGACAAAAATTGCCACAGATAGCCTATTAAGTTTCTAAAAGCATGACTTGTTCCACAAATATCTTAATGTGGAAGACAAAATCTTACCAGCATAAGTCATCTGACATTATTACCTGCCAGAATAGATGGCATGGTATCAGAGTGTTGATTTTCTTGATATTATTAATGTGTAGAAAATAAAGATTTCTCCTTTCAGTTTACCTTTTTACAAGAAAAAAAGCCTCAATGCTTTTTTTACTAGAAAAGGCCATTAGCTGGAAATGAAAAATGACATGAGTAAAGTGTTTTACAGAAGAGAATTCAGTATGTTTCTTAATTGTTCTTAATTCTTTGTCGTTCTTGGGCTCAAATATCATAGGAGATCCAGACCTATCAGTAGTGCTATATGGAAGTAACTAAACAATGAGGGTTCTGCTGTGTAATAGTGACAATACAAGTGCTGATCTAAGATATTTCTGTGAAAGAGTGTTGCTCGCTTACAAACCTGTGTTTTGTAGCTATTTACGTTAGACAGACTGTGTGGTTTTGGAACTAAAAAAGAGTGTTTTGCTAAGCGTTCACCAATACATCATTAATTGCTGTTGATCAGCAGTTTCTTCCTCCTAGACAGCATTCGACTTTATGAAAGTGTGCTGCCAGGTTTTTTTCACTTTGGAAGTCCATTTTTTTTTCTGTATCAAAACCACTGCTAGTTCCCTTGTTAAAGATCCTTGTGGAGTTCAGAAAATGTTTTTAATTGCTTCTTGAACGTTCTGGGTTTTGATGAGGGGAGTAAAAATTGCCAACAGAAAGGTGAAATTAAGCTTTTTATTTTAATAACTAATATGTAGTAGGGATGGCTAATGCCCTCTGTTCCAGGAGGAAGCACTGTATCAGATAAAGAAAGAGGTGTGGTGTGAAAAAAAATATATTCTTTTTTAAATGAAAATTTCTGGCAGAGGTGGGAAGGTTTTTAGCAATACAGCAGAGTACAGTCTGAAGCTACCAGATCCTTCACCCACAAGTTCTTAAATCAAAGAATGATATTTATTTTGATCATAAATTAAACCACTAAGAGTCGTGGTGTGAAGCCACATTGAATTCAGTGGTCACAAACTGGGTTTACCTTATCTGAGTGTTGGTCTAGAAATGATTTGCTTTTGAAACTGAAGCTTTTATAAACTAAGGAAAAAGTTCTTGACAGTGAAGGTGCTCAAACACTGGAACAGGTTGTCTGGAGCAATCTCGCAGTCTTCTTTCTTGGAGATGGTGGGAATCTGACTGGATGAAGCTTTGAGAAACCTAATGTAGCTTTGAAATTAGCTGTGCTTTGAGCATTGGATTACAACGGATGACCTCTAAGTCTTTGTTTCAGCCTAAATTGGGGGTGGTGAGGCTCTGGAACAGGTTGCTCAGAAGTTATGGAAGCTGCGTCCCTGGAGATGTTCAAGGCCAGATTGGATGAGGCTTTGAGCAATCTGATACATATTGCCCTGTGGCAGGGAGAATGGAAAAAATTCATCTTTAAGGTCTCTTCCAATCCCAACCATTCTATGATATTGTAAGTTATGCTGTGATTATAAGCTCCACCTTGTTAATAAAATCAGTTGGACTGAGTATTTTTTCATATGAAGAGAGCTGGAATTCTTTGTGCTCAAAGATGCTAATAAGGATAATAGAATTTATCTGGGGAAAGAGAAGAATTGATCTACAAGGAAAACTGTCTTTAAGTTACCAGGTCTGTGAGTGAGCTTCTCAGTCTTCTCTTATGCAGCATCTGGTTGCCTGTCCTTAACCCATAGAACATACAGAGTGATTAGGTTCAATGTTTTCCCACTGTATTGAGGGATTAAGCTAAACTCAATTATTGTCTTTGCTGTGGTGAAGAACAAGCATGCAGTCTGTTACTGTAGATCAGCTGACATACTGTATTTCATTGTTGCTCTAAGAACTTGATCACATGCCTAAATCTTTTGGAATCTGATTTATTGATATTAAGTTGAAATGCTTGATGTTGTGCAGTATGGAAAATTATTTCTTAAGGTAGAGTTTAGTAAAATGATTGTAGAGAAGGAACTGGTAATATGGTTAGTAGAATTAGAAGAGTCAATATTAAATAAGAATAATTGTAGAGGTATTCCCTAGGGACTGGTTATGGATCTTACTTGGTATTTATATTAGTATGGCATGTCATGGTATTTGATGCAAGGAAAATACTGTCAGTGCACAGGTAGCTTTATGAGAAGCTGCTCTGAGGAGGCTAGAGCGTTTGGAAAGACAGCACCATCTGGAGCAGAGCAGGTAGCATGGCTGAAACTTTATCTGAAATGATGCTTACAGTTCTTGTCATCTGTAACCAAGAAAGAAATAGATAATGAGTGCACAAATGAACTGCAAGAAAGGTCATTGGGATAGGGAGCCTGGCAAAATAATCTAGGAGGAGGTAAGTTCAGCTCAGCAGCTGTGATGAGGCACTAATCACCAAATAAGGATAAAAGATTTTGTAAGTTAAATGAAGTTGGCAGAAAAATCTTTTTATGTAAATTAGTTGCATGAAAATGCCTGGTGGTCATCTGAATGTCAAGAGGTTTAGATTAAGGCCTTGGGAAGGAAGAAGAACGTCATTGGTTTAGAAAGGTGTCACAATGAATTTCTGTAACATAATGTAACATAACTTTTTGAAAGGCAGAAGCAATGAATTCTAGAATACTTTTCTTGCAGTCTTGCAAACTCGATCACTAGCTCTGCATGATGTTGCAGAAGCAAGGGGAACAGGTTTGCTAAATTAAACACGGTCATAGAACTGTATCAGCCTTAGAAATCAAATGACTGGGGCTGGTAGTTCTATACCATGATAAGGAATTTTGATACAAAAATAGCACAGAAGAAATGAAGCTGTCTGTACCGGAATCTTAGTCGTCCTTCTGATAATGACCATAATCTCTTCTTAATATTAAAAACTGAGAAGTCAGGTAGCTTTAATCACATATATTCTGAAAACAAAAGCATCTTCTTTGATAAACTGACTGGTATTTACTTCATAGTGTGTTGTGAGCACTATATCACATTTTGTAATAATAACTTAAGCACAGTTTCAAGAAACTTGGAAGAGTCAAGTCAGTGCTGCCTGGACTATGTTCTTTCTCCTCCTCCCATATTTTCTTCCTCTGTTTCCGTGTGTATAACTTATGTGGGTTCTGGCACTCAGCACTTGGTTTACAAGCTCCAATGTTTGAAATGTTTCTACCACATTCTAAAATGAGCCCAGAAGAAAAAGATCTCATTGTTTTCTGATAAACGAATGAGTTAAATCGGAGCGCAAAGTAGCAGAACTAGCATCAAGGAGAGAATAGGATGGCATAGCAAGGATTGGTATATGTCAGGAGGTAATAATAAGAGTGGCGAAAGCGGGGAGCAAGATTTTGCTTGTGGACATTACTGGCCAGTTGTGTTCAGCTGCAGTCTGAGTTAAATGGTCTGCTGTCTGTTTTCACAGTGTAGTGTGTTTTTTAGTCGATACATGTAAAAATGGTAATTACCTAATTAGAATTTAAGAATACTTTACACTTTTGTACTGTTAGTTATATAGATAATGCAGCCTGATTTCATAGACTGTCGTTCAGTTTTACCGTGATTGAGTAGTCTTCCTGAATTTTTCTGTTGGAGTTCGATTTAGAATAATAGAATTATAGAATGGTTTGGATTGTAAGGGACCTTAGAGGTTGTTGAATTCCAGCCCCCTGCCATGGGCAGGGACACCTCTGACCGGACCAGGCTGCTCACTTTAAACTGACAAAATCAAGAATATTCCTAAGTATAGCAAGTAGGAGTAATTGTTTCAGGCAGTGGTTGGAACTGTGCCAAGGGAAATTTAAAATAAAATGAAGCGTAATTGTGAGTACAACTCGCATTAGAATTAAATTCAGATGGAATGCAAGCTGGGGGCCTGCGATGGGAAGAAGGAGTCTCCAGGCATGGAATTAAAATAGTAATGAAATCTTCTGTTTCTACTGTGAGAATGTTTTGGGGTTTTTTTAATATATTGTAGTTAGTGGGTTCTCCTGTAATTAAACTGAAAAAATCAGTTTTTCTAAAATAATAAAGAAATAAATAAAACTAACTAAACACAAGAAAATCTTTATTAAAAAATAATACTATGTATAATTATATGGTGCTTTGTTTCTGATAGTTACATCAGAAAGAATATTGCAAACTAGGAAAAAATACTATAACCTGTTCCTTTTGGTTTTGATCATAACCATGCTGCAGTAGTGCCACTGAGTAGATTTGCTTTAAGTGAGATTTCACTTTTTTATTTTCTTATGAAAAATTAGGGGTGCTTCCTTTTTGATAGGCATGGAGTTGATTTTGAATTACCCTTTGATAGTGCTATGGGGATATGAAACCCTATAGAGACTCTTAAATGTTACTGAGCAACAGTGCAGGAAGTGCGCAAAAAAAATCAGAAAAAACATGCAATCATCACTTCGTACTGTTGTTCCAAATAGTGGTGCTTTGTGTGGTTAGCTTTATTTGTTTAAAAATAAAAATAACTATTCTAGGCTTCTTGTCATAATGCACAGTTACACATTGTTATAGGACAATAATATTAGTTTCTGTCCAAATAACTAAGATTTTGAAGCCATCATTTTTTATTTCTGCTATTAATATATTCTCATTCAGAGCAAATAGCTTCATGTTAATGTCCTACCTGTAGATTTTAGAGAAGCGGATTAATCTCATTGCATGCCTGGAAGATGGCCAGAGTTCTGGCAGCAGTTGTCTTGCTCGACCAGCAGGAGCAGGGAAATGATGGTGCCCCTTTATTGAGTGCTGATGAGGTCGCATCTTTAATCCAGTGTTAAGTTTTGGGCCCCTCACTGCAAGAAAGCCATTGAGGGGCTGGAGGGTGTCCAGAGGAGAACAACAAGACTGGTGAAGGGGCTGGAGCACAAGTGTTTTGAGGAGCAGCTGAGGGACCTGGGGTATTTAGTCTGCAGAAGAGGAGGTTCAGGGGCGACCTTATTACTCTCTATAGCTGCCTGAGACTAGTCAGGTGGACGCTGGTCTGTTCTTTCAGTTGACAGGATGAGAGGAAATGGCCTCGAGTTGCTTCACAGGAGGTTTAGATTTGATATTATGAAAAATTTCTTTACCAAAAGAGTAGTCAAGGATTGGCACAGGCTGCCCAGGGAAGTGGTGGAGTCTCCATCCCTGAAGGTGTTAAAAAAATGCACAGATGTGGCACTTCATGGCATGGTTTAGTAGACATGGTGGTGATGTGTTGATGGTTGCACTGGATGGGCTTAGAGGTCATTTGAATATTAACGATTCTATGATTCTTTTCACGCTTTGTGTTGTGAGACAGTGGACTTCTGTACCAGCAGCTAGGGCCAGCTTTTATAATCCTAAACTTTTGTGGGAGAAGTCCCCTATCAGACGCATGAATTTGAAGTGTCTCTGTCAGACTTCTGAGCTGATTTGCATGAAAGGCTTTAAAGTCTCATTGCCTTACTATGATTTATTGAAAACTTCATGCAACTACAGGTCAGAAGTGAACTCTCGCAGAAAAACAGTATTTATCTGAATTTGACAGGTAGGTCAGTTGTATTGAAGAATCACTAAAGCATTGAAAAACTTGTTGGTCGTGGAAAGATAACAGTTTGACTTCTGTGTTATTTTGAATGAAAGACTTGGGTTCCACTGCTTGAAAAAAACCAACACAAATGCTCCCCTTGCTTAGAAAAATCACCATCTGCGCAATACGTATGCATCCACAGAAACTTCAAAAGCCTTTTTAACAGAGGTAGAAGGGAAGGTAATAAAAGCCATTATAAAGTATGTGCACAGCTTGACAGCTGGTCCAGGTCTGTTTGTGGAATAGGCAAATATTAATCAAATCTGGGATTTTGGAATGTGTGGGCATTAGCTCAATATGTCAAATTACTCTTATTATTTACTTACTGTCTTTTTCCAATATAGCCAGCAGCCAGCTTCGGGTGTAGCCTATTCTCATCCAACTACAGTTGCTAGCTACACTGTCCACCAGGCACCGGTTGCTGCGCACACCGTTACTGCGGCCTACGCTCCGGCAGCAGCTACGGTTGCTGTAGCCCGGCCTGCTCCAGTAGCGGTTGCAGCTGCTGCCACAGCTGCTGCATATGGAGGCTATCCTACAGCACACACTGCTACGGATTATGGTTACACCCAGAGGCAACAAGAAGCTCCACCACCACCACCTCCTGTGACGACACAGAATTACCAGGTGGGTTCCAAAAAAACTACTTCTGTCATATCACCTTTAAATGTTACATGAAAAGGAAGAGAAATTGATGCTATTTGTGGGTTTTTTTCTGCTATAAATCACAGTTTGAGTGCAAATTTAATTAGTAGTGAAAACTGATAGTATGTGAAGTGACAGCAGTCGCGTAGGGCTGGTATAGAGAATTATCTGCACTGGTACTGCAGGAGCTAAAATTTAGACATTCATACAATTAACAGTAATGTTTACCTCCAGGTGATTTTGTGAAACTACTGCTGAGGAGTATAGTACTGTCTTGTCTCAGCTAGCTTAGATGTTCAAGTGCAGTAAACTGGTGTAGCTGAAAAAGCTGTTCCAATAAAAATTTTCGGTGGAGGTAGCAGTAGTTCCCTTGACAGGTTCCTTGGTGCCACAGGAGTTCTAGGATCAGACATAGGAGGATGGAGGTCTGTCCTAGGAGAGGAAATAGCCTTTGGGTATTGTTTGGGAACCCTTGTGGGATGACTGCCTAACTTCATATGGCTACAGGCTTCCATAAAAGGGAACTGTTTGCTTTCATCTTGGATGTTGAAATAGAGTGTCTCTTGTAATAATTCTTCAGGTTTTTAGTTCTCAACTTATCAAGGCATTATCTCGATTCTAATTAGTATTTTGGTTTGTTTAAAAGGACTATAGTATTGTTGCATATTCTCAGTTCTTCTGTACAGCTGTTATGATTTGTTGCATATGGTAATGAATTGTGAGTCCAGCTTTCCAGTTACACGTGTACACATAATGACGAGGTGAGTTATTAGCGGCATTCAGACAGAAAAGGGTCCCTAAACCAAATAAAAATAATTCCAGTTTACACAGATTGAATTGAAAAGATAGTTTATTGTTATATTCCTTGAAAATAAAAAGGTTTTTTGTAAATGTGTACATCTCAGCTGTTCGTGCCTTGCTGCCCCTCAGCTGATCAGCTCTGTAAGCTTTGCCATAGAAGCAGCGTGGATCAGAAAATATATGCACATAGATACAGATAGTGGCTTCCAGGCCCTCCGCTTCTAAGCTTTCTTGCGATCTCCTGAGTTTTAGTGCTGTCAAATGGGCTGCTTGCCTTGCTGTTACAGACTAAATATGATTCCTTGGTGAACTAGTTGATACACCCAACAGTAGAGGTGGCTTTAAAAGTATCACTTAAATACTCTAAAAAAATCTTCCACAAGAAAACTGCTGTTAGTGTTGGGATTTTTAAAGCCAATATACTGTCATATTTATAAACTTTTGTTGCTGTGGTTTATAAAGTTCACATTTTGTGGAGATCTGAGGTGGTTTTTCACTTCATATTTTACAGAAATGTAATATGATACAGTTATGAAAAACTAGTGAGAGTAGTTTTTCAGTAACAAAACCAATTTGTTAGGGAAAGTGATTTAATAGCATAAGCTTAATGCCTGTATTAAATCTGAAAAAGACCATCAGGATTGTTTTCAGGCCTGAAGTATCTGTAAATATAAATTTGATTTCTTTAATGCATTTACTTGTATATACTGTATCTGTAAATGTGTTTTTAAATCTACTTTAGTAGACCAGAAGAAAATTATTTTCTTGGTTCTCCTAGTGGCTTTTATTACTCCAGATATGTACTTAAAGGAGAAAATTACTGACTTTCCTTTTTGGATTTTTAGGATTCCTATTCTTACGTTCGATCTACTGCCCCAGCTGTAGCTTACGACAGCAAACAATACTACCAACAGCCCACAGCAACTGCAGCAGCTGTGGCTGCCGCTGCCCAGCCTCAGCCTTCAGTAGCCGAATCATACTACCAGACAGGTAGGTGGCACAGCTCAAACTGTTAGATACAATCTATGTACTACTTCAATACCTAAAAATTGGTTTTCATAAATATTTCATATTATGGAGATTTATGTTTCTTAGTTTTGTCATGTAGTCTTTGTTAGTGTGTAGAAACATTTGCTGCACTAGAACTTGAATATTCTTGTGACATTGCCATAAGTATCAATCTTTGAGGTTTGGATTGTTATTCAGTACACTTAAAACATACTTCAAATCAACCTTCTTGTTGATTTGTCTAGAAACCTTGCTGAAGCAGGTTTAAAGAAGCAGTGGTGTGTTCAGATGATTAGAAGAACTCTCCTAATTTTTCAGTTACCTCATATATGTAGTCCTTTAGTTGTTGGTATTATGATTGCTACAAAGCATAAGTCCTGTTTACTTTTCTGTAATTAGAGATAATTGGAAAATTTATATGCACTCCCATTTAGTGTACTCTTGTCCAACCATTGAGTGAGAAGGCTGCTTAAAAACATGGCAGCACAGTTAAAGATAAGTGAATAAGTGTGAGGCTTACAAGTATGAGCTGTGACATGGTTAAACAGTTGTGTGATACATGGTACACAGTGCATAACCATGACTGAAAAAAAAATCTCAAAAAACCCCCAAAGCAATCAAAACTTGTTACACATTTATTTCCCATCATATCATTAAGTATCACTTAATATGGTTTACATTTCTTTCAACTAAAACATATCAACGTTTGCACACTTTTATTTTCTATCCTAATTAGCTCCGAAAGCAGGATATAGCCAAGGGGCCACTCAGTATACTCAAGCCCAGCAAACACGACAAGTGACAGCGATAAAACCTGCAACCCCAAGTCCAGCAACAACGACATTTTCTATATATCCTGTGTCCTCTACGGTGCAGCCAGTAGCAGCTGCGGCCACTGTTGTTCCATCTTATACTCAAAGTGCGACCTACAGTACAACAGCCGTTACTTATTCTGGTAAGAAAGTGACATTATTTTGCTGGGATCTTTGCAGGCTTTAGTTACTCAATTTTAGCCATTTTTCTTCTATTACTTAGTCTTCAGAGAAGTATCAATCAGTTAAGTGACTCTAATGATGAAGTATTTTGCTGCATCTTTAAAAGATGTTTGGTGTTTGTGCCTATTTGGTTACACGTGAGAATATGCAAAGTGTTGGCATTGCTACATGCATGGTGTTTTGTGATTTACTGTAAGGTTTGGAAAGAAGAGATGAAACACATGCACACAGATATTACCCGGAGAAACTGGAAGGGAGCCTGCTGCTATCCAACAGCAATTAGAGAGAGAGGGGGCAGCAGTCCAGTATAAATCTTGTCAGTCTGGGCTGTCTTGACCCAAAATGAGAGGAGAATGGGTGCAGAAAAAAAGACTTCTCTTCAAACCTTAGAAATTCAAAAAGTAGTTGAAAATAAAAAGATGTGAACCTCATGGCCAGATGGTAGTCAGCTGACACATTATGGCTACCTTGAACTTTTTGGTTTGATTTGTTTTCTGTTTAAAAAGGCATTTGAAGACTTCCTTGAAGCAGAGCTTGATCAGAAGGTTAAAATAGTGGAAACAGTATGTAGAAAGTTAAAGGGAAAAGTGGCTCAAAGGTATAAAAGCTCAGTTTCCTTAATTTCTTCAACTTCAATACTAGGAATCAAGGACTGCATAGCCAGGTTTTAATGGGCAAGCAGCTTCTCTGCTCTAAAACAACTTAAATCAGTGAAATACAATGTTAATAGCACTAGCTGTTTTGTCTGCTATCTTCATTTCCCCCCCTTCCTGTATATCATGTCTGTTCTTCTTGGGATTTGGAAACTTGAAGAGGAAATCTGTTTCTGCTTACTTCAAGTGGCCTTTGATAAATCTTTTATTAAAATTCTTGTTGAATCATGCTCCATCTTGTACTAGGAAATTTCACATATTCTTTAGGAAGTCTTTGATATATCTAACGTAGCTGTGTATCTGCAAAGATGTGTCTAAAATCAAATGTATTCCTGATGCTACTGGTAGCTATGTATTTGTTTATTGTGAAATATAAAGAAAGATATGGACTCCCTAACAAGATCTCAGTAAATCATCTTATGTCCTGTCATGCCCCCAACTCCATTATGCAACATGTTTTGAATTAGTGTGTTATGTAATTGTTATATGATGTACAGAGATGTAACATTATTTTATTTTGATCTTTGAGGTACCTCTTATTCGGGCTATGAAGCTGCAGTGTATTCGGCTGCATCGTCCTATTACCAGCAGCAGCAGCAGCAACAGAAACAGGCAGCGGCAGCAGCGGCTGCAGCTGCTGCAACAGCTGCTTGGACAGGGACCACCTTTACTAAAAAGGCACCATTCCAAAATAAGCAACTGAAACCAAAACAACCTCCCAAACCGCCCCAGATCCACTATTGTGATGTTTGTAAGATCAGCTGTGCTGGACCACAGGTACCTGTATTACGTAATATTCTGCTATACACGTTAGTAATAATTACATCAGCTAAAAACCTGACCCCTTTAGGAATATTTGTTAATTTTTAAAGACATGATTCTGTACTTGCACTAAAGGAAGAATTAAATGAAAATCTGTGCTTTTATAAAAGTAAAGAGTTCCTTTGAGAAGACAAAAAGATGCATCCCCTGAGCTTGTGCATGGAAGCTTTGGCTGTGCTTTGGACTTCAGAAATATTCTAAACTTTGAAATTTATTTGCTTTTCTAGCATAGCAAACTTCTTAGAAAATATTTTTTTCAAAATCATGGAATTGCATAAATTTTGTGAGGTCTGAAAATTTTTTCTTCATTGTATTCTGGCATTCCAGTTTCACTTCACAGTGGGTACAAGTGCATAGAAAATAGATAACAGTTCATGCAGTGTGTTTACATGTCTGTCTGTCTAAACAGATCTTACTCTTTAGGTAAACTTGCCATTATTTCCCACCCTATCAGCTCTCTAGATTGCCTCTGTTGGTATAGCAACAAATATGAACCCTGCAATTCACTTTAAGTACAACTTTATTTATGCATTACCTTCTTTTGAATTGAGTTTTTTACTTCTCTGGATACACGTGATCATTGTGATCTTGTAGGCTGAGGAAGGTTCAAAAGCAAGAGTAATTGAATGCAATGCAGCAAACTACCATTTTCTGATCATGACAAGTTTTCAGTAGTAATTTCTGTTGACCAGTACTTGATTGAAGAAGTGAGAGGCTAGAGGAGAAAAGCCTATATTGTATTACCTAAAGGTGGAATCCTGGTGTTGGAGAAGAAAATTCCTTGGTCTTAGAAGTTGCTTGTCTTAGAGTTTTCATATGGAAGAAATGTTCAGTGTAGATGTTATTCCTTACACAAAGCATGTGTTTTATGCTGTAATCTCTATTACATGTAGATCATATAGATCATGAACCAGCAGTGCAAAAACACCGTATTGTATTGTCTTATTTATTTGAACAGACTTATAAAGAACACTTAGAAGGCCAGAAACACAAGAAGAAAGAAGCAGCTTTAAAAGCTTCCCAGAACACCAATAACAGCAGCACTTCTGCACGTGGAACGCAGAATCAGTTGCGCTGTGAGCTTTGCGATGTGTCTTGTACAGGGGCAGATGCTTACGCTGCCCATATCCGTGGAGCCAAGCACCAGAAAGTAAGAGTTTTCTCTTGTTCTTATACAAGTCAGCCGCATATTTCTTCTTTTTTCTCATCTTAGAGGAGCAATATAATTTGAATTATTTTGTTTAAAGATGTTTTAATTCTGCTTTCTGCTTCAAACTTATCTTCAAGCTTACTATTAGAAAGGCCTTGTTGAGAGAAAGGGAGAAAAATATTGCCATGGCTTCAATGAGAAGAGGATGCCCTTTGGAAAGTATGTGAATTACTGGGAAAAGGTGTAGAGTAAGATGGGGAGCAGAGTTGGTGAGGACGTGCGGTAGCATGCTTGTGGACCCCAGCTCTTTTCATGACTTTTCTTGACATTTGTTTTATTTGTCTGGTGCTGTAAACCTTCAGTGCACTTCCAAATGCTGCAAGCTATGTCAGTGCCAAGGGACAGGGCTGTTTTGTATCGCTTCTTGGTATTTCTTGCAAAGAAATTGGCATATGGGAACAAGGAACAATGTCCTGGAATAAACTTTATAATGAGAATGCTGAGAGGAGTCTAGGTACGCACATTTTCCCTACTATTTGGAAGCAGTTACGTGGGCATTCTGGAGTAAATACTACGGGCTGCACTGTGAAGCCCTGTGACCTGTGCTTTAAATTTGACCGTACAAGAGTAAATGCAATGTCATTGTAGAATCTGTGTGTAGATATTATAGATTTTCCTTATAACTCTGGAAAGATTCATGTCAGTAACAAATACAGCATTAATATTCAGCTTTTATAGCTCTTTGCATCTCAGAACACTGTACAAAGGGGCATCAGTAACATTATTCCTATTTAAATAAATCTCAAGCAGATTTAAAGCAATTTAAGAGCAAAAATTATCATTTAGATAGACTTACGTGGCCTTCTTTCTTTCATTAATAATTCAACCATTACATTTTTGGGTTATGCCAAATAACTCATAGGTGTATGGACTGTAGTATGTATTATTGTTATATATTTGAATATAGCTTTCTCTTCCCCATATATAGTCACTAAGCATTGCTAATTTAGGTTGTCATCAGTGTAAAAATGAATTCTCAAAGGACTATTTTTTTCTGTGATACGCTGAAGACTCTTGTACATTTTACTGGAAAAAGAGAAATTTTGAAGAGTTGCTTGAACTTAACAGTACTGTGTGACAAAAATGTTTTTGTGTTCTGATGGGGAAGATATTTAAAAGTATAAGAACAAAAAGCTGAGGTGTGTGTGAATACAGTTGCATGTGGCATGGCATGTACATGTGTTTGTATTAAGGGAATGTCTGGAAGATGTGTAATTTTTACTGCTGTTGTCAAAACTGGGTCCTTAATTTGATTTTGCATGTTTTGTTCTTATGGACTACGTGCATGACTTTTTCAGTTGATGGTCAGCTGTCACGAAAAGGAAGTATTATTCTGTCTGAAGTGTGTTGTGGAAAGGCCTCTGCTTATTACTTCTAAGAATAAGCATGTACCTCTTTACTTTCTGTGAGATACTAAAGAGCTCTGAAATACAGCTCTCACATCCTCCTTAACTACCTCTGCAGATGTACTTTTCTGAAAAAAAAAAAAAACAAAACAACCCTTTGCTGAAAGGAATCTCTTCAGTTTTGCTTGGTAACCTGGAAATTCTTTCCATATGAATACTTTTAAAATATAGTGATCAATCCAAAAAGACGGTGTTATTGAATCTGAATTAAATCTTATTTACAAATATTATTTGCAACCAAAATAGTTCAGTCTAGTGCACTTTTGGAAGGAGAGTAAAAAGCAATCAGGCAACACAACAGTCACTTTTAAACAGCTGGAGCAATGTAATTCCTTAAGTTGTAATGGTTTCAGAGTTCATGTGCTTTCTGCTCTCATCTACACTGCATTTAGAGTAAATGACTGGATTTCTAGTGGAAATAAACAATGTGAGGTGACTGTTTAATGTGTTTTTTTCCCCCAAGATCATTTTCTGAAAAGGAGCAATAGCTAACTTTTTTAGTTCTATTGATTTTTTTAGTTATATTGATGTTTGTGTTACATAGGGTTTTTTTAATAGTTAACTCAGGGAGATAATATTAAGACTTTCTCATCATTCTTACAGGTGGTGAAGTTGCACACAAAACTTGGCAAACCTATTCCTTCAACTGAACCAAATGTGGTTACGCAAGCTACTTCCTCAACATCCACATCTGCCTCCAAACCAGCTGCCTCTGCTTCAAACATAACAACTAGCAGCAGTACTGTGAATGCCTCTGTTGCATCCTCTGCAGTGAAAATTCTTACTCCCACAGCAAACACACCACTTAACACTGCGTCCAACAACAAAACATCTTCAACCGCTGCTAATATAGCTGTAAAGAAAATATCTACACCGAAAATAAACTTTGTTGGCAAGTACAGAAGTCAGTCTTTATTTTGAAACCTAACCTATTCCATAACTTTTTAAGACTTCTTGAGGCAAATACAAATGTATTTAGTTAACTTTGTGTATGACTAAATCTGTTGCATTTGAGAGAATTACTGGTAGGAAAATCAGAATGTATCTAAGTGTTTTGCTTCAAAATTTATGGTGTTTTCTGTCCAATTGTCTCCACTTGACCTCTGTTAAAGGCTTCTTGTGCCTTCATGAGAAGCCTGCCACCTTTGCTTTCTTACATAGTAGATGCTGGAGTACTGCAGTTGATAATCCAGTGGGTCCTAATTTCAGTTTACAGCCTGTGCTGTTAGGGCAGCCTGCAGCAGGTTAGCAGTTCATAATAGGGCGACTGAACCATCCTTGTAACAGTGGAAAGCTGGCAGTGGAAGCTTTTAAAATTAGTATGACAGGCATTTAGAGATAGGAAGCAACTGTTTCACAGTAAGCTATCCTGCTCCTAAAGAAAGCCCCATGCAGTGCCTACAGTATACTCCCTTTGTTAATACAAACATTATAAGGTTTTGACATATTTTTTCTATCTATTTACCATAAAAAAATTCTCAGATGACAAAAAAAAGATATTAAAATATGGTCACTGAGCTTTTCCCATTCAGTCTTAAGTCTTTTGAAAAGCATGAAAATAAACAATGAGAACTGCTGTTATATAAATGAAAAGTTTTTCTAGCTAAAATAAAAAAACTAAGTGTTTAAGTAACTTGAATGTTGTTAACCTTATTTTTGAAAATTTTTAATGGTATTTAAAATATGTTTAAGTTTTAACTAATTTTGAAAGTCTGATAATGCTTTAGCCAGAACATTAATATTTGCGAACAGTCTTCTCTTTGCACATCATATGTCATCACATTCTCATTTTATGAAAGTTAATGATTTAACCTTTTTGATTTGTAGGTGGCAATAAGCTTCAGACAACAGGAAATAAACTGGAAGACATGAAGTCAGCTGAAACTGTTAAAACAACTCCGCCTGCTACAGTACAGACACAAGAAGCAAAACCAGACACAGCAGCTGAACCAGTGACTCCCACAACTCTTGCTGCCTTGCAAAGTGATGTCCAGCCAGTGGGCCATGACTATGTGGAAGAGGTATTGATATGAAAATGTGTATTATTTTTTAGCTATTTTAGTGAAAATTTCTTCAGTATGAAACAGCGTCACAAAGGGGCTGAGGCTGGAAGGCTTCTCTGGAGGTTGCTTGGTTCAGCCAGCTCAAGCCGGGCCACCCTAAGCCAGATACCCCGGACTGTGTCCAGACAGCATTTGAATATTTCCAAAAATGGAGACACCACAACTTCCCTGGGCAACCTGTGCCAGCATTTAGTGGCTCTCACAGTAAAAATAAAAGTGTTCCGTGATGTTCAGAGGAAGCCTCTAGCGTTCAGTTTGTCCATTACCTCTGGTCCTGTCGCTGGACACCACTAGAAAGGGCCTGGCTCCATCCTCTTTGCACCATTCCTTCAGGTATTTATAGACATTAAGAAGATCCTTCCTCAGCCTTCTCTTTTCTTGGCCAGACAGTCCCAGCTCTCTCAGGAGAGAAGCTCCAGTCCCCTCATCATAGGTGTGGACCTTTGTTGTACTCTTTCCAGTGTGCCTGTGTCTCTCTTGTACAGAGGAACCCAGAACTGGACACACAACTCCAGGTGTGGCCTCACCAGTGCTGATCAGAGAGGAAGGATCTCCTCTCTCAGCCTGCTGGCAACAATCTGCAAAACGCAGCTGACGATGCTGTTGGCTGCCTTTGCTGCAAGGGCACATTGCTGGCACATGGTCAACTCGGTGTGCACAGGAACTCCCTGGGTCCTTGTCTTCCAGGCTGCTTTTCTGTCTTCCTGGCTGCCTTCCAGCTGTGTGGCCCCCAGCAAATCTTAGTGCAAGGGGTCATTCTTCCCCAGGGGCAGGACTCTGCTCTACCCCTTCTTGAACTTCAGGAGGTTCCTGAGCCCAGTTCCCCAGACTGCTGAGGTCTCTCTGGATGTCACGCAACCCTCTGGCGTATCAGCCACTCCTCCCTATTTTGTATCATCAGCAAACTGTTGGAGGGTGCACTCTGTCCTATCATCCAGATAGTTAATGAAGATGTTAAACAGGACTGGAAACAATATGGGCCTCAGGGGTACACTGGTTACTACACTCCAACTAGGCTTTAGTCTACTTATCACATTCTGGGTAGGCTATGCAACCAGCTTCCATCCACTTCACTGTATTTTTATCTAGAACATGTATCAGCAGCTTATGTACGAGGATATTATGGTGAAACTGTGTCAAAGGTCTTATTGAAATCCAGGGACATGATGTCAACTGTTGTCCCCTCACCTGGTCATTTCACCACAAAAGTCCATCAAGTTGATCAAGTCTGACTTCCCCCTTGGTGAAGTCATGCTGACTACTACTGATATTTCTTGCCCTTAATGTATCTGGGAATGGTTTCCAGGACTAACTACTCCATCATGTTCCTAGGGATTCAGGTGAGGCTGAATAATTTGTTCTTCCCTAAGTCCTCGTTGAAGATGAGGATGACAAGGCATTGAACCTGCAAAGCATTTGTTTATATTTGCATAAGAAACATTGTGCATGTTTGTTTCATGCTCATTGGGGCATTCTTCATGTGGGTGGCATGAGATATGGATGAAGCTGATGTAAATTTTCATGATTTGTGGGTTTGTAATTACTCATTTCAGTTAAAGCTGTATACTCTTTGGAATGGAAGAACTTTGTTCTTTATTCATTACCAAGCACAATGGTCTCTCTGTTAGAACTGAAAGTTGTACATTGCCCTCTTTCAGTTATTGTGTGGAATTTTTAGCATGTTTTTAGACAGGAAGACATCATCCAGTGTTACTGAATTAGATTAATTTTTACATCAGCTTTGTTTTTTTTTTTTAAAAAAAAAAAGCCGAATGCATTATAACTTTTATTTTCCAGGTAAGAAATGATGAAGGAAAGGTGATCCGCTTTCACTGTAAACTCTGTGAATGCAGTTTTAATGATCCTAATGCCAAGGAGATGCACTTAAAAGGGAGGCGGCACAGACTTCAGTATAAGGTTAGTAGAAATGCTATTGCTTCTATATGGAAATCCACCAGAGGTCAGCTAACTGATTACACTTATACTTTTAAAAGAATAGACAAAAGTAAGACATCCAAGTAAATAACATACAAAAAAGGGTAAGAGAAATACATTTCTTAGGGAGTATAGTCTTAAAAGAAGTATTGTGGACTGTAAAACTGTATTCTGGTTTGGGTTTTTTTAAAGAAGTTTAGCAACATTAAAACATGGCACAATGCAGGCAAACAACAGTAGGTTTTTGATGTTGTTTACCATGGATTTCAAATAGTAGAAAGTAGTAGTACTTAATGTTTTTGGCAGGATAAACCACATAAATCTTTTGTGGAGATATTTGAGCAACAAGTGTTGCAAGAATTTTTAGTGATGAATAGAGATGGTGAGGGGGCTGGAGCACAAGCCCTATGAGGAGCGACTGAGGGAATTGGGGCTGTTTAGGCTGGAGAAGAGGAGGCTCAGGGGAGACCTCATTGCTCTCTATAACTACCTAAAAGGAGGTTGTAGTCGGGCAGGGGTTGGTCTCTTCTCTCAGGTGACCAGTGGCAGAACCAGAGGGCATGGACTTAAGCTTCGTCAGGGAAAGTTTAGACTTGATATGAGGAAAAAATTCTTCACTGAAAGGGTGATTGGCCATTGGAATGGGCTGCCCAGGGAGGTGGTGGAGTCACCGACCCTGGAGGTGTTTAAGGGGAGACTGGATGAGGCACTGAGTGCGTGGTTTAGATGATGGTTGGTGTTAGTGTTGGTGTTAGTGTTAGGTTATAGGTTGGACTTGATGATCTCAGAGGTCCTTTCCAACCTTGTGATACTGTGATACTGTGAGACAGACCTATACTGACATAAATGATGTACTGACATTCTGATTATTATAAGATTATATTGGGAGAGTTTGCTGTAGTCACAGGAGATACAATGGGCCTGCCTAGTCATGAAAGCGATGAAAGAAGAGCAAAAAAATTGCCAGAAAACTGAAAACTTCAGTAACTCATGATTCTGCCTTTGTATGAGGGACCCTTCAGGAACGGGGCGTCAGGAAGTACACTGGTTAAGATGAAGTGTTTTCTCAGGCTATAGAGTAGTCATCCTGTTACAGAATGAACAACTAATTAATTGGTATTTTATATAACATTTTAATCTTAAATTGCTTTTTTTTTTCATATAAGTGAAGAGGGAATTCATGCTGTTTGTAATATGTTGCTATTTCTTTGCTTTAAAATACTGGTCACTGGTCACAGTTTTTCATCATGTAGTTATTCAATGCAGTTCTAAAACTGCATTTTACTGCCCTTAATTTTATCGTAGATGAGTATTGCATGTTAAATATGTCAGAAACACTCAGTAACCTTGAGATGAGAAAAGGAAAAACATTTAATTCATTATTTTTCTCAACTAGAAAAAGGTAAACCCAGACTTACAAGTAGAAGTAAAACCCAGTATCCGAGCAAGAAAAATTCAAGAAGAGAAGATGAGGAAACAGATGCAGAAAGAGGAATACTGGAGAAGACGAGAAGAGGAAGAACGCTGGAGGATGGAGATGAGGTAATGCATTCTGTTTTATCAATGAATGAGACAAAGCTGCAGTCATTACTTAAACCTAACTCAACTTCTCTAGTTATTTATTTTGGATACTTGTTTTGGGAACTCTGTACTGTTGCTTTAAATTAAGTTGTCATTATCCCTCTGGGGTTTTTGCTAGTATTCAATCCCTCTGAAAAATGCACATGCAACACACTCAGACCCACTTTCACAGTTTAGTATTGTCTGGATTGCACTGGTATTTGCTTATGCCTACTAGAAATGAATTAGTGAGGACATACAAGAACTTATTTTATATTGTTGCAAGTATTAACTGCTGTATAAAGAGACCTCTTGACTGGTGCACTTTAGGCGGTATGAAGAGGACATGTACTGGAGGAGAATGGAAGAAGAGCAGCATCACTGGGATGACCGTCGCAGAATGCCAGATGGAGGATACCCTCATGGTCCTCCAGGACCTCTAGGCCTGCTGGGAGTTAGACCAGGAATGCCTCCTCAGCCCCAAGGACCAGCTGTGAGTTTCTTAAGAAAACAAAATTAGGTCATATTTACCAGGAGGTGCAGTTAGGAATTATAAAATATTCATGGCTACTTCAGTTCTTAGTAAAGGATTTGGAAAAGTGAAGAAGAAACTCCATGCTAATGAAATTGTGTAGGTGGATTTATCTTTCAAAATAAGTCCACTGAAATGATTAAAGAATGCCTTAAAGACAAGTATTGTTTCTTCTGAAATATGAGCTACTCTGGTTATGTGTACTACATTTTATTTTGTTTAATTGCTTTATAAGCTTTATTATCTTATTTGTGGATAAATGTATGGATAAAAAGTGGTTGGATCCCCAGTCCCAGAGAATTATCACTAATGGTGGGTCATACTCTCCCTGGAGGTCAGTATAAGTGCAGTGCCACATTGGATTATAGAATCATACAATGGTTTGGGTTGGAAGCAAACTTAAAACCCATCCAGTTCCAACCCCCCTGCCATGGGCAGGGACACCTCCCACCAGACCAGGCTGGTCAAGGCCCCATTCAACCTGGCCTTGAACACTTCCAAGGAGGAGCCATCCGCAACTTCCTGGGCAACCTGTGCCAGTTGTCTCAGCACCCTGATTGTGAAGAATTTCTTCCTAATGTGTAATCTGAACCTTCACCCTTCTAGTTTAAAGCCATTCCCCCTTGTCCTATCACTGTATGCCATTGTAAAAAGTCCCTCCCCAGCTTTCTTGCAGGCCTTTTTTAGGTACTGGAAGGCCACTATGAGGTCTCCCTGGAGCCTTCTCCAGGCTGAGCAACCCCAGCTCTCAAAATCTGTTCTCATAGCAGAGGTTCTTCAGCCCATTGATCATCTTCATAGCCCTCCTCTGGACCTACTCCAACAGTGCCATATCCTTCTTATGCTGGGGATTCCAGAACTGGACAACAGTACTCCAGGTGCAGTCTCACAAGAGCAGGGAAGACCTGCTTCTTTTGATGCAGCCCAGGACAGGGTTGGCCTTATGGGCTGCAGATGTACATTGCTGGCTCATGTCGAGCTTCTCATCAGTCAGCACCCCCAAGTCCTTCTCCGCAGGGCTGCTCTCAGTCACATCATCCCCCGTCCTGTGTAGGACCTTGCACTTGGCCTTGTTGAACTTCATGAAGTTCACACAGGCCCACTTCTCCAGCTTGTCCAGGTCCCTCTGGATGACATCCCGTCCTTCTGGTGTGACCACTGCCCCACTCAGCTTGGTGTCATCCAACAAACCTGCTGAGGGTGCACTCGATCTTGCTGTCAATATCACCAATGAAAACATTAACAGCACTGGCCCACTACAGACCCCTGAGGGACGCCGCTTGACACAGGTCTCTGTCTGAACATCAACCTGTTGACCACTACTCTATGAATGTGACCATCCAACCAATTCTTCATCCACTGAACAGTCCACCCATCAAATCCACACCACTCCACTTTAGAGAGAAGGATGTTGAGGGGGACTGTGTCAGAGGCCTTACAGAAATACAGATAGATGACATCCATTGCTTTTCCTGTGTCCACTGATGCAGTCAATCCCATAGGAAGCCACTAGGTTGGTCAGGCAGGACTTGCCCTTGGAGCTGGCTGTCTCAAATCATCTACCTGTCCTCCATGTGCTTTAGTGTAGCTTCTAGGAGGATCTGTCCCATGATCTTCCTGGGCACAGAGGTGAAGCTGACAGGTCAGTAGTTCCCAGGGTCCTCCTTTCTACTCTTTTTAAAAATGGGTGTAGTGTTGCACTTTTTCCAGTTACCAGAGACTTTCCCTGACTGCCGCGATTTTTCAAATATGAGGGAGAATGCCTTGGCAACGACGTCAGCCAATTCCTTCAGGACTCTGGGATGCATCTTGTCAGGTCCCATTGACTTGTACATGTTCATACTGGGTTTTGTCTCTTTAGCAGCTTGTCAATGATCTGAAAGGTGATGGAGTCAGCACACACTCATAAGGTCTGCAGCTGGCATGAAGCTGAATCAGTTTGGAGTGGGGATAATTGTTAATACCTTTGAGGGAGGGCTGCAATCGAGAGGAACCCAGGCAGACTGGATGAATGGACCAGCAAGAGCTTTAGGGAATTCTGCAAGCACAAAAGCCTAATGCTACACTTAGGAAGGAGTAACCTTTTGCACAAATACAGGCTGGGGAGTGACAGGCTGCGTAGCAGCCCTGCTGAAAGGGATCTGGAGATACTGGCAGATTGGTAGCTGAACATGAGTCAGCAGTGAAGGCCAACAGCATCATGGGTTATATTAACAGGAGCATAATCAGTAGATCAAGGGAAGTGATCAGCACTTTCAGTAGCGCCAAACTGCGATACTGCATTGAATTTTGGGCTTTCTAGTATAAGAAAGATATTCTATACTGTAGCAGGTTCATTGTGGGGCTACCAGGATGGTCAGGGATCGGGAGCTCATACCCTGGGAGGAGAGACTCTTGGTTCTGGGTTTGTTCAGCCTGGAGGAGAGAGAGCTTCATTGGGATGTAATAGCCTTCTGATACCTGTGCATTATCAAGATGATGGAGCCAGGCTTCTTACAATCAAGAGAGCGTGAGATACAACCAGCTTCAGCTGAGACAAAAGAGGGTCAGACTGAACACAGGAGATAATTACTTTCACACAGGTGTTGTGCAGCCTCCATCTTTGGCAGTTTGCAAGAATATGCTGAATCAAGTCCTGAGCAACATGATATGGTCTCTCAGCTGACCCTGGTTTGCACAGGAGGTTGAACTAGGACCACCTTCTGAGGTCCTTCCTATTTGAATTCTCCTGTGATTGTATGAAGGCAGTCACACATATTTTATTTTGCAGCAATATGCAGGTATTTTTCAGCTGATAGGCAATAGATATTTATTTTGGGAAGATAATTTTGACCCTGGGATTTCATAATTTGTTTAGTTTTGATACATTTCTTGTCTTTTCAGACATGATTGTTCATGACCAATGTAAATTGCTAACGGGACTTCATAATTTGTTACATTTCAGCAATTTGATGTTTGAATATTCTGTTTAGCCACTTGCTTGGGTTTTGGTCAGTTATCAAAGTGGACTTGAAGGTGTATCTAGACTTCAGAAATATTCTTTTTCTTCTGTTTAGCCTCTACGCCGCCCTGACTCCTCTGATGACCGCTATGTGATGACCAAACATGCTGCTATATATCCAACAGAGGAGGAACTTCAGGCAGTCCAAAAAATTGTTTCTATTACTGAGCGTGCTTTGAAACTTGTTTCTGACAGCATGACTGATCTTGAAAAAAGCAAGAACAAGGAAGGAGATGACAAAAAAGACGGCAGTAAGGACAGGTATTGTTTAATTAATTTTCAAGAATTTCATCATTTATTTCTGAAGTTTTTCTTATGCTCTTATCAGTGCAGGATATCCTCTTCTCTTTCGGTTTTGACATGGTACATTTCACTATGGCCCGAAATGTAGGTGTAAAACTCCTATTTTATTTCACTGCCCAATCTCCAGGACTAGTGTTAAGGTTTTTATATTACTCTAAATGCAACTTCAACTGTAATTCACAGAGCTTTGAAAGGAGTTTTACGAGTGGGCGTTTTGGCTAAAGGTTTGCTGCTCCGTGGAGACCGAAATGTCCACCTTGTTCTGTTATGTGCTGAGAAGCCTTCAAAGTCGTTACTCAGTCATATTGCTGAAAGTCTCCCCAAACAACTTGCAGTAAGTAGAATTTAGATCTTTGTTTCTGAATTTTTGTAAAGATTCTCTAAAAAAAGCTGTCCTTAAGTCAATTGCCTGCAGGGCTCACTGTGCCACATTTCATAGCTCCAGTTCAGTTTCTTTCAGTTTTCAGAGTGCTTTTATCTGAATGCAGGGGCTATGCTGCTTGTTTTGCTTTCTATACACTGCGTCCATAAAAGTGTCTAGGTGTTTATCAATCATAATTTAATAGACTTCATTTAATTGGGAAATATAGATTAACAGAAAAAAGACTATTACCCAGTTACTGGCAGCGATAGAGGTAATTTGTGCAGTGTTACAGGAAGTTTGCTACTTGAAGGTTAAAGTTCTCCATTAATGCTGGGCTGTTTATGTCTGGTTTCCAGTTTGTATGTGTCAGTGCTTTATGGTTCCACATTTAGTTAACTAGGTCTTGTGTGGTTGTTGGGGTTTTTTTGACCCTTTTAACGCAAAACAAAAACTATATGCAGTCTTAGACTATATCCATTAGCTCTGTTTCCACAAGGAATGGAAGTGTAGAAGTGTCTGCTGAGCAAACCTGTCCACTGTCAGTACAGGGTGCTTGTCATAGTATTAGTATTTCAGCACTGTGTGGTAAAATGTTTGGCAGAATCAGTGGCATATAGAAGCTTAGCAGGATTAGGTTAATTGGAAAATAATCTTGAGTTTGCAGTCATTTGAAGTAACAGAACAAAATGTAAAATCTGCATCTGTTAAGCAACTGTACCTTGCTCTGTCTTTGTGGAGAAGTCATTTCTCCCTCTAGATTGTGGAAGAGGGTGACAGTAGTGGCTACGGCTTCCTTTTGAGGGTGTTTAGAATAATTAAATCTAGTTGCAAGAAGCAATTCAAAATAAACAAAAAACATAGTTACTTATACATTTTTTTCCCCCTAGTGTTTATCTTGCCCTCTTTTCTAACCACATTGTGACGGCCAAGTGTAGAGTTGCATAGCAGCACCCATCTTGTTCTTCAAGCTTGCAGTTACAACGAATGCCTCTTTGTTCTTCTTGAAAGTTTCTGTGTTCCAATGAGAAACACAGCCAGCTGGTGTTTTAAGTGGCACTGAGGCATTTCTTTATTTCAAAGACTGTCATGATTCCTGTTATGTAACTCACATATATGAATTTCCTTTCTGGATAGGTTTTTCTTCTACGATCTTGGTAACTGCTCTGTATTTTCATTAATGATTTGGAAATGGCATGCAGATACATATATATATAAATTGTGTGTGCTGTAAACACAGAGGTATCTGCTTTACATAATTTTATTGCATTTCTGTCTTTCTCTTCAAAAGACTGTTGAAATCCATTTTCTCCCCTGTGCTTTTGTTGACCACGTGCTAATAGAAATTTCTGTTTCTCAATATTTAGGTAATAAGTCCTGAGAAATACGATATCAAGTGTGCAGTCCCAGAAGCAGCAATCATTTTAAATTCGTGTGTGGAACCCAAAATGCAAGTTACTATCACACTGACATCTCCAGTCATTCGGGAGGAGAACATGAGGGATGGAGGTTGGGAAGTTGTTAAAGATGTTACTTCTTTCTCACCTTTTTTTTTTTTACGTTTACCTATTCTGCTTAAGATGGCATTAAGGTCCTGGAAGGCAACATGCTGGCACATGTATTTGATCGAAACCTTGCTTTTCAACAACTAGTCTTGGTAGAGAATGGTTGGCAGTTGGTTAAAATAAATGCTTATGTGCTGTTTTTGTTTAATTTTTAAAATTTCTAACTTTATGTTCAACCTCAGCTTCCTGGAAAAGGTACAAACGTGACTGTTTTTCCCCTCTTTTAAAGTTATGTGGAAAACTAAGTATTTTATAGCAAGTGGCTATAAATTGGCTTTCTAGAGCAGTCTTGTCCTAAGAAAAAGATTGTATGGTTTTAGCAAATTAAATCACATGTTTTTGGGCTTAAACTGAATCAGTGTTACCATCACTTACACATTCCAAATAGCAGCACCACTTAAAACGCCCTTTTATAATAGTTTCGATGGTAAGAGTGCTTCTAACTTTAAAAGACTATGTGATTTTTTCCAGCTCTCTGAGGTTGCTTTTTGGTCTGAAGTGCTTTTCGAGTATGTTTAGGCTCCTGGTATTACAATCAGTCTTCCATCCAACTGACAAACCCAGACTAGTACAGTAAGAAATGGCTTTGTCACCGAGCTGAAGCAGAAGGTGGAGGTTGTAAATCAATTTATACTTTTGAAGTCCATAGTTTCTCTGGTGCCAGCAGCGTTGCTTTAGGGTCTGTTCTGTAACACTTTGAAAGCTCCAAAAGCTTTTAAGCCAACAAGCATGATTAATGTCTGCAGTACATTGGTTCTTTTTGTTTACGGGTCAGATAAAATTAACTTTTGTTTCCTTTTAATCCTCTATTTTTGTAGTTGAAAGAGGTCATGGCAAACAGGATTCTGGTGTTTGATAGTGAACCTACAAATAGGAAATCTGAGGGTATCTTAACACTTGTCATATGCAGGTTGAAAAAAATGGTGTGTGTGTATGTATACATGTGCTTGTGGATATAGATATTTATATAAAGACAGGGTTTTTTATTTAATCTCATCATTATGTGTTCTCTAAAGTACTTGAGGTTTTTATATCGCTGTAGCTGTGACTAGTGCATTTTAAGCAAACTGGGTTAACAAATTCGTCCTCCATAATCAGAAAGAAAAACGTCAAGATATATTCTCTGGTTTGGATGACACCTGAAGAGTCTCGTAAGAGTGCTTTGTAAATTATTTTTAAGCTGTGTGTATTATTCCTAGCTGTAAAGACTTCATACATGTACTGTCACACCTAAACAATTTACCTGGTTTTTGACAATCTAAGTACGACTCTTAGTTTGTCTGTGCTGAATCAGACTTCACATACTATTTAAGTTGATAAAGAACATTTCCACTTAAAATATTTGATAATTAAATTAGGTTAACCATTAAATGAATTTAACCGTAAACACCATGTTGATTTGTTAATGTACTGTGCAAAAGTGTGATTTTGATTCCTGCCACAATACTCAATTTCACTTAAGTGGTTTCTGGCCTAAAATTCTATGATGTAGACTAAAATTTAAATAAATTTCAAATTACTGCTATCAATCCCTCAATTTATGTCACCTAAAGGAAACAAATATCTTATTTTTGTCTGACCCACACTTGAATTAAAATGATCATTGTGAGTTTATTTGCTGCTCAATGCAGTAATGCCTCTAGGCAAGCAAAATCAAATCACATTTCTCTTCAAGACACTGAGCAGTATGAAATGGATGTGGAGAAAAGTTCACTTTGGAAACTAGAGCAAACAGAAGACTGAATTGTGAATTAATGCAGCAAAGGTGGCCTTATTGTGAAGACTTATTTGCTGCTTATTTGCTGCAGAGTAACCGTATGTGTTTGTGTTTTTTCTTACTGCAGCTTCTCATGCTCTGTGTCTTACAATGGTTTAAATTATCATTTTTTTTAGCCCGCTTGGGGAGCTAGTTCAGGTGTAAGGAAGGCTTTACCGGAAGAAACAGTTTGAGTAAAGATGAGACTGAGACTTGCACATGGAGTAAAATCATGTTTGATGTGTTAATAATGCCATTACATGTTAAAAGGCTAAAAAAAATACAGTGAAATAAAATGGTTAACCGCATAGCCGCTGTTTCTTACAGTGTTGTGCGTTTGACGGTTTGCCGAATCTGATACACTCGAAGTGCTCTAACCCCTGCTGTGGAATCTCTCCTTCAGCAAAGTGTACATCCC
The DNA here is from genome assembly GCA_033556795.1 of Tapera naevia. Lineage (NCBI taxonomy): Eukaryota > Metazoa > Chordata > Aves > Cuculiformes > Neomorphidae > Tapera > Tapera naevia. The sequence continues at coordinate 1,181,194 of JAUMJJ010000092.1, read as the reverse complement.
TACAAACGCATATATGTGTGCGCGTGTGTCTTTTCTATCCTTAGCAAACAGCCCCGGTCCAAAGCCTTCTAGCAGAGGGACTTGATTCCTGTCAGGGGTTGCTGCCAAGACATCGGAAGGATTTTTGACCAAGGTTTTCTAAAGCTCAGTGTCACACCTGCCATGCTTTTCAAAGGAGGGGTTTGGATGCATAGTCCTAGCATCTACTGTTACTTTTGTGTTTTGTTTCTTTTTCCTTTTTGTCTTTGTCTCTCTCCTAGAATTAAGCGGTGTTCACACTAGTCTTGACATAGTTGGCTGGGTAAAACGTATTTCCCATAATAAATCTTACCAAAATTGATATTAATTGGTAATGAAGAGGTAGTGTGGACACAGCATGTCTAACTGAAGATTAACCCCTTATATTTAGGGTAGTAAGAAATAGTAATTCATATAGAGTAAGAATTTGTGCTTGTGTTTTGTAAATGAATTTTTTTTATCTTAGGTGAAGGGGGTGGTAGGTTAGGCATCTGAATTCAGTTAAATAATCTTTAAGGGGTTAATCCTGAATTGTGAAACAGATGCAAAAATCCACATATCAAATATTAAAAGATTTTCCTTGATCCATTTTTTCAGTCAATGTATTCTCAGTGTAATAGGTACCTTGGCAACTTCAGACTTTCAGTCTTTTAAGTTTCAAGGGTATTCATTTGATATCTATGAGCAGTACATTTTAGATTGACATTTCCAGCCCTGAGTAATATTCTCTTCTGTGCATTTAAACTGTAATTTTTCTTAGTAAAATTGTTTTCCAAATTGAAGTTTTTCAGAGCAAGAAGTAATTGGAGTTTCATATTATGTAACAAGTTACTGTGCTAAATATTTGCACAGTGTCACCTATTTGCATATTAATTTTAGAGGAATGTAAATAGATGACTGATTAGGTTACTAGACCCACAACACATATTTTCATCTTTAATTTCTCAGTCTTACTTTGCCACTTTTTTCCTGCTGTAGGTTTTCTTTAAGTGTACTCCTTGTCTCTTATATCCAGGTTGTACTTGTTTCATCAGTTATCTTACCTGGCACCTCTCTTGTATAGGTTTTGGTTTTTTTGGTTTTGTTTTGTTTTAAAGGAAAAACCTGCTTTAAATGTCTTCATTTGCTCTGTAAATGCTCTGTTAGAGCAGATTTCCATCTTTCCACTTTAACATATAGTCCATAAATTTGAATATCTGTGTGAGAAGATGCCTGTGTTCTTCTCAGCTTCATTCTTATTTTGAAATCCTTATCCTTTGAGCCCTATGCAGAGCAATGGGACTATCCAATAAAAAATGTTCAAATCTGAATGACATACTTCAGATTAATCTTAATTATATTGCAAAGTTGCACTACCATATTGCTCATGCCTTTTTAGCTCACTGTATAGTAAAGTATCCTACTGTTTATTTTACATTTGTGTGAAACAGGTGGTTTCAGAGCTGGCTTTTTGCAGCATCCATCCCTGAAAGCAGCTTGTTGCAGGCATGTTTCACGAGTCTCAATATACTAGTTTTTTTTTTTTTTTTTAGTTTTGTTCTCTGACTTACCCAAATTCATATCTCACTGGAGTGAACTCTGTTCTATGCAGCCAGCTCCTGTGCCAGCTCAGTGCCACTGAGTGAAGGCATTTTGTTTCATCTTATCTGGTGGTTCACCACTTATGCTACCAACATAAAAAGCTGAGCACTTCATTATATCTGTACAATTTTTAAGTAACCATGGGATATCATTTCACGTTGTTCAGTGGTTCCAGTTTTAATTGATTAAACCACTTCTAAAAGGGCCTGTGGTCTCCTCCTTTTTGGTAACACAGCGATCAGCTTGGTAATTAAATCGTTTCTTGAACATTTAATACATAAAATCTACTATATTTTCTTTATCTTTCAGACATTGCGCTTTGTTTTTCAAACTGTACCTTGTGTTTCTTTTTCCTGCTGAACCTGAAGTAAAGCAGTCCCTTTTAAGATCCTTCCTTGCATCCTAAATTGTATTGAAGCACATATATTATGGGCTGAGGAATTTATTTATGTGTTTAAGAAAGAGGATACTAGAAAGTAATGGAACTCTGTAATATTAAAGAACATTTCACATTCCTGTAGTCAGGCTTTTAAAGCAAAATAATTTCAAGTTTAAGGTGTAATAAAATTAACATTACTAAACACCTTTTAAGATTAGTTGTTCTTTTAAGAATAGGGCCTAAATAGCACATGACCATTAAAATTTACAAGAAACTAAGTTTGAATCTTTCTACTTGGTTAAAGTGGATTTTTGTGTTCCTTCTGTCTTGTGTTCTCTGTGCTGGTGCACTGTGTCCAACCATCCTTCCTTCAGTATTTAATTTCAGGAGATATGTGTTTTTCCAGTGTTAGGTTAAATGAAGAAATACCACGCATTGCACAATCCGCAGTGCATTCGAAAATAACTTCAGAGCTAAAGTACAGTATGCTCTTGATGTTCATACTGGTTTGAAGCCCTAATCCTAACTGAATAGCTTTTGTTGAACATTTACATTTGTTGTACAAGGGTTTAAACTTTAAATGGCATGTGTGACATTGAAGCTACTTTAAGGAAGTGTCTTGCTCACCTGGTCAAACACCCATTCCTCACTGCATTTTGCCAATTCAATCCATTTTAGATGTAACCTCGGGTATGGTGAAAGACCCACCGGACGTCTTGGACAGGCAAAAATGCCTTGACGCTCTGGCTGCTCTACGCCACGCTAAGTGGTTCCAGGTTCGGAACATCATTTTACTTTCTTCTTGTAGCCTTATGAGAGTTTAGTTCAGTTGCAATATGAATGTTTTAAGTGTGTAAAAAACACTCAGCGTTGGTCATGCTAATAATAATTAATATTTTTCTGGTCCCTAAATTTAAATGTAGAAGGTTGAGTATGGAGGAACTGCTTTATGCAGTTATTGCTCATTTGACATGATGGGTTTTTTCTGGTCATTGAGAAGGCGATGTTGAAAGCTTGACTCGCTTGGGGTGATCATATGTTGTATATTTGTTATATATTCCATAAGGCTGCAGAGTAACTTTGCTTTAAATAATGGAATATGTGTTTAAAGCTTTGTGTTTAGATTTAAGACTTTTTTTCTGATTTCTTTAAGTGCATTAAGTGTAGGGAATGAAAGGTGAGAAGCAACTGTTTGGTTTAGTGACTTTGCATTCTGGCAAAGGCACAATAAAGAAACCAAACAGATCCCTTGACCTTTCAGTCTCTATACCTATTCCCTAGATCTTTACTTTATTCTTTTTATTTCTACTATAGAAAGGTACTGTATTTATTGTTACAGGTGAACATAGGTCAAAGTGTACAGGGGATCAAGAAATGTTATTCTTGTATAACCTGTGCACTTTGACTTCGACCACCTTAAATTACTAACCCTGTATAAAATACTACTGTAAATGGCAGCTCATGGAATAAAGTTGTAGAATGATTTGTTTCAGTGTTGTATCCGAGCTTCCATTGAACAGTGGTGTTTTAGTCTTTCAACAAGTCCTATTTACTGTGTGTACTGGGATTAATTAATTTGATTTTGTATTGGTCTCAAGGCTAGAGCTAATGGTCTGCAGTCCTGTGTGATTATCATACGTATTCTTCGTGACCTTTGTCAGCGGGTTCCAACTTGGTCTGATTTTCCAAGCTGGGTGAGTAATGTTGTTTTGAATGAGTCTTTTTAATACACATGGTACTGCAAAAAGAGCATAGGGAAGTGTTACTACAGTTTTTAAATTTGGACTTTTCAAGAAATGATGTAGGGTTGTGTTTGAGTTTTGGTGGGTTTTATTTTCCCCACAAATAATGTAGACTCCCTCTAGAAATTTAATTTCCTGAGGGAAATTAAATTGTTATTATCTTTTTAATTCCCCAAGAATTTTTTTTTTGTTGTTCTTTTGTGTTCCTTTTGGTACAGTCTGTGTATGTGTCACCTTTAGCATTTTAATCAGCATCGCTTAAATTCTTGCTGTTGAGTGCTCTGGGAGGATTCCTTTTGCATTGGCCACCTTAAATGATTCTTTCCAGGAGTGCAGCTTGTGCTCCAGATATTAACAGATGTTCAGTGTGCGGACTGGGCAGAGTTAGTCTGAAACAACATCTCTGAAATGTATGTCGTGAGGAAGTAAACTTGGCTCCAACTATTATGTTTCACAGACCAAATCCTGTTGCACTGTTCTGCTTTGTTTTCAGTCCTGGCAGGAACAACACCAACATTATCAAGTCAGTTTGAGCAGTTGGCATTATTTCAATGAGAAATGCTTTACAACTGTACTAAGCCTGCAGACAGTTTTATTAAATTAATTTTGATAATATTTATTGCTTCTGGAAAAAATGCGGACTCATTATTTCTGGGGTTTAAATGTTCAAATTAAAAAAAATACTGCCAGCTTCTGTGCTACATATCGTGAAAGATGCTTTGTATAAATATAGCTTAAAAGAAGCAAAGAAGTATCTAAGTGCCCTCTTAGTATCACCCTGATACTGAGGTGCCAAAGAATAAACCCTGGCATACTTTTGGAATAGTCTCCTTAGAACTGCTGCAACACACAACAGGCACGTAGATGAGGAACAAGGAACGTTTCTTGTTTCTCTCGTTGTCTGTTCTAAGGCACATCAAGAAGGGAAGAGAGGAATGGAGCAGTGTGTCAGGCCTAGCTCTTGTCTTGCTTCTCTCCAGAAGTGATTCCTGATTTGCTCCTAATACCTAATGCATTGCCAGTGACATGGATCAGCGTTGGGATGTGGTGGTCAGCTGTTTTTGTGATCCATTGCAAAGTCTTACTGATAAAATCAATGACAGGGTGAAAATTCTGATTTTTAAATGTCTGCAATTCCTGCCAGTCACAGATGGAATTTCATAGACTGAAGAAGTGTACTCTTCTGAATACGGAACTTCTCCTAACCTTTATGCTAGAAGCCTGTTACAAACCAAAGAGCTGCCGAGCTTTTTGAAAAGAACCTATGAATTTGCAAAAATAGAAGATATTAGGAAGTCTGAATATGGACATTAGTAGCACCCTCTTTATGTAAAAAATAAAACCTAAATTAGAAGAATTTTGTCAAGATAGAAGGAACTATTATTCAAAGCTGATTTTTCAAACTTGAAATCAGCCTTTCACACAAATAAACACCAAGGCATCATAATTCACATTTTCATAGGATTAAGTTGTAGACTTTACTGTATTGAATGCAGATCCAAAAGAACTTGTTGGTTCAAAAAGGCCAAATGCTGAGTCCTGCACTTGGGTCAGTAACTCCATGCAGCGCTACAGACTTGAGGAAGCATGCCTAGAAATCTCCCTGGCAGAGAAGGGCCTGGGGGTGTTGGTTGAAAGCTGGCTGAATGTGAGCCAAGGAGGCCAGTGGCATCTTGGGCTGTATGAGAAACAGTGTGGCCAACAGGACCAGGGAAGTGATTGTATCCCTGTACTCAGCACTGGTGAGGCTGCACTTCAAATCCTGTGTTCAGTTCTGGGCACCTCACTACAAGATGGACATTGAGGGACTGGAGTGTTTCCAGGGAAGGGCAACGAAGGTGGTGAAGGGGCTGGAGAACAAGGGTGATGAGAGGCAGTGGAGAAGAGGAGGCGGAGGGGAGACCTTATCACTGTCTACAACTGCCTGAAAGGATGTTGTAGTGAGGTGGGTTTTGGTCTCTTCTCCCAAGTGACAGGCAATAGGAGAAGAGGAAGTGGCCTCAAGTTGCACCAGGGGAGGTTCAGGTTTGACATCAGGAAAAATTTCTTTACCAAAATTGTTGTCATGTGCTGGAACAACTGCCCAGGGAGGTGGTGTTGTCACCACCTCTGAAGTTATTCAAAAGACAGGTATATGAGGTGCTCAGGGATTTGGTTTAGTAGTGGACAGGCATGGTTGGACTTGATGATCTCCAAGATCTTTTCCAACCCAACGATTCTATAGACTAGACTTGAATAAATGCGGAAACATGATCTGCATTGTTTTGTTTCCCGCTGTATTTTGCTTTGTACTTGAAAGCAGCTGTGTTATTGTTGATAAATCCTCCTTGAAATAGGGAAATACCATGTTCAGGAATTGAAATTTATCAGTTACATGAATCTAAAATAGAAAGGAATGGGTACCTTTCATGAAGGATTATAATCAGCACTTCCTGTCATTACTTGCATGCATTAGAATAGGCAGTTAGTGCTGAAAAGTAAAACTAAAGGCAAATTTGAATTCTAAACTCAGAAGGGAGAGGGAGAACAAAAAACAAACCCCACAAAACCCCCACCGAAACCCAAGAGAGACACATTTTTTTAAAAATTAAGCTTCAGACAGTTTAATTAACATTTAATTAAACTTGTATTGAAACATCCATTTAATGCAGAAAAAAGCATAGTGAAATCTATTCTTTACTTTTGCAAGTATCTTTTGTAGATTTACTGGGGAAAATAATGTTTAATAAAAGTAAACAATGGTAATATTCACATAAAAACTTATTTTAAATACAGCTAATCATTTAAAGCATTTTAACTATTATCAAATAATGTATTGTAGTATCATATAATGAGTTGGCTTGGAAGGGACATTAAAGCCCTCAGTTCAAACCTCCCTGCCATGGACAGGGACACCTTCCACTAGATGAGGTTGCTCAAAGACCCATCCAGCCTGGCCTGGAACAGTTTGTGGCATCCACGACTTCTCTGGCCAGCATGTGCCCGATGCTTTACCCACCCTATATATAAATTTTAGAGAACCTATTTTATCATCAAGGGTTGGTTTACACTTGTTTAACATCTGAGTTAGTGTTAGCCTATATCCAGGAGAAAACTGGCTGTGAACTTTAGTTAAATTTAAGAACAAGTAACCACTTCAACATTGAAAAATCATTTAGTTTTTGATGCTTTAAGTTTCTGTACACTTGTAGGAAAATTCTGTAGCTCCCTAGTAATGTCATTAGATACACTGCGTGCTGTTTGTTCGTGTGGCTGACAGATTCAGGTCAATCTGACATGTTCTCAAAAAGTGGCTGGACAAGTCCTCTGCTTCATATTAGGTTACTACTGTAAATTGCTACAAAACTTTTGATCAGCTTGTGATGAGAAGCAGCATACCAATACTAGTACTCTGTTCATTTTGTACCAGCTTTCTTTTTATTCATCTTTATAATAAACATCTAATTTTTTTCCCATTTTAATTGAGAGTACTACATTATGTGTAATACTCTTCAAAATCCCAGATTCAGAAGTTCTGTATTGAACAACAGTAGCAGCTTTTTTCTGTTCTAATCCATCCTCTAAATCAGCTGGGTTTTTTCTTGTTGGTCTAGGCTATGGAGTTGCTTGTGGAAAAAGCGATTAGCAGTGCTACTGGACCACAGAGTCCTGGGGATGCACTGAGAAGAGTTTTTGAGTGTATATCTTCAGGGATCATCCTTAAAGGCAAGTTTCATTTGATCAGTGTCTGCATACCTGTACTTAATAATGTAAAATCTATAATCTTAGTTGAAACAAAACATAGATGGGGTACTAACTAGCCTACCTATTGTAGGTGGGCCTGGCCTTCTGGACCCTTGTGAAAAAGATCCTTTTGATACACTTGCTGTAATGACAGATCAGCAGCGAGAGGATATTACTTCGAGTGCACAGGTAAGGAAGCGTATGCATGAAGAAATTAAATCTGATAGCTGTTTCTTGGGATGTGTTTTGGTTTGTTTTTCAGTGCAGCTATATGGTGGACATGAATTTTCCTTTTGTAGAATGCATAGTTTGGTCATTCAGATGGTCAGTTTTAAGCTAGGCCGTAAAAATGGCCCAACAGAGGATGTATAGTAGTGTTGATTTTTTTGCATTAAAATCAACATATTTTCCTGAAAAGTTTGAAGCATTCCTGTCTATATATATACATAAAGTTGTTCACTCTACAGCAGTAAGTTATTAGATTTAAAATTACATTGGCGTTCCATATTTTATTATTAAATCTCTGTAAGTTTGTTTTTTAGTATTTATTGTATCCATTTAGTGTATTGCAGATAAGAGGAAACTACTTCTACCTTTTCACTTGGTCCTTTTGATAAAGTTTCCCAGCATGTAATGGAATGTGTGACGAGCCTTAGCTGCTTCGGTGTCCAGCAGCTAAAACACATGTACATTGTTTGTAAGCTAAGATGATGTACTGTGTACAGAAGCAGCAAATGTGACACACATTCTAATGTGTTGACTTTGCTGGGGGGGTCAAGGAAGAGGTAATGAGAGCTAAGGGTAATATCATACATCAGTAATGTTCTTCATTTATTGTTGGTCTGAGTACTTAAAATTGACGTCTGTTTCTAACAGAAATAACTTTTTTTTACCTTTTTTTCTAGTTTGCACTGAGACTCCTTGCATTCCGTCAAATACACAAAGTTTTAGGAATGGATCCATTACCACAGATGAATCAACGCTTCAACATACATAATAATCGTAAAAGGAGAAGGGACAGTGATGGGGTTGATGGATTTGAAGCAGAGGGGAAAAAAGACAAAAAAGATTATGATAACTTTTAAAAATTCTTATTATCAATGCTGAGATTGAAGGTGATAAAAAGTCCATTCGTTGCCTTGCTTTTACTTCATTCATAATAATGTCTGTTTAAAACATCCAAAACCAACTCAGGAACTGGAGTTGGAAGAGAACAACCTGTCTCCTGTGTGATATTCTGCATATTTTAATGGATGTACTGTACCAGACAAATTATGGATGAAAAGGCTGCAAATGGAAACTCTTTTATTATGGGGAAAAAATAGTTTCCCCTCATTGCATTTTCCTTAAATGTGTTGCTAACTTCGGTAACTTTTCTTCTTTTATTGGTCTTTCATTTTTTTATTAACAAGTGCGTTGTCTTCTTATCCTGACTGTATTTAATGCAGCATTTGTGCTTATGTTGCTATGTGCATTTTGACTCTTTATTTAGAAGTTTTTTTGTTTGCCTTTGACACTAGTTGTACAAGTTACTTTGTGTTAGATAATGTAAACTGTTTTCCTCCCAATTAATCTTTTACAGAATTTTTTTTGTAAAGTGAGACTGCAGGATTTTGGGCTTTTGTTTTTGGTTTTTTTTTCATAAATGTGAAGGGATTACAACACATAATTATCCTGCCATTTCAGTGCACAGAATTAAATGTTTTTGCCAATCTTGTGGCATTTGTCTCCCTAGTGTGATATAACGGTGTAATTAAGACAAATCTGTATCAAGTTTGCTGTTAGTTGTGCATTAGCAATATAAAGCTAATATATACAGTATGGTCTTGCAACAGTTTAAAAGCAGCTGCATAATTGATCCAAGTTTTGCATGATGTTTTTGTTTTTCAATAGAAGGGCTTACAAAACTATCATTTTAGGTTAAATGCATAGGTCTTTGGATGATTGACTTTGTGACATAGCAAGGCCAAAAAATAACTTTCTGAATTTCTTCTCTCAACATACAAGCAAAAGCAGGCATTTCCCATTTGGACAAAGTTAGTCATTATTTTCAGTTAGCTTTGTCAACATGATATTAATGCCTCTGAGCCCTTAAAATAAATGTTTGTCATATCAGTGCCTGTGAAGTTATTCCTTATAGCTGTTCCTGTATAAACTTTCTGTGATTTTTTTTCAATAATTCAAATTATAAAAGTGAAGTATTATTGAAAAAGTGAAGGTTATCAAAGAAAAAAACCCCGAAAATTATTTGATGTGGCCATAGTGTATGCTTATGTCTCTTTCAAAAAGCTAAATATAGCAGTGGTGTAAGTACAGTTACATCATACTGTTGATGTATGCTCTGGTACACAGGTGTGATTTGTTGTCACAGCACTACAGTGGAATACACAAATAAAAACTAAATTTTATTAAATGACTAAAATTCATGACACACTGGAGACTGAAGTTTCACTCCTTCTGACCAACATGTATTATGCTTTGTTGCAAACCCATAAAACACAGGTTAATACAGACTGATGGTCTGGTAACTACTTTAGCAATGGCTGCAGGAAAGTATCACACATTACTTCTGTTCCCTTTTGAGGTTGACTTTATCTTTGACCTTTTTAATAAATAACTCTTTGAGCACAGGGATGTTTGTTTGCAACCCCTGCAGCTGATAGCATGAGCATATGAAATAAAACCACAATATTTTAGAAAATAGAGGGAATCTAAAGACTTAAAAAGAACTGAATACAGTGTTATTCAGGCATCAGAGTGCAATTGTTAAGGGAATGATTATAGTGCCGAGCAAGTAAAAGGAAAGCTTTCTTACTGTAGGAAAGATTTCTTATGAATTTCACCATCAGAAGTATAGAAAGCAGAAATACTTTAAATTTACTTTAAAAAAATATTACATTAGTGTCTGTTGTCCCACCTTGATGCATAGCTCCAAGCCTGTGCTTGTCCTTAGCCTTTTTTGAAGAGGGTGTGTAGTTAGCCATTACTATTTATTTTGAAAGCTACAGGTGCTATTCACATGGCTAGTTCAGCTCCATACCAAAGTTTCTTTCCTCATAAAGTAATCTTGTCTATTCAGGCATGAGACCCTGACATTTAGGATTAAAAAGGTCAAAGATGAATTTTGGATTTCCTGTATTTTTGTTCTACTAGTTTTTAATTCTTAACCAGTTTATGCATCTTTTGAAATACTGTATACTTAAATTTGATTCCACATTAAATATGAAGCTGTGACTGTGATTTTTGAACTGCGTGCTGAAGAATGATTTCGCAGTTTGCTTCTGGTTTTCCTGCCCATTACAAAGGGCTGGTTTAGTTAACGTACGAGTCTTGTTAATCTATAGAGAATGGAAAAAGAAGGTTTTAAAAACTACTTTAAATATTGCACTGTGCATGTAGGAAGATAAAACAATTTATGAACGTGTAATCATTTTAATATATTGTGGTTTGGTAATGCAGTGGTTTACTAATAAGCAGTGGTTGCCTTTTTTTTTTTATTCATCAACGCTGCGTGTTAAGTTTCAAAATCCCAGCCACTGTAGTCATCGTATACAGAAAAGAACCATGCACAGCAAGGATTTTCTCTTCAGTGCTCACCTTAGAGGAACAGTTTCTGAAAATGTGAACTGTTATGGTTTGAAGCTTTTTCACACTTTGACTTGTCTGCCTGGCTTATCAGTGTCCTGTCTGTGAGCAGCATGGTTTCTCAGGCATTCCTGTACAGAAGCATTGCTAGAAATTAAAATGTGTTGGGGATAGTTCATCAGCTTCTTGCCCTATTATGAAAATCTAGATGAACTGTTAATCTTATAGAACTATTGAAATGTGTTGAGTTCATTTGCTTCTATTTTTAGACCTATTTCATGACTCAGAAGTTATTTCATAGTACTTAAAATTGTATCTAGCAGATTTCTGAGAGTTGAAATCAACTTTAAATATTTCTGCAACAATTTGTATGCATATTTAACATTCTTGTTGCTGGCTAAATATCTGCTGATTGTTAGTCTGTGAAGTGTTCAGACAATGCTGAATTCATTTCTTGATTAAACAGTTAAGGCTTGTTTGGACTGCACAAATGCATTTTAATAGCATAGCATTAATAATAGAGAGAGGGGAAAAAAGTAGAAGCAATTCACAGTCTGTTTTTTTCCACTTGCATTGTAGATTTACAAAAGTACAGTGATACATTCAACACAAACATCTGGTTTCCTTCTTTTTGTTGGGTTTTTTTCTCTGAAAGCTGTAAGCCAAAGAGCTTTCTAGCCAAAAAGGCTGGCAAATTAAATTTCTCCTGAGAGATTCTTTTATACATCTTCTCAAGACCTCATTTTCTTTCAGTGGGGTATTGCTCAGCCTTTTTAAAATAAAACAGACATCGGGCCTTTTGGTGAAGAAAAAAAAAATCCAAGGAGTGTCATCTACAGAGTTATGGTTTTGATTCACATCCAAATAAAAGTCCGGCTTCATTCTGTAACTATCTGCTAATTTGTATTCTCCCAATTTGTATTTTCCTATTTTGTTCTCCTTTCTCGTTTGGATTATGAAAATGTGCACATGTATTCCTAGTACTGAGAGACATTCGCTGTTGTTTATTGCTGTTTTCTGATGTTTTACGGTTTGCATTTTAAGAAATGCTGCTCTAATAATACTTGGCAAGTGTAAAGTTCCTAACAGGGTAATGGTCATTTTTTTTTTTCATGCATCCACAGTTGGCAGCTGTTGCTGGGATTTTTGTCCTGCACAATTTCCCATTAAACGTAGCCTTAACCTATCTCCATTAGCAAGGGTCATCATGAAGAGTCATCTTCTTTAATATGTGTGTTTTTTTAAACTACTTCAAAAAGCCACTGCCATTAATATTTATTCTGAATTCAGCAATTTAGTTATTACAGAGTGGTTTTAAGCCTGTCAGCTTTCATAGGCTCAGCCTATCTTAAATACTTCGTATAGGTTCTATATCAATCCTATTTCAGTTTGATAACCTGAATCTAAAGAATCATAGAATGTCATCAAGAAGCCTGAATGGATATTTCAAAGTTTCCTATCTTTAAAAATCTAAGATTGCAGAGTGGAATATCGGACAGAGAAAAATAAATCACTTTCTCCACAGTAAAATGTTACTTTAAAATAGAGACAAAAAGCATCTTGTTCCATAGGAGAATCATAAAACTTGCTCCTTATCTAAGCTTTTTCTGTCCTTCTCATGCTGCATCGTGTTTGTATTAATCATATGCATATATGATTAGGAAGTTTTGTCCAGAATATGTAAGACAGCCTTATCACAGACGTAATTTCTGACCTACATTTAAATTTGCTAGTAATTTACTGGTTATGCACGTTAACTTCATTGCTAACAATGCAAGTCAGAACAGTATGAGAGAGATCCAGGTGCCTGAATACAGGGTTTACTGTCTGTCATTTTACCTGCTCCAGGGGTACATGTTGCTCTAAAAGGGGGGATGGTTTTCTCAGAGGTCCAGGCCCATAGCTGCCAGCCCTGTGTGTGAGCGACAGATGCCTTAGGACATACGGAATGGCACTGTTTAAATACAGTGTATTTACATGCATGAGAGAAAAGTGCAGGTGCTTTAACTTGTAAGAATTACAGCCAGTGTGATCCAGTGTTGCCAGTAAGTCCTGTGAAGGTGCAAGATGGTGGGATGATAATGCATGAAGCATTGTTGCACCAGCAACAGGGTGTCCTTGTCACAGCGAACTGCCTATGATAACTAAATGCTGTCCCAGGGTCTCCCGGTAACTTCCAATATCTTTTCTAGTGTTTTCTGTAATTGGAGAGGGAGTTACTTAGACTTAGACTTCCATATGGAAGGGACTGACAGTGATCATCTAATGATCAACGATCATCTAACCTGACCACTCCAGGGCTGATAGAAAGTTGTTACAGGCACTGTGCATTGCTTCTGAAACACTGAGAGGAAGCCTGTTCCAGTGTATGACCATCCCCTTGGTAAAGAAATGCCAAGGGACCCTGCCAACCAGGTTCCTAAACAAGCTGAAGTCCACCCTCCGGAAGTCCAAGTTCTGACGCCCTGGTCACATCTCCCCCATGGCCTTCTCTGTTCATGAGTAACAGGTCCAGCCCCTGCTGGCTCCCTCACCAGCTGTGTCAGGAAGTTATCTTCTACATGCTCCAGGAGCCTCCTGGTCTGTTTTCCACTGTACTGTATTTCCAGCAGGCACGTGGTAGATTTAAGTTCCTCCATGGACAAGGGCTCACGATTGTGAGGCTCCTTGCAACTTGGCTTTCTTCGTCCTGGTTGAGTGGTCTGTAACAGACTCCCACCATGATACCTGCCTTGTTGGCCTCCCAGCTCTTACCGCTAAACACTGAACCATATCATCACCATCATCAACCTCTAGACAGCCAAAACTCTCCTTAACATACAGAGTTACCGCACAGCTTGTCCTTCCTTGTCCGTCCCTTCTGCAGAGTTTGTAGCCATCCGTGGCAGCACTCTGGTTGTTCAAGTCATCCCACCATGTTTCCGTGATGGCAACCGTATCATAGTTTTCCAGCTGCACCAGGGCTTCCAGCTCCTCCTGTTTGTTGCCCATGCTGCAGGTGGAATTGTAGTTGCACTTCAGGCGGGCTATTGATCCTCCCATCCTTTTTAGGAGGAGAAGCCCTAATTCCTATGTGACTGCTCTCAGTTACTTCTATGATTTCTGACACATCAATAATCCTTGTGTCTTTGCTGCCACAGGGCTCTCCGCCCCATACACAATTTCCAATTGTATCCTGTTTAAAGTTCATTATCACTTGGGTGATCTTTTACAGAACCAAGGGCACGCATGTTTTAGCAGGAAAATGTCTGCTCTTCCCACTCTTTTTCCCTTTGATGGTCAATCACCTCAACTTTTCCAGTGAAAAGTATTTGATTGAATTATGCCTCTGAGCAGAAAAAAGAAAGGGGGAAAAAACCCTAAGAAAAATAGTATCAGAAAGAAGAGCAGAACTGATTAAATGGGTCCAACTGAAGAAGTAAAATTAGGGAGCCCATTAGAGGGGGCTAAATGAAATTTAGCTAATGAAATTAGCTAAATTTAATTTAGCTAATGAAAGCTAAATTAAAATACAAAGAAAAGTTACAACAAGTAGTGAAACAGTCAGCTACAAACTACATAAACAGTGTGTGGGAAGATGAAGGGAAAGGCTCTGTTTCATGCAAAGAGAAGACCTAGTCCAGCATGTGATTTGCCACTCATGCAACAACTGCAGTGCTCCACAGAAAGATGGAAGAAAAAATTAGTGACAGGTGATTGAAGAGGTTGAGATCAAAAAGGTTTAGCCCAGGTGTTTAAAAACATCATATGAAATGTCACTGCAAATGAGCTGGGAGGAAAAGTGAAGAGAAAGATGAAGAAAAGGGACTGACCTTCCGTGTGTCCATCCTACTTCACAGCCAAAACTGCATCGAGTTGCCTCACATGTGAACGAAAGGGAGCGCGTTGGGTAGTGTGTCAGCACACTTCGGCAAACACTTGGAAATCAAAATGCTGCACAGCCTAAAAGAAAATGCAATGTTATGCAACAAATGAACAGGCTGGATGGACGCTTCAGACACCTCTGTGTGCACACAGCAGCAGGGAGCGCTGTGTCATTAGCAGCAGCTTCCATTAGGAAAGGCAGACTTATTTCCACCTTGCTATGAGAAGCAGAAAGCAAAAACTGTGGGGTTTCAGCTACTCCAGTGTTCCTTCCTGTTGCAGAGGAATGCATTTGAAAGCAGTTTAAATTAAAAAAAAAATATTGCAGTGAAGTTGCCATGGCAACAAACTCCAATAGAAAATCTCAGCTAGAGGATAAGAAGAGAGCAGAGGTTAGGAACACAATTGGGACTGTCTTGTGAATGAATTAGAAGTAAATACTTCTGGGGGTAAAGAAATTAAATATTTCTGAGTAGGCATAGGAGAAGGGAGAAGAGAGGCTGAATTTGTCCAGAGCCTCTGAGGGGCTTCAAAGGAAAAAGAAGGTACATCAGTTTTTCCAGGTAAGGATTCCCACTGAGGAAGTAGACCTGAGAAAGAAGTTGTAAAGGAAGCTTTAAGAAAACGTCAGAAGAGTGTATCATTGGGAAGAGGAGAACCAATTCTTGACTGAGGAGATATTTTTGCTTTCTTGTGTCTATTTCTTAAACTTCTTGCAGCTGCTGCCAGGGGTGATCTCGAGGCATAGATTCAGGATAAACATTCCTCATCTGGTAGTGGTAAATCATAAATCTGGATCCTGGATGCGTTAACTAATATCCCCAGCATGTGCTTCAGCATATCCAAAGGCATAAGATGTGCCAGCTTACAAGCTGTGCAACCAGTTAAGAGCTCCTGTTACAGGAGCAGCCAGGGCTGAAGTAATTCCCAAGGAGTAGTGAAGCAGAGTGAGAGAAAACAGACCTGAAAGCCAAGGGCTTGGAATGAAGTTCACACAAGAAACTTCCACTGACCCTGTGCTGGTTTATATAGTCTCCCTGAAGAACAATTCCTCTACAAATGTCACCCACGCATCAGAAAAGAAGTTTTAAAACAACATTTCCTTGGAAAAAAACCTTCTGGAGTTCTGAAAGCACAGGTGAGTTCCAGAGTTACCAAGACAAATGTTTCCAAATACCCATCTGACATTTAGGCATGCCAAATTCCCGTGCAGACATCAGTGTGAGCATGTTTTAATTCTAGAAAGTTTGGTCAGGAATGTTCAAGCAACATTCCAAAGGCCTTGAGCTGAAAACCACAACAATTCTGGAGAAAAGTGTTCCAGCAAATCAAAGACAGTTGCTAACAGGGAAGAATATATAGTTTCATGAGATGTCTTTTACAAGATTGCCTGCTTCTACAAAGTTTGCTGCCTCACAGAGTGGTTTGTCCTAACCAAATAAAGGTTTACCTTGCTTAGGCAAAGGGTATTTTTGGAGCCAGGGACAAAACCAGGAAGCTAGAGCCAGGTTCTAGACTCACATTTGTCTTTTACTATTAGTTTCCAATACAAGCATGTAGCTATCCTTCAGAGGTAGGTTTGTGCCTGTTTCTTAAATTATCCAGGCTGGAATTTTTAGTTAGAGCAGCTGTATGGGAGCTGGGGACAACAGCACAAGCATTTAACTGGACGGCTTCTGTCAATACCGGACATCTGTGATCAGTGGCTCACACATGCATTTTTCATTAGGAAATCAAAGCCAAGAATATGCCAAGGGCCTGGTAGGCAATGTAAACCAAGCACATGTTTTACTGCCGTCGTGGACTGCATACAATTTTCACTGCTATAGGAAAGGAGAGAAGACACAGAACACCGCTAGTAAAAGCTTCAAGTCTCTGTGTGTACTTCACAAAGAGAAGAGGCTGCTCTCTAGGCCTGATACCAAGTATTTCTCCCTACAGATACATGAGAACCTGCCTGTCATCTGCACTGTGACTTGGACGCTGGATGGTTCTCACTAGCTTCTCTCCTCCCAGAGCAGGAGTCCTCATGCCCAGCAGGAAGAGTTCTGCAAGGAATGTTTTTCAACTATGGACCAGATTCCCAGCTGGTGATGGATAGCTGGAAATCTTCTCTGAGGACTTTCCATCCACATTGTGTTAAGAGAAATTACTTGAGCAGAAAGAATTGAAGCTGTCCAGTAATTCCAGCAGGACCCCCTGGCAGCTATTGCCACCACCCAGCTCAGGCACCCAAACTGGGAGCTAAATATATCTCTTTTTCTTTCCTGGGGTTCATTCCAAGCCAGAAAAGTCAATTCAAGCTTTCATATCAGTAGGACCATATAGCTGTTGATCATTCTTGTTTTCTAAGAGCTCGTGATCCTTAGCAGCTCATTTTGACTGCTTGTTGAGAAGAACTGAGAGAGGTGAGCTCTCTGATTTAACGTGTCTCGCATCCAGATGTGGAATAGATTTTTTCCTGGCTTTGGATCACCCTTTGGGTACTCTTAAGGAGAAGCAGCCTCCATCCTGAAGTAATTTGGATTCATAAGAATAAGAGGAAGAAGTTCTCCACACAAAGAAATCAGTGTGTGTCCATGAACCAGTAATGGTGTTTGCTTTCAAGAGAGCTAAAAAAAGGTGGGAAACTTCCCCACCTCCTGTGTTCTTGTCTCTGATACCCACAATTCCTTGGGCGACTGGAGTTATTAGTTACTCATTTCCTCTTCTCCCACTTGTAGCTAAGAAAAGGAGGTGGGTTTGCTATTAGATGTGAGGTGCTTTGTTACCTCCATTTTCACAGTTCCCATAGCAATACTTTGTTTTCCATCATCACGTTTAAAACAAGTAATTCTCAGCTGTGTCTCTATGACTAAACACGCTGGTCCAGGGTGTGCTCTCAGCAGTTAATGCCTCTGTCCTACTCTTCATTATGTACTTGTTAATTTAATCTTGCGCTCTTCTGCATTCATGTTTTTGCCACTACATGTCCAAATGGCAGGTGAACCTTCCTGGTAAGTAGTAGGATGCCCCCATGGGCCCTCCCTACAGCCTTTTACTGCCTAGGTTATCATTTGACCAAGACTTAAAAATCAGTTTGCTCATTAGCTCTGGAAGGCCCTTGTAGAACAAAAACATTCAGTAATTAGGGGACAGACACAAAACTGCAATGGCCTGTACTGCAACTGCTGAAGGAACTGCTGTTTGCCATCTGAGTCATGAACCAGCCACCTGAGACCTCCTAGGCAGCTTTAATTAAGAAGTAAAACGCATCTCTTCAATCACCTTCAGGCAGCAACTGGGCACACCATGTCTGTGGACTGAGGCACAGGATGGTGTAAGAGTCAGAGACAGAGGCTTCAGACAAGTAAAGCTGATACAGAGCTGTTTTCCCTTGACTGGGGGAGATTCACACAAAGCCTTCCCAAACAAATCAGGTTCTCACAACAATGAACAGAAAACTCTGCTTAAAAAATTGAAACACAATACAGTAGAGAAAGAGCATAGTAACAAAGATAAAAGATAAAGAATTCACAGAAGACAGTATTACACAATCTCTGACCATATATGTAGTAACGAGAATGAAAGCAAATAGTTTTATTCCACTCTAAATATTACCTTGGCATTTACTATGAAGCTCCCAGTCTGTAAAGGATGAGTATGGAAACTAACTCCCAAAGGATACCTGAAAGTACCAGCAGATGAAAATGTCAACTTAAGTGTTAAAAGCATCATCTTAGAGCAGAACACTCCCTTCATCTACTTTTTTTATGTAGAATTGTCTTAACCTGCGTAAAGCTTACATGACTTTTAGTAGGAAAAAATCTTAACCTTAAAGCAGAGATAGCTGCTGGCTGTTTATAGCCAGACTAACATGCTGGCCTTTCCTCAATGGACATCACAGTATAATCCTCACTTCCGATTTTTGCTTTGATAGTTTCCAGCAATCTGACTTCCAGTTTAGTCTAAAGTCTTCTCCATTTCTTGCATACATATCCATTCCTTAACTACTATAATGTGGTCCCACGCTGTTTAATATACTAAGCCCTAAATTGAGTTGTTTAATCAAACAATACAAATAGGGAGTATCAGACCCAACATGCATGGTCAATTTCAGTACACCTGTGCCTTTGCAGGTCTATAGTGTGACAAAGCCTCCCTTTACTTCCTTCAAAATGAGGAAATAGAGAGTAGAAATGAAGATATAGTCATGCAAGTTTGCTCAACACTCAGGAACGGCTTTTAATACTTAACTGGTTACACCTGCCCAACCTACGCCAACAGAGTCACCTGCATCCCTGCTCATCTGAGCACCCCTGGCAATCCCCAGGGCACCGCGGTTTAAGAGCCCCAGTCTCAGAAAATCTGAAATGTAATATGAAGCCGTATTCAGTGACCTTTGCCAGCTGTCATCCAGATATTGCTTAGGATAATGCCTTATCCAGGCTGCTCATTTCCCAGAGCCAAGACAATCCTGACAAGGAGGACTGTCACAAAGGAAAAAAAAAAGATACAACTTGTAGTTAAGAGGATCCCTGAAAGAAAAGTGATACGAAAGCTGCAAACAGACTTTTGTGGCTCCCCTCCATCAGCTGTTCCTACCCAGCCTGGGCACAGCTGAGAATTCAGCCCAAAGAATTACTCAAATTTATGGCATGTAAGTTTTTTTAAACAAAGCAATCGCTGTCCGTGGGAACTGTGTTTCCCTCCTGCAGACAACTTTAAAGGTAAATAACACGATTATATTTTTAGAATGACTGCAAAATATATAACAATAAAAAAGAAGCAGTGAAATGCCATATGTTCTTCACTCACCACAGATAAACAAGAACTTGACTTTCGAAAAAGTTTTACTCTTCTACATTTGCATGACTGCCATTGGCATACATCTAAAATGGAACAAAAACAAATGACAGGACTTTATAAGCTCTTTTTTTTTTCTTTTTTCTTAATGGACAGAAAGTCATTAGCAATGTGGAACAAGACTTCCCATTTAGCAATAACACGGCAAGAGAAACCTTGTTAATACACCATCCCAGGAACTGCAATAACAATCCAAAAGCCATCTTTTTTCCTCACAGGGAGGGAGTGATTCAGAAAAACACTACGGAGCAGTACAGCTCCAGGTTACAGAGCATCAATGGCTTTGCTTACCTTCCCTTTCCCCAAAAAGACCTCTGTGCAATCTCCTCCCTTTCTCTTTTAATATCTTTAGTGACTGTGAGGAGCATTCACAAAAGCTAGCTTCAGTCCAACCACTGTAGCCCCCTTGCAGATAGTGCAGTGAAATAGGCTCCCTCTGAAGACAATGGGGGTAACCAAGTAAATCCCCTGTTCAGAAACAGCTTCAAGAGACAGCCTGGTGCTCAGGGCACATTGGGCAACCAGCTCGGTCAGTCTGAAGTTGGCTTTTCTGAATGTCCCCCCTCCCCATCTCATCTTTACGCTCTCTCTGTGGTCATCCACTCCCTCTCATTTACGTATTCATGTATTAACTTTTCTGTTATTTCCATGTGCTTTCTCCCTCCAGCTAAGGGATCTGAATCCAGCCCTCAAATTCCAGTAAAAGAGCTTCAAATCCCTTCTGCTACGGGTTCAGCCTGGCCTATTCGGGAGCCTGGGGAGCAAACCCCAGGAAGGAGCACTGCCTGTTCATTACTAGGGACAGGATATGGGACTACGTGGATATTTTGCTGAAGCAGAATAACAGTCACATTCCAATTTGGGGGATGTAGAGCTTTTTTGATGAGCTGTTGAAGAATGAATTCCCATGTGTTATGTGGGAGTTAAAGCTCCTTTTGCACTTCCCATCGGGGTTAAGACTCTGGCCTAGTGTCAAAACATCCCTTCCTCTCTGATATTGTTAAGCCAGTAAGTAACTGCTTTTTACTTTAGTCTACTGTAAACTTCAGGGTGTACTTGGAGGCAATCATGCTGTTTCCATTGTAAATTTATATATATAAATACATATATATATATTGTTACCCCTTTTCTTTGTAGATTTTAAAACACTGGAGAGCATGGAGGTACTGTCCTGTCCAAATTTTCCCCTCATCCTAGGCTTACATCAATGTAATCCCAGTGTACTTTTGACCTATGCAGCTGAGGTCAGATGCACTGCAAAGGAATTATGCGGGAGCAGCTGTGGAGTAAAATGTGAGAGTTCTTCTTCCCACACCAGAACAGCTTTTGTTATAAACCTATTAAAGAAGGCCAGTCTCCACATTATCTTTATTTTTTTTAAAGAAGAAGGTGATTAATTCCAAAAGACTTCTCCTTCCTTGAATCTGAAACTGAAAATAGGGAAATTAATTTATTTCTGAATTCAAACAGTCACCCTATTTTGTTTTTATAAATGCTGTCTTATGACTCAGAACAACAGAATCATTTAGGTTGGAAAAGACCTTTAAGATCATCAAGTCCAACTGCAAGATCATCAAGTCCAACTGTAGATCTACACAGCTCTTTTTCTTCCTCCTTTTGTTTCCCTAGGTCTGGGCTTGGAGCAAGGTAAATAAAGTGAAACATTACAAGGAAGAGAGGGGGAGCGATATGAAAAGCACTTATTAATATTTGAAGGAGTTGTTGATTTGCACATCGCGTGGTCTGTTGAAGTTTGTAAAGTACGCTTTATTTTTGTAAAAACATTTCCATGAAGTCTGCTCTGTAGGAAACTGCAGATTGGGTTCTATTCATCACTTAAATTGCTGGGTAGTCCTGCTGTGTGGCCACAGGCAGCCCACAATGTTTGCATTGTTCTATACCCACATAAAAGTTAAGCTTTTAAAAGTAACCTAGATACCTAGTAAACCTGGTGTTTAATTACAGCTCTGATTATACAGTATCCAGAGACAACATTCCAGGAAGGCCATGGCTGTAACACTTTAATAGTTGTGGGGCAGAGGACTTTCTGGGGTGTGTTGGAAGTCAGGGTTAGGAAGGTTATGAGAAGTCTCCTAAAAAATCAAAGGACTTTTACAGGATTATTTCAATGGAGAGTCCATTTAATGCCATTTTCCTTGCACTTCTCCTGCTGTAAAACTAAACATCTTAATACTTTCTTTGGATTTTACTTAACACTCAGTTTTTTTCATGAGCATGCACAGACACAACATGGGCATAGAATCATAGAATTATCAAGGTTAGAAAAGACCTCTAAGATCATCCAGTCCAATCATCAGCCCAACACCACCGTGCCTATTAAACTACGTCCTGATGTGCCACGTCTACACACTTTTTGAAGCCCTTCAGTGATGGAGGCTTGACCACTTCCCTGGGCATCCTGTTCCAATGCTCCACCACTCCTTCTTTTTCTAATACCCAATGGAAACCTCCCGTGGGGCAACTGGAGGCCATTTCTGCTCATCTGAAATAGATTTAAGCAAAGTGACAGCTTGTAAGAACAGCCAAGAGCAGGCAGCGTCCATAGAGACGCAAAATATATGTGGGTATCCCAAAATGAAAAAATCCGGTAGGAACGCAGCACATGCCAAAGAAGAAGCAGTGCAGGACACACAGCAGTCACACTGAAAAGGACAAACAGTTCAAGATGCACTGGGATCACACGGACAGCAGCTGGAACACCCCTCGCGAAAACCCTAGGAGGTGGCTGCACCCTCACCACTGCTTGCCTGTGGCTGCTGCCCTGCACGAGTACAAAGCACCAAAAAGGGGTGCCCATTGCCTGCACAGGCACAGGTATTTCAGCAGCATCCACAGAATCAGAGCTGGAAGGGACCCACAAGGATCATCGAGTCCTGCTCCTATCCCTGCATAGGACAACCCCAACATTCACACCATGTGTCTGAGGGCACTGTCCAAAATGCTTTTCGAAAATCATGAAGCTTGGTGCTGTGACTGCTTCCCTGGGGATCCTGTTCCAGTATTCCACCAGCCTCTGGGCGAAGAGCCTTTTCCTAATACACAGCCTCACCCTTCCCTGGTGTATCTTCCTGCTTTTCTCTAGGCTCCTGCCATTGGTCACCAGAGAGAAGAGCTCAGCGCCTGCTTCTCCTCCTTCCCTTGTGAGGAAGCAGTAAACGGCTATGAGGGCCCTCTCATTCTCCTCCAACCTGAACAGACCAAGTGCCTTCAGCCTCTCCTCATACAGCTTCCTCTCTAAACCCCTCACCAGCTTCGTGGCCTCCTCTGGAAACTCTCCGGTAGCATCATGTGCTTTTTGTACTGTGGCGCCCCAAACTGCACAGAGTGCCCCAGGTGGGGCCCCATCAGTGCAGAGGAGGGACGCACAATGCCTCCCTTGCCCGGCTGGCAACGCTGTGCTTGATGCACCCAGGACACCGAGGGCTCTCTTGGCTGCTCACGCTCAGCTGCCGTGGACCAGCACCCCCAGCTCCCTCTCTGCAGAGCTGCTCTCCAGACTCTAATTCCCCACTCCGTGTGTGCATCCAGGACTGTTGTGTCCCGGCTGGGAGGTGCGGTCCCACGCTCCCCGTCGCCCGGCGGGAAGCCAAGCGATCCCGGCCCCACCCAGCACCGCGGGTCAGCACCAGCAGCGCCCCGCGCCGCTCCGCACCCCTGGCGCCGCCGCCCGCCTCCTCCAGGCACGCCAGGGGCGGGCACGCCTGTGATTGACAACCGCGATGTCCAATGAGACCGAGGGCAAAGGAGGGGGTGGGCGAGCCGCGCCGCGATTGGTCCACACACTCCCGGGCCACCTCCTCCACGGGCACCGGGAGGAGGGGCACGCCCGTGATTGACAGAGACACTGTCCAATGCGATGTGGCAGGGAGGTGGTGCCCTCGGAACCGCGAGCGGCTCGACATTAGCCCCACCCACTGAGGCCACCGCCCCGACTCTTTCAAGCACTTTCGGGGCGGGCGCGCCTGTGATTGACAGAAGTGCTGCCCAATGAGAGGAGACGACGTAGGGAGGCGGTGCCCTGGGATCGGCCGGCGGGCGGGACCGGTTCCGTGCTCCGGCTGCGCGTGCGTGCTGCTGGCTCCCGCCCGCCCCGCCCGCCCCGCCCCGCCCCGCCGCGGCGCTCTTGAGGCGGAGCGCTGGGCGCGGAGCCGGTGCTGCCGTGGGCTCCAGGCGGGCAGACGGAGCCATGCTGGGCAGCGGGGCCAAGGCGGCCAAACCTTCCTTCGTGTCCTACATCAGCCCGGAGGTGCGGGAGGCGGCCGGCGGCGCGGGCCGTCGCCGCTGCTGGGGGCGCGCTGGGGGTCTCGTCTGGGGCCGGCCGGGGGGCTGGGCGGGTCCCCCCGGCCCGGTCGCGGTTTTCCGGCGCAGCTGCGAGGGGGACCCGCAGGGAGGGGCTGCGCTGTCCGGGGGTCGGGCTGGGCGCTGCCGCGAGCGGGGCAGTGTCCCGCTCCTTCCCGCTCGGAAGGTGCCGGGCTGCTCGGGCTCCAGCTCTTTATACCTGGTGCCTCGCTCGGGTTGTTCCTGCGCGGGTGCTCTCGCGGTGGCCCCTCCGCGTGGTGGTGGGGGGGGGGACACGGGCTCTGCTTGTGTCCCCGGGCATCCCCGCGCTCCCAGTGCCCCTTCTGGCGTTTTCCGTTCCCTCCTTGCAAAGCCTGGCAATACGCAAGAAGCGTTGGACGATGCTCTCGGGCACGGTGTAAATTTTGGGGTTGTCCTGTGCAGGGATGAGTGTTGGGCTCGATGATCCTGTGGATCCCTTCCAACTCGGGACATTCTTCTGGGTCTCTCTCCTTCCCGGCTCGGTGGTGAACTCTTGGCTGTTCGTGTCTTTCCTAACGTTCTTCCTGTTGTCCCTTTATTTATTGAAATGCCTGCTGTCAGCTTGGCTGAGGTGGCTTTAGACTCAGTTTACTGAGATTGTGTTATTAGCGGGTGGTATTAGGTCAGCGTTACTATTCAATATTCCCTCATTCTTATTCCTAGTAAACGGCACATTTCTAGGAAAACTAGTCATAGAATCATAGAATGGTTCAGGTTGGAAGGTTCATCCAGTTTCAAACCCCATGCCATGGACAGGGACACTTCTCACGGGATAATCTTTTTTCACGCTCTCCATAGTTCTTTGTAATCTGTGCCAAACTGATTCTTAATTGTTCAATTCTCAAGATAGCTTCTAAAGGAAGATATTTGTCTTGTTAATTAGTTCAGAGCTTGTCACTGATAGGACCTTGGAGAATCATCTGGCTTTATTTTTCATGGAACCTGAAATAAAAATGCAGAGGAATTATGGCTTAAGACAACTCTGTTGTTTAAAACGTATGTCCTTACTTTGTAGTAGCAGCTTTGTTTTTATGTGTCATTCAGCCCTGGTGACTCGTAGTTGCATCAGATTACTTTGAAAGCTTTCTACCTTCTATATATTTCCCAGTGAAAAATGGATGGAAATTATAGGTACAGATATCTTTGGAGTCAGCAAATGTACCTCTGTGTGAAGTCACTCTTTTGCCTATGGGAGGTATGTTTTACAAATATTAAAAAAGTGTGTGCTCAAGGAGCTGTATTTTGGGAAGGTAAGAACTTTCCTTATTGTACTTACTGAAAGGTACTTCACTGTTTAAATGAGCACGCTGGATGATTAAAACTTGCTGAAAAAATGGCTGGTGGGAAAAGGTACAAGTCAAATACGTGTAGTGCAGTAAGAAACCAAACAATAAGAGTCCTTTAACTTGGTTATAACTACAGTAGTGTAACTCTTCAGAAATGGTCCTGATGGCTACAGGATGATTTACAGTATTTAATATTGGAGGTTAAAGCTCTAAATGAAATATCCTGATGCACAGGAGCTTGCAGTCATTCGCTTTATTAATGCTGCTTTTACTTATCTCCTTAATGCACTTAATTTTAAGAATTTCATGGGTTCCTGCTGCAGAAACACAGACCTGACTTCTCCTATAGAACTAGTATCTTTCACTGCTTCAAAAGCTCAGTGAAACTAAGGTCAGATTCCAGTAGGAAATAAAGCAAGTTTAATGCTCTGTTGGGTATTGCTCTGTTTGACAGCATATGGCTGCCTTAATGGGATGATTCCCCAGGAAGCTTAAAACTCTTGTGCTTTTTATGAGGATTAACAGTAAACCTTTTGTGTAAGTGGTGAAACCTGTCAGACTAATTTAGGATCTGGAAAACTGATGTTGAGTACATATCATAAAATAAGAGGAAATAAGTGTGTCTCAAGGAACTCTGTTCTTTATGTGTGTATCTTTCTGAATACAAATTTGAGTTTTAAAATTGGGGCTAGACTGGTAGAACAGTGGAAAATAACTTCAGTCCCTCTTACGTAGAAAATAATTTGGTCAACTGAGAAGCTTCCTTTCGTCAAGACAGTGTTACTGCCATGCCAGGGCAAACTGATGCCCTGTCTTTCAGTATCAGGTACCTGGGGAAGAGCATAGGCAAGAAGTTTAAGTGTCCTGCTTCCTTGTGTAGACCCTATGAGAAGGTGGGAATCAGCAGTTCAGGGACTTTATGACCTTGAGGTTACATCTACATGGTATCCAAGTTAGTGATGGACTTGTCTTGAACTTAGGGAACCTTACCTTGAGTCTGTTTATATTTCTGACTTGCACAGTGCAATGCAGAGCAATATAGTGGTCTTATGATGTAGTTGTCCTTATTTTCAATCTCCAGATTCATTTGGCTTTTCCTTGTTCGCCAGACAAGTTGTTTGAGACCAAGAGCTACTGCTTGTAGGTTAGGGGAGAAAATGCAACAGGCAGAGTTGAGATTTATTCTTGACTCAGCTTGTTTAGTCTGTCCTCAGACACCTGAAGAATACACTAGGTAATGTTCAGAAAAATAAAATTAGATTAGCTTTAAACTGCATTTGGAGTTGGTTTGTTTGAATATGGAAAGAAATGGGAACTCTGAGTTAAATATATGATAGAAGTAAGGAGTGAACAGAAAGTGCTATTTATTAAAGGAACAGAAGTGATTTCCGCTGTGAAACCCCAGAAAGTCTGGAAAAGCAGCATTTTTGACATCTGACTAAATATAACCTAGTTATGCTGTGCTGTATGGAACCACAGATCAATCAATAGTCTGTTGAGAGCGAGACTGTAGGATGTTGATATTAGTGACACACTTCCCTTCAGGACAGACTTGGCTACCCTGCAGGAAGTGAGGTGAACACCAGGGTATAAAAGTCAGTGTTTTGACATGTCTGATCATAGACCAGGCATATTTGTCTATGGAGATGTAGAAACAAGAACCAGTGAATTACTTCAGAATTCTGTCTCTAATAGTTCAAAACTGAAAGCACTTGCAAGGCTATCAAACTGGATCATATTTTCCTTAAAAGTCTTAATTTGAATAAAAATGTAGATAGTAAACTTGATTTGAAGGTTAATGTTAACTTTCTGTGTGCGTATTCTTAAAAGTTGAATCCTTCATGTTAGTTCTTATAGGATATTAGTTCTTGTATTAGCCCTTAATATAAGAGTTTGTTCTACTTGCTGCTATTTGTCCGTGAAATGCGGACCTGCTGAGTTGTGGGTAACTTTCATACCTCTTCTGTGTTGTCTCTCAGATCTGCGTAGTCACTCTGTCACTCAGATCCTCTTATAATCACAAGAGATACTTAAAAATCTTGGAATAATATTTTGTGTTCTGTGTTGATTGCTTCTACAACAGTACAGCCCTCCTTCTAAACTGGAGTGGAATTGAGGGGTGACATAAGGAATAGGAGTTACCAAAGCGGACAGCTGGGCTCTAGGCTGACGTGGGGGAAGCCTGGTGTTGAAGTCAGAGGAGATGGACAGGACAATGTAAGGAAAGAGGAAAGGATAAAAGATGAAAAGGATGTGGGAAATATGTGCTATGATCTAATGTTCTATTCGATAATGGAGCTGTGAAAGGAAGGAAAACAAGCATTTAGAGATTACGCTTTAAATAACAGTACTGAAAATAATAACTGTCTCTTCTGGATTGTACGGCATTCAGCATGGGATTAGGCCTCTGTGACCAGGAAATAGTTTTTCAGAAAATACTGTGTATTCTGATTCATTTCTGAGTACAAAGTACGTGCTAAACTTGTGCCCAGGTACTTTCTCTTCTGCATGAAGTTCTAGTGGAACTGCTAGACATACATTTGGTTTATTTTAGTCAGGAATACTGTAGTCACTTGTTGGAGAACCACAACTAAATTGCAAATATTTAAGTATACAGTTTGACTTTTACAACTGATAAATGTATAGTTAAAAAAACTATCTCGGCCCTCTGTTAGTGTTTTAGTGAAGTATATGTAAATAAGAAAAAATGGATGTTCACAGCAACCCTCACCATGAGGTAGAGCTTTTCTGTGGAGAGGTTACTTGTGGAGAACTATATAAAACAATGTTAAAATGGTGTTCTCATCACTGACAGCCATTTGCTCTCAGCCTTTTAAAGAATATATGTTTCAGTCAGTGCTCTTGAAGTCCTGGAAGTGATAACTATTTCCTTCGTTACATGAATATAATAAGCATTGTTTTTCCCAGTGTGTTTTTCTAAAAATCTTGTTTTCCATTGTTGGAATTACCTCTACCACAAATATCTGGCTGTGGATAAAGGGAAGCATTATCATGGGGTAAGGTAGGTTCAGAGCCTACAGCACATGATTTGTAGCAGCAGACTGTGTGTACGGTCTCTGCTGAGACCGATAAGCAACATCCAGTATCAGTGTCCCAATATATTATGTTTTGCAATAGTCATCAAATATAATACAAATTCCCTGACAGTATCAGAGTAATGTAGATTCTAGCATGCACAGAATATATTGCACTTGCTCATTTCCTCTCCACCGTTATTTACCTCCTTATGGAGCAGGAGGAGAGGAATTGCTCTTAATTGTGGTGAGGCTCTATGGCAAAGAGTAGGCATCACTGCTACTTGACCTTGTTGCCTAAAACTTGATGTTGCCTCCACGTGGTAGCTCTTTTATACTTCAGCACCTGGGGAAGACGTGTCTCTGCAGAGAGTCTTGGGGAATATATTTTAGCCTCTTTAAATGTATTTTTGGGGAGAGCGGAATGTAGTCCCTGGGTATTGCAAACTGCAGTTTTCCCCTGTACTTTGGTAAAAAACAAGCAGAGAAGAGGTAAGCCTTTCCTGAAGAAAAGGAAAAATTATGGGTGGTACCTGTATTGCCTAGCGTTATTTATTCTGATAAACTGGACAAAGGAATGTAGCGCAAGCTAAGTGCACAGGTGGGAAGCATGTCCTAGTATGAAATTTCTAAAATCTTCATAAAGCTGAAGTCTTTGTTTCTGTCATTTCTGAGGCAACCCAAAATTAATTCTCCACATTTGCATAGTGTCCTATGCGTATCTGACCTCAGCTATTGCTGATAGCAGGGTTTCCTGTATTGTGTCTTGAGTAAGAAGTGCTAAGATGCTGGTTGGGACACTCAGAACAGGGAATCTGGACATGAAGTATCTGTCTAGGAGGTGTGCGGGGCTTTCAGTGGTTTTATGTGGAAATTCTTGCATGCTTAACTTCAACAGACAGAGGGTGAAGTTCCTGAGGTCTAAGTGGTTTTGATAGTTTGTGGAAAGAAGGAGAGTTGCTACTGCTGCTTCCCTTTCTTTTGTTTCTGTGCTTATCTGACCTGTTGATGAGCCAGTTCTGCTAACAATAGACACTAACAACAAAACCAAATGTAGTGCGAGTACAGACTTACCAGCAATCTTATGAACCAAATTACCTCACCATGCAGTCAGACAAATCCAGAGGTAAAAGGAGTGGGTGAGTGAGTACAAGCTGCATGACTGATTACAGGGGTGTTGAGGAGTGTGCCTTCTAGTGTTAGCAGGCTCTTATCTTACATTAGTCCCATTATCTGTTTTGCACCAAACCTGAAATCCATTAGAAAAATAAAGTTTTAACAGTGTGGAGGTAGTAGCTAAACTTTATTTCTCACAGAACTTGCACCCACACATAGTGAGTTAACTTTTATTCATAAAGATTTTTGCCTTCTCTCTTAAAAGAGCAAATACCAGATATGACATTGGTAGAATTTAATGTATTTTAATATCCTCCTTTGGAAAATCAGTGCAGCAGCCTGCATTCTTCAGCTAGAATGCAAGCCATGAACGTTGCTATGCCTAGTGCATAGAATGAAACTCTCTTTAAAATATTTATGATTTTATTACAGAAGTATCAATATTGATGTTCAAATAGAACTCTGGAGGCTCAGCTCTTGAAGGCTGCTATATGTTAGAGGAATTCTGTCTGTAGTAAGCACTACGATGTCAGTGGGCTTCTGTCAACAAAGAGAGAGACTGGACTTTACAAGCTGATCTCAGCATTTGAGGTCTCTGTTCTGCTCTGATGGTCTTTAATTAAAATTTAATTCCTTTCTGAAGATAACTAGTTTAACTTGTAGGCAAAATCCAAACCACTTGTTCAGAATTATTTACCTGTGTGTACCTATTACGAAAGTTCCATTGCATTTTAATAAATGGATTTAAGCACAAAGAACTTCTTTGCGACCAAAGATTTATTTTTTTGCTGAGGTCTTACCTGCCACCACTGGCATAAACACATCATACTGATAGCAGTATCAACGTTCAAGCAGTGTGCATACAAGAACAGTAGTTATTACGTGCCTAACAATTTCTCCCATAGTAAAAGCTACTGGGAAAACACTTTTAGTGTGCTGCTTTACTGTTCTGGAGCAATGACTGTGTAGAGTTTGTGATCAAACAGCGTCACATTTAGTTACACAGGAATAGTGCTAGTGGACAGCATAGCTGTATACGTGAAGTGTCTCTTAGAGCTACCAGTGGTGAAGAGACAACACTGTGAAAAAGTATGTGCATTTCTTCTCTAAATGCCTCAGTGTTCGACTTGAGCCATGTTTGCATAGTAACTTATTTAGCTGACAAGCATGAACTTGGGTTAAAATTCGCTTCTACAACATCCAGACTTAGAAGTCAAAGGCAGGAAATTGTATTTTGTTTTCTGCATTAGCTGCCAGTGGTAGTTACAGATTTTTCTTCACACCACCACCACCACTTTCGTTTTATAACCTTTGCCTCTTTTTCTACCTGTCTTAAACGTCTCTGCTGTTCTCATGACTTGATTGATTTCCTGGTGGTTTTAGTTCTTCTGTGCAGCTTTTAAACCTTGTTTTAGGTCTTCCGAGTATTGAGACAAAGTGTTTATATGAATGGCAAAGGAGAATTATTTTTATGCTTTCTGAGGCTTTTGTTTCTCTATATTTAATCCAGCAAAAGTGCTATTGCTTATGTCTCCTTTTGATTGATTGCCTTGATTTGCAATATCTGACTCTGGGTGCTGCTCACCACCTGAAATTACCTTGCCTGCTGCTGTGGCTCTGAGGAGGGTTCCAGTTAACTAATAGTTTTCCAGAGAGACTCCGGTGCATGTGAAGTGACCTGAACTTGGAGGAAGTAGTTCTGACTGGCTGAGCAGGACGGGTGTAGTGTGTTCTCTATTTAGTAGTCTTTTGGCTGGAGATTTTAGCCCAGCTATCAGTGTCTCAAGGCTAGAATAAGTGACACAGAGTTTAATAGGCCTGGTTTGTGCAATTTGAGTCCAAACTAATGGATATCCTGTACCTGTTTTTACCTCTTCACTCTGAGATTCTGAAATCCCTTTCCCTGTAATCTTGGTGGTCCTTTTTAAGTAATTTCTGTACTTTGATTGCATTAATACATGTAAGACAATCAGAAACAGACAGTCAAAGATGATGCTTGAAAAACTGTGAAGGGTAAATTGGAAACAAGTATTAAGTCATACATGGAAAATCTTATGAATGAACTCTGGGACATGGCTCTGCAATACTAAGTTTATGCTAACCCATTTGCATGTGCTGAGAGAACTTTAAAAGCATTGGTAATGTTTTATTTCTGTCTGTTACTTATTACAAATAATGCATTTCCTTTTTTGGCTTCACAGCTGTATGTAACTGACACCGTGGGTGCCAAGCCACTGAACTATTTAGCTAGTAGACTACTGACCTTTAGTGGAAGAAGCACATTGCAAACTTATACTCCTCAATTTAGGAAGTTCTTTTCCTTGATTTTAATTTGCCTGTTTGCTAGAATATGATAATTTTGAGAGGGAGCATGTTATTTACAGCATGTGTTGAAGGTATGATCTTTGCAAAGTAATAGATGTTCTTTCTCTCTTTAGGAAATACACATAAAGGAACCCATAGAAAAGGAAGTAAATCCTCGCCTATTACCAGGTAGCTGTTGCATGTTGCATTATTAGAATCAAATAATAAAAAAATTGATTGTCTGACCAATATTTAAATATTTCATTGTCTGCAGCAAACACTGATGTAACATCAGCGTCCCAAGCAGTAGAACAGAGGTTTTGGTGTAACAGCCCACACAGACTGAAATGTTTTAAATACCTATATCTGTATGGATTGTTGAAAATTTCAGTTTTTGTAGAGTGTGGTATCTTCAGGTAGGCTGCACTTTGTAAGACAGACCAAGAATCTGAATAATTATACCCATTAAAACCTAGTTTTACTTTCTTAAGTGGAGTTCAGTTCCTGCTAATTTTAAGATTAGATCTTAATTGACCATTATTTATGCAAACTTGTGCTTGAGAACTTTAAAATAGTCCTGGGACCAGTAAAATAGGCAACATCTCCAGAACTGTGATGAACTTGTAGTAATCAACTCAAATGTTTCAGCATTCTGAGAGTTTAGTAATGAGGAAAGTTGGAACAGTTTTCAATGTTTATTTGACTGTATTAACTGTTCTTCAGTGGGCTTTAGTTTTTGAGTACACACTTGAATGTTTGCTCTTTGCAATTCCGTGTGCTGTTCTCCTACTGCTTAGAACAGGCTGTGATACAGGTACCTCTGGTTACAGAACTCCTAAAGGTGTGCAGCTGAGCAGTATTCAGTCCATCTTGAGTGATGTCGGTAACCTGGAAGGTTCTCAGTCTACTGATCATAGGACCTGTTAGGAAATTTCTTCAGGCTTACGGTTCTGAGAAGTTGACAGGAAGTTAATGCCAAGTTTAAGATAACAGTTGGAGTTTAAATTGTAATGTCAGTTATGTTGCAGGTCCATGTTTCTTTTATACAGGTGAACTGCTGCTTTGCGAGGCAAGCACAGTATACAAGTACATACAAGAAGATGGGTCAAATCGTGGCACCTATGGGAAACTTGTGTGCACAAACTTCAAGATTGCTTTCCTTGATGATGATTCTGCTTCAGATGATAATGTAGGAAGACCAATCTTTTAATTATGACCAAACAGACTTTGAAGATACGTAGTGTCTGATAAAAGTAATCATATCTTTCCCTTATATATGGATACAGAATGAATATAGGTTTATAAAAGGTTTTAATTGTAATTTGTGGAGAGTATTACTGAAATCTGAGACTGAGACTTGCTAATCAAACACCACATGTGTCGTTATGTCTCCCACCGGCTTCGACAGTAATTAACACTAGTGTGTGCAGATCTTTTCTTGAGCTCTAATGGCTGCTTGAGTAACAATGGTGGAAGACTCTTACATTAGACATAGCTTATAACTTCATACCTAGTGAATTGGTAATTTTGTGAAACTTAAGTTAAAATAATTAATTGTTTTAAATCAACGGTTTGCTTAAACCTGATTTCTGACTGCTTACCTAGTAGTGATTGCGAAAGTGTGAATGTCAGACTTACTTCTAATGTTCTATAATGTCTCTCTAGCTTGATTGTGGGCTAACATCTGTGTAACCATTTCAGGGTTCAGTGCATGAGACTGAGGAGGGTAATATTAAATGGAAGTGCTCTAGCTAATTGTATGGCTCAGCAAAGCTCTGAATGATTCTATTCAAAGTCAGATGCAAAGATTTAAAAACTGCAAAGATTTAAAAACCTAGTACTGTTGAGCTGGTGAACTTTTAAAAAGCTAAAAAGTCTTCAAATCTTAGAAGTGAGTTGAATCTTGTTTCCTTTGGTTTAGGGTGCTCAAATTGAGCTATCAAATGTAATGCCACATCTTTTTTTGACATGCTTAAGCATCTGAAGCAGTCTGGTCTATTTAGGTGACAATGTGAAGGAGAGCCTAGTATATGGATTTAAAATTCAAGGGAATCTTGACAGCAGAGAACAATAAGTATGTTTTGACACATGTTGATTGTAGTCAAAACTTTCTTGGAGTAAAATTTCAGGGAGTTTAAATAAAGTGAGGCTTCTGCAGCCAAATATGGATTTTTGGACCTTCTGAAATTAATTGGGAGAAAGCTGCAGAGCTCTTCCCACAAGATCATATGAGATGTTTCCTAAAGTTAATGGTGACCATGCTAACTTTTGTTACATAACATACTTGAGGTCGTGGGTTCATAACATGCCAATTCAACTATATTTCTCATGACAGCAGTTCAGTGTTGAACAGACACTTGATTGAGAGTAGTACAGACCTGGAAATAACTTAAATGAAGTTAACTCTATTCACAGCTGTCTTCATGTAGAATGTTATTTGCTGATGGAATGTACATCAGCCTTCCGGTAATCATATCTAACATAATGCGGTTTAATTGTGGCATGACTCAAATGTAAATTTTAGCTCTGAACTCATGGAGTGATAAAATTGAAAGGAGCCCCAAATCATTTCAAGTTTGGCAAAATGGTAGATAAGGTAATTGTGTTTTGTGTGTCTTGGTTTTACCTGGGGATAAATCTGGCTGTTATGTTGGAATGTTCCTGAGGTATTTGTTCTTTTAAGAGATTTTCTGTTTCCTGCCTGGTTCCCATAGCAAAGAAACTTCTCATTAGAGGGTCTGGATTACATCGTTACTGTATTTCCTGTTTACTGTAATGATTCTAGTTTGAAAAGTGACTGCACAGAAATGCATGCTTTGAAAAGTAAAAATGCTATCTACATTTCAAGTATAGCTGAGACTTAAATAAAACTGGATCTGCAGTTTATAAGTTATACCTGCATTTGTGTTTTAACAACTGTTCTTCAGTGTTCTGCCTTACACAACTTATACGAATTAATGCTGATATTAGAATAGATTCTGAATACATCCTTGACTTGTGAGAAGGCGCTACTGCTTAATATTATGAGATTTCTAAGAATTTTTTTCATGTTTTAGGAGCCACAATTTAAGAATAAGATCGTAGGAGTAAACGACATAACTCTGCAATGTGTAGATCAAATCTATGGAGGTAGGTGAGCTTTCTCCTTTTCTTTTAACATGGTGTTCTTTGTCTGGACACATACATCCTTTTTAGAAAACTGGTAAGAGTTGTCACTTTGGAAACTAGGATTGGGTAGTCTGGAAAAAAAAACAGCTACAGTTATATTTAATGATGAAATGACGGATCTGTCAGATCTGCCAGAGCTATGTTTTGATGAATTATCTTACTGGGACAGACAAAACAGTGCCTTCAAAATGCCATGATTCAAAGCAGTGTACTGGGAAAAGTCTCTGATTAAGATTGGTGCACAAGGATTTTCTGGTGTATTAACTATTTCTATAAATATGGAAGTATTCACTTCATTTGAGCAGCAGCAGCACTGCAGAGAGGAACAAGTGCCAAATTCATGAACAATAGGCTTTGTTTATCTAAAGGAACTTCGTTTTATTCCAGTATCACAGCATCACAAGGTTGGAAAGGACCTCTGAGATCAGCAAGTCCAACCTATAACACAACACTAACACCAACCCATCATCTAAACCATGGCACTCAGTGCCTCATCCAGTCTCCCCTTAAACACCTCCAGGGTCGGCGACTCCACCCCCTCCCTGGGCAGCCCATTCCAATGGCCGATCACCCTTTCAGTGAAGAACTTCTTCCTCACATCAAGTCTAAACTTTCCCTGATAAAGCTTGAGTCCATGCCCTCTAGTTCTGTCACTGGTCACCTGAGAGAAGAGACCAATCCCTGCCTGACTACAACCTCCTTTTAGGTAGTTGTAGAGAGCAATGAGGTCTCCCCGAGCCTTCTCTTCTCTAGACTAAACAGCCCCAACTCCCTCAGTCGCTCCTCGTAGGGCTTGTGCTCCAGCCCCTTCACCATCTTCATTGCCCTCCTCTGGACACACTCCAGCATCCTGACATCTTTCCCAAACTGAGGGGCCCAGAACTGCGCACAGAATTCATGTTGTCTTCAGAGTGTTAAAGGAGAAAGAAAATGAGATTTTAATTTACAAGTAAATCAAAGAATTTTGCTACAGGGCTTACAAGTATGCCTGTATTACTGAAAGGCTAAATGGGAATGGGGCTGGTAATTTGCAAGGGATGGCAAAGGCTTTATTGGAAAGCCTGACTTTGGAGTAGTGTTAAGAGTATTCAGAGTATTTATGAATGGTGGTGTGCATTTGTGAAGAAGTAAATCAAAGTGAGACTGGTGGAGTCTGTTTAGTTTCATATATAGTAGCCTAGCTGTCAGCATGTGAAGTTGTGGAATGATATATCTTCAAACAAGTGCACAAAAGGCTCTCTTGGTGACTAATTTATGGTGGTTAAAAAAATGCATTTCTTTTAGGAACTTTGAATGGTCTCAGTTGTTTCAGAACTTTCCTTTGGGTGAAACTACTAAACTATGTTCTTTGTGTATCTCAGAACTTTGAACTTATCACGCAGTGAGAACGTGACCAGAAATAATCACTGTGCAGCTGGCTTGCTGCAAGTTTGGTTTCTACCTTGCAGGAAGCAGTTTGAGTGTATTAGCACAACAACTTGCCAGTCTGTGTTGTAGGATGCTTGTTTTGAATTGCTGAAACTTAGGCTTGAATTAGTTTCTTGAGAACTTTGGAAAGTGAAGCAGGGTTAACTATTAGCTGAGGGCAAAGTTCTTTTTGATATTTACTCAGACTTTTAATTTTGCAGTTTATGATGAGAAAAAGAAGCTTCTAACTGGACAGCTGAGAAAATACCCAGAGAAGCTAATTATCTACTGTAAAGACCTTAGAGTATTTCATTTCTGCCTGAGATACACAAAAGAAGAGGAAGTGAAAAGAGTAAGTGTAGAAACTTGCTTTGTTTTTTTCTTAAGCTTAGTGTTGGGTGTTTAGTTGTGGGGATAAGGGAAGGATGAAATTCACCCAGAGAAATCGCTTAAATCTGAAGTGTTTTCTGATAAGTCCCAATCGAGAAAGTAAAAGACCTTGATTTCTAGCTAACTACTCATTAAACATAGTTTTGAATAGCAGTTAAGAAGATCAGATGCATTGGCTTTTTGAAGAAGGCTGGAGCTTTAAGATATGACATGAGTCAGCTTCAGCTCAGGCAAACTTGTAAAGTTCTGTTTGTGACTCATAATTTTATTACGTTTTAGACTTCAGCTTTTTTCATGTGAAAGCAGTTATTTTCCTGATAACTTGAGTTTGTTTGACTGGTGAACTCAAAACTAAGAGCTTGCTTCCCTTATTGAAGTAATAACCATCATTCAGAAATTTGAACATGTCTTGCAGACAACAGAGAAAGCTTTTTAAAAGTAATTTTTCAGCTGTTGGGGACAGAACCTGTTAAATAATTTTGTTTAAAATATGGGAGGGGAGTAAAATATCACTTTATTTTACACTCTGTGTCTGTGTGTTATCTTTTGGTCCCTTCCTAGATCGTCAGTGGTATAGTTCATCATAGCCAGACTCCTAAGCTGCTTAAACGTTTGTTTCTGTTCTCTTATGCATCAGCTGCCCCAAACAACACAGGTAAATATTTTTCTGGTTTTGATTTGTATTTGTTGCGTACTGCTAGTTCCTTAAGTAGTCTGGGACACTTGGTAGCTGAGTCTGTGCTTGGCTTATGACTCTCCCTCACTGGCAGATGGCCTCAGAAGATTAATTTTTCTCGTTATACATTATTAAACTTGTTAAGAATCTGTAAATTGTCTGATGTTGGTTTTCATATTCTTCAGAGTAGTTGCACAAGAAATTTTCCAAGCAAGAGTAGCATCACTGACTTGAAAACTTTCTGATCAATGTGTGCAAATGCTTCTTGTGCTTCTGACAATAGTACTCTCATCTAGGTAATAGTTTTCCTATTTTATCAGAGTTTTTTCTGTACTATTGTAGTGAACCAAACTTCCTGCTCTTAATTACAAAATTATTACATTTTCAGTGGCATCTGACAAAGTATTTCCCTTTTTGCTTTTATTTAAGTGATCTGTTTCTCCCAGGCAACTGCAAAAAAAGCATGGGTTTGCATAGCACAATTTTGGTAGACATCGGACTTCCTCTTATAGCTGACCTATTACATAATCTTGTCACTTGATCAAACTTGGCCACATAATACAGTGAGCTGCAAAATTCAAAATAAAATATTGTCAATGCACTTTATAGTGTTGCGTAGTTGAGACTTCAGCGGAAGTGATAGTGATGTTTTGAATTAGGAACCTGATTCTTAGTGCACCAGGAATTTCTGTTCCTTTCACGCAAAGAAGTTTTGAGGTACCCAAGGTACACTTACCGAAATATATCAAGGAATTATGGAATCCTTGAGGTTAGAAAAAAACCTCTGGAGATCCTCTAGTCATGTTCCTGTCCATCTGCCTCTATTCAGAGTAGAGTTAACTTTAAAAAGTCATGTCCAGTTGGGTTTTGAATATCGCCAAGGACTGAGACTCCACAACATTTCTGGACATTATTTGACTGTCTTCATAGTGAAAAAGTTTATTATTAAATTAAATGGGATTTCCTGTAGTTCAGCTAGGCTGCACTGCCTTTTGTCACATCACTGGATACAACTGAGTATCCATCTTTACTCCTCCCCACTGCTTCCGCCCCCTGCCCCCTGGTGAGGTATTTATGCACACTGGAAAGGTTTCTTGCCCCTCTGTACCCTGGTGAGCCTACTTTTCTCCAGCCTGAATGATCCCAGCTCTAAGTGTTTCCTCGTGTATCAGGTGCTTCGTGCCCTTCAGTGATGTTAATAGCCCTTCCCTAGACTTTGTCCTGTCTTGTACTGAGGAGCCAGGCACTGGTTGCAGCACTCCAGGCATGGCCTCACCAGTGCTGAGCAGAGGACAACAGTCACCTCATTCAACCTGTAAGCAATGGTTACCCTAATGCTGCCTGAGAGTACCTTGGCAGCTTTTGCTGCACGGACACATTGCTGTCTCAGGTAGTTGCTGCAGACCTCATCTATAACTTATCTCTGGTTTGAACTACAAACTACTACAAAAGCCTTTTCGAGGTAGAGGCTGAGCAAATGTGGGAAAAGCCTAGTCTTTATAGCAACATTGAAGTGTCGTGCCAGGATTCCTTCATATTTTAATAACTATCTTCAATAATAAATAC
This sequence comes from Tapera naevia, assembly GCA_033556795.1. Taxonomy (NCBI): domain Eukaryota; kingdom Metazoa; phylum Chordata; class Aves; order Cuculiformes; family Neomorphidae; genus Tapera; species Tapera naevia. The sequence continues at coordinate 1,142,168 of JAUMJJ010000092.1, read as the reverse complement.
CTAGGTCTCATTATTTATGAAGTTTTTAGATGACAAATTAAGTAGACTTTAGAAATTGTTTTATGCCTCTTATAGTCTACTCTTAAAATCTTAACTTATCCCTTAGAACTCATTAATAATGTTCTGTTTCCAGCTGTAAATTTTTCATCTACCTTACCATCTTACAGTGGAAAGTTTAAGCTTGCCATTGTATCTTCCATGGAAATTCTAGTTCAGTTTGGTATTTCGATGTTAGCAGGATACTTAATTATGACACGTGTCTAAAACAATTGGCCTTACTCCATAAATTATATAGTTTTTATACATGATCTGAGGCTCAGTCAACCTGCAGTCTTGACTGTTGCTGAGTTGCTAAGTAGAAATAGTTCTCAATTGAAATGATTAAGACTGAATTGCTGTAATGAGTTTTTCTGCTCTTATCAAGTGCCTAATATGTTCTATTCAGTGCAAACCTTCTATCTGTGGTTAAAGAATGGACTTCAAAGGAAATGCAATATCTGAATTGCAGAAAGATTTTTGGTATGACTTTTAATTCTACATTTAAGTTTATATTATTAGATACCAGTCAGCTGCACTAGAGTACAATGGTATTTGGTGCATAGCACTCTGGGTTTTAGGCTGGCTGTGAGGACAGCCTCAGCTGTATGGAGGTTCCGTAAAAACTGATTAGTTTCTAAAAGAGAAACTATTCCTGAAGTGATTAGTTAAAACAGTATTTGACAGAAGATTTGTTAAACATCAGACAAAAGCAGTGTTGTACAAAGGTGTTTTATCTTTGACTTGAGGCTTGCTGTGCACAAGAGGTTTTTCTTGCTTACCTTAATGGAAACTATTGACTTGATTTAGAAATGCTTTCATGTTAGAGTTGCTGAGAGTCTGCGTAGTTAATGTTATTAATGTCTGACAGATGGAAGAAACCGAACTGTGATGTTTGATACTCTTGAGGACTGGCGCGATGAGTTGGAGCGGACCAAAGGGAATGTGAAATACAAAGCAGTGACTACCAATGAAGGCTACAGAGTCTCTGAAAAGTAAGCTTGACCTGATTAATAGTGAACATCTCATTAAGAGTTGCAAAAATCAGTGCCGCCTTTGATGCTAGGCATTACACATTTCTATAGGATTTTTTAAGGATTTTTTTTCATTTTGATTTATGGGATACTCTGATTTGGAACCTCAGGAGGTCATCTTACACAACCCATGCTCAAGTAAGGTTGACTTCAACAGGCTACTCAGGGCCTTGGTCAGTCAAGATTTAAGTATCTCTAGGGGTGGATAGTACCACACTAAAATGGAAAAGAAAACATGGAAGTCTGGCACCCACACTTTTGTTGTACTTGCTGGTCATGACAATATTTTCTCAGTCCTGTACTTTTACTGTCATAAAATTTGAATTTCTGTGCGCTTTGGATTTTCTGTTTTGGTTGGGGGGCAGGGTGGGGAGAGAGTAACTGTTTTAAAGAGTATCTGTGAAGTGTGATGGTAGGAGTTAAGTTGCATTGCCTGTAGTGGAAGGTTAGATAGAGGTGTATGCTCTGCCAGTTTAGCTAAGTAGTATCAATCAGTGAACCCTTTAGGATTGTATACAAGGCTTTGTGTACTACTGTTGTTTAATAATCAAATCCTGAAAGGCTTTGTGGACCTTGGGAACAAACACCAATTTTCAAAGAAATCTTTAACTATGTATTCTAGAACCTTGTCTTGAGAGACCCAAGCTGAGTCTGAGTAGTCATCTTTGTTGCTTTTGGGGGCCTTGAACATAAGTAGTGTTGGCTGGGACTGGAAATTCACGATATGTTAAATGGCATTCTTGAATTGTGATGTGAACTGCTTACAAGGCATGGAAACAGAACTAGTTATCTAATAGTACAGAGGTATCTTTTGAAACAATAAAGAGTGGTCTTAATCAGTCTTAGATGTTACGATTGCGTGTAGGACGTAATTGCAGCCTCGGAAGGGCAGGGAAATGTTACAGTGAAAATAATGAATAGCTCAAGTTTGGAAGAAAATACCTTATCCAGCTGAAAATAAAGGGAGGGTGCTCAGGACAATATAATTATCTAGTAGGAAGGATTATTGTAGCTATAACAGTGAATATATAATTAGCATGTGGGCTAGAACACTCACCATCATTAAAAGAAGATTGGAAATTGTTCTTTGTTCAGTTTTTAAGTGCAAGAAACTCTTTTTCATTTTAGGCTGCCATTGTATTTTGTTGTTCCTATATGTATTTCTGAGGAGAGTATCTTGAAGTATGAAGGCAGAGGCATTCCTGTAAGTATATATGCATGGCTGTGGGTGAGAAATCTTACTGAGAAGGCATACTTTCAACAAGCATTTCAGATATTACTGCATAGTATTTTTAGAACTCCGTTTTAACAGCTCACACTTACACCTATTCACCTACAGAAGGGGTGAAGATGCTGGGAAGGAGAGGTGCTCAAAGTGTTTTCTATTCCCCTTAAACAATGTAAATCAAAATGGGGGTTCACAGCCCCTGTTTATTTACACCAGGTGTCTGATGTCCAGCAGTCTTCATGTACTACTTGTCCATCTATCCATTTTTTTCATGAGACTGAGTACTGACTGACATCTAGCTGGGGCAGGATTTAAGGCTTGAAGTGCTGTTTGGATGTTGAAGACCATGAATGTGCAGATATAGCTGAGTACCTTCAGTTGCCCAGCTTGGGCCCTGGGAGGTAGTAGGGCTGTGATGACGCAGCATGTTTACAAATCCAGGTAGCCCAGCTGAAATACTAGTTCTACCAGTCTCAACAGAAAACAATGCTAAATACTCTGGTTTGTGCCCTGTAGCAAGCTGGCTTTGGCTTCCTGCCTCATACCAGAGTTTAAGCACCATTAAGACAGAGTAGATAGAAACAAGAAGCAAAGTAACCTCATTTATGAGGTGTATGTCCATCAAGCTTGCCAAGCAAAACTGTATTCATTTCATGCTATTAAATTAATCACTCCATTGAGAAGAGTCTTGCCCAGTTTGTCTTTTCAGGTAGTAAAGTTCAAAATAGTTTGGTTCACCTTTTCTCAAATACTCAACCAGACAAATTACAGTGGCTATTACACAGAAAGAGAAATTACTTTTTTTTATTGCACCTTAAATTGTTCAGTGGCTTTGTGGAACTTGTCTATCTATTTCCAAATAATTTTTGGGGAACTACTGTCAAAATAGCTTGACCATAATTGAGCCATAGATATTTTGATCACTCTTTTTCACCTATAAGCGCAGCTGAGAAAGTAATCTTCTGATACAGTTTGACATTTTATGTTTCCTTATGCCTGTGTAAAGCTTAACTTAAAACTTGCAAGTGATTAACACATTGTGCTGAGGTACGTGGTTTTGGTGTAGATACTGATGTTTGCCCCTGCTAATGGGTTCATTGAATACACCAAAAATTCAGTAAATCGCAGCATAGATAAATATATTCTGATCACTCAGTCACCTAAGCAAATACTTTGTGCAGAATAGCTTCCCAGTTTTTAATCACCCAGTAAATGTCTTTCTGCAGATTTGGTGTTGGTCTTGCCATAATGGTGCTGCTCTTCTCAAAATGTCTGCATTTCCCAAAGAACAGGATGACATCACTGCACAAACGCATAAAGCCTTCTTGGATGGGTCAGTAATAGCTATTCTGTCCACAACACTTTGCTTGGTATGGACCTTGCTTCTCTTTTTCCATATGTCTTTCTATGTCTTTAAGCTTGCACGCATCAGGAAACAAGCTCTAGAGCTAAAAGTAGTGTTAGGTAGAAGAATGGGTTGAAGCCCTGAGGCTAACAGCATCAGTCAATTGTGTAGGACTGTAATGTTGCTGAAGGCTTTTTTTGTGGACATACACATACATATCTCAGATGAATTTCTGTACAAAATGTGGCTTGTTATGAGGTAAAGCAGCACTAGAGCTTGCAGGTCTTAATTACAGTTAAAATATCATTAGCTGATGGGCTCAATTATGTGTAAATGTAAGTGTAGTCAAGCAGCCATCTCTACACATGAATTTACAAGCAGAGTTTTAAACATTGCTGAACTCTGTTGTCTCCTTAGAACTAGATTTGTATTCTTAAATTAGTTTTAAGTCTCCTACAATGACTGAGACAATCAGAGTTCACTCCTGCCGCTTCAGATGTGATGGCAGACAGTGCTTTGCTTCAACTGCGTTAGTGAACTGAATTAGCTCAGAAGTCTAAAAACCGCCAAAGTTAACGTAAGTGGAAGAGGGCAGCTGCCTGGCTGAGAGTTAAAAAACTGACTTGCTGGCTTTTTTAACCTGTTAGGTGTCCTAGAGAGAACTTCTTTCTTAGCAGCAAACAGTTAGATCAGGCTAGTGTGTGCAGTTTGTACTGCTTCATCACTAGCTCCTTTCTCCTAATAGAACCGGTTAATCACACAGACCTAACAGAAAACTTGATAAGGCTCTTAATCTCTTGGTTTTAAAAATCAGTTATACCCTTAGACCCTTCCTGTGGATCCTCTGATGTTCCTCCCTTGAAATGGGGAAGTTAACATGACTTACGGCTCTTTGTAGTGCTGTTTCATAGTGTGAAAGTAAGTAGAAGTAGCAGTGAGCTGTAATGAGGCAGCAGCTAATATTTTTATCTCTTGTCTGTGGCTATCTGAACTTGGGGCAGTATTGGTGGTTTTCTCTGCTGTAGAGTTCTGGTGGTTAACCACTAATACTTAAAAATGTATCTACAAATTATACATGAGGGTGTGTTAACTTACTGATATAATAGTAGTCTGAACTCAAGCATACAGCAGATGTTTACAATTAACAGCTTCTTTTTCAATGAAAGCTTTCTAGAGCCAGATCTTTTAGCACAAATTGTTTACTTCAGTTTGAAGGAAGTATTGTAATTGACAAATGATTGCTTTCCCTCAATTCTCTTACCTGATGGATCTTCTGGTAGGTCTATTAACATGCATTTCTGATGTGGATGGTGCAGGCTTCTGTGCTGCAGCATGCAGGAAACAAAGTACTCTGTCCTGTGTGGACAAGTGCCCACAAGGCCCCAGATCTTGACAATAGAAAGCCAGCAGGACATCAGAGGTATTTTCTAAGCCGATGTTCATCTGAGCTGTGGAGTCTGAACAAAAGGCGACATTCTCAATCCAAACCAAAGCTTCTTTTGGCCTGATACTTTTTCCTCTCGTCGTAGTGGTATAGGGAGGTACAAGGCAGGTGTACAGTCTTGTTTGAGTCCAGGTTGTTTCTTCTTTCTTTTACTTGAATGTTTCATTAGCAGAACTGGCAGCTGGGTATGAGAATGTAATTTGGTTGATAAAAGTCAAGAATAATTTTAAGTATCTGCTAGGAAGTTTAGGTGTTTCTATCCATCTCCTCTTTATGGATTCAACTCTGAATAGCCTGCCAGTAAAGTAATTCTGGTGTGTCTAGGGCAGGCAATACTAAAGAAGCACCAGTAAACATAAAGTGATGCTTATAATATTGCTAACTGCACAAATAGGCACAAATATCATTTTATCGGTGTAACAGTTAAGAGCAGCAAAACGTATAATATGCTTCTAGGCCAGCTTCCAGCAAGTATTGAAAACTGCATGGAGACTATTAGCTTTCCAGGATGTATATCTTTTCATCTTACAGCCGTTTTCCAAACCATGCCTATTAACTTTGTCTTTGGTGATAATAGTTTGTGCATTATTTGACTTGTGAAGCAGAAGTTTTAATCTCTTGATGATTTGATTTAGAATCTATAAGACAATTAGCAAACCTCCCTATGAACTCTTGAAGATGGATGACTTGTCAAGCAGCCTTCCATCTCTGCAAGATATCCAGACTGCATACACAAGATTTAAACAGCTGTTTTTAGTAGGTAAGTCAATCTTCGGTCTTTTGGCTCTGAAGTAACTGAGATGCAAAGCATAACGAAACTGTTGTATGAATGCAGTCCTTGTCTTAATTAATATCTTGCTTTTGACAGTTGTTAGAAGCAGACTTTGGAATATGTAATTGAAGTCTGTGCTTATGGCTGGCCTTAATGGAGATTCGTAGTTCTTAGACTTATTACATCTTGCTAAGCAGTCACAGTATCTGAAAATTACTTTCAAAGAGAGTAAATACATAGTTTAAATGTTAGTGGGATTGAAATTTGTGGCAGATATTTTATCTTCTGTAGTCCATTGAAATTGAATGTTAAGGTTTAAACTTTTAAGCCATTGTGCTATGTACAGATTTGAGACTAAATGGTAATTAATTTTTGCCTTAGCTTTTCTTACAAACTAGTAACATCTCAAAACATAGGAAATGTGAGCCTGGCATAAAATTCTGTCAGTCTGGCTGTGGTGCTAAACATGATTACTGTAAAAAGTAAGTCCACTTGAAAAGAGTAAAACTGCATTCTATTAAGTGTCCTTGTCTTACAGCTTTTAAAAATAGACATCACTGACTTTCTTGGCCATGAGGGCACGTTGCTGGCTCATGGTCAACTTCTCCACCAGGATGCCCAAGTCCTTCTCTACAGAGCTGTTTTCCATCAGGTCAGCCCATCACCTGTATTGGTGCATGGGGTTAATAATAAAATCATAGAATCATCTGGTTGGAAGAGACTTTTGCGATCACTAAGTCCAGCTGTACCTGTCCACTTAGTAAACCATGTCCCTAAGAAACTCATCTATCCGTCTTTTAAACACCTTCAGGGATGGTGACTCAGCCACCTCCCTGGGCAGCTGTTCCAGTGCCTTCACCCTTTTAGTGAAGACATTTTTCCTGATGTCTAATCTGAACCTCCTCTGGTGCAACTTGTGGCCATTTCTTTTTGTCCTGTCTCCTGCCACTTGTGAGAAGAGACCAGTACTGACCTTGCCACAGCCTCCTTTCAGGCAGTTGTAGACTGTTGAGGTCTAGAAGCTGAGGTCTCCCTCAGCTTCCTCTTTCCAAGCTAAACAACTCCAGTTCCCTCAGCTGCTCCTCGTAGGACTTTTTCTCCAGCCCCTTCAGCAGCCTCATTGCCCTTCTCTGAATGCATTCCAGCACCTCAATGTCCTTCTTGTAGTGAGGGGCCCAGAACTGCACACAGTACTCAAGGTGTGACCTCACCAGTGCTGGGAACAGGGACACCATTGTTTCCCTGGTCCTGCTGGTCACACTGTTTCTGATACAGGCCAAGATGCCATTGGCCTTCTAGGCCACCTGGGCCACTGCTGGCTCATATTCAGCCAGTTGTCAACCAACACCCCCAGTTCCTTCTCCACTAGGCAGTTTCCAGCCGCTCTTCCCCAAGCCTGTAACACTGCATGGAGTTATTGTGTCCCAGGTGCAGGACTTGGCACTTGGCCTTGTGGAACCTCATCCCATTGGTTTCAGCCCATCGATCCAGCCTGTCCAGATCCCTCTGCAGAGTTTCCATTCCTTCAAGCAGATCAATACTACCCCCCCCCCCCCAGCTGCAGAACCCTACACTTTGTTGAAATTCATTAATGACTTTGTGTTATTGTATTTGGCATCCTGGTTTATCTTAGCTATTCTGCTTTTGATTGCAGTTTCAGTGGAAACTGGTTAAAAGCCTTTTCAGGTATTCTTACATTTCGTAAATTTGTGTTACCTCTTTGTGAAACCCGTTTGTGTTTCTGGCTTTAATGGTAATGACTTTCAAAATCCAGCCTCCCTATGTTAAGGTTCAGATAGCTTATGCTTCAGAATCAAAGCAACTGGAAATTGAATAACAATCGCCTGTGAAATGCAACAGATTTATTTACTTGGTTCAGTTGCTATGAAAGTACAGCATACTTTTTTCTAAAAGCGGCAGTGCTATAAAACTTCACTGGTGTTTGTAGGATTACCTTACTTCCTCATTTCGATATAGGGTGTCGACTTAACAGTGATTAGGATTTATTGATTCCTTAGTAGTATTTGTTTTATAACAGTTCGTGACTGGAGTAATACAGTGTATGGCTGCTAATTAGCACTATGTATATGTAAACAAACCAGTATGTTTTTGTTTTTGTTTTTTTGTAGATAACAGTACAGACTTCTGGGCAACTGATGTGAAATGGTTTTCGTTACTGGAGAGCACAAACTGGCTAGAGATAATCAGGTTTGCTATACTTTCTGGGTTTCAGATAGTTGTTAGATGCATTTGTACTGTTTTTTCTAGCTAGTTTCTTGAAATACAACAACATCCTTCACTTCCAGTAGGAAAGAAAATTAAGACAGACATGGTCACACTTATACATATTTCTACAACTTGAGACAGTAATTTAACAGTGCAGGTTTGTGTTAAGCCTCCCATATTAAAGGATGTGAGAAGCAGCAGATCATTCTAATTGCAACTCTGCAGCACACTTATTAAAACTTTCACTTAGTCACCTTCTTTCAAAACTAAAGAATCCTGTTTGTTTCTTGCATGAAACCTATTCTGTGTCTCTGACTAGCCTTGCCCTTCTTCTCTGTACTCTCTACTTCTGTAATATCCTTTAGGACGGGATGAACTGCACTGTTCAAGATGTTAGCCCACCAAAGATTTATAAAATGACAGTTGTTCTCAGTTTTGTCCCCTTCCTCTCCTGATTGTTCCTCCAGTTCTTTTTTCTTCTCTCAGCAGTCCACAGTAAGTGTTGGAATGGTGTTGGCTGACTCAAGGCTTGTTACAGTGGAATGTTGAGGGGGGTTTATTTGTTTTCAGTGTAACTTTGTGCTAGCTGTATTGTCTGCTGGTTTATTCTGTGATCAGCTTGTTACCATGAAGTGCTTCTGCAGTCAGCTTCAGTACTTTCTGGTCTTAATAACAATCATATTGATAGTTATTCACTCCTTAATCCAGGATTTAAATATATCTTAAATGAGAGGTTCTGGGTGAAGATCATGTATTGAGAAATGCATTGACATAACCAGGATCACAAGTAGTTTAAAGTAAACGCCAGCCCAAGTTCCTGTCCTTATGTTGTTTTGAGAGTGGTCATTTCCATACTTGGATCCAGTTCCTTCCTGGATCAGCATGTTCTTGGCTCCTGCAGTTATTAGGAATGCCTTCTCAGCTATTTTAGATGCTAGAACAAAGAATCTGACAACTCCACACTTATGAAAAAAACTGTCAGCTTGTATTAGCGACTGAAGCAGTTGTAAGAGTCCTAATTTGTGTGCAGGCTTTTGCTGAAGATAACTGACTTTATGAAGAGTTATGTCTAGAAACCAGAGGTGTTAACAACTGGTTTTCTCTTATCTTTAATTCCACTCGGTCTTCTTGTGTAATGATAATCTCAGAATAAATTTTGCGTGTTTACTGATCTCAGCCTCTTAAAACCAGATTATGGGAGAAATATAGAATGTAGTAGACTGGAACATAAGTGTGGTGATGTTGACTCTTTCCAGGATAAGGATCTGGCCCATAGCAATTGTAATACTTTGGTGTGTGTGTGTGTGTGTGCTGGCTGCTGTTGATCCAGAATAAAGTATTATTTTACAGATGTACAAAGGTAACCGGAAATGCATGACCAGTAGCCAAATAAAAATATCTCTTCAAAGTTTGCTCTTGAGGCTAAACAGTTCTTCGTTTACACAAGTCGAGCATGGATTTTGTTGTTTTAAAACACTCTTCAAGTTTAGTATGACATTCTAACCCCTTTTAAGGAAACTAATGTAAGAAACTGAGTTGAAAGAATCCTATGGAAACATTAATTTGTCTTTTCCTGTATCACAACAGGCGAGTCTTGAAGAAAGCAATAGAAGTTGCTGAGTGTCTGGAAAGACAGCACACAAATGTTCTCCTTATAGGTAAGAATTTAATGAGTTCAGCCTATAAATATTTAAACATTTCTTTTTAGTTTCTTTAAATGCAGCTTAATACATAAGTTTATAATTATGGTAGAGGCTGGTAAAATCCATAAGTACTCAAAGTACCAAACACCTACATATCTCATGCTCTTGGAAATGCTTCCTGCTGTTAAAAAAAACCAAAACAAAACACAGTAAGCATAGTTCTAGGCTAAGAGAAATATAGTGTGAATAAGGTGGATGCTGATAAATTGGCAGGAGAGTCATGCTACCTCTTGTTGATGTTGTTCCTGTTTCCTAGCTTGTTTTCTTAAAGGTCTCCTAGACCTTTTGCTGTAATTTAAGGGGGTGGATACACATACACAAAGAACATGGAGAAAGGAAGACTTTCTTTATCTTCTAGATACATGCTGAATGCTATTTAGTGTCTTTACATAAAAGAATATGCTTATTGTACTCATCTTGAGCAGTTTGTTTCCCTACATTGAGTAAAGCAATCATATGTAAAACTAAACTCAATGTTAACCATTAAACTATTTTTGAATAACTTCCCACACACTGCTGTTTGAGAAACCTAGCAGGGGGAAGAGGTGTTTCTAGAAGGCACCTGAAGGTTGAGGTATGCATGTTGCATGAGAAGGCCATTTCACACCTTTCATGCAGGATGGGAAGAGTGAGGGTGTATATCTGGCCTGGTGGCAAAAGGCAGGAGGGCAGTTAGTGCATTGTGGGAGACTGGAGGGCGTAGGCATCAAAGTTATAGTAGTAAAACATTGGGTTTTGTGGGTTTTATCATCAAAGTATTATCCTAGTATAAATGTGCAAGAAACCTTACAATTTCATGAAGGGAAGTATTTGAAACATGGATTGACTTGTCTCTGGTATAAAACTTGCATCTCTGATCTTGAAATACAGTTTTGTTTGTGTGAAGCTAGCAGTATATTGCTTTCTTAACCCTAAGTTTTAGGAATGGCTTAGTAGACAATGTAGTTTCTGTTCTGTTCCGTAGAAGAGAGTGCCACTGATCTGTGCTGTGTAATCTCTAGTCTGGTTCAAGTGATGATGGACTCATACAGCAGAACAAAGTCAGGGTTTCAGAGCCTTATTCAGAAGGAGTGGGTAGCTGGAGGACATGGCTTTTTGGATCGTTGTAATCACTTACATAAAACTGACAAAGAAGAGGTATGACTTTTTTGTTACTTAATATTTAAAAATTTACTCTGCTCAAGAAGGGGTTTATATGCCAATCCAGAAGTTCCAATTACTCTGAGGATCTTTTAATTTTACATTTTGATTTATAGGTTGTTTTTTTGTACAGCTTTTTTACTATTGTTGCTGTTCAGAGTTCAGCAATGTCTTTATAACTAAGGAGAAGAAATCTAAAATTTCCAATACAGTCTTGTTGTCTTTTGAAAGAAGTGAATCTAATGTCCTTTTAAACTGTGTTAAGTGGTAGTAGTGCCGACAGAAATAACTCGAGTGGTGCCTATTCTTGTCACATCTAGAGTTTAACTTTATACTGTCTTGTTAAATGTTGCAGTCTCACCATTTTTGTTTATATTTTGTGAATAGATCAGATGACTGTACAGAAAATAAATCCTAGGTGTAAACTGACTAGTTCTGATAAAGAATTGCTATAAATTATTTTTGTTTGCTTTAAAAACTTTAAAAGGCTGCATAGCAGCAACTTTGATAGCAAGTTAATGTGTACAAATTCAGGTTAGAAAGTGTTCATCTCCTCTGTCAACCATTGGTAAAGGGTAGCTCAGATGATATTCTTTGGAGTTCAGCCAAAGTTATATGCAGCATTTCTGTAGTTAACCAAATTGCTTTCCTTAAGATTCATATTTAGAGACACTAAATGCTATAAAATAAGTAATCTGCATGGTGGAACATAATTTTTTTTTCTGAAACTGGTGCAATATTTTCTCAACTTAGGCTCCTGTTTTTCTGCTCCTGCTAAACTGCGTTTGGCAGTTGGTACAACAGTATCCTCCAGCATTTGAGTTCACAGAAACTTACTTAACTGTCTTGTCAGACAGCCTCTACGTGCCTATTTTTAGCACTTTCTTCTTCAACTCACAATATCAAAAAGACACTAATACGGTAAGAATTTTTTTTGTGGTTGCAATGTGTTGGAGAACAGGTTTGGCCAACAAGCAAAGAACACTCAAAGAATCCCTAGCAGCATGTTTTTCCATAGTTATTTTAAGGGTGGTGCCTTGAAGGGTGAATGAGTGCAGCTTTGGGTTTAATGAGTCAAATTCAGGACTTGGGAGTTTATGATGACAAACAGAGGATAACTCAAATATATTAATTCTAATGTGTGGCTATGGTTTCATGTTTATTGCTCTTCAGTGAAAATGGAGCTCCTTAAATTAACAGGAGCTCATTAGGAATATCCTGCTGTCCTGCAAAATAAGTTATCTATTAAATTCTCGTGTAGTGTGCTCTGTTCTATTCCACAATCAACATTCCCTGAAGGTTGATTTACATTTGCTTCATGCTTGTCTCTAGCCTAAGAAGCTGGAAGCGATTGCAGCATCCTCTGTGAGGCTGCACAGAGGCAAAAAAATTGAGATCGCTGTCTTGCATGTAAATAAAGCGTTCATCATAAAATTTAAACTGGTAGTGCTTCATAAATGAAGTTAACTTTTAATGTTTGGAGAGGTGTATACCACAAATCCTAACATGCCCCTGTATTTGAAAATTTCAAGTGTCTGTCCTGCCCAATTTTGAAAACTTTGTTTTCTCTTAGGATTACTTAAGCTTATTTTGAACAGTGAAGGGCATTCTTGGTGCTTTTCTGATTGCACTGTTGAAATGAAATACTGTCTGAAATTGCAGTTAATTATGCAGAGTTGAGCCTCTGTATCTGTACTCACATCTAATAGTGTTCAGCTGTTAAATACATAAGAATTGTGTGTTGTTGCAACACTGTGGCCTCTTCTATTAAAAGCCAGTTTCTTAATTTCACCTTGACTTGGTCAGAATTCCTCCCTAGCAGTATTAATTGTGACTTGTTTGTTTTGGCAGAGCGGTGAAAGCTTCAAGACACAAAGCGGTCCTTTCAGATTTCTGACTGTGTGGGACTGGTCTGTGCAGTTTGACCCAAAGGCTCAGGCTTTCCTGAACAACCCTCTTTATGCAGAGAAGCCAAAACCAGATAAAAGTCAACGGAAAACTTCACGATTCAAAGTAAGATATGTGCTGCTTTTTTTATTATAAAAATATTTTGCACAACTCATACTTCAAATCTACTCACAGCGAAGTATCGGTGCAAAGTTTAACTGACAATATACATGTGCATCTCAGTGACCTGGATCTAAATAATGCTGTTTGCACCCACCTCAGTTATAAATCATGTTTTTGCATTACTGTGCGTAGCTATGAGCTTAGGGAAATTTTTATTTGTACTTCTGTGCAAATGTAGTGGTAACTCATTTTAACTCTAACTCATTTTAGCTTTGGTAACTGCAGGTGAGTTGTTTGAAGTGAGTTTGTTTTGTCGTTCCATGGAATACCTAACTGAAATACACAGCAGGATTATAATTTTTGTCTGAGTATAATTGTAATGTGTGTGTGTGCTCTTGGAGGCCAGGGGAACAAAAACAACAAAGACTGTCTGCATTATGTAGGATTATGGTTGGACCACCCCATTACTGGAAAGCAGCACAAATTCAGTCTGGAGTAGCCTCTTCCAATTGTAATATCCCTGTTGGTTGAATTCTGTTCTGTGCAAAGCACTCTGAAGTGAGAGATAGCTTATACTAAACACAGAAGTCTATAGTACTTGAACGTATGCAAAGAATTCTCCTTTTTTAAAGAAAAACGCTTTATTCACTGTTATTTCATCATTATAGTTACACTACAGGGATGGTATCTGGGAATACTAGGTCTGCTGTGTGAAGTATTTGGTGTATTAGCTATTGAAGATTAACAGTTTTAGGTTATAGAGCAAAGCAGTGAGTAAGTGACATTGTTGCTTGTAAGTATTTTCTAAATACAAGTTATTTTTTTTTCTCAAGGTGTTTTCTGAAGCATTTTCTGAATAAAAGTAATATTTTTTTTTCTCAAGATGTTTTCTGAAGTCCCATCAATATTTATCTCAATGTATTTTTCTTTTTTCCCTTCTAAAGCATCAGCGGCAACTTTCTTTGCCATTGACACAAACAAAACCTTCCACGAAGAGAGGATTTTTCAGGGAGGAAACGGATCACTTAATTAAAAACATTCTGGGTAAAAGAATTGGCAAGTTCATAAATTCGTCAGATGAACCTCCTAATAGCTTCAGGGAATTTTATGATAGCTGGCATAGTAAGCCTGTTGACTATCATGGTCTTCTCTTACCTCGCATCGATGGCCCTGAAATCAAAGTCTGGGCACAACGGTATTTACGGTGGATCCCTGAAGCCCAGCTTCATGGTGGTGGTACAATAGCTACAGCTGCCAAGATTTTAGACTTGATGGAGGAAGTGCAAAGCTTGCAGGTGAAAATGGATGAGGAACGTAATCAAGCTGTTTCTGGGGATGTACATTCTGTTCCACTGCTGAGAAATTCTGCCCGTTTGTCATCCTTGTTTCCATTTGCTTTACTTCAGAGACAGTCTGTCAAACCAGCTTTACCCACTAGCACCTGGAAAGACTTAGAAGATGAAGATGATTTAGTCAAGAGGGATGATGAATTCATTGATCTAAGTGGTGATATGTCATAAATTGTATATACATTAAAGTGTGAGTTGTATGCGGCTAAGCTCTTGAGTTTTACATGTTGTGTTGTAATCATCATATAAGAACTCATTTGAGCATTTTCAGCCTGTCTGTTGGGCTTCTGGGGTTAAAAAGCAATTTGGTTGGAACGAGTTACTTGACACGATTAACTGAGCACATTTATAATTTCACTCTAGAAGTATTTATTGCAAAAACACCTTTTTAGCATAAGTGTAAGAAATGAGTGTCTCAGTTGGAGTAGCTGCAATGGCCACTTAGTGAAGAAAAAAAACAACAAAAAAACAACAAAAAAACCCACCACAAGCCCCATTATTTTCTGATGTAAAGGTGGAATACTAAGTACATTCAGCAACGATCGCTATTTTAATGTAAAATTTATTTTCCTTTTCCTTATGCTAAGAGTACCTGAGTTGGAAGTACTGTGATTAGGGACTGTTAATATATCTGCATTTCCCCCACCACCATGTAAAACAGAGAGGGAATGGTGTGATAAAATGTGCATTTGCAAATAAGCTTTTTAGAGCCAAGGAATGAACTTGTAGTCACTTGGGATTTTCTGTCTATTGTGACATCAGCTGAAGTCATGTGCTTGTTGACATCTTTTCTGACTGTTCATCTTTGGCTTGCAGAACTTCACCGTGTGCAGTATTACCATAGCAGGTTGGCTGCTCTAAGCCTGTGCATGCACCTTGGTTAAGAATCAGATGCAAGAGCTTAAACTACGCATTTCAAGTCGTATTGTATGGCTACTGTGCTATGTGGCCTTGCTGCTTTGGAATATTAAGTCCCAAATGTTTTCTCTTAATTGTAAGAAGTGGTCTGACTGTGAGGTTCTAATTTGCCGTATTTTTTTTCTCTGTGTAATAGAGTGAGACTTTCATTTTGACTTTCCCCATTTATGCCAGTTGCCTTTGAGGCTTTCTGTAGCTTGCACTGAGACCCTTCACATGGAAGGGAAGCCTCTCTGTGTAATCCCACAGTGAAGCTGGATTTGCAAGTGTGGTGCCACTTGTCATGATTTGGTGGTACAGCTTACGAATGTGGCGTTCATACCATATGAACACATGCATCCTGTTGCTGGATGTTCTAACAGTACCTCAGTGAAAAAAGCCATAGAGAAATGCCTGTTGACTTTGATCTACTGTGTGTATGTTTATGTATAAAGTATTTTTACTGCAAATAATTGTCCTTTGTAAAGTTGAATATTATTTGACTGTCCAATCTATGTTGAATCCTTAAATTCTAGAATGCCCCAAGAATAGATGCCAGTGACAAAATCAGTTACACTGAGAGGGTAGACATAGAATATTTATTCTGATACCCATTTAGAAATCCATGCTCGAAAACTTAGCTACAGAAGCTGTTGCTTAAATTGGAGCAGCTCAGTGTAGTCGGGGATATTAAACTAGCTTGTTGACCAATAACTTTGCACTGAGTTGTGTTAATGTGTATAGCAAAAATTTATCCGCAGCTCTCTAAAAATGCATATATTGTAACATATTAACATGTATTAATGGGGAAAGGGTGAGAGATTAATGCAGCTATGCCAAACTGAAGCTTCCCTACTTGATTGCCTTAAGTCTTAGTAGTGCGAAGACAATACTTGAGTTTGTAGCATTTATTTAAAAATACACTAGTACTTATGCTTTATTCTGTGATTCACAAGACCTTACAGGTAGCACTTGCTAGAACTGGCTGTCCTCCACATGTCTTTGAGACTGTTATTGTACTGCAAGTGACTCATTTATGCAATAATGCTTTGCATGTTGAATGAGCAATGCATTTCTATGGTGAAGAAATAACTATCATTTTAAGGTCATCTGCATTCAAGGGGATATTTATACACTGCCATCAGAAAAAAATAAATGTTTTTTCCTATGCTTTTCATAAAACTGTTGTAATGTTTCGGTCTTGAAGATTACATATTTATATTAAAGTACAGAGGGGCATCTTATTTGTACAGAAGTTATCAGAAGTTTATATCAAAGAGAAACATATATGTGGAACTAAACATGGGAAAACTTCTAATGTAAATACCATTTTTATGGGTTTTCTGCACTGTAGATTTGGAAATGTACTTAATATTTTTACTCCAGGCTTCTGTGTTTACCTCCAAGTTTTTACACTGAATGCAAGCTAGAAGCTTTACCGTTTGGGGTTTTCTTAATACTGTCATTTCTCTCTATCAGGCTGTTCAGAGAGCATCAATAAAATATACTTTGACATATTTGTACTGAAATGAGGATGTATGTTTAAGCTCGTATTTTGCAAGTGATGCTTTAAACCACAGCAAATTTGACAATCTGCTGTGGCAGGATTTTTTTAGTTATACGCTGAGTTCTAATGGGCTGTTCTGGGGAAGTTTTAACCCAGTTGTGCTTGATGGAGAGGTGCTGTTGGTTCAGGAAAAGAGAATTGAGTGCCAGGTAGCAGGATGACTATGGGAGGTTGCTAAGGTGGTCTAGACAGTGTCTCCTGGATATCGGTATTGGAGGGTTTGCTTATTTAAGTCTTAGCAATGTGCTTTTCCAGTTTCCAGGGGTAGCATTGTTCTTACACTGAAACTAAGCAACTTCTCGAAATCACTACAGCTGGGTATTTCTCAAACCAAATGTGTGGTGAGCATGGACTGGGAGATGGTCACAGTAACCCCTAAAGTAAAAACTTCTAATTTTTTCCAAGGTTATGAATTACTAGCTTCTTTACAAAACAGCACTAGCACCAATCACACATTCAGAAATGATGCCACCTTGGGTGTTTGTTGCCTAAAGAGAATATTACGAGACTGTGACAGACTTGTTCTTGAAGTCACATACAGTGATAGCTTTTGCATCAGCTGTGAAGCTCTGGGTCACATTGTAACCCAAGGTGTGCCTCTGCCTCACCCACATCTTCTAAAGATCAGTATGTGTACTTTGACGACTTGTGTTCAAGAATTAAAATGTTCAGCTGTTGAATGTTCAGCAAACATGTACTTCTTAAAGATACTTGCAGCCAACTTGGGCTCCTGATCTTGTGTTCCAGTTAAAGCTTTTTCCATTCATGCTCACAGCATGGAAGCATAACTTCTTCAGGAGAGATCACAATACTTTCCTCTTTAGATGTCTTATGATGGATTAGTTTTGTCACATCAGAGGTTACCTTCATTCTCATCTTTAGCTGGAAAGTTCACATGTGGTATTTACTGCCTTGCTCCCTTGAACAGAGCCAGGTTTTGTGTAAAGCTATGCTTAGAAGTATGTGGGATGGACTTCATTTTCTGTGACCGGGAGGAGGTGGATTAGTGAACTATTGAGTCTAAGAAGAGCATTCTGTATACAGAAATGCATACGCTCTTCCAGGATAAACTTAGTGGGTGGGAGGGGCAAAACCTGTCTCAGGTCCTTTATCTCTGTTTATGGCAGTTACCTTGTGACAAATGCTTTTTGTCAGCATTTGCAGAATGGCAGATCTCTTACCTGGTGGGATAGTAGAGTTATAAAGGAATGGACACAGGTAGTGAGGATGGCTGATCTTTGAGCTGGACAAACAGTTTTGTGGGAAGGCATCTCCAGGTTGAGTACAAAAGGAGCAGAAATGAGAGTTACTTGGGCTGTATTAGAAGAACATGGTAGAGATTGCCAACAGTTCTGAGTCCTGGAGAAGCTTGCTTGGGAGGTAAGTGACTTAGAAGAGTATCAGCTTTAAACTTGTTATAGAGGCTGAGTTGTTAATAGAAGACTGCTAACACCTTGGCAAGTATTTTTATTGGCAAGGATGCTCAATGCTGTTACATTTTGGAGTAGTGTGAAGCATGCTACTCCACTTCCAGCCAGCATTTGTTTCTCAGTTTTTCACTTCAGCAATCCAGTAAAACAACATAGATAATTCTTTTATGTTATGTTTACATGGTTAAAGCAGGCAGATAACATTCACTTTTGAAGTGCATTTCTTAATTTATGTTGCCAACAGCAGAACTATGAAGACAGATTTCCTGTGGAGTTGTCTTCTTTGTGGCCATACTGCAGTTCCCTCAACTTTGTCCTTTATCCTGGCATTTCCTACCCTTGCTTATACCATGGCACCTTCTGCCTTCCCCCCCTCCATCTCCTCTCTGTTCTAACACCAGGTTAGACAGGTTTGTCTCATTGTTTCTAACTTTCTGGGCAAGCCAAACTCAGTATCTCTGTTCCTGGAGGAACCAGGTAAATGGACATAATTTGGTGTGGCCAGGCTGTATAGTTTCCAAGCTGCCTGCTGAAATTCAGTAACTTGTGAAATCTATTTCTGTCAAGTACAATCAAAATTCTCTACCTGTTTCCAAAGTTTTGGTGCAGTTTGGTGGAGCAGAAACAGATGAACTGCCCTGAGTGGTTACTAAAGAACTCAGGGTGGAAGAATGAAACTAAAAGCGCCGTACCTGCAGCTTGGGCTGTCTTCAAAACTCCAGTTTTCAATCTAAAAGCAGTGTTGTCCCACAAAGGAAAAATCCACTCCTTTACAGTCAGAACAGATACCCCAGTTTTCTCTTAATGCATTTTTTTTTCTTTATCTCATTTTGTGTTCTGACTTAAACATGTCATTATACTGTAGGAGCCAAAATTCAGGCTAGGGAACAGGAGTTTCCTGAAAATCAACTATCGTTTGTATGACTTCTGAAAGGTCACTTATAATCCTTACTCTTGCTTTTGTTCCCATCTGAAGAAAATTTCCAAAAACAGCCGACACAGGTAAAATTAATGTACAATTTTGCTAATTAAGAGTGTAAATGTACAAGTATTTTATAAATAGTAGTAAGTTTTTAAATGTTGTTTTTTTTGGGCTCCTCACTAGCTCACTTTGCCATCACTGGGATTCACTTCCTTTTGTGTTTCTGCAGGTAGTGATTTAAGTATGTTTGTGCATGAGAGTGATGATGAAGCACATTTTGTGCAGAGGGTGTATGTGCTCATTGCTTCGTGTTTTGGTGATGATGCAAGAAGATATTCTAGCTTTCACTATGATCCCAATTCAAATCAAAACAGGATGCTCCTTACAAAGCTGCCTAAGTTCTCTACACTGATGAACCCCGTTTGATTCCTGAAAGCCACTTCCTGCATCCTCCAGTTTCGTATCCCGGACTTTCCACTGTGGGTTTACTCTTAAAATCTGTCTTGCCATGCTTTTCTGATGGCTGTTCATTTAAATTTGGAAAAGATTGGTTTTATAGCTGCTATCTGTACTTAATTTTTCCTGTTGTGTTCTCCTGAGGTGATGGGAATACCTGAAAGCCAGAGAAGTTCAGTACTTAACCACACCTGACAAGGGTTCCCACTTCCCTGCCAACATGGAGCATGGCAGCTCTGAAAATTCTCCTATGATAATAATAATACTAGGAATAGGGATAATAATAATTTAAAATAAGTAAAATCCTCCCATGCAGCATTTTTCACAAACAAATACTGTATCAAAGGAAAAACAGGGAGACAGGGTGTCTTGGTGTGCTCTCTAATGCATATCTCCTTTGGTTTCAGTACTTGGCTGTGCTGGTGCCTGCAGCGGAGTCGTGGTCTGTTCTCCCAGCAGGGTTTAGGTTACACCTGATGTGAGGCAACCGTGGGCAGCTGCCAAAGGTGGTCCTGCTCAGCAGTGCACTCCCACCACCTTTGCTGTTAGTCTCATGTAGCCGCCAACTGATTTTATAGAAATACGTGGTTTGCCTTTGTGAATTAGGTTTCTGTCACATCAGCTTGTTGAGCCAAATCACCCCATGGGGGTGCAGGAGGAAACAACAGGAGCAGATTGTCTGGGGATGCCCTTTTCAACAGGCAACTCCCAGTTAGGGCAGACAAGGTGGAAGGTGGAACCACAAGTTCAGGTAAATCTAGCTCTCGAACTGCCCTGCTGTTGAAAAAAAGAGATAAATCCTGGGAACCACATCTTATGTGCATCTAACCAAAGTGCTGTAAATAATATGCAGAGTCAACTCCAGCTACTCAACACTTCCGGGGGGGTGGGAGTGTGGTGGAAAACAGGACAGAGGAGACAAACCAGCAACCCAAATCAGCTTTGGTTGGAGTTTGCCTGTAGCACCTTACAGGGTGGTTTAATCAACACTTGCATTGAATCTGACTTGTTTGCTATGTTAAGAAGACAAAGGTAAACAAAAGAGTTTATTCCATCTATGGCCATCAAACAGGCTTTGATGCCTTTCAGGCCTGTTGCTTCTTAGGCTGTACTTTGGTTTGGACTGGCAGAGTTTTTAAATACCATTGTGTTGCTCAGCCTGTGATTCAGCAGTGATCGAATGCAGCTGTTGAAAAGCAAAAATCATGTTCTAACTTGTAATCTGAAAACAGCCATCACTTGAAAAGTGATTCTGGATTCCTGATGCATTACTGATGCAGTCCTGATTTTCTCTTCTAATCTTCAGCTATGTATAGCTAAGCCGTTTGATTACCCCTTCCACCCCAACTCTTTTAAGCATGTTTTAATTATTTTTGTCTTGGTTTATTTAGATTTATTGTGGGTGATGCACTTTGTCCATACACAGCCCATTATCTCTCTCAGGTGTAGGATGGAGCTCTCTCCATTCTCTCCACTCTTAATTTTCCAGGGATATTTATTCCCCTGGTGTCATTCTTAAGGCAGTGGCACTTTTCTATTATTCAGATTGCAGCTGAATAGCTGTCTGGCAGAGAGGATAATGAAAAGGGCTACTTACTGAAATGAAGTACAGTTATAGTAAAACCATTAGTTAATGTCTTGGAATTAAGTAGGGTCTGCATGAATATGCAAGACCTCTGGAGTTCTGCAGGTGATAATGGATGCTGGAAACAGAAAAAATACAATTACCAGGACTGAGACTCACTTAGGCAGCAGGAAGTGACCAAATGTAAATGTTTCTTCTTAATCTTTGGATCTTATTAAAGAAATAATAGCCCTACAGGTGCTGCCTGCTGACAATGTTCTGTCTGGACTGGCAGACATCCTTCCCCCTTTTGAATGTTTTCCCTCTTTGTTGTTAATATACAAACTTTTGCCTCCCAGCTCCGTCCTCATGAGGTAACTGTCTCCAGCTGAACTGCACACTCAGATGGACAAGCTGGCTTATATCTTTGCATTTGTCAGGGGAGCTTTCTATATGGCTGTCTCCCCTCACCAAGAAATTACTTTTGAAAAATTATATTCAGTCACTTAAGTAATATCTGAGTGTACCAAACTAGTGTGGAAAGGTAAATTTAACCTCAGGACTGAAAAGTAATTATTTACTATACCTGAACTCTTAAGTGAGGAAACAAGGTTTAGCTCTTATTTCCATGGACACATGGGGGGAAAGAAACACTGTATTGGGTCTGGCAGGCTGTCCCCCTGCAGCATGGAGGTTAACAGTGGAGAAGAAATCCACCTGCTCCAGTGTTGGATTCTCCATGGGCTGCAGATGGATGCACCCAAAGGAGGTTGTGAACCCGTGGGAAATGTCTGCTGGAGCAGGTTCATGGCAAGACCTATGGATCCGTGGAGAGAGGAGCCCAGGCTGGATCATGTTGGCTGGCAGGACTTGTGATCACACTGGGAAACCAGCCTGGAGCAGTGTATTCCTGAATGATTGTAGCCTATGGAAATGACCCTCCCTGGAGCAGTTGGTGAGAACTGCAGCCCATGAGAAGGACCCGTGTTGAGAAGTTCGTGGAGAACTGTCTTCCATGGAAGAGATCCCACACTGGAGCAGAGGAAGACTGTGAGGAGTCCTCCCTCTAATAAGGAGGAGCAGAACAAACAATGTGTGATGAATGAACTTTAACTGTCATTCCTTGTGCTGCTGTGGGAGGAGGTAGAGAAATCAAAAGAGATACTAAGCCCCTGAAAGGAGGGTTTGGGGCAAAGGTGTTTTAAGATTTGTTCTTTTTTCTCATTATCCTACTCTGATATTAATTGGCAATAAATTACCTTAATATCCCCAAGCTGAGTCTGGTTTACCTATGATGGTAAGTGGCAGGTAATGTCCCTGTCCTTGCCTCAATCCATGACCATGATATTTTCTCCCCCTGCCTTGCTGAGCAGGGAGAGTGATAGAGTGTCTTGGTGCACACCTGGCAGCCAGCCAAGGTCAATCCACATAAAACTTAAATAGCTGCACACTTTAAAAGTGTCTGTTTGTCTCTGTCATGATTTGGAGAGCTTTTATGTTTTTTTTGACAGTCCCTTTATGGCTGAGTTTTAAAGGTGTAGAACACTTACTTCATGCATCTATATTAGCTTTCGTTCATTTAACTGTTGGTTTGCCACCCAGACAGCTGCACTTGCAGGAACGTCTTGCTCAGTTAACATCACCCACTGATTCACATTTCCAGGCCTCCTGAATGTCTCCCTGGGTCTGCTGTGAGAAGATATGCATTGCATTAATAAGCAAATAATCTCAGCTTGGCCTTCACCAAATCCTCACTGCTGAGCTATGGAAGTCTAAATAGTCTGTCCCACAGTGGGACAAGCAATAGCAGCCCAACAGCTCAGCAGCAGCTCTGGCGCATCAATCAGATTTTGAGACCTACTCAGTGGTGGTGAGGAGCATGAAACACCCTGCTCTATGGAGAACTGGTAGAAGAAGGGCTCTTGGGTCAGGTGCTGCCTGAAAGACTGTGTTTATAAAAAACTGCCTCCATCTCTTTGATTTATTCTGTGTATTTTTGTAAATAAACCAAACTGCATCAAAGGTGCTTTATTCCTAACTGGAGTAACCTATCAGACACTGAGCTAGCCAGCTGCCCAAATCAAGGAAGAACTCTTCCTGTGGAAGGACAGACAGAGCAGAATTAGGAATTTTGATCATTTTTTGATTTGTCAGTTTTGCTGAAATGACACAGTTAAAAAGTCTACTTTGAAGTAGTTTTATCTATCTATGTATTTTCAAATTTCAGAACTATTTCTGTGCTACAGTATATTTCCAATATGATCTCGCCAATGGAAAGCAATCAAAAGGCATCTTCTTTCTTAAACAATTTTGGTCCTTCTGGATATTCCATGCCATATTTCCTCATGTTAATGGCAAAATTAAGCCACTGCTTCTGTCAACTTGAAATACACCTTCATAAAAAACTATTTGCTTAACTTTTTAGTTAGTAGTATAGCTAAGAGCAACGTGGCCTTGAGAAGCATCAAAAATAGTTCCTGTTGGAAAACAGGATGTTAGAAACACTTAGCACTACCTGAGACCAATTTACAGTCCTGGGGTTGTACAGATGTAAGTAATGCTTTAGTTTTGGATGCAGGATGTTTATGACTGATGATGAAATGCCAAGCTGATTCTCCATTTCCAGGTTAAGTTTGCAGCTAAGAAAACAGAGCCCATTTGATTTAAAGAAGCAGCAAAGCCTTACATTTGTTTTCTACAGAGCTGTTTCGGAGGAGTGGGACCATGCTTCCAGGATAGGGAGTACTTTCTTTTCTTTGGTGTAGTGCCTGGTCCTGCTCTCCTACTGTATGCAATGACAGGTCACCTCACTGGATTTCAGCCACAGGTTCATTTTGATGCTTAAGGCCAGTAAAAGCTTAAGTGTCTTCTGCTGGTGTGTTTCTTCTGCAGAAACACAAGAGCTGCATTTGTTGCTTGTAATGTAGGATATGAACAAGACTAGTTTTAGTGGGGGGCATTCTGAGATATTATTTTTTATTTCTCTCTGAAGGATGCTGGTTGAAAGACTGTGTTTTTAAAAAACTGCCTCCATCTCTTTGATTTATTCTGTGTATTTTTGTAAATAAACCAAACTGCATCAAAGGTGCTTTATTCCTAACTGGAGTAACCTATGTGTGTTTACACACCTCTGTGTGTAAACAGCTGTTAAGTAAAATCACTGGTTTATCCTTTGGCAAAGAGAATTAATCTGATGCCTCAATAAACATTAAGGAGGAAAGACCACACACAACAAAGTAGGGCACCCTGATACAGATGGCTGATGCATCAGTATAACATACTCCGTGTTAAATATGGAAATCTCAGATGCCTTTTGTTTTATCGCAGCAAGCGCAGAGACATAATTTTTCTTCCAAAGATAACCTTGAAACCAGATCCTGTCTTGCTGTCAATGCAGCTGAAAATACTGATAGACTGTGCAGCTCTCAAACTCTGCTGCAGCTAAGGGCCTCCTTTGCAGATGTGTCAGTGTTGTTTGGAGGTTCCTCAACCATACCAGACTTCTGAGGCTGTGGAATATATTTCTATTACCACTCATCAGCTGGGATATCAGATCTACTAAGATTTTTTCTAACTTCCACCTTAATTTGTGACTGGTGATAATTTAGCTGCCAATCCTTTTTTTCTCTCTTCTCCTTGACAAAGACATTGGAGGCCTTAAGGTCTAATCCTGACTGCAGTGACGTAGCTTATTGCCATGAGCATCAGTCAGCCTCTGGTAGCTGCAGGAGACAGATTTTTGGAGGCCCAAAAGATAGACTGTTTTGTAGCTCGTCCTGCAACTGTCTGAATTAGCACAGGAAAGCAATCAAATGGTCACTTGCCACACACTGCTGTCAGTCATGCCTGAGGCTTTGAGGCAGACAGATACCAATGTCCTGGCATGAAGTTATAATTTAACAGTGAATTATTTTAAGAGAAAAGGAAACTTGCTTCTTCTCTGTTCAAGTTTTGTAACTTAGTACCTTAAAAAAAGAGATGATGATGCAAAAGAGGCTGTCTGCAAGATAGCATTTTATATAACTGAAAAATCTATGCAACTACTTTTTTACACTTTCTTTCATTTTCCTCACAGGTATAGAAAAGTATTTTGGGGAACTCTTCTCATGCCAAGATTTTGGACTCTATTTTTGTCAGGCTCACTGGGTCTCTCCTAGAGCTGCTGCATATCTGCATGTGCAGAGCAATGCACTCAGCTGCCAATTCGCTCTGGAGCCAGTGAGGCATTTGTCTAGTGAGTCCCCTTTCCCCATTTCAGGATCCCCAGAAAAAAAAACCATATAACCTTTCCAGCGATATCGTGTATTTCTGCTGCTCTATTAGCCTGTTTTGACTCCAACAGTGAAGCCCCAAATTCCTTGTCTTCTTTTTCCATTTAGTTTTCAGGGAGAAAAAAATCCACTAAATGGTAGACACGTGAGTGTGCGGTAGATGCACAACTCTGAATGAAAAATTATTGTTTCATCATGAGTTTTCTGATTATTCCTGACTGCTGGTCAGGTTTCTGCTGTTTGAATCCACTGTGATTGCTACAAATACTAACATTAAAAAAGATGGAGATGTTCTAGAATCATACCCTCTGTGTCTCATGGTTATATATTGTACATCATCTTCACTTAGTCATGTGCAGGTAGTATTGTGTTTAGTGCTACATGAGTACATAACAGGAGTTCTTACATATTTATAGATCTTTAATGAACACTTAAATGCAATCAGTACTTATGAAAAGTACTTCTGTACTTATTCATCCAGACAGCGTAAGTGTTTACATAGCTGGCTAACCTCAGAGACAATGTTGTGTTTAATGCTCAAATGCTTGTCAATCTATACTGTGCCAGTAATGCCCTAATTGTCGTTTGTTCCAACCATTTAAATGATTACTTTAATTTGAACTAGAAATACGGTCTGTACTGTACTTTTAAATAAAATATTCCTTGCATAACTCCTATGAAGAGACACCTGCTTGACTAACAGCTCTTTTGCACCAAATATATTAATAACCGTTTGCATGGATGTAATAGTCTTAGACGGTCTTTAAAAGACATTACAGAAAAATGATCTAGCTATAATATCATTTTATGATACCAAAGACAGATATTGTTTCACAGATATAATCCAGAGCAGAATTAACCCCCTCAAAACAAATCAGTTTTGGGCTTGTTTTGCCCTATGGAAAAATGTTCACAGGATAATATTCTCAAGCTTTCTGCCTTGCAGTCAACAGAAAACCCTGGAATACATGTTAAAACAGAAAGATGGCAGTGCCAGTGGATGCTCTTCCCACTTAGTGACCAGTCTTACTCCTGATCTCCTGCAGTTAAGAGCAAGTGCCTCACCTCCAAAAAACTCCTGGAATTTTCTTCCTCTGTCATAATCAAATCCATGTTCTGTGTCCAGCAGGTCATGATAGCAACAACTGTGCAAAGAAGTTCACAGCAAGATAGTGAGACATAGTGCTCTCTAAAACTCAACTTGCACAAGATTGTATGCTTCCATGTCTTCAAAGCTAGCTTTTAGTGTAAGAAACTAATTAGACATGTTTCCATCCTGGTTTGACTCTTGAATGAATCAAGGAGATACGTCTGCATGTTTAATCTACAAATGTTTATGAGCGTGTCCTGCTCCCTGGACAGAAGGCATTATGGAAGCTATTGTCATCTGTGCCAAACTTAAAACCATTCTGGTGTTCACCTGGATGACATCAGCAGCACAAACCATCCAGCACAAGCAGGGTATGTAAGCTCTGCCAGGAGCAGAACCAACATTGCAATACACTTGGCTGATTTCTCAGGAACAAGGTAACATGAAAATGCAGTTTTATGCCCTTTACAACATTCTTTATAGAGGCTCAGAGGTGGCTGTTGCAAAATATTTCTCGATTTTTCTTCCATCTCCCCTCTTCCAGCTGCTCATCCACCTTTGCTGAGTTGATATGACCACTGGTTCCTGGAATCCTTATTTTTCTCCCTGACAGATCCAACGGCTTGGTTTGCCTCACATTTACTCTTCTAAAACTACTCATTATTTGACCCTTTCTGTGTGCGTTTTTGGTCATGAAGAGAGGCTGTAAACCTACCAGAAGTAATTGACATTTATTCTACACACTTCTGAATGAACACAAGTACTCTCTAATTAGACAACAAGAATACTGTTCTAATCACTATTTATCTTGTAAATTACAATTCCATGGAAACATTTTCTTTGCGCCAGCTGGCTTTATGTATTTGTTTAATAAGTTGATGAGTATTTATATACTTTTCAAGGAACAGATAGTGAAGCATCAGTTACATTAGGAAGTGAAATAAAGATTTTCCAAAAGTGATTTGTATAAAACTGACCACATTAAACACTTCAAATTTTTCCAGAACACCAATAACAGTTTTGGTGGAGGCTTCATGTGACTCATTATACTCAATGAACATTTGTTAAGAAAGCTGCACATTTTTCCTAGTGCTGCTGGTTGAACTGGACCTCTCTGTAGAAATGAAAGCACAACTTCACTACCAGCAACACCTTACTGATACTTTGGTCCTTATGATTTCAGTACTGCAATTGTAATATTAAAATAACCAGTACAGATTCCTGCTATTAAATAATATCATTCAAACACAAAGAGGAAGATGCTATTACAATACAAGGATTTCAGGAACTAGCAATCATTTGAACTCTGCAGGAGATGAGAAGATCAGAGGATCTGGAAATACTTGAAATAAAGCAAAACCTTCTGAAGATAATGAGTATGAATACGATCTTTGCATGTTTGTGTTTGGTTTTCCTTAAATGCCTGTCACTCTGTTTATTTCTTTGGTATATACAGAAATTAAAAGCAGAACTAAATTTTTAACTGCACGCCCCTTGAAATTAAATCTTATTACTAATTTAGTGGCTACCTCTGATTTTATACAACCTAGGTGTTAACAACTGGCATTATGCCACTGAAAGTAGTAATTCTTTGTATTTTTGAGAAGTGTAAGCCATCACACTTAAATCACCCCAAAGGAGAATCTGAAAAACAGCCTACTTGGAAAACATGTATGGGCAAATTTTGATTTTGTAAAAACAGATAAGTTAAACAATGTCTAAATATTAGGCACTAAAAGTTGTCAAAGCAAGGGTCTGTTGTATGGACAGAAAGAGACATATCACTAAGTGGTTTTACTTAGAAAAAATTGCTGCTGGTATTGGAAATTTCATTCCTAAAACCAACAAGAAAATTCTAGCTGGTCTGCACCGGCTATGAAGGATTTATTTAGTATTCAGAACAACAGTATAAGTAAGACAGGCACAGCTGAAACCAAAAGAGAGAATATTACATGATCACTATGTGCCAGACATGATTTCTACAGTGAGTTGATCATTTACTCCAGCTTCTTCCCACTTACAGTAACACATATTAGTTTGCTCATTTCTGTTGTACCGTGTCTCTTAGCTCATCCTTCTCTGATCACTCTGTACCTTTTAGCAAGTGGATTCTTACTGGAAGTGAAAATCCTGTTCTCAGAGGTCACACTGATAATATTGGACAGAACAAATCTCAAGACAGTTTGTTCCTCCCATTTGCTTTGTGGCATTAATACCTACTCTAGCACTCAAGCAGCATGTTTGTAGTCAGCATTATTTTAAAGATGGTTTGGCTTTAGAAATTCCTCTCCCCCTTTGCTCCTGGCTATTGGTTTTCCATAATTGGTACTCCAGCTCAGTGCTCCCTCAGTAATGATACAGTGCCTATTTGTGAGGCTACCATGCCAACAGATCCCCAAAATCACAGGTGGACATGACCTTTTTTGGACTCCTGTTTTTAAGTAAGATGCTTACAGGGATTCAGGCCACAGCTCCACCTGACACCTGCTTTTAGTGGCATGATTGGGAGTGGCAAACTTTCCCTGGGAGGGAATGGAAGATACAAGCAGGAATTTAAACAAGCTCGACTGGTGAAACCACTGGATGGTGAAGCTGTACCAGAGTCAGCAGCTTTCTTCTTGAAAACAACTTCTGTATTCCTGCTTTTAACTTCAAAACATCCAGGTGTTACTAGCCTAATTGTCCTTCAACAGAAAAATCTTCCCAGTGGTATCTTGTTATGATGCTGTGACAGGAGCATTAGGATCCATCCACTACATCCTAAGTTTCAGAGCGTCACACATCTGTTAGGTTGAGATTTCCACAACTCCTTGCTTTAACCAGCTGAATGTCATGCTCGTGATGTTCGTTACAATACATTTGTCGATAGTATTAACAGGTAAACTCCTATTTTGGGTGTTAATAAAATTACTCTTTGCTTGGCCTGCCATCCCAACAAGTATCTGCCCTCGGTTTATGAACCACTCTTTCAGCTGACATCACTGAGGTAAGCCCTGCTCCCATGGGGAAGGAAATCATTACAGCTGCAACTAGCACAACACAAAATATGAGTCTAAGATGCATGCCTTTGCTGTTTTCCCTCTTATTTCAGCTTCCCAGTGGGCAAGCACCAGTTCAAAAAACCTAGTTCTTTTTGAAGTCTGCTGCATTTAGTAGAGATAACTTAGACTCATCGGCAACTGTTAACTGAAATTCTACCAGATATGGGTTTAAGAACAAACAAGGATGTCTTACAAGGTCAATTTACTGCAAGCTAAACAAAGTATTTATAGACTACAGCCTGCGCTATTGAATTATTACTTCTTAACAGAATGTTTCAAAGATTTCAGGGCCCCAGCTCTCAGGTTGGATGCCTCTGGCATTGAGATGGGGGAAGGAAGGGGAGTCTGTTTCCCAGTGAGATGCCCAGTGACATGGAACCCAAATGACATGGAACCACACATTGCACCAGCCAATGCCTAATGCTGTGTCAGGGGTTACAGCCTTCTAAGACTACTGATAAAGCCAAATATGCCTCAGAAATATTTTTCAAATACAGCTTGGTACTGTAAAATAAATGGCAGGCAAAAAGATTATGACATGGTATGTTAGGACCTTCTAGGCAGAGATCCAACAAGCAGAGAGTCCTCATTAATACAGAGGCCCTGTCTCCTGTGGAAGGTATAAACACCAATGAAATCTGGTACTGAAATGTATCTTGTTTGCTGTCTTTTGATTCAAAATTTAGGTTTGCCTATTAGTGTTGCATCGGTATAAAAAAGCCTAAATTAATTGGCTTTAAATTGAATTACAGGCATTCTTAATTTGATTCACACTGAGCTTATTAGTTTAGGTTCATGATGAAGAATCAGAACTGGAATTCATAAAGAAAAATTATATTTGGTTTAAATTACAGCATTTAATTTCTGCAAACACATGTGTTTCTCAGTCAGAAAAGTCACTGTCAAATACAAGGAACCTTATAGTACACCTCATCCTAATAAAAATGAAATCAATCAACAAAATTAACCTACAAGTGATCCTAATTTGATCACTTTTTTTAAAAAAAAAAGAAAAATGGGCAAATTAATAACATAGTTAGCTACTGCTTTTAAAAAGTGATTTTCACAAAACTGAAAATAACAATGAGTGCTTTAAGGCCCTTAAGGAAAGGTCCCAAACTAAAAAAAACCCATAAATTAGGAGCTGTTAAGGAACATTCAATGATTTGACCCTTAAAACGCAATCAGGACAAAAGCCAAACATAGTTTAAATGCCATACATGCGTAGTCGGAAAGTGAAAATAATTGTAACAGCTCAAAGAGTGACTTCTACTGATAAGAAAGGAGAAGGTGCTATTGTTTTGTTAATTAAGTCTAGGAATTAAAGAAAATGTTAATGATGTTGAGAAATTTTTGCCAACAGAAAGAAACCCAGAATTGAGTACAAGTGTAAGGCAAATTCTAACAATGACAATAACAAAGAGAAGTGTAAGAATTTTTAACAGTGTTTTAAAAAGGTATTCAATTGAGAGCTTTGTAATCTGGGGAAACAGGTGAATATTACCGTAAAGGACAAAGATGAAATACTTTCCACTAACAGTGTATTTTAAGAAAAAATTAAACAGCAGTAGTAAAGCTAGGCAATTTTAATCAGTAAGCCAGGATAACTTGCATCCAGGTTTTTAAAAGAGCTTTTTGGAAGTCTTTTTGATCTCTAATTATGATTCCCAATAAACGTTGTGATTTCTGAAGAGGAGGAAGATACCTAATATAGTGACTGTGTTAGAAGAAGTTAAAAGGGATGACCCAGGTTAATTACATGCCTGTCATCTTGATTGTAATCCTCAGCAAAATATCCAAGTGGTTCATATAGGACTACATTAATAACAATTTGAGTATAATTACAACTCAGAAAAGACATTTCGAAAAAACAGATCTTATATTGCTAATGTGGGATCTCTTCTTATGCAAATGTTTATTTGATAAAAGCAGCAGTGATGTTATATACTTAAACTTTGATTTGGCGTTTGACTTGGGAGAGCAAAGCATTTTAATTAAAAAGCCTAGAAAGATAACAAAATCAGAATGTCACACAGTAAGTGGATTGTGAATAATTAGCAGACCTCTGATACAGAAGAGGAACGATCAACAGACACTTGCATGAGTGATTCAGATCCTCCAGGGATCAGTTTCGTCCATCTGCTATTCTTTATGATCAGTGATCTTGAAGAGGCTATGTCGAATTATCACCCAGTCACAGCAGCAGATGATGCAAGTATTGGGGATGTGGGAAACAACAGAGGCTACTGTCACTTACAAAGCAACTTGGAGCTCTGGTAAACAGGGTGCAACAAAAAAAACCTGAAAATAATCCTACATACATGTATTTTATTTATGTATTTTATATATATACATACACAACCTGAAGAAGGCTGAGGGGCGACCTTATTGCTCTCCAGCTACCTGAAAGGAAGTCATAGTGAGGCGGGTGTGGTCTCTAATCCCAAGTAACAAGTGACAGGAAAAGAGGGAACAGCCTCAAGTTGCACCAGGGGAGGTTTAGATTGGGTATCAGAAAAAATTTCTTTAGTGAAGGAGTGATGAAACAGCGGAACAGGCTGCCCACGGAAGGGTGGAGTCTTCATCCCTGGAGGTGTTTAAAAAATGCATGGGTGTGGCACTTTGGGACATGGTTTAGTAGGCACAGTGGTGTTGGGCTCATGGTTGGGCTGGATGATCTTAGAGATCTTTCCAAACCTTAGAGATGAACGATTTTATTATATTATACATATATCTATATCTATATATATCAGTATAGCCAAATAAAATATCCTAATTGTGGACCAAAAAGTAAATGTCACCCTTGTGCCACAATCTCCTTTATTCTGCAATAAAATACGCTTCTTGGAAACACATAAGGAATTTGGACTTGATAAGCAGTTTGTGAGTTTTTAGTATGCCAAGTTCAGAAAGGCCAAACATTTGAGAAGATGCCTGTCAGCAGCAAAGCCAAGGGACTGAATCTCCTGAGTGTAAAGTCAGGACTGAGAGCTCAGTTGATAAGTATGTATTTACATATACGAACACATCCAGTTGGCAGCCAGCCACAAGTGGTGTTCAGGGCATGGTGTTGGGTCCCAGTCCTGTTGAATGTCTTTAACAATGATCTGCATGAGGGGATTGAGTCAGTAAGTCTGCAGATGACACCACATTGGGAACGAGTGTCTATCTACTCAAATGCAGGAAGACTCTGCAGAGGGACCTGGACAGGATGGATTGATGGGCTGAGACCAATTGCATGAAATTCAAGAAGGCTCAGTGTCGGGTCCTGTACTTGGGTCACAACAACCCCATTCAATGCTACAGGCTTTAGGAAGAGTGGCTGGAAACAACATTGGAGTGCTGGTTGACAGCCAGACGAATATGAGCCAGCAGTGGCCCAGGTGGCCAAGAAGGCCTGTGTCATCCTGGCTTGTATCAGAAATGATGTGGCCAGCAGGAGCAGGGAAGGGATCGTGCCCCTGTACTGAACACTGGTGAGGTGGTCACCCCTCAAATCAAGTGTTCAGTTTTGGGCCTCACACTACAAGAAAGACATGGAGGGACTGGCGTGTGTGCAGAGGAGGGCAATGAAGCTGGTGAAGGGGCTGGAGAACAGGGGCTATGAGGAGCAGCGGAGCAAACTGGTGGTGTTTAGCCTGGAGAAAAAAAGGCTGAGGTGAGACCTTACCACTGTTGCCAACTCCCTGAAAGGAGGAGTGAGGTGGGTGTTGATCTCTTCTCCTAAGCAACAGGCAACAGGATGGGAGGAAATGGCCATACGTTGAGCCAGAGGAGGTTCAGACTCGACATCACAAAAAAATTCTTCACTGAAAGGGTTCTCAGGTACTGGAAGGGCTGCTTGGGGAGGTGGTTCAGTTGCCATCCCTGGAGGTGTTTAAAATATGGGTAGATGAGTTTCTCAGGGGTCTGGTTTAGGAGTGGACACGTACGGTTGGACTGGATGATCTCAAAAATCTTTTCCAACCAAGTGATTCTATGATAAATAATTCTATGTATTTTAAAGAAAAGAAGATATTAATTTAATAGAGCAGAGCACCGCGAGGCTGCGTTGTGTCACGGCGGGCACCGGCCGGCCCCGCTCGGTAACGCCCACTAACGGTCCCTGACAGCCCCGCGGGCGGAGCTGCTGCTCGCCCCGCCCCCTGCCCCCGCCACCATTTCCGGTCCTCGTCCCCGCGCGATGGTGCCACATCCCCCGCTGACGTCACCCCGCGCCGCCATATTGGAGTGGCAGCCGCCTCCGCCAGCGCGGGCACCGCAGGGGGGGGACGCCGCCCCCGCCGCCCCAGTCCCGCGCCACATGACTCCCCCCGGCCGGCAAGAATAGGAGGGCGGAGGCGCGAGCGGCTGCCGCCCCTTCTCCGTCTTCGTCCCGACCTGCCGGCCAGGCCCGCGCCCCCCTCCGGTGGCGGCCGCTGCCCTCCCGCCGCCTCCAGCCATGACTTCTCTGACCCAGCGCAGCTCGGGCCTGGTGCAGCGCCGCACCGAGGCCTCCCGCAGCGCCGCCGCCGACAAGGAGCGGGGCGCCGGCGGCGGCCCGGAGGATGAGGGGCGCCGCGACGAGTCCGGCGACGACGAGAAGGGCGACTCCAAGGAAACGCGGCTCACCCTCATGGAGGAGGTGCTGCTTCTGGGCCTCAAGGACCGTGAGGTGCGGCCGGGCCCGGAGCAGGGTGCCTGACGGGGAGTCTGAGGGTTACCGGTTATTCGGGAGCTTGCGGAGGAGGACGTGGGGAAGTGTGGCTGGAGAGCTGCCTAGCAGAGAAGGACCTGGAAGTGTTGGTTGACAGCCGGATGAATATGAGCCAGAAGTGGCCAAGGAGGCCAGTGGCATCTTGGCCTGTATCAGAAACAGCATGGCCAGCAGGAGCAGGGAAAGTGATTGTGTCCGTGTACTCGGCGTTGGTGAGGCCACACCTCGAGTACTGTGTTCAGTTTTGAGCCCCGCAGTACAAGAAGGACATTGAGGGGCTGGAGTGTGTGCAGAGAAGGGCAGCGAAGCCAGTGAAGGGGCTGGAGAAGAAGTCTTCATGAGAAGAGGCTGAGGGAACTGGTGTTGTTTAGCCTGGAGAAAATGAGGTAGAGGGGAAACCTCATCACAGTGTACAACTGCCTGAAAGGAGGTTATAGTGAAGTGTGTGTTGGTTTCTTCTCACAAGTGGCAGGAGATAGGACAAGAGGAAACGGTCTCAAGTTGTGCCAGGGGAGGCTCAGATTAGATATTAGGAAAAATTACTTCACTGAAAGTGTGGTCAGGCACTGGAACAGCTGCCCAGGGAGGTGGTTGAGTCACTATCTCTGGAGATGTTTAAAAGACTAGTTTCTCAGGGATCTGGTTTAGTAGTGGATAGATATGTCTGGACTCGATGATCTCAAAGGTCTTTTCCAAACAAGTGATTCTGTGATTCGAAGTGATGCTGGGGTGGGTGGGATGGGGACAAGGGCACTGCTGGGTCAGTGCTACTGAGGTTAGGGGAGCATGATGGATCAGGCTGGGTGTTTTGGAGGAGGTGAGGAAGGAAAGGTGCTTGGATTTGGTGCAGAGAGAGCCTGGCAGGGCATTTGGATCACCCTTCAAATATGGGGTCTGCCGTTTGTAGAGAGAGGCTCTTTGTATTTGTAGAGTCTCAAGGAAGGGAGCGTAGGCGTTGGGGCAAGACCACAGGATTAGGGCCTGTGTTTAGAATTGATAGTTGACCTGGAAGCCTGGGTAGCTCTGTGATACTTGTATTCTGGCTGCAATTCCCCAGGCCTCTAAGGCTTTTTTACTCCTATGTGTTATATTTTGTTGGACACAACTCTGTGGAACTTACAGGATTTTCAGGTGCTTTAGGATGCTTAGCAGCCCCTTCTACTAAGACTTTACAGAGTAATAAATGTGAAAAATATCTTAAAACTGGGGAAGGTATGTGTGGCAAAAATGGGCCTTGAGTAATGACAAATGTGCCCAAATGAGGAAATGGCATTATTATGTAATTCTGCATTTTTACCGAGTTTGCAGCTTAACTGTTCATCATGATACTGTGAATAAGTACTTGAGGAAGGTGTACTTCTACCAATGTGCTGGATTTTTTTATTCATTTGAAAGCAGCAATCAATATAAAAAACATGTGGCAGAAAGTCAGTACTATTGGGGGAAGAATTTAATTTGGTGTGGTATATGGCAAAACATAATATGCCTTTACTTTAGATAAGGGTTATAATATGAATTTGGTTAAGTAACCTGTTTGGTTTTTCTTAAGTGGTAAGTAAATTTATGAAGCCAGTTCATTGATTTGCGTGGCAGTCTCTTAAAACTCTGGACAGAATAATGGAGGAGGGAAGCTGATAAATTTTATGTTCTTTGGCAGTGAGTTCCATCTAAGATAAATCTGCTGGTTGATAATAAATAGATTAGTTTTTCTGGTTGACATTTGTTTATTTAACACATGTGGGTATATTTGTATATATACGTGCTACAATAGCATATTTTCTCTCTAGGATTGCGTGTTTTATGCCATATTCTTGTAATTCCATTTTCGTCAGATGGACCTTGGCATCCTGATAAACTCAGTAGATATTCACAGTGATGTGTGCTTCCAGCTGCTGGATCAAAGACTTGTGCACAGGCACATTTCTCTTTCTGCACACTTGAAAAGTTGCAGGGAAGTAATTTTAAGTGTGACAAGACAGATATCTGGTGAGATTGTCTAGGGGGTCTTGCTTGAGGAATGTGGGATAAACAGTGATCTTTCAGCTCTTTTTTTTTTTCTCAGAATTGCATGCTGAATCTGTGGAATTTGTAGGTCTTAGGGTCTAATGATGTCAATGATAGCGACCATTTTGTCTGCCTAGAAATAATATATGGTGCAAGGCTTCCAGGTATATAAAAAAATTAACAATGCTGGGCCTAAAAATCTGTCTATGCACTGGTTTACGTGAAAATAATAAACCATCTAACTTTGCTAATTGCAGCAGTGACACATACTGGAGATAATCTAATATTCCTTTGCATGAAAGAAGGAACTGAGTGATTGTGGTGGCACAGATATCCATAACACCCTTTGGATTTTGCAGTTGAGACAACAGACAAAAAGAATGAGTGTGTCATCTCTAGGGGAGATCATGTGCAAGAAAGCTGTAGTGTACACTGTTTCTGACCTGTGTTAGACAAAACCCATTGGGGTTTGTATTTTGGTTTGTGTTCTTCCTGTACCCCTGTATACAAGCTACAGTGTGTAAATCACTTTGTTACAGTTTTTTCCTTTTAAAACTGGAAAACAGTTCTCTGTTGTTCTCTATTGTTCTAGCAATAAATAAGCAAAACTTATTTACTTCAGGCATCTGGAAATGCCTTTTACAAAGTTTTAGCTTCCATTGTAATTGATTTTCCATGACATTTGTGTGAGACTTCCTCATGACAGCAAGCAGAGAAAAGCATTGTAGTGTCTTTAGAGTATAATTATGAAACTACACAAAGGCAAAGGCAGGTGTGTGAGCCATTGGCCCTATTGAAAGCCAGTAAATTTAAAGCTGATAACATCCATGTTGTTTATTCCATCAGGGTAAAATAATTTAATGTTGAGTTGGAAATGAATAAAAAATATTCACAAAAAAAGAATCTAAACTGGCCAAAGAACTTGTTATGCTGAAAGCATCTCTCTCTCAGAAAAGTCACCAATGTATTCCTTGACGACTTAGCTTTCAGTTTTACGAGTGGTTTTTTTCCTGAAGTTAAACTCTGAATATGGCTTAACACCTTGTAAATTCCATACAAGATGTCTCACATGTACGGCGCTACCATTTAAGATTTCTAAGTGTAGATGCGAAAGTCTTTACACTTAGGAAGCAGTTTTTCAGGAAGATCCAGGCAGTGATGGATTGGTGAGGTCAGTGTTTCTAGGAGATTGTTAGATATTTATGTGAGTGCTGCTTCAGGATAGTGTGGTGATTGTTCACAGCCACAGCAAAACTTCTGAGGTGTTGCCTTGTTGTTGCTGCAGTGAGGGTTCAGTGATGAGAATGTCT
The DNA here is from genome assembly GCA_033556795.1 of Tapera naevia. Lineage (NCBI taxonomy): Eukaryota > Metazoa > Chordata > Aves > Cuculiformes > Neomorphidae > Tapera > Tapera naevia. The sequence continues at coordinate 1,104,633 of JAUMJJ010000092.1, read as the reverse complement.
GGCTGCCCTAAAACACAGCATGCCATCAATTCATTCTCGATGGTTGAACACAACTAACTGCATTCAGACATGCTTCCTGGGCATGGCCTTTTCCACACAACACCCCCCCCACCCGCCGCCATTTGTCCTAAATAAATTATACTTGATGTATGTGTTCTGTTTGTATCTTCTGTGTATACGTAACTATTTCTGTATTCCAAGGTCAAATTAGGTTTTAAGGGTGTGCTGAAGTGTGTGCATGCTTGTATACTACGATGGATTCAGTGTCCTTGAAGGAGCAGGTAACATACTGGAACAAAATTCATTACTATAATTCTTCAGGGAGTGTCTAAGAACACCTACAATTACTTAGAAACTCCTCAGAAACTCTTGATAGGAACAGGAGTTTTGTTCATCCATTTAGTGTAGAGCAGTAGCCTGTTGTTCTAGGAATAAATACTCACTGAAATAAAATACTTTGTTCTATTAGGTTAAAAATAGTATTGCAATGGGATAGGTCAAAGCCACAGCAAAAGGGAGGTTATCACAGTTGCATTTGAGTTCATTTAAGTCTTTGTACATGTAGGGTTTCCTTGTTTTGTTTTCTTTTTTTCTCCTTTTTTTGAGTTCTTTCAGTACATGTTGGGAATCCGTTAAAATACAGTGATGCACCCAGCTGCACCCATTCTCTGTACCACCCGCCAAAACCAAACAAATGGCAGCAACTCTAGAGATGGCACCTAATAACGTAAATTATTTATTTGATCTGTAACTAAATCCTTATTTGCTGAAAGAATACTCAAAGTATACTGAAATAATCATCATGTACTGTGGTATACTGCAAAAGTAAATATTTCTGGTTTTATTTACCCTTTCTTTGGTGAAGACTAAAATCTCATTTGTCAGAGTGAAGTAATGTTAAATCACTTTGTTAGGTATGGATCTTTGCTACTCGTGTTTGGCCTGCAGAAGCTTTATTTATTGCTGAAGATTTAGTGTTGCAGCATAGCTTTTTGTCCAAATAGTTAATGTTAAGGTCTCCAGTTTATGTTTTTTTTATCATATGATATCAAGTATGCTGTTTTGTGTTGAGGAGATTAGTGCTAAAGTGTAGGTTTTTTTTTATTCTTCTTACAAATCATAGATTTGCAAATGCAAATATAAATGTCTGGATTTGTTACTGAATTTTCTATTTTAATCCTAAAGACCTTTTTCTGAAACGTGAAATAGGAGTTTTGAAAACATTCAAAATGTGTGTGGTATTTTCCCTGATATTAAGATTTGGCTTTGTGAAATTCATATTACTATGCAAAAGGTTTTTTTTGTCTGTGTAACAAATGATCAAGATTTGAAAAGTCTTCTTGGTATCCTTTTAGACTGTGTTTTCCACCCTCCAGCTTCCCCCCATTAAAAAAGTTTCAACCACAACCTGAATGTCAGCTCAAAAGCTCTCAAGTTTTGCTGGGAGAGTTCTGAGACAAATGAGTGAAACATGAAGAGGTGTCTGCAGGGAATTCACGTTTAGGTTGAAGAATGATGTATGCATGTGTTGAAACCTTGACAAAGACCTGCTTTTTCTCAAATGTTCGGGGCCTTATAACAACAAAGTGTGTAATGTCTGTGGTGAAAAATTCTTTCTTTCATACTTGGCAACCCTTTTGCACCTTTTGTCCATGCATAAATTACAGTTCAGGAAGAGATAGGAGGTATGGGAAGATGAGTACCCCAATTCTGTCTGATGCAAGATGCTGTCAAGGGCCTCTTCACTGTGCTGCTGAGAAAATCCTGCTTTGGGGCTTTCTGGAGGACATGCTGATTCAGAAGCAGCAGCATTTTGAGTACGAGTTGACCTTATGTGTTGAAATGGTGTTTTATATTTCATGGTTCTGTATGCAGCTAGTGTGGTTGTCTTTGCTCTTATAGCATGGCTAATGTGTAATCTATATTATTTATTCATGGAGGACTTGGGAGTGTAGTGTAGTCCCTTCTTTTATGTCAAGCTGTCTAGTGTAGGGCAGACAAACATTGTCAAAGCATTTCTAGTGATGCTCCTCATTTTTTCGAAGTACTCTTAAAAAAACAAAGCTGTAACTCTTCTCCTGATAGCCAGCTCTTTTTGTTAAAAATTGCATGAAACATATATAACAAAGTATTGCTGTTAATTGCTAGTAAGGAAGTAATCATGGAATTTAAAAGTAATGTTTTATATTAAAGAATAAGTGGTAGTATTTTGGGTGTTCTTTGAACCTAAAGTAGTTCAAGTACTGCAGCATTTATCTCAGTTAAGCTATGTGTAACAGGCCTGCTTTGCAAGGCCAAATTCACCGGGATAAATTTTGTAGTCAACATATTCAAGAATTAGTTTCTTACAGAGCAAGTAATTACTACTAGCACATATTCACTTCTGTGTTGCATTAGTGGAGGAAGGGAAAGCTAGCCTGAAGTAAATATGTGGCTGTTTCCTCTGCATAGACAATGTTCTCAATCTGTTTTCTCGTATGTTTTTAGTAAAGAAAAAAAAATTAGAAAAAAAATAGTCAGCTTATCACGTACCGCTTCAGCTGTTTTCTCCCAGCATCCAGACAGGTCTTAGATCTATATCAGTTATGTATTTTCTTTCAGAAATATTAATAAAACATCACTGCAGAATGATTTCACATATAGTTTTCAGACGTAAAGTTACACATAAAATAGTGCACAGCTGTTCTCTGAGAGTACTGAATGAGTAGGAGCTCAAAGGCTTGTGGTACTATGATTAAGCTCTTGCCTGAGTTCAAACCAGTATTGTGTGTGCCAAGTCTTTCCCACCTCCCCTGGTATATCCTGTACTATATCACTGCATTTCAATCCTTTTTTTTGCTTTTTTTTTTTCTGTTTGTGATGGACTATTAAGATAAGCAAGTAGTATGCCTTGTACAGTAGATCTTTATAATTGGAGGGTTGTTACGCTTCTAGGTATTTTATTATTTGTGGATGTTACCAGATACATTCATCACACTGGGAAATAAGTCTGGACTTTTTTCATGTCTTTCTGTTGCTGATATTGTTTTAAGCACTTGTAAGCAGCTTATTGCTATACACTTTCTAGTCATCTACCTTTATGGTCTTATTAGATAGTATTGTGTGGTTGTATTATTTATGGAGTCCTTAGCTGCCAGGCGAGGTGTCCTTTATACATGGGCTGTGCAGGGAGGTTGTTGTTCAGCCAGTCATTCTTGCTTAGCACAGCACATTGAACTTCCTTTTTTTCACTTCAGTAGGCACTTGATTTTACTTCGGCACTTCCATATTCAAGAATCCCTGCTATGAGAGAAGGATTTCATAGGTATTATGTTGCCATTTCAGTGTGTGATCTGTATTGCGCAGTAGAGAAGGCAGATACAAGATGTGTTGGATACGTTGAGGTAAATGCTAGATGGATGTTTGATCTATACTCATCACTTAGGAAGTGGTAATTACAGCTGCTTTGCCTGTGCTAGTTATTTAAGTGGGACTTCTGTTTCAGCATCTGCAGCCTGTGGCTGAGAGTTTTTTGCATTTAGAACATGTTAAAAACTAAATGGAGGAACTTGTTCCTTTTAACGTGAGAACAGTGCAATGAGTGGAATTTGTTTTATCTCATATTGAAAATGTTGACATGGCATTTTTATGAGATAGCCAGCTGCAAACACTTTGGAAGAAACAGACTAAGTGAAACACATGAGACACCTGTTCTGAAAAAAAAAACCAAAACTGAGAGAAAACTAGATGAACTTTAGACAAAGAAGAGAGGAATCTGTTCCTTATGTACACTTCATATTTTTTCAAACACCCAAAACATTACTCTGGAAATCCATCCATATTGATGACCAGATATGAGTCCCTGAAAATGAAACCTTGTACAGCTCCTTAATTTGAAATAACACAGCATTTTGCCTGGCATTTTTAGGTTATGACCACTGTGGAAGGAGAGGTAGAAGAGGGGGATTGCTGTTATATCTGGGGACTGATGCAGTATGTTTTTAAGCCTGGAGAGGGAATTGTAGATCTAATGTGGCCTAGTTAGTCAAAGTTAGTGAAACTTCCACCTATTATTTAGTTAACCAATATCAGACCTACTTTGTCTCTATTAGAATGACATAGCAGATTTAGGTTTTTCATACTGTTTTAAAGAGAAGTGTACTGCACCTAGCAGGGATAGTGATAATTTTCTTCATAGCAGCCAGTATGGTGCTGTGTTTTCAAACTTCAATCAAAACAGTGTTGATAACGCAGCCATGTTTTATCTGTTGCTGAACAGTGTTTGCAGAGCCTCAAGGCCAGCTCTGTTTCTTGCTGTGCCCACTCTCAGAGTAGGCTGGGGGCTGGGATGAGGGACTGCCAGGAGAGGGGACTAGCTGACCAGCTGACCTCAGGCATATCTCATGATGAATAGTGTCATGGTAGGTGGGCATTGCTCTGGGATTGACTGGGTGTCAGTATGGTTGTGGGAGGTGGTGGGTGAGTGTTTTACAACATTTAGTTTAGGTTTGGGTTTTTTTTCTTTTGCTCTTCCTATTCTTTTCCCCTATCCTGTGGTGAGGGGATTAGGGAGTAGTTATGTGTGCCTTACCTGCCAGCCAAGGTCTGCCCACCAGTAGGAGACACTAAATGTGTGCAAGGTTTGCGTTGTAAGCTTCTGATTGTTACATCTAGGCAGAGCATGAGTTATTTTTCTGATCCTGCTATATTTGCGTACTGCTGTGGTAAAACTTTTTTTTTTTTGAGTGAAATATCTGATGTGGAGGATTTCAGCACCACTTCCTTAAAATAAATGTCAGCTTTTATGTTCAGTGACAGTAGCTGGTAGTGTAGAAATCAATTTGCAGGTTATGGAACAGATCAATTCATCTGTTTGGCACAAAGTATAGTGAACAGAGATTGGACCTTGGTGGAAGGTGGCTTTGTGAGAGCTGTGCAAATACTTGAAGTCATTATCTTCACATGCACTTAATCGTGCTGAAAGTTATGCTTCTGCATTTGTCTTTTCATTCCTAAATAAACAGTCAGCTTGTAAGTGTTTGTTCAGGGGCCTCTTAAAGGGTTCCACAGTATGTATGTGTTAGTCACTTTCTTTTCAACAAAGTTATGGGTTTTTATTATCTTCACTTAGTGAAGATATATCTGTAATGTATGCATGTGTAAGTGGTTGAAAAGCTGAGCAATAGCATTTGGCTTTAGTGATTTCATAGTCACCAGCAGTTGCCATTGGTTATTTATTCCTACATGGAGCAGCGGCTTAGTCAAATACACAACAGGTATCTTGACAGCAATACTGTGCTTTGTAGAATATGTGTGCTTGGTTTCCTAAAGTATTTCTAGGGTTTGGCTGTCACAACACATCAAAGATTTTCCTCGTGAACTTATTTTCTGTTTATAACTAGGCTGCAATTTATGTTCCAGTAAACTGGCTAATGATTTCATTTGCATCAGAAGAGGAAGTCAAGGGACTACAGTCAGATGTCAGAGTCTCCACGTTGTAGTATTCCAGTAATAAACACCTGCTTATACACTCTGGCTTGCTTTTCCTTTTTAATCAGATACTTGTTTTTGAAAGTTCCATAAGACAGGAGGTATCATTAGATGTTCCTGCAACCTTCTGAGTTGAGAAGGTGGTGGCTTACTTGAAAAGTAGGATTTGCAGTAAAGAGCTAGCTGGGTGTAGGGTGGCATAGACTTTTAGTCTAGTGTGAAGAAGATGAAGAGGAATTCAGTTCATTTGAATTGCAAATGACTTGAAGTTTGGCTATTTTCCCTTTGACACATGAGAAAATCTGGAGTATTCCTCTACTCTTCCTCGAGTAATTTGAATGTTGACTGGTTCTGGACATGTTATCTTTCAGTTATTGTTTTTGAGTGATATCTGGGAAGAGGGGTAAATGTCTCATGGAACTCTGTCTTCAGAAGTGCTGTTTTTTTCCAATTATATGGATAAATGGAACTGTATTTCTTTTACTGGGTCTGAAATTTCTTTGTATCCATTTAAGAGTTACCTGAAAAATAAATCTCTCAGTTCTAGTTATTACATATGTTATACGTCTATATAATATACGTAAAGTAGCCTTCTCACAATTAATTCCTGTCAGGTGAGGCTGGGTCATGTCTTTAACCAAACCTATTTTAAAACAGATTGGTCTGGAGAAGCAGGGAAAATAAAAATCTGTCAAGACAGTAGATGTGAAAGTAATTCCGTAAGAAAAATAGAGGATTTGTCCTTTTATAATTTTCTAGATAAGATTCAACAACATTTGTAATTGTTTCTGTTAAAATCGAAGATCAGTTTTGCCTTTTGGGGTTATTTGTTGTATTTGAATCTGAACATGAGAAGATTTTGAGTGTGTTCTCATCTTACCATTTTTCTTGTATTCCAGAATTGTGGAAGCTTTTCTTCTCGTGCCTTTTTTGCGAGAGGAGGGAAGAGATTGTGACTATTACTGAAGAGTTGAGCAACCCCCTAACCCTGAATGTTATGTTTTCAGCTGAGTATCAATAGGACGGTGTGAAAAACTGCACAGTTCCTTGCCAAAGGAAACTGTTTCAGGTCTTGCTAGAGAATGCTGCCACAGAAGCTGAATTTGGTTTTGTGTTTTAGTATGTCTGGCATTGTACAGTATTGTAGTGTCACAGAGTATAAGATTTTCATAGAGATAATAAATCGATAGCTATTAGAGTTAATTCATAGATATATGTATTAAATATAAATTAGAAAGTAACAGGCAAGCTCTAGGTCATTAAAGCACATGCATAATTTGACCATGTCAGCATTTCTTGTTTTAGGCTTACTGTCAGCTGGTGCAGCTTCTGTACTGTGGTTGCACTCATCTTCAGGTAGATTAAATTACAATACCCTGCACTGGAGAGAAAAGAACAGGTTTTTTTTGATCCCTTGAAAGTGAAAAATGGATCGGTTCCTATGATAAGATGTATGCGGTGAGAGAAGCTCATTTTGCTCTAAGAGTTCAGATAATTTTGGGGATTCCAGTCTACCTTAGATGAATGTTGCAATAAAGCTTTTCCTTTTTCTCCTCTTCCATCCTTGTTTTCTATTGTTTGCATTTCTCTCCAAATTCTATGTATGTTTTGTGATGCTGGTAAAAAGACTTCCGACTGGCTGTCACTGGAGTTGAAGGTGCGTTTACAGTCTGTTTCCTGAATACCTGAATCAGATTTATAGAAGTCTGTATAAGGACCTAGTAGAGGAGGAACAAATGCTGGCTGGCTGGAAGGATCAAAGGTCTTCACGTTGTCAAAGTTGGTTTTCCTGGAATTGACTAACTTTTCCAAGTTCTCAATCACAAATAGAAAAGTTTGGAGGGAGGGCTTGTGTTCGTTTTTGCAAGACCTGTTTGCTTATTTTTGTGTGGAGAAGTTTCTTGAAACAGTATGCTGAAATAAAAAAAAAACTTAGATAAACTTTTTTTGAAGTGTACCTTATTTGTAATATAAGAATTTCTAAAGAAATTTCTAAAGAAAGATGTGGTTGAAGTTTTTAAGTTTGAGTGAAAAAGTGAGGTGTCATGTTTTTTTTTGGACAAGTACTTTTTCAAAATAAGATTAAGATTAAATTCAGCATGCTGATATCCGCCTCCTTCAAGAGATTCAGAAACCATATTAGTTGTCCCTTACAGAATGATGATGATGTTTCTAAATACTAATTTTTAAAGAGTTTTTTTCATATCTAAAGGATCCATAATCCCACAAGAGTTGCTTGGTTATTTTGTCTATTGACTTTGATTTTCTGCTTATACTTAACATTATCACTGAGAGATTTTCTACCTGCAACAATAGCAGGCAATTTTTCTTTCTTTCTAACCAGCAATTTTACTTTCAGCTAAAAGGATGGGAACCACAGAATGATGTAAAGAAGCTGACATTCACTTTTTCTTTTGTCCTCTCCTACTACTGTCTCCTGGTATCTCCATTCTATTGGCTTTACATGAGTATCCAAGAGGTCATAGTGTTTCTGTTGTAGAACAATACTGATTATAGATGCATTTGGAATTCACAAAATGAAGCTTTTGGTTCAACAGAAAGAATTGAATTGTAATTCTACACTAAAGCATGATATATAATAAATTGTTTCTATATACATATTTTGTATTTTATCTCTTGGGATTTGGGAATATCTTTAAGGTGGTTTTTTGAACTTCAGGTGATTCCAACTGCTTTCAAAAATTCTAAGTATTGTTACTAACTGTAGAGAGGTTATGTAAAGGTATTTTTATGGTTCTCATCTTTTGGTAGTTTCTCAGTCTGTTTATCATCCATGGTCATAACTGTGAAGCAAATTAAAGTTGTGAAGTTGCTTGCAATGAACTCTTATGCTGGAGGTAGGATGTAAGAGGAAGGAAACAGCCATCCTTGACGTGAAGACCATGGCAGACAAAAATTCCTGTTAACTTATAACCTGTTGCAGTGCACCTGGAGAGTGTATGCTGTTAGTCCTTTTCCCTCTGCCCTTCCCTGTTGTCTTTCTATAGATCCCACAATTATTACTTGAGGAGCTCCCTGACTGAAAAAGTGAGAGTTCTGACACAATTGTGATCAAGTCCATTGTGAATTACAACTCACCAAAGACCATATTTTGAGATAAATTGTCTCTGCCTGTCTTTTGCAATAGGTTTCAGCTGGGTGTCAGATGATGGGTTTGGATTATTATGTTCTGTGTGTGCTTTGTGCTGGCTGATAATAGGCTGCTAGGCACCTCTGAAAGAACTTGCTGTTGCTTCAGAGAATCATAAAGAGATGCTATTGCTGTCCTCTCCAATTTAAGTAATATATCTTTGAATTTGTGATGATCAGGGTCAACAAGGAGAGCTGAAAGTAGTGATGAATACAATACGGTGCATGATACCTTAAGCATTGAGCAGTTTGTATTTTCTGAGCAGATTGTGTTCATGAATAACTTCAGTATAGGTAGCTTGTAATGTGTGGTATTTTTTTTGACCATTTTATTGTAATGACTACGTGAATGGTTGTAGCTGTAAAGATCCAGGTTGTGAAAACTACTAAGGTTTTGAAAGCAGTTTGTCCATTGAAGTGTGGGTTGTCACTGAAGGGGATGCTCTTACCTCTTGCTGGCTGTCTGAAGCATGTTCCTTCCTTCTCCCATGCTACCTCTGAAATGTGTTTGTCCTGGTTCCTCTTCACCCACACTACTAAACTGCGGTCTAGTTTTTCCTTTGGCAAAATCAGCCAAAAAGCTACTTGTTTTCTACTAGTAGCTACCATCATTACACAGAGGAAAGTGGAAGACACTGATGCCCAGCATGAACGTGCTAGGCAAGTCTTTTACTGCTGTGCAACTGCCCATGGGGGATGAGCCCCAGAGGTATTTAGACAGAGAAATACCTGGAAAGTGCATATTAGTGGAGCTTAGGCATAAACCAGGCACTGAGCAATTACCGATGCTCAAGAAACTCTCCGAGACCCAGGTAAAATGCTCATGGACAATAAGATCATAGCTCTGAGCACAGGAATGCTCTTACCTCATGCTGGCTGTCCCAAGCATATTCCTTCCCTCTCCCATGCTGCCTCTGAAATGCGTTTGTCTGCTCAGTGAATCAAATGAGGAGACAGACCATTTTCTCATCTAGCTGACCACAAAAATGCTGCTGTGGGCTCGAGAGAGAAAACAGCTGTGTGCTTTGATAGGGTGAAAAGTTTAGATGCTTTTGTCTTCAGCAGCAGTTGAAGCTTTGTTGGACTTAATTCTTGGGTTTAGCCCTCAGATGGCTAAAAATGAAGATATGAAGGAGAATGTACCTTCTCAGGTTACGTGATTTTGTGCAAGGTTGAAGTGAGGTGCTGTGACATTGATTTGAAAGGTCTGTAAAACTGAAAGGAGTCATTCAAAGGAAAGATAACGGAAATGGTGTGCAGAAGTTAGTGGCTCAGAAGAGGTGCTTGCTCTGGGAAGGTAAGTAAACACTGGAACAGCATTTTTTCTCAGTTTGTTTTCCTGTTTCTTTCTCCTGATGATTCTCGGTGCCACTTTAAGTACCTCCCAGAAAAGATATCTGATTTTATGTATGTACAGTCCAGAAGTCTCTTTAACAGTAGAGGTGACTACTCAAAAGTGAGCATTCAGGTTATACTCACCCTTCATGACGCATGCTGTGTAATGTTAGAAGTAGGCTCTTGCTAATCATTCTGTGCAACATGAAAATCAATCTTGCACATGTAATTTATACCAGCAGATTCCTTTGTTTGCTTTTCCCTACCCTACAAATGATCTAAACTGACTTTGAAAGTTTTTTTCCCCAGGTTCCACATTTGCTTTAGTTAGTCACTCTCAGGCTATAAATGTGTTGACAACTGTTTTTTGTTATTCTCATCTTAAAAGTAGAACTGAACCTTTTGTTTTACAGGTCTCCAAACAGTATTTTTATTATGCTGATACGTCAGTTTGGTAAGGGGGATTGATTGGACCTGAAGATAATTGCCCTCAGTAACTTCCCATGATGCCAGCGAACACAGAATGTTTTCCAGTATGCTTGTCAGCTGTGATGTCTGAGAACATGCTGTAAAAATAGTGCCACATATTGGAAAGAGTAGATGGCAAGGAAGAAACCCTTGTTTGGGAAAGCTAGATTGTTTGTGTATAAACAGAACAGTGGGTTTATGTCTCAGAGCTTTTATATTGCTACCACCAACAATATTTGAATGCTATCCATGCAGAAACAATGAAAGTAATAGCAAACTTCAGAGTTTGGGAAATATAATTTTGTCTTTCGGTTTCCGAGTAGAACTGGTTGAAACTTTTCCTCTGAAATATTCTTCTAACGGAAAGCAGGATATATGTAAATTCAAAATTTACTGATTACTGAAGTGGAAACTTTCTTTAACCTAGATTGTGTGTCCTAACTGGGAAGCGCTGAACTTAGTCTTCTTGATAGACTGCAGAGCTTTAATTGTTGTTTACTTTCCAAGTTTGCCAGATCACCTTCTGATTGCCGCTACCATGGCTGGAAAGGGTTCAAACAGTATTTTGTTTCTTCTGTTTATACGTAAAGTTTCAGAAATTGCCTTCTTCACTAAAGTTTGAAATCTTTTGTTTGCCTTTCATAAAAGAGGAATTGGGAATTTCATTCAGGGGTTTGGTGATGTTTCTCCTTCAGAAGGTTCCTCTTTAGTAGTTTGGTCCATTTCAGTTTGGTTACGATTGCTTTTGAGTGAGAGTTTAAGGAGTACTATTAAATATGAATATAAAATGAGAAGGCTTTTAGTAAGAGAAGTACAGAATGGGCAGTGTTACATGCATGATGCCAGGGAAGATCTGCTGTTCTGGTTATTCATAAATGTAAATGCGCTCTGAGTCAGGGCAAAAACTTTGACCTAACACTGACCTGTAATACTGAGTATGGATCTCAGGATGGGCCCAAGGAGACTATTGTTGCTAAAATAAATATGTTATTTTTGGTGAACAGGCTCCTTTTAACCCTCACTTATCTTTGCAGACTATTACATGGTTTTATGGTGTTTTTTTAAGAGAGTTACAAAGCTGATTTCACTCTGCCATGGCTCTGTGATCTTGAGACTCTGAGTGAGTCAGGAAACGCATTGGTAACTGCAGTCTATTTTGTGCTATACAGCATTCTGTTAGCAGATGGCCTTAACCAAGTAAGTTAAACACGATGTATTTTTATTGACATGCTTATTATGAAGCCTCAGGACTGGAATTCTGTAAGAGCTTCCTTTCTTCTGAATCCTGGAGAGTTTCATGAATCCTGGAGAGTTTCATGGATTTTCTGCTCTTTCCCACTCTTTTGTGGTCTGTGCCAGGTATAGTGGAACTGCTGCTATTTACTCTTGAGTTAACTGAAAAATTGGAGAGGGAATCTGTATTTCTGTAGTGAGAAGAAATTTATGCTTACTCATAAGGGTGAAAGTAGAAGTATTCTAAGTGAAAGATTAGTATTTTGAGAGTCTTTTGTATTCAATTTTGAAACTTGTAATCCATTGAAGAATTTCACTGTCAATATTTTAAGGTAAAAAATAGTAAAATAACACCTGCTATTTAATTGTATTTTTTTTGCAGTGCTACTGTTGTGTGTCTTTAATTTGCACTTGAGAAACAGAAAATACTGAGGTTTTTTTGGGTAGTATCTTTTTGTGTGGTGGATTGAGGTTTGAGGGTGTTTATTTTTTTTAAAGGAGATAGCATGACAGTTGTCTGGAAGCTGAGTAGAGCAGTGTAAGGTAACTGAATGACTGCTCTGTGAAGGTTTGCTGTTTGATGCTTAAGTGAAATGTGTCTGGAGTTTTATACAAGTTCTTAAAGCAGCATTGATTGTGATGAAGTCGGTAACATACTTGGGACTTAACTTTGCCAAATACCTTTAGGCTCATGTTAGAATCCTCTCATTCCGATTTCTAACACACTTAGTAAGTTAAAGTGGACGTTACTGCGATGTCTTTTGGGACTAGAGCTGGAAACAGTGTTGTTTTGTCTGTCTCATAAAAATATTTTTTTAGTAGAAATAGTCTTTGAGTTATAAAATCTCTCAAGTATGGTTTCAAATAGCCAGATGAGTGTCTTGAAAAATTGCAGCTCAGTGTGTTACATGGAAGAGTGTTTAATGCTTCTGCAACAGCTCTTATCCTGTAATACTTAGTACTAACTGCTTCAACAAAATACTTGAGTAGCCACCAAATTCAGAATACTGTAATGTTGTTGAAGCTAATATGTAGGTGTTTTCTTTATATCGTTTGCCCACCTACCTATGATTTTATTATCGCATAAACAGATGATCCTGTTAAATTTTTTTTCGCATCTGGGGTGATAATACTTCAGCTAATGAAAGACATATTACTTCTTTCAGTGGAGGAGTTCTCATATATTTTTAGCAATCCTTGTAAACACTTTTTTGCAAGTCTAGGACCCTGTTCCATTTTAAGTGTAGCTTTGTGACATTTGAGTCAGCAGTCTTGGAGGCAAACTGGGAAAAGATGTTGTTGCGGAATGATGTGGAAGTTTTAAGGGACAGTGGTAGAACATTTCCACTCAGGATATTTTCTCTGTCCCTTCCTTCCCTGCAGAGTGTGGGTATCAATTCTGCCTCCCCTTGTGCTCCGCATGCAAGCATTTGTAAGGAGACTCAGGTCCTGCTGTCTCCACTGTTCAGTATGCAGATCTGAGCTGGGGCATTCCTACAGTAAGTAGGAAGAAGCTGCAAGAGCTTGTGCTTCACTCAGCAAAGCTGGACCCAGTGTATCAGTAAGGATTACTTGTTTGTGCATCTGCTAGTATAATTATGTGGCTTTGTCCCTCTCTTGGAGCAAAGGTGAGAATAAGAGGACTGCTTATTCTGTGTAGTGTAAATACTTTATTCTCTTGTGTCGCATCTGTGTGAACAGATCTAAGGGAACCCATGAGAGTCACTAATTCAAATCTTTATAAACCTAGAAGTGATAAGTTTGCATATTACATGTCACAGTGAGATGAGATGGAGAAGGGAACTCTGTAGAAGAGAGGATGTCACAGTTTGGGGGTGGGGAAATGCAGCTGAAGAGGCAAGGTAAGAGCAGGGAACTGAAGGTATGGTGGGTACAGGTCTCTGAGGCACAGAGCTGTCGTTAGGAAATGGACTATTTAATAAGTGATAGTTTCTAGTGATTAATAGCTAACTGAACAAGAAGACCTTTGTGAGCTGGAAATTGAGTAAGGGGGTTGGGAAAAGGCAGAAGTGAGTGAATGCCACTGGAGGTAGTTGGAGAGACACGCTCTAGTGAGCATGAATTTTGGATAATTTATTCTTTAAGCAGGAGGAGGCTCTTAGCTCCATGCTTTGCTATACATGGGTAGAAAGTATAAGCTTTCAAATAATATAGTGACAGGTTTCTGTTACAAACTTTATTTTCATTTCCTTTTATGCTTGTCTAGCAAAACTAGGTTTTTACCTGAAAATTTCTAGGTCAGCTCTGATGAAAAATGCTTTTGTGCTGTGTTTGTATAAATAAACGTGACAGTTGTAAACATTGGTTTGATCCTCAAATCAAGATATATCTAAAATTTAGAATTGTGAGCTATTCATAGCTTAAAGTGCTATTCTAGTGTGATTACTGTTACATAAAAATAATTCCTTGCCTTGTAAGACCTTTTTTCCTTCCTTAGCAACTTTAATGAAATAAGTGTTTGAGGAAGACAGGGACGATAAAAATACTTAGTTTGCATTTAAGAGAAACTACTGCTTAAGAGCATTAAATAGTAGAATGACTTGCATCTATAGATGAGTGGTCTTTGATCTTCTATCTGAGTGTTTTGAGACTGTTAGATATTTGGAATAATGGTGAGAGCAGTGTTGAAAGGTCAAAAAAATCCCTATTTTGTTGTGTAACCTGTAATGAACAACAGTTAGGCCATGTTCATGGAAAGGTGTACGTGCAAAATGATTCTTCCTCCAGTGTGCACTGACTTCAACTGGGTGGAAGGTTTCCAGACCATGCATGATTTACACATCTGTTGCTGTCTGTCAGTTTCATCATCAGTCTCCTATGGAATTAACTCATTTTTAAATTTTTTTTTAACTTTTTGCTTCACTGTAAAAACAGTTGCAGAGAAACATAGAAACAAAGTTAACATTTGACTTTTCTAACCTGTGAGATAGCTTCATTTACCACCTTTCAGTCCTTGTCTGTGGAAAAAGAAAAAAGTTTCCTGTGCAAATAGTGCGTTATTTTTATATTGCTTTTCTCACTCTCTGCATATTGTTACTATTTTTTCTACCGTTTCTACCACTCCTTTTCTTCACTGTTTGTAGCCTCTTCAATAGTAGAATCATAGAATGTCCTGAGTTGGAAAGGAACCCACAAGAGTCATCAAGTCCAACTCTTTTTCTCTATGCTGGACAACCTGAAAATCACGCCATGTGTCTAAGGGTGTTGTCCAGTGCTTCTGGAATATTGTCAGGCTCGGTGCTGTGGCTTCTCAGGACAGCTGTTCCAATGCTTCACCACTCTCTGGGTGAAGAACCTTTTCCTAATGTCCACCTAACCCTCTCTTGGCACATTGTCTTGCAGTTCCCTTGGGTCCTGTCATTGGTCATGAGAGAGAAGAGATCAGCGCCTGCTCCTCCTCCTCCTCTTGTGAGGCTCTGTCTGCTCTTCTCTAGCCTGAACAGACCAAGTGACTTTAACCATTCCTCGTATGCCTTCCCCTCTGAACCCTTGACCAAGTTTGTGGCCATCCAGTAGCTTTGTGATGCTGATTATTGGTTTGTTGTGGCTTTTTCTAGTTATGCTGTCTGCCATTTCAAGTAGATGTCAACAAGCTGCAGTGTTGAAGATAGAAGGCTGCTTTGACTCATTTTCAGTTACACTTGGAAGTCTGAGTTAATTTAAAGGATTATTAAGTGCAGCTGTTTTGTGCTAAACTGACCTTCTGTGAAGGTTCCTTCAGTTGTCTGAGGTCTTTGCAGTAAGTGCCAAAAACAATCAGTCCATCTGCCTGAACTCTCTTGGAAGATCAGTTTAATGAATTGAAAAATGGCCAGGATGACACCAACTGTTCTAAAATAGCTCTTTCCTTTCTGTGTTAATACTGGTATAGTCTCTGTATATTGAAAGACAGTGTTCTTTCTCTGTTGGATCACCTGCAAACTCTGAGCCTGAAAAACAAACCAGAAAAAGAAAAGAAAAAAGCAGGGAAGAAAATAAAGGTGGTGATGCAGCATACATTCTCATTACTTTAATGTCATAAAACCTACTAGAGCATGCAGTTCCATTCATAAAGAATCTTGAGCTTCCTTTCAGGATCACTTGATTAAAAACTGTTGGATGGTTGTGCAGGCTCTATTCTTGGAGGTTTTCAGGACTTGCTGAGCAACTTGATCTGACTTCATAGCTGAATTGGCTTTCAGCAGGAAGTTGGACTAGAGAACTCGTGCTCCCTTCCAGCCTGAATTATTCTTTGATCCTGTATTTCTCTACAGCCCACGCTCTGTGGCCAGGTATGCTGGAGAACTACTGGAGCAGAGAAGTTTATTTCTGGTAATTGCTGCTGGGAGCACTGTAAATAATGTAATTTCATTGAAAACTATTCAATTTAATACTAAATTCAGTTTTCATTACTAAAGAAAGCGAGGGGAGGGGAATCTGCACTTTAGTTGTTTTCATAATAATATAATACTTCGTGAATGGAGAGAACTGTGTATTTGTGGTGTTACAGCTGTATTTGTGTGGTAGATCTTTTTTTTGCATATGTGTTGTCTTATTGAAAAAATTATGATGTAAAAAGGCTATTTGATTGGAAGTAGTAGAATTTAGGAGTCCCTTTCTAGCTCTCTTCTTCTCTCCCTCTCCCATTCTTTTTAATCAAGGAAATGCTGCACCTTATTCTGCATAGTTGTGGCAAAGAAATGTCTGGTGCCAGTCAAAATCTTAGTTAACAAAATTTTAGTTTACAGAATGCTGGCTTATGATAGTAGCTGATATGGATTATCAGCACCAAGTAGAAGCCTGGTTAGGTACCTTCTCTAAAGACTTTCCAACTTTATATTTAAGGTCTTTTAAATAAATATCTGATCAATTTTTGGAAGTATTGGTCAGAGTACAGCTCTTTGAAGTAACTAAGTACTAAATTGAAAAAAATATTATCATGTTCCTGAAAATCTGTATTTAATGGTGTTAGTGACTGGTTTGTAAGTTTAGTGGGCTTCTAATATATACGTCTTCTGTGTCTTTATGTTGCAAGCTTTATCTGCGAATAGAATAAAATTGAATGCTGTTGATTTAAGCTGGCCTTTGTTATTAGTTAGGATAAATTTATGGAAGGGAGTACTCTTTTTTTTTTTATCCTTTCTCTTGTTTCTAACATTTTCCTCTAAATTATCCCAGATGGGTTATTTTTTAGTGATGCATTGCTAGAGGAGTTTTGGAAGGCCCTTTGGATCATACCAAGTGCTTCTATGGTCATTTCTCAAAATAGGAAACATTTGTCAGGCTTTGTTTTGTCTTATATACTTAGAAAATATGCAAGAGCTGTGTTTGCTACTCTGTAGGTAAAATAGGTAGAGATGATGTAGTTCATAGAATAAATGCGGTTTGCGGTTTCGCAGTCTGTATAAGAACAACATGCATCAGACTTTAAAAATAAATATTGTTGAAGAATTTAAATGACAAAATAGTAGCTGGTCCAAACATTTGCTTGAAAACTTTTGTCGTTTGATTTAATAAATTTAAGCTAAATAATCTGTTCTGTGATTTGTGCTGATTGCCACATTTGTGTTTACAGTATATTGTGTTTTACTTAATATAGATTTTCAGCTTATTGTTACTTCATCAATGCCATATTGTTTATGGATGTAAAATCATGTTAACATTTCTCAGGAAACTCAAATAAGCCTGTGTGATGTTGGTAATGCCAAATGCTTGTTGTCTTAAAAACATAGTTTGTTCTATGTGTAAGCTATACTCTGTATACCACATTTGTGTCACTTTCCCGAGTTTTCCCTGTTCCTCCAAGAGAAGAGACTAAGTCAAACTAATAGGGGATGGTCTCTTTCACGGTTTCAGTTCTGGAACAATAGTTAATGGTACTTCAAAAGTGTGTGAAAGTTGGAGAACTGCTTACAGAATGCAG
Organism: Tapera naevia; assembly: GCA_033556795.1. Classification (NCBI taxonomy): domain Eukaryota; kingdom Metazoa; phylum Chordata; class Aves; order Cuculiformes; family Neomorphidae; genus Tapera; species Tapera naevia. The sequence continues at coordinate 1,087,055 of JAUMJJ010000092.1, read as the reverse complement.
TAAGCCTCTTTCTAATTGCTTTCAGGTGGAGATGGAGATCTCTTACTGTGCTTTATTCTTTGCAGGGTTACACATCATTCTGGAATGATTGCATCTCTTCAGGATTGCGTGGCTGTATGTTAATTGAATTGGCATTGCGAGGGCGTCTTCAACTAGAGGCCTGTGGAATGAGGCGCAAAAGTCTGTTAACAAGAAAGGTAAGTGGAGGGAAATGGTTGCAATTCTGTGTCACCCTTCAGGCAACACAAAAAATAATGTTTTTTTTCTTTACATAGGGATAGGGATGCTGACTGGTGACCCAGGTAGATGCACAGAGTTAAGTGTTTTAAATGATCTGAAGTGCCTTGGAAAATCTGTACTTGTTCTCTGCTCCTGTTTGTTTTCTTGATGTGTTTGTGCTGCTGTTGGGAACCTCACACAGACAGTTGGCAGTGGCAGTGGCTCTGGCCAAGGAGTGACGGCAGCAGGTACTGCTGAGAGCCAGTAGCACAGATTGTAAATTGCTGAAGGAACTGGCATTTGCAGCGGTGGTGAGATGTGGGTTGTGGATGAAAGGAATGGCTAACTGACAGCCTGCCAGATGCATCCTGCAAGCCACTAATTTAATTCTTATATACTCATTGATGCAGTTTGTGCTTGCAGTGCATGGGAAGGAAATGATCCTTGTAGCTTGGGCCCCTGAGAACACACAACTGTATCTAGTTTAAGCATGTGAGCGGTGTTATTGTACCCCCTGACATTTATGATGAGCAGATTTTTAAGGTCTTATTATTGAGTTACGCCTAAGATTTGAAGCCTCAGTTTATTATACTTCCTGCTGGATTTTCCCTTTGTACAAAGTGTGCAGAGTCACACTGTTTGAACAATTTTAATTCATCAGCGTTAGAGGATACTTGTAAAATAAGCTTATTGAAAACATAGACAAATATCTATTCACCTCAAAAATTCTCTTTTATGGCAGATTTCCCTGTCAATATTATCTTTTGCTAATTTTTTTAATGGAAAGCTTGCAAGTTCCCCAGCCTTCTGCCAGCTTCCTCCTCTTCTGAAGAATCAAACCTCTGTTCAGACAAGCAGCTCTTACTTCTTCTAGCTTCATTTAAGCATATTCAGCATTGATTAGTTTGGACAATTTTTTTTTTTTCCAAAACTTGTGGCTCCTTAGGCGTTCAGGAATGTTCTCTAGCAGTGGTTTCCTTTCTGTGCAAACCTTGTTAGTTCTGTCTGCCTGAAATTTTAACTACGGGGATTTTTCTAGGAAAATTAAAAAATAACCTGTAGATATATTGAGTAAAGAATACAAGCAAAATTATTGTTGTCATTTTTGATTTTGTTGTGTTTTGCTGAATTTTATTATGTGATTTTGGAGGTGCATTTATGTATTTGTTTATCCCCACCCTGTTTGGTAAGGAGATGTAAAAGCTACATAGTGTTACAGTTTGTTGGGTTTTTTTCTATTTCTGGTCATGTAAGACAATCGAGATTTGTTTTTGTAAGCTGGAGGGTTCTGTGAAAATTTAAAATTCAAATTAAGATTGTTTTCTGCTTACGTAATTTCTTGCAAATAAAATATCTAACTGCTGACACATATGAGGCTTCTTCTCTGTCTACAACATCTTTCTCAATTTAGTCATTCTCAGGAATTACTTTGGTTTGATGTTAATGCAAAACTTCAAATAACATACAGAATTTCTGTCTTGTTTCTGTGTTAACTGGATTTAAAGGTCTCAGCTCTCCCAAGTGTCCTTCTTGCCCTTTTTCAGAATTTTCTCCCCTTGCCTGTCACGTTTCGCTATGAATTAAATACTATGCTTAGTGACGGAAATGAGCTGTCTGGTTGCATCTGAAGTGGCCATACTAATTTCTGTAGCATCTGTGTCTCAGGCTGGCCCATCCACCTTGCCCCACGTCCACCCTCAGATCTTGTGGGAAGATGAAACCTCCTTAAAAATCAAAGCTTTGATTTGTGAATCAATCTTGTATCTTCAAACCACGGTATGAAGGGAGGAGTTTACACTCCCAGTCACTTTAGTCTGTGTTGCAGCTAAGAACAGTAGTCCTGTCTTTGCGAAGAGGCGTATTGGAGCCTCTCTTGGGTTGTTACTGGCTTGTGAAGCCTTGTCAGGTAATGCTGTAATGCCTTTGGCTGAAAACTAATTGACTTTCTTGGCCAGTTTATTTTTTTTACTTAACTTTCTTGAGCTTGTCATAAGGTGAGGCGTGAGTGAGACTACTGGCATAAGCTGTAAGATGAGAGCGAGAAGGTAGAACAAGTTCTTTGGGCAGTAGCATGGATTTATCACAAGTTAACTGTGGCCTACATCATACAGCTGACTTGAAAGATAGCTACAGCAATTTCCACTTCAAGCCTTAAATCATGTGGAACTTTGTTGATATTCATTTACAGTTTCTAAGAGAACTTCAGAATGGATCAGGAAGCATTAAATCCATCCTGGAATGCTGTAGAGAGACAAAAGAGCCTGAGAAGCTGGAAGGCAAGGACTCGATGGATGTTAGTCAAACTTTGCATGTCAATATGATGTGTTTTATGTTGCAACATATTTGGTTTAAGAGTACATAATGACTGTGTCATTTTGGAGTTCTATTTACTGGTACCATTTTTAGAAACAAACAATTGGATGTTGAGATTTATATATAAATGAAGTAATTTCTGAGACTGGTGGTTACTGAGGATATGAAATGGTACTCTAGGCTGCTTTACAGCCTCAAAGCAAACCCAAATCATTAGGGTTCTTACAAAGAAGTCCCAACAAGTCATTGGCAGGTTACCGTCAGTGTTTTATAGCTAGCAATTTTGAGTCATTCATGCATGAGTGAACTTTTTATATTAAAAGTAAATAATGAAGCTTAGTTAAAAGTCAAGAAGTGCTTAATCTTTAGCATTGCTTAATTGCAAAACTACATTGCGGAAAATGCAAATTAAATTTCTGCATAATTGGAACTTCCTCAGCAGTTGAATACAAGGCATATCTAGTACCTGATAAATCAGTGAAAAATTGGAACAAAGGAATATTTTTTGCAGTATAGCTAAAGATCATAATCTGCGAAGAACTAGGATCTTAGCATCTTTCTTTACCTTAGCTTCTCTGTTTGAAAGAAGAAATCATCCCTCTTGTGGATGCTTTGTCTTCTGTGACAATTCAGTTCACAAGATCCCGGATCACTTGATTTCCCACTCTTCTTGTGCTGTTGTGACTCTGAAGATTTAGCCAAGAGCTGTTGATCAGTAAATGCTTATAAAAAAAAAATACAAACAGATCCATGAATAATGGAGAGAGGTAGCTGGGCTTCTGGTTACTTCTTGAACTTCTTTGCAGGGGTATAAAAAAATTAGGGTTGCAGGGGTTTAAAAAACTCTTATGTATAGCTTAGACTTAAAAGCATTTATTATCTCTTCAGTAAGTTTTGTTTGGTTTGGGTTTGTTTCGTTTTGATAATAAAAACAGCTCAAAAAAAGTGACTTTCCATCTTACCTGTTAAAGTGAGATGGTGAGGAGTAAGTAGTTTACCAGCTGCGATAGACTGGAGTGATTCACTGTAGCTAAGATTGCTGAGAAACTAATCATATGAGACACTTCAAAGAAACTGAGATACTGCTGGAATGCAGGTTTTTAGAAGTAAAGATAAATAAGTTGGGTGTTTTTAGGCTAATTATTAGAGGAATATCTGAAAGGTAGCTATTGATAACCACAATCTAGCAGGTTCAAAACACGAGTTGAAATAGACACCTGTATAATTTAAGAACAGAAACTTCAACAAATTCAGAATCTTTATATAAAACTGGAAGATATGTAGTATCATTATACTTGATTAGTGGAGGTTTTGAGTGACACTGTGGTGCAAGCTTGTAAATCAACAAGATAAATATGCATTGTTATGTGTTTAAATTCAAATAGGTATTGTCTGGATTAAAACGTAGTTGTGTTCTTAGAAAAAATGTATCGGAGGTTTATGATTGGAGTGATCTTCCGCTCCCAAAAAAGGGAGACCTGGGAAGTATCTCAAGTGACCGTTTAATTCTGATGCAGTGACAGATCATGAAGTTTCTCTGGTTCTTCCCTGGTAGGTGTTTAGTCTTAATTCTCCACTAAATGGAATTCAGCAGCTCCCTGGGTGTTTTAATTTGCCTGTGGACGTTTTTGACAATACATTGTGCATTTATGTATTCCCAGAGTAATCTGGTATCTCTTATTTTTCCCAAAGTAAGAACCTTATTCTGCTGTTTGATACTCTTTCTAAAATTATTTTGCATGCTTTCTTCCTAGATCTAAACAAACGTTCTTTTTGACCTGGCATTGTGGACTGTTTCAGTCTTGCTGATTTTATTAAAAATATTAGTTTCTGTGCTTGATATATACCATCAGAACTTGAAATAGTATTCCAGCTCTGACGTGTTAGGTATTCACGAAGATCTCTCCTCAGTTTTGCTTTTCATTTCATCTTATTGACTTTGTACACATCTCTAGTGTGGGATCATCTTGCCATTATCGAAGCTGTCTTAACGTTGCAACTTACTTCAGTGTTGTCTGTAGACCTTATGAAAGTGTGCTTCTCTATTTTTTGTAGTGTGGAATTATGGAACAGAACTAAACTTATGTGTTTCAGTAAGACACTTAGAGCTTTACCAGGGCATATTTCTCACTACTCTGAAGCTTTACAAAAAAATAAGAGCTTTCACTTGCTGCTTCTTTTGTATATGTAGAATTGTGTTTGTGTTAGTTCTTCTGTCAATTGCCTTGTTATCCTTCTGCCTGGTGCTTATAAAGTGCTAACTTATAAAACTAGTTAAGTTGCTAGATTATTTTCATATCTGAAACTGTAGTAATTCTTTTCCTAAAGAAAGATTTTATTGTTGTTTTTTATTCATACATATTGACTTGGTCTACTTTATTCTGTATGTTTTTTGTTTGGTGCTCTTGTTTTTTGAACTAGAAAAAATAGTATGTGTACATGGTTTAGATATCTGCTTACGCTGTTAATTGATCAGTTACTCCAAATTCTTAAGTTTTATTATGTTTCTGTGATTTTTTTTGTTGTTCGCTTGTGCTCTCTTGAGAAAAGAACTCAAATAATTTTAAAGTGAATAAATAACAAACTTTAATATGGAATAACAAACACAGTATTATTTAAGGATTTGTTATTGCATACATATTTTGCATAATGTGTGTTTTAACAGTGGAACGTAGCGTTGATGGTCAATGTATTCTTCAGAGTGGTCGAAGTCGTAGATGTTATCTTGAACCTATTTTTATCTATGAGTATATGGAAGAAAACCAATTTTCCTGCTTTTTCAGTTTGTAATTGATTTCTCAATTTCATGTGGCCTAACCAGTATTTTGAAGTTAATTTCAAGTCAAAATACTTGACTTCAAGCAGTAGAATAGGCTAACCTCAGAGTGATTTAACACTCTAGTATGCATTGTTCTGGGGAGAAATCGAAGGACCTGTCAGGGTTAGTGGATTGTCTTCCTTAAACTAGGTATTAAGCATGTCATTAATACTGTAGTTTTAGTCAGTTATGGTTAATTTAAGTTGTTGGTAAACTAAGACCATAGTGTTGAAACTAAAATCCTAGACAGTTTGTTTTTTTTAATAATTTGGTATTTTTTTAAGCTTGCATATTCTTGGAGATGGTTCTTTATTTAAAATTTCCTTCATTTTGAGAACAAGTACATTTTTTCCAGTTTTTGTTGGTGTAAGTTTGATATATGAATTAAGTCAAAATACTGACTGTTTTATTCTGTCCTAGGTGATTTGCAAGTCAGATGCTCCTACAGGGGATGTTCTGCTTGATGAAGCTCTGAAGCACATAAAAGAGACCCAACCTCCTGAAACAGTACAGAACTGGATTGAACTGCTTAGTGGTAAGTCCTGGACAGAATGTATTTGTTTCTTCCCTGCCTGCCCACCCGCAGCCCCCGTCCCCCCAGTAAAGCTAATTATCTGGCATCACTGGAGATTATATTGTAAAGTTTTCAGGGAGAGAGAATGCAAAAAAGTTAATTAGTCTGTCCTCTGGGGTAGTCTCTGGCTGATTACAGCCTTTAATCAAATGTAAGTTAACTGTCACTTTTGACAAGACACATAGTACAGAAAGAATCTAGGTGGAGGTGCCAGAGGACATCTCCACTTGGTGAAAGAAGTGACCTGCACTGACTCTGAAGTAAGTCAGGACTGCATCCTGGCAATAGAACTGCCTTTGTTATTGAGCAAATGAAGATTAGTGAAAGTTTGGAGAACAGGTGTATGGAGTCATCATTCAGATCTTTTGGTAAAAAGAAAGGAGATAAGGAGCTCACAGCTCAAATGTAAAAATTGAGGAAGATTTGGCCATTAATCATAAAGACACAAGGAACAGTCAGGAGTTTTGTTTTTCCGTTAACTGGAGAAATAAAGTATTTTCAAAGAGTAGATATTTCTTGTTCAAAATGAAGTCTTCAAGACGAGTGCTTTGAACCCAACTCTTTCTCTAAAGCTAGTAAGTTATTGCCAAAATAATGAAATGTGGGTTAGATTTCATGTTTAAAATTGCAGTGAACATTTTTCATACACCTTGCCAACAGTTGAATCCTCAGGATGTGTAAATTGAACTGAAATTAACAATGACTATATTTTTAACATGTGGTCCTTTTATTGTTTGGTTTTGGTTTTTTTTTTTACCCTGTATCCAGAATGCATCACCAGGGTTTGTCTGTTTTTGCAAAACACAAATGCAGCTTCCCTGAGGTAGGTCAGACCTGTGCTTCAGTTGCACAAACAGTGCAGGGAAAAAACCTCACTGTTTTGTCAATAGTGTGATTCTGGGAGGTCTGGGGGTAATAAGACTTGAAGTTCTCTATCTGAATCTGTTTGTTCCTTGTAACAACCGGTAAGTAGGAATTCCAAAAATCAGCAAAATCTCTCCAGCTTTCTCTAACTTGTTGTTTGTATTAAGTTCTTAACACTCATCCTGTACCATCTTAAACAGCCTTCCATGCACATCAGTTTATATTCCCATCCTTGCCACCCCCAACCCCCAAAACATTGCTCCTTAACTGTCAGGCAGAGAGCAGGGAGAGGGGAGAACAAAGAAGCCCTGGTCGGCAGGGGGCATGGCTACTGCATTGCCTAGCAGTTCAGTTCTTGTTTAGCTCTCCTTCACTTCTATAGCCTGAAAAAGCAGTTCATTCTTCTTGTCCCAAATACATAATTTGTGCTGACATTTCACATTCTCTCCCAGTGTGGAGCACATCAAGTTAGTACTGATTCAAAAAAGGTGAACAACATTGTAGGTTTTCTTTGAGCTGAGGTTTTTCTGGTGATGCTGGGAAGGCAGTTATCAGTGCTGTGGCTAAGGTTGGACCAGTTATTTTACTTACACATTGTTATTAACTACTGCTTCTTGGGTGGCATTAAGGATCTTCGCATTTCCCATACTTTAGAGGACTGCCCTTCAAGAAAAAGTATTTTAGTGTTTGGTTTGGTTTTTTTTAATAAACTCTTTCAAATTTTGCTTTAAGGCCAGATCCTAGAAAACAACTACTCTGTCTATAATTACAAGCGATGTGAAGCTACAGTACTTAAGAGTTTGAAAGCATTTTGGAAACATTTATATGGGCATGTGGCATGATGTTTAATAGGCTGATGTTGTTTATAAGATAGCCTAAGGGTCACAAGAGTAGGAAATACAGAAGTTTGAATCAATATGTCAGGTGTTCTTGTAGATGTAGCAAACATCCGTCTATTTGAACAAGTAGCTGTCTGTAATTGAGGAGATTGGTCACAAGGTGTCACCACAGTACTGTTTTTTATTATTGTATAGTGACATTTACCTGACAAATGTAGAAGAATCTAGGAGATTACCTTTGGCCTGTGAAACACTCTAAGGAAACTGCTTTTCTCTGAGTGTTATAGTTTCATTCATGGTCATGCTGGGGAACACATTCAATGAGGTGTGAAACCTATGGGGACTTGTATAGATCAGGTCTGGGTGGGTTCTCTGCTTTTCACTATGCAGTTGGTGTCACCTCATTTGTTTACTTTAGTTGGCTGTTTCAGTGTATGTCACCCTCCATTACAGCGGGAAAAACCTTAAAGGAATCTGTGGGTTTTATTATTATACGTTAACCAATGAATGTTTAAAAAACTTTGATACAGAAACAGAAAGTCCGTTCTATTTTATAAAAACCCTCTATCTGTGTAATAAATACTTAATGCTGCAGCTTTTCTTGCCTCCTAAAATGTGTAGTATTTTCTTTCAGAAGGGGATTTTAATACTTACAATAAATAGCTAGGCTGGACCTAAAATTTTTAACTCGTTAAGTAAACTCTTAAGCAAAGGTGGATTTCGCAGTGCTTAATTTAGCTTTATTAACAGCTATTGATGTTGATTTTGTGCTTTTTAAATTCCTTACTTTGTACACACACAGTCGCGCACTCTGAAGAGCCCAATTCTCCTTGCTTATCAAAAAGCCTTAGAAATAATTTTAAAAGCAACATTAAATCCTCAGCCCAACATGTTCTCATGTGTACAACCCACACAGACTCACACAGTGCATGGCCACTGTTTCACCTCGTGGGGGCAGGAAGGGAGAGAAATAAAAATCTGAGGAAACGGAAGTGCACAGAGTAGATGCACGTTAGCTCCTCTCTGTGGCAGAAGAGCAATGACACTTCTTCCAGTGTCTGAAGTGGTAAAAGACTGGAAAGAGGCAAACGGACAAGGTAGGAGGAGATGCTTACTTTCATTATTAAAAGTGAACTCCTTCATAACTATTTTGGGTTTTGTTGTTTTGTTTTGTTTTTTTTCTTTGCTACGAGACTCTGTATGTGTCATATGTAATGAAGACATAGCTTAGCTAGCATTTTGTCCAAACTTTGAACGTAAACTGACACTTCTCCAAGGAGGCTTTGTCTCTGTGCCTGTATCTGAGTAGGTCAGAGATCAGAGAAATGCTGACATTGGCACAGTGTCTTAGTTTAGTAGTCAGTTACATGAATTTGACAGCTCATTCTACACCCTAGGAATGGGGAGAAAATCACTGTAATAATACAGCTTAAACTTAGCCTGACTGGTGTGGGAATTTTTGTTTGCTTTTTTAGGTGAAACATGGAACCCACTGAAGTTGCACTACCAACTACGAAATGTCCGTGAACGGTTAGCTAAAAATTTGGTGGAAAAAGGTGTACTGACAACAGAGAAACAGAACTTCCTTCTTTTTGACATGACTACGCACCCTCTCACCAACAACAATATCAAACAGCGCCTCATCAAGAAGGTTCAAGAAGCAGTTCTTGACAAGTGGGTGAATGACCCTCACCGCATGGACAAGCGCTTGCTGGCACTCGTTTATTTAGCCCATGCTTCAGATGTTCTGGAGAACGCTTTTGCCCCTCTTTTGGATGAGCAGTATGATTTAGCCACAAAGAGAGTGCGGCAGCTTCTGGATTTAGACCCTGAGGTTGAATGTATGAAAGCCAACACGAATGAGGTTCTGTGGGCTGTTGTAGCAGCTTTCACAAAGTAACATCATTCAGACTGAAGTGTTCTCTCTTCTTTTATGTAAACCAGTTGTTTCTCTTCTATTGACTATTCATGTTTTCTGTAATTTGTACTTTCTCACATGATGAATCAGCTCTTGTTTAATGGGAATTATGAGTGGTGTATTCCCTCCTTCTCAGTGTATCTGTGTACAGGATTGCTGGTACAAGAGACCTTCCTGTTTAAAAACAACAGAAAAAGGTTTTACTGCCATATTGGCATTCCATTTCCTGTTCAGTTTGAGTTATCTGAAATATTTTGTTTAATCTATTTTTCATTTTATTGTTGTTGAAGTGGTTTAACATGGAAAGCACCTCAAAGAGGAAACATGCATGCAGCTGCATCACTAGTCTCAGCTGACACAGATGTGTGCATGCATCAATACTTCTGCAGAACAGTTCATAACAGATTACAAAGGGCCTTTTTAAATCACCAAAGCTCCATGTTGAAGTGTCTGTCAGGACATTTTATATACAGATGTTTCAATGATATCTAACAAAATAACTTTAAAAGCAGAAATGCCATGAAGCAGCTTTTTCAATAGTTCTTGTAAAATGCCCCATAAATTTTACTTTTCACGTAAGTTCCTTGTGTACACATTTTCGTTAGGAGGATAGCTGTGTCATAAGATTAGTATAGAAAGGTCCAATTGTTTCATAAACCAGTTTGGGGATGGGATACATTCCATTATATTGTATATATAGTTCAAAATGTATATTAACAACTGCCCCATCTTAGTATTTTGCAAGATCTACTTAGTTGTACACCTGGTGCCCCTTGTTTGCAGTCAGCCATTGCCATTCGGTTGAAAGAAAGGCTTCCTGTAAAGAGCATGTGTGTGAAAGTTGTTTCCAGTGTCCATGGAGGTTGCCATCCAGGTTTTCTCAATTTGTGCATTGCCTTTGGTAATTAGTGTGTGGAAAGAGACTACTTTCTGCTATTGTGTGTATTTCCCACACACACACCCCCCCTGTATGGAAGAGGCTCATGAGTACAATTCTTGACTGCAGTTTTCAGTTTACGACACAAATTGTCTCTTAAACCTCGTAATCTGTTTTACACTTTAGGACAAGAAGTCAGTCCTAGCAGGTGTTGCATGTAAAAGGCTAGCAAATGATGACTGCAGTTCAGACAATTAAGACTTCTGTAATGGGATGCTCTGCTATATTTTTATTTTTTATATTAAGGTGATTAGCATACTATTGTAAAAACAATATATATAAAACTTTGGCTTTTTAAAATTTATTGCCTCTTTGCCAGTGCTTATTATCTCCTGTTCGTTTCACAGTGTAAATATTAATCACTGAAAAAATGAAGCATTGATTCATATATTTTCTTCATAACATTGCCGATTCATAGTGGGGCTTACAGGTGTTTAGAAACTTTTTTGGTTAATATTCAGAGCAAGAATACTAGATGGTGTATAACTGTAGAGTTGAAATTTAAGGGATCCTTTAATCTGTATACTAGCTTTTTACCTACAGTAAATAAACTATGATCTTGAAAGTGCCTGAAACAGAGCAAACATGTCATTTTTATTTTTTGTTGCTAATTAGAAAGGTTTTATTGCTTAACTGAAAGCTTTAGTTAATGTCCTTCTTATTGGAAAGAGAGAGTTTATATGAAGTATGTCAAACTGACCTAATCAGCAGTGTCACTGAGATCTGCAGGATTGATGGCTGAGACAGGCGGAGTTAGCTTGGGAGTGTGCAGATGTGCCTGCCATGGGTAGACTTCTTCTATCTTCAGCACAACTCTACAGCCGCATCTGTGACCAGACTTCCAATTTTGCACTTCATTTCCAATCATTTAGATGCTTCTGTAGTTCACTTCAAAATACAACTTTAGTTCATTGTATTGATATAAGCTTTTTTTTAATAAAGGTTTTTAAAATACAGTCCTTAACACTTAATAGCACACTGTTCTTTCAGTTCTTAAATGCTGTTTCTTTAGAAAAATGAGGTTAAAAGTACATTGTAATATATTTCAATCTCCGGTTTACAAATAAAAAAACAGTGTTCTCTCAGTTGTAAGATGCTGTGTTTAAAACTTTGAGGAGCTTGGGCATGAACTTGGGACATTTTCTTTTAAACATTTCAAAACATGATTGCTTTAATTGGAGGGAAAAATTGCCATGTTCTATATCTGACAGCTTGTAGAGTACTTCTTGTACTTGATAATATATGCTAACTTGCTGCTTTCATTGTCTCTCACTCCAGCAATTTGTTTTCTCATTTTCTGTTGCTCTTTGAGAGGAGAGAAAAGTAATTAGGTGGGAAGGTCAGAAAAACAGTGGTATATTCCAGAGTGAGTTGAGTGCATGAAACTTAAAATGGATCTGAAAATCTGAGCTACTTGGAACAGGCTTCAGACTGAAAGTAATCATAATATCTTTCTGTCCTCTCCGCTTCATTCTGTTTTCTGTGTTCCTGCTGGTTTCATGTTTGGTTATGGACAGTATTGGGATTTTGTCATCCTTAGAGCCAACACTTTAATTCCCTCTTTAATTCCCCCCCACCTCAAAAAAAAAAAAGTATTTAGGTTTTTTACTTTTGCACCTAGAAGATAACTGTCTATAGTATTTATGAGCTTTATTTTGCTTAAAGATAGAACCTCTGTCAGGGATGGAGAAGTTTGCACTGGCTATACTAGAGAACTTTGTAAGTAATGGAGGTTTTTTGTGAAGAGTGACTGTGTCTTGGTAGACCACCTGGTGTAATCCTGGATGTGCAGCAGAAATACGAGCTTTTTGGAGTCTTGAGTCCATTGTTGCACTTTGAAAAATCCGAGTCCTCCCAGACTTTATGACTAACGAGGAAGTTAACTTTGGTAGGTTAACAGCATCAGATTTAGCTAACATCCTCACTTTTGTTGCTATTTCAGGTTCTAATAGAATGTTTTAACATGGGAGAATTGTTTGTTCTGCTGAGATCCAGGTACCTTTCTTCCTGTTAGCTTCTGCTGCAGCCCGCGGAGGCCTGAAGACCTGATTTTAGGGCAGTTTTGTCTGCTTCGAGTCCTCAGCTCTCAGTGGCTGTGTAAAGTGAAGACTGCTACCCACATCCACTGAACTCGAACGTTACCTCAAGGAAGAACGTATTATTCAGGGACACATTCTTTTAAAACAAACTTTCAAGTTAATGTCAAAACCAGGATTTTGAAAGTTAAATCCCCAAGCAGTATATATCTCTCTGTGGTTTTACAGTGCTTGAGATTTATATCCTCCTGTGTTCCTAGATATGATTTTACAGTGCTCCTGTATGGGATGCTAGTGAAAGCTGTGTGCCAAACATGATGCTTTTCAGGTGAGAGTTGCATAAATTTGCTATAGAAGGCTGGTGACTTGTGTTCATGCCCATTTCTCCTACAAAGTGAAGATACGTATTAACTAATGTGTTCTCTGTGAACTGACTGAATCTGTACCCAAACAAAATAAAGCACCCTTTCAAGGTATAAGCTGCAAATGATTACTGTGTATCGCATACAACACCTAAATGAATTTTTTTTTCATTTACTAAGTAATTTCCCTTCAAGTAGTTAAAATCTGTTATGTCCTAGTTTCCCATATTGTCCATCTATCTTTCTGCGTAGAAAAGGTTTTCCAGCTTCAGAGAAGTACAGATCTCTTGAAAAAGTGATTCAATCTGTGGTAATGCTTAACAGTTTGCATACAACTGTTATGCACTCAACAGTTTGATTACTCAAGAAATGACCTGCTGTGAAGTGCTTGGTTAGTGTCAAATATGAAGTGTGGTTTCAGGTGTGGGTAGGAGTTTGCCTCCTTGGGAAAAGAGGGGAGAATCTTTGAATGGGGAAGAAACAAGGTTGGAGCTGCTGCCCATGTTAATCCCTGAATAAGATCTGGAGTTTCTCCGTATTGGATCTTGTTTTCTCCTGCACACAAAGCAGCACACGAATTCTGTGGAAAGCTGACAGTAGGAAATGCCTTCTGACTTGGGAGCAGAGAGAAGAAAAGCTTGTCCCGAAGACAGCAGAAGAGAACAGGGAAAGAAATGCTGATGAGTTGCAGCCTTTAGCTTCCCCGTGCACACCTTTTTATACTTCCAAATAATTTGCTGTTTTGCTTTTTTTCCCCTCTTGACTTTGGCCCCTGTCCTGTGTTTCTTTCCCTTTTGCTTGGCAGCTTCCTCTTTCATGGTGGTGAATGAGTTGTACTGGTTTCCAGCCTTAGGTGTTTCCACTCTTGCTGTTTTATTACTAGCCTTTTTTTGGCTTTCAGTTTTACAGTCAACTGGAGCTTGACTCTCCATTACCCTGTTCTTGGAGTCAATTTCCCTTCTGCTTTGATTCCCTGACTACGCCTCAAGGAACCTCCCCTTCTTCAGCAAGTATGTTTGTCAATACTAGCTGTGTCAGTGGCACCTACAACTTATAACATACAGTTTGTTAAGGTGACCGAGTCCTGGTGCTAATTTACCTTGAAACTGTTCTTTGCTTGCTTCGAAACATGCTGTTGTCCATGGAGCAGGCAGGACTGGCAGCTTAGGATCATGACTTTGCCTGTTCTCTGATCTAAGTAGATCTTGTTCTTTACCCAGTGCTCTAAGGGTTTGGCTGTGTCTTAGTCAAGCTTTTCGTACAGTGAGAGCATTATATACAGGAAGAATTGTCCCCTTTGGGCTCTCTGCTTGTTAAAAAAGAACTGAGTTTGTGTTGCAGCTTAAAAAAGCATCTTCTGTATTTGACTATTTTTTTTTTTGCAGAAGTTGTAGACAAATTACTTGGAACAGTTTTTCTATTCAATTTGATCAGAGTGACAAATGGGAGAAGACAGAGACACATACTTGCAATGTGATCACAAGCTGTTTTCCTGGAAAAATAGACTAAAATATTTTAAGTTTTGTTTTCTTGACTCCCAGTAACATCATTTAGTTTTCATTCCTATCTAGTGCATGTGATGTCTGCTCAGAAAGGATTTGCCATCATGTAATGGACTCATCCTTCAGGATTAATCACGTGTTGCCCTTTCCTTTTGTACATTTATTCAAACTTGGATTTTTTTTTCTCCCTCTGCCCTGGGATTGATCTTGAAGGTAGGTGTCAGGAGGAGGCTTTGTTGGTGCTAAAGTACAATGACAGGTGGTTTGTAAGCTTTCTTTGCCACTGCTGGCTGTCTTTATAGGTCCTTCTTTGTTTCCTGTCTGTTCAAATGAAACTAAATCATGTCTCAACCAGCTTTAAAAAAACCTGCTCTGACTCCCTAAGCTCCTGAGGACCTCAGTCACTTCTGAAAATAAGGTTTAGCTAAAGCATGTATAAGTTTTGCAATGCTAAGCAGAACACCCACACACTATTAAAAATCTCAGACCCTGGATTCCGAGGACTTGCAGAAGTAATTTAGCAAAACCTGCTTGTTTCTCCGAGCAGCAGTCTCACAGTAACCCACCGCAACTGTGACAGTTAAGCAGAGCCTTTAATGGTGAAGTCACACTGGTGCCTGACCAAAAGTGGTCCAAGGAAGGAAATTGACCCAAAATGTCTTAAGGATATTCTGAAAAGGTCTTGTATGGATACATGCTTCATTACTCCTTTTTTTTTTTTTTTATTCCCCCTGGTGAAACTGGAGTTGGCCATGGGCCAGAGTAGAGGACAACTTGCTGCCTCTCAGGTGATGTGGGAGCTGCTCTGCATCCAGGAAGGGCATGATAGACCTGAGCCTCTTCCCCTTGAGGAAGAGCAGGTTTTTGCTCTCCCAGTGGTCCCAACTCGTGTGTGCCAAGGAAACCCTTGGGGTCAAAGAGTTTCTCTGAACATGGCACAAGAGACTGCAGAGCTGTGCATTGAGGAGCCTGGCTCACGCATGCTGGCCAAAATGCCGCAGATGTGCCTGGGGCAGTGCTAAAGCCTGCATGAGGAAGGAAGAACCAGCTGTTCACAAAGGCTTCAGTCATCCAGGAAAACACCACGTCAAGCGAATGAGCGGTTGTACTTGGAAAAAAGGGAGTGCGTGTGACCTTCCTTAATCTGGAATACATACAAATAAAACAGACCTGAAATAAAACGCAATTACAAACACATTTGGAATAACAACTGAAGTCTGTTTGGTGAATACTTTGCAAACAGGAAACGGAGCTAAATTCACTGTATTTGCCTTGCTGCAAATGTTTGGCTCCTAGGCACTTGCTATTGAGAGCTGCCTTCTGAGATCCAGATGAAGATGTACGAGCATGTTAATATACTAACTTCATACATTTGTCTTAAAAGGAAACAAAGCCTTCTTTTGATCACAGTAAAGTGTTTTTTCCTTTTCTTTCTTCTGTAGAGAATGGACAGACTTGTTGCCAAGATCACATATGGCTGAAAGGCAGCACAAGGGTTAAGGATCGGGCCCAGCCAGCATGGATTTATGAGGGAGAGGTCCTGCCTGACCAACCTGATCTCCTTTTATGACCATGTGACTCGGCTGGTGGATGAGAGGAAGGCTGTGGATGTGGTATACCTGTACTGCAGCAAGGCCTTTGACACTGTCTCCCACAGTAGACTCCTGGAGAAGCTGACAGCCCGTGGCTTGGACAGAAGTGCTCTGTGCTGGGTTAGGAATTGGCTGGATGGCCGAGCCCAGAGAGGGATGGTGAACAGTGTCTCATCCAGTTGGTGACCAGTCACCAGTGGTGTCCCCCAGGGATCGGTGTTGGGCCCGGTCCTGTTTAACATCTTTGTTGATGATCTGGATGAGGGGATTGAGTCCATCATCAGCAAGTTTGCAGACGATACTGAGCTGGGAGGAAGTGTCGATCTGCTGGAGGGCCCTACAGAGGGACCCTGAAAGACTGAAGAGATAGGCTGATTCCAATGGGATGAACTTTAACAAGTAGAAGTGCTGGGTTCTATACATTGAAGATAACACCCCCATGCAGGCTGGGGACAGAGTGGCTGGAGAGTAGTCAAGTGGAAAGGGACTTGGGAGTGATGGTGGACAGGAAACTCAACATGAGCCAACAGTGTGCCCAAGTGGCCAAGAGGGCCAATGGTATCCTGGCCTGCATCAGGAATGGTGTGGCCAGCAGGACTAGAGCAGTTATCATCCCCTTATACTCAGCACTGGTCAGGCCGCACCTTGAGTACTGTGTGCAGTTCTGGGCCCCTCAGTTTAAGAGAGATGTTGAGATGCTGGAGTGTGTCCAGAGGAGAGCAACAAAGATGGTGAAGGGGCTGGAGCACAGGTCCTATGAAGAGCGACTGGGGGAGCTGGGGTTGTTTAGCCTGGAGAAGAGGAGGCTCAGGGGAGACCTTATTGCTCTCTACAACTGCCTAAAAGGAGGTTGTAGGCAAGCAGGGGTTGGTCTCTTCTCTCAGGCGACCAGTGACAGAACAAGAGGACATGGTCTCAAGCTTCGTCAGGGGAGGTTTAGGCTTGTATTAGGAAACAATTTTTCACCGAAAGGGTGATTTGCCAATGGAATGGGCTGCCCAGGGAGGTGGTGGAGTCATCGTCCCTGGAGGTGTTTAAAAACAGATTGGATGAGGTGCTTAGTGCCACGGGTTAAGCAACAATTAGGTGTTGGTGTTGGGTCATAGGTTGTACTAGATGATCTCTGAGGTCTTTTCCAACCTTGTGTTACTGTGATTTGTGAGCCATGAACAGCAGAAGTGTGTGGCACATTTTCATTTAATCTGTACAGCAATGGAGAGAGGCGACCATCACTGCAGCTGCAATTGAAGCGTATCTTCAGAAGGCAATTGTTTAGAAGATAAGTTATGAGCAGGTTGGTGAGTATCCTCCTCATGGCGTGTCTTGCAGGTTATGTTCATCAGTGATACAGAAAGGAATTCAGAAAGATGACAGTTCACCCTGTGGGGTTATAGTAATGAACAGGGTTTGAGTCTCCTTGGTCTTCAGCCCTTTGGTTGTACAGTCAAATGAGTCCCAGCTCCCCCACATCAATATCTCTCCACTGCTTGGGGCTCTGCAGATTTGCCACTTGACAGTTTCAGATGCGCAGCCAGCAGTTAAGGCTGCTCTGGAAGCTCCTCTTCTCTCAGGATTTTCTCTGTTCCAAAGGCTGGGAGCCCCATGCCCCTAATCTTTCTCCACTCAGTGCTGGACATATAGAGGGTTCCTAAAGAAGTTGCATATATGCTTTAAACATTAGGAAGAAATTCTTCACAATAAGAGTGGTGAGACACTGGTACGGATTGCCCAGGTAAGCTGTGGAGGACCCCTCCCTGGAAGTGTTCAGGGACAGGTTGGATGGGGTCTTGAGTAGCCTGGTCTCTATTGGGAGGTGTCCCTATCCATGGCAGGGGGGTTAGAACTGGATGATCTTTAAGGTCCCTTCCAACCCAAACCATGCTATGATTCTATGATACGCTGTTTCCAGATGAGGCAGCCCATAGTGAACACCGTGGGTCAATCAACGAGAGAGAGAGACCACTAAGTAACAAGACATATGAAAAACGCTGATGTACTCTTTGCATGCCCCAGAGCTTGGTGTCTGCCCTGACAGCTTAGGTGGAGGGGGGTGGCCAGCCGCAGGGACTGCTCAGAGAAGATGCGTGTATGCAGATCTATGGGGCTGGATGGGATTCACTCCAGGGAGCTGAGCGTGGTTGCAGGTTTCAGCTTGGAAAAATCACAGTGATTTAGGGAAGTCCTTGAGCACTGGGCCAGTGTTGTACATCTGCATGAGATGGAGAACATGGTACAGCAAGGCCTGTCTCAAATCCCAGACAAGTAAGTGCAGGAAGAACAACTTCTTGAGTCCAATTCCAAACATGTAAAGGGCAGGAAGGTACTTAAAGATTTATGAAGCGCAAAATGGGCCTGACCAAAAAAACTGCCTTCTGTGATGAAATGCCTGGCTATGGGGTTAGGGGGCAGTGGATATATGACTACTTGGCTTCAGAAAGGCTTTCAACACTGCCTCTACAGCACTTTTAGAAGAAAGTTGTGAAAGTACAGGCTAGAAGTCTGGTCTGTTAGGTGAGGGGAAAACTGGCTGTGCTCCAGTAGTAGACTGGGGCTAACACTGTTCAGTAGCATCGTCAGCCACCTACACAAGGAGACAAGCTGTGTCTCCAGAAAATTTGTGGATGATAATGTTAGGGGAGAGTAGCTGACATGCCAGAAAGAAGAGCTTCAATCCAGATGGACACAGAGAAACTTGAAACTGGGACAATAAGCCTCTGAGCAAATTCAGCAAGGAGATGTGCAGATTCCTGTGCTTGGGGTAGGAAGAAATCCTCAAGGTATAGGCTGGGAGGCAAGTGGGAGTGGTGCTGCTGGAAAGGACATGGGGCATCTTGCACATGAACCACCAGGACACTCTCATGACAATATGAAGAAGGTAGACAGCAGTCTGAGGGAAGTGGTTAGCTCCCTCTTCTGCACGCTGGAAATCTCTTCCACATCAGCAATACCATGTCCAGCTTCAGGTCCCCCGGTGCAAAAGGGTTTTGAGGTAATAGTCAGGATGGTTATGGGCACTGGGGTACATGACCTACAAGAAGAGACAGAACTTGGATTGTTTAATCTAGGGAAGAGAAGACCTATGGGCACAGGACTACTTGGCGGGGTGGGGAGTTAAAAAAATAATGTTGACAAACTGGTCTCAGTAGCAGCAAGTAATATACCCATTTGTGATAACATCAAACTGCACCTTTGGAGTTTCAAACTGGACTTTTCTTCACGATGAGGGTGGTACAGCCATGGGGCAGGCAAACCAGAAGCGTTGTGGTATCTTCGTCCTTGGAGGTCTTACACACTTGTCTAGACAAAGCCACAGCTGACCGGATCTAATGTTGGCAAAAACCCGGCTCCAAGTGGGAGGCTGAGCTGGATGACCTCCAAAGGTCCTTCTCAGCTTGCATTTCTGTAACTCTCTGTTCAGCTCCATCACTTTGACTGAGATTGTTAAGTTGGATATTCCAACAAGCTTGATGCTCAACAGTCTCATCAAATAGCAGAGTGAGAAACTGAGGAACAGAGGGTTGTGGTGGTTTGCTCTTGTTTTATTTGAGCAGAAATAATGGAGTCCACAGAATAATTATGCAGCTTTGTTCTGAATGCCCCCAAATTTTATGTGTTTCCTGAAACGTTATTCAGTTCTGTCATAGACTGATAGACTGGAGATATTGCCAGCCAAAATGCCAGAATCAACATTTCTTTTGCAAGACGATGCTGGTATCAGGCAGATAATAAACCAGGCAGTTTAATCCAGACAGCAAACCCCAGCAAGGCACCAGACCTGCCTGTAGCATGTCATGGAGGGCACAGGGAGGGCAGGGAAGAAGCTCTGCATTGCTGGCCACTGCTGGCAAAACAGCTTGGACTGAGGTTTTTTGAGCTTCTGCGAAGTCATGCAAGTCCACGGGTGTTGTTTAGAAAGTTGTTTCACTGCTTCAGGCATTAAGGAAAAGTTCCTAATCGTGGATAATTCTGTTAACCTAAAACAGGTGAAAAACTATTTTGCAAAAGCATGTTATTTCTAGGATATTTTCATCAGATATATACACTTGTCACTTTCTTCAAAGACAAGATTACATATCTGCACTGGTGTAATACTTGCCTTTCCCAAATAATACCCATCCATATTAATGAATGGATATCAAGGAACTTAGTGGTTCAGTATGAACTTGTATTCCTTGCAGGGATTTCTCTTACTGGATCAGTCTGTACAGTAAGAGACTGATTTTCCCCATGGTGTTCAGCATAGGTTCTTGGCATCTCTTATTTTTCAATTCAACTTCATTTCAGTTCAATAAACAAATTGCCACCTCCATCCAGCCTCTTCAGGAACAGAAAAAAGCTTAATGTCACTCCAGAAGTGAACAGTCAGAACTCCTACCAAAAACCGCCTTTTGTCAGTCCATCCTAAGAAGAAACATCAGCCAGGACTGTGTACAGAGAATCAACAAAAAAAAGCAGTCCAAAAGCAAACTCAATTGCAATCTCTGTTTGCAAAAGTGTTGGATTCATATTGTAAACTGTGGTAATTGTTTTTTAATTTAATTATGTGCACACACAGCTAGGCAATTAAAAAGATTGTAGGCTTTCTAGATTTCTTTAGAAACTACCCACCAATTTCAGTCTTGCCCTCTGTCTACTGTGAGTCTCAGGGGATGTGAAACAACCTTTCTGAGGAGCGTTAAAATCTTTGGGAAAAGACAGGGGAATTTTTAAAGCAGGTGTCCCATGCTAACATAAAGAATGATTTACAGCTCCTCAATAGAAACTGAGAGAGCTCCCTGCGAGTCAAGGTCTCTGAGTACATGGTGGGATGCACCAGAAACAGGACAGAGCAGAAGGGATGGAGCTGTGAGCAAAACCGTCTGAAAGGACAGACTGACCCCACCCCCGGTCAACCAACGCCTCTGCAAGAGCTTCTTACCTTTGAAGTAATTTTCTTGTTCTTTCACTGCTTTTGTTTGTGTGGATGTGAAGTCTTTTATAACACACTAGCTTTTACCCCCGGACAGACTATGTATATGTTTCAGTAAACATCTACCTTTTAAGTTCCTGTGTTCTTTAGCACATGAACTGAACTTCTTAGTTCTTAATATGAATGACATCTTGTCTTAGTGACTCTTACTTCTAGAACTGTTGAGACAGTTCTTGGTTTCCCGTTCATGTTTCCTCTAAATAAGTGACTTCTTTGCTTTCTTGTTAGCATTCCTTCATGACCTGTTATACTGCAAAGATCTTTGGTTTTTTTCTTTTTAAAAAAGAAGGCAAGCTAAAATCAATAGCGTACCATGGAAGTCAAATATTCCAAGTTGTGGAGAGTCATTGGGATATTTCTACATTACTATGACTTCACTTGCCTTGCTCTGAAATGCTATGTTTCTCCTCGAAGCTGCAGGAGCTTGTGAAATGGCTGTTAATGAAGGTGACTTTGACAGTTGGGAGAGACTGCTAATAAATGTAGTCCAGTCTCCTGACCAAAAGCTGTATCTGTTTCCCACTGTGTGTCAACAGGTTTTGGCTAAATCAGATTTTCTGGTAAGACATCCTGCCTTGATGTGAGGATAACAAGAGACTGGGAGCCTTACGCTTCTGTTTTGTACTTCTCTAGCTTTATTTGGATGAGGTTAACCTGGTGCTGATACCGTGCAAGTGTCCTACATTTCTAAGGCTGGTATCCTGACTGTAACTCCCAGCTGCAGAGTGTGGTAGTTTCCCTCTGAAGATGCATTTACATTGCAATTAAGTCACCTCACAACATCTTCAAAGACAGATTGAACCACTTAAACTCCTTAAGGGCATATCAGTACAGAAGAGCACACACATTATTCTGGCACAATTTTACCAGCAAAATAAAGTCCCACAAGGGCACTGTTGTTTTGGGGTAGAAGTAGGTTTTATTTTCCCTTTCTTTTAAACTCTTTCCAAAGGGATTTTGGAAGCTGTCCCAGTGTACTCCTCTGCCTGGGGGAGGATTTGGAGGTGCACAAGGAGCACCTCAGTGTTTGCAGCAGCTTCACCCCAGCTGCCACACATAAATCAGGAGATATCCTGGGTCCACAATCCTCTTGGTTTTGGGACATCAGTTTTCAATAGGGCTAACAAAGGCTCATGACGGTGCCCTGACACTTCACATCCTTCTAAGCAAGCCCAGCACCTTGAGCCCTGCTGAGATCTCATTTGGCCCTCATAGCTCACAGGAATCATGAAACGAACTGCTATAACATTTTTACACTCACTTATACAGAGTAGCCATTTCTGATTTAAAACTCAAGGGTAGAGTTGCCTCAGAGGTTTTTTTGTAAGTGAAGAACTACCTGAATATAAAGGCAAGAAAGTTCACTGGAGCCTGTTTCAGCCTGTTTCAGCCTGTAAGTGGGTCACAAGATGCCGAAGCGCTGAGTGAAATAACACCCACACAAATCAAATAAAAGAGTAGCTAACCTGTATTTAAAAAGAATAATCTTTCTGGATGCCTTAGTCATAGATGTCTTAGCCATGAAAAATTAAAGACACCAAGCACTTAGTAGGGAAACGGTCACAGAGGATGCCTCCAAAACTAGGCATAAAACTATCAGACTGACATTAGTAGTTAAATCATCTCCCCTTGATGCTCCAGGGACCTGAGATGCATGCAATTTCCATTGGAAATAATGAAATTCATGAGTATGAACTTTGGAAGTGGTGTCTAGTGAGGGCTTCAGGGGAGAAAATCGTACCAAAATATCTCATACAAAAGTTGGCCTTAAAAAAAGAAAAGACGAAACAAACCCTCAAAGAAGCAAAAAACTTTAAGAACTGATTAGTGATAAAACTACATGAAACCCTGCACAGTGACCAGCTGACGTTGCTGAAAGACGGATGCTGCTGCAGAGAGCAGTGCTAAGCTGAGCAGAGCTGTAATCTAAATAGCTCGAGAGCCTGCTCGGAGGTTTTATCTTTGCTGCTAGTAATTACAGCACAGCTCCAACCAGCACCGCAGTTTGTCTGTAATTACTGTGGGCCTACAGGGTTCTTATAGGAAGTTTTACGTATTCTGGTGATTGAGTCTGACTGTTAAGAGGCTGCAGGCAGACAGACAGCCGTGGGTGTGTGAGGCTGAGCAGCGTGGAAGGATAGGGATTCATCTCCCAAGAGCATCTGCTTGCAGGAGTCAGGCGTGAAGGAGGAGGCAAGCTGGGATGGGAGAGATAGGAGTTGGCATGCCTTGTTCTAAATGCCAGGAGGGGTTAGCTAATACACTAACAGACCCTTCAGCCTTTCCCTTGCTGGAGTTGGCAGGCAGCAAACTCTTGGCACACCTGTCCCAGCCTTTGCTTATTTGCCTTTCTTATGGGTTTGCCCTGCAGATGCCTGTGCTCTCACTGGTATTTTCTGCAGCCACGCTGCCCAAGGTGAGAGGGACCAGCTGCCTCCAGCTATTATGTTGCAATACAGTTGTTGGGTTGGGGCTGCCCTGTGTTACTGCTCTTAGCTTTGACCAACAGAGACGGCATTGTGCTGTAGTGATCCACCTGGGCTCTGACTGCCACATCAACCTTTGGAGTGAGCTCCCTTGCTTCAGCAGGGTCTGACTTTCTCTTAGCAGACCTGCTGAGCCCCTGTTTACCTGCACAGCAGTGGGATGAAGGATAGCAGCAGTGGGATGATAAATAACAGCTGTGGGATGTGAATCAGAGGTGTGAGTTTCTTGGTTTTGACTTACCTCTGCTCTGCTGGGAAATGGAGATAACTGGAGATAATGCAGTTACACTCCTTCTCTGGGCTTGTCTTGTCATTGTCCTGGGATTTCCTGGTGGAAGAAAGAAAAGGGTATCTCTCCTGTACAAATGCATTGTAACTGGGCACATCTACGGGCTTCTGGGTGTTTGATGGAAAGGAATACTATCCTCCCATCAGCACTACCTCTAGCTTTTTTTTTTTAGTTGACAGCAAAGAACAGAATGGAGTAATTTCACAGTGAAAATGGTAACAACTCACATATAAGGCAGCAGAGATGTAAGGTTGTTTGTACCTATTGTAATGTTCTGCCTGCGATGTCCTGGCAACAGAAGTAGACCTTCCTCAGTGAGATGGCTTCCCACCATCTGTTTTAGACAGAGCTTCAATATGTCCTTGATGCAACAGCCCATGAGCCCCCCACTTGCATCATCTAATACAAACCCTTGCATACTGCTTGCATAAATGACCAGAATACAGACAGACTGAAGATCAGAATGCTCTGTATCCAAAATTTGGGACACCGAATGGAAAACCAACAGCACATTATAGAAATGTTTTCTGGATTTGTCAAAACAGCCTCATGTTTGGCATCAGCTTATGATCAATGCTTTCATCATCCCACAATACATGAAATGATTGACTATGGATGTGCAATTAGTGGGGCTTTTCTCATCAAGCTGCAGTTCAGCTCTGGTTTGGGATGCTGATGAGAGTACAAAATACCTTTATTGCCTATAAATACCTACCCTAAAGTCTGTAGGAAGCCCAGCTGAAAATCCACTTTAGGAAGAAAACTAAACCTCTTGACCTTGAAATAGCTTCCAAATTCTAAAAGCAGCACATCTAGCTAGCTAGCTGCTTTAGTTACAGACGTTAATCACTGCCGTATTTTACACAGCATGTAAAATTTAAGTAATAGAATCACTGTCCCCTTTGCCATATTTGCAACTAAAAGCTGATAAATAGAAGCACTGACCTCAGCTGGTCGATTTAACCTGATGAGTCATGGTCTTGGGGCCACATATGCTTCCTCTGCTAATATTCTTGTTCCTATTTATTTTTTTCAAAGTGCACTGGCATGCTGTGTATCAGAGAATAGTTTCTCTAATGGGCAATTCCAGAAATAGAAATAGCCCATTAGTTCCCTCTTCTTTGTCAGGATTTCACATTCACCACTTATTCTGTACAGAACTGCGGCATCTCAAAGAGATTAGGGCAAGAGCGCTGCTGGGAGAGAGGGAGGACAGGCAGAATTAGGCTGTCGAGCAGTGGATTCCTCTTGAAGTACTCCATTTGAGAAACATCCTGGTATCTTCTTGCTTTTTCTATCACAGGAAGCTGAGTTGTAGAGAAAGATACAACAGATATGGGCTCCTCCACTTCAGCTCACAACAAAGGGATCTGCCCACAGCAATATCTTTGGTATCGCTCTCAATGAGATTTTCTCTGCAAAAGGCTGCCTTTTTCATCATAGGTGAACCAGAGAAAGAACTGAATCACAGTCAGCATGGTGTTTCAGTGGGATTGATGGTCCAGAGCAGACCACTTGCCCTTGACTGGGGTCCCCCAGGGCTGGGTGCTGTGCAGAAATACGGAGTGGAAAAGCCCTCTTATTCACCCAGCCAGACATGGTTTGCAACTAAACTTACTAACTTTGCAAGTTAATATTCATATGTCTAATATTTAAATGAACGCCATCTGATCTGACCTTACACCTTATCTGTGTTGATCTAAACTGACGAATCACGATTTTGGGGCCACGTGTGTTTTCTCCACTACTGTTCAGATGGTAGAGGCAAGAGTGACTGTACAGGGAAAGGATGAGACAAGGCTGGGCAGAGATGGATGCTCAGTAGCCCTGGCTAGACCGACATCCTGCAGCAGATGAGATGCCAAGGTAAGAAAGGGTTTGAAGGGGCTATGGCATTTTGCAGACCACTCTGAGTTAAGGGACACTCTGAGCATCAAGGAAAGAAATACTAAAGTGAATGATGGAAGGAGTCAGAAGTGGGTCTACTAATATGTAATCTGCCAGCAGCAGAAATGGCTTTTGCTCAATGACCTCTCATCAACCCTGTAATTATGACTTCAAAAATACTGTAATCAAAACCATTATCAAATGGTGTATCAGTACACAAACATGGCCGGTGGTCCCATGGCCTACATGCAGGCAGGAACCTGTCTGATTTGCAAGAGGAATGCTCTGTAGAGCCCCGGCTGTTGCACAAGGGCCCAAAGGCTGCGGCCTTCACCAACTCATTGATGCTCCCATGCAGACCGAGCCCCTTGCAATAAAGACCTGACGGGGGCTGTTTCTCTGCTGGTTTTCAGTGGAGAAACCAAGAACGAAGTGGGTGGTTCCTGTGCCTCTGCTCTGTCCCCATCTCACACAGTGGGTACGTGGGACGTAGCCTGGAAGCGCACATTGCTGAGTTGCCTTTTCCTCTCCGGCGGGCAGATCTGTTGTGCCACAGCTCCCTGAAGCAATGAAGTGAAAGCAGCTGCTTGCTGAGTGGGGGAGTGGTAGTGGGGAGTGGTGGATTTGCACCTGGGTGCCCCTGCAGCCCTTTGGCTCTGGGTACCTGTTTAGATTGCAAATTGGCAATGAAGAATTAAAAAAAAAAAAAAAAAAAAAAATGAGGCAAAAGCCTTAGGCTACCTGCATAACAGCCCCTTGTATTCAGAAGTACCACTTGGAATCCTTTGATATTCATGCTGTTTATGGCACTTAGACTTCTTTGCTTCAAGCCAATTAAATCAAAAGGAGTCTAGGCCTTCCATTAAACCTGTCAGATTTGTGATACAGAGAAGGCTCATTCATTTACTGCTCCCTCTCTGTCCCTCTCTTAAGAAACAGGAGTATAAACAGCCATTGTGCTGACTCACATCCATGTGCAAATTGACCAGGCTGGAGATTGTAAGGGCTGCTAATTCTGGCCCTTAGCTGGATCCTCCTCTCTTCAGGCATCTCTCTACTCCTTCCCTCCCCTGCTTGGTTCCCTGGATGGTAATTCTTTGCCTTCTGACTCTTTAATGTCACTGAAATGGGATTTATATGGGGGATATTTAGTGGAATTGCATTAGTATTTGACATTTCACTTCTGGGAAGTTTTCGATGATGTTATTTGCAAGGACATTTTTTATTGCTGTAAATTGCAATTTTTCAAGAGCAGTGTAGCAGTTTAATTTTTTAGGTCTGTCTCTTTGTCTCTCCCTCTCTATCAAGATTTCTGATGATTTATTTGTTTCACTGGTCCTTTGGATTTCTTATGCTTGTTATCACGCACCTGTGTCTCAATGACACAGAAAAATGTTCATTTGAAGTAACAGCTCTGACTTGCAGTGTTTTGGATTTGATACAAAAATAGAACTGTGTAGAAAACTTTTTATTAGCTTTTTCAGAATTCTAAACCCCAGGTAGTTCAAGCTGAATAATAACATGTTTTACTAAGAAAAAGGAAGCCAGATACTGGTTGCTTGAAAGGGTGACTGAAGGAAGATCTGGGAGCACTTTATGAAAGACTTTTGCTGCTTCACAAGACTTCACATCAGATGCTCTAAGGACTAGAAAACCTCAAACATGTAGCTTTTTCCATTAGCCAGTTTGCATTTTGTCAGCCTTGGATTTCCGTCTCTCTCTTTGCTATTTTTCTTTTTCTTTTCTTTTTTTTTTTTAATGAGTAATTATAAGAAATACAAAAAGAAATATTAAAGCGCGAAAGCATAAATGAAAATATGTTCAAAAGAGGCTATGGTGGCTGTGCAATGGGGGTGTGATAAAGAAACACCAACTGCAGCCTAGGCAGAGGATTTGTTGGGTTTTTTTTCGGAAAACTCTTCTAATAAGAATTTCCAACTGCAACAAATACAATTTGGAGAGAAACCCAGGCAATTCTAAGGAAAAAAAAAAAAAAGGATCCTGCATATACTGTAGTGATTAAACCTTACATATTAAACTAAGAATTCTCTCCTGAATATCAAGTCTCCTTATGCAGTATTATGGAGACCTTCATGATCCACAAAAACATTCTGACAGTGCACTTCATTTCTGCCTTGCTGTCATTTAACAGGATTATTTTGCCTTTCTTTAGCGCTTTACATCTGAGATTCCAAATTTCTGGAAAGCACCTGCCATATGGACCCTGGCTAGATGAAGATGTATTTTTTGTCCTTATTTGACACGATAGAGCATTAAGACATTGAGCTATGGAGAATTCATAACCTGTTGAGTGAGAGCTGCCTTTGGATACAGTACACCCCTTTTAGAGCTGCTTGAATTTCCAGAGAAATCACTGCTGTTATGTGCAAAATGACTAAAATATCTCTTCCTTTCTCTTTTTCCCAGCTTCAGAGATGCAGATACTGGCAGATGGTCTGTGCTCAGCGCTCATTCAAAGAGTACTGAAATATTAGGATTTTCTGTCCATGTGTACAGGCACACACAGATCCACATACACACACAGGAACAATTCTAGGCAGAGTCTTAACATAATTTTCAAATCAAAGCACACTTCAAGGCAGATGCCAGATCAGATTCAAGCTAAATTTGTAGGCTGAGCTCATCAAATGGATGGCACTATCTGCCTGTGAATATTATAATGATTAGCATGTGTGACAAGTATTTCGTTGAACAATGGGTAGATTGTTGTCTGTGGTAAGTGCCTCCTGCTCCCACGAGGAGAGGACACCAAGACTGGTGGTTCACATTACAAAATCAGGCTGATCCCCTGGGTCCTGGTGGACGATGCTTGTGGCCATGTTGGGAAAAGCAGGAGCAATACTAGGACCTGGGAACAGGGCAGTGCTGGCTGCTGGCTAGCAGTGGGGCAGTGTTTCTCCAAAATTTGGCTGGTCTCTTAAAACATTTCTCCTGCACAGCCCTTGATTAATGTAATACTGACTGGGCACTGACTCTGCTTTTTTGCACATTACAGATCTGGACATTTCCCTGGCAACAGATTGCATTGGCAATGTTTAAGCAGGACTTGGATTCTATTGCACAGATATAACACTTTGGTGCCAGTTCTGTTTAAGAAAGAGTTTCGTCAGTCTTTTTCATACCATCGTGTCGAGATAGTACACAGTCAGCAGCTATTGTGAATAAAAAAATCTGGTTTCTCCAACAGGTACGTGCAGGTATGGATTTTTTGTGCAAAGACAATGTTCAAATTGAGGGAAATATTTTGAAACAGTAACTGACTCTGCATGTGCCCACATATTTAAAAAGTAAATATAATAAACCCTGTATCACATAGAAGCACTGCTGTAGACCAGAGAGGAATGAAGAGCTGATCACCTAATAATAGAAATACAAATGTTTTACTTCAAAGATAAACAAACACAGCATCAGAACAGGTTTGACAACCACTGCACAATAATAACGAGGAGGATGACTAATTTGCTAAAGAAATTAGCAAGAAATCTTGATCTTAATGAGAAGCTCTCAGATGATCTTTAGTACCTGCTTGTTTTGTTTGCTTGTTTGTTTTTTTTATCTGCTTATTCAGTTTCTGCAAATATTCTATCTATAGTCATGTACGTCCAATGGATCAGCTTGACTTCTGATATCTTTTATCACTGAAATCAAAGCAAAAGTGGACCTAGGGAAATATGGGAGAGAGTCTTTAGACAACTGTATCTTATATATATTGCAAAATAATCTTAGAGAGGCTGTCACCCTCAGGAGTTTGGAAAACAAAAGTTTCTATGAAGATTTGTAGCTGAGTATTTGAATCTGATACACTTTGACCCTTACTATTGATTTATTTTGGTCTGTCATAGTATTTATATAGAGTATGTATCTTAGACTTTTGTAGCAAATAAATATTTAATGGATGTTATCCAAACCCAATTTATAATAAATGTATCTAAGTGTATATCTTTTCATTTTAAAGTTTAGACTTTTTTGATTGTGGCCTTTTTGCTCCTTGCCTTTAACCCCTGGTATGTTGAAGGCAATTTTGCTTCTATGTTTCATGTTAATTTAAACTAAGTACTTCTTAAGTAGCTTGCCCACTTTGTGCTCTGGGGGAAACCCATTGCATCTGGGGAAATTTACATCCTACTAAGGCTTGCAGTTGGTCTATGAAAATATAGGCAGAAAGACATAAACAGAGACAAATCCCTGCTGAGGGATTCACAGCTACCATCCTGTTTCCCGCCCCTCTTGTTGTAAAGATGTAGTAGGCTTCAAAAAACAGTAAAAAAGTACTAGATCAGCATAATTTTTTTGTTGTTGTTCCCATTTGTATTTGGTGATCCCAATTAAAGCTGGGACAAAGTGGAGTGTCATTATTACAAATGATATAAGGCTATGCAGAGCCAAATTATAACTGTGTCTCTGGCATGACTGTTCTCTTTGTGTGCTTGGCTCCATCCGACTTTCAAGATTTCTCTTATTCAGGCCTTTTAGTCTCGTATTTACTGCAGCATCTTATGGAGGAGACATATGTAACGTGTTCCCTCTCTTGGGTTTTGCTTATGCAAAGCAAATCACTGCCGCTGCTGCTGCAGAGGAAGCTGTATGGACACACGCTTTCAGAGTAAGACACCATCCTGCAAAAACTGCTGTGCTTTTGAAGTAATTATTTCCAAATAAAATTGCAACAGTGTGCCCACCTGAGGACCACGATAACTCTAGGTTATTACCGTAACCATGCTGGTTAGTATTTCCACATAGACAAAGAAATCAACAGAATAGTCCATTTTAGTCTGCTTGTAAATGGTAATGATAACAGCACAGCCAGTGGTGGCTTGTCCTTTGTCTATTTCATACCAGCGATATACATGGAAAAGTGTGTGTGTCAGTAAAGTGTAGAGATGAGAAGAGAGAAGTGCAATATTAAACATGAAGGGTCCCTGTTTCTGTTCCACTGAAATAGAAGTCTTGCTAATGGAGCTCACGTGTCAGGAGTCACGCTATGGTTTTTAAATCACAACCTGAATTTTGGAAGCTGCTAGGGGAAAGTCATCATTCAGGTTTACCAGTCCCAGATACTTGGATACTTTTTACTGTCAATTGTGGCAGACCTATATACACCTCACCCGGACGTGAAGACATTGTTCTTCTTCATCTGCAACTTCTTCTTTACCTACTGCCAGACAGTCTGTCCCCAAGCCACTAAACTAGACCCAAGTGGCATCAAATTAGCTACAGAAAAACTTCAGAATTATGTGAACCCCCACATCTGGGGATTTCAGAGAGAGCTGAGGGCAGATCTGCCTGGGTGGATGGATGTTGTCTAGCTGTCCCCAGGTCACAGCAGAGGATGGACACTGCCAGGGTGACACAAGTCAGGGCAGAAAACCCTGCTTGCACTTGGAAAATGTGACAAAATTACAGATTGCTGAATCTGGCATTCGGATAAAATGTTGTTAGAGTGAGTAAAATCTGCTGTGTAGCAACTCTGAAAGTACTCTATGTTTCTGAAAATATGCTACTGGTCTCACTGATACAGCCACAGGAGGTTATACGATCTGAGCAGCGTTTGAATCCTGAAAGCTGAATATTATGCCATTGGCTTAATCTGATCTTTCTTTCTGGTTTCTCCCCTTTTCCTGGGGTTCCAACACCTCTTACAGGTTCCCCTGGGATCCAGATAACTGTTTTACCTTCAGCATCTTCCCCTTATCTAAAGAAAAATAAAATGAGATTTTGGGCACTCTCCGGGAGGCTGTGTGGAAAACACTAAGGGATATATTTAATCCCTGCTCAGCTGGTGTCCGAGTAAGACACAGAATGCTGCTGATGCTATCGACATCTGACCAGGTTGCAAAATACAAGTATTACAAACTCTAAATATCAATGCTGGGAGATTCATACTCATGAAACCATGTGTAATTAGGATTTTGATGTTCATGTTGCAGAAAAGGTGCATAACCTTCAGCAAGAGCAGCAGAAAAATAATATTTCTCAGATGCATAAGGGGAGAATGTAAAATATTGCTGGCTGCCTCCAGAATTACTGATTCCAGTTGTAGATAAAATTGACCTTTCTATAGAAAGCTACAGAATAAGCCCAACACACATATAGCACAATATCTTTTCTACCTTTTGGCCTGGTATCAGAAGATATAAGCAACGATTGATCTACATTACAAAATTGAGGGCCAACAGCTGCCTATGAAAGTACTTAGTAAAAGACATTGCTTATGAGCATCAGCTTTGCTTCCATGGTATAATCCTGCCAGAAGCCAAAAGCTCTGCAGTGGGAGCACCAATCCTTCAATGCTTTATAACGTTATTCTACAATTGATGTAGAAAATGGGGGAAATGCAGATGACTGGCATTGATGTCGTTATGTGGCAGGATAAGAAAGATAAAGCAAAGTCCCTTTTCACTCCATTTCTACTTTGCCGTAACCCCTGAAACAAATAGCATTTCTCTGATTTGAATGAGAAGGGGTTTCAGACATAATCTCCTCCCTTGTCTCAGTATTGAGCTGTACAAACAGGCTGGACTGTAGGTCTTCAGAAAAGAAGATAACGGATTAATGAGAGTTAGTGCATGTATATTTTGGTGATTCTGATCCATATGCTGCTGCTGCAGAAGTTAATCATCACATTTGCATGGCTATGAGCTATTATTTCCAGCCAGAATTGATCACAGGGGACAGCTGTGCTCTGAAATAAGGGCTCAGCACTCAGGGCTGCTGTCCCGAGGTGCTGTCAGACCTCTGGGGATTTCTCATGTCCTACCGGGAGATAATCACATTTTTGAACTTGGGAGTCAAAGGGAGTAATTCTGAGTTTTGTGTGTTTCACCCCATCATCCATCTTGCTGTCGTGAGCACACACCATTTCCAAAGGGCTACCTGGCAGCACAAAGGAATCAATCGGAAGCACGGCTGTTCTCATGTAGATAAATAACGAACAGAAAGCATTGCTCAAAGACAGGCCCTTAGAAAGAGGAGAAAAAATCATGGATGGAGACTGAATCAGTCTGATACTGCAGCGCTTTCAGAGGGGCCTCGATCCTCTGTGACCTGGCATTGGCAGGGGCACAGGGCAGCATTAGCCACATGGTGTCCTGGGTGGTGGCAAAACTTCATACAACCCCAGATTTATTTGTACTGAAATTTCATGGACTTGTATGCTGGATTAACCTCATCCCTGCAGGGAACCACCTAAAGGGATTGCACTCCAGCATGAAGATGTAGGGCATAAAACATGGTGGATGCAGTTTTCCTGAGTACTGCTTGGTTAACTGTGGCCTGGCATGGTGTTAGTGTGTTTGCTGACAGTGTTGGTGGAAAACTGCTGCTTGTTGGGAGCTGCTCTGCTGCCAGTCACAGCATTTGCTCCATGTACCTGGCATTTCCTTATTGAAACAAGGTCTCCGGCAGAGTCACACACCTATGGTTTTGAGCTTCATTCCAGAATTCAGCAGTGTGGAAGAGGCTGGTGGTTTTTTCCCTCATTACATGCTATTGCCTGGCTGACACCACTGAAAACCTCCCTGCTCTGCATGGAGGGTGGTCGAGAGCATGCTCTGAAATGCTATTTTGTTTGCATGGAAGTATTCTTCATTTGCAGAACAGTTCAGCTCTAACTAGCATCATTCTACATGTGTTGAAGAGTCCTAACGCACTGCCTGGTACCTCGTGCTGAACCTGTCACTGCACCAAGTGCCTCTTGACAGACCTCTGCTTCAAATGCAGGCCTTGATTTAGTTATCAGTCCCAACACTGCGATCACGAACAATCATCTTCAAAGGAGTGATAGGCAGAGCATCTGTGCCAAATTGTAACGTGATTACCTGACAAAGTCTTTAATAAACACAATACTTTAGAGACACTTTGGTTGACCTGAAGTATTTTTTTTTTTTTTTAGATTTAATTTTAGCACAGCAGTATTAGAAACACATTCGCTGAGCGTTGTACAGGGCCATGAGTCAGGAAGGGACTCTGGCTTGAAGGAAAAGAGAGCCGCTGAGCCCATCATTTCCTTTTGCCACACCTGGGAAAAGTGAACCTGGAAAAAACAACCAAACATTTTAGAATGTACTTTCATTTTAGTAATCTTAAATTATTAAGGGGGTATGCATCCCATTGACCTGCAGCAGAGGGGATACATCCCTCTGGTCCTCAGGGGATGGAATCCCCAGGAAGATGGTGTACGCATCCCACTGACCTCCTGCAGGGGGGGGGGGTTGCAGTGGTTAAAAAGAGGAACATTTTTAAATTAAAAAAGGATTCTTTTAGCTCTTTTTTAATAAAGAAAACAGTAATTCGCCGTTCATTTAAATCCCCTTTGGAACCAGCGCTGCCTGCTGAGCGAGAACAGACGATAAAAGCGATACAAGGGAAACACTTAAGAGACTTGAAAATATCCCGACGTTCCCCCAAATTTTAGAAACCTACACAGAACAGCGCCTGCTCCTCGGGAGGGGATCAGAGATTCCCAGCAACTTCTGGAGCGCCGACCGCCCCCCTCCCCGCCCCCGGCAGTCCGAGGAGCGCCCGGTGCCTCCCGCCGTGTCCCGGGGAGGGTGGGGGATTCCTGCCCGGGCGGGTCCAGCGGCGCCGCCCCCCACGGGATCCCCGCGCCCGCCCCGCCGGGGCCGCCCCCGCCGCTCCCGGGACCGGGCGGGCAGAGCGGCAGGCGGCGAGGGAGCTGCCCCAAGGACGCCGGGCAGGGGTTGGGGCGCTGCGTCTCCCCCCGTCCCCGCCGAGGTGAGTGTGGGGCGTGAGGCTGCGGGCGCGAGGGCTGGGCTGGGCTCCGCACCCCCGGGAGGGCTCCATCCTCCGGCGGCAGGTGCGAGTCATCTCCCCCTCCGCGGCACCGAGGAGGAGCCCGCACGCCGGTGCAAGCGAGGCTGCACCTCCCGTAGGTCGCTGGCTCTCTCTCCAATAACCGGGGGCTTCATCTAGAGCGGGCAGTGTGCATGCCCCCGCCCTGTGACTGGAGCGCTTCATCTCTCCTCCACGGCTGTCAGTGGGGTGCTTTCCTCATGATCCTTGGGGTTCCATCCCACGGTAACCGGAGGGGTGCATCCCCCCTGCAGGACATCAGTGGGATGGGTACTTCGTACTCCCGGGGGCTCCATTGCCTGGGGAGGAGAGGTGCCTTCGCCCTGTAAGACATCAGTGGGCTGCGTACCCCATCATCCCGGAGGCTTCATCCCCCGGGGACCAGAGGGGTGAATCATCCCCTGCAGGAAGTTAGAGGGATCTCCACCCCACCATCCTGGAGGCTCCATCCCCAGGAGATTGATGGGGTGTATATTCCCTGCAGGCGGTCAATGGGATGCATACCCCATCATCCTGGGAGCTCCACCCATGGGGGACCACAGGGGTGCATCCCCACTTAAGGAGGTCAGTGAGATCCATACCCCATCAACCTGAGGGCTCCATCCCCATGGGACCAGAGGGGTGTATCCTCCCTGCAGGAGGTCAGAGGGATCCATACCCCATCATCCTGGGGTCTCCATCCGTGGGGAACCAGAGGGGTTCATCCCCACTGCAGGAGGTCAGTAGGATGCATACCCCATCATCCTGGGGGTTCCATTTCCATGAAACCAAAAGTATGCATCCTCCCTGCACGAGATCAGTGGGATGTACACCCCAACATCCCAGGGGCTCCATCCCCTGGGGGTCTGGCTGGGTGGATTCGCCAGGGAGTGGGTGGGATGCAGGACACAATGCCCACAGGCCTTTGCATCCCTTTGTAGATCAGTGGGGCAGGTTTTAGTAGTGTCCATTCCTCTGAGGTCGGTAGGATTTCATTCCCCAAGGATCAATGAGATGCATCCTTGTTCTGGGGCTGTTTACAGGGTCTCTGCCCTGACCTTGCTCTGCTGACCCCGGTGTGCGTGGAGGGCAGAGGGCAGCTCCATCGCTTGCTGTGACACTTGGTGCTATCTCCCGGTGCTGTGGATCAGGTCATGTCGTGACAGTGCGTGTTACTGTCTTGTGGTGCAGCCACACTCAGGGATATGAGCAAGAGGGGTGGCAATCACATAAAAAACAATCACCACCCCCCTTCCCTGTGTGCAGAAGTCTAATAAAATCAGACAGCATGAAACATCTGGCTGATTTTTTTTTCCCCTAATCATCAGAAAGTAATTCTCTGTGTCATTAAATACTCCTCTCTGCATAAAGCAGGCTGTGATATATGCAGTGTTGTGAGCCCAGGAGCGGTTGTGGATGAGATACGTCAGAAGAAAACATGAAGAGCTGACCGCAAACTCTGAAGTTAACTGTGCTGCCTCTCCTTCAGGTGGCCTGGGGTATTCTCTTAAACCTGTCTCAGTTTGTAACAATCTGACCATTAGACTTGGCTGCAGAGAGCTCTGACGCCCCTTTGAAGGAGCCATAAAGCTATAAATGGTCTTAATATAGCCCATCCTGTTAACCTCGGTGCTTTACCTCAGTAGTCTTTTAATGAACTGCAACGCTCATGAATTTCTCTCAGCAGACTGTCAGATCTGCTCTGCTTCTGGCTGGAGAAAGAGTGGCAGGGCTGTATGAGAGAAGATGTCCTCGAGCTGCCTTTTCTTCCTCATTCCTGGATGCTGTGGGAGTTGATGGGGGATGGACATGAGGGGTAGGTGTGCTCTGGCCAACACAGTGGCTGTGGCTTCAAGCACGATCACCAGTGTCCCTGTGTTTGCTTCTTGATTTTCACAGAGCTATCAAAGCTCCTGGCAAAGGGGCAGCAGGAACAGCTGAGCAGATCTTCTTGTCAGAACACTCTACTGCTTTGATCTGAGTTTCTCTGCTTTCATTTTAAGGCAAAATGCAATGCCTGTGTGTCCTCTGCAACCTTCACATTCACGTTTAGGATGCACATCCTTGCAAATATTGCGCTAAACCCTCAAGATGACTCACAATTTTGCCATTTGTGGAGTGGCTTCTCCTTTTCATGAATGAGTCTTGCATTGGACAAATTATCTCTGGGTGGCCAAAGCCCACAGTGCACAGCCTGCAATATTACAGAGGTAATAATTTTCTGAAAAACAAAATGCTTGAATGCAAATAGAATTAAAATGTGTCTTTGAAGTCTTTCTTCTTTAAAATTATTCAGTGTTTAGCCTGGAGGAAACCTATTTTTTTCACCTTTTTTAAAACTCATGAACATTTTACAGAAGCGGGGTGTGGGTTTTTTCTTTTTGTTTAAAAGAAGAGCTAAAACTCAATTTTCATGACATGAGGTCTATTTTTTTTTTTCTCTACAATGTTGATGGGACTGCTGGTCTATAAAACTTGACATGCAAGTAGATATTTATTCTGGTTTACCAGCTCCTGAGCTGGCAAATGCAGTTACCAGCAGGTCTGCCAGGGGCATAGCAGGGCTGTGTCCAGCTGGGGATATGCAGGAGTCCTGGGACAGAAAACAAGCCTGTGGATCTTTCAGTTGAGGTGAACGAGGAAGAGAAGGTCAAAGTCCAAGTGACGTTGTGAAGTCTTCCCTAGGAACTGCAGCTGTTTTGTGTGGCAGGTACCTACTGCAGGGCTCATTTAGCAATGCCAGTGACATCAGACCTCGATGTTGTAAGGGCCAAATTTAAAAGGTGTTGCATGTCTTCATGGTGTTGCTCTGGGTGTCTTGCTAGCTGTTCAGTAGCTTTACGGAATCAAGAAACAGCTCTGGGCAGGAGTCCAACTGGGTGCCAGAGTGCACAGTGTGTGTTGCAAGGTAGGAAGAGGCTGTAATGAAGGGTCCATCTGCCTTAGCTCATCTGCACAAGTGTTGTGAAATGTTTTGTTCAAGTTAAGTAAAACTCTTCTCCACTTCCTGCCTTTAAAATCCAAATAATGACATCTGTGAAAAAATAACTTGTTTTTTTGTTACTGTTTTAACTATAGTTCTTGTACAGAGTGCGTTTTTGGCTCTTGAAAGGTCAAGTTGACTGCCCTAAATAAAAAGCTGAGGATTTTGTCTGAGTAATATATAATAAGTTCTTATACATTTCTAAATGGTTCCTCATTGTTATTACTAAAAGTATCTTTCTTTGCTACATTTGTATACATTTCTATTCTAAATAACATTTCTGAGTGGTTTTACTGTCTTCAGTGTAGGGCTTGTTGTTTTGCTAGGTATCCTGCAGGTGTTACCAGTTGCTCTGCAGATCATTATTACCTTAAAAGGGTTCGAACCACTAATAAACTCAATTAGACAAATGGAAAATTTAAAAAAAAATATGTTTTAACTGGCAATGTTAAGTCAGGAAATGCAGAGGCTGAGGCTCCAAAAGCAATATTAACTTGGCTGCAATACACATCCTGTAAGGTCTTATGGCATACATCTCATAATGTAAACAGGAATAAGCATGCAGATTAATGTGTGAGAGAGAGAGTAGAAAAGAGTATTTTTCTGAATTTTACCCCTTTGTCCATGTGACAGCTGGCTCTTACATAGAGCTGGGCAAAGCCTGGTGCTGCCTTACGCCGTGCTGGGCAGCGCGTCGAGCACTGCCTCAAGACGTACACGATTGCTGATTGAGTGAAAACAACAGCAGCGAATGAGTAATTCAGGCTTTGTTTCTGTTGAAGCAATACCATTCTAATAAATTGCATTTTGTTCCTAAAGGTCTGTGAGTTGTACTGTGTATGATCATTATGCATTCCCTCTTTTATTATTCCCAACTGGCATGTCTGGCCCTGTTGGGGATCCTGGGGTTGTAATGAAGTGCAGTGGCTTCGCTTTGGTGAGTCTCAGCTTTCTACTCCTATTACCCATGTTTTACAGTAACAGCTCTCCTGGCTAATTTTAACTAGATCATGTACAAAAGTGATTATATGAATATTGTGTTTTAATACAAATCTGCAATGGACCAAGCAGTATTGCTCTTTGTATTATGTTGTCTTAATTAAAAACTGTAATATTAATGCATTTCACTAAATTGATAAATTTAGCCTGAAGGTCACATAGTCTAATCTGACCTTCGCCATGTCACAAGACATTATATCTCATGCGGTTACCACTGTACTGAGCTGGAGATTTGCATGCGATGTGGTGTCATCTAGAGCAGAGTCCGTGGTCTTTCAGCAGCAGCTTCCAACAATGACAGAAGTTGTTTGGGTGAATAAAATTAATTTGTGGTTACTCTCCAGAATAAAATAATTATCCTTTTCAGTTTAAAGAGGGGTCCTCATCTATTATCAACACACTGATATTGCTGCCTTGCTTTGACATTGTAAAGGTTTGCAAGGGAGATGGGAGCGGCTCTAATTCTGCAATCTAATACTTCTGCTGTTGTACCTGGCTAATTGCACTGGCTCCTCTTTGGTGCAGTCTCCCAAAGATGCTGCTAGAGCACTGCGGTAAGCCATGTCAATTGTGCTTTAATTTAATTACTGTTTGATTTGGCCACCATTTTATTAACTTTCTCTGCAGTGTTAGAGCATTTGCAAAGGGGATTAGTACCTGGGTGGGTTATAGCATTTATTCTGTGCGCTTAATCTAAATTCCTTTTGAAATGGAGTTGTATTAAACTAATTTGACAAAACTTTGAAATTACAGTAAGGCTGCTTTTGATAATTGATTTTTTTTTTTCTAATAAGTGTGCTTATTAAAATTATCACGATTCACACAGTCAGAGTGGGTCAGATCAAACAGAGCGTCTGGATCCTGCTGGGCATTGGGTTTGACCATTTTTGCTTCATGAGAAGTGAAGGTAAGCACTGCTCTGAGGCCCACTACGGACAGCCAGGACTGGCTGTCCTCTGGCAGCTCTCAGAAATGGAGAAGTACATGTCAGGATTTGTGCTGAGGGAGTTACCAGAAAGAACAGCACTGAAAAATGAGAAAAGCATAGAAAATAGCCTCTAACTGCATTAAATAGTTGTAAAACTTCCACTATTCTGCAAAACCCCCCTGTAATTTTGCAGAGTAGAGCCATCCTTCCTTCCTGTCTCAGACTGGGAAAAAGACCTATTCAATGTTATATTTTAATTATATTCAACACAAAGAGTTTTGCTGCGCTGTTTAAAATCCAGCCTTCTTTCAGCCTGTGTTCTGCTGGGATGTTTTCATCCAAAACGGACTGCTGAGGCTGACGAGAGCAGTCTGAAAAAGCAGCTCTAACCTTCCTTCCTGACACTTCAATAGTGACATCCACTGTGGGAAACTAGGGCATAAATGCATTAACACTTGTCACTGGGAAGAAAATTCTCTCCATGATGGGGACCAGAAGAGAGTGATTCTTAGATTCATGATACAAATTGATTCATTATTTATTTCAATCAAAATCTATAGGTGCTGTTATAATGAAAAATTAAAGCACACTTTGCGGAATACATGCGAGCTGACACTGTGCCAACCCCAAAGCCTTTCTGACCTACAAAAACAGAGGAGAGCTTTGATGCTCATGTCACTCTTGCAAAGCCTCAGACAAACAGGCTTTACGTAGAAGTTTGACAGAGGTAGGACCGATCTAAACAGATGCTGAACCTACTCTGTTTGCTGCTGCCTTCCAGGGAAAACATCCTGCTGTTGCCTCCTAAGTGTTACACATCTGCACAAGAGCAACCCAGCTGCTTGGTCTTCTGTAAATAATTTGGAGTTGTCTAGATATCATCTTACCAGTGCCACCATCACATTGCAAGTTGTCTCAGAGTTAGCAGTGCTCTCGTCTTCTCAGCCTCTGAGGCAGATACATAGAATACAGCCCATGCCCCACTGGAGCAGGGTCTATCCATGCTTCCAGGTGCCCACAAATATAATGGCTAAATAAAAAAAAGATCAGTAATGGTGATCTAAGTGCAGGAAAGGGTTAACACACTACTGCTTCTCTCTTTACTCCTGCAGCAAAAGCTATTGTCTAGTAGCATGGGGTAATAAATTCTAGCTTTAACAGCAAGTTATATATTTTACTGATTGTGGTGGTCTTGGGATGACCAAGGAGTGATCTGTTGGGATAATTATGTATGTCTCAATACAATCAAAGATCAAAAAGAAACTTCAAATAGTATGAGTTTTGAGAGACCTTCAAAGTCTGTACTAGAACACAAACCCCAAAGGCTTTGCTTACTTAATGCAAGCCTAACACTCAGATGCATATGGTGCAGTTCCAGCAGCTCTTCGATCTTCTCTGTGCTGGTGGAGGAGGGCATAAGGGAACTGTGACTTGCACCTCTGCTCATTGTAGTGCCCAGCCCTCAGCCCATCAGCTTTAATCAGGGCTGGCAGGAGCTCTGATGGCAACTAACCTCATATTAAAGACTGAAGTCCCTCTCTCATCTGAACTCAGTTCCCATTATGAAGGATGTCAGATGACAAGAGGGACAGGTATTAAACATTAAATATTAACCAGGTGTTTGGCTTTAAAATATTAATCTTTGTTTTATGTTTTTACCTGTTTTACCCAGTGTGCTAGGTTTGAAAAACTTGAGACATTCATGACTGAGAGCTACCTATCTTGTTGTCATCTGTATCCCAAATCTGCAGTGCCAGTTTCCAGCTTTTGAGCTCTCCTTGCAAGTGTTTCTGATGGGAACGTGCTCACCATGTTTACAAACATGTGAGTGGGTTGACTGTATGTTAACTTCCCATTTGCCTTTCAGGCTTCCTGCAGCACAGGTTGTATTACCCTTCTTTAATTATCTTCCTCACCCTTTACTCTTCTAGTCTTTGCAGCAGAGAAGTAAAGCATCTCATCCATACCACTGAGCAGCCTTCCTCCATAGGGGCTGTATGTGGCTCCCCTTCTTGGGGTGAGGAGGTGAGCAGAGACGTCTTTGTTGGTATGATGGGGCTCAGGCTTTGGGATGAGATGTGTCATAACCTATTCCAGGAGCAGTCCATCTCCCCTTTGTGTGGAGTAAGAGACGCTCTCTTCTTTCTCTTCTGAATGAAACTAAGAGCATTTCTATGTGGAAAATCTGTCTCGTAGCTCAGCTGGAAATAATGGCAAAAAACAAAAGGGTGACACTGCTCCAAAAGGTACAGTTATGCTGGCTGGTCAGCTGTTGCTGCTGTCAGGTGT
Organism: Tapera naevia; assembly: GCA_033556795.1. Taxonomy (NCBI): domain Eukaryota; kingdom Metazoa; phylum Chordata; class Aves; order Cuculiformes; family Neomorphidae; genus Tapera; species Tapera naevia. Next base: position 1,045,440 of record JAUMJJ010000092.1, on the reverse strand, counting down.
GGGGCTGTGGGGAGCGGGGTGTGATAGACTTGTCTTGGCCTGTAGCCTTGCCTTTCAGTCCACGTCCACATACTCATCAAAGGATTTAAACCTCCCCTATAGTGAGTAGATTTAAGTGCGGTGACTCACAGCTCCTGGATAGCGAGGATGGAAAAGACCTGCTGGGTCACCTAGCCCTTTGCTTTGCTTTCAGAAGGATCCTTCCTAATTAAGGCATGACTTGTGACTGCAAAATATCTTGTTTGGGTGGTTTAATAAATTGTCTTCCTCTCTGCCAGAAGTGAAAGTGTATTTATTAATGTGGCTGTAAATGTCTCAGCTGTGGAGTGGTTATTTACTGCACGATTCTAACGCAAGTGTTTGGTTATGTTTGCGTTGCTCATACAGACAGTGCACACAAATTTTATTTCTTGTTGTATTTAGTCGAGTTTTTTTCCTTCTTGCTGTATCTGTTCCGCTGTACATTATGTGATAGAAATTGCTTGATGTGTAATTGCCTGTCACTCAAGTGCTATTTTACAATATCAAGTTATATCAATTAAAATATTCTTCCTCCTCCAATTCATTTCGATACTGAGAGGTGAGATGTTAGTGTTTGGAGAACATTCCTCTAAACCATTTGGTACTTTATAAGTTTATTTACTTTTAAATACACTCTGATGAAAAGCAGTGGCCTGCAGATATAACTGAAGAAGAGCTGTCAGCTCTACAGCTGGCTGACTGAAGTGCTGCTGACGTGGATGCAGCATGAGTGCTCCAGTGTGATGTAGGTGAAAGAGGAGGCAACTGCTCTCTTGTCATGTGCATCTTGGGACATGAGGTAGGGAAAGATTTAGTTATCACACCTGCAGTTGTCCCAGATAAACTATTTCAGGAAGTTTATTTGTTAGCCCTGAGACAAATATCTCCTACATGGTTCTTTTGAGGATGTCAGCAAGCATTAAAAATGGTAGCTAAACTTGAGAAATACATAGAAACTCTTTAGAATTGATGTTTCTTCTTTAGAGTTGTCCTCTAGTACAGCAGTGGCTTTTCAGTGTGTACAGAGACTGCAAAAAAATGGAGTCTGTGGATAGGAAGTCTTGCCTTGAAAAAGCCTGGTTTGTAATTAATGATTTTATCTTGTGCCTTTTAATACCACCTGAGATGAGATGATACCTCAGGGGCAGTACAGGGGTACATAGAACGTTACTGGTTGGAAGATATAACACGACATCTTTTCATGTCTCTTCTCAGTTTCACTGGGGATAATCCTACCTCAGGGTAGCGATGGCATTAAATCTGATGGAGCTTAGATTAGATGCCAACTGAATTATGTACCTAATCTAGAGTCAGTAAAACTATTAGTTTGGATCTTGTAATCATACAAAGAACTATAAAAAAAAATAGGAGACTTTTTGAACTTTTTGAACTATAAGATGGTAAAGACAATGGACATGATTTTAGCTACTGGCAATCATACTGCCATGGGCTCGTATTCATAAGACTATACCTGGATCTATTGATTTCTGTTTTGGATGGGAGGGAGAGGTCTTCAGCTTGTTCTAAAAACTACTTTAAGCTGCTAAGACAAATTACATTATTATTTTTTTTTTAATTGTTAGTTGACACTTTAACTCGATGAGGGCTTAAAACACAAGAGAAATTACCATTAGTCTGTCAAAACTGAACTGAGACCTAGTATTTGCCTTAGAAACACCTGGTTTAATTTTGGTCTGTAATTGCCTGGAGTTTGCCTGCCTGCATAGGCTACTGAAAGTGGTTGGTCAAGTCCATTGTGTGAGTTGTGTGTCAACACTTAGGCAAGTTGTTTTAAGTGTCAACGTCTCTTATTTGTTGGAAAAACGATCCATTTGAGCCTGTTTCTGATCAAGTCAGAGCAAACCTTGAGCAAAACCCCATGGCTTTTGCAACCATCTATTTCTTTCAACTCCCGCTGATATTTATTTTATCAAGCTGCTGGCACTACAGCAAGCAGTTCATTCTTCCTCTGCTGCAGACAGAAACTTTCTGTTTGCTGGGAGGTGCAGCTGTAACCTGTATTTGGCCGTTTATACTGAAGAGCAAACTGCAATTCCAGTTGACATGAGGCACTTTTTCTGTCTTGAGTAAGAACTTGTTTAAATGGAATCAGGTTAAAAAAACAGTTGAGAGTCTTTATGGAACAGCTTCCAGTTTATACATAGTCTGGCAGGGAGGTGCACAAGCTTGCTAGCATTTTGGAAAGGTGACCGTTCACAATGGCATCCCTTATCTCCTTCCCAAAACTGCTCAGGAAAGAGCAGGTTCTCAGTTCGCCTTGACCCTTTTGAAGCAAAAGTGAGAAAAGTGGTCTACCTTGTGTTGAACTGAATGCAGATTTTTCTGAGACCCATTTGTTTCAATGAAAAATGTGTGGGAATGGTCTGTTCTGATGTGTCCATGGGTGATGGGCACAAGCTTGGTAGAATGAACCTTCTCCCTGTGCTAGCAGTCCTCTTCTTCCATAGCACTGTGCGTCACAGGAGCCCAAATTGCTGTCCAAAATATGAGTTTAAAGATGATCTCTGGAGCTCTACCTGCCACTTTGTTTTCCTGATCACTATGGTATTTGTAATCCCTGCCTTACTCCCCTGTTGCTATGATTAAAAGCAAAACAAGCAGGAGACACCAATTATGTGCTTGAGAAACAATGAAAATTAATGGTATTGGAAATGCTGCCAAAACATGAAAAGGAAAGGGAAAGGATAGATCTGGGGAAAAAAATATCTTTCCTTTTCTTACATTGTGTTTATCTGTAATGGACGGAAAGTTACTTCACACAACACTGAGAATTTTGCTTGTCCTTATAAAAACACTATTTTTTTTTAAAGCTTCCTTTTGACTATTATGGTGAGCCTCATTTCACAGCTAGATATATTCATCTCAGTTAAATGCAACAGACAAAATCTACACAAAACAACTGCTTAATATTATAAGCAGCTTGCATGAACATGAATTATTAAGGTCAGAAAAGCTCATAGAAACCAGCAGAAATGAGTGCACAGTTGCATGTCTTTAAAAACATGCATTAATTAATAAGGGCTTAATGCTCAGTGTGTTTCTCCCCCCCGCCTCCATCAGATTTTGCTATCATCAAGGGCGGGGGGGGGAAGTGTCACTTTCCTCTCTCTCTTCCCCCTTTGGCCTGAAGCACAGAAAGGTGCCAGACATCAGCCTACACCAGTTCATCATTCACTGCTGTGATATTCTAAAATGATCAGGTGGGTTGCATTGGGGGTGTCACAGTAGCAATGCACCCTCCAAAACTGTGAGGGGTTTTTGTTTCATTTCTTCCTGGACTGTCCGTGTGTCTGCTGGGGTACTAACAGGAGACTGAAGTCAAGCAGCCAGGAGATAAGAGCAGTTAGGTTCACCTGTTTGGGAAGTGCAGAGAGGGCAAAGTTCTCACAGGAGGACTGTGGGAGAGAAGATGATGAGGGGCGTGTGGTGGCAGCTAGAGGTCCCATCTTTCCTCTGGAAGTGCCTCACACCCCGGTTTGTGTAGGTCTGAACATCAAATTTCCTGTTGGTCTTCTCCACTTGATGTAGGCACAGGCAGCACAGGATGGCACGTGATCTCCATTATTGAGCTCCAAAAGGACTAAATCGATTTTTTGGCCTTGCTGGGTTTTAGTGATTCCACTTTTGCTTCATGGGCTAATGAAATATAATGTAAATATCAAGATATCAAGTGTGGTCTTTTAAAAAGTTTCCTAGGTACTGCACCTGCTCTTTACTTGCAAGAAATCTGATTTGTGTAGTTGCTAGAGAAACAGTTCAAGGAGAGACAAATGTTAAATCCATTATTCAAATGCTTCTTGTCTGGGACTCACTCCTAGTTTTAACTTACTAAACAGCAAAGTGGTTCTTTGAGATGAATTTTGAGGGAGAAGCTGCCTGCACTGTGCTGTGAGAGGATGCAAAAGCCATGGTGCAGACTACCCTGTAGGGTAGTGCTTGTGGAGACAGCCTTGTTAAACAGCAAGAAAAATGTTTGTCCCATGCTTCATTCCAGCATGGTTTCTGAAAATAACTAGTCAGGGCTGCTTTTGATATGTAATAAAAAAATAAGCAACAAAGGGACTTTCAAGCAAGAAAAGACTTGACGTATTTGTTAATACACAGGGTAGCAGTGCATTAATTTTAAGACATGCTTTTTAGGTGCTTTTTTTTAATGAAATGAGGACACTGATTAAAATTAATCCATTTATAAATGTTTCCACATCCAATTTTAAAGCCTAAATAAAACATTTGCCCTGTCTACCTCTTTTCTCATCCTGAAACAATACAGACCATGTAACCTTTAACTGTTTAAGGTAATGAGCAGAGAAAGCTGTCTTAAATGATTTACTAAGAGATACAAAAATTGGTTGCACAGGGGAGACGGCTTTTGAAGAGCATGGGGAGATGGTAGTGGGAATGTTGGGAGTGCCTCAAAATCATTTTAATGCTTGCCTTTGGGACCAAAACTTAAGTGAATTAATTCTTGTGTATTTTATAATGCAAATTATCACTGTAAGAAATGCACATAAAGGAAGGCAGCCAACAGACATCTTGTTTTCATGAGGGGAGTGGGAATGGAGGGCAGGGAGGCAGCCAGGGTGAGAAAGTTCTCAGGTGTGATGCTCCTAGGAAGGATTTTCCCTGGCAAGGTAGGGCAACGAAAGAGGTGGTCAAGTGGATCAGATAGACCACTGCACAAAAATTAATTTCTGTGATTCAAAGAAAAAAAACAGGGGACTTATGGCAAAGAAACTCTTTGAAGTTTTAGGTCTGTGACATTTGAGACTGCAGTGTTGTCAATGCTGAAAATATTCTGTGCCTTCTTTAAAAGGAAGCTAAACATGACCTTGAGTCTGCAATTGTTGGTACCTCCTCGATGTGTGTTAATTAGTAAAGACAGTGAGAAAAGTAGTACAGCTGCTGAGGGAACTATATATTCTATTTTTTTAAATGTGTTCCAGATATTATAAATTGTGCCTACAGATCTTTTGTGCAGTAATGGCTGTTAGGATTTTGCCAGTGTGTGTGCAGTCATGCACCACATTAAGGCACTTGCACGTACAGTGGTGGCAAAACTCCTCACCTCCCCCTCCCACTAAACAATGCCCACCCCCCACCCCCCACAAAACCCTGTAGATGACATTTTAAACTGCTGTGTGTCTCTGTTTCAGGCCATGCAGAGGGACAAGATAGTATGGGGCTATGTATGTTGTTTGTGAGGATGCCACTCTCTGATTTCAGATGCAGATTTTTAATAAAAAACACATGCTTCTTCTCAGTCCTGTCCCTGGGATGTTTTGCATCTCTCACTATCTTCTATTGGTTTCCTGCTCTTTAGTCTTGATGTCTGTTCCTTATAAACCTTCAAGCCTGAAATCTGCCCAGCACTGACCCCACCCCAGCTCCCAGCCATCTCTGCCAGGACCAAAGCTCAGCAGCTGTAGACAAAGTGAAAGAAGGAGAAGGAAAATTGCTAACCTCCATAGCAAACTGTGCAAACCAAAGTTGTCCTGTCTTGCTGTGGCTGTCCTGTAGATGCAAATGAGCAACGAGTTTCTGTTGGGTGAATTAACAGACTGAGACTTTAGATAAATAGTTGTTACCAGTAGTGTTTGTACTCTAAATATTTATCCATAGTGTCATACCCCAACAGGAGATTTGAGCCCTCCTTTTTCCCCAAGGCAGATGGAGTTTAGCTTCATGATAGCAAGCTTGCCTCTTAAACCAAGTTTCTGGGATCTACTCCTGTAAGCCGTTCTGCTAATCAATCACCTTTTGGGAAGGCATAAAGAGACAAGTGCTGCTGTTGCAAGAGTTAAAGTTTCGCTGGGTGTTTGCTTAGGGTCTTCCTTCTCCCTGGCTGCAGCCATGGAAGGTGCGAAGTGCAGGAGACATGGCGGAGGACTCACCCTCTGCCTCACCAGCACATGAAAGGATTTCTTGTTGCAGAAAGCAACTTCTGCATTGGCTTATGGTGGTGGTTTTTTTTTTTGTCCTGTGTGCTCTGTTTTCTGTTTTAAAGTGCTGTGCAAAATGACTTCTTTGCTTCCAACTACAGATTCACAACTGCTAACCACCCACCGTACAGCTGCTAATGCACAGATTATCTCCGCAGCCAACAGCTTTAAGCAATCAAACAGAGATAATTTTACCTCTGTGACCTGACAAATAAACACCAGAATCAGGAAAAATCCTCTCACCCACACAATCCTACCCAGGTTTTCAAGGACAGAGTAAAGGCTTACATCAAAATCAGCAGTAGTAACAAGGTCACTGGGTTTGTCCTGTCTTGGGTCGATGGTGAGGTATGGCTGTACAGGGTGTGGGGTGCTGTCAGGAGGTCACGATGCTCCCTAACCTGATGAGACTGTCTCTTACTGCTCCTGCAAAAGACACTAAATGAGTAGAGTGTACACTGAAAGCTGTGTATACAGTCCTGGTTTTACAGCAAAATTTGTGGCTTGGAACAGCTTTCACTAATGACTTCAGCCTTTAACTTTCTGTTCTGCTGAAGAACAGACATTTCTCACAACTGTCAGGGTTTTAGTAGCATTCAGAAAATACAACTGGTACAAATCTTAGCATTGCATCTCTCTTCCTCCTCACTGACTGATCTCTGCCAACATCAAGGAACTAAAAATTCTACAAGTTTATTTTTATACTTATTATACTTACTTCACAAGTTATATAAAAATATATCATTTTACACTTTAAGAATCTGTTTCTTTTCGGTTTACTATTTCCCACGTCAGCTGATGATAACTATTTTATTCAAAACTAAATTTCAGCCTTTTTTCGTTAATAAATTCTAGCTGCTCGCATTTTCCCTGTTCTTTTCTCCTTTGTTCTAGTAAACTCATTTCCTTATCCCTGCTATTAAGGATACTTAGCGTGTTGTCATTGGGAAGCAGTGCTTATTTCTTCATGGAAAGTAACTACTTAATGTTTCATGTGTTACAGTGAATAATTAAATAATGAAAAATCTCTAAGCCCGCAAAACTAGCTGGCAGCTGAAAGGAAGAAAGCATTTGCAGTCTGCTGGGGAAAAGTGACACTCCTGTCCTGGTGTCTTAAACCACAAGGGTAAGGTTTAAAAATGAATATGTCTGGCATGACATTCAAAAAAATCTGGATTTTTCGACTTTCCATACATTTATGACATTAATCTTTAATTGTCATATTCTTGAGCTACTGGCTGTGAGAACAGCTGAAATTGATGGGGGCTAAGGGAAATAGGCTGGTAAGTGAAATGAAATATCTGCAGGGACCACGACCTTGTGAACTGCCAGGGATGGAAAGGCTGTCAGCACTCAGGCAGGCAAGGAGCCTGGCAGCCTGATAGCGTATGGCACTAGTGGTCTTCATGTAGGATGTCTAAATAAGGGGTTTTATTGGCCTTTTTAGTCCTTTTCACCCTTTCTAGGCTGCAACAGTTGCTGCCTCTTTTCTTTTGATTTTATAATAGATCTTAAGCCACAACTATTAGTCTCTGCAGAGATGGGACTTCTCTGCTGGGCCTAGGAGACGATGACTGATTCCAGAGTGATCTAAATAGGCCCTGGAATTTTTCGTTTTAAATAAGTCCAGAACTGAGCTGTAATTTTGCAATGACCTTTGCTGTGTTACAAAATGGGATCAAACATCTGCATCCTCATGGCAGTGGAAGCATTGTTCTAACAGTGTTTCAAGGCTCAGTTACAAATGGGGATGCGAGCTGCATGTTTGGGTTTGGTTTATTTTTCCCTTATCTAGTTTTTCCCTTCACTGCACATATCATCTCAAACTGATAACATGCATTAGCAGAACTTACTGAGAACAGATACAGATCAAGGCTTATGCAGAGCAATAGCTCTCTGTGCCACTGCACATCCCTTTGAGTTTGATTACTGTAAGTTCCATCTGATTTGGTAGGAGTCTTTGCGTTCTTTTTCTGCACCCTGTGCACTGGGATGTGTAGGCTGGATCACATTATTTTGGGCTGCATCTTTCCACTGCCTTTTGCATTTTCCTCTCTGCACGTTATCTACAGCTCTGGTTGCAGTGGGGACACAGTGAGGAGGACTGTGGTGATGCCCTGTACCACTGTGAGAGTTACAGATGTATATCTGTTGTGCTTAATACACATCACCCTAAGAACCAGAGGACATCTAGCAGCTCTACACCACTTTCATTTCACTGCTCTGCCAGCACTACTGTGAGCTGACACAGTAGCTGACCTCTGCTTAGAGTGACAGATTAGGTCCAATTCATCTTGTGGCAAAGCAGAGCAAGGTTAGGTAGCTATTGCAGCATCCCAGACAGTATCCAAAATGAGGAGAAAGGGGACTTTTTGCTTCCAAAGAGACTGTCACAAATTCTTGTTGAGGGTTGGGCTGGATCAACACTGTTAACTCTTCTGCTGGCTTATCTGTGTGCTGCTAGAGTAGTGGCTGTTTAGATAATGTCTGGCAGCTCTTCCCAAAATTGACAGAATCTGCACCAGGTGGCTTATCCTTGATAAGACATGCAGAAAAGATGAGAAAAGGTTTGAGAGGAAATGTGTATTTTAACTACTGCCTCTTGCACTCATCTGTGTTAGCTCAGAGTGTGTGATTGGCTGTATGGCAAGAAGTGTAGTGGAATTTTAAATGTGCTGCTTATACTGCTGGCTTAGACTTGATTCAGCAAGGTGTGTAACCACACATCTAATTTGAATCATATGAATACTGCTACCAAATTTAGTGACACTCTTCCTGCAGTTTGTTTAAGATGCATGGTTGCAGTGTGACCCAATTCCCATTGAAGTAAGTGGAAGAATTTCCTACTATTCTGATGAACTCAGATCAGGTCCTAAATATGGTTAACCCTTGAGGCACCTCTACTGATGTCTGCTCGTCATGGTACCATGGTCTGGGAGTGGTACAAATACTGCCATGCACTGTGCAGCCCAAAATACTGTCTGCTTGGTGCACCAAAAAAGGTACACTAACACTCTAGGCCCCAAATACTCTGCAGTTTATCTTAGAATCACAGAACAGAATCATTAAGGTTGGAAAAGATCAACCAGTCCAACCATCAGTCTTCTAAGATCATCCATTCCAACCGTCAGGCCAAAACCACTATACTTACTAAATCTTCTGATGCTGCTCTGCATTACTGTCTTATTACTACCCTGCCTTGGCCACTCTTAATTTTGTTTATGAGAAAATGCATTTTCTCTATGCATGAGTAACAGGTAAGAGGAGCCACTGCACTCAAGAGCTCTGGTGTCTGTAAGAGTGCAGTGGCAACCAGACTGGGAAGTGCAGTAACCCTGGTACCACTGACCTGAGGATTAAACCCTTCTCACTGAAACTCAGACCCAGACTGCCAAATTGCCGGTAATAAGCTTTAAAGAACTGGGAATAAAACCATGTATGCATCTATTTCCTTTGCAGCAACTTTTTAGCTGGAGGCCCTTAAATTGATGGAGCAATGAATGGAGAGCCCCCACAAGAGATCTGGCAGTGCTCAGCTGTACTCCTGGATCCCATTCTTGGGGTTTTGTTTGTTTGTCGTCTGGATTAAAGGGATTAAAGACTTAACCTTTGTACAGCTTTTCAAATAATAACATTTTTGTAATGGTACTGTGTGTCAGGGAAACATTCCTCCTCCCTCCCCCCTCCTGTTTTTCATGGTATGAATAAAGATCTGACAGTGGATAGACTTATATAAATGTAAAGTTAGGTCTTGTGCTTTAAACCCCCATAACTTCAGTGCAGTGCCCTGGAGTTCTAGTAGATGTGACTGTCAGCACTGGGCTCTGCAAACAGTTGGTAAAAAAAAAAAAAAGATAAATCCTTTTGACTCTTTCTCTTCACAACTGACTGGATGTAGCAAAGAGGATATGACTTTATCATCTGGATTAGATAACAGCATTACCATCTGGACTGCCATCACAGTCAGTAACTGTTACTCCTCCATCAAACTACAGTTCTTTTCTAGATAGAATGCCCAAAGTAAATAGTAATTTAAAAACTACAATACACATAAAACCCATGGATCTACAAATCCATAACCAAGAGGCTGCAGGATCCAACCATGCTCAGGATATGAGTGACGACTGCTTTCCATCCAAAGACAGCATGTGCAGGGTCAGCCTCTATTGAAGGGTATTGCCATCAAGGAATTTCCTCTAAAAGTGTACTTCAAGGAGAATCTTTAATCAAAGTGATGTAACAACAGAGTATTTGCTTCTCTGCACAGTCCTGGAACTGGTAACTCAGAGATAGTTAACAATTCTTTGCATTTTAGAGAGTGTTTGATCTTGGAAGAAATTTGTCCTGCCCTTTCTAAAGTTAGAAGATGCGAGTAGCTTTGTGTCTACTGTGAGCCAAAGGGAATACAGACTGAGCTTGAGTAACATATGTTAAATTTGTCAATAATTCTACACTGCAATAAATACCTCTTGCAACATGACACTGAAATCGGTGAATTACAAGCCTGTGTTTTCTTGAGTATAAAATACTACATCTACTCCTCCAAATGCCCATAAGAAAATTGTAAGTGAAGTTAAACTGTTATGTATGAGAGGGAACTTGCACAGACAGTTGATTTAGGACACAAGCACCTCATTCTGGCTCTTGACCTTACAAATTTTGGAAGCAATTCACAGCAAGTACGTGAGAGTCAAACAAGTTGGATTGGACATTGGGCTATGTGGTGGGTAACATGAATAAATAGATGGAAATATGGTCACAGATTTGAAACTTAAGAAAACACTGTTGTGTTTGAGAGTGCTACTTGACCTAAAACTGCTGGAAAAAAGGCAGTAAAAGTGAATTCATTAAAATGTCTAAGTGAGTATTAATAGAACCTGCTATATTCAACAATTTGCAAGCATGTCTGGCATTTATAGATGAACTCTTCTGTTTGTTATATATTACATTAGAGAAGAATCCTGAACCAACATATCAAAATGTCAAACTAACACAGCATTTTTCTTTGGTCTCCTTTTTTGTTAGGATGAATTATTGATAAACTTTTTCATGGCTGACAGGAGAGATTTTTGATTTTATTTGCGTATTTGATCAAATCTCCTATTCCTTCTGTAGGCAGAGTTCTTTACAACAATATCTAGATGTGATAAGAACAATTGTAGAGCTCAGATTCTTTCTTGCAGGGAATGTTCTCCCCACCCATCCCTTGTTGCTGTGATTTCTTAAGCTGATATTTTTGTTGGAAGTCTATAAGCAAATTTATAGCCCACCCTGGAGCCAGCGGTCAGGACAAGGGTGTGATGGTTTTGTGTGGGCCCACAGATCACACTGATGGGTCTCCAGCTCCATAGAGGAGTCTGAGCTGGTTTACCCAGTATCTGTGGAGAAAATCCTGCTCAGCATCCAACAAAGTGGCTTGGGAAGGTATCTTGCCAGAGTGAGATCAGATTTATGTTAGGTTTCAGAAAACTGAGGTGGGAAGAAGGTCTGCATGGTTCTTGGGTTGTTGGTGGCACTAGGGGATAGCAAGATGTCTATTAGCCACCTCAACTGCCCTGGACATCAGCAAAACCTTGGTCCCCACAAGAGCTCTGAGCTGCTCCAGATTTTATTGTCTGAAATACTCTTTAATTTTCAAATGTCACCTCAATTATGATTCTGGCAGTCATGTGTTTCTTAAAGGTTCTCCTCACCCTTGGAACTTGGTAGCCCCCAAACCCATTTGCTGTGCTCTGCCTACAAATGTAAAAGTGGGTTTGGGTTATTTTTTTTTATGGTCAAAAGTCTCTGTCAGAGTAACAGAGGAAACAAATCTTCCTCCTCATTGTCCCCTGTTCATCCTGTTTAGCATTTTTCATTGCTTTAAAAAGATGCTACCTGACTTCGGCAGTTGTTGGGGTTCTTCCTCTGACATCAGTGGGTTTGCTCAGGTGCAAGTAGGGAGGCTGCAAGATGTGGCCATTAGGCTCATGAAGGGTTTTATATATGGATGGATTAAAATTGTCGCACTCGGTTTTAGTCAGAATCAATTGATGGGAGTGGGGTGAGGGTGGCTGCAGACAGACTGCTTCATGGAAGACAGAGGGAGACACTTATCTTTTCACACTCCTCCATCCCCAAATGTGCTTCTATTACCTGCATCTCGATTACAGATTTGGAGAGTTGAGTTCCTCCCTGTGGCTTTGGAAGGGGGTACCTATGGTCCTTTCCTCTCTGTGCCTCCATGGAAATAAGGAGCCTGAGAGAGCCTTTCCCTGCCTTCTGTCATCTCTCAGCCAGCAGGTCTCTCTGCATTCTTATTGCTGAAATCAGGTTTTCTCTCTCTGTTCTGCTGACCCACTTTAGGCTCTTTGAAGGCACAGCAGAGCTCCCCGGCGGCTGCAGCTCTGCCTTTGGGGGACATGGCCGGGCAGTGGAGCTGAGTGGGAAAATGGCAGTGGTGTTCCCCAAACCCGTGGGAAGAGGGTGGTTGGGGCAGGGGGGCAGCCCCTCTTGGCTTGCTCCCTTGTATTCGGTCACATATTTTTCTTTCTTAACTGTTGCCTAGGATTTGTTCTAAAAAAAAAGCTCTTTTTTTTTTTTTAAAGGAAGATTTTTTTCAAGGCAGCTGGAGCAGTCCGCAGTGGGGTTTCAGACACACGCGCTCACGCTTTGTGCCTTAATAGCACCTGACATAACCTGGTCATAGGCACGAGCAAGGCACGGATCATCCATCCCCCACCACTGCTCTGCCCCGCTCCCATCCCCTGTATGTAGGGCATCCTGTATCCCAGGCAGTATCCCCTGCCTGTCTTCCTTCAGGAGTCCTTGGGGAGCCCTCTCCACCTCCCCCATCTTGTCCTAGGCTCTCTAATTTTGGCTGCTGAATTTGGGGTGAGTGCGGCTCTTTCTCAGCGAGTGGGTGGGGATGCCGGCTTTGCTCCGACTACAGGGGGATGATTGCAGCTCTGTGGTAGTAATTACATGAGCGCGGCTAAGGAGTGATGGTAGGGGAGAGGAGCAGTGTGGTGAGATGACTCAGAGATGGGATGACGCAAGCCTGGAGCCTGACTCTCTCTTTGCAGGCTGCAGAAACATCCCTCCGAAAAGCCGGCATCTAGGTTGGTGAGTGATTTACCACACAGCTGCGAGTCTGCTCTCTCTGCTTGGCACCGGCCCTGCATCCCACTGCAAAGGTCTCCAGAAAGAGCATGAGACTCTTTGTTTTCACTGGTTTTGTTGGTATTCAGTGATTTCACGCCTGGCTCTGGGATCTCAGGTGGTGTAGGGAGAAACTAAGGACCTGTCCTCATGAGATGCTGTTCATGATGAATTACCTGCCAGTTGGCCTTTTTCAAAATTGTTTTTATTTCCCTCCCTTTAAACCAATTTTGTTTTGCATCCAAATTTACTTTAAACTGGATGAATCTTCCTGTGTAGACACACTTTGGAGTGCCAGAGGATTTGTGTCTGTGCAAAGCTGGTTCAGTTATGCAGGAGCAAAGCTGCCTTTGATTGAGCCTCCCTGACCCTTCAGCACAGGAGAAATAGCTTGTGTTTCATTGCCATACTTATGTATGGCTGGTAACTCAACCATATGGGCAGAAGGTCATCCAGGTGGGGAGTCCTTGCAACTGCCTTCTGATAGCATGTGTGGTCTCAGCCTTCTGCATGATGTTTCTTGTTCTGTGGTTGTGATGCAGAGATGTTCATAGCTTATCCCTCCTTCTCCTAAATGTTTCTTTAGATCCAACCACTCGACCTGCTGGTTGGCAAGTAGAGTCCAGCTTTTTCTGATCTCAGGACATTTCCCATGCATGTGCTTTGCTGTTCAGGCTCTGCGTTAAGGAGAGCTGTGTGCAGGTTTTGCCCTGTAGGAAATGCCATCACTGTGCGTTAAAGCAGAAAGTTCTTCAGTATCTGTTCTAAAGATAAGATGTATTTTTATTTTTGTAACCTCTCTTGTTGCCCATGTCTTTTCTCCTTATAAAACTTAATCGGAGCTATTATTAGAATTGAACCTCTCTCCTCTAAATCCTATTGCTGGTTTCCTCAAGTATCTTTGTTGTTTGCTGAAGGTAACAGGGAACTTCTGCAAATGAGTATGAATTTTATTTGATAGAGTAGAAGTGGTTAAGTAGTGGCTCTGGAAGTTTTCCCACCCTCATTATTTTGTTCCTGGTTCTCTGGAGCAGAGCTGCTGATGGGGCTGAGCTGAGCCAGGGTGCCTGGTTGTTTATGGGGCACACACAGAGGCTCTGCAGCAGATTCCTGCTTTCATTTCACTCTTGAGATTGCTCCAGGGTTTAAGCTGTGCAATGAAGGCAAGTGCAAAAACCTTTCTTCACACACATGGTAGTAATACTTTATGAATATTATTAGGAAGGCCTGGGTATTTTTTCATGTTAGTATTAAATTATTGGAAGAAAGGCAGAAGAGTAAGTAAAAGGCAGTTCTTACTCTCCTCTGTGCATTTCCCCTTGCCTGCCCAATAACACCATGATGATGCTCAGGTTGGACGATCATTTTTGGGTCATCTCACTCCTTTGGGTTAGGCACATATCCTGGTAAACCCTCTGCACCATGATGTTGTGGCACTTGTGGGATTGTCAGTGTTTTCTTGTGTGTTTTTTGGATACTGTTTTGAGAGTTTGTGCTTGCCATGCTGAGCTAAGGCTGAACATCAGAGATAAGATATTGCATCAGCGTTGGGCTGATGGATTAACTCCACCAGAGCCAAGCGTTGAGAACAGGGGCTTTGCACTGACTCCACAGCAGAAAGAAGAGTAGTTCAGCATTTAGGCTAGTAATACAGTGGTTTAATTTTTGCTAATTTCTCCCAGAATTAGCTGCGGATAATTTTTTCCTGTGCAATAACTTAGATGTTGGAGGCAGAGGCTATATTTCTTATGCAATTTTTTTGTGGTTTTGGTAATTTAATCAGTATAAAGATGTTTAGGTTTGCACTCATCTGACCAAATACAAATGCTCTCAGAGTTTTTCTGTTGCGTTAAAACTGGCAGTGCTTTGGGCAGGTCAGATGGCCCTCGAATAGATGTCTAGAAATGTCCAATGAATTGTTCTTTAAAAAAGCCAGCTTTTCTCTGGTGATGAAAATGAGTATTCAGATATATGATACAGTCAATGGAAGCGAGCTGAAATTAATCCCGTCTGTCGTTCCTGTAGTGACAAAATATCTAAATAACTTAATACCAGGTTGCCCAAAGATGGCACTCTGTGTGCACTTCATGCTAAAAGTAATATTATGGTTGCAAAAGACCGTCTTTGCTATCTAAACACAGCAGATGACTTCTCCTGGGAAGGTGAAGAAGGAGTAAGCCAGAGGCGACTGGCATGCATGTGAGTATTGCAACACTGCCCTTGAGCGATGGTCAATGAGGGAGGCAAGAGTAGTACCAGAGTGACATGGGCAAAGCTAGGAGGCTTGTGGCTGAAAGCAAAGTAGGTTGGTGCTCAAAACATGACCTAATATGTTTTTATCCTTTTACATGCTTTTCATTTGTTGATAAGGTGGCGCAATTCCAAGATATTCATAATATTTTATGCAATTGTTTTGCTTGTTCTTTAACTCCTCCCAGAAGGATTATCTGTGCAGGTTTACTCCTCTGACAGGGAAAGGAGTTGCACCCTAAGCAACACCTGTCTGCTGAAGAAACAGAGTTTCCAAGGGGTACATCCAAAACAATAAAACCCTTCCTCTTCTTATGTTTGTTAGAGGAAAAAATGCTGAACTACTCAAAACAGTGACAGGCTAGAGAGAAAAATATAGTACCTTAACTTTACATTACAGATATATTTTGGAAATTCTTAAGACCAGAGGGATTAGGACAATCTATATTTTATTGAATAGAAGATTGTCAAATACATGTTTAACTTCGTTTGGTGCCTTAAGTTGCACGTGAGGGGCTTTTATTCTCCTTGTGGAATAATCTTTATGATTCTGCTTTAATGATTTTTCTCATCTGGCTGGAAATCTGAAAAAGAAAATTTTGAAATAATTAAACTTTTCTCCCTATCCACTCTCTCTTTAGCTGTCATCTCTAATTCTGTAATGATGTTCATGCTTTGAACAAACCATATCTTTCAAAATGATTTGTAGAAGGAAAAATACTCTTCCTAATTTTGCATTGTGTTTTTATAATAACCTTTATCAGCTTACAAAGGAAAATCTTTCTCCATTTTGGAACTTTCTGTAATGGAACGAGATAAAATCTAATTCTGCACTTCACATACTCCATGGGCCAAATTTATCCTTCATTTAATTCCATTACATGTTTTTTGCAGAGAAAAGAGTAATTTACAGGAAGCATTTGGCCCCAAACCCTTTCAAAGTGACTGCCAAAGCCAGGCTGGTACAGACACATGGAGGTGGATCCTACTGCATCCTTATTAATATGGGTGGAAGATGAAAATTTGAATGCCAGGACCTGTTTTGGAGAAGAAGGAGTGTTAGCCAGAGGTGCTACTGGTCTGTTGAGTGCTTTTGGTTTGCTCAGGATGCTCACCTACCTTTGCCTTCACGTGTCACCCGAAGGACGCTGGCTGCGCTGATGCAGACACTGATTGCATTGCTCCACAGCTTTGACAGGTGCATTAACCTGAAATTTGATGTGGCATGACAGGACACCAACTTCTGCTCCAGCAAGGAGACTGTTCACGTGCAGAGCAGTCTGTAAAAGTCTCCTAGGACAGTTGAGTCGCATCCATGCAGAATGGCCTTGTGCAGTTAAGTAGAGCACGCTGTCTAAGATGAAAGTCAAATTTAAGAGCAGGCTTGTTTTCATCCCCTCCCTCTTCCTCCATCATTGCCACTTTCACTACCGCAACGGGATGTCTTCCTGCTTCCCCATCACTCCCCAAAATGCACAGGCCTTCCTCCCCACACGGTGTAACTAATCTGGTTTGCTGACTGAGCTCTGCTGGGGCCTTTAAAGTGATGCCAGCCACTACGTACTAAATGTAGCATGGCAGCATTTCAGAGTGAAGCTAAAACCCCAAATCCAATAAGCAAAGAAATAACCATAAAGATGAAACCCTGGTTTCCATTCTGTCCATCAGCTCTCTGCCTGATGGGGCAGCTTTGTACTAAAAGTTGGCTGTGGACCATATGTTAGAATTACGAAGACTTCTTTTTTCCCTCTCTAAGCTGAAATCTATGAATAGATGCATTTTTTTTTAATCTTTCAGGAAAATCACATTATTTTCAGGGATGAGCTTTCAGGCAGTTTGGATTCCTTTTTCTCTCTGTTGGGATTAACAAACAGTAGCAAAACTCACACTTCTCTTTCTAAATCCCTGTTCAAAATGGAAGGGAGGTTACCCAAGCTCAGGTTTTGTTCTTTTGAGATTTAAGTGAAAGAGAGTTCTGATCGTGCAAGGTACTGGCTTTCATGAAAATTGGCAGAACGATTTTGTAAAAAAATATTTGCATTTCAAGTGAATGTAGATTAGTAAGACTTTGACAGTAAAAGTGATTTGTGAAGAAAATAGGTTAAACGATTTCTTATTTGTTTCATTTGTGGGGAAGAAAGGACTTTGCAAAAAAAGCAAAAGAACATTTAAAGCACAGCTACTGAACATCATGTGGGTTCATAATGTGACCCAAGAAAAAAGGGCATGGGGGAATCCATCCACAGTGCCAGGAGTGGGTGCTGCAAGCAGGGAGGTGCTTGCTTCTGGAGAAGAAGGGAATGAATTGCTGGAAGATCTGTGGTCCTCTAAAATGGCCGAGTGAGTTTTCTCTTCTGCCAGGGCATCCATAGGGAAAACTGTTCTTCCAAGGCTTCATCAGGCCAATTTTAATTTTATTTTATTTTTATTGAACAAGAAAATCAGGAAATTCAGCAGCGTGAGGAGGATTAAGTGTGGATAATCCATTTTTGTGACTCATTCTGATAAGAAAAGAGCTCATCAGCTCCCTGTAGCCTTGCATCTGAAGACAGTTGCTGACAGATTGCACAAAATATGTCTCTGCATTTTTAGGACCCCGAGACAGCATCTTGAACGCAGATAAAACCAAATAAAACCTGACGAACAGTCTTTGTACTGGCGAGATGAGAAGGAAGATGCAGATAGTTTCTCTTGGAGGATTTGAATATAAAGCTATGAAGAAAGGCAATGAGTTATAACTTAAACTTCTTAAATGTTTTCTGAAATACAAAAGATCTCAGTTAATTAAAAGTTATTGCATAACTGCTGCTGGGGAGTGAAAATTTTATTTTTAATTATACTGCCTTACATAATAGTTACATGATGACAGAGGCAGTATGATGAAGTGAGATTTAAGTATACCTTTTTTAATACACCAAAATTAAAAAGCAAGGTGTTGATCCATTCATTCATCCTTAACCTATACTGCCCACCTGGATCTGTTTTATGCCTTCAGCTCTCAGCTTTTGAGGACAGTATCAGTGTGTTCTGTATTTGTACGGCCCATGGCCGTGGTGATGACTTCTTGAACATAGAGTTCATCAAGATAATAAATACTCCTGTCCACTTTCAGCTTCTCCTTTGATCTTGAAATGCTTTAGCCAGCAGACTGGTAAACATGCATCTGTAACTAATATGCCAACAAATCACTTGTACAATTTATCTTAATTGTGGAAAACCTGTTTAAGCTGGATGATTTCTTAAGTAATTTGTTTATCAGTGGTTATAAAACTCTTTCTTCTGCCTTGATACGATCAGCTGTTGGCTTTAAAAGCTGAACATGCAACAGGACAATTACATCTGTTTTTGAAAAGAGAGAGCATCTGCAGAAAAGCTGGTAACAGAAAAAGAGTAAGGTGAGATGAATAGGTTGGGAGCTAAATTTTTGCTTATAGTATAAATAAAGGAGAAAATCCTTTTTATTATATCTCACTTAAAAATACCTCCTATGAATACTCCCTTCTCTCTTAACCTTGAAGTCTCTGTGTGCCTGCTCTGTATTTACTGGCGTTGGAGGGTTGACTGTGTGGTGCTTTGGGTCATTAGAAAAACTTGCTCTCCTCCTGCACACTTGGGGATGGGGACTGGGCTCCGTGCCAATCCTCAGCCCCATCATCCAGCCACCAGTGGGGGACATATTGGGGCTCTGATGGCTGAAATGGTGTGTTCTGAAGCCAAAATATTCATCTGGAGGAGACACCACTGACTTGATCAGGCTGAGCAGAAAACCAATCGGGAAAACAGCAGTTTTTCGAGTGGTCCTGGGTTGACCCTTTTTAGACTTAAAAAGGCATGTTTCTAGCCACGAGTAAACTACTGTCTGTTTGGTTGTGCTTTGACAAGCAGCTTTCCTACAAAATGAATGATGGTGATGGTGATTACTGTTGAGCTGGCCTGTATTGTGAAGGGTTTTTAAGCTAAATGATAATAGACACTTGTAATTGCTCCAAGGAAATCTGGTGTGAGTCTCCTCTGCTTTGTGGCCTCTGTCTGCCCTTCCCCCTCTCCAAATTCTGTAATTTCCGTGAGTAACCATGACTTTCCTGAATTACAGAGGAAAAGCTGGAATTGATTTACAAGCTGACTTAATGCAGCTTTCATCAGAAACTCCCAGCTATTGAGTATTTCTAGTGAAGTCTTGTTAGAGGTTTAGAGCTTGCTTTGTGAAAGCGTTTATTAATTAAGGTGTACCTCTCCTTTATGGCTTTGATTTTTTTTAAGTGGAAGCTATCACAAAGGATTTGTTTGTAGTGATTTTTGAGTTGTTTTTAAAGTATTTGTCAGCAAAACTATGAAATTGGATGTTTAATAACATCTGATCCTTTCAATAATAGGGAATTAATGCAAAGAAGATCTGCAGTATCAGGCTGTATCTGCAGAGTCAGACCTGCAGAGATCCCTGTAGGAGGTACACAAAATCTTATGGCTGGGGTTGAATTTGTTTGGAATGATGAGAATTTCTGACTATTTGTGATGTTACGTATGAGTGAGCTTTTGTCTTGTTGTTTGATGGGAAGTTAATGCTCAGAGTGGTGCCCCATGCCTGGAGTTAACATGCACCTGCACGGACAGCAGGCTTGGTACACTGGCCTTCCTCTTTGTGCTTGTTTATCGATCCTCAATTGTCATGTATGTATGATAAAGCAGAAAAGCAGTAATTTAAATGTTCATTTATGAGCTTCTTATGTGATTATATGCTGCTTATGTCCCTTTGAAGGACTTAATTAATTTCTTTCCAGATACCTGGAAAAAGAAAGGCAGGAAGGTAGGGTGTCAGCTACGCTCTAAACCAGTTGGATTTCCCACATCCAGGGTAGGTACTGGGAATCCTTCAATGAGATTAAGATGCCTGTATGGTCTTGAAGGTCGTATTCTACAACTCTTCATCCTTGGATAGGCAAGGACTGGATTGTAGTGTCAGGGCTATATTGTGTACTGTTTATCTTCATTGTTTTTCTTGAATATTACAGGGAAGTATGTGCCAATTGTAAAACTGAAAGCAGAGACTTAAAGGAGAGGTGTTGAGGCCAGCAGTGGTGTTGCTGGTGGAGGAAGGATTTGATGGGAGGAAGGGTTCCGTTCCATATCCTCAAACTTCAGAAATGTGTTATTAGGGAAAAGGACACCGAGGAGCTGCAATAAGCAGGAAATAATCCATTCAGACACGTCCCCCAAGAATACCTAAACACGTTTAGATATGATGTTAGATGCAGTGTGTAGGCACAGAGTTCTCACAGGACAAAGTTGCAACAAACAATGGTAAAGGGTAAATAGTAATTAGCCCTGACAAACCCCGTCAGCTGGCCAGCACAGCAGAACCATCACGTCCTCAAAGGCACTTAAACTTTTCTTTCCCTTTGTGAATTGGTTAACTTTCCCCAGCAATGAGAAGAGAATAAGTCTCAGTTTTAAACTTGGCTTACTGAGCTCAGCCCTGAAAATTCAACTCTGACTGCAGCTGGGACTTGTTGGCTTTTCCTGTGCGATCTTTAGGGGAAGAGCTCTTACGGCTGGGGTTTCTCTGGGTTTTGGCTGAAAATACGTTACTGTTCTCACCTTGAACATGCATGTGTATCCCTGGTTCACTTGAGAGCTTTTGTACTGCTGATCTTTAATGTTCTCTTTTCACTTTTGGAAGCCTTTTTCTCAGGGGTAGGAGACCTTTTGTCGGATGGGAGTGATCAGTGATTTATTCATTTGTTTTCCTGACTCATGAGTTTCCTCCCCCCATAAATGAAAGGAGGCAGCATCATTTGGCAAAAGAACATTTAGTTTAAGTTTCACTTAGCCGGAAATGTTTTTCCTTAGTTGTTAAAAACAGATTGAGGGTTTTGACAGCGCAATGTGGTACGGCCCATGTGTGGGTGGCAGAGAACACTTTGTAGGGGGCTGCCAGATGTTTTCTTCTGGCTCAGGGAATTTCTTTGAAAATACTTACCTTTTTGGTGCAATCTACTGCTGTAAAAACTGCAGAAACTCACATGGACCTCAAACATACATGCTGCCTGCGGAAGCTGAGCTGGCAGTCATGTGCATCAGGAGCTCAGTAGGAAGCCAGAAGATCTTCCCACTTGATTTGGAGCTCCAGGACCAGCTGGGTCTCTGAGTCATCATCTCTAGTGCATCTCTACTGCTAATGATTCGAGTTTGATGTGGGTCTATAATGAAGGTAATGTCACTCCTGGTCACTGGTGGTGCTGGCTGTCATGTCTCACTTGTGGATTTTCTTGCCTCTGATGATATTACGGGAACGGTTGTCTCAGGGTGAATGATATGATCTCTCCCAAGCTTTTTCGCTAGGAGACTGGAAGTGTCTGCTTTGCTCATGAAATCAGAGCAGAAACTTTTCCACTGGTGTTTGTGTTACCCATACTTAGCTGCCTTAAGATGGGTATTGAGTGCAACTATGTAAATACCTGTTTTCCTGCACTGGGCTTTGGAGTCAGTAGAGAAAAAATATGTCTGTGTTCATGGTGAGGATGAAACATTTAATAGCAGGGTGCTTGGCCATTGGGGTGAATTGTGTCTGTTTTCTGCTGGGAATCTATTTTTGCTCCAAGGAGGCATATGTACCAGAAAGTCAAAAAATACAGGACCAGAGGTGTACTGGGAATTGTGAGATCCAACTGCCCATCCTAGAGCAGGATCAATAGACTTAGGCCATCTCTGGTGGATGGATCCTAGCTTACTTAGCCTGTTCTTTTAAAAACCTAACAAGAGGACATTATGCAACATCTTTTACTAGCTAGTTCCTATGCCTGTCCTTGCAGCTTTTTTCTAATGCATAGCTTAAATGTTCCTTGCTGGAAATTAAGCTGATTAATTTTTGGTTTACTCTCAATGGGTGTGGAGTACAATTGACTGCTGTCCTTTCTATAACCTTACACAGCTTTGAAGACTGTTACTATGTACAGACCTCTTTTTCTGAGAATAAATAGATTTTTTTCTTCTAGCCCTTCCTCAGAGGGACACACAGCCTTGCAGTAAAATATCCAAGATCTGGAATGTTGCTGTTGGTCAGCTAGTAGGCTTTCTTAGAAGCTTTCTTACTGTATACAGTGGAGATGATTCATGGAAAAATGCTGGTTATTATCTGTGATGTCTGCTTCTATTTCTAGGAAGTTTATTCTTTCTGAACTTCTTTATAAAGATGGCTTTACCAGATATGAGTACACATGTAAGCAAAAAAAAAAATCTCAAAGACAGAACATTACTGAGGATCCTTTTCATACAATAGCAATTAAAGGACTTCTTTCATCCTTTCAAAATCCAAAATGCAAAGATTCTGGGAATCATGGACACTTTTTCTTCCTTCTTGCCTCAAATCCCTGCTGCAGAAATTGTGTGTCTTCCAGAATACCAGAGGGCAACTTTCTAAACGTTCGGGCAACCACAGCTGGGGTCGCTTTATGGATTTGGATCGCTTCAGACTATTTCCATTCAGCTGAATGTTTGGCTGTATGGGTGGGTTTTCTAGTTACTGTTTTCCAAAAGGAATGAAAAAATGAGGGGAAAAAAAACTAAGTAAATTGTAGTTCTAATTTTATTCAACAGATCACAGCTTCTGTTCCATGAATACAAACTATCTTACTAATCTTTCCAACAAAGAAAGGAGGCAGTGCCACAGACCTGCAATTAATATGTTACTTCAGCAAAATATTATGATGTAGCTGTCCTAATTCTCCATATGCACAAAGCAGCATTTTCTAAGCATTATATTGAGCTCTGTTTTAGTTTCTTGGGAGAAATGTTGCAGCAGGAACTGGTACTTAGTTTATAAAAAGCGCAGTTGGTACTACATGGAAGCATATTTATCCTATGTGATGTGGTGTGGGTATCCTGTCTTCAAATTATAGACAGTCAAAAGTTAATTACAAGTGTAATGCCAGGCTGAAGCCAGCTTGATGGCTGCCTGGCCTGCCTATTTGGTCAGCTTCCTGTGCTATGCACCCTGAAGGTTACCGATACAAAAAAATGAGTGGTCATCTGCCCACCTGGGCTGACACATCTGCTCTCTGCAGAGTGGGTCTGGACACTGCCGTGGAAGGATGTGCTGTTCCCCTTGTAGGTGCCTGTGTCAACAGGGTGGAAATGCTCTGAGCAGCCATGCAAGGACTTTGGGTCTGGCCATTGCAAGGTGTACAGGTGGGATCTACTCCAGCTAAGGAGCGGTTTAACTAGCTAGGATATAATGAAGTGAAGCCTAACCTAAGGATGTGCATGTGTAGAGGACAGGGGTGTTTCTTTTTTGCTTTAAATGACTTTTCCTCAGAACCTCTCAAGTACTTTGCTGCAGGCGTAAATACATAGTTGAAGAAGGCTGATAGGCAGTGTCTTGTTTGACACAAGTGTCTGTCAAGGGCAATATAGTTGGGATAATAGCTTATTTGCGGAGAATAATGTATTCTGCATCTGGGTCAAAGTGCTTTGTATATTAGAGTTTCTGCTGCCCAGAGATGCTGGGAAAAAACTTCATAATAGCTGGGGTACTCACAGTTTTGAGTAAGGATTTCTGTTAAATGTAAGGTGAAGTCTGGATAATAAAACCAGAAACCCCTCAAAATCTAAAGAAGCGCTCAGTGCATTTACTTAGATTTGTATTCTCACTTCTTTAGAAATGTCAAAATATACTTTATAAATCAGGATTTTAGTTTTCCTTTGTACCTCTACCCTTTCCAATCACCATCATATCATGGATGCCACCAGGTGCAGATGATTATCAAACCACCATCACATCCCCATCTGTGCAGCAGTGCACCCTCCTGTGTGTCAGGGGCCTGAGGGGAATGTTTTGCACGCGTGCAGCTCATTTAGGGAAGTACTTGGCATTTTCAGACCTACTGGGAATTGCAGTTTGTTTTCTCTCCTGTGGTAACCACCAGTTTCTGTTAAGTAACTCAGTGCAAATCCCTGTCTTTTGTATGAAGATAAATTTTTATGGAGAATAAATGTTAAAACCCCCCAGAATTGGGATGTATTTAGAGACAAGATGTGTCATAACTAAATCATTACTTCTAGAGCAGTTTTTTACTTAAGTTGGCACCCAGGCTGCCTTTGCCCTGGCCAGCAATTGTCTCCCACCAGACCCCACGACTGTGCCTAGAATGTGTTTTCTTAAGAAGTAATCCTTGCAAATCCTCATCTCAAATTGCAATTTGCTCTTTGCCTAGTTTCTCTGATTTTGCTAAATACAGGTGTCCTTGATATTCTTTGCATGTTTTTGTCTTCCCTGTGCCTCAGCCAGTTCCCTACACTCTGATCCTGAGATTGTTTTTTCTTTAGTCTGTGGTCTTGCATTGGTTAATTTGGGTTCTGCCAGAGACTGGTTTATCTTGCAGTACAATTTTAATTTGGATTAAGAGTGAGCATATTGCTGCTTCTGCTGAATTAGCATAGATGCTATGTAAGTTGTTCTCTGGCAGTCTGAGAGAGGATAGCTCTTGTGTTCTGCTCTGGCACCCAACATACTTTGAGTTGCCCACTGATGGTCATCTTCTCCACTGGTACAGAGCCACCTCTTCAATTCTTAATCTTCTTGGCACTGGGGACATGCTGTTAGAAATGTGGCAGTGACTATGGGGAATTACAGACTGGTGCAATTTAGGACAGTTAAGAAATTCCCTGAAATTATGTTGGGAAATTTTTTGGCACAGAAAAACATCCAGTATATGAGCAAGGGGCTCTGCCCAGTGCAGCTGAGGACCCCACTGAGTAACACTTATGGTATTTACTTTGTATGCTCATATATAATATTTTCAGCCAATGTCCAGGCAGTCCACCAAATTCTGTTAACAGTGTGCTCCTGAGGGATTAGCTAATGACTTTCCATACTGATTTGGTAATGACTTTTTGGAAAGTGAGAGCTCAGCAGAAAACAATCCTGGCAATTACTGTCTGCTCATGTCAATACTGAAAGCACTGCAGAGCAGCTCCATGAATGAAATGTCTTAACTTCACAAATTAAGTCTATCCCTGTCTCCCTAACCTCCCTACAGAGATTCTTACTCTTGTCTGATACAAGAATATCTTTTATGCTCCACACTCTTTGGAGGTGAGAACGGTTGTAATCTCTCTGAAGAGTTTCTTGCTTTGTCTGCTGCGAGAGTCTTCTGGTGGCGTATCCTGGGTCCTGTCAGCATTTCGGGTGCAGTCCCGTAATGCAGCCTAACCCTGCAATGACTGGTGGCACAGTCATGTCCTTCTCAGGCTGTGCACCCGAAGTGGTGCTCAGTATGCTACTGAAACAGCCAACAGGCTTTTTGACCTTGCAGGTTTGAAATTTTCCCTAGGCAGCTTACCATGGGGCAGGGAAGGTGGGGATGCCAGCATGGAAGCAGCTAGGATATCCCCTTGCTGGCAGGACCTGACTGCTGTGTTCCAGTCCATTCTTTGCTCAGCTGAAGCCTCTCTTCCCTGCGGTCAGGTTTATGAGGGCCATGGTAGCCTTGGTGCCCTGGGAGGAGGGTGATGCTGTCACCAGGGTTAGGATGGAGAAATGGAGGCAGGAGAGTTTTAGAGGGTGAATACAGCCTTGCTGTAGTGCCACTTCTGTGTTCTTGCTGTCAAGACTGCAACCCAGTGCCCATGCTTGGTGGGATGCTGCTGGAGGGGTGCAGAGCAGACTGGCATTTGTGTTGGATAAGTGAGGATGCTGGCACAATTAAATTCACCTTCTGGCCCTTTCTTTTTTTAGAAGTAAAATCTCAAAGTGCCTAAATCACAGTAAAAGAAGGAATTTTAGGAATCCAAACCCAGTACAGGCACCATCAGTGATGTAAAAACTCTCTTGAAGAAGTGTGATCAAGTTGTGAGGAAGTCTCTAAGCAGATCCCTGAATGAAGGGCTGGAAAAAAGAAATAGTTGCATATGCAGGCCTTCAACACCCAGAAAAGTACAGGAAGAGGGCAAGTTTCAACCAGACTTCTGATCTCTCTTCCAGAAAGGTGGAGCGTAACATCACATTGGCCCTTAGTGTATGCAAAGGAGAACAGTTATCCTGCAAGAACAACCAGAGGAAAACCAAAAATACACCCAGGAAGAGACTAGAACCCTACCAACATGTATGGCTTCGGTACCTCATGGAGGCAAGGAAGGATGTGTGGCCCAAGCTTCCCAGCATTTGCAGTATTTGTGCTTTTTCTAAGCACTCATTTTACCAACAAGATAATAGTGAAAAAGATATGTTTGCAGCTGTTTCTGCAACTGCATCCTTCATTTATTGTTATACATAATTATTCAGTGTTTTACCATTTCTCTGATGCTTCCAGTAGCCTTGTTTGGGAGCCAAAGCACATCACTGAAATATCTTCTTGGGTCCCATCTTAGGCACTGAAACTTGGCTGACAAACTGCTTTGTGCTGTTTGTTTTACCTACGTTGCTTGATGTAAAAACTGAAAAAAAATCCGACTGCACAAGGAATAGCAAAGTTTGTAAGTATCAATAGTGGCCTGCATGGCACAGTTTGCCTTCTTATGTACAGAGTTTATAACATGCATCTTTAACAAATAGTTAGGAACAGGAAAAATTGCAGATATTGAATTGCAGTATAAATCAAGCTGCTCCACTCTGAGTGGGTTTCCAACTACTGTTGGACAAATTCTTAAGAAGTGTTGGTAATGTTGGTTATAAAAAGCAGCATAAAACTGAAGGTATTGGATAGATCGTGATGATGAGATCAGAGAATCACATGATTAAGAAAATTCTTCTTATACTTGTTTTTTCTGATATGTATTGCTCTGGAGAGGTATTCATGGTATGTATAAGTACGTCCTTGAAGTGGGTGGGAGCACAGCTCTCCCATAGCTGGTTACATCCCCCTTCCCCACCATCACAGATCCCATTCCTTTGAGAGGATCACGCTTCTATGCTTTTCGCAGATTTCAGGGGGATTTGTTCAACTGAAAAGCAGTTTTCTTTTCTTTTCTTTGGCAACTGTACTTTTGCCATTCATATTCACTTGCAGTACAAAAGTCAAGAATTTTTATGAAAACTATTTCTTCCTCCTCAGTAGTAATAATAAAAAGAAGTGGCAAATCTTTCTCTGAGACCACATACGAGACATTACGAACATGCACACCCAGGAGATAATAATGCAAACTAATTTGCAACCTATGAGTGTAGTGGCCGTTGCCAGCTGTTGGCCTCAATAAAGTGCTGTTGTGCCTCTCTGTTGGGAGCCTGCTGTCATCTCCAGCAGTGCTATGAATGGTGCCAGGTGTGTCCCCTCACACCGTGCCTCAGAGGCAGACACCCTTGCAGGTGTCCCCTGGAGCAAGTCCCCACTGCTGCCACTCATCTTCCTGCAACCCTTGCTGAGCAGAGATGCCTCCACAGGCTGCCCCTTTCCCTGCACTTCTTGTCACCCAGCAGCTTGTACCCCCCCGAGCCCAGGGGCAAGTTCTGCTGCCTTACAGCTTTTCGATGTTGTGTGTGCTCCCCTGTCTCTGTTGTGTGCCTCTCTGCCATCCCACATGTTTATCAGGCTGTGAGTCATCACTGGTGCTCCCTAGGTCTCCTGCACCTTCAACATTTTGAAGTTCAGTCTAAATCTTACTACTTCGGCCAATTTTTGCTGTTTTCCTGCCTTGTCCTGATTTTGTAGATTATAAATTTAAATGAAGGGGGCTCTGATTTTCCACTCTTCGCTGCTTCCAGGCCTGTGCTGCATAGTAAGCGACCCGCTGACAAACACTGCACGTAACATCATGCATATTCCTGCTGACATTGTTGACAGCAGAGCTCATGCATAAAAAAAAATATGCCATAAAGCATAGGTAGCTCTGCAGACTTCTGCTCTATTTAATGCCCAACTCGGAACATTGGTCAAAGCTCCTCTAAGAACGGGACATGACATTTCCCCATCTGCTCATGTGAGGGGAGGAGTTTGTCCTTTGAAAAGTAGAATAATTGTTAGAAGACAAATGAGCAGGCCAAAATTCAGTATCCTCCACGGTTAATCGCTTCTGAGTTGCAAATGTAGAGTAGAAGCTGTGTAGCAACATTGTTGGGAACACATGTGAAAGCTTTTTATTGCTGCTGGTAAAGCAGAATTATGCTTCTTTTTGACCACGAAGCACAATAAGACAAGGATTTCACAATAATTTTGAAATAAGGAGTAAGAAATTCTTTGTGCTATTTATCCAACCTGTCTTCTTCTGAACTGTTCCCATTTGTAAAGCCAGAGTCCCAAGCATGGGATCTACAGCCATGATGGTCCTGTTCCATGTAGCTGCCTTTCTTCTGTTTATTGGCAAATCATAGAATTATAGAATAGTTTGGGTTGGAAGAGACCTTTAAAGGTCATCTATTCCAGCCTGGGACTGGGGATGAATAGGGACATCTTTGACTAGACCAAGTTGCTCAAAGCCCTGACTAACCTGACCCTGAATGTTTCCGGGGATGGGGCTTTTACCATCCCTTTGGCCAACCTGTTTCAGTGTTTCACCACCCTCACTGTGAAAAATTTCTTTCTTATATTTCGTCTGTATCTCCCTTCTTTTAAGTTTTAAACCATTATCCCTTGTCCTATCACAACCAGCTATCCTTGTCTTATTACCAGGCCCCGGCTAAAGTGTGTCTCCACCTTTCTTATAAGCCTCCTTTGCGTACTGAAAGGCAGCAATAAGGTCTCTCTGAAGCCTTCTCTTCTCCAGGCTGAATAATCCCAACTGTCTCAGCCTATCCTCATAGGAGAACTGTTCTCTCCCTCTAAACTTTTTTTGTGGCCCTCCTCTGGACTCTCTCCAACGTGTCCATGTCTTTCCTGTGCTAAGGACTCCAAAACTGAGTGCAGTACTCCAGGTACTGTGGGGTCACAGAAGAGCAGAGTAGAGGGGCAGAAGCATAGAATCATAGAATCATAAAATCATAGAATCATAGAATGGTGACAGAACTAGAGGGCATGGACTCAAGCTTCGTCAGGGAAAGGTTAGACTTGATGTTAGGGAAAAGTTCTTCACTGAAAGGGTGATTGGTAATTGGAATGTGCTGCCCAGGTAGGTGGTGGAGTCGCTGACCCTGGAGGTGTTTAAGGGGAGACTGGATGAGGCACTGAGTGCCATGGTTTAGATGATGGGTTGGTGTTAGTGTTGGGTTATAGTTTGGACTTGATGATCTCGGAGGTCCTTTCCAACCTTGTGATACTGTGATACTGTGGGTTGGAAGGGACCTTAAAGCCCATCCAGTTCCAACCACCCTGTCATGGGCAGGGACACCTCCCACCAGACCAGGCTGCTCAAGACCCCATCCAACCTGGCTTTGAATACCTCCAGGGAGGGAGCATCCACAGCCTCCCAGGACAACTTGTGCCAGTGCCTCACTAACCTAATTGTGAAGGATTTCTTTGTAATGTCTAACATAAATCTCCCTCCTTCCTGTTTATAGCCATCCCCCCTTGACCTATCACTATAAGCCCTTGTAAATATACCCTCCCCAGCTTTCTTGTAGGATCCCTCCCTCGACCTTCTGGCCACCACGCTTCTTTTGTTGCAACCTACGATATCGTTGGTCTTCTGGGCTGCAAGCACACATTGCCAGCTCATGTCCACTTTTCACCCACCAGTAACACCAAGTCCTTCTCCACAGGGCTGCATTCAAGCCCTTAATCCCTCAGTCTGTGTTGAAATCTGTATTGATGCTGGGAGTTGCCCTTACCCAGGTGCAGGACCTTGTACTTGGCCTTGTTGAACCTCATGATGTTCACATGGTCTCACTGCTTGAGTTTGTCCAGGTCCCTCTGGATGGCATCCCATCCCTCAGGCATGTCAACTGCATCACTCAGTTTGGTGCTATCTGCAAACTTGATGATTGTGGACTTGATCCCACCGTCTATGTCATTCACAAAGATACTAAACAATACTAGTCCCAGTACAAACCCCTGAGGTACATCACTCATCACTGATCTCCGTCTGTATGTTGAACCATTTATCCATTCCTAGATGTGACTTTGGGACAGACTTTGGGACAGGAACTGCCTCTCAGTTTGCTAAGCTATCCTCCTAAATTTAGAGTGGATGATTTGCAGTCATATCACCAGACGGCATCTGCACCTTCTGCCCACTGACCTATGGTGAGACTGTTCACATGGTTTCCTCTTCCCCATGTAGACTCTTTCCAGCTTTGTGGAAGGACATCATCACCAGAGTGGGCAGGATTATGATGGTCCTTTCAGTGTTGAAGGTTCCTTAGATTTCTATACTGTGCCTCAGCATTCAGTGCAGCAGGGACCTGCAGCCTAGGTCTTGCCTTCACATGCCTTGCAATGTCATCTGTTTTAAATATTGAAAGTGTTTGATACAACATAGACAATATTAATAGTATCTACCAAAAGGCAGGTGGCGAGGGTGCAATCCCTCTGGCTATGAGGGATTTGAAACCAGTACGACAATATGTCAGACTGCATCTTGAGAATGGCCCTGTTCACTGCATTTCAAGATGAAAGACTGGCAGTTTTATTGCTGATTTTGTGAACTAAGTCTAAACCCAGTCTTCCTTTCCTGTTGCTCTGCTTATGCTAAAAACATTTCCAGTTATTGACAGTGTGGGAGTCTAGGTCATATATTTACACATGAATGAAAAACCATGTGCACAAAATTTTTAGGATTTCCTTTTATCAAGGACAGACTCCCCCCCCATTTTTGTTTAAGTTCAAATGTGTACATGAGTTTTCATGGTTGTTACGCATTTCTGGATTAGCAGTGTAAGCAAAAAATTGCTTTGTTTTCCTGACTTTGCTGTCACTGGATGAGTTTGTTTAAATTTGATAATGCATGATGATAGACCTGTGGTTAATCTGAGTGTTGCAACTGCCTTAGACTGCATGGAATGTCAGACCTATGTGCCGAGTGATCTGCTGCTTCGTCTGGAGAATTTTAATTTTTTACCTGAAAGTGCAGAACATGATTCAGTAGGAAGGTGTGGGCTGCATGTCCTGTATCACTGTCCACTTGTGCAGGTTTGGGTGTTTCATGATATCATGCAACTGATTACACAGATGAGTTGTCAGTCAATCATCTGTGGCCACATCTTTTCATCACTCACCACTCAAAGAAGATTCTTTGCAGAGGTTTGTTTGATGGGAGACACATGTTTGAAGGTGTTGGTAACACTAGTATTTAGTATTTCCTAGTAGCTAATGGCACTTTGTGCCAAGGTATTTCAAATACACTTATAAAGGCAATGGATTGCAACCTGTTAGATCTGAAGGGTTATACCTGTGGGTTGGGCTTGTTAATGCATACCCTGGCCCCTTTGGGTATCCAGGCACCTGTCAGTGGTGCCTTTTTCAGCAGTAAATGTTCACAGCAGGAATTTTAAATATTCCAGCATGGTGTTTTCTTCTGGGCAGAAGATATTTGTCCTGACCTGCCTCTATGCATCTATTGACTGCTGTTTGTGCTGTCGAAATGCCAGCTGGCTTCAGGCATCCACATTCAGTCCTGCACCGTGAATGAACAAGTGCTGTTTGGTTGGATCTCATAAATAGCTTTTGTTCATTCATGGAAAATACAGTAATTATAAATACAGTAGTTTACTAACTGTGTTTAATTAATGGCAGGTTAGCAAACAATGTGTGGAGGAGAGGTTAAAATATACTAGAGGCTGTTGCTGTATAGCTCTTAATTGAACTAAGTGCATATTAAGGGCCTCTTCCCTGACCCTGGAGGAAAAGGCTCAGTGCACTGGAGTGTAAAGATGTCATTGATTTCAGAAAGCTCTGGTTAAAGGCAGTACAAAAATGCTCTGTGGGCGAAGTCCAGATTGTTTTGCATATATAATAAGGACAGGGCAGTGTTAGTGTAAAAAGTTAGGGAGCATGCTATTTATTTAAGGAATTCACATACCTGTAATAGTTATTAGAAGTCATTTCCCAAGCAGTGCTATGCAATTTTAGCCTTATTTTGCATCTATTAGTTCATTTTATGATTTTTCTCTGAGAGATTAGGTTGTCTTCTGTGTGTTTTCATAAAATCAAAGAACTGTAGAAGATCAGGTTGGGAGGGATCTCAAGCATCATGTGGTCCAGCCTTTCTTGAACAAAGTATGGTCTAGGCAAGATGGCCCAGCACTCTGGGTACCACTTTTTTCTTCACATATATACAAAACCACATATATATTTAGATACACTCTCAGAAGTTTGTTTTTAACTAGTTGCCTGAGGCTGTTTCTTCATCCTCCTCTTAGAATTTTCCCATCCCCAAATCCACCTATCTACTGAAAGAAAGGTATTCTGAAGAAAATTGTAAAGGAAAACGGCATGTTTTTTTCAACAGTCTGTGTCTGGCAAGACTGTTTATAGAAAAGAGGAATAATAGTCTTTAGGAAAGGTTTCTAACACTTAATTGGGACAGGACCTGCCGTGTCTCTTTGCATGCTTGTGTCCCATTTATTTTACAAAAACTCATTTCATGTTTGTGTCATGTGTGTCCTTGGCACAGGAAAGTGATGCACACATGCAGAGTGAATGTTTTCTCGGATGAAAATGGGAAAATTAAGGTGAAGCTGCTATTGAGTTCAGTAGAAGTTTTGGATAAATAATGTCATTTTATATGATGAAATGAATTTTTTTCCATTTTGAATAAAAAGCTTCTGATGGGATTTTTAATGTATTTGAGGGTCAGAGTAAAATACCGCAAAGGAACCTTCTCATTTTTGATGAGTATGTGTTCAAAAGGGGGACATAAAGCAGCAGAAACTGCAACCATATCAACCAAGCATTTGTCCAGGGGACCACTGGCAAATGTATAGCTTGAAATTGGTTCAAAAAAATTTCATAATGGAAACGAGAGCCTCAAAGATGTGGGGGCGTGGATGCCCTTCTGTAATAGCCGACAACCTGTTGAGGGCCAGTATTGAAATGGACCTACACCAAACAACTTCAGAGGTCACAGAAGAACTACAGGTTGACCATTAAACAGTTGTTTGACATTTGTGCCAAACTGGAAAATATAAAACTCAACAAAAGGGGGCTGCATGAGCTGAAAGAAAATAAAAACATTGCTGTTAAGAAGTCTGCTTCTATGCTTCATTTGCACAACAGATTGCATTGTGACGTGTGATGAAAAATGGGTTCTGTATAATGACAGTGGCTGGACCCAGGTGAAACACCCCAAATGAAGCCACATCAAAAGAAGATTTTAGTCACTGCTTGGAGGTCTGCAAGTGGAATCATCTGCTACAAGTTCTTGAATCCTGGCAAAACCATCACACCACAGGAGTATTGCCAGGAAATCAACAAAATGCACCAAGAACTGCTACATTTATGTTCAAAATTAGTCAATTGAAAAGGACCAATTCTTCCCCTTGGCCATACCTGACTGTATGTCTCACAAATAACTCTGCAGAAGCTGCATGAACTGTACTTTGAAACTCTACCTAAGCCAGCTTCCTTAACAAACCTCTCTCCCACAAATTACCACATTTTCAAGCATCTTGACAGATTCATGCAAGCAGAGGTTTCCAAAACTAAGCAGGACCTCAAAACACCTTTGAAGAATTAATCAGTTCCAGGACTCCAGAATAAATAAACTTGTTTCTTCTTGTAAAAATGCATAGATTCTATTGGGTCTTATTTTGGTTAATAAACTTTATTCTAAGCTGTGATATACTGCTTTAAAGTTGATAGTTAAAAACAGCAATTATTTTTACACCAACCTAAAATCCCTTGGAGTCAGCTGGAGTTTCATCTACATGGCAAACCAGGGG
This sequence comes from Tapera naevia, assembly GCA_033556795.1. NCBI lineage: Eukaryota > Metazoa > Chordata > Aves > Cuculiformes > Neomorphidae > Tapera > Tapera naevia. The sequence goes on along the minus strand of JAUMJJ010000092.1, from coordinate 1,011,327 downwards.
TTGGGTTTGCATTTTATTTTTCTTGAGATGTGCAGTATGTGTGCTCAGGAGAAAGCAAGTGCTGATGTTTGCTTCATAGATTTGCAGCATCAGAGCACAAAATCTTTTCAGCAAGGTGGGATCCCAATGTTGAATCCCCAGATGCAGGCATTTGGGATTGAGTACCTGAGTGCTTGTGCTTGAGTGTATTTTCTCCTATTTCATAGGTTACAGAATCAAAAATAAATCAGACCATTAAGTCAAAGAGTGGGAGCTCTCTTGGAGTTCAATATTTACTTTACCATTCGACCAAGCCATCAGTTACAGCATTTTGTCAGAAAAACACTTTTTTCAAGTTCTTAGAAAAATTTTGTTAGAACTTAAAAACATAGATATTGGGCAGTTTATTTCCCATGTTTATTATATTTTTTTTCTCATTTTTATACAAAAGTAGGTCATGCTACAATGCACTGTTTCTTTTTACAGCTTACAAAAAAAAATTTAATCGTAGAAAGATACTTTTCAATGAAACAATTAACAGGGAGATTTATACTGGCATTTGATGAATGTGAGGTTTCCAAGAAGCCAGGCAGTTTGGGAAAGGACTAGACTTTTAAGAGATTCAGTTACCTGTAAGAATATTTGAAATGCATGAAATGTCAACAAGAAAGAATAAGGTAACCTGAAAAATCATTAACAAAAATATGTGAAGAAATTTAGTGGGTTTGGAGCTCTGAAAAAAACTCAAGAAGCAGGAGAAGATGTGTTTAATGACAACTTCTGAAAAAAGGCAAGGCAAAGGAATATGAAGATCATTGGTCTTGGTGTCTGTGCTATCTAGGTGAGATGGGACCTGATGCTGCTCTTACTGGGGTGAAGGGTGAAGTTGCAGTCCATGTGAAGGCTCTATTAGTTCTTGGAGCATTTGCACTCCTGGATCTTAAGGGATGCCTGTACAAGGAGATCTATGTTCTCTGCAGGGCTCTGTGCAGGACCCACATGCTAGTTTTGTGGATGAAACAGCTGCTTTAAAAATTAGTGCTGAGGCTCGTGACACTATGGCCCAGTGTGACACATTTCTGCTCTGTTTTGTGTTGTAGGTGAGTATTTTGTCTATGGTGTTCTCCTGGGAGAATGTGCCTGGCAGGAACTAGAGCAAGCTAAAACTGCTAACTCTTGCTTCCATGGTAATGTTAATCTCTTTGGTGGACTCTTAAATTTTCAATGCTATTGCTCTCCTACAAAATAATGCAATTGAGTACAAGGTTATTCAACAAAATCCTGGTGATGTTGCTGCTTGTTACCCTACAACATTTGGGTTAAAATAGTAGGGGAAAAAAGAGTGGCTTATCTTTGATGTCTGAAGCTGTTAGGAGTGAGTTGCGCTTTCCTGCTTCAGAGAGCTTCTCACAGCTGTTGAGAGAAGTGTTTAGCCCCAAAATGCAAGACTTGTATCCCCCTAGGGCTGGTGGAGAAGAGGTTGTGAATAATTTGACTTGAAGTCAAGGTGGTGCTCGGTGGAGCAGGAAATTAGGAGTGCTATTTTTAAATGCTGAAGAACTTATTAAAAAGCAGTAATAGATTTCATTAGACAAAGAGCTTTGAGGCTCATGATTTGAGGTAGCATCATTCATCAAGTAAGTGTTTTTTGAAGAGTGCCAAGTAAATCTGTCTTTCTGGAAGGGTTGGTGACTATCAGAAGAATTAAGTAAGGGATGCGAATCTTAGTGGCATAAATCTTGGCGTGCCGAGTATGTCTCTCTGAGTTGGCAGCTGGTGTTGCCACACATTAGCATTTAGAATAAAACAAAAATGACAAATTTATCTAACGCGAGAATAAAACTAACACAAAAATTTTGCCCAGTCTGTGTCTTTTAGTTCTCCCTCTCCTTTTGCTCAGTATTTGTGATTTTTCCAAGAATTTTGAGGATGAGAAAGATACAAGCTCTCATACCCTCTCCCCTCCTAACACCACATAGAGAATGGCACATGAACATTTGCTTGCAGCAAAGGAGAAGTAATTCAGATATTAGAAAAGTAAATTCTGACTTTAAGGGTGGGAGTCACCAGGAAAAGTTACCTAGAGAGGCTGGAGAATTCATATCAGTGGACAAAAATCTGTCATGGAGGAATCTGCAGGGATGTGTGGACTCTGCTCAGCCCTATTCCAAGACAGGAGATGGAGCAGAGGTCTATTGAGGTAGCATCCAAACTAGGTTAGTATGCTTTCTCTGACAGAAAAGGGCAGTCAACCTTTGAAGATGGTTGTAGTAGGTTAAAATCAAGAAAGCAGAAGTCTTACCTCCCTTTGGCCTTGCTGAAGATGGAAAAGCATGTTAATGCAAAGAATATTTGACATTAAAAAATTATGTACAGACAGAGCAGAATAAGGTCCTGATCCCCATGGCTGCAAAAAGTCGCTTTGATTTTTTTCCAGGCCTTTGGGTTTCTTAGCAGCAAGTTCCCTGCCTAAGGGCTTTTTCAGAGAATGGAAAGTCTAAAGCTGGCAGGTCTTGAGATTAATTTTATAATTTCCTGATAAATAGAAGTTCAAGCATATTGCTAGGGAGATGTGTAGTAATCACAATAACCCATACACAGCTGCACGGAAAGGCACTGACCCTAAGCAGGTCATAAGTTTCAAAAAGTAACTGTTTTCTGTTATGTTAAAATCACAATTATTCTTTAACTTCATACGACTTTATAGTTCCATGGAGTGCGAACAAAAACTTCCTAAATGGTACATCAGGAAGATTTATATTTGTTAGTGCCGAGAAATCTCTTCTCTCAAAAACAGGGATGATTTTTGAGGTACCATACTCTTCAGAACTTGGTCATGCATGTTTGCCCAGATCCGTAAGCGAGAGATTTCCTTGTGGTGTTCATTCAGTCTTATTCAAGCAGTGATTTATATGTAAGTACAACTATGAAAGGGTTTTTTTACTGATTATTCAAAGGAAGGCTGATTAGTGAGACCTTTAAACCCGATATCCCCAACAGACAATTCACAGCAGTGCATGAAATCTCGTTTGCAGCAGGCAATAAAAATTAGAGGTGACTTGAGAGCAAGCCATTATAATACATTTGGAGAGATTCGGGCACACAGAGTAGTTTGTGTCAGGTGACAATTCGTGCAGGTCAGTTGAGCCATGATAACTGTCTCAATGACTGCCTCTGATGATCCAAGAGAGGTCAAAACTAGTCTAATAGAGGGCTGCAGTCCCTTTCACTGCTGGTGCATGGTCTTGCACCTTCCTTTTTGCAGGTACTAAAATGCTTGTGTGGCCAGGTGTCTAGTCTGGCTTGTGTGCCCCCACCAATCCTCCTTCCCAGGAGGGCTGCAGCCCAGCAACCATCTGCAGCCTTGGGATGAGAGAGCACATGAGGACATCGTGCATCCTTAAAGCTGCAGCAAGGAGCCTGCTCAGCCGTGATGACCTGATTGGGCTCTGCACTTTTTTTGAAGTTAGATTGTCAGATTTTGAATTTCTGCTTTCTCACCACCTGTATGACAATAAATGTTTTGTGTAGCTTCCAAGAAAAAAAAAATTCTTCACAGTGCCAGATGAAGATTGCTTCTAGTCTAATGACTTGCAAAATACATCTGAAGTCTGCTGAAGGGGCCCATCACTTTTAGAAACCAATTCTTTAAAATGAGGCGTTTGGGATGCTAAATGCCCTTTCCAAGGGGTTGAAAATCCTTCCTTCAACTTCCTGAACCACTGCTGTGGTTCAGACTGATGGAGCTTTTTGTGCAAGGAAAGGGTTTAGAGCAGGGTAGGTTTTGATTGCAACATCCCAAAGCAGTGATGGTGGGGCAAGAGGATGGAAGAGGGAAGGGGATCATGGAGATGGCAGGACTGGTGTATGATGTGTATGTGTATAAGGCTAGGACTTGTTTGCTGGAGGAAGAAAGAAAAAAAACGCTCTCTGAGGACTTGGTTCTACTCTTGATTCACTACGTGCTGGTTGAAAAGGGCAGCCTGGCTGGATTTCTGTCGACTCTCAAATAAATCTCTCTCTCCAAAACTTTTACTGTGTTAAATGTAAAGATTAGTGTTGCAGCTCACACTCATAAAGTACCTGATCAGCTTAGTGGAGCTTGCTTGATCCTCATAAAGGAACATTGCAGTGATTTTGCCTGAATGCACTGTAGCTGCATAGGGAAGTGACTAAGCTGTTGTCCCTTGTTTGGGGTCCTGGGTCCCTGAGTTGACATATGAGGATGATCACAGTTTGAAGAAGGAGTTTGTACTCTGCATCCCCCACCTAGAGGCTTGTTAGGGCTGATGGGGGTGGGTTGGTGTCCTAATGAGCTGTGGCCACACGGATAACAAAGCTAAAGCTAAACCTTGCACATCTCCTCCCATCTTAAAATTATGAACTGCACCATAATGTATCCGGGCAACCTTGTTTTCGGCATTTTTTTTTTCCTCTTCCTCCTCCCAAGTGTTGTACTTCTGCTTTGGATGCTGGTCGGCTTTATTTTTATCCCTCTCATATGACAGTCCAGAAAGCTTGCTTGCATCTTCTTTTTTTTGTTTGTTTGTGTGAAATAAAATTAATTTTTAATGAAATTTGAGCTGTTTTAAGATGCAAATGCACAAATACAATGTTGCAGCGCAGGAGGAGAAATTATGAGCAAGCTGCCTGTCACCAGGGAGGACTTGGCAGGGCTGCAAGGTTGGCAACCCCAGGGATGAGTAGCTCAGATGGGTTAAACAACGGTTTAAAATGTTGGGGTTTTTTTTGAGTTGTTACCTGGTGTATCAAGCCTATTCAAAGAAAAATAATCCAAAGCATTTCTTGGCAGATTGTGGTTTTAAGAAACCATTTTAAAATTCTGCTTCGTTTCTTACTGGATTTGAGTTATGGTTTGTACTTCCAAGATTTTTGTAGAAGCGGTGAGAAATTTCTATCAGTACATTTTGTTGGTGGATAATAGTCTGTAAAATAGCTGTTCCTTGCATTAAAGCATGCAGTGGAGATTCATGTAGGGTGTTCTACCTCACGACAGGCAACACACACTGTTCTGGTTTGCCTCTTGTGGCTTTTTCCATTGGAGCAAGGACTCCAATGAGGATGTGTAATCATCAGCCTTGACTGCAAGAATAGTAATAGCCACCCAAAAGTTTCAGCTTTTTAAGGGTACTAGCAGGGAAAAGAACAACAGAAAATCAAGTATTTGTATTTTTCTTCATATAGTTCTCTGTGACTTTTAGAGCTGTACAGGTGTTTCAATTTCATTTTTCAGTGAGTATGTCTCTTTAAAACATTGGGTTTCCCCAGTAGATGAAAATTCCAGTTTTTTACTAACTCTACTTGATTGTATTTTTAAGGTTTTCCATCTTGAGTCTGGATATCTGGCTTCAGTTATCCTTTTGTAATAAAAGCACTGGGACACTTAAATAATTCAGTGGAGAAATTATATGCGCTCAGCAAACAGATGTCAAAAAAATGAAAGAAGCTTAAAATCTAGGCCTCCAAAGTCACTTCCATATATTTCCTTTTTAAAGAATGTATTTTTAATTAGCTTTTAGAAACAAAGTGCCATGCTGACATATACATACTTGTGCAGTGTTTTATCATGGGACAGAACAAAGAAAGTGAAACCAAAGTTACAAACTCTATGTGAAATAGATGCTGTGATACCCAATCGGTTCACCTGATAAAGCCTAGAGTTACAAGACTTGTACTGCTGTTTTTCAGATGATATGAAGACAACTGAATGAGTTTCTGTGCTTTGCACCAACTGAGGTTGTTACAAGAGCTCTTCTGGCTATGGTAAAATATTTTTTTTTAAAAGTGGATTTTCCAAGTAAAAAGAGCATTTTTCTAACAGTAATTTGTAACTGTAATTCCTAATTGATCTTTTGTGGTCTCATTCAACATGTTTTCCTAAGAAATCATTTCAAGAGAGGGTTTTGTCTGTGCTATGTCTCTGCTCCTCTCCTCATAGCACAGCTATGGGTCAGCTCCTGTTCTGGGTATCCTAGAGGCTGCCAGCCAAAATATGAAGAAATGCAGTAATCTAAAGGGAGTCTTGCATAGTTTAGTAGAATTAATGGAGGAAAAGTAGGTGAAGAAAGACAGACCTTGCCCTGATGGTGTTGGCGTTGGAGGGGTCAGCCCAGCTAATTTTGAGGCTGCTGATAAAGCTGCTGTTGCCACATGGTTACGTGGTGCTGCCACATCATTTATTTGAGTTTCAGGTGTCACAGTCCTGCTTTAGCATCTGGATGGTTCTGTGTGACAGACTGATCTCCTGCAGCTGCAGATTTGCTTGGGGCACCTGAGATAGAAGGGGCAGTGTGGCGTCTCTACGGTGCTCTCGCTGCGCCTCCTTGGGGAAGTTCTCCACGTATCATGACTTCCACTGAATTTTGAGCCAGTTTAGGAAGATCTTTGATGGTTTCCAAATAATCCAAGGAGGGACAGATGTTTCTGTGCCTTCCATCTCACCTCCAAGGGTTGATCAGTCTCAATGGAGCAAATTCTCTTCTGCCACTCACTGTCATCAATTTGCAGATGATTGTTTCTGAATTTATCACCTGTCTTCCTTTTTTTGTTTTGGAGGGGGGGGTTACTTAGGCTTCATGCGATCTTTTTAAAGTTATGTGTTACACACTGCTCCTGCTTTCCTTGCCCGTGCTAGCAACTATTTGAAAAGAGCTGCAATTTAATCAGGTCAATGACTCCTTGTTGCCACAATGGGAAAATGTGGTGCCAGCAAGCAGGGAAGGGTGTACTCGCTCTGTCTGGCACTGGGTGGAAAGAACAACACTTCTGTCTTACTCTGGCTTTCCTGGCTGGTGGATTGTCAGTGGCAACTCCTCATGAGCAGTTCTTGTCACAATCTTAGAATATTTTCTTCTCTCCGTTGTTTTTCTTGTTGGCACTGGGTCTTCTCTCCCTGAGGGTTTCTCGTAATGAAACACCATCACAGCACTAAACCTGATTTTTTTGCCTGGATACTTAGTGTCATGGTGTGGCTATCAAATCCGTCTCTTTGGCAGGATCCTAATGACTTACTTGGGATGCTGTGATAACTTTGAAACTGAAAATGTTTAAAAAAAGTGTTTTGAAATATGAAGAGATGGATTGTATTTTCTTGTGCTGAAATGCATGTTGAATATTGACTGTTTATCATACAGTGTTTAGGAATATTCCGTTGACAACATATACATATTTTAGCTCCTGATCCCAAGTGTCTTTCTAAGCACGTGATAAAGCAGATGCATTGCAAGTCTGTTGATATGAGCAATATTACATAGCTGCTTAAGTGTTTGAAGGATTAGTGCTTTGGTTTTCAATATTTGGATTTTTGCCTATGCTGTTCTTGCTTTTTTTCTTAAAAAACAAAAATATGTTGTCAATTTATAGTATTTCAGTTCAATATTGCAGTAGCACTTTTTTTTTTTAGTTTTAATAGTCTGTTTTTTATAAATGAGGCTGACTTTGAAACTTGAGCTTAATGGTAGAAGGTTCGAGGGCAAAGTAGATGTGTGTGGTGGTTCTGTTTTGTGTCCTTTTCTTTTAGTGGTTATATCCCACTACAGAGAATGATTATGATGAGAGTTTATGTGGGGGAGTGGGCTTGTTGCATCTTCTTCAGTCTTTGAAATGTCTCAGAAAGCCCACCTGGCTTCTTTTAAATACGAACTGCTGTTACACACATCTGAACAGCATAATACATGAAAGTGCATATGATGCTTGTTTTAAGTCCAGTGTGTTATTAATATACCAATAGTATGTCATGGTAAAGTTTACTATGTGTATTTCCTCCAAATGCACTCACTCTTAAGTTCTTTCAGCCCAATAAGAGCATTGGCTTAGAAACTTGAATATTTAAAATGCCCAAAGGCCAGACTTTGTTCCTTGTCTTTGCAGAGACGATGACTGTATAAAAACACGTGATTAGGTAAAGAATCAAGTCATTATTTATAGACCATAACATTTATTTATGTATTTTTAATTGGGGCTCATTTCAGCAGTGAAGTACTTTAGAGCACCAAAGGGATACATGAGAACTACCATGACAGCAGCTTCTGCACTTGAAACATTTTTCCCCAGACTGTGGCAAGATTTAGTGAGATTGTGTGTAGTGTGGATGGGTAAAAAATGAATCCTTTAACCAAAACATGGGGTAATAGGGATCTCTGAGGAGTGAAGCTGTGTAGCTGTCTGCACAATGTGTATCTGGGTTGTGGAAACTGGACCCTATTGACACTTGTATGGAGACTTCCAGCAAGCAAGTATCTCCTGAAGTTATCCCAAGAGCACTGGTTTTACTGGTTGGGTGTAGGTCCTACAGTCTTACCAGAAAATATGTAATAATTGCTAAAAGCATGGAAAAAACTCCATACATTCCAAGAAGCTGAACTTGCTCTGTCTCTAGCCTGCACTCTCCCCTCCTTTTTCTTAATACACCATTTTCAATCAGCCAAAAAAAAAAAAAAAAAAAACCCTAAACAAACACTTTGAGAGGAACTGGACCAAAGGCTGCAATGTTTTACCTTGGTCAGCTATTGCTAAAGAACCAGAGCACCATGATGGGTTTGGTTGTGTGAAACCTTAGAAGCAGCAATAAAATCTGGCCACCTCCAAAATCTTGATTGCACATTGCCTGAGGAAGGTCAGAGGAGGCTTGAGCTGGTCTCACACAGCCTTTCTTGGTGAGCACTGCTTACATACTTGGTGTTGTTAAGGGAGCTGAACGCAGTGTGTTCACTCCAAGTGACTGTGGTGGTTTGAGACTTGTTAATCCCCGCCCTGAGAGGTCTGACTGCAGAAGGAAATGGATGCTGTGGTCAGCGTCAGCAGCATCTTGCCTCTGAGAGGTGACAGCTCGTTGCTTCCAGCGCATTTCTACCAGCAACACTAACCTTCAGGTTGGGAAACAAACATGCAGTCTGGCGTGAGTGCTTCTGGAGGCTGCTCCAGTTCAGTTGGAGGTTAAGAGGACAAAGGCAGGAATGGCAGAGTTATGTTCAATGGCTTGTGTTCTTCAAAGGTCACACATGAGCCCTTGTTGCTACAAAAACCTCTGCATTGACTTGAGAGTGGTAATAGGAGGCAAACTAAAATACAGAGTGCCAACACTGACCCTCCAGCTCTGGAAATCCTGCATTTCAGGTGCACCACACTACTGATTGTGATGTCCTGGTTTCAGAGATGGCACTCCCTAAGGTAGTGACGGGTAGCTGGCTTCTCATGTGCTCTTGCTTGCCTGTCAGGGCTCTGTGGAGGAAAGCTGAGCTGTGCATTGTGTCGCAGTGTTTCACACAGCTAAATTGACCTTTCATGGAGAATGAAGGTAGTGTGACTATATGGTGTTAAAGGCAAATGCAGTTATTGCCTCCAGGTAGGTATTTGTGATAGAGATGTAAACTGTTGTTTGAACATCCTTAGGTTTAAGGGAGATGCGTTTTACTGGACTATGAAAGAGATCGTTGATGATAATGAGTAAGTGAGCAGTGTTATAAGATGTGGCAAAGCTGAGACGGAAAAGATCTTCTCCAGAAGTCCCTTCTTACGCTCTGCTTGGCTCAATGACTTGGGACCACTTATCTGATAGTAGGGCAATAATTATTTCCAATGCTTAGGTTACAGCACAGTTGTTTAATGGATTTTGGGAAGGGTGATATAGAGATATGTCTTGTTAAATCTGTTGATAATTTTGCTGGCCTTAATTCAGAGTTAAGGATAATAGAAAACAGCTTCTTTTTTCTTTCTTTTTTTTTTTTTTGCCAGTAAGATAGTAAAATCACATCAGTTCATCTTCCAACTGTATTCAGTTTTCAGGGTTTTAAGCTGTGTGGGTTTTGGTGTTTATCAAAATTTAATTTAAACAATTTGTTAGGCGCATTTGGTTTTTTTTATGTAGAGTCACAGTATTAGAACATCAGATGTTTGTGGTTTGTTTGTAATTCTGGATTCATGACTCCTGCAGACAATGCGGTCCAACCTTAACATGTCATTTGCATTTCCTTGTTTTATGAATAATTATTGCAGAAGTTTTTTCCCTCAGGAAGGTATTGAGAATTGTGGAAACATTTAAGAATAATTACAGATCTACAAAGCCTTTTTGTCTCTTATTTTATGTAAGTGTTGTTTTTAGAAAGAACTGGAGTGTGCAGTAAATTCCTGTAGAAGTGTTCAAAATGTTACATGGAAGCCCAGTCCTTTTCTTCAGAAAGCTTTGCAACTGAGAAAAATTTGGGTTTTTTGTTATTGAGGTGTAGGTAGGTGAATGCTTATTTCAAGGTCATACAGCAGTAGGTTTACTTGTTGAGGGCTTTTGAAAACTAGGTTTACTTATTTAGGTGCCTAAAGGTAAATTTAAAGTCTGTTATTTATATTATACATTTCTAGCTTTTACTAGTTCTCTGCGTGTGTATGTGTATGTGAGAGAGCTGTGGTATTTTAAAACTTGGTAAGGGGATGTTTCTAGGAATCTACGTACTCAAAATTAGTTTTCCGCTGTGGTTACACAACTGTAAAGTAAATCCAGAAAAGCATCACTGACTTTAATTATGTTACTCCTGGTTTTCGCTTCTATAAATGATGTCAGAAATTAGTTCCTAATGCTCTGAAAAGTCATAGTGGTGCTTCCCAGCACCAGCTCTGAACTGTTCAGCAAGCAGAAGAGATCCAAAGGATGATTTGTCATCTTGGTGTACAGAGGATTCTGAACAATTGCGTAATTGTATGGGTACCATTCTTGAAGAAACTCTTTAAATAAGCTGTTCCATCATTTAACAAGCTTGCAATAACTTGTTTGCTTAAGTAAGGTTTTTTTGTTGTGCTACAAAACTGCTAACCTTCGAGGGCTCTTAGCTAGATAAGTATTTTTAATTATCTGGCAGCTATAGAAATTTGCTTGATACAGTCTGTGACATTAGATCAAGTGAGAATTAGCAGATTTTAAGTCTTGTCTTTGAAATAAGTTGTCTCATTCTGGTTTAAATGAGTGCAAAAAGCCAGTTTTCCTTCAATACTAAAGTTACATTCAGCTTAAAAGGATATTGGAGAGATTTCAAAAGTAATTTAGAAATTGAAAATCTTTTCCATTGTCCCAGCTGATCTGGACTTGGAGAAGTATCTGCCTGCCAGAGACAGTTTGCGTAAAAAGAGTGTGAAGACTAAAGAGGATAATTTGATCGTACTGAAAGACTTCCCTATCGATGTCAGGAAGAGTTTTAGATTTGATCCTCTCATTAATCACGGGTGGGGAGACGGATGCCCCTGCCATTACCTTTTTAATTCATCTGAATGATGGTGGAAAATACAGTCCTTTGGTTAGAGCCAGGAAGTCTCTCCAGTTCAACAGCTCACTATGTCCGTCCTTCAATCTCTTTTAACACCACAGCAGTTTCAGCAGGTGAAAAAGTGTGTTTGGAATGTTTCCTTAGCAAGCTGACCAGGTCAAACAATCTCATTGTTTAGTGTGCAAAAGATCTGAAACCATGAAGCTGCCTCGTCGTGGCCCTGGCTCAGCAGTTTAACGTATGCAACACAACTGGCTTTGGCTTTCCCTGCTTTCAGACCAGGGCTGTATTCATGATTGCCTTACCATCCCAGAAGGCATCCCAGAAGGCCCAGAAGGCATTGCTGTCCCCAGAGGACACCCAACACTTGAATGTAGGTGAGACTGCAGCAACATGCAGTGAGGGAAGCTGCCTGACCTTGGTGTGGCAGCTGGAGGCTTTGGTCAACTCCACATTTCCAATTGTTTCTGCTGATGTAAAGCAGATATTTTTTTCGGTGTTCACCAATTCATGTTATTTTAGTAATATCAGTAAAATCACTTCATGTTCCTGGTCCAGTGGAAGTACTTTCCAGGACAGCATGAAACCGTAGTTCTGGTATAATTTCACACAGTATGTTTTGGAAATGCGTCTTTTTATATTAGCTTGTTTACAGAGAGAGACTTTCATGTCTTGGCTCTGTATCAGGCTGAGATTATAGCCTTGTGAAAATTTCTGAGTAGAAGGGAAATGTCCTCAGGTAGTGCAGGAAAGAAATAAGGTGGGAAAGCAGTGATACAGAGTTGTATAGACGCCATATATGGAGTTGTATGGATATCCATAGTTGTATGGGTGGCTGCAGGGCTCTAGGAGTAACAAGCAGTGCCTACCACCCAGCTTTTTTGAGAACTGAGGCAGCTTCTCCTGAAGAATGCTGATGAAAAGAACATACTGGATGGCCTTTGAGGTCATACTGGTGGTGGAAGCGTCAGTAAACTTTACAGTGGTGTTAAACCAGATGTTCCTGGTCTGAGCCTGATCCAGTGTTGCCGTGCTGTCATCTTGCACTCATATGATTCAAGGTGAGGACATGAGGAATTAGGAGAGCCTTGCTCCCTTCCCACTGTCCAGGGGAGGATGACCTCACCCTGAGTACCCTGCACACAGCAGAGCAGCACCAGCAATGGATGGGATGGTGGTGAAAGGGAAGGAGAGCTACTCATCCTCATGCAATTTTTTGCCAATATTGGTTCTTAGTGGGGGGACATAGTGCCCCACATGGTGCCTGGCAGGGGCATGTATGGTACTGACAAAATTTTCCAGTGATATTGTGGCTACAGGAAGGCTTGAGATGAGTCTATATGGAATGCATAGCTTTTTCTAACTCTGTTTCTTCTTTATCAAAATGGGGACAATCCCATTTCCTTAACAAGAAATTCTACTAATTGCCACGGTTCAGATACTATGAGACCACCTGGTAAATAAACACCTCCTGCAGAGAGCCATTTGTCTGTGTTATTGTATTGGTTGTGAGTTTTTTAAAACAAATCTGTCAAGGTTTTTACCTAATTGTTCAGCCGCTCGTATTGTCTAACATTTCCTGCACAGATTTTGCATTTCTACACTTGGCTCTTTCAGTGTCCTCTTGGTGAACTGTTCTCTATTCTCAGGGCTTGCTTGCGCTGATTCTATAAACATCCTGGCAATTACTAGGTTGGATTTAGGATGTCTAGATGTTTGCAGAGGTCTGTTGAGTTTTGATGTAGCCAACATACATACTTGAAAATCAAAGCAGTTAAGAAAGTATTGCAGGGAATGTTTCTGCAAGAGTTGATAGGGTGTTTGCCGCTGCCTTTATTTAGTTATGCTATATTAGATCTTTTTCTTTGCTTGGTTTTTCTGGTTAACTACATGTTTAAGAGTAGGGATCATCTAATCATATTTGGATATCTCTATTTACCTTAGCCACACATATTTCAGGCAATGGAACAGAAAGCACACTTGAGGGATGTGGTGCATCTAGTTTGAAAATAATGATCTACAAGATGTCAGATAATAACCAATTCCTAAGAGTGCCCGTCTCCTTTGGCCAGGCAGGGAGTCTATGGTAACAGGCTCAGATGAGGATCCAGCTGGTGTTAAGAAATCCCAATTTTCATGTCCCGGTATTCCTGTTGGTTACTTCTGTTAAGGTCAATCCTGAGGCTGTGGTTTGACTGTGCAGTAAATCCTGCTTTAGGGCTCCTGTGGCTGGATTAAAAGCATTAAGGCCATGAGGTATAAAATGCTGACTACTATAAAACTCACTGTCAATTCAAATTTGTTCAAAATCTCTCAAAGCCTTCCAGCGTAAGATTTGAATTTTTATTGCCAGGTCAAGTATCAGTAGTCTTCCTATGGCTGGCATAAAGCTGACCTGTAAATGTGCACTCTTGGCTAATTCAGCAGAAACGTAACAGTGTGCCCTGATGTGGTTTGTACCAGTAGGTAATCCAGAATAGAACAGATTTGTTACTGTTCTGAAGGATTTCAGACCTCAGACTGTTAACAGCAAAACTATCTTTCATCAGTACTTCAGTTCAATTCCTAGGTGTTATGTTTCCATTGCTACTTTTTTTGCTTTTAGTTGCTAGCTAAAAAGTAGAAGAAATTAAAGCTACACTTCAATGGAAATTAGTAAATTAATGTCTTCTGCTGGCAGTGGATTTATTTCTCTGGTGCTGAAATGCCCATGTGACTTTAGGAAAACAGGTATAATGCCTTCATCTATATATAAAAGATTAACAATATCTGTCAAACATAACCTTTACTGCAATTATAAAGTGATCTCACTCAGGGGATGAAAGGAATTTTTGGAATAACTGTATGTATGTTTTTCTAGAGGCTTAGGCTAGGCTGGAAATGCCAGAGGGGTTATCCTGAAGGATGGTGTGTCGGCCATTTGGACAAATCACCTTTTAAAAATTGGTAATGGGACATTTTAATGACCCTCTTTATTTCCTTCTCCCCCCCCTCATGAGAAAGTGATTATTGGAGCTCTTTACATCACTCCTTTGAGGGTGATGTAGGAAGAAAAACCTCAGCATTTTAGCAAAAAAAGCATTATGTGTACGCAATGAATACCCCTATTTGCTTTTTAACAATCCCAGTCTCAACTATTTAAAGAAAATACTCTTATTCTTCTGTAAGCAATCATTTAAGATAGTTCTTCTTTAACAAAGCCTAAAAGAAGCAACCTCTCTTCAACCACATCACCTGTGTTTAACTCGGTATCTTGAATTAAATGTTGGAGATGAAAAAAAAGGTGTGTTACTTCTTGAGCCATAACTAAAAACTCTTACTGGAGATGGGAGAAGGAAGATATCCAGTTCATGTACGCAGCTGCTACGCCATTGAAAGCACATCTTATGTGAGAGTACTGGGTGGAAGAAGAGCAGGTAAAAGATGATTTTTCTGGCTGTAAATACTCCAGGGATGAAATTGAGAAGAGCTGATAAATATGATGAAGATCAGAGAGCTGCAGAAGCTACACATCTGTGGGTATAAACTGACTATGCATAGATCTAAGTTAGAATACAGACCATTTCGAGCTACATGGTGTGGAGGGACAGCTTTCCAGCAAAATAACAGAAGCATAGAACTCAGCCAATACGCAGCGTGGTGAATCCTTTTTGAGAGTCCTTCTCAAACTGAGTGGTCATGCTGCACCATCATGACCTTGCTATTTGAGCTGGACCCAGCACATTAAGCGGGATTTCCTACCCCAGTATTTTTCCAGTTCATTCTTAGGCTGAGAACATTCTAGCTGCAAAATATTATCCCATTTACTTTATCCCATAAACTGCAAACAAGAGAGTTTCAACAGACCACACTTACTGAGACCTAGGTAGGCTGTATAATCAAATCACTGTCCAGAGAGTGGGAATAAGTAGTCCCAAAGGGATTCAAAATCTCTTGGGTGGAAAGTTGTCCCCAGGAACAGGTACTCCCATCCCCAGGTCAGAGACCTGTCCCCCCTCAGGAGTGCCCATTCCCAGCACTGGCCTGGCTTACTCCAGACAAGAGTCAATACCAGGGTGGACATAAAGGCAGTCTTTTGAGTAGTTAATCTTGTAATCCTTGTGAGGCAGTGGCATGGTCTGGCAGGTCTATCACCTACAGAAAGTGGCAACTCCAGTAAATTTTCTCACGTGGGTCTTGATTCTATTTAAGTGGAAGCTAAGAGCAAAAATCAATTTTGTCTTCGAGTTGAGTTTGCCGTTTTTATCAGGCAAATCTATGTTTTCCCTTCATGAACTATTTACTGCCTTTCTATTTTTTTGCTCCCATTGGCATCAGGCTGCCTGAGCCACTCTTCTTACCAGAGCAGAATTGTTCAGCTCAGAACTGTGCTGCCTGTTTCATCTGGAAGGAGTATTTCCTATTTATGCTTGTCAGAGTCTTTTTTCCAAAGCCAGAAGGTTTTGTTTGGGAAACTCAAATCCCTTGAAAGTACTGTATAATTATCCACACGATTATCTTAAGTGTCTGCCATGGGTTTGCAAGTGAGCTCAGCGGTGCAGACAGGCAGCCTGCGCATAGTGATGCCTGCAGTTTTTCCTGTGGGGAGGAGGAATGGGATTTTGAAGGCTGCCTGCCCCTGGCTTGTGGAGCAGGCCGTCATCCTTTATCTCTGGAGGGACAAGTGTGCATGGAGGGGGAAAGCCCTTCAGCAATGTCTTTTAATGAATGATGGATAAGGGTGCAGTTGCCTTTGAATGCCCCAGCCTGCCCAGCTAACGGCATGACCAAAGCTGAAGTCAGCACTGAGTTGTGCCTTTGGACAACACAGAGGAGATTTGGAGAGTCTGGAGCTAAAACTGTGAGCTGATTTCAAGAAACTGGATCTTTTGCAGGCTTGAGACTGGGGTGACGCATTTGCTGTGGGGATAGTTTGCAAAATTGCCTGTAACACGTCCACCCAATGTCAAAATTAACCAGCTAAAAGCAAAACTGAAATCATTAAGCCAAAAAGGATTTTAAAGGGTGATCTGTCTGGCCACCTCTAGAATTTGAATCATTTTGAACCCTGTGTGGTTACTGGGAGCAATACTGATGTTTGCCATTGAAGCAATGATGAAGGTGTCATTATTATAACTCATTGGATGTTATCCATTAGATATGGACTCTCACTCTGGTCTCTCTAAGATAGAAAGTGATCTTGAAAGGAAAAAAGTAAGAGAGACTGAAATGGAGAGATCTGCTCTCTCCCACAGCCCAGGATATATTGGCTGTAATCGTTGTTCCTAGCAGGTATTTGTCTAACTCACTTACTGAGAGTGTGAGTGATGGAAGCTCCAGTCACCCGGGACAGTGTCCTCTGGTGCTTTTGTATTCTTCACCCTTATTAGTGTTACCTAACTGCTATCCTAAACCTACTCTGATGTGATTCACATCCATTACTACACTGTTGACAAAGACTGCTCTTTACCTCCTGGTAGCTGGGGGGCATTTTTAGGTACTTGAGGACCTTCAGCTTGTCTTCTCACACCCCACATGCAATGCTTTCTCCTTTTCAGATCAGCAGGCCCTAATTTTTTGAGTATTTCCTAGTAAGTTACATTTTCTAGACTGGTAGTCACGCCGGTACTCTGCTCCAGCTGGGCAGTTTTGCTTCTGAAACCTTGCCATCCTTGCATGAGAGTACAGAGATACTTCACAAACTTCATAGGCTTTATCTCTTTTGATACATCTTGGGAAAATGACTATTTCCCACCCCTAGCAGTCAGATTCTGACAGAAATGCTTCACTGCAAACCCTGCACCTCTTCCCAAAGATTTGCCCCCTAGCCAATCCTATCTACGTGTGATTTTTGCAGTGCTCTGCACTTGCCCTTGCTGAAGTTTATCCTAACTTTTTTTATTATTGTTTTTGCCAAGATGATTTTAGATGCTAATCCAGTGTGTCTGCAGTCACTCTCAGCTTCGTGTAATCTGCAGATGTAATAAGGGTGCCTTTTTTCATCACCCAGGTCACTAATGAATGTGCTGAGCAGAATAAGACTATATAGATCCAGCAGAGCTCTGTTTGCAGTGTCCTTCTGTTTTCACAGAATATCATTAATAACTACTCCCTGGGTATGGCTTTATAGTAGTCTCATTTAATCATGTTTCCCTAGTTTATTTATGAGAAAGTTGTTTGAGACAGTGTCAAAAGCTATTATAAAGCCCAGATAAATGGCACCTAACAACTTCTCTATTATGAAATTAATTTGATTTTTTTTCTTGTCTTTTCTGTTTCTGCTGCTGCTTATATTTAGGTTATCTTTCACATACATGCAAAGTACTTCTTTGGTTGCTTTAGAGTTTTTCAGAGGATTGAAGCTGGATTGACTGATGCAGCATCCTTTTGCTACTTCTCTTTCTATTCTTTTATACAGGCACTGTGCTTGCCCTTGTCTTGACTTCTGGCACCTTACTTGTCTGAGCTCTCAGAGGTTACCAGGAACGAGGTATTGGAGCTGGCTTCAGCTGGTTTTGAAGTGAATTGAAAACACAGTTTGTCCAACCCTGCTGGTCTGGAAATACTTGACTTGGACAAAGGACTGATCTGGAGCTGGCAGAAAAGAGTATACCTTTGTAGTGATAATGTGCTGTAGTATTAACTAATCCCCTGTGCATAGTATGAAATTTTATCAAGGACTAAAGCAAAAATCAAACCGGCGTTCTCTCTTTCAGTGTCATTTTTCAATAACTTCCCCTCTACTTGAGGAACACTTTTCCAGACTGTCTTCTTGGTATTAATATATATATAAAGGATAACAAAAATGGTTTTTTTTTATCTCCTGCAAATTTAATTTCATTTTTGTGCCCTGATGTTTATAACATTTCTGTCTGCGTGTTCATACCATGGTTTTAACTCCTGTTCAGTAACATTATAGTCTTCTTTATTCCTATCTCTAATGTAAATTAAAAGCTCTTTATGTTGCCAAGCGTTGTGATCCTTCTTCTGCATTGAGATGTTATTGTGCCTGTGCCTTTTAAGCACAAAATACGGTTTCTTTGAGAAACTACTGCTTGATTTCTTTTTCCTTTAAACTTCTCTTCATGAATTCTTGCTAGTGGTTTTTTAAATGTACTGAAGTCAGGCATTTCTGGTTTACTGTTCCAAATTCCTTGTGTTTGGCAGATTTCACAGTTTCACAAACAGTCTTACATGAGTTTCCTTCCACCTTCTTACCTCTGTCACATCCCTCTGTGGAGTAACTTCCTGCTGAATATCAGACGTATCAGTTATGCAAGAATATTCATCCTAAGGTACCAGGACTGTCTCCTGCTGCTTTCCTTTCCTAGCAGATAACTTGTGCTTGTACTCCCCCATTACCATTGAATCAGTTGTTAACAGGTAGCCTGATTAATTTAAACTCCTTGGTTTGGGGTTTGTTGTGTCCTCATCCATGTTTTTTTCTCCCATTTATTATTAACTGTAGAATTTAGCAGTTCTTCTTCCCTCTATGTTCAGGACCTCAGAGTAAGTGTGTGCATCATCCTTGGTATGCTAAAAGGTGCCTGCTTGAATTTTTCTCTGTCAGTCCATATATAAGTTATACATCTTTATACCAGTATTCCAGATATATGTCTTACTACTACAAGTTCCAGTTGTGTGAGTTAAATCATTAATTTTATCTTAAATTAAATCTGAGATCTTGAACAAGACCTAAGTTCTGTGCTAAAGGCAAAATATTTATCAATGTTGCACCAGATATCAAAGATATTCAGAGAATTTAACCCTATTTCTTGGTCCATCTGTGACTGTATTATCACCCTCACTTTTTTAGAACTGTGCCTAGCCTGCTTCTATCTTTATTTCCTCTGGTTTTGTCTTGTGTGACTCCTACACTGAGCCTAACTCAGAAGTCACTCTCACTAAGCAATGGGCCATGTCTTCCTTCCCAGAGCTGATGCCCATCCCTGTTCAGCTGGTGGTATAACATCAGCTTGTCAGGAAGACATTGAGGTCCTCCTGGGAGCATCACATGGGACCATGATATGTTGGCCCTACCTGAGCTTCCTTGGGGTCACTTCTGTTCATCTAAGTAGTGCCACAAAGGCAGGGACATGGGCAAACCTTGGCAAAACACTTTGGATCTGACTTCTAGGCAGCAGCATTTTGCAAGACTCTCCCTTTATGCTCATGCTCTTGGGGTCACAGGATCATACTACTGGCTCTTTTTACCGATCCAAGCCTTGCATCCACCTCCCTGGGCAGCTCTGCCTTCCTGGAGCACAGGAAGCATTGATGGTGCACATTGAGCAGCATCCGCTGCAAGAAAATAACTCCCGAAAAGAAACTGGTCAGCAATACTTGACTCTCATGAGAGTTGTTCCTTGTTTCATAGATCCTAATGATCCTGCAAATAAAACCCTTCTCACCCTCTTGTTTGCTACCCCCAGCTCTTGCTGCCTTCTAGCTGCTTGTGTGCCTCCCTCTCAGAATTGCAGAAAACTGGGGAATTCACCTGTGCAACTCTGGGTAGTCACCTCCCTTAGATGCCTTACTTGCAGGGTAAGTTTAGTCTGCTGTGGGCTCCACTGCCAGCACGAGGAGGGACCCCACTGCCTGTCCTCACCTTTCATGTTTGCTGCTGCATGTCTGTCATGCAGCTTGGTGGAAAGCTATGTCAGAGAAGTGACCAGATTGAGCCTATCCCAGCCCGAAAACACTTTTCATGAGCAGGGCAGAGCTGCCTTCAAGCAGCGGCATCAACCAGCTTCAGACGATGGTGAGACCAGTGTCGTGCTGTGCCACTGCGCTGGTCCTCGGAGCAGATGTGGTTGGAGCATCTTCTTCGCTTCCGTGACTGGCCCGAGCTGTTGCAGGAGCATCCCTACGGCTCACCAGTTCCTTACCGGGAGGTCAGGAGCTAATTGTGACCTTTTATTCCCTTGCTGCGAAGAGCAGTTGGTGCCCTCAAGTGGTAAATCGCAGAAGGAGAGGGGCTCTGGCCGTGCGAGGGTGGCTTTGTGCTCCTGTCCCGGGACGTTGCTGGGCTGGGGCTGTAGGACGGCCGCGGTGTTTTTTGACACTTCTAATCATGCTTTTTCCCCTTTGCAGGACAAGACGGGAAGGAGACACCATTCCCAGCAGAGTGGGAACCCTGACAGCAGGCATACCTGGACATCCACGGATGCTTCCAACCTCTTCATCCATCGACTTTTCCGTGGGGCTGGGTGTGGCGTGTTCACAACAAACATCCTGCCTTGACTGTGGTTTTTATTAGTTGGAGCCCTAAAAACATCCTGTGAGATTAGATGGGACTTGCTTTGGAACTGCAGCCCCACTCCAGCATGGCCCCGGGGGCTGCAGGGAGCCACAAAGGGCGGCAGAGTCAAGATCTGGGGAGACAAACAGGGCCAGGACTGCTGCTGTGAGGGCATGAACAGGGACAACGATGCCCATCACGCAGGACAACGCGGGGGTCTTTCTTCCCCTTCTGTGCCAGTGGCTGCAGAACAGCCATCGGGAGGGGGCTGAGGGTGCCGAGCAGCAGCTCTGCCGCTCGGCTGTCCAGAAGCTGAGTGAGTACATCCAGCTGAACTTCTCCGTGGATGAGAGCAAACTGCAGTCAGGGAGCTGTGGAACTCCAGATACAGAGATCTGCACTGTATACCTGGCCCAGGAGATGAGAAAAACTGAGGTTCTCGGGTTGAGCTTTGGGAACATCCCTGCTCTTGGGGACTACGGAGAGAAGCGGCGGGGAGGGAAGAAGAGGAAGGGACACAAGGGACCAGTGCTTGATGTTGGGTGCATCTGGGTTACGGACTTGAAGAAAAACAGCCCAGCTGGGAAGTGCGGGAGAGTGCGCCTGAAAGATGAGATCCTTTCCCTAAATGGCCAGCTAATGGTCGGCGTGGATGTCACTGGTGCAAGGTAAGGGTGGAAGAGCAGCCACATGTGGCACAGGTTGCGGTTGGTACCGATTTATGTCTGAGAGCAAAGATTTTGACCCCTGCTTTCTGGCCCCCAGGAGAATTCTGGGTTCTTTCTTAAGGTCTGTCAAAATTACATAAATTGATAACCAACCACATTTGCTATTCGCAAATCCACTGGAAAATTTTGAGGGGTCATTGTGTCTAAAACAAGCAGGTTGTAAGCATCGGAGGGCCTCCACTAAAACAGAAGTCTTTCTGGGTTTGGATAAAGCTGTTTTTTAGTAAAAATTAACACAGACTCAGCAGCACTGAATATTTCTTTACAGGTGCGTCTTATTTTTATTGAATCATTTGAGCTGAGGGAAGGTATTTGACAGCTAAATGTTGCCTGAGACTTTTTCAAAGCAAGACATTTTTATGTTTTCCAGATTGGAACAACTTCATTTTAATAAATTCCCTTTGATTTTACTGTCTCTTGTCCCAGAAAACTTGAAACCTTTAGGAGTTCAAGACAGAAATGAAGGTTCTTGCAATGATACAGATTATTCTTGCTTTTTTTTATTTCAGTTGATGCATGCTGTAGAATCAGTCATTGGCCCACTTCTGCTCTTTGTGGGCTGGAAGACTTGCTCACATTTCCCTTTGCAAAAGCAAAGACCTTTCTCTGATACAGATTAAGATGCAAATATTCTTTCATACTTCAGCTTACAACATACGAAAGGACATGAAATCCCCTCCTCAAACTAAAGGGTGTTCATCTGGGGGGTGGACAGTTTTGGAAACAAAACTCTAGTGAAGTGGCCATTCTTTAAAAGGAAACTCGATCTGTAGCCTGGGTAATCCAGCATATTTTATGGGTCTTGGGAGCAATACATCTTTTTAGACCATCTGAGAAGGTGCTCCAGCAAGTGAGATTTTCAACAGGGGCAAATAATGGGTTTTTAACTGAAATAACCCGTACAGTGAAAAACAAGAAAAAAAAAAGAATTGAATCTTTGCAGATTACTCCAGTGAGAATATAGCACTGGAAATAATACTCATTAATTATTCATCTGCTGCTTTAGTTGTTGGGTTTGCAAAGCCACAGTTGCTTGGGTGGGGGCGTGGTAACACTTGCAAGTTATACGACTGCAAAGTGCATCGCCTTTCCTCTCGACATGCAGGGAAGGTGGCAGCAGTTTGGGATGACTGTTGCTCCTAATTCTGCCATGTAGCAAAGTAAAAATTGTGATTTCTCAATCTGTGAATGCTGGGCAGGCGAACCTGACTGTGGTTTTGCAGGTATGATAACAGCCCTCTGTAATTGCAAGCCTGTAATTCAGTGAGTGTATTAATATTGGTACTGCGGCAGTACCAGCCAGTGGCACCCCGAAATCTGTTTTGTGGCAGAAAGAAGTTAATGTGCTGTTTCCCCATGGCCAGATATCTGTGTTCGTAAAATCCAAGGGAATCAGCTGCAGAAGCCAGCAATAACATTATCTTACTATTAATGTAAAACGAAAGATAATACCCAATGGAGTCCAAAATGTTTGGATGCCTGTTCTTAGTATCCTATCCCTCAAAGCTTTATTTTGGGGTTGCTCCTTTCAGAAAACTCTGTTATTAGACCAGCAAGCTGTGACTATTGCTAAAGAGAAGCAAGTGCTCCATTTTCCTTAGTTGAGGGTTTTTTTGGCTGTTATAAAGACAGAGTTCCTACCGTCTCGTGGTACACAGCCAAAGATGTTGCTCCAATTTAGGTCCACATTTAGGACATCTCATAGTCAAAACCTGATTTATTTTCAGCATCCAAAGCATCCTTGCCTAAGATACTGACAACTGTTATTTGACAAGGGTGATGTTGGTGTATTGAAGTTTGGGACCTTGAGGATGCTCTCAGTTTGGAGTGCTTGGTTTTTGCCTCTGAGGAAGCTGGTTGGTAGACCCAACCTGATGTACCATCTTGTTTGACTGATGCGTTAGGAGTCCTTCATTTGGTTTCTCCATTGGGATGCTCAGAAGGGACATAGTTCTGCATAGGTTTATAATAGGCTGAAAGGCAACATCAGCTTGTCTTCTGGGGAGACTGTTTCAAAGAAGATTTCCTACAGTATTTCCATATTGCTGCTATGTTGGCAGTAGCAGGGTTCTTTCCCCTTGGTTCTTCAAGGTGCTGGGGTAGGACAGCACATTCAATAGTAGTCCTGGCTTGATTTCTTTCTACTTAATTATTATCTGGCTCAGCCATAAACTCTTCCAGGTTGATACGAAGGAGTGAAAGTGCTGTAATTTGCATCATGACATGTTTTATGTAGCCTGTGCATGGTCAGTGAAATTAAAATTCTGCCTGTAGCTTCTGTAGCACCAGGCTGGACAGGGCAAGCCAGAACACTCATTGTATGTCTATTCCTCACCTGTTAAGTGTGCCAGGGCAGCCCCATCTTGCCTGTTGAGCATGTTGTGGTTCAGGCTAGTGTTTTAGGGAATCCTCTGATTTATTTCCATAACAATGGGGAACTGGGCAGTAAGCAGAGGGTATCATGACTCTGCCACTTTCCTGGGCATTACCACCTCCGCTGCAAGGTTGGCAGAACTGTGCTCACATACCTGGGCTTCATGATACCTCCAGCTCCATCCCATTATGCAAACCCTCCCTGCACCAAGGGGCTAAGCCAATACATTGGACAATGGGAAAGGAGAGGTAGGGCCAGGCGATCCCTTCTGCTGGTTGTCCTACGGATGTGGTCAGTGTCTAGAGGACACAGGGGCAGATGGCTGGAGCCATAACAGATTGGGCATCCCTGGACAGATTGGCTTAAATTGGGCAGTCCTGGGTAGATTGCACTCTTTCAGCACTTGCCTGGTATAGGTCCTGTGCGTACAGGTCCTCAGGTGCCAGAGTGATGATGGGGTCAGAGATGACACAGAAGAGCAGCACTCCACTGCTTGGAGGAGCCGGCTGCAGGTGTCACCCATATGTCTCTCCCTGCTAAGAATGTTGAATCTGGTTTGACTTCTTTAAAGAAAAATAATTTATTTAAATTCCACCTGATTGCCATGCAAATAGCAGAAACAGGTTGATTATTGCTGAGCTTTTTTTTTTTTTCTTTCTTTTCATTTGGAGAAACATTATGCAGTAATATAATCATCAAAGCTCTTTGCTTAACAGGGTATTATTACATTAGAGAGGAATGATGTAGGCAGTGGCATTTTGGTGTTGCTAGTGACTGAGGGAAAATTATTACTCTCTTCAGAGTTAGCAAATTGTGTGTGTCTATCAAACACAAATGCAGGGAAATGAGCTGTATTGGAGTACTGAATAAAGGTTAGTCAAAACTCTGCATGTTTATTTATCTTCTGTCTATACAACTGTATCTCCAAAACACATGGGCTGTGTTCCCCCAGACAACAACCTCCTATGTATTTTGGAACTACTTCTCTCATTTTGGGCTATTACTCATTTACTGGAGGGAGACTGTTAGTATTCGTGCAGATGACAGATGAATCCTTCATTTCTTGAGCATGACTGAATGGGGCTTCATTGAGCAAATCCTGGGAGGACTGCAAAAAAATTGTTTTGTCATGAATATCATTCAGTTTGAAATATTTGATTACGAATTTCATCAAGCATATCTGCAGTGCTTGGACACAGCTACCACATACATCTAATCTTTAAAATCAGTGCTGAATATATTTCCAAATTCAAACTGCTATTGAAGAAAGCAGAGTAAGACACATTACAAGTGATGACAGTGTGGTATAAACATGAGATATAATTTTGGCATTGGGGAAACCCAACCACTGCTTCAAAATATCATGTTCCTCAGCTCCAAAAATGACCAAACATTGCTATGTGTGGGAATACAGTCAGACAACTGGCTGGCTTCTTTTTAACCCACAAGCTGGAGTTGCTTCCAAAAAATGAACAGAGAAGTGTTTTAACAGCCCTAGATTCGCACGCCGTTTTCTTAGTCTCCTCTTCACCCTGTGTCCTGAGGGATTTGCTAGGACTCCTCCCCAGCACAAGATATGATATGCTGAATCTTGGAGAAATCAGTTCATTTTCAAAGATGCTCAGAAGGACCTTCAGAAACCAGATGTGCAATGGAGAGTGAGATTTAAGTGTGAATACTGAAGGCAAAGCTTTGACCTTACCTGTAGTTGGGAGTTTCCAACCAAGGTCTTCCCTGAGTGCTTGCTACTACTGCACATCTTATCTACATAAACCAGGATAGCTGGAAGTATGAAGATAACGTCCTGGTCCTTCTAACAGGTCAATGCAACGGTAGTTGTTTGGTGACATGAACATTCTAAACACAGTACTGCTTCTCTCTAAGTGCTAGTGGCTGATTACAGAGCATAATACTGAATGTCTAACAAAATTACAGGTCTCAAAATGTGCAAAGCACTTTGTGCTGTTTGCCTGTGGCAGTCAATAACAGTGCTGGGCTCAGCTGGACAAAATCATGAGCCCCTGTATCAAAACAGTCCTTGCTGATGCTGGAAAGGCAGTATGCAGTCCCTGGCTTTATTTGGAGCCAAATTCTGCCCTGAACAGCTGTCTTCAAGAGGGTGCTTTTCTCCTTTGCCCCCTTGTTGGAAGCCCTGCATACAAAGAGATGCAGAGTGGTACATCTGCTGAGAGGATGGGAACGAAGAACAGCAACCTTTGCTGCATCTGAGTAGAGCTGCTCAAAAATCTGACAGTGTGGTTTGAAAACTGATGTGTCAGAACAGCACACCTTTCAAGGCACTTCTTATAGGTCTCCCCCTTCCTCCGAAGTCTGAATCGAATGACTACACAAACTACTTTGCCCTTGAAATAGAAATATTTTCTTGTTGGGAAGAAAATCTCTCCTTGAATGCAGCCCGTCCTTGGTATCAAAGTGCAGTGCTCCAATTTTGCATTTTCCAAGGGGCACAGCTTCCTGCCACGCTGTGGTGAGACACTGCCACTGCAGGAGGCTGGCTGTCCCCGTGGTCACTCTGTCCTTGCGCTGGCGACTGCAGCTGTCTCTGGAGCATCCGCAGGATCTTGTAGCACCGCCTTACGTAGTGGTGGGTACAAAATACTTCCATGTGCTCTGACAAACATGTGGGAATGGCATGCTGCGGGAACAGGGAACAAGAGCTGTGCTTCCTGTTCTCATCAGCCAGGGCCCTTAGTTTAAGTTTTTGATAATAAATCCATTCTTCGGTAGTCAGGTGTTAGGGCATATGAATGCCTGTGTTATGGTGGAAGGGGAGGTTTTCAGGTTTCTGTTCCTGTGATGGGCTTATATTTCTCTACTGTGGATTTATTTCCCACTTGGTAGAACAATGTTCTTTATATATATTTCTTCTCAGGGAAAAATCACCCCAAGGAAACTATCCCTGGTCATCACAGAAAGCTCTGTCTCACCACCCCCCCACCTCCTGCACATGCCAATTGCATGGATCAATTGCTCTGTTTCACTGTGTTTCCTCACTTCCTTCCTAATGCAAAAATGCTGCCAACACAAAGTGCTGCTCAGTATAAGCAGCTGCTTTGCCTGGTGTTAGTAGGGCCTTCTCTTGGTTATGTTCATAAGAAAATATTTTTGTTTTAATAGGAAAACAAATGGAAATGTGTCCTGGCCCTTTGCCCTTGGCCAAGGGGCAAACATTTCTGTGGGAGCTCCTTGTTAAAATATTAACAGCACTGACTACACAGAGAAAGACAAACACAGTGGTCCTGGAGACTGCAGCCTCCAAATACAATCTTGGGGAATAAAATTCTCATAACTGACCTAAAAAATACCCCAAGCCTAATGTGGAGTTGCATTTGTTCCCTTTTTTATATCATATTACTAGTCTTCATGCTGCTAAGTTATGGATCAAGGCACAGAGGCTGAGATCTGGGGCTTGTTATCATGGGCACTGATGGGAAGCGTATGTTAATGTGCCCCCCAAGCTGCCTGGTGTGTGAGTTGTGAGGATGGAAAATAAGCAGCACATAGGGATCTTGACTGGGGGTTTTATCCTCCAGTTGAGTTTCTGTGAGCAGGGAGACAGTGAATATATGCTCAACTTGTGCAAAATGAGAGGACACCTATAGATGTTTAACATTTCTCCAACACAGCATAAGTTTCCCTGTGGTCCTGAAGCCTTGTACACTGGAGCGTGGAGTTCCTGCTGAAGCACGGTTGCTGTATTTTACACTGATAGTGGATATTAATTAATCCCTTTAAATACAACAGGTCTAAGAAACTAAGAAAGAGATGTTTTTCTTCCCTTCTTTTATGCCTTCAGGAAAGGTATGAGTTGACTTAGCCACATGTGTTGAGAAATAAATTGCTCTGAAGGAATAAGCTTTATCCCAAATCCTCTATCAAGAGCCAAAGACTTAAGCAGAAGGTCACTAATCCCCAGACTCAGCAGAGATCATTTAGCTTGTTTGTCCTCTTTGCTTTATTAATCTGAGCGTGGGTTCACTCAGTTTCCCCTCCGTACCCTTTGGTTCCTGCCTTTCCTCTCAACCTCACTGTGCTGAGCCCAGCCTCTGTGGAGGCAAAAAGTGTTCCCTTGTAGCGATGGTCATTTGCAGCATCCCACCACTACAAGTGCCTCCGCAACAGGCTTTCTCCTCATCCTCCTCAATTTTGCATCTTATTTATCTTCTCACTCAGCTCACTTTTATCTAAAACCTGTAAAAGATGATGGAAAGATTCCCACTGATTAAACGGCTCATGTCCCTTATGTATTTCAATGTTTGTCCCAGAATGTTGGGAGTAATATTCTTGTCATTGCCTTCCATACGCTGTTGCCACTGAACAACAGAGCAGGCCTCTCTCCATAGAAAGCATGATCCCCAGAAGGCATGCATGTATAATTAGGAAACATCTCCAGGGTCATCTGCAGCAAATGCTCCTCAGCCCTGGCGTTGTGTGCTTTATTTTCTAAGGATTGCATCAGACTTGAAAAGACTTGGACAGAGGTTGGAGGTGTTGTCTTAGGAGGTGTAAAAGCTTTAGAGGTTACAGAGTGCATTATCCTGAACTTTTTTTGTGTGTGTCCTTTTGTTTTGTTCCATTCAGCTATGAAAGCTCCGCTCAGAAGGCTGTATGTTTTTGCCAAATGTATGTCTGTGCATCTCAATTTAATTTGCTCTTCTGACCACACTGTAATTGCAAGAGAACAAGCCCATTCTTTGGGAGGGAGCTCTGCCATCCCCACTCATCTACTGTGGGAACAGCCTGCTTTGGTGAATCAGCCTTGTGCCCGACGCCAAAGTGCTAGCAAAAACACTTCTCCATCCTAAGTAGGATTTCCAGCCTCACATGCAGCAAGCATGCCATGCTCTCAAGTCATCTAAAAGCCCAGTCAGGATGCAGCAGAAATTAGCTAATTGGCAAACTGCTGGAATGTGCAAAATAGAGTCACCTTTTTTCACCACCCAGCCAAGAAGCAGGTGAGGCCTTCAGCCACAGCAGTAGTTATTTTCACAGCCTCTCCAGCAGTGCATTTTCTAGCCACAGAACAGTGGTTTAGCCATCAATAATTAAAAATAGAGATGTTCGAAAACACATGCAAGGAACACTCTGTGCCCATTATTCTTGCTCTTTCTATAATGCTCGTGCCCTTAACACACCATTTGCAATGTGCAGTCATTCACAGTGTCTCTTCTAATCTGTAAATGTGAATTTCTCTTCATATTCTGGGAGTTCAAAGCTTTGCATAAAGCAGACTGTGGGCTAAAGCCTGATTTCCATGAGACAGGAGCACTGAGCCACTGCAGAAGGATGAGGCAACTGGAGCCAAGTCACTGGGTTGCAGTGAGATGCATGGCAGGTTGTCCTTTCCCACCCATCCTACCTGATGCGCCATGAGTCCTGGAAAGACAGGACTTCGCCACTCTACATTGAAATGTTTATTCTCATAGCATTGGGCTAAGCGAGCAGCAGTCCCCATTCTCAGGAGGGTTTCAGGGCTGCTTTGCAAGGAGGCAATGACCATATCTTCTTGCCAATCTCATATACCTTTGGATCCTGGAAGATGCACTCGGACTGAGCCACGACCCTCCAGAGCTAAAAGCGCTTCCAGTGGCAGCAGCTTAAAACCTGCTTATCCCTGTCACAGGAAATCAGGCCTGATTTGGAAAGGACAGGAGCAGGGAAGGTTGAAAGATTATGAAGAGGAGATGGGTCATTCCACAGGCAGAGGCTGTTGTCAGCATGAACCTGCCATATGTGGACATAAGTGAGAGGATAAATATAAGAAATGTAGGGTGTGACCAGCAGAGAGGCAGGTATATAACTCCAGAGACAGCTGCTGTGGTGAGTATCTTTGGGGCTTGGATTTTTTTTCCTGTGGAAAACTCATTGCTCTTCTTATCTGATATGACATTTGCCTCCAGCTCAGAGCAGTAGCCCATGCTTCTTGACACTTGAGTTTCTATCCTTTATATCAGATGTAGGCTGAAATGGGAAGGACTTATGTATCAATCGCAGGCTCTGCAGCTTCACTCATCATTTTTGCTGCTTTCTCTGGATGAAATTTATGACTCTTAGCAAGATCATCTGGGCCTCCAAAGGGAAACAGTTTTAACAGACCAGTACCAGTAAAAAGATAACTTGGCAGGCACTGCAGTAAGGTTTGAGGCAGCTTAGGAGACTTGTACCTACTGAGACAGGACATGATCAGGGCAAATGTGATTATTAGCAGCAAACGTCACTCTACAGCATCCAAGACTCGGGAAACCCAGCTAGACTGAAGGTTCTTTAATGAGAATGTGAGAAATGAGGGGTGGAAAGAAATGGGTTCAGGCTTTTTCAAAATGCAACAGATCTACTGAAATCTGACTGAAGGAGATTATTGTTTCTGCTGATGCCTAAGGCTGTTTTCTATTGTTTAAAAAAGGTGCCCAAGCGAGTTCTTTTCTTTTTTCCATACTAAGTATTATAAATAACTAGGTGATTTAAAAAAAAAAAAAAACGCAAAATTAAAATCTGCTAAATAGAGGAACAATTTTGACTGTTTTTTGAATCTGTTAATTGTTCATTGGAATGGGTTCTAGCTGGTAGAGTAACTACTTGATGAAACAAAACACAATGATGTCCTCTTCTCTTCCTCATACATATTGACCAGAGGCTCTTTGTGCTGTGATAAGTGAAGAATTACAAAGTGCTTGCCACTTTGTCATAGCCTGGGATATTTTTACTCTGATAGTGAAGCGAAAAACATGGACATGTGGTAACCAGTAAACTTCGTGGTACCATCCATCTGAACCCTGAGCCTAGATGAGGAAAATGCACTAAAAGTTCAGGACTTCCTCCTTGAAAACTCACAGATGATAAATGCAGCCAAACTGGTGTGTGACGTTCTCACTGAAAATGGTTTCTAGCAAACACACCGATAGTTCTGTTGAAAACTGCATTTCATATTTTCATCTGCAGGGAAGTTCTGCTAAAACACAGATTTTTTTTCTCAGTTTCCTCTAGAGGGCAATGTCATGTAAATATTTTAAGCAATTTTTGGATAATGTCAACCGGGAATTTAGCCTGTTCTAAGATATCTAAGACTATCTAAGACTTCATAAGATAGCAGTGAAAAGTGTTTCTTTATGTGTTTTTTAATGTGTGTATAAACATAATATAATTACTCTTATTGTTTCTTGGGCTTGTTCAGTACAGTAGTCAACCCCTCTAAGAAGAACAGAAATATGTTTTATGTTAGGAGCAGATTTGCCTATGCTGGAATGCAGAGGAAGAACTGCTCATGAAGACTTAACTCTTCTCTTGCACCTGTGCAGCTTGAAGGATTTTCAATAGCTGCACCTTATTTAAGCTATTGTAAAAGATATTATAATTGAGTCCCTTGAGAATAAAGTCACCATTTCCAGTAGTTTACGTTGGTACCTGGAACTTCAGTGCAGAGGATAAATATAAATACCAAGTTGAAGTGGTCCATAGGACCTAGGAAACAGAAGGGTTTTGTGTTAATACTTATTTCCCTAAGAATTTAGGTATTCCCAAATTAATCAGTTCTATTATTTGTTTGATGGATGTTAGTAACAGCCCAATTTTAAATTAATTGTCCATATAAACAGCTGCTAAAATTAGTATGAATCAAAGGTGGCCTGTCTGGTCCTTAATAATTGATCTTAAGGGATATTGTCTCCTTTCCATCACTGTTTTATAAAAAAAATGGTAAATATGGATAAAAGCTGTTTTGTTTTCTTCAAAGCTCTGATGTATAATTTGAAACATGCTTACATGGGCACAAACATTTTCTGTTGTCTCTCTCATTATCTTCTCCCCTTTCCCCAAACTAACACTGCTATAAAAAGGAAATTTGCTCTTGACTTCCCAACATGAAAATGGCTTTAGGGAAATCCTTTTAGAACTAGTTTCCTTTCCCCTCCTGATGGTGACTTGTCCTCTGGAGCATCACCATAATGGCCTTATTGGATTAAATTGCAAATCCCACATGTTTACTGAATTTGTGGGTTAACATTCTTTGTAAAATATCTCTTCCAAAAAAAGTAATGGGTGATCTGCAGTTGCCAAGTTCTCTAAATGAATAAACCTGTTTATTTGTTTTTCCCCAAACAGGAAAAGCAATTAATTAAACTAAAACTCTTATTCCCAGAAGTACTCCTTTGAAAACAGGGGCCTG
This sequence comes from Tapera naevia, assembly GCA_033556795.1. Lineage (NCBI taxonomy): Eukaryota > Metazoa > Chordata > Aves > Cuculiformes > Neomorphidae > Tapera > Tapera naevia. The sequence continues at coordinate 979,574 of JAUMJJ010000092.1, read as the reverse complement.
TGAATAAAAAGAACAGTAGTTGCATTGGCTTCAAAGCCAGCAGTCATTAGATAACAAAGCAGGATTTGCCCTCTACTTTTAAGTAATAGGAGATCTAAGAAAAATCTGAAGACACAGCTCTTCTGTAGGCTTTACAATTTAAATAGGTGAGACAGCTTTTTCATCAGTGCTGCTGGCCAGGCAGAACTTTCTCATAGTTTTAAATCCCATCTTAACAGAGATATGATAAGTCACTTGTAAATTTTAATTTGCTGGGATTTTTTTTTTTAGAGATACTAGTGGCAACTAAATAGGCTTAGTTTCATTTCTCATGCCACAGGGATGTGATGAATAGCTTTGTGTTTGAACCATATATTCATCATCTTAGTTTAGGGCTTGTGTTTCATCTCACTGGCTCTAAGGTATCTATCCGCTTCATGCTTAATCACAGGGGATTATTTTTTGCTTTCAGCTGGAAGGAGCTATGTTTGGCGCTGTAGGTATGCGGGGAGGTTGATTCAGCCTGAGTTGGAATCTCTCTGTGTGAGCAGCCCTGGGAACATCACGCTTGCGTGGCTGCAGGTACTGAAGGAACCAACAGGGGTTCATGACTTGCTCACTCCCTCTGCCTTCCTTGCTGGTGAGTGGTGTGACGCACAGTTTTCTTGCACAGAAAAAAACAGAAGTATGCTTGAGGTCTCTAAGAATACCATAACACTGTGGACTTCAGTGGAATTGCTTCCTGTTTACCTCCATGGAAATGGGGAAACTCTGCCTTCCAGATTTCCTTCTGCCCAGGAATACACAAAATTGTCTCCTCTCTGATCTGTTTTTTGATCATTCCCTGCATTCAGAAAGTAAGCAGGATGTACAGCAGAGCAGAAGATTATTTACTAAACTAGTCAATTTCATCGGGGTGAACTATGTGGTAAAAATAAATTGTATTTCAATAATTCGCCAGTTATGCCGTGGAGAAAGAAGTAATAATAGTTTAAAAAAGTGTACAGATGCCAAATGGATCAGAAATTAATGGCTGGTTTGTGGAATTCAAAATCAAAAAGGGTTTACTACAGGGCTCTGCCCTTAAATTGACTGTTCTAAATAGTGTATGAGAAAGGCAGACTCTCAGTGCTCTATTAGAATTATTTTGTGACTCAGATGCCTTTGCTGATGACCCAACAATCAAATTATAAACTGTGGAAATGAGTTTAAGGTTAATAATAATTTTAAAAAATCATGCAAGTTAGAAGAGAAGTAAATGTCTTAGGTGGATTTCAGAAGAGCTTGAAAATGAGGTAAAAGACAAGAACGTAGTGAAAAATGAGGATGGAAGAAGGACTTAGAAATTCATTAATTCTGCATGGCTGAATAATAATCAAAAGTGTTTTCTCTAATATGTAATTAAATTAAGTATCATTATCTGTTAAAACTGTTCAGCCAATTCATATAACCAAGGAAAGCAATCCTGAGTCCAGGTGTCTGCTCCCATACTCCCTGAGGTTTTCCCAGCCTCGAGGATATTCTCTCATTTAATGATAATATCAATAATAGTATTAAAGAATATGAGGAGGCATATTCTCCCTTTTTATATAGTCTTCAAAATGCACAGCAGCACACCTGGGATCCATGTAGTACATTAGAGGAGTCATGCGTGATTTGGTGAAACCAACTCAAGATCTCCTTTAGATTAAAAGATCTCATATAGCTTGCTATATACTGAATCATAAACTGGTGTCAGAATCCAGCATGAACCAAATCTAAAGAACCAGTTTAAATGCCTGTAAAGTTCTGCCTTTTTCTCCTATTATTGGCATTTGCTACTTGCTTGTAGTTCGTGTTGCTTTTTGCAGCAAGCCCAGGCTGGTTGTCTGCATCACCTTCCGTTTCTCTTCTGCAAGCTTCTATTTTAAATCATTTACTTGTGAGTTATTTTTGCATAAACCGTGTATGACTTAGAGCTATGTATCTAAATCCTGTCAGCATCTTACAGCCTAATGGAGAGCACGTGTGGAATTCAGAAGTGTTGGGTCCTGGTCAAGCCTTTTCTCCCCACTGTGAACGGGTCACGGCCTCGGTGACAGAGAGGTGATGACAGCAGCTCGCTTTCTGCAGGTGCCTGAGCTCTGTGGGGGGAAAGCATTTTATTAAATGCTGGGTTTTACAGTGAAGGGTTTCTTTCCAGGTATCTGCTTGTCTGTTGGAGGGTTATAAAGTCAGAGCAGCTTCATAAGGGCTAAAATTCTTTGAAATAACTGTTTCTGCAGAAGTACGTTTGAGCAATACAAATAAGCCCTAGCTTATGAGAAATCTGCCTGGTTATGAATTTAGCCATTATCCAGTCTTCCCAAGTGTCTCCAAGAGACATCAGTGTAAACAAGTGAGACTTATTTACCTGTAGGGTTTTACAAGAATAATGATAGAATGGAAAAAATGAATTCTGTGTTTCCACGTCCTTGAAGCCAAACCACTGTCCTTTATCGCACCTACTGCAGGCTTTGAGGAAAAAAAAGAATGAAACTTGTTTTTGTCGTGGTGCTCCAGCCAACGTGCAGCTGAGGTTTGATTTCCAGATCCTGTATTTGAGGTTTATTGTGAAGAGAGAAAGTCCAAAGCCAAGTGTGCTTGAGCTGCCAGTTTTCTGGTTGGAGTGATAGCTCTGCTTTAAAAAACTTTACGTATTATACCCTTACTGCATTATCTTTTAGAGCTGAAGCAATGCAAGAGTCTAGTGGGTCAGATCTGGACACGGGATGTGTGTTTATGCAGAGAAAAAAGGAGCCGCTTTTGGGCTTAATTGGTGAAACTGTGGTGAAATGGTTTCCTGGTCACTGCAACCCTTATTTGGTGAGAACTTCCTTGCGAGTATAAACAGGCTTCTTGGGAAGCAGTGAGCTCAGGAGGAACTAGTAACAGTATTAAAATAAGCATGTGAGAAAAAGAAAAATAGAATTAAAATATAAACAAGTAATTCAGCCCATGTCTGCATGGCCACATACTGCAAACAGCATGGTCGTGCTGGGAGCATCTCAGAACTCCAGCCCTCAAACATAACTCTCTCTTGTAGTCCCTCGACACACATCCCCCTTGTTTTATGGTCCTCAGTTTGGCAGTCAGGGAGCCCATGGGAGATGTTCAGGGCTGGTGTGGGAGCTGCAGGCATGGACTCAGGGAGGAGGTGTGTGCAGCCGTTCATGTTGTCCAGGGACTCCTGTTTTTGTGATTTCCCCAGGCTTCTCTTCTGAGGACTAACTTCACATAGGGAATAGGGCAGAAAAAGTGGATATGAGTTGAGGCTGAGGGTTTCCATCTTGGTCACAGTTTGCCACCTGTGCTTTCAGCAGCATTCATCAAAGTTGCCTGAAAATTGTGTCCTGGAGAAATAGCTTGATAGAATATTCAAATTTTAAACTTACCATCGCTCTTATTTTCCCCCAGGTCAGCTGCATATTGGAACTTTTAACCTTTAGATTGTGCCAATTGATCAAAATATTCCTGTGTAGTTATGGAGGCCTGATTTTTTTTCTTTTTTTCTTTCAATTGATGGCAAAATCTTCTCCTGGCTTTGGAGAAAAGCTTGGGACCTTACCAAATGAAAGGCTGAAGCCACAGAGGACCATTTGTTGTTCATAATACTCCTTCTCTTTGGGTACAATCAAAAGGCAAATTATTTTTCACCCCTTGTAAAATTACTTCACTTTTCCCCTCAGACTTTTTACATAATCATTGAGAGTAAAGGAGGTGCATCCCAAATATTAGGAAATAGAAGAATGGTTCCTGATTTCCATATGTGTAAGCATTAAGCCAGAGTAACCGCATTAACAAAAGAGGTAACTCTTGGTTTATGACCATATTAAAAGGAGAATTGGACCTGCAGGATGCATTCTCAGATATTGACAGCTGCCACACATTGGTCCATAAGGAAGAATCACAGTTCCAAAAAATTAAAATTAACCTAACGACCAACAAGACACAGTGATATCCTACAGAAAAATCCAAAATGGATCAGAAATCCAAGAAAGATACTGCCTATGGAGCCCATGAGCATGGTGCCCAATATCTGCTATCAGTACCAGATGCTACTGATACATGGTGTGGAGGTTATAACAAAGACATGCTGAACACATCTAGCCCAAGCTAGAAGCCTGACAGATAAAATTTGTATTAGTTGGAGCCTGCAGATTGCTTTAGGAAGCAAAATTGAGCCTGGATGTTAAGATGATCTGGATCAAGAAATCCAAATTAGGTTTCCTCCTTAAAGAGGAACAAGCACATTTTGGCACTAGTTTTTGTAACGGTTTTAGAAAGAAAATATTTGGAAACAGATGCAGTATGTTTCTGTATATTAAATCCAGTCTGTGAAATAAAACTACTCTCTCTGTCTTCACAGAACAGTCAGAAGATTCCTGGAATAAAATCCTCCCTAAATCTCATGTATGTTTTACGGAAGACTCTTGAAACATTAATAAGTGGCGGGTGGACAGCACGTTCCGACATGTGCTGGAAAGTGCACACAGATAAAATGCAGGATGGATAGTGATGTTTAAAAAACAAAAAAGATCTGGGCTTCCACTTTGAATGTCATAAGGTATGGAGCACAGCATATTGCATTAATGGAGACTATTCTAGCATAAAATGAAAGTCACTTTTAGAATAATCTCTGCAGCTCTGGTTTAGGACACTGGGGAGAGTAATATAAAATGACTCCAGGGTGGAGCACAGGTTGCTGGAGAAGGCAGGCTCTACTGTAACCTAGATTATTTTTGTAGTTAAAGAGGGGAAATTGTTACTTTGATAGGAAATCCTAGTAAGCAGGCACATATGGGCAGTGTGTCTTCCAGGGGGGAGTTAACCCCTGCTGAACAGAAAGCTTTGTGTAGCCCGACCTGCTTTTCAAGTCCCACTAGCTGAGGTGCTTGCAGTGCAAGTAATGCCTAAGCATCCTGCTGGGTGGTTGCAGAGGAGTAAAATGCTCTGTTCTCTTGGCTGCTCTGGAAATGCACCACTGTGGAGCTTGCATTAAGCCGGTGGAGGTTTATTTAATTGTTGGTGTGCTCCTGGCAGCCTTCATCGACAGAGGGGCAGGCCTTTCTTCCGTATCCCAGCATCATTGTGCAGTCAGGGTCATGTATGGAGCTGGGAACTGGAACCAGTCTTCCTCTCTGTAGGGTTAAAGCCTGGGAAGTAACACAGAGAATGACACAGAGGCCTTCATCTGTAATGACACAAGCATAACCTCTCCCCCAGGTTATTAACTCAAAAGGTCCTTCCCATGTTTGTGATAATAATGACTTGACCCATACCTGCAGCTTGTCTCTCTGTGATATCATCTCAGACAAGGATAAAGAACAAAATGCTGTACCATGGCATGTTCGGTTGCTGTCTCAAGAAAGTTCAAATAATTCAGGGTATATACTGCTTTATATAATTGTCGTTGTGGGGGTTCTCCCAACACCTCTCCTCTGGTCCTTCCTTCTCTTGTCTTTTCCTTATCTTCCTTGTGCTTTTTCTGGCACATGTGGTCTTGTCCCATTTCATGTCACGGCTAAATCAGTCCAGATACTGCAAGTTGGGGAAGGGAGGGAGAACACCTGAAGGCAATATCCAAGAACAGACTGCCAGCAACATCGTGATGGAGTAGTTGATCTCTTCGCCAAATGAATCTGCTTTGGTATATTTGGAAATCCCGGAATGAGACATGGGGAGGAGCAGGTGAGCAGAGCCCTCCCAGCCTGCAGCAGTACCTCACTGTCCCTAGGTAGTGGGTGGTGGGTGTTAGGTATATTTTTCCCTATCTGTTGGCCATTGAGGTTTATAATGGGATGTATATCACATGCTGTTCATACAGTCTTGTTGCTAGATGGTTCAGATTGATTTTCTTGTGTAAAGAAAACAGACCCCATTGATAGCTGTGTTCTCCTAGGCTGCTGAGCACCCCATGCAACATTTTACACTCAGCAGAGCTTAATGGAGTTAAAAAACAGTTCTTGTTGTCAAAATATTTCTTGATAGTAAAAATGTCCTTAGGATACTTTGTAAAGCGGTAACCTTTGGACCAGACAGGGTAAGGCAAAATCAGAACATAGTCTTCAACACTCCAAAAAAAATAAAAGTTTGTCTTAATTGCACAATATGGGAGAAAGGTTAAGAGCAGAGAAAACTGGCATCACCTTGGGGAGGGAAAGAATGGAATTTAAATAGCGATCTAAGGGTGAGTACATAATGTAAGATATTACATCTTTGTGAAGTATTTTTCCCTCCATGCCTGAAATATTATCTAGGAGAATTGTTATCTGGCCCTGTGTAGTACACAGAGGTCTTGCTAGGACTCTTTGAATTCAAGGCAGGGTAAAACCTGGCCTTTCACTTTTTTTTTTTTTTAGTTTTTTTAAGGGTAATGTAAATTCTCAATTTGGTCCTCAAGTTATAATTTTTAAATACGAGCTTAGATAAGTGTTTGCAGCCTGGAAAGAAAAATAATCTTAGTAATAACAGATTGGTTTGAGCAAATGCATGTTGCCGTGTGGAGTCTCAAACCTGGGCCATACACTGTGAAGAAGTGAATGTATCACATGAACAGAAATTAAAATTAAACAGAGGATGTTACCCAGAGAAAAGGAAACAGTAAATAAGGATTGTAATGTGAAAGATGGCTTGTTGATTTTTTTCATTTTAGTAATTGTAGCTGGTGTTAAATGTAGCAGATAAGTCAAATTGCTTTAAGACTGTGTGATTTCTAGGTTATTACTCCTTATTTTATTTCAGCAATACCAGTACATTACCTTGTATATGTTTTCTGCACTCCAATCTTGAGTCACTGCTTCATATTTTGAAGTTAAATACAGTATACTTAATGTCGTGTAGATCTCACCAGTTGGGTACTAATTGATATTGTATTATTCTGGTAATACATACTTACCTGAGTTAGAGAAATGCTGGGCGAGAGGCCTTCGTCCCTTATAGAATTGTAGTAACTCTATATAAATTCTATGAACGCATAAAGAATTTAAATAAAAAGTGAGGTCAGAGCTATAAAATGTAGATATATTGCATCACAGTTTGGAGTTTCATGGATTATACTTTAAAAGTGGGATTTTTTTTCATGGATACAATTGATATGTAAAATGAACAGCTTATAAATAACTGTAAATGCAAAAAGAGCCCCCCGCCCATAGAGTTCAGCTTCTGACTAACAGGGTACATTTGGAAGATGTATTCTCGAAAAGGCTCATGGAGGGCAGTTGGAAGAGGGTTATCAACAGAGATAGTCTTACCTCACCCTCCACCCCCCGCAGGGAAACCCCCAAGAAAAGAAACAAACAAAAAAAACAGACCACTGGAGAGGTTTTGTTAAAATTTCTGGTTTGAAATCTATTGAGCTTTCATATTTTAAACATCAATTTGCCTTAACACAGGAAGTTGCAATATAAGCTCTCTGGGACAAAGACCCTATGTCCATATTTTCACTGACTGCATTTTGAGTGATATAAAAATAAAAGTTATGGAAAAGTGAATAGATTTATATAATTGAGAGGCTGAATTCCTGAACAGCTCTCAATACTGCTTCTTATGGTTTGCTTTTCATATTTTGCCTAAGAAACCTCGCTTTCTATAACAGGAGAAAACATCTCTGACTATAGCCCATGTAAAGAGCAGAGCTGAAGAGTTTACTGACACATAGGGACACCAGACCACCCCCCTCAAATCACTGAAAAACATCTCCTTTCCTACTATTTGAATGGTAGGAGGAATAAGTGAGTGTTTACAAATAATTCTGGTATAGCTCTTGCGAGGGCCTGCCTGCCTGCAATTTGCACATAAAGCCCGACCAAAGATTAAGTGCTGGGATGTTTTCAGCCAGACCTGGAGCTGTTTGAAATATTTTTGGTCATTGGCATTTTCTTCTGTATGCCCCATGAACTTGCAGCGGGTTTGCAGCCAGTGCGAAAGGATGAGGGTGTAACTCCTAGCTGAGCCCAGCATAGCCCTGGGGGTGCTGTCTGTGGGCTGTGGTATTCAGCTCTCCAGGACTGTTTATAGCAGTTGTGTGTTGGAGCTATTAAACTTGCATTTTTTTTTTAAAAAAAAATTATTTCTGTTGAGCTTGTGTGCAGAAGAAGTGGTAAGGGAAATGTTTTCTCTGAGGCATTCATCTCGTAGTGTAATAGCATGTGGTGCCGCAATGGGGCTTTCTGGAGGAGGAGTTTGCGAACACTTGGGAACTCAGTGGCCTGAATGCACTGAACTGACTGAGCAAACTGTGGGGAGATCCACGCGGAGGTCAGGGAAGGGATTTTTGTATTCACATTGGCATGGCTGGGAGCAGAATGTGCCCTTTGCAGTCCTTGCTCCCTTGGTGTGCTGGACTCCTATGCAGTGTTAAACCTCTTTTGTGTCATTTTTGTGGTTTCTGGCTGAGTTCTGAAGTTTACTGTTTTCTTTTAGGAAAAAATGGAACATGATAATGTTGCTCTGGGTTATAAGAAGTCCTAGATACTTATTGTGTTTTCAGAGGAATTTCATTTAAATCTATATATTCATTTTGCTGCCCATCAGAGCCACAAAAGTCTCAGATCGTGGGAAACTTGTACCATATAATTGACTTTATCTGTGTGTGCTGTGTGTCAAGAGTGTCAGACATTTGGTGCTTAGAACACAATGTCTGTGTCTATTCTAAAGAACGAATGTTTCTGGTGCTTCCAGCTTCTGAAGGTGACTCTTGAGATGAGGCTTAAATGTAGTGCAGATTTAGGTACTTGGGAACAGACGCAGGACATGAACTCTTCTCAGTTGCTTCCTTGAAGTGTTAACTTCTCCTACTGACACATTAGTGGAACTGATTTCAGTGACATTTAGTTTGTACTAGTGTGGCTCTGAAGTGATTTGTGTTCGTTGATAGTTTTTTGCATGTGAATAAAGAACTTGAATGTGCAAAGAAAATGATGAGTAAAGAACCAAAAATAGGTAGTCCCAAAAGTGCCATGTAGCATTTCCCTTGTGCAGTGGCATGGGATGCAATTGCAACTTTTTTAGCTAAATACCAAACTGTTTTTTCTGCAGGCTTCAGCAATCCACATTTTCTCCATCTCTAATTTTCTCCATCCTTAACTTTGCACTCCTAAAATTCAAGCTAGATAGGAATCTGATGACCTATTCTGTGTGGCAGTGGAAGATGGTTTGGTCTAAGCAGTTTTCCTTGTTATTTGCATATGTGTGTGTGACTTTTTGTTTTGGGTAGATTTGCCCTACATGTTTATAAATCAGTGCTTTCTCTGTAAAAAAACATATGGCTCAAATCCTGTTTTGGCTTATATCACAACAGATTACTTTGAAATGCACAGGTGCATGTTTTTCTATAAAATATCTAAATGCTATCAATATTCTCCAGAACAAGAACTGAGAAGATTCAGGGCAAATCACCCCAAATTTCAATGGGGTATCAGCTCAAAATAGACCTAGAAAAGCCCTGCACAGCTGTGACTGAGCTTGGAAATGCTGAACAGTTTTGGACTTTGTTGATGTCCAAGACCCTATTTCTGTCCTCTCATCCAGGACAGTTTGGTCTTGCCTGAGGCTGAGCAGCTCATCTGTCTCCCTGTCCACAGGGACTCCCCATGGCATTTCCCACCCTGCCCTGTCTCCCCAGGCCAGCCACAAGGAGGAAGCACCTTCTCACACCCTCCATCTTCTTCTGCCTAGATTTTAGCAGGCAGGACTTTGTATTTTACTTTGCATTTGAATAGGAAATTCAGTCATGTTATGTGGGCCATAGGATAAAAATTTAATGGACCTTTCTGGACTTTCAGTCTCATAGGAGGTTGTGCAGGATAGCCTCTGTGGTCTCTTTTCTGTTTATGACTTTACTCTAAATAGTTAGGGAGACAAAGGGAGCCATCCTAGGGGGTGATTCCTGCTGCAAAACTTTTCTGTATTATAGTAACCAGCTTGTGGACACAATGCATTTAGTTTTTAGGGCAGGAATGCAGAACAACCTCTCCTCTTCCCATGTGGAAGTCCTCAATTTTGGATTTTGCACAGAGGAATATGATTTAAAGAAGAGATGAGGAGGGCTCAGGCAGGACCTGTCTGGAGGCTATGTGTTTTCCTAGCAAGGGGCGCATGTGCATCCTTCATCCCCTGAGGATGAAGCCATCACATCCTCCTCTCTGTGTGCTCAAAAATATGATTTTCGCTTTTTAAATGAAGGGGCTTATGTATTTTTTTTTTCCTCAGGAGATGTCAGGCCATGAATCATTGTTGGAAGGGAGGCATTTCCTGGTTAGCAGCATTGAGCCCCAGAAAGAGGCACATCCCAAGTGCTGAAAGCTTCCCTTGGGGTTAGCTCTAGGTATGTTAACTATTTGCATGTTCAATTTTGGCACCTAATTAACTACCTGTGCTCACTGGGAGCTGAGGTGCTGACACCAGGCTATGTATTTCACTCCAAGAGACAAAGCTGAGAGTCTCTTCTGTCTCTGGCTGAACTCCCGTCTTGCACTAAACTCCTGTCTCGCTCTGAATTCCTGTCTCACTCTGAACTCCAGTGTCCCTCCACACTCCTGGAAGGCTGACAATCACATTGAAAATCCTGAAAAACAGCAGGGATGGTTCTTTCTGTCTAAAGTAGTACTGTATGTGAGAACCTGTGAGCAAAGCTAAGCTGTTAAAAGGCTGCTGGAATACAGCTTGGGACACAGTGGAAGAGTTTTATCCTTGTCTATCTTGATTACAGCCTGATCTGCTCACTCCTTGGGCAAATGTAAGAATTCTTTTTATTATTATAGTTGTAGTTATAGCAGTGGGTTGTTCCTGGTGTATGGACAGAACTTCGGTTATCAAAAGATGATTGTGACCCAGTTGTGTAGTTGAGACTCTGGCAGTAATAAATGCAATATTGGGTATATCCTGGCTGCTGTTAGGCCTGCCAGGAATCGGTTGCCACACACCTGAAAACCAGCTGCGAGATATTAAATGACAGTCTATGATAGAGACACTTCAGCATATCAGGGAGGAAAACAACCCCCGAGAGTTGTGCAGCGGCAGCAGCGGAGATTTAAATTTATTAGAATCATCATAGAATGGTTTGAGTTGGAAGAACCTTAAAGCCTATCCAGTTCCAAACCCCCTGCCATGGCCAGGCACATCTCTCACCAGACCAGGCTGCTCAAGGTCCCATCCAACCTGGCCTGAACACTTCCAGGGAGGGGGCATCCACAACTCCTTTCGACAACATGCGGCAGTTCCAGTGGATGTCCCGAGCGGAAACATTTTCAAAGCCGGGCCGTGGGGGACGAAAGCACGCAGGACAGCTTCCAACAGGAGCATGGTTTGGATGGAGCAAGACGGGAAACCACTACAGAACGGTAGGGATTGGAAGAGACCTCTGGAGATCATCCAGGGATGTGACCTGGCTCCCCTGAGGCGGAGGACAGATGCCCTGCGCAGCCCCCTGGCGGGAACGGGGCCGGGGACCGAGCCCAGCGGTCGGGGCTGGGACTCGGCACCGGGGAGGGGGCTCCGGCCACGTCCCTGCGGGGCGGGTGGCGGCGGGGCGGGGCCGTGCGTGTCCGCCTGCAGCCGCGCCCCGCGCCCGGGAGGCGGCGGCGGCGCCCAAGGTGCCTCCCCGCCGGCAGCGGCAGCGGCAGCGGCAGAGCAGGCGCCTCCGCCTCCGCCGCCGCCTCCGCCGGCGCGCAGCGGCTCCGCGGCTCGGTGCCGGCAGGTGATTAGCGCGGGCGGCGGGGATCGGCCGCGGCTGCGGCGGAGCGGAGCGGAGCGGAGCGGAGCGCGGCGGAGGGACGGGAGGCGCGCAGAGGGGCGCGGGGGACGGGGCTGCGTGTTGGGGCGAGCGCGCCGGGGGTGTCGGGGAGCACCGGGGGGATCCCGCGGGTCCAGCTGGGAGATGCCAGGGTTGCGCCGGTTGGGCGATCCGGCCGGGGGGCGCCGGGGGGGGGGCGGGGGTGCCCGGTTGGGGGGGTCCTGGCAGGGGATTTCGCGAGTGCCTGGTTGGGGCATTCTAGGGGTCCAGTCGGGGGTCCAGCTGGGAGTGCCCGATTGGGGGATGCCAGGAGGTGCAGGGGCTCAAGGCAGGGGATGCCGGGGGTGCTCGGCTCGTTTGGGGTGTCCGGACAAGAGGAGCTGGGGGTGCCTGGCCGCGGAGTGGCCGGTTAGGGGGTTCCTGTCATGGGATGTCGGGGGTGCCTGGTTGGGGGATGCTGGGTGTCCAGTCGGAGGATTGCTGGGGGTTCCCAGTCTCGGGGTGCCGGAGTGCCCGGTTGGGGGGTCCGGCCAGGGGATGTTGGGGAGTTCGGCCAGGGTATGTTGGGGGTTCGCGGTTGGGAATGCTGAGAAGTCCAGTCGGAGGATGCTGGGGTGCCCGGTCTGGGGATGCCAGGGATTCAGCTGGGGTCGGGGGATACTCTGTCGAGAAACGCCAGGAGTCTGGCCGGGGTGCCTGGTCAGGGAGTGCAGGGGGTCTAGCCGGCGGCTGCAGGGGGGCGTCCGGCAATGGAATGCAGGGGATGCCCGACTGGGGGATGCCGGGGGATGCTGGGGGTGACCGGTTGCCGTGCAGCTGTTGCTGGGCAGTCGGGGTGTGGGCTTGTGGGGTGCTGAGTCCCCCGACCCGCGCTGGGCGCTGCTGTTACAAGGCTGGACAGAAACTTGAGTTACGGTGTGGCGTGAGGGAACGCTTTACCATTGGGACAGGACTGCGCCCAAACCCTCTAAACAGTTCATTTGGAGGAAAAAATCATTTACAACTCCAGTCACAAAATACTTTCCTGTAGGACACATGAATCCCAGATTTTTTAAAATGAAAGTGCTGCCGAAAGCCTTTTGGGGGAGCTTCGCTTGGCAAGCTTGCATACTGAAGGCTTTTAATAAAGAAAATATATTGTCTTCCAACTGGATGCAAAAAAATAGAGCTGAATTATGACTTCCTAAATCTATCATGATTCGTGGCTTTCAGTTAGGAGAGCTTTTAGTGGCGTTCGAGTGCCACAGCCATCATGTTCTCTAAATACCTCCTAATCCTCAAGCAAACAAGAGCCTGTTGATGTTTAGTGGGTTTTGTATATGCAGGACATAGGCGCACTTCGTTCTTACTTCATATTTACTTTATGTTGATACAAATTCAATGCTTCTGCTGAGTTCTGCATTTTGGCAGGGTCCCCTTTAGCAGCAGAACGGGGAGGGGAGGACCGTCTAATGAAGCTAACAAGTAAAATATGCTTTGAAATGGAGTGCAGATGGGAAGCATTGTAAGTATTGTGTTACACAACAGTGTGCTCTCTGTGTGTGCCATTCAGCTCACAAAACTCTAAGTTTTATGAATGCTTCTTCCACAATCTGAACTGGACCCTGTGCTGTTCAGAAATATCATGCATTAATGTCTGGAACACCATTAGTTCTGATGAGAAAGGTTAATTCATTTCTCTGCTGACAGCACTTTTGATGCCTGACACCTCTTGTCAGCATGTTTATCAGAAACAGGTATGCATCCTGAGTTTCTAATCCCAAAATGTTCTCCGGTTGTTGAATAGGAGGAGTATCTGGTGTTTGCTGGCTCAGGTGGGTGGTGTCTTAACTTTTCTACAACTGTTCCATGAGATATGCAGCCGTCTCTTACATCCTGAAGCGATATTGTGAATTGCTATTTCATACTGAAGATAGTAATAGACTGATAGTAGCACAGTTCTCTACCTCAGTTTCTTTACCCCCACCTCTCACAGTAGGGACTGTCTCTTTGGCTCCATCTCCTGGCTCCAAAAGGGGATCCTCCTTCATGGAGGGTATATTGAGAGATGGGAAGCCTTGAGTGGTGTTAAATGGTGGGTGAAAAAGGTGATGAAGCCTTCCTCTTGGACTTGAACTGTAATCTTTGGAACTGTTGCAGTAGAGTACCTACAGCTTTCAGCTGGTGTGGGAATTAGATCCTCACTTTTTTCATGGAAAGAAAGTGTGTCTTTTATGTTGCTTTTTTTCTCTATGTCTTGGAAAGGTTTTGGACGTAGTGACTAAATTTTATCATGGTATTTAGAAAAATCATAATTTAATATCTCATTCCTCACATGGATCTGCTGGAAGGGTTAGTCATCTTGCCTGATATATCTCCATACATGATCTTTTAGTGTAAATGTGTTAATGATATAATCTTTATGTCATGATTTTTCTGCATGGTCAGGAAAGTGTATTGCCTGCAAATTATTAATCCACTTGAAATAGAAAACCTGTGGCAGTCTGGAATGATCTTGTTGTGATTTAGCAGATACATGACTATGCATGGTCTTTGAGTGTGAGCAGAGGGAATCCTATTCTGCAAGTATAGTGAGATGCCGGGATCCTTCCTTTGTGGAGGATCTCCTGCATGGCCTGTTGTTGTGGAGCACGACTTTCTTCAAGTGTGAAGAACAGGAGGAAAAGAGCCTTGACTAGACTGTAAAAGCAAGGTACCTGTCCTTTCCGTGACAGCTGGCCTTCTGCATCTACCCATGATACCCAAAAGTCAAAGGAGAACATAAGACTTTGTTCTGGTACTGAGCATCAGTCCTTGAGGTGCTTTTGAGAGGCACAGAGCAATAACTCTGAAGCTGGCAGGTATGTGAAATTGCAAACATCTTTTTTGTTTCTCTATAGATGTGTATAACAGCAAATGCCAAATAGGCCTATGTATCTCAGTGCCATTTAATGCTTTATTATTATTATTGTTTAAAGTATGATAGATCATGTGGGCTTAGCGTAAGAACTGACAAAGACAGCATGGTGTGGTGCAGGTGCGACCTATTTTCTTTTTATTTGTGTGGCACCATCCCTTTCCTTGAATCCCAAGGAAGGGAAATGCCATGAATCTTTTCCTGCCAGGGATGGGTCTTAAGTTCAGTCAACGTGTATGTAGCACTCCTTATGGACACTAGTTTTTTCTGCCCTAGTGGAGAGTGTCCCCAGTTTGCGTGCAGAGACGGTCCTCTTTATGCGCGCACAATGGCAGCAAGGGAGCCCTGGGAAGAAGACAGCCTCTGATGGGCTGTGGTGGCCTGGGGATTCTGTTTGGTCATTCAGAACCTCTCTCTTGAGGCTGAACATCAGTGAGTCTCTGAAAGCATGCCATGTCCACAGAATCCACTGCAACAGGGAAGGTGCTTCTCAGCAGATTTGCTGTCTATATCTTCTGAAATCTGTACCTAGCTTTTTACCGCCTGCTACAACCACAGAGCGGCCACCATCAGACCTCCAAAGCTGAACTGAATTATTTTCTGACTAAACGTATCACCAAGAGACACATCAGCTACAAGATATTCCAGCTGCAGAACGTGTGTGTGCGGTGTGTCTTGTTCAGATGTTATTTCCTTAACAAAATTACTTGTTTGTCAAAAAGAGTTGTTGTCTGTTTTGGTTGCTGGGTTTTTTTTTCCCTCCCTCCTTCTAGCCCTGGGATACAACAGTCAAGTTGGGTTGTCTCTGACTTGTTTTCTAAGTTAATTTAAGGTACAGCCCACGGTCCTGGTAGAGCTGTGATGGCAGAGAACTTTAGGTGGTAGCACATTGGATGTATGTGGGTAGGTAATGGATGCTTTTGCGAGTAATGTGTGTCCACAAAGGACAGCAGAGTAGCAGCAGCCCTTGGAGAATGCTTCACAGAATATATCTGGGAAGGTGCCTATATCCTGCTTTTGTGAAAATGCTGGCTGGAAGGAATCTGGCAAAGTTTGGGTCATCTCAGTATGCTCCAAGTTCCAAAAAAACTAATGCACACATGCTTTCATTCGCTGAAAACTGAGGCACGTTTCTTCAAAGTCCTGTCACTTTTCTTCTTCCCTGTTCTTCCTCCTCCTCCAGACCTTGTCTTGCAGTAGCTGTGGCTCCAATAGAGAGGTTTGGTTTGCAGCAAAGCCTATGCTGCTTGTTGAGGTAGTAGTGTGCAATCTATAGAGCAGGATTTTGCTCCACCTGATGGAGGGGAAACAATTTGCTGGTTATAGGAATGCCATCACTTCTGGAGTAAACGCACTTGGTATTTTGCTAGGCTAAAGAGTTGTAACAGCTAATAAGTGAGACTGCTAATAAGATAAAACATTCAGCTAAAATACACGTTATTGTAGGCCAAGACTGAGAGAGAGCTTAACCCAGGATACAGGGAACGTGTCCCCATTTCTGTGGAGTACTCCTTGAATATTGGTAGGAATCAGACATTTAAGTCATTTGTCAGTTGAGCCAAAAGCAGTCACAGGCCCTGGTCTATTTTCCAGAGATATAAACAACTGGAGTGCAGGGAAATACTTCAGCTTTGTGCCCCATCTGGTGTCCCAGGGGTGCATCTCCAGGGCTTCTGGTTGTGAGGAGGTTGTTCTAGCACTCCTGGTGATCTCAGGGCAGAGGCAGCTCAGGTCAGGTAGATCCCTAGAGCATTAGGAGAATGTGGCCTTGGTGCTCCTAGAGCTGCATGAGATTCAGCATGGCTGTGTTTTCTTGGCCCTGTGCTGTACTGAGCTGACCCAGATGTGCCGTATTTCGGGCATGTCCTACTCATGCCATGTTTTAACTGTTCATGTACATCTCCTAACAATGGGTGATGGGCTGTTAGTATGATTAACATAAACTGTTAAAACGTTGGACTTGTTCTTCAGAATTGATCAGATAGCGTGTGAGGTCTTTCTGTATGTGTGTATTGCTTGGATTTCATGTTGGGCATCTCTGAGATCACAAATTCCAGGATTTAGGTATGGAAAGAGTCATCTTATTTTGTCAGATCCTGTCTACAGCACTAAACCAATGATGTTGTAATGGCTAACATGTTAATGTGTTTTAACAGTTCATATACAGCTCCCATCCTGCCGTTGGATAATAGACTAAATCTAATTTTATGTAAATCTAATGTAAATCTAAAACATAAGTTGAATTCTGCAAGGGGAACTGTAACTGCCAGCATTTCTTTGTGGCGATTTAGATTCACATTGGCGTAGTTAATTTGGTTTGTCCTACAGCATCTCAAGCACTTCCTACAGCATGGTGGAGCTCCTGGCTCCAGGTGAATCCTGCTGGAGCTGAAGATTTACAGTAACTTGCAGAATTTGACCTTTTATCTCAAAAAAACTGTTGTGCGGCCTCCAAGTACTACTGTGAGTATGTACAAAATAGACAGTAAATCCCTGCAGCAGCTGGTGAGCCAGGAGAGTGGCAGGGCAGTGTCAGTGTTGCTGACACAGGAGTTGCAGAGAGAAGCAGGAATCTCACTCTGCTGAACAGAAAGGAAACACATTTTCAAGTTCTTGTCTGTAATCCAGGATGGTCAGGAATGTCTTCGTGGGGTCAAACTTCTGGGCTGGTTGTTCACAGATAATCTCACAGTCTGAGGAGGCAGTAACTATCCCAGGCAAAAGATCGTTGTCTATGTCTTTGAACATCAACCTTCCTTTTCTGTGAGCAGGATGTTTTGCGAGGTGGACTGATCCAGTTACAGCTCTTGTGCTCTTCTAGGTCAAAGCTGAAAAAGCAGAGTAGAGGAAGATGCAGCCGAAGCAGAATGTTATGGAGATACTTAAACACACTGACATGTAGGAAACAGCTTTTAAAATAATTGTTTATAGTATGAATGAACACAAGATGTAAATGACTTGCTAAGAGGCCAGGTTCCAGACACAGGAACATTATAGGGGACTGCTTGGATTGTACTGGGTAGTCATCTGACTGGTTGAAGTTTGTGGCTTTTTCCCAGATTCTTGAGTGTGAAAATATTCATTGAAAGTGACTTCTTGATTCTGTGGGTCTTGACTGGTGACCTGGGGATAAGTGTGATTTTCTGTGCTAATACACATGCCTTTTTGGGTTTGAGTATGGAACGAATTTGTTTGTTGACTGCTTTCAGTGAAGTGTCATCTCCGGTGTAAATTCTCCATTAGCTTGGTTGATGATGAGCCAACTGATAAGAAGCTGGGGAAAGTTGCTTTCTTCAGCAAAGGGAAGTTATTTCATGTAGATCTCCTGGGAAGAAGGCTGTGAAGGATGTAGAAATGCTTTCTGCATGAAGTCACTTAAGCTTTTTCATGTTCAAGAAATATGGAAGAAAAAAGGAAAACAGATTTGGTAGAAACCACTAGGCACCACCTGCCACACTGATGCAAGAGGTCTTGAAGACTTAAAACTGCACTGCCGTGTTGAATTCCCTGCATTGGTGTCTGAATAGCAGACTAGGGAGGAAAGAGTGAGAAGGGGCTTGTGGATGGGGTGGAGAAGTGTTTCTCTAGGAAGGTGGACGCATCTGGGAGAGGCAGCAAAGGAAAAATTCTGCCCACTGCCTGCTGGGTGGGGAAGTGAGCCAAGGTGGGTAGATTGTATCTTGTGAAGAGAGCACATGTGTCTCCGTGCAGCAGTGTCTTCTGGCCCCTCAAGGGGCCACTGGGCTCTTTCAGGGAAGCTCCGAAGTTATGGGGCATCAAAGGGAAACCTCTCTTGAGGCCACTCTCTCCAGCTGGACTTAAGTGAAACTATTTGTGATTTACATCAATGTCCAGGAATGGCCTGTTCTCTCCTAGCTGCGGGCTCCATTTTAAAATTTGGATAAAGGCAGATTCTCATGCCTTCTCAAATCCAGCTGCTGCAATCTCTTTAAAGTATTGCTTTCACTCAAAAACCATGAAGCGCCTTCCAGTGCAGCTTCTAAATCAGAAGTTTAGACTGTCCAAGATGGTTTCTGAAGTTATCCTCCAGGGAAGAACTTCTAAAGAAGCCACCACTCAGCCATGGTACTTGCACAGCCTTCCGGAAACAGCTGTTGGGGATGCAGAATACTAAACTGCAATCTGGTTCATGGCTGAAAAGTTAGTTTTACCATTAAAACTAAAATTTAAGAGAGTCCAGCTGTCTGCAAAGTGCAGCAGCTGGCTTGAGCAGCCAAGGCACTCCTGGAGGAGCCAGGGAAAAATGTGTTTTATATTGTCTTCCATGAGCTCAGCTGTCCTTCAAAAACAAACACAAAGGCAGCCAAAGGTGGTTGTTTGCATTGCAGGTGAATTGCAAGAGAGCGCTTAGGGGACATGGGGACACATGCTGGTAGTTTAAGGACTCTTCATGGAACTGCTTATACTTCAAATCACATCTCGACAGCTGTAATATAACAGCAGTTTCCACCATGCAATCCCATTGTTTTGCAAAACACCCCGACAGTGCTCAGTTAAGAGTAGGAAATCATTGTCTTTGGTATTGGAATTAAGAGTTTCTGAATTCTGCCTGACAAAGGGGATGTTGGGCATACTGGTCCCAAAGTTGCAGCTAAGTAAAAGCAACAGATCATAGTCAAGGAACAGAGAGGAAAGTTGAGCTTTTCAGCTTCTGTAAACTTTTGACTAATACTCCTTTTCTTCTCATGACTAGAGAGTTTAAGTCTCACCTACTCACTTCAAACAAAATATATTTTTAAATTTGAAGCTTGAGTGGAGTACAGCAATTGCAAACAAATGTACACATGAACCCCACTGTGGGAAAACGATTGGTGTAGAGGGGGAAAACAAAACCTGGGACGAGCTAGTGGTGATGCTTGTGGCTCTCCTAATCTAAGGTGGCAGTGGGATACGGATTCATGGAAGAAGGTCTCGTGGGGTAGTCTCCTGCTTCCTTGCACGTACACCGAATTGTTTGCGGTTGTGCATTGAAGTAATTTCAACTCTAATTTCTATGTATCCTGCTACACAGGCATTTCAGGCCTGTGCTGTTGAGGTAGTCCAGAAGCCATAAATATCCATAGGTCTCTACTGCAACATCTGGAAAAGGTATTTGTATGCAAATATCTGAGCAAGATGGTTTTGTGTTGTGTGGATTTCCAGGCACCTTCTGCTTGATCCCGGTTAGGATGCAGCACTCTCACACTCATCTCACGTTCTCTTGACTGTCTGCAGAAACACTGTCTCAAAGGGTTGTGTCAAAAGCATCAGTCATGGGTTTTTATAGTGATTGACATTAATTAGCCTCTATGTTTTCCTTCTGTCCCCCCATCCCCTTTTTAATTTCATGTTTTTCCTGTGAAACAGATTATTTTGGAATAGCATGATTGTAAACTGCCCTTGTTTGAACATATCTGCACTATTAATTTTATTGGGCAATGTTGGGGAACAGTGGAGGATTTCAGTCATGATAGCAAATCACTTGTTATCACAATGAGGGTTTCTGAAATCTTCAGCCGTAGCTACTTCCCTCTGAAGCATCAGCTTTCTCCTTTCCCTTCAGTAGTCCTTCTCTTTTACCTCTAGTCATTTCAAGTGAACTGGAGTGATTTTCACCAGTCTCCCTTCATGATCTTCCTTGGACTTGATGTAAGTCTTCTGTAAGTCTTTTCACTGTGTAGTAGCCCAGGAAACCTTTCTGTGTCCCGAGTAGCTTTTATTGTGTATCAGTAGGATGTGTCTGGTTCTGCATACACTTAAGGGACATGTTATTTTGGTGACAGGACTAGACGTGGTGGCAGGTGAGGGAAGTTCTGGGAGGTTCTGGGATAGCCGTGCAGCTCCTGCACCTTGATTAGTGGTCTCATTGATCTGTCTGTGGTGAGGACATGTGTTACCAGGATCAGCTTTGAACCTCTTGCATAGTTGGCTTTGTTTGGGCTAAGTCAGGCAACCAGGCTGCAGAATTTTGTGCACTGAACAATAATTTTTCTTCCTAATGTTTTTTTTTATGGAAGTTTTGCTCAAAAAAGTATTGCTTTGGTGGATATAAACCTTTCAGATTCCGGCCTAAACCTCTTTTGGGCTGGTTCATCTACTTCATTTTCCTTTTCCTCTCCAAAGAAGGTCTTCATTTTGCTCCAGTAGCAAATCCAATGTCTTTTTGTCTCATGAGAGAGGTCATCCTGCTGACCTTTTCTGGCTTTGTTCCAGTTTCACTTAACCTTTATTGAACTCAGTAACCTGAAATTGCACATTTTTCTAGCTCAGACCTTATTGGTGTCTTGTATATTGTTCCTAACTGAGAACCTCGGGCAACATCTGGCTTTTTTATACTCTTGCCATGCGCCACTAAACCACCAAAGTCTTCCTCTTTCTGTATCACTTCCAACTGTTGAGCTGCAGGACATATTTCTTTAATCCCAAAGTGCATGACTGCTCTTGGCTTTATTGCAAACTGTACCTTCTGTCAGTTGTTTCAGTCCTCAAATGTTCTGAATAAACTTCAGCCCATCTTCTGAGTTGACAGGCTTTCCCAGCTATCTGTTGCCTGCAGATTTCATTCACTCTACTCTGCTTTCCCTATCAAGGGAATTAGCAGAATTGCTAGATAAGACTGTCCCAAGGCAGATTTTTTAGGAAATCTGTTTATAGTTTGTCTTTCTCACCAGAATTTCAACATCTGCGTAAGTGGCTCTTCTTCTGGCTTTCAGGAGGTGGAGCTTGGTTTGGCTCTAATGTCAGTCCTAAATAGTAAACAGGATGGATCAACGAGCTGGACTGGTGGGTGATCCACATGCAAGCAAACACTGTGTGTGCAGGATGTTGGCAACAAGCATGCATGTGTCAGAGCAGTGATGTTAAATATTTCCTCATGGAGGGTGAAAAATGGCTTAGTATTTTGGCCTGTTATTATCAACACTTAACAGTTCCTGGAGAAGGGTTTTTGTTCATCTAAAAAAAACATTGCAGGAAAAACGATAGATTCAGGAACTAGTGATCTGAATGTAAAATGAGGATACCGTTTTTAATTTATACTCTTACTAGCTGTAGGAATGGCTGGAGCTGAAAATTATCAATTCTTTGAGCTCTAAGTATCAAAACCATTACTGAGAAAGTGTTGTCACTGTCTCCCTCCATTGTCTGAGTGCATTACGTGGCAGAAGTAGTCTTAGAAACCTACATGTGTCCTCCTCTATGGCTAGTACCAATAGACAAGAAGAGATCATCTCTTTGGGCCTCATCTAAGCCCACTTCCAGTTGAGAGGAGTACCATGGTCTCCCAGAGCTTTGAGCAAGCAGTGCTGCCCTTTCTAAAATCACCAAATCTGTCGAGTCACTGAAAAAAAAAAAAAGGCTAAATTTTGAAGCACACATTGTACATGCTTAAAATGGCCAATAATCTGAATTATTAATGAAAAATGTGACAGATCTAGGGCATTTGCTTTGTACGTTTCATGAACACACGTGTATCAGGAACAGAGGCTGTACTTGCACAATACTCACTAAAATCAGTGTTTGAGGGAGGTGAAGTGCTCCAAATCCACTCCTGACTGTGTGTTTCCTTTGTTCAGTAGCTTTAACACTCACCTGGAGAATTCAAGCAGGTAAAATGAGCAAACAAGCTGTTTCTGATGACTCAGTGGTGGATTAAACTTGGTGGCATCTGCGTGATGTACAGCTGAGGCAGTAAGAGTCTAGGCTACAGTGGTTTGAAAATGAACACCATTTGCTGTCCAGCCACAAAAATCCACATGACAATTTGTTCTGTGTGTTGTATTGATATGTGGAGAAAAACTGTGTATTCAACTGAACCTTTTCAGTCAAAGAATCATCTAAATGTAGTGTGTTGGTTTTTTTTTTGATGCCTGGCAGCAGCTCCTTGCTGCTGATCTTCACATCTTGTTCATTGGGATGCCAACGTTGAGTTCACAGAATCTCTGTCAAAGTCATGGAAAAGCCATGTGATTGGGTAATTTCTATGTAGCCATTTGTGTATCAGTCTTTCAATGTATGGTTTTCCTTTTCTATTTTAATGACTCTTGCATCTGTACAAGCTGAGCTATTTAAGTTGCATAGTAGAGTGGTTTTATCACTTAGTTAAAAGAACTTTCTGCTTGAAGTCCGATTGCTTTTCGCAAAGGTGTGGAAAGCCCCAGTTCTCAACAGGGGTTATATAAGGGAACACTTGTACTTTGGGTGGCCAGCATAAGAGGCTTTGAGCCACAGCCTTAGATCTGCTGAACCATGAAACTTGTGCAAAAAAATCCTTCCCAAGCAGCGAGCCAGTTTTTGTCCTGCCACCTGGATGCAGCTGGGGTGTAAATGGGAATAAGCAAGGTCTGAGTGGGGAAGATTGCACAATTATTTTTGAGACCTCTGGCATAGTTTGTTTCTAGTACTTTCCTCTGTCTGTTGGAATAGATTTGGAAGACCTTGCTACCACAGCTGTGGTGTTGCGTGGGTTGCGTACCAGCCTGAGAATGTTAAACAAAGTTGAAATAGATTCTTATTTTGACCCCATGATTTAAAACAAGCTCTCTAATATGTGGTTGTGGCTCGTGTGTTGTCACTTTACAGCACTTGCAGTTTCAAAACAGATGACTGAATTTGCAGGGGTTTTTAAGAGCATATTGGCTTTCTTGCCATGGTCTTCCTCCTTGTGAGATGGTTTCATTCACTGGTGCCTCCACTCCTGCAGAGACAGTCTCTTTTCATGTGTGGTGCTTCCTCCAGTATGAAGCTGCTGCTCAAAGATCAAATATTTCAAACATTTACATTGCTGCAAGTGAGCTTTCTGTGTCATTTAGCCTGAGCTCGAGTGAGGTTAATGGTCCCATTGCAGCACATGGGGAAGAGGCAGCGAAGCAGAAGATAGGCAGCGGAAACATTGAATTTGCCTTATCGTGCTCAGATTTATAGTGTTTGCTGTCTTGTGTCTTAGCCTCATTTAAAGTACACATTTAGGCATGGCTTGTTGATATAAAGCATGCCAAATCTCTGCCGTTGAATTTACAGAGGGTAAGACACAGGGCCAGAGTCCTGTCTTAGCTCCTGTATGGGATTTTCTTTAATAAGGATGATGGAGCAATGGTTTATCAGGACTTCGGGGCCAGATGCTTTCCTAGAATAAATAAACCTAAGCTCATTTACAGCAATTGAGCATTAATCTCTATAAGACTTTTCTGAAGATGTATTGCGGTGAATGTAACAAGGAAGAGAGCTCATTATTTTCCAAGAAAAGTGACAGATGAGAGTGCATTTCCACTGTGCAATTACAATCGCTCTTTCTTTTTAATCACCTAACTAAAAACGTCTAGTGGCCGCTGCCATGGCAGTATTTGTGAATGGAAGCTGGATGTATTCAAACCAGCATGACTCCAGCAATTTTCCTTTCTTACAGTAAATCTTGCCAAATACCTAATTTTCAAAGATTAGATTCTTGAAGCGCAGAGCTGAGGTTATGATTGGCTGGAGGAGGTTCATGGCTCAGTAATGAAACACTGATGTGTAAAATGGTAATTGATCCCAGGAGCACTGTGAGCGCTGAGCCAGATGACTTTATGTGCAGATTCCAGCGCGGCAACGGAAACTGTACAAGTGTTGGCACAGAGGGTTAAATGGTAGATTGGGAGATTAGCTAACAGTGTTCTGCAGAGATGGTACTAAAATGAAATACACTGTGTTCAATATTTGGTGGGGGCTGTTTTTTGTTGAAGAGGTGGTTTTCCATGCAGGTCTAACTTCTGTGCATTTGTTTCACAGATGCAGCTAGAGGTAGTTTTTCCCTTGGAAAAGACTGCTGCAATTTATTGATAAGTCCAAGTCTGACTAGTCGCAATAAAGTCGTTATATGGACACACATGTCTTTATAGATGTTACATTAGTTATGCAGACTCTTTTAAGCACATTGCTTTCTGAAGAAGGCTCATTTTTTCTGTGTCAAAAAGGCTGCTGCAGCACTTCAGCTCCAAAATAATAAAAAATAATCCCCACCCTGCTGCTGTTTTCAGACATTTGCCTTTGGCCTGTGTGACTCCTCCCTCAATGAAGTCCTAACAAAACTGGTTCTCTGTGGGTAGTTAAGCACGCAAGACGTAGGAGATGTGACAATGGATTTCATGCCCCTAGGTACACTGGGGAGCTGTGCTGGAGCTGCTCTGTGGTTTCAATCTACTTGAAGTAATGGTGACTCTCTGTCTCCAAGGCTTGTTATAGTTGCAGGTTTGGGGCATCCCATGTTTGTTGGCTGGTTTGGAGACTATCCAGAGTCCTTTCTGCTACACTGAGGGTGGGAAGGTCCCTTGAAAAGAGTCTTTTTTTTCTTTTTTTCTTTTTGCGGGGGTTAGCATCTGTGAAGTTTATATGGACACGTCTGAACTCTGCGTGTCTTAATCCTAACACAGAGGCTGAATGAGAGTCTGCTCACCACAGACTGGACCCCACCATACCTGTGTCATATTCCCCACCCGGGGTGTGTGATCAGTGATGCTTAAAAAATAGTTCCTCAGCTTTTCCAGGGCAGTAAAATTAATCAGTGAGGGTAGAACGAACATCCTTCATAGGAAACTTTGGAGGAGGCGAAGCTAAGTTGATAGATAGCCTGTGGTGCAGGACGAGTAAGTGTGCCTGGAGCTGTTACCTAATAAGCCAATCTTTGCTCCGGCAATTCTCTGTGCCACTCTGGAGAAAACAAAACAGAGCCAAACTTTCTTTGCCTACAGAGTGTTTAACTGAAAGTGGTCTCCTCGTGAAGGTAATTTTGGAAAACATATAGGTAAATCGGACCATGTTTAGATGGGAGAAGCTGCTTCATTCTCAGAAGACAGAGGTGTCAGTCCGGCTCCCTGCCAGTTGGGGTCACATTACTGCCAGTTGGGCAGCAGAAATTCCTCATGGATGAAGTGACAGACTGTTTTCCAAGCTGCTGGATGGTCTCTGAGATGGGTTGCAGTGCCTTCTTCTCTTGATTTCTTTCAACAATTGAATAATTGCCTATTGTGTCTGAAAACAATTGCACAGTTCTTCATCCTAACCATGGCAGGACTGTAAATTAATCTACATTTTCCTTTTTTTTTTTTTTCCCTCTGCATCGCTGAATCTTATATCTGGTAGAAGTTGGTAGTTTTGCCTCCCCTGCTGGAGTTGAGATCCTTCGTTTGGATCTGTGTTGATTTGGGAAACACAGTGATGTGGGTTATCATCAGTCTGGGAGGTTGAATGACAGGGCAGTGGAGGTGCGAAGAGGTGGCGTGAACATGCTTGTCCGCTCAGTTATGATCCAGCAAATTCCAGTGGCAAGGGATGACAGTAAGGAAACTGAGTCTTTATGCATTTTACCTTGTGCTGGCTAGAATTTGAACATACTTGTAGACATCTTGTGAAACTATATAGTAGTGCTGCTGTGGAGTGTGCATCTATCCGGCATGTAAAACAACTCACAAAATACAGCATCCTGAGCTCCAGTCAGTTCAGATACTAACAGTTATGTGCTGCTGCGGAGTGGTCTGAGCGTTGCTTATATCTTTTTAGCTAACTTCACAGGGAAACAGGAGTTTTAAATACACTGAGAGTAACGGCAGTGTCCTGTGAAGCTGTCTAATAATTAGTATTTACGAGCATAATTGGAAGCACAATTGTTACCGTAAGCGCAGTAGATCTTCAGTTAATCAGAATGCCTTCAGGAAGCCCTGGAAGTGTGCATGCAGAGCAGGTGATGACGCAGATTAAAATCCTACTTTCAAAGGCAGGTGGGGATGCAGAGGCACAGCTGAGCAGGTTGGTAGAGCTCTCCCTGGTTTCCAAGCTGCTGGAGTTCTGAGAGGATTGCCACCCCTGTTAAAATGCAAATGGGAAGAAATATTTGTTTTGGTTTGATTCTTAATCCCCCTGTATTTTTCATTACAGCTGTTGACTGTGGGGTTTTTTGTTATTTGGTTTGGACAAGTGTTAGACAAATCAGAGTTTCACTGCCTGTCCCTTTCATATTCAGCCTCACTATATTACACTGTTTGCATTATAAACATCCCAGGATAATGTTTAAATCAAAATAAACAGAGTTGTCATGGCAATTAAAAGAAAATTGGGGAAGCGCTTTTGGTTTTCTTCTATAATGCCTTGTACACTGCCATGTTCCTAGAAACTTTAGCTGTGGGTGAGATAATAAAAGTTTTTCTTAGAGGAAAGAATGAAATCTGAGTTTGGTGAGTAACCACCTAGTGGTGATGGAGTAAAATCATCACACCTCATACTTACAGCTTTCAAGTACCTTGCAGCCTTTGAGAACTCTGTGTACACTATGCAAAGCAGGGCAAACTCCAAGGTTCCTTGTACATTTGTTTTGGGGTTTTGAGGTTTTTATTTTTCTCTCCATACTGTGCCATTTGCTGTGTGATTTGTGGTGGGCTGCTCCAAGTCTCTCTGCCACTCAGTAAGTGAGCAAAAAGTTGCTGTTTTCTTTGCCTGACGGGACTGTGGCCCTCACCAGCTGACAGATGCTCATGAAGTTAGGTCAGTGGTGCTGCACTGCCAGATGATTATAGTTAAAAAAATATTTTTAACTGAATAGAGGTTTTTTTTATTTTATTCTTTGGGTATTGCTTGATTGACTTTTATCCGAAGCCATTACATTTTTGGGCAGATCAGAAACAGATTTTTTTGTGAGAATTTTTGTGTCTATTTGGTTGAAGAATGCTTTTAATACTTGGCTCAAAGAAATTTCATATTTTTTTTTCTTCAGAAGATGATCACTTTATAGCATGTTGTACATTAAAGTTAATACAGGTATTTGGAGCGTGCGAAAGTTTTTTTTGTACATATGTTTTTAACAGAAAAATACCTTGCATGCCAACAATGCCATCAGCTTATTCTCTCCCTTTACTTTGTTCTTGTATCATTTCAGTTCTTTAATTTTTTACAGATGTACTTTCTTAAAAGCAGGATTGTAAGTCTCTAGTTTGTATTATAGTTCTATTTTCTAGAACAAATCTTTACACGAGTATATTAAATATAAACTGGGTAAATGCAAAGTATAATAAGTAATTAACAACTGTTTCAGTGCAGACACTGTAGCAATAAGGTAAATGTGTACTTTAGAATGTCTCCTAAAATTTGAACATGGGATAATTCCTGAAAGTAATGGAAGGATCTGAATGAAACACTAAATATGTAGCTAAATTAGGTAAATCATGAAATAAAAAAAGTGTGGTCTGAAAATCTGTTAGCAGCGTACCTCCACAAGGATTATCAGGGGCTTAGTGCAGAAGTCATTTGATGGAATTTGTCACATGGTGTGAAAAAGGTTGGCCTAGCTAGTCTAAAGCTTTGAATTGGGTAGCGGTAACCGTGTGTTTCCAGCCGTATAGAACACAAAATGTGGAAAGTCCTTATTCTGAAGAGTTTGCAATTTAAACAAGATAGACACGGAATAAACAGGATGCGCCAGAGAACTCCAGAGAGGAAATGACTGGGATAAGGTTGTTTGTGAAAATACAGACTTTTGAGAGAGCACTTCAGATTTATGACCTTTGGACATCGTGTAAGACGTGAGTGGAGAGGAGAACTTTGAATGAACGGAGTAGTGCATAGAAGAAGAATGATGAAAGACGTTTTATAAGTTGAGAGAGGAGTGGAATGGAAGAAGACCACAAGGATGGGCCCATGGGTGTCATTGCTAATGAAGGGGAGATAAAAATCAGTAAAGGTTGCTTGAAACTGAAACAGAGCTGACTCAATCTGAGCTTTCATGGCAGGACTGTTCAGTAAGAGTTATTTGCATCTTATGCTACGTCCCTCTGAAGGTGTGGTCCCGTGGTGTGTGTTACCCAGGCTGGTGGTAGTGCCAAGGTTTGCTCTGCTGCTCCACTCAATCCAGATCTTGCAGGAAGGAATAAGTGTGGGTTCAGACCCTGCAGGTGCAGAAGTCCCCTTATCTGTTATTAAGGGGAAAAGGTGGAAAGGGTAACTATGTGCCGTGGGAATGAAAGTGGTTTAGGGACTAGTTTTTTAGCTGTTTCAAGCCTGAGCATTTGAGAATCTGGCCATAAACCTAGGCTGTGGCAACCAACATTAGGAATCCCTATTCAAAACAATTACATCTTGGTCCTTTTTAGTATTAAGGATGTAAAGTGAGGAAAATATATGACCCCTTATAAGTGATTGAAGATCTATTGCAGTTTCCCCTAAGTGTGAGCAGTGCATTTAATGCTGGTATGCTTACTGTCTCTTGCCAACATGTGCTGCCTCAGGTATGCATGAATAGATACTGTCTTCGTAAATGCAGTCATGGGTTTTTATGCGAAGATCAGACTCATGTGCATGGTCAGGTTTGAAGTTCACAGGGATCACATGCCTCACTGGGACCTCTGGACAGAATTGCCATGTGAATAATAAACATTATTACTTTAAACAGAGCAATGTAGACTGTATCTTTTAAAAGTCAGGAATTCCACATGATAGATTCTTTTCTCCATGTGCAATGAAGGCATTCTAAAACAGTTAAAAAGCACATCTATATTAATTTAACTGTATAAATGCTCTTTTTAGAAGTATTGAGAGCAGAGAAAGGAGACATTGGGACCATGCTGTGTGCTTCCTCCATCAAATGCCAAAGTTTGTCAGCACATGAGGCTTTTGGATATCTTCTTGGCAGTCAGGGGATTCAGAGCAGTTTCTGCCTTATGATGCAGGATGTGAGATTCCTCTGGGTGCTGTAAATCTTTTACATTTGCAGAAGGATGGATTGCTTTAACTGGAAGAGATGAATAGAAACACAGACATGCCTGTTACCCTGCCCCCCTTCTCCTCTGGGCGTTGAATACCTATATGCTCTGAGTGACTTGTAGAGATAGAAGAAATTGCAGAGGTGGCCAGGAATGGGTGGGAATGAGTTCTGTGACCATGACAGGATGCTGATGAGAGCTCCATGGAGTGATGGCCAGAAGATACTTTTCAGATATTGTAATAGTGAGAATGTTTGACTACTGAGCAAATAACCAAGACACTCTGAAAGAGTACACGTATGCGTGTGCAGGCAAAAGAGGTTTAGGTAAATCACTCCTAAATCACTGAGCGTCGTCTAAGAGGTCTGCCTTATGTCTTCAGTAACAGTTTCTGGTTGAGGTAAGTCATTTGGAATTAGAAATCATACTGTCTATACCGTGAATTTTTGGCTGGTCTCCTTTCTTGCAGCATGTTGTTATTGTGAGACTGACCCTACCCACATAGCATTTTTTTGGTTGTTTCTCTCTACCAAAATTGCTTAAGTTCCAGACATTATTGATCAGAAGTACTAAATAATTTTTCCCAGATCTTTTTTCCACCCATTCAAAGAAATTAAATACTGCATTTTTCATGTTTTTCCGCTACTTGTAATGGAGAGAATAGTTATCATCTACGATCTCTTGATCTTTTGAAATCCTGCACTCTGAAAGACCTCATGGTTGAAGTGCTAGCTTGTACTTAATACTAAATTTTGGATCAAGGTCCCATTGCATTACTCTCTTGTGTACGGGGGGAACCTGTGTTTCTTTGGGACCTGGGGTAAATACCTGGTGTGGATGCTGATGAGAGCAACGGGGATTCCCTTCACCTTCGGCTGCGAGCTGCTTGGCAGAAGAAGCAGAAGTCTAGAAATAAGCAAAAGCAGGGCCAAAATTGTCTTCAAAGCACTGGAGATTATTGCTGGCCTGATTATCAATCTTTAGTTGAAAGGAGAGTGTTGATCTTTTTTGGCAAAGCAAAAGTCCATGGGAATGGTCAGGTCAATTTGTTTACTTTTTGCTAGAAAGCAAAACTCAAGTGACACTCGTTGTCAGCAAGGTTTGTGTATGTAGGAGTTGTGTTAATTATCCTCATTGGCTTCATTTCTTAAAAGAAATGCTCTTGATCTTACCCCTTGTACCAGAAATACAATCTGGCACGAGTCTGTGAAAATAAAGAACACATTGATAAGGTTTAGGTGATGGCTTCCGAGTGCTGTGGTTTGTCAGCGTCTGTCACTTTCACCATTCCTATCTCGCCTGATTGGGACCATTCAGATGATCTTTCTTGGACTTACGTTAGTAGGAGCTACCATTTTAAAAAGCAGTCCATGTGATTAAGACGTATCACTCTCTGATAATATTCAGTGCAGCTTACACTTGTCAGACACTGGAATCTGTTTACTGAATTCTTTTCAGACAAGTCAGTTTTGGCACTTTGCAAAGTTTCCTTCCATGTGTCCTCACTGGCTGAATGCTAATTTATTCAAAGGCTCAGTTACAAATACATGAGACGGTATTTTCCGTGTTTCCTACTGTTGGGACAGCACTGTGTGGAGTATTCATGGCTCCTCTCCCCTTCGTGCCCTTGATTTCCTTTGGTAAATGTGTGATGATGTGACACACAGTCTTTATACTTACATTAAATGACGTTGTATTGTAACAGGAAAGTGGATCTCCATTGATAGCCTCTCTGTTGGGAAGCACACGATAAGCTCATTGTATCAGTACAATAAATACAGTCAAAGTGCCTTTGACAAATGACATTTCTGAATTTTCTAGTCCTTAGTGATTCCTCTAGCTGAAAGGATACAATGAATTAGCTGATCTAAGCTGAATTGTCCTAAATATTCTGATTATTTCTGATGTCTAAACCAGTAGAAAAACCAGAGGAAAATTGTGAGGAGAAAGGGATAGAAATTATAGGGTATGCAAAAAGGGAGATTATCAGTTCTGAATGGCAGCTGTTTCCATTTAGTCTGACGTTGTGTGTAAAAAAGAAGCTGTAGACCTTCTTGAATGACATTTGAAACATATAATCACTTAGACCAAGTTTTGGGGTGGAATTTTTATTCTCCCATAGTTCAAACACCATAAGCAGCTCAAGATACCCATCTGTGAAGCTCTCAGCATCACAGTACCTGATTGTTCATGACAGAGTAACAAAGTATAGTAATTAAACTAAGGAAGTGCTTTTGATCTCTTTTACAATCTCGGAAATAAGGTGCAGTGTCCCTGCTCCCCTACCCATATGTAGTTGAGAGAGTCACATTAAAATATATGTAAGCACCAAAAAGTGCCTGTATGTTCTGCCAGCATGGAGCTTTGTCCTGTCCTAGCATCAGGCATCATCCTCTACAGTATAGCTACCTATATAGCCTGGATTCAGTCTGTGTTTTCCAGGGCATCTCAGCTGCTTTGCAGCACTTGCTCAATGCCGGTGCCCTCGTGATTGGGTCAGGAAGCTGGATGCTGATCTCATGCCTGGACCTGCTGTTGTAATTCATGAACTGCATGTTCTTAGGCCGAATTCCCTGCAGGTCTGATCAGTGAGGTGATCCCTAGGTGTGCCAACCAGTCATGCATGTGTACACAACAGGGACTGTGTGCAGGTGAACTCTTGTGGACACTCTTTAATTAAAAATAAAACAAAATAAATGTTTGAGCCTGGCATTCTGTGTGGTAGCTCTGTGGTTGGGATGCTTCTTCAGGGTCAACTGCATGGGAGTGTATTGTTAAAGCCCAAATCCAAATGTTTTCTATTTCATTGTATAGATTTATTTTTTTTTATGAGAGGAAAGCTGTATGCATCCTGTTAATTCACTGCTGCTATTCCTTCGTTGCGTCTGATCTGACTTGTGCCTCCTCAGCCCACAGTGAGATCTTTGGCAATAAAGGTTTTCTTGGCAAAGATGAGATCTTGTTTCTTGGGAATCAGGTCATTCAGATCAGTTAGGAAAGGGAACAACCCCAAGCTTTTGAGTTTGAGGAGTTCCTCCAAAAGTGACTGGTTTTCACTGGCTGATGTCTTAGCAGGGAAACCTGTGTTACTAAATCTGTCTTTTGGGTTTGGTAATCCTTGTGAGATCCTACTAGTCAACAAGGTTGGAGTTTGAAGAAAAACAGGCAATTAAGTAGGGAGGCATTAGTTTCATCTACCTACCACAAAGAGCTAGTTGATGTCCTCCCAGTAAATTACAGCTTGCAGGAGGTAGTGATTCATCTTTGGAAGCACAACAAATGGGAGATCACTTGTTTGGTGAAAGCAATATTCAGACCTGTTTGCGCACTTAATATTTTCCTGTAGAAACTCAGGAACAGAGTAGCGCATGGTGTTTCTCCTGAAGCCTACAGAGAACACTTTCAAAGGGAAACCAGAATGGCATGTTTCTCCTCCCTTTCCTTTGGTTGTAGCTATGCTTTTTCACACTAGCCTTGTGCTGCCACCAGTCTTTGTGTAGGCAGGTGGTCAAACAGATCAAGCGTGCAATGCCTTTGGAAAGATACCCTCCTTGCTACACTCCTGGCTGATTTTGCATAGAATAGTCCAGGTTGAAAGGGATCTCAAAAGATCACCTGGGGCAGCCTTTCATGGAAAGAGGAGCCTAGATGAGATTATATAGCACCCTGTCCAATCACATATTGAAAACTTCCAATGATGTGGATACTAACACATCCCTGGGGAAGATGTACCTTTTATTTGCATCACTTGCCTGATTTGCTGATGGAGCAGCTGCATGCACCCTCATCCTGGCACGTAGATGGGAGTGCAAAAGCATGTCGGCACAGCCCAGTGGTGGCACTGATTGTAGTAGTCCTAGTCCTCCTTCTGCTCTTGGCTCTGCCATGGATTTGCTGTGTGGCCTCAGGCAGGTGCTTTAATTCCATTGCAGGTATCCCCATGGGAATAGTGCTGGTGACCTCTGTGGCACACAGGGATGCATCAGGCACCGTAACGGTAATCCAGTAGGGCATATGCATTAAGAAGAGATGAGAGCTGAGTCCAGTTTGTTCATGAAATACTTGTTTGTTTCTCACCTCCTTCTGGCCCCAGGGCCATTGGAGAGCCTGTGTGTGTGAGCTATGTGCTAGCATTGCTTCCAGTGGAAGCACTGGTGAAACCTGGAGCAGCCTGGGCTGTGAATTACGTGCCTGTGTGGGATCTGAGGCTTGGGCTTTTGTTTGAATGGTGTACACTGGTGAGCAGGACATCACAGAAACCCTAAATGACTGTGACAGTAAGTGTGGCTGTTGTGAAAATAGCCACAACAAATTGGATTAAACTTAAGAGGAAACTGCTGTTATTCACTGCTGAGTGATGAACAAAGTGAATTTTGGCCTGTGAATATCATGATGTGATTTATTAGTAATCGCTTCCATAGTGTTTCTCATCTATAGATCTTAAATGGCAATTAGTATGAAGATGAGAAAGTGTTATTCTTGTTTTGTTGAGGCACAAAGACATCAAATGACCTGCTGCAGGGCATTTCATGAGTCAGTGGTAGGTTTGGGCATAATGCCTGCTTTGAGAAGGATAATTTTTGTATGATTGGTTGTGTCTGCCAGTGCCAGTTGTGTATGTGATTTGGTTAATAATTGTGAACATGACTTGAAATTTTATGGAGTTGTTCGCTGATGGTGAGTCGGAGTGTTGCTAGGACTTGCTGACAGTAGAGGTTAATTCATGCTAATCTGTAGGCTTGGTATAGTTTAAGCCAATTCATCTCAAGTAGCATATTATAAATTCCAATGTCCATTTCCATTGCTCTACTTAACAAATAGATACCTACCCTTTATAATGGGAAATACGAAAAACTCTGTAGGTGTCCTTGCTGTTGCTAATGTAGTCTGCTGCCTTCTCAAAGCACACAGCTTATAGTGGAGCTGGTTCTCCTCCTTGTCCGATTAAGCCAGATAATTAAATCTCTCTTTTTAGTCATAGCCTGCATTTTTAATCCTTCAACTGAGCTCAGCCTGCCAGATGAAGTTCTCTGCATTTCTCAGCACAGCAGATCCCTAGTAAACATGGCATTAAATCCAATCCCATGCTGCTTCTCTGTATTCATCTGTCTTTTTCTTGACCTGGTACTTTTATGCTGGGTGTTACCTGTGCTAATTGTTATTTTATTTAAATGCCGTATGCACTGTGGTTATACTTTTAGCTCAGAGTATAGGAAGGGAGTTTAAGTGTTACATTTAGTTAGATGTACTTGATGTTTAGACTACAAGCACAAAGATGTTTTGACTGAAGCTGCCTAGACCCACTTTGACAATCAAATAAAAAGCTGGAGGTTTTAGGAGTGAAATCGCAACATCTCTTCAGCAATACTAATCAGTTCCTCGCTTCTGTATTCATTGCATGTCTTTTGTTTGATGGTGCAAGCCTTTAAATCAGCTGAGTCTTACCTGAAGGATGTTTTGCTGTTGCTGAGTGTAGGGAATGATGTGACAAGGAACTAAGCTGAAGAACTTGCAGCTCTGTGGGGCTTTACATGGTGATGCTTGATGACTTTGATATACCAAACAAAATTTGAAGACACTGCAAATAATTCTTCATGAGTAAAGACATTACAGAAATCTCTTCCCATGTCAGTCTTTGCCTTGAACTCTGAAATGGAAATGGGGAAGAGTGAGAACTTCTGAACTGTTTCCTACTCCATTACCTGTAGCATCTCCTTATGGAAGCTGCTTTTGGAACTAGATTCAAATAGTTGTTTACTGATTTCATTTTCATCTGAATTTGCTGTGTGAGAGGGGCAAAGCTGTACATAAGAGACTACTTATCCAAGATACATGAAAAAATCTCGTGTGATATTTGGATTGTTTTCTAACACTTGAAAATGAGGGTTCAGATTCCTTAGTTCTTACTCAAGTTCTCTGCCTGGGTCAAATCAAGGTCATAAGTAAACAATGTTGGTAATGTTTTATTTCCATGTCTGTACGAAAGAGACAGTGCTGTCAGGAGGGCACGTTTTTGAGCAGGGTGGTTCTTTTTCTTGCATTGGATTGTTAAGGTGTAACCTTTGGTATTTGTATTGTTCCTGGAACATCTGGAGACCTTATCTGGAGTTACTGTTATTTGTGCTATGAAAATGCTTTGGTAGATGTGTGAATCCTCACATTAAGGCTGTGGGAAATCTACCTGTGGGTAAGTATTGCTGATCAATGATACTGAATCTGTGCACACCTCAATCACCATGCACTACCAATTTGATGAAGAACAGGCATGAGCATTTGTTAGACTCACCAGTGCACAGTTTACACTGGATTCATACCTATGCAGAAGGACAGATGATACCTCAAGTCATGGCCTTATGTCTGTCAGGATATAGCTAACCCTTCAGTTTTTCTTCTAGGGGTAAGAGTGGGGATGGGGGGTACAGAAAGGATGAACATTAACCTGGGAGGAGCTGCAGCAGCCCTTTGCATCGTGTGCTTGGTGTAATTTTAACCCCATTTTCTGGGATCCAAGACTGGATTTCCTTTCTTACTAAATGGTGACCTGAAGAGCAGAGTAAATTATGCTGTAGGCAAATCTATACACTTAGAGTGGGATTCTACCAAGCCAGCTTCAATACTGCAGCCTGCAACATAGGTCCATCTGTGGTCTCTATGTAACAGTGTTCCCAGCTTCCATTAGTGTCATCGGGAGCCCTTTTGGCACATGGGTATGACAATGGCTGTGATCAACGGCATTTGTATGTTATTTAGGTCTCATTGATTACTGTCTGTTCTGAAGACAGATTATTAATTAGCACAACAAATTGCTGTAAAGGGGGTGTGTAGGGAGTGGTGCTGTTATTGTCTGCTGTCACATCTGGAAGAGATTCAACAAGACATGCAGCTGTCTGCCATATAGTTAAGAATGCGGTCAGGTCAGTGGTACAGAGTGAGACTTCTTGCCTAGTAAAGAGAAGAAAATGAGCGTTTGGAGAAAGTAGAGATGTACAAATAAGAGAGACAAAAATCCCCCAGTTTTAGGACATTGCACCAAATGGGCAGTGCTGTTAAAGCAAGAGTTGGCTCTCCTGTTATGTGTATTGGGAGACAGCTTTCAATCAACTGCATTGGGATCTCATACCCTTCCTTTCCAGGGTTTTGGTTTGTTTTTTTTTTTTCTTTAAAAGGAATGCTGTCCTCTCCCTCTCCATTTATTAACTGTTTTCTGTGAGGAAAAACCTCCTCCATGCAGATCAGTAGCTCAAAAAAAAATAAATCTCTGCCAAACCATAGTGTTAAGAGATTGGATGCTGTGGATTTGTTTTTGCTTCCCACTTCTGGTGATTTCAGGGCTTCTGCAGGCTGGGGGCTACAGCTTGATGATACCACAGTTTTCCAGCCAAGGGAACACCTTATGCTTGGTTGTTGTAGGATACAGGGAGGAAGGCACCTGACAAAGGTTTGTGAGGCGCTGCCTAGAAGTGATGCTGCACCAGCAAGGTGTTATTTGGGTTACAGAAATGCAAATCGTTCTTGTTGGGCTGTCCTGTGGAGGAGAGAGAAGACAGGGAAGTCCACAGAGGCTTTTTTTCCTGTATTTTCTGCAAGAGAAGGGCAGACATGAAGCACAGCTGGGCCTAATGTGATCCTGAGCTGAACTTAGCAACTTTCCCCTAGGTCTGCAGCAGGCTGACCAAAGCTCTGCTCTCGATTTGCCTGAAATCAGGGTGTGTCATTGATTTGTTCTGGATAGCGGCAGTCTCTCTAACTTCATTGCAGCTTTTAAGAAAGGGGAGAAGGGTGTTTTTCATCCATTGCAAAAAATGTGTTGACTGTATGATAACTGAATATCCTTCCCTGATTTTTGTTGAGAAGGCTAATCTGACTTTTCATTAGTTAGGCACTAGTAACTTTCTCTCCTTTTATTCCTCCACAGGTCCTGATTTTACACAATGAGAGCTCAAATGTAGTTCTAAGTTTTAGAGCTAAAATTCTGCCATTTCAGTTATACAGATGCTGTTCATGTCATGCTACAAAGAAAATGCAAGAATTCAAGTGTGTCCCTGTAGTTACTAATCGTTTGCTATTGTGGATTAAATTGGAGGGAGGAGGAAAAGCCAAACTGAGACGGAGGATGATCAAAAGTCCAAAAGGTCTCAGAAGCCCGTGTGCCTAGGAGAGTTAAAAATGGGACATCGATGTCAAAGTGACTTTGGTGCTTTCAGATGTGCCATCCCCAGAGTTCAAAGGACCCTGGATCCGCAGATGAAGCAGACTGAACCTGGGAATGGTGTGGGTGGGAAGCAGTTTATAACTGTAGATTGCATTACAATAACGACGAGAAAATTGACAATTAAAGTCATGGCAATTGAGCTAAAAGATGAGGATGTTTGGGCATAATCACTTCTGTGATGTTGCTGCCTAGAGGCAGGGACTTGTAAACCGATCTTTCCAATACAGGGATTATAGCTGAAGAAGGAGTGCTGGGTTTAAAGAAAGAAAAGTTTAAAGCTGTCATATAGTGGTTTCCACTCAGATGAAAAAGCAGAGGATTATAAAGCTTTTGTGAAAAATAATAGAGAAGAGAATAGCAT
Source organism: Tapera naevia (assembly GCA_033556795.1). Classification (NCBI taxonomy): domain Eukaryota; kingdom Metazoa; phylum Chordata; class Aves; order Cuculiformes; family Neomorphidae; genus Tapera; species Tapera naevia. The sequence continues at coordinate 941,654 of JAUMJJ010000092.1, read as the reverse complement.
TATTAGAGGACTGACAATGGAAAAGTCACTTTTGGGGAAAAAAAAGCTCTTGGGACTTGCATTAAAAGGATGGTTCCCCACAAAGTATGGGGTGAGGCGAGATCCCGAAAAGCATGGCAGGTAGCTCTCAGAGCTATGCATCTCTGAGATTTTCCTCCTGAGAGAGGTTTTCTCAGCTAAAGCGGTGGCTGTGCCATGGTGTGGGGCTACTCACAAAAGCCCATGCAGCAGTGTGGCTCCTCGAGGCTTAGTCTGAAACCAGGCACTTTATGCACTTCATGGTTTGGGGTTTTTTCATTAATTGTGTTTTGATCCTCACACTCTATGCAAAAAGGTCTCTCCTTGCACCCTTCTCGAGGTTTGGAGGTATTTTTTTGGCATCTGGAGGGGAGGCCGGTCTGCCTTGGGGTGGGTGCTGGGGACAGGAGACTTGTGGCTGGAGGGCAGAAGCGAGAAAATGGAATGGAGAATATGGAAACTCAGAGGTGTTTGAAGAATGAGGGGAAATAACGTTGTTTTCTCCGTATTCCCCCTGATGGTGCTTCAATCCAGCAGGTCAGGAAAGGACTTCAATGCTCTTTTCAGACCCTGTCTGTGCTCCTTTGCATTGAATTTAGTGTGCTGTAAAGTGCTAGCCAAGTAGCAAGGTGCTTAAGTGAGACAGGGAAACTCAGATTTGTTTCCTCACCCTTAGGGGGCTTTTATATGTGATTACCCAGGATCATTTGGGGCCTGACTTTCTAAAAATCGATGGTATTGAGGCATTTCGAAGTTTTTCAGTGTTGCGCTGCTTTGGGTCTCTCTGCCAGAGTAGCCTGTGTTTGACTTGGATCAAAACACGAAGCAGTGTCGGAGGCTCCACTACTCCCCAATGAAGGCTGATGTATTTAGTCATGGTAACTGTAAAACATCTCAGTTTTGTGATTAAATTTGATTTCTGTTTATGGTAGGATTTCAAAATACTGTCTTTGTGAAAACAGCTTCTTTCAGGAATGCGTGGGCCTTCAGAAATAAGGATTTAAGGGTGACTGTAAAGCATTGTGAACTGGAAGGGTAACAGCTATAAGTATTGTTACAGAAGGAAGTGTTTTTTCACTAACTGGCAGAAGTGGTTTCAATGAGATAAAGCTGGGTCAGCCTACTGCTTAGCACATGTGAGGCTGAGCTGTAACCCCTGGTGTAAAGCAGGTACATGTGCACATCTAGTTTTGAGATGCAAAACTAGAAGCTGGTGCTTTGCTAAGTTTTTTCGCAGTGCATACTGAATTACTGAGGGGTCATGTAAACCTGTGCAAAGGCTGTGTGAAAAGAGAGGGGCATCGCTCAAGGACCTGAGCTAGCCAGCATTGCCAAGTGCTGCTATTTCTGAAGATGCTGGAGTCACTGGGAGTTTGCAGAGGCTGTACTGAGCACAGTCAGGTTACCAGGTGAGTGTGGCAGTCCTGCCCAGCCAACAGCCATCGGAACCCACAGGATGCTCTCTGAGTTCATATGGCACAGGTTGCTAAAATCTTTGACGATACAGGAACAGTTGGTTCTTGCCTTTGTGCTGCTGGCAGGGAAGCCGCAATGGTGACCTGAGCAAACATGCACCCTGTGCTTTTCCTCAGGCTGGGGATCACTGCTGTGCAGCCAGCTGTGGAGGTTTGCTTTGTATTTGGCTTTTAAAATTCAAATGCTTTGGACAGAAACATTATAGCACAAGTCTGAATCTCTGAGGACATTAGTCTATTGAGACACTTGGCAGGAGTGCAGAATATCTGAATGTGGAGTCACTTGCTTTTTAATTTTCTAAACCCTTGTGTAAACACATTGTTTGAATCTTTGGGAGTCAATTGCTTAACTTTTCTCTCTACAGTTTGAAAAACAACAACAAAAAAGCTCAATGGGAAAAAGAAACAAAATGCTACTTATTTTCCTGGTGTGTCCTTGTAACACTTTCCAAATGTAAAAGCCTCTTAAGATATGGAAAAGTAGCAATACTATTTGTACTGCCTTTATGAAAAGACTGATCAAAGGAGCACAAACTCTGCTTGGCTGTATTTAGCATCGATGACTGCATTAATGTCAGGGTGCTTATTATTTTATTGAATTCAAAAGTTGTGGGCTCTGCAAAGAGTAAAGCCATCTGAGGCTTTGGTGTGTGCTCGATTTATATCGTGTTATGTGCCATGCTATCACAACACATTTTGTGCTCTGATGACTGCATTGCTTTGTCAGTTATTTGAAAAGTCTACTTTGTGTTTGGGACTTGTCTGTCTTTATTTTTGTTCTTTTTCTTTTTTTTTTTTAAATTTTTTTTTTAGCCCTTCTGAAGGGTGTTGGGAATTCGGAAGGTTTGACCTTGCTGGGACTGCCTGAGTTTTCCTCCTCAGGGGTGAGCTAATCCCAGCTGCATTCAGCTGAGCAGCCAGTATTCCTGATGGCACAGGTGGAAAGGGGTTAAAAGGCATTCATGTGCCCTGACTCATCATGCCCAGCTGCTATGGTCAGGCAGTTTTCTTGGCAACTAAGGAGGCTGTGAATAGTCCAAGAGAAAACAGACCCACGAAAAAGCCTGGACAGATGAGGTGAGGGCAGTTGCTGCTGATTCTCATGGAAGCATTACACTTTATGCCAAAATGTTTTGATGTTGTGTACATGTGGGCCAGAGCGTGGGGTCAGTGTCCCTCTGCCTAGGGGTGGGGAGAGAGGAGGATGCAGCAGTAGTGATTGGATGGGTAATTTAAAAGGTTATCACTAAAATGGGAGTATGCCAACAAACTGCAGCTGGTTAAAGCCTGACTTCAAGAGACTGATCATATCAAATCCTAGACCAGAAACCTCATTATAAAGCTTTCCAGGGGTTTGTATCTGTGCTATTGTCTCTGTATATGTGGTAGGGACATGGCTTTTGTTCTGTCCTGTAAGCAATGGCTGTGAATGGAATGGGCAGCACTGTCCAGCTCTGAATACCGCTGGCGTGGGACAGCAGCCTTTTGACATGGCATAGTTCAGCATTTTGTTGTTGAAATTTCTCCTTTTGTAACTGCTGGTCACGTTGGTGGTGAAAGCAATGCTGCTTTCAAAGCAGAAAAAAGCAATTCTTATGTGCTAGGCAAGTTTGAAATAGTTGGGTTTTCCCACATTCTCTGGACTTTAGAGATTGGCTGTGATTTCTCTCCCCTCAGATGGTCACATTTCTCACTTTATGAATCAGGTATTGTTTTCAATACCTTCATTTAGTTACTAGGGAGGGTGATTTTTTTTCCTTTCCTTTAACCCTCTTTTGCATCATCATAGTGTGGCCTTTTCACCTGCTTGGAAGTAAAGATGATGATTGGACCTGATGATCTTAGAGGTCTTTTTCAACCTTAATGATTCTATGATTCTACGACATGTGAGCCTGGAAATTAAAGGTGATTGATTCTTTCCTAGTCCCTACTTGTCTCAAGAACATTTCAATGAATGAGGGGAAACTCAAACCCACTCGCTTTCCTCAGTCTATCAACACAAAACCCCTTCCCTGTCTGTCTGGGAGCCTTGGTGAGATGATTTCGAGGTGGTTAAGGGCTGCTCATTTTCCAAACATGAAAATGGTTGTTCTGAGGAGGTGTTTCCAGAAACAGTTCATGTAACATGAAAGGTATGGATTTTTTCTTGTTTGCTTGGGAGCAGAGTTGGCAGTAAGGACCCCAGTGGAACCGCATACGTCCCTGCAATTTTTTTGTGTCACATCTCTGCAGTGGCCCTTTGGGACCAGAGCGTGTCATGGTGCCATGCTCACATCTTGCTTGCTCTCCACAAGGGCATTAAAGGGCAGCCGTGGGAGCTGCAGGTCCTGCTCCAGGTGCTCCTCAGGCAGTGTTGAAGCTGCAAGCTGGAGCTGAATTTCAGGGGTGCAGGTTGTGCATGGTCCTGATTGCAGTAGTGTGGAGCTGAGCCTTGACCTTGATATCTGCAGTTGGGCACTCAGCAGCAAGTGCCCATAGGGCTCTGGTTTTCCAGTTACATTGTTCTTGCACTGCTTGGTGTAAGATAGGGGTGTCAAACTCATGGCTCCCACCATTCTCCTGCTCCTGCAGCATTACAAACAGTGCACACATGACCTACACTCCAGCAGGAATGCAGGGGTAAGGAGATCGGTGCTGCCACTGCGTTCAAACAAGGTCCTGGCCTGGGTAAAATAAGGTGGAGGACCAGATTCGGCCTGCAGGCTGTGTGTTTGACACCCGTGATGTAAGAGATTAATTCACTGTTGGTGCTGTGAGGTTGTGATTTGGATTAATTTATTTCATATTGAACTTAACTGCTCTCTGTCATGCACTTTTTTAACCAGCAGTGAGAAACCTTTGTGATGTGGGTGCCAGGGATGTTTTAGCAGACGTTGAATAGTGTGTAACAGGGCACGATGGTATGAGCAGGGAGACCTTTGCCAGATTCTTACTTCCACTGAGTTTCCACTGCAGGCTTTACCAGCTTGTTTGGGGATGAAATGTAGGGTCTGGCACTCCAGTCTGCAGGGGTCATTGACCCCTCTTGGAGGTGTCATTGATGATTTAGAGCAAGCATTCAACCATAGTCATCATTTCCATAGTTTAAGGACCTACTTTTTGAAACCTTTGTGATGGGATCAGTAAGTTTACTTAAGAAATTAGTAAACTGAGTAGATTATTAAGTCAATAAATCTAATAGGGGATTTAGGGTCTTCCCTCCCTTCACTGAATATGATTATGTATGAGTTTAAACTGCCAAGTTTGGACTTGTATCCAGACCACTGCTTCAAGCCTTATGTCCTGGCTTTTAGCTTCTGGTTCGGATCCAATACATTACAATTAATATATGTATATTGGAAAGGATAAGTAGACCTTAAAATATGGTAGATATTGGTGAGACATCGGTGTGTTCTGTTAACTCTGTTTCACATATATGCTTAGAGATCTCAATTTTTAGATTAAATTTAGTAAACCAGAGAAGATGACAAACTTTCATGTGTAGTAAATGGACTTTGTGACCCATTTCAGAGAGAGCTGTCAATTTATGCTGGGGACTACTGGGCAGTACTGCTGAGAACCCCTCTTTGTCTTCCCGTCCAAAGAACTGACTTCAGAGGATGTAGAAAGAAAGGAAGAAGAATGTATTAATTAAATTGAAACGCGAAACTGAAACGACACAAAATATATCAATAAATTTGGTGTAATAGCCATTTTTCTTTATAGAAGTTCAACTATTAGATAAGTCAGCAGATTGTTGCTTTGCTGAAGGCACGTCTCTCTAGGTGGTAAATTTGTCCTCTGTCCCTCCAGGGTTTATGTCTTTTTTTTTTTTTTTTGGTCTCTCGGATGGTGAAAGTAAAGTAATCCCTCTGAATAACTGAATTTTGCCTCTAGCGACTCTTCTAAGGCACTGGCTTTAAGCATGGTCCGAAGCTAATTAAATCAAAGAGTATTGATCAAATAGTTGGCTTCATGCTTGGCTTTGTGTTCTCACTTGAACAAGGAGCTGCCTTGCTTTCCCTGATGCCTGCTTAATGTATTTAGGAGAAACAGAGAAAGAAAGAAAGAAGAGCCTTTTCCTCTCTTCCCTTACAAAAATGTGAGAATGTTGGGGGCATTGAGAGGAAAAAAGTTTGGAGAAGAAGGGTAGCCTCTAAACTGGAACATAGTGCTGGGATTTTCAAGGGGTGGGGACATGTAGAAAGCTGACGTCTTCCTCTCCTCTTCATCAGCACATTTTTATGCAGTCCTTGCCAAAAACTTCCCCAATGTGAGGGGCTTTAGTCAGAGTCACTACAGGGGCTTTGTGAGGCCAGTGCTGCCCCTTGTCCCCTCTTGCCTTCTGGTGACACAGGCAGCTCGGGCCAGCTCTTCTCGTGGGAACATGTATTGTCTTGCCTGAAAATGCAGTGACTGCGTTAGAAGAGCTATGTCAAATGAAACTTGAGTTTGTAAAAAACATGATGAAATGACAAATCTGGTATTGGCTCAGTCCCATCAGGGTGATAAAAAGCTTTGTCTTTTACTGAACGGATATACACATTTTATGTATGTAAAGCATAGGTGCAAAATCTAGTAGGATACAACAGAGTGAATCGCTCTTTCGGAGTTTGCTAACCATTTAGTTGGATTTTTAACTGTCCTATAACTTTTATTAATATCGAAATTGTTGTCCTGCATTAAATGCCTAGTCTTAACATCCTCTAGTGCGGCAGATAAGGCATGGACCTCGATGCAGGTTCAAAATAAAGTCCAAATTGGAATCATTTATTTGTAACACGGATTGCTCTTTTATAACAATCTTTTTGCAAAGTCATTGTCCATGCGCCAATTTAACATTGGCGATTGGGTTAAAACACTTGTGCACTGTGCATTGTGCTGTTTCTTAATTGGTAGCATAAGTTATGTTTTTATTTAACGAATCCCTCCTGATAAAATGCTGGGGGCTTTCCACTACTTCAAGGTTAGCCAGTTCTCAGCTCATTATCAAGCCCTGTCAAGACCTTTGTGCTATTCTTTGTGTTACTTCCTAGGCTTTAACCCTACACTCTAGTATCTTAGATTTAGCAGCTATTCCATTATGCGTCTCCAGACCCAAGACTTTGATTTAGCACTTGAACTGATAGATAACAAAAAAAACACCTCCCCGGCACATCACAGAATTTTGTTTATTAATATTATATAGGGTTTGCTTCTAATATATTTTACATATGTGTGAGTGCTGTAGTATTTCAGTCATGTTTATGACTTCATCCTGGTCTAATACATGAAACAGATGGTACTTTTATGGCATCCAGATGAGCAGAGTTTGTGCATTGTATCTGTGTGTGTTTGGTGTGACAGCAAATATCCCAGCCAAAGAAAAATTGTTAATGGAAGAGTAAGTGCTACCGTAAGTAAAGGCTGTGTCAGATGAATTTTAAGGCGTTGTGTACAACAAATGAAGTTGTTCATAGTGCCTCGGCATCAACGTGGCACCACATAAAAAGGAGAAGATCAACAGGTGTCTGACCTGTGGTTCTGTTTTTCTGTTTTTTGGTTTTTAATACTTTAGTCCTAATGTGCTGAGGGTGGATGGTCATCATTGTCATGGAAACAGGGCATGATGGTGATTAAGATGGATGTGGATCTTTTGTTTCTGGGGTGCTAGTGGCTGCTAAAGTGTCTGTTATTGCTGTTCTCACTGGCAATTTGTTGAGATTATCTGCTATGTGCGACTTCCATGAGCACAGCAAATGTAGACCATGTGTATGGCTTTTTCTTCTCTGAGTAAATGCCAACAAACAGGATCCATTAATTGTCTTTATCATTGAACACAGGGGCCTCTAGGTAAGGTTAAGGGCGGGTATTTCTGTCCACCCGAAAGTTAGTATTGTGATGAATTGCTTTAGTTTGGGGCAGGGAACAGGAAATAAAAAAGCCACTTTGCTGCAGAACATTATATTTTAGTAAGAAGTGTGCAACCCAGAAGTCTCTGGGGCAGTTGTTGCTCTGCTGGATGTCAATATTAAGGATGCCTGTCCTGGCTGGCAGTGAGGACAGTCTTGTGCCTCTTGGTGAATGGGCGCGTGTCTGGAAAAAAGACCCTGTGTGCTTCTTGGCAAAGCTTCCCAAAGGGCTGTGAAGAAGCGGCCATGGCTCTGAGCCATCACTGCATTCCAAGGAAATCCTAGTGTTGCAGGGCAGGTTGGCAAAGTGCCCATTGATTTTTGGGGAGGGTGAGAGGTTGTCAAGGATTTGGTGCTGGAGATTTGGGTGGATAGTACAGCGCTAGGGCTGCTGTAGGGTTGCAGTGGCTCTTCTGGGAAGACTGAAAATAGCACTAGATTTAAGTGCCATGGCAGAGTTGCTTGGCATATACTTGACAGCTAATATTTCTCTGGCATGACATGTGGGCTGTCAAATGCCCTTCTGCATTGTCAGAGGAACAGAAATCCCTGCCACGGGGATGTGATCGAGCCTCCCTCTTGTCCAACAAAGGAATTCTTGTCGCTAAACAAAAGGCTTTCTTAAGGAATATATAGATGCCCAGAGTCTGAATTCAGTTTCTTTCCATGGGATGAGTCACTGCAGTGGTTTTTAATAGGGCCCCTCTGGCTTTATGTGGCTGCTGCTCAGATTAAACTCTGATCCAGCATGAGAAATAAGATTCAGTAGTTGTTTGTGCTCTGATGCTGTCCTGCTACTTGCAGAGAGTTGCTGGTTGAGTCTGCTTCTGGCTTTTTCTGTGCAGGTATCAGGTACAAAATACATCACAGAGCATCCTCCTTTTGGGTTATAGTGACTGCTTGTGCGTGTTACTACTTGTTATTTTTAAGCAGACATCCAATACCTGCTATCTTGTTAGTTGTGCTTCATTTAATTGAATTCAGTCTTATGTGAGAACATGCTGACAAGTCAAATCAATACCTTCAGTTTTGTTTAGCAAGGGGAGGGGAAGGATATTACTGATATCACCTGTTATAAGCTAATAATGAAGTAGTTGTGAGGATCTGTAATAAGAATTTTTAGTTCCCCCCCCCCACCTTAGTTGGGACTTGCCTCTTTTTTCCTGGAATCACTGCTGGATTCTGCTTTGAAATTTAGAAACATGACTTGTTAACACCTTTGAACCTGGAGATGGCAATTCCCTTGGGGAGGGAAGAGAGTTGGAAGAGCTGGAAGAGCTTGTGGAAGAGCTGGGGTGTTGTGGGTGAGGCAGGGGATGGAGGAGGAGAGGAAGAGTGAGCTGGTTTGGAGGGAGCGGCACTGAGCCCTTGGATGCATACCTGCTGGTCTGTGCTGTAAGTAAACCTTCACATAAAGCAGATGAATGAAGTCAGAAGGGGAAGGGAAATTTCTTTTCCTGTAATGCTGTTGCCTTTGATTTTCTTATAAGTAGAAAAAGCTTGTCTGCTGCATAAACCTGCTCCGTAAGAAGCAGGGATGGGTTGAAACTCTTTGACTTAAAATGTGTGAGCCTTGCAGTCTGCTGCTCTGGGATCTGCATATCTTAGAAGCGGGGGGAGTGGGTTGTAAACTTTGTTTTGCTTGGCAGCCTATCCGCATCTATGCGGGAGGGTTTGCCTCTGGCTAGCATGCCCTTTACATTTAATTAAGCAACCCCTCCTTGTCCTGTAGAAGCTTATCTGAAACAGCTGTAGGGACTCATCTGTAGTACAGACAATGTTTTTTTTACCACCTTTATTTTTTTACTGCAGCTTTTGTTTTTGTTTTCAGTGTCTTCTCTTGTGTGTCTGTCTTTCATCCCCTAGTGATATCTCTCACTGTTGAATATTCAAACTCTTGATCTGCACATAGGCTAAAAATTGTTATTGCTTTGAACTCACAAATCAAGTGAATGAATTCCCACATCCACTGCAGGAAAGGAAAATATTCAGTTTGAAATATAATTTGGAGCCTATAGGAAAATGCATCTGATGAAGTTTGTGCTAACTCTATAGCTTTGGTACCAAAGCACCAGCTCTGTTATTATCAAGAGTATTGCATGTAAGCTCTGTATTTTAATAGTAACTCACTATGGCTAATTAGTTTGAGAACTCTTTGAAGAAGCTGATGTACTGACTAAATAAGCTTTTATTTTTCAAAGCAAGTAAAGGCATTCTTAATTTACAGAGCAGATAGCTGGAGAGCTGCCTTCAGTTTGCATGCTAGGAGACAGTGTGAAGCCCGAGCACGCTTGCAGTCAAGTTTACTCCAATACTGTCTGCTAGGAATGGTGTTAGTGTGCTCGAGGGAGGTTTCTGGGTCTGTGGCACAGTAGCACAGCATAAATTTGTGCCACTGGACTTGATGTGCCCAGGAGGAGGATGTCACGTAATGAATGCTCCTGCCCCATTGAAATTAGTGACAGTGTTACCAATGTCTTCGCTGTTTGCAGGCAGGGTCAATCCAATAATGAAGAGCAGCTTTGGGTTTCTAACCAGATGACATGGTTAATCCTGAAGCATGTATAAAGCAGCCATAGTTATTAGGAGATTTGTGGCTTTGAAAGTTCGGATTCCCTTAGTGCAGTTTGTTAATGGCAAGGATTTGCAGTAAGTGAATAATAGATGAAAATCATCAAAGGGCTTACAGGGGATTTCTTGTGACGTGCTGCTGGTCTGTTTTATGCCGGAGCTGGAGATTTCTGGGTGTGTCCTAAAAGTAAAAATAAAAAAAAAGAGGGGTGGGCAAGAAAGGAGGACAATGGTTCCATATTTTGTGTCACCCTGGGTGGCAGAGTGGGTGGTGTAATATACTGGGAACTACAGACACAGTACAGAGCAATGCGTGCTTGTTTTCCCTGGCTTTGATTTTCTTGTGTTCTGGCAGTGTCCTTGGCAATGAGCAGACCCATCATAGCACCTGGGGCTGGTAGGTGGAGGAGAAAAGGCCATCTTCTCTTCTGCACCATGCCAGGTGAGCAGGCTGTTGCTGCACCTCTTTAGCATCCTGCATGGCTCTTTGCTGGGGCACACACTCTACTTTGCTCCTGGTGGTGTTTTCACCTGCAAAGGCTGGAGGTTACTTGCTCCTGAGACCACAGCACCAAGCATTTCTGCAACTGAGAACTGACTAGCGGCAGCCCCGATAGACTCTGTAATTCTGTGTGGTGGGATCCTTTATCCAACATGCCCCTTCTGTGAGACCTGCTACTCTTAACAGGAGGGTACCCCAAGGTTTGTGCCAGGGACTCCTCTCAACAGAGGCGGTATGCATTGATGCATGCCCTTACCTGTGTCTGTGTTCACAGATTCAGTCCTGACCAGTCGCTGAGCTGGGGTACCCACAGCCAACTTTTGGGTGGCAGCATCAGCCTCTGCTTGGAGGCTAGGTCAGGGCTGCAAGAAGCGCTCTCCTAGGCTTCTGCAGAGGAGAAATCAATGAATAAACATCATTGTTGACATGGTGTGATGGAGGTATGAGGGGTCTTGGGGACACTCTTAGGCAGAAAAGTTGTAGGGTGGTATTTTTGTCTCTGCTCCCTTGTCCCATGTTGGATGGCACCCGTGTTAAGTTTGGCAACATCTGATGAAGCTGCAACTTGGGTTGAATCCTGAAAAGTTTTGGCTGCAGCAACAGCAGCTTGGGGGTACTGATTTGCTGCTAGGAAAGGCTGGTTATGTGGAATTGCATCTGCTATCTGGACTGTTAAGATAATGTTTGCTTTCAGGGCGGCTGCTAAGGCTGTCCTTCCCACCCAGGGTAGTTTCTGGAGTTGCAACCCCTCTTGTGGCCTGCTGGAGAGATGCTCCTATCTTCTCTTGCTGGTGGATTGGTTACAGCAGGCTGCAAAATCTGTGTTAAATCCAGACACTTCACTGTGAGCAAAGCATTGGTTGGCAAGTTGAAATTATGTGCAAGCTCTAATCCATTGACCGTCTGGAGGAAGGCATGTCTGTGTTGTTCACATTGCAAAACCAAGTGAAAGATAGGAAATATTTATGGTGCTACCATGTGTGTGTGTTAATTTTTCTTCCTTTTGGCCTTGTCCTAGATTGCTATGGTAAAAACGGAAAGTGAGGGTTTAATTAGAAGCTGGTTTATAAATGTGAGCATCCTCAGAAAGTGGCAAACGTGCTACAGAAAGGCACATATATATCTGGCATTGCCCAGCTGCTGCCTTTGCAAACTGTTTTGTTGCAGAGTTCAGTCTGGAATTTCTAAATTTACTTGAACAATGTGGTTTGGGGGCACGCAGTGTTGTTGGGGGTATCTTCCTAGTGGGTGTTGTCATCTGGCCGGGGGTGATTTTTCTCCACCTAGGGTGGTGCCAGCCTCAGCAAGTTGGTAGCTCCTTGTGTTTTGGTGGTGATCTGTCTCTGCCTGGGAATCCTGAGCATCCGTGAGTGAAGTGCTTGAATTCAAAGCAATGCACTTGCCTGGGCAAAAATAACCCCAACCCCGTCGCCAAGGAGCTCGAATGAGAAATGTTTGTGCTCACGGGGAATTGTAAATGTGAATGAGTATGAGCACGGTTTGCTTGTTTTAGAGAGGGTGAGTCCTTTAATCTGGCTAAATGTCAGGAATATCGAAGATATATTTAGGTGGTGGGAGAGGAAGGGTTTGGTGTGACTGACGGAAACTGTTGGGCAAGAGAGACGGTGCTTTGTGCAGAGTTATTATGGTTAGAAGCCTGTCGCAGCATGCAGAGGAAGCACGGTTCAGCAAGCCCATAGTCAAAGCCGAAAGCCGTTCATCCCTGGGATTTACTGTATGCAGAGCCTGTTGTCATGGCCAAGAACAAAGTAGCAATGTTAAATAGCTAAGTAAACCTCCTGTCCCCACAAGCGATGATCCTCAAAAGAAAAAAGTGTCCTTTGGGAGAGTGGCTGCAAAAGAAATGAAGTGCTGACAGCCTCAATGGGAGGAGCAGGGGGCTGGAGGGTGGGTTGGCTTGGTCTCATGGGTGGTGATGGGGCATGAGGAGGGCCTTGATGCAATGATCACACTTGTGGAAAACTACTTTTCCTCTTCTTCCTCAGGCTTCCTGCAATCTGAAAGTCACAAAAAGTAATACATGTGGGGATGAATTTGTGTATATGAATTTACACTTTTTTTTTTTTAGGGTCTTTTCATGGCATAGACGGATCACACTTTCAGGCTTTTCCCCTGCTCTCACAGAGAGTTAGAGTTTCTTTTTTGGTGTTAGTAGAGGGCTGAATTTCTCATTTCAAATACATGTTTTCTCCTTTGTGAGCTTCTTGGTTGAATCACAAGATCTGTGGATGCTGAATGACAGGCATTGCTACCCCTTGGTAAGGAGGGAGCTACTGATAAAGTGGCTACTGTTTTTAGTATTAGGTAAAATCCTGGAAAATACCCAAAACCAATCGATCTTTTGAAGGCAAATAGCCCTTCCTGCTAAAATTGGTACGTTCAAATAAATCTGAATGCCATGAATTTGTTTCTTCCCTGTCTGCTCCCTGGCTCTTGCAGGATTATTTGAAGCCTGGCCTCTCCCTGTTAATAGGGCTCCTCTCAGGAGCTCAAATAAGCTTGCAAAAACATTGGAAATAAGCCTCTTCTACCCCTGCATACTGCTTCCTGCTGTAAAATAGACTTGATTAAGTTTTCTGGCTCTCCCTTTCATTGCTCACAGGAATTGAAACCCTTTCCTTCTCAGTGGGAGGGGATACTTTGGGAATTGCAGCTAATGTTGAAACCTAAAGAATGTGGTTTACCAAAACCAAGTTGCCGAGATTTCTTTTCTTTTTCCTCCTTGAAGTGTAATTTTAAAACTTCACTGCTGGAATAATATCTCTTTCAGTGGAATATGGGGTTTTTTTCTCCTCCCTTTTGGGCATTTGTGGTTAATTCCTGCCTAGGGAAAATATAGCAAGATTTATCCCAAAGGGGTGACCTCACTGCACAGGAGTAGCCTGGGTGTGAGTGGGGACGGAAAGACATACTGGTGTTAGGTGGAAGTAAGGGGCTCCCCTCATCCTTGTGGCTCTGGGCGGGGGAGGAGAGGCATTGAGGGCTATATTAGCGGCAGGGGGCTGGCTTGGGCACAGAGCATCTGGCCCAGTCCCTGGGGACAGGAGCTCCCTGGCCAGGTCAGCCTGCCAGAGTGTCCGTATGGCTCTTGAGTCAGAGCAAGCAAGCCCTACCACTAGCACTGTCATGTGCTGCCGCACTGGTGCTGGCTTGAGGCACAGTCCAGCACCTGTGGGCTCACAGATCTCCCACTAGCAAGCATTGCACCATGGCATCATCACATCCAACTGTGGAGTTTCTTCTGGTACCATCCCTGCCTGCTACCTCTCTACAGAAATCCTGGATTATGATAAAGTATATCTCCCATGCTGAACTTCACATTCAATTTTGAGTACAACCATTTCTTTCAGGTTAAATCTACTCTCGGATGTCATTTGCTGCCTGATGTGATTGGAAAACAGCGTCACAATTACATAAATGATTTGCAGGGAGGAAGCAGGAAGGATGCGAGCAGGATGCTTAGAAAGAAGTTGTTTTAGGGAAGTGATCCTAAAATAACCTGTACGAAAGTTGGAAAGCCCTGGGAATAGAGTGGTGAGGTGTGAAACACAATGGCAAGACTTATGCACTCGGGGTGAAGTGAGAGAAGCATTGCATGCTGTATATACCTTGTATATGGGTCACACATGGATGGCTTTTGACCTCTTCCTTATTTCTTAATGTGAGGCACGTGTGCTTTCCGGTTGATTTATTTCATGTTTTGCAAATGTGAACCTGTTTGCGCTTCCTGGTATGGAGCAAGTCTTATGCCTCAGGAGGATCAATGTGGAGAAGAAAAGTCACTGCCATGGGAGGCTGAAGATTTTCAGATAGCAGTTAATGCAAATTGATCTGCAATAAAGTAAAATCTTTATTTTGACATTTCTTTCAGTTTAAAAGTCAGAGTTCCAGCACCTCTCTATTCATGTTTGAGATTTGTTATCTAATCCAGAAATACTGTTTTTAAAAAAAGCCAAACATCTCTGCAGTTAACAGTAGCAGTGGGATAGTACAGATTAATGTAATGCAATACTGCAAAAAGTAAACAGGAATTTATTTGTATTCCAATGTGCGTGCTGGGCATGCTCTGCAAGCAAGTCCTATCTGGTTGGGTCTTTACACTTCTTGTGAACCATAAAATCATGCATAGACCTAAGAGGTGATAGCCTTGGTCATTGCAACCTTCCTTCGGGTGAATACATTGGGGAATACTCTTGTTGAGGGGCTTGGAGCAATTGCCTCATCTCTGTGTTAGGCAGTAGCATACCAAAAAGAGGAGGAAATCTGTAGGATGGAACTATTGAATTGAGACCTGACCTCCTCACTGTGGTTATTTTTGGAGTTAGTTTGCATTAGCCCTAGCGAGGTCCCATAGACTGAATGCTGATGGGCATTCAGCTGGAGCATAACCAGATCAAGACATTTTGAAAAAATACATTTGGTAAAAATGGAGCAAGAGAGAAGTGTCTCTGTCGTTGGCAGTGGCAATGTTTGGATATAGGTGTGGATTTAGGGGTGGGGCTACACTTATTCACCCCTGTGTTGCAGCTGCATTACCAAGCAGCATGAAGTAACTTGAGTGTGTCTAGCCTTCTCCTGCCCTCCGGGCTCCAAGAAAATAGCAAATAGTTGCCTTCTTTGTCAAAAGCATAGAGGAGGTGTACAACTTGACCTCCCTCCAAATTCTCAAGAAGAGAGCAATTGCACAGAGAACAATTAGGAATGAAGAGAAGTTGTGTAGGGCACTCAACAAAAATATTCCGGTACTTGTATTGCCCAGAGCTTCAAGAGCACAAGTGTCTTCAGAAAGACAGAAAATCATCATGGTCAGGGAGACCCACTGCATCTGAATAGCAGTAACACAGCATGGATCAAGGAGTAATTGCAGGTGCTAGTGCACTGTTGTAACTTGGTAGCATTTTGGCCCGTTGCAGCAAAAGTAGAAAGCTAGTATTTATCATTTTTGAAATGATAGCTGACGATTCCAAATTACTCAGTTGTCTCTGTCTCATAACTGGAAATTACATTTGTGAGCAAGGTGATGTATCCTGCAAAGTGTTTGCAGGAGACCTGTGGACTAACACACTGGAACGTTCAATGCTATGATGGTTTGACTGAATTAGACCGGTTGTATTTGTACGCTGTGCTGCTAAACAGGGAACAAATGGAATTTGCCTCCTTAGTACCTGTCAGTTTGTCTCTGAGACCCAAGCCCAAAAAGCACCATGTACTTTTGTCTCTTACAACTTTTAGATGCAGTTGTGGGACTTGCATGTTTAATAAGATCATATCCTCTGTAAAGCTTGAGTCCCAAAATCACTGCAGTCAAAATGCAATGTCACTCCTCTCTTCTGATAGCATAGCCAATAAATCAGCAGATCTCAGAGATTTTTTTTTTATCCCATGGGTACAGATGACTGCAGTTGTGTAATCTGTTAGGTTTAGTATGTCTGCCAGAGCTCAGAGGGTGTGCCTTAGATGTTGAGGAGCTGTGCATCTCCTCAAGTCATCCTCTTCAGAAGATCTGGGAGGGGAAGAGGATCAGTGTGGCCATTCATTACTTTCCATGTGCTGGGTGTTTTGGAGGTCCCCACTCTGCTCGTCATTCTCCCAAAGCCCTGAATATGCTTCTGAGGCATCTCTACAATATGCAGGGCAGAAATGAGTTTTTGAAATATGCCAGCATAATTGCAGTGATCTAGCCTGTCCTCTTTCCACACCTGCGATGGGGATGCGATTCAGCTGGTCTTCATTTTTTGTGGTGAGGATACCTATCCTTTCAATTTTAGAAATAGGAGATTTGAATGCCATTCAGCTGAAGCCAACCAGTACTTCCATCTGCACTCTGTGACCAACTCCCTTCCTTCAGGCTATGGCCATGTACATCTCTCAGCCATACATAGGTGGGGGCTGCTGATGGGAGCACAAGTGTGGTCCCCTGCTGCCACTAGCCTCTTCTGTACTTGCCTCTGCACTGATGTGATCCGGTCAGAGCGCTGGGCTGGGTTTAAACTCCCTGTCTTGAGGTCTGAGTTTTTGAAAGTTTGCTTTGGCTAGGATAATTTAAAGGTGGATCAGCTCACTCATCGGATTCATTTGTACTGTTGCCCAAATGCCTGTGCCAGCACCCAAACAGATTCTAAGGTGGGAGGAAAGCTATAGTGGTGTTTGGTGTTGGCTGTTCCCAGATTTAAGGTGTTTGTGAAGCTGTAATTCTTAAAGCCAGTGGCTTCACCACCTTAGAGCTTGCAGCAATTCTATGAGGTAAGACGTGTTGATTCTGTTCTCTTTGTGGAAAGACTTGCATAGGGTACTGTGAGGGATCTCTTTTACAGCAAGGGAAAAGGAATTCAGTGTTCCCAAATCCAAAACCACGTCATTGCATCGATACCAGGTAGAGTGAGGTGTCTCACCAGGCTCTAGTCATGGTTGTCTGTTGCAAGCCTCAACTGACTCGTCTTCCAGTGAAAGCTGCAAGCAGACACCAAGTCCACAAAACCACCAGCAGCAATCCTCCCTCCACTCCCTTTTCACCTTTTCTGAGAGTTTAGGATTTCACAGTGGGCAAAGAAGTCTTGCTCATGGCCTTCTGTTAGAGATGCGTTTCCCCAAGGGCTGTTGCAGACTTCAGCACTGGAACATTTGTTCCTGTTGGTCTTGAATTCTTAGTGGTTTTGTTTCTCTGATGAGTGGTAAAGATCAGACCATGCCCCATCTGTGTGCTGCTGCAGTTGGTTCTCCAAGATGTTGGTGTTGCATTGTGTTGTGTTGTACATGCTGAAAGCTGCAGGCAGTTTTATTAATCCTGCAGAGGACTGAGTCTAATCAGCATCAAACATTCTTGTATAGGCTTTTAAAAGGCTACAGAAATACACCTTGAGATTTAACTTGCAAACCTGTTTGTGCTTCAAGATTGCAGTAGGTCTAGTTGCGTAACTTGCTATAAATTTAGTAGGAAAAATATGAAATAAACAAAACAACTGGACTCAGAGTTTTGTTCTCCAGAAAGCCACCACTTTGGCTGTCTTGAGAAAAACCCATTATGGTGTAATGAGCCTGTGTGGGATTCGGAGGTGCTGATTAACCCTGGCCACAAGCCGAAGACTGAGGGTTGCTCATCCTCGGAAGAGAGATGGGAGCCCTCTTACTATTTGAATGCACTCTGTGGGTGTTATTAGTCTGTCAGCTCCATGAGTGGCTTTTCCTTTACCCATTCTGCCTTTCCTGTGTTTATTAGGGCAGGCAGAGATCCTTGCATCCCTTGCGTGTGCCATCGCCTGCGGAGCCCAGGGCAGGAAAGCACTTGTTGGTGACGAGATGCTGGATCAAGCTCATTCCTAGTGTGCTGTAGCTCTGTACCCACAAGAGAATATTGAAGTAGCAGCCAGGCTTACCAACACTATTGCTTTCTGCTGAGATCAGTTCTGGCTGGAGAGCTTACTCTTCCAGGGAGGCGGAGAGGGCTGACTGTAGGGTGTCCCTGCAACTCTGAGAAAACTTCTTGCAAGCTTGGCTGAGTAAGATTTGCCTAAGACTCTGTAGCTTGTGTTTTCCTTTGACTGCATTTGTTAATGCAGACTTGAATCCTGCCTGAAGACATGGCCATCTGTGGAAAGTACTGCCTGGTGCTTACCAAAATCTGTCAACTGTGGGCTGGGTGCTCTTGCGTGGTGAGAGCAGCAAGGTGAGGGGTTTGTGAGGAGCCGTGTGCCCTTCTATCAGTCACTATATGTTAGTCATTAATTTGCCATGGCTTACCTGAAAAGCAAGTCAGCTTGTTCACCAGTGACATGAAGAGTGGCTTGTTAAGTTTAACTTTTAAATCTCCCTTGGGGCTGGAGATTTCAATTCTGGAAGGATCCATACTGCCCTTCTTCTTTTGAGCCTAAAGAAGATTGAGTTTCAAGACTATGCCAGAGGCTTTCAGAGAAAAGCATAACAATTAGTGGTCTGTCTTTCCTACTAAGGCTGTTATAGGCCTGGGGAAGGGTAGAGGCAGCCTCTGGAAGTGGTCGTCTCGGCTGAGGTTTCTCCTCGGTGCCCTGGTGAGATGCATGATGGGCTGGCTGGCGAGATGTCAGTGATGCTTGATGTGTATCCTTTCCCTAAGCACTTTCTGATCTATCAGGATGAAAAGTTCTGGAGAAATGCTAAATAGCATTATTAGTGTAAAATAAACATACTTTTTTCAATATTCCTGATTTTAAAGTGGATCCAGATGCTTTCTTATGGCTGCTGGGTCTGCTTTGGTTTTTGTGTACCTCAGCGCATCTGTCTGCATTTGCTCAAGTGAGATGGAATGTGACAGAGGGCTTGTCACAAAATGCTCTTGTCACGTCTATAAACCTTTATATGCACACACACACATGCATATATAAAAATGAAAAAATTACTAGCTTACTCTAAGAGACCATTTCCGAGTCTGACACTTCACATACATGCCAAGGAACTTGGAATAAACTCAGCAAGTTTATCAGTTTTTATGATCGCAGCAATCAGTTCAGCTGAGCAGGAGAGAAATGGGATTTGGCTTTGTAACTCAAAATAGTCTCTGAAGGAAGTGGACGTGTCAGTCTCTTCATAGGTCTGATACAAAATGAATACTAAATGATACCAGTCACCAGTTGAATTTTCCAACCTGTGGTTGAGCTTTGCAAGAGGTAATTTTCCAGTGCTGTTTCAAGTGTAATTTTTCCCTGGGGTTTAAGGATTATTAACATTTTAATCGTTTCTCTCCTACAGAGGAGAACAAGTTTGCCACACTGCTTAAGAGTGGTGTTTTATACAGACTGGGGTTTTACCAAAGCTGGTGCCAGGGTGAGATAAAAGCAGCAGGAGCAGCCAGGTGGTGCTTCTTTCTGAGCACCCCAGCAGAAAGTTTTTCCAAGCCGATGTCTCAGTGTCTTTTAGACCCTGCTTGGGGAGATGACACTGCAGCATCTGAGGGGCCTCCTGGTCGTGCAGAGGGGACCTGGTATTACCTTGCAATAACTGGCAAATACAGAGGGCATGGGTGGATGTTTTGTTGGTAAAATGCTTGGAGTTTGTAACTGGTATTAATAGCTGTATGGATCAGCTGGTAAAATCTCTTGCATTCTTAAAATCAGTGATAGTATGATTCATTATGTGTCATCATTCACTGGCACTGGAAGTTATGTGCCCAAAGTTTCTTAGCCGGTGTATGAGATCCAGGGCTTTCACTGAAACCTGTTCCATCCCCTGCCAACCATAATGGTGAACAGTAAGTTTTAGAGTCTCAGTTTTCAGTAGATTTGGATCAATCAAAGCTGCATTAGGGATATTTTTGCTCTATGCACCATCCAAGCTGAAGCCTGTGTTCAAACTAGGCAACAGCTTGGAGGCTTCAGCTGATTCCCTGCATCTGTGCCGAGAACTGCAGACACAGATCAGCTCTGATCCTGCCCTACCTGAGACGTGGTTGCTGTCTTGATTGCCAAAATCTCTGTAAGTGCTCTACAAGGACCAAATCTGGAAAAATGGCATATCTGTGTTGTGCACATTAAACCCCCTGAGGAGAGAGATTTTGGGTCCCATCTAGCTTTTGCAGTACTCTGCAGTCTAGAGGCTGGATAATTACTTTTTATTGAATCCCTTCTGGCATGGGATGCTCTGAGATTTATAGAAAGTAATTAAAAATCTGAAGGTTCTCAGTCATTGAATACAACCTTTTCTGTCTTTTGTCCAGTGTTGAGACCTTGCTATGCTTTTGTGGATTTTTTTTGCCTTGCTGCTTAAACAAAGGAAGAAATGGCAAAGGAAAAGCAGGCCAGCTAAGTAAGCAGCATGTATTTAGTATAGCTTAAAAGTGGCTCAGGATCTTTGATTAACAGCCCTGTCCTGGAAGGACAATACAGCAAATTATTGCAAGTTCTTGATGTATTAGTTTCCTATCTTGTCAAATGAGTTTGGTGTTACAGCAGTGCTGATTTTCCAGCATGGGATGCCTGGACTTCGGTTCTAAACAAACTCTGAGGTAGTGATGCCACTTATTGCATCACTGGTACCAGCTAGATTTAACCTGTCCAGAAATACCTGACATCTGATGTCTGTGATCACTTACTGCCATGCAAAGGTGATTGCTTACTGACCCAGAGAAGACATTTCTGTTTTTTTTTTTCCTGAAAACTTATTGTGTGCTTTGAACTGTCAAGAAATACTCAAGAAAACATAAACCCATGAGTTACTACAGGCTGCACGTGTGGAATATGCAGGCCATCTCAACATATGGAGTAAATCAGCACGGCTTTACTGACTTCAGTGCAGCTACATCTATTACCGTGCACTGAAACCCGTCTCCAGAGTGTAGCAGTGGTTGTCTGTGAACACTGGGTAGGAAAAAAATTCTCCCTTCTTTTTTCCTTTTTCATAACTTTATGAACAGAATAAATGTGCTGCAAGTGGAGGTGAAATGGTAAATTGGGTTTGCCCTGGTAAAATTGCTTTATTTGGATATATGCTAAGTTCCTTCTCATTCCATTTGGTTCCTAAATCAAGTACTTGATTAATGTATGCATTTGCTTACTGGCACTCAAAAATACATTAGTGATTAGTTCAGAGATAGACATCAGTGTTTAAAAAAAAAAAATCACATATGTGCACCTGCACAAAAACATGTCAGGCAGAACTGACTGCGTGAAAAACAGGGAATGCTGCACCCGTGTAAGCCACAGGACTATGGGAAGAGGAGCTTCCTTGTGCCAAGAGAAGCAATGCTATCAGACTTATGTATGATGGATCAGAGTGCAGTGGTATTGCTGCAAGCAAAAGTCATGAATTTTAATCAACTTTACTGGCTGCCTTGAAATTTGAGTTGAAAGATAAATGTGAAAAACAGGCAGCACATATTGTTTCTGGAACAGAACTGCCCCTTTTCTGTTGATTAAAAGAATTTTTCTTTTAACTTGATAATCAAAAATACTTCCATCTTAGTTATGGATTTTTTTTTAGATTAACCCTTTAGGCGTTGCTAGGCCTGGGTGCCTTCCTCAGCCAAGTGTTACCTCGTGGCCACTCATACAACTGATCTTGGCTGCAGAGATTTTCCAACAAGTGGGCTTAGGGCTTTATTTAAATGTTCTTAATGTTTTTGAAAAAGAAGAATACTAAAAAAGCCTTGCCTGGTGAAAACCATTGAGTGGACTATCCAGGGAACTGGAATCTGGTTTATATTCATTGGGGAGATTTGGCACAGTGGACATACTTGTTCTTCCCCTCTGTTTCTCCAGGGCTGCTTTTAAGGTTATGTAGTTCCTATATTAATTTGGGAATCAGTCTTTCTAATTTAGTGTAAGTGCTTTGAATGCCAGTGTTTTCTGGGGGGGGACATGTAAGCTTTAGGAAGAAGTGGACTACTTGTGTCCCTGAACAGAAACACACACCCATGATGTTACTTCCAGCCACTGCCAGGTTACTTTGAGTAAGAAGTTTACTTCAGGCGTTATAGCTGCTTTTCTTGTTTTGCTATGAATTCACCTCTGTGCAGGAATAACTTTGAAGGATTATATTGAAGACCAAACAACTTTTAAGAAAGAGAAGTGGAAAATCAGCCTACAAGCGTCAGAGAGGAAAGAAAATCGGTGGAAGAGTCCCAGGTTTCTCCTCCTCTCTCAGCCGCAAATGCTGTGTTATTTTTTCTTGGGATCTTCTGTAGTTCAACTCCACACCTAGTATCTCATCTTCTTTGATAGCTGTAGGCTCAGCAGCTGATCCATAGTGGTGAAGAGTTCATTGCAGCTGCAGCAGATTCCAGTTTGATGCTCTGGGACGTTCATATTGCTTTTGCTCCTGAGAAAGGCAGTATCTTTTAGGGCCTAAATTACTGTGAAAGGGCACACACAAACCTGCTAAGTACAAATTCCAGCTTGTTTGCACTGTCAGTAGGTTACACCCTTGGCTCAGAACCCAAATATTTCAAGAATTCGAGTTGAGGTATATCCTTTCCCTAAAGAGGTATGAAGTTAGGTTCTCCTTTTGCATCAATGGGTGCCATTTCCGTAAGATCACCGAGTATTTGCTTGAAGCAGAAATGTTAATTCCTTCAAAACATGTTCAGAGACTTTGGGACAGGAGGTGATGCTTTGCTGTGGTACCAGAACCTGGTGGAAGCCTCTTGCACACCTGAAATGATTTAGCTCTTGCTTTGATTACAATATGCTTGCTGTAAAGGAAACACACCTTATTTGCACATCCCTTTATTGGAGCTGAGATGTGTTACAGAGCCATGCTTTGTATTGAGGCCGTTGACGCTACTCCTGCTTCCCCAGTGGCTGATTTTTCTTTTTCCCTGAGGCCTTCAAAGCATGTACATACACCAAAGCAGAAGATTAGTTTCACTAAGAAGGCTCATTTCAGATGCAAATGCTCTATGGGCTGCTGCACAAATGAAGTCTGCCTGATTTTTTTTTTTTTTTTTTTTACAATTATTTCTTTATATTAATGCTTCACTGGAAACACTCTCTGCTTTGCTGTGCTTGCTCCCCCTTTCCATGTTGCTGTGCTGGAGGTCCAGAGATCAGGGTAGTGGGAACCTGTTTGGTGGCATTTATCAGTGGTTGTATTACAGTGCAGTGGGATCAGCCTGGATGGCTGGTAGGACTGTTACAATTCCTTGTGATATTGAAGGAAAAGAGTATTAACAGTGCCTTGAGGATTTCCTAATGTGTCCATGTGTTTGGTAGTCATTTACCTGAGATGATGCATGAATATCACAGGGTATGGTGTTTTGAGATGCTGGGGTGGGATGCAGGCACTGGGGGCGAACATTTGGTAATCCCTGTGCATCCCTTCCCTTACAGTTACCTGGCTGAGCAGTGCTGGAATGGAGGCTTTGTCTACTTGATCATGTTACGCCGCATTAAGCGCAAAGCTCCTCTTCCTCCCGCCAACGGCAATAACAGCAACAGCTGTGACCCCAAAGCCAAGCCCAGCCCTGAACCTGGTGACAGAGCTGCTCAGAATGGGAAAAGGACCAGGAAGTTTGGGGTCATCACCAGAACACCAGGCAGCAAGGACAGCAAAGAAAAGTCAGGCTCGGAGCATGGGAACGGGCACTGCACCCCGATGGAGGTGGAGGTTGCTCAGACGGAGACCTCCGAAGCCGAAAGCAACGGGGAAGAGCAGCTTCGGAGCACAGGGGCACAGTACCGGTGCCGGCTGTCAGATGGTGGTGTGCCAGACATCGGTGACCAGTCTGCTCAGGTGCGATTGCATTGGGTTTTTCTGGGGAAGGAAACAGCAGGCATGCACATGAGTTGAGGGAATTTCTTAAGTTGTTTCGCTGGTTTCAGTGCTCTGTTCTCAGGCTAAGCCTCCAGGTGACAACCCAAGCTGTTGGGGCACTGAGGTGTGGGATGGGGTCTATAACAGGGAACAGGAGGATTAGAAACTTAAATGATAATTGTGGGAAATGTCTGTCATGCTCCATCTGTGGTAGAGGGGAAGTTCCTTATATCTCTGACCTGTCAGGGCTGGCCTCAGAATTTCTTTTGTTATGACAACTGATGAACTTGTGGCACTGAGGAAGGAGGGGTCAGTGGAAGATGGTTATTTTGTCCTTTGGGGCTTCATGTGTACCTCTGTATGAGCTTGCCAACACCCTGAAGCTCATGTTAATATTGGAATGGAAACTTTCTTTTTTGATGCATCAGACCACGGTGCATTAATTTGCATTACAAAACTTGCTGTCTGGCTAGTGTTTGGGGACCACATGGAAGTTATTGTGAAATTTAGTCCGAGTTGATGAGGTGGATGATTTGTTAATGTTTGGGACGACAGTGGGATTGAGGCTTTCATTACTTCTCTCTTCATCCTAATGGAAATCTTGGGGTTTGTTGCCTGGCTAGAATTGCAGTGTTGCTGGATGGAGAAAAATAACCCGAGCCTTGATCAGGTTTCAGTATACATTTATCACCAGAAGAACTATTTGCCAATCTTTTCAGAGACGCTGATAGTATAAACAGATGAACCCTGCTTTGTTGGGCTTGGGACTTGCTGCAGCAGCTGGTTTTGGTTTTAAGACTTCAAAGCTGGCAACAGAGCAGTATGAGAAGACATCTCATCACTGAATTCTGTTGAGGAAAGCGTGGGTTTAAATGTGTCCTCTGAATTAGTGCTCTCTGATACTACTGCAGGGTCGTGGTGATAGTGGTTCTGAACTTAAACTACTTTAACTAATTACACTGAAGAGGCTAAAACCAATTTTTAAAAACTCTGGTCTTGAGGAAGAATAATTGAGAAAATCTGCTCTTCGCATCAGTGAGGCATGTTGGATTTCATGGTGCAACAGGAAGGGAAGGATGTTTGCGTTACTATTCTTGCAAGCCTTCTTATTGCAGTCTTTCTGAAAGAAAACATTAAAATTTTAAAAACAAATTTACAAATCCTTTATTCATTTGAAAGCCTAGTCCAAATAAGAGCTTCTTGAATCCATTCTGAAGATGTCTAGTTAAACATCTTATAAAGATGATCAGAGTTTGTCTTGTGGAAGTGGAAAGCCAAAAAATTCAATATATACTATATAAATATATATGTATATAAAGCAACAATTGATACAGAGCCAACTCAATCTAATTGTACCTTTATATTTTCAGTCATTTTGGTCTGAGAATTGTTAAATTCAGAACATATATGTATCAATGTGAGCAATAAATACATTTTTAATGGAAAGCGCATACAAGGTGGCTTTGTAAAATATAAAAGCACGGTTGAGTCACTGAAAATTTAAGAGCTGTAATCTGTTCAGTTGTGGTTTATCTGTCATGGAGCCTGTTGGGAGGCACCGTCATTTAGTAAAATTGCTTCTCTCTTTCTTTTAATTTCCCTCTCCTTAATTTTTGCTTAGAGATATGACCTCTGTATGTGTCAGTATTAATTACATTTTCCTGACATCTGAAGGAGGACAGATGTGAATAGCTGGAACTTGAATAACATGCCTTGCTCACCCTTTGGTTTTAAAAAATCAGGGCGCCTAATAGAAGCCCATCACTTTAGCATCTGTGGGGTAGCTGATATCAGAGTAACGAGAGGCTTAATTCAGTTTCTTAATAAGTCTTGTATAGTGACAGTGAATAAAATTTTCTGAATTATTTGAGTCCTGTTTAAAAAAAATTAATAAAAAAGGCGAGGAATAAAGATGCTTGGGAGCCTCAAATCTCACTTCCAACTCTGTTTTGAAAGCGTGACCTGGCACTCAGATATGTGAGATGCAGTCATGTCAAGAGCCTTTTGAAAACAGCGTCCAGGATGTCATGTCAGAAGTTGCAGTCTCCTTCCAGGCTTCAAAGCGTGAGCCAAACATCTCGTAGCCGCGGGATGAGTTATCTCCTCCTGAGCAGGGACAGGGCGCATTGGCAGGGCACCCTCTCTATGGGGAGAGCTGCTCCATCCCTGCTGCTTGCCCCACACTTGCCATCTCCTCCACGTGTTGACTAATTGAATATCCAGGGCTGTCAGGCCTGTGCCTTTGGAAAGCACTGTATTCACTTTGAGAGCGTGAGAGCCAGCCTGCAGCAGACTGGGGGTTTTCTGCAGGTGGGGGAAAAGGCTTTGAGAAGCTGCTTAGCAACCAGTGCAACCGTGGGAGGACCTCAGTGGTCCTCCCCACTTCTCTAGTCCTCTCCACTGCTCCTTTCCCCTCCTCTGGCCCAGGACACAGATTGGACAATTACTGAAATTGGAATATGTCATCTCATGTGATCTCTTTCTCCCCTTGTAGAAAGTTAGTTTGAAGTTGTTACAATGAAAGCAGAGGAGAAGCATTGAGTCATAGCTGCACATCTGTAGCCACTCCTGTACTGAAACCAGCAGCAAGCTCATGGCTCGAGGATGTTGTGCCACAAGTGCTGTTGAGACATCCATGTGTCTCTGGTGTCATTTGCTTTCAGGGTGCTTCCTCTCCCACAAGCTTGGGGTTGTTTGCCTGTTTTCTTGCCAAGTACTGCTAACAACAGCAATACAGAGTCATGAAATGAGAGGCAAGACAAGTATGTGAATCTGCCAGGAGATTCTTGTGTTACTGGTTTGTGTGCATGTGTCAGTCCCCATCTCCAGGCTTGCTTTCATCTCCCAGATCTTGGTCTGTCTCTCCTGTGCACTTGGCATTGCTATCGCTATGTATAAACAAATCTGCCAGGCTGTTTGCGGTATGTAACCCTCAGTAAGTATTGCACCTGTCAATTAGCAGGCAGCACTTAATATTTGCAGGTGGTTAAGTTGTGCTGCATTATTTTTAGGACAAATCTAAACGTCCTTTATAAATTAGGGATTCGAAACAGCAAAGATGTGTCTGCCTGGTAGGAAGGTCTCGAAGGTGCCAGACCTGACCTTGGAGAGGGCCCAGGCTGGCTGCAATGGGAGTCATGGGCAATGATTTAAGGCTGGGCAGTCTCTGAGCTGGAGTAATGATCCGTCACATCCTGGGAAGATAGGGGAGTGTAAATACAGAAATTGAAGTTTACTTCTTTTATTCAGTGGTCTGAGACAGGGCGGTGTTTTGTAGGCTGGTAATTATAAAGGCAAGGATGAAAGAGGAGTACAGGGAGGAGCTGCTGGAGGCAGCTCAAAAATGATAAAAAGGAAATTGAGACGTTTCCTGACAATATACCAATTTTGTGCTTTCACTGGGTTTGCTGGTAGGACAGACTCTCTGGATTTACTTCTCACTTTCTTAATCACAAAGTTTTTGGAAAAACTGTAAACTGCTTCCTCAGCTGTCCAGTCTCTATGGAGTGCCCAGAGGGGGCCAGTTACAGCTGGCACAGGCAGGCATTGGAGGTAGGAGCGGGAGAGTCGCAAGGACCACAGTTAGGAGTATGAGGGGTGGGACTGTAGTTTTCAAAGGGAACTTGAAATGATCCACGTCTCACTGGCATTACGAGGGGCTTTCATCAATGAAGCCAGAAGAATCTTGGCTGGAGATGAAATGTACTGGCCACCTTTGCTTCCTCCAGCCCCAGCAGGATGCCCTGAAATGTTTTGAAAGTACCAACCATTAAAAGAAGAAACATAACACTTCCAGACCCCCTTTCCTCCTTGAATCTTCTTGCTTCTGTATAAGCATCCAGATGATTAAGGGATCGAAATCCAGACCTAAATGTAGCAGTCAATGGTGGAAACCGTGTGAAGGAGACTGGGAAGAGTAAAAGTGCTTTAATAGTGAAGGGAGGCAGGTGAGAGGGCCTGAGGCTCTGCATCTAGGTGTTTCTTCCCTGGGAGAAGTATATGGCATGAAAGGAGTGCAGGGTATGCACCAGGCCTCCATGGTTGTAGTGGGATGCCTTTCCAGGATGGAAGCAGGTCAGCATCTGGTGGCCCCATAAATTGTGTCTGGTGTTTTTGTGAGGTAGGCTTACCATCCATTAAAAAAAAGGAGGGTGGAAAGGAAGAGGCATATTAATGCCTTGCCTCACAGAGGTTTTGGGGGATGTCTGGGTTATAGTAGTGCTTCAAGGTCTTGACTCCATGTTACTAACCCCAATTACTCTACAGTAGGTTGCAACTGCCAAAGCAGCAGCCTAGTAGCTTTTCTCCATTACATAGACCACTCTGCAGACTTGGGAGCATGTACACAGGTGCACACGGACATGAGTGTATGTCAAAGACCAGTTCGGTCTTTGACAGACATCACGTGCTTTTGTATTGCTCTGACTGGTTTTGGTTTAGCAGCAACTTTCTTCTTTGTTTGGGCCTGTTACTGCTTTCTTATTAAGATGGCTTGTCTCAGGGAAGGCTGAATGCTTTTGAATGGCGTTTTACTTTGTAGTTAGGAAAGGCTGACAGCCTTTCTATAGCAATATTTATCAATTAGTGTTGGTAAATGCCAGCCTTACCTTGCATTTTGGTAAACAGAAAACATTCCTTATCTTGCCAAGTGGAAGAGGAAGGCTAATGCCACATTACAGAAATCAAAACATGAGACTTGAAATAAATGACCAGCTTTAAGTCTTTTACTGTTTTTTAAAACATGGTGGAGAAAAAAATTTCATCCGTTTGCTGTACCAAAATGAAAACCTTGCTGTGAGCAAGGTATTTACAAGGGTAAATACACACAGCCCCACTGAAGCTAAGCTACTTCACATCAGCTTTTTTTGGCAACTTAAGCAGTGATTATTGTTTCATCAAAGCTTTTATGGGACTCTTATGATGCATGTTTTGGACATAAATAGTTCTAATTTTAGTTTTTAATGTAGACACCTTTAGTTGTGTAAAGGCCTTCCTTAGAATCTTTTTCTGTTCTTAAGGTCTTTTTATCTATTGTGTTTGCTTCCAGCTTTCATTAACATGAATCCTGGGGCCATCTACTGTCTTGAAGTTTTAATGTGCACAGTGATACGCACGTCTTTCCCTCTCTTGCCTGTTTTGGATTGTAAACTCTCTTAGGGACAAGGACTGTCTTTTAATTGTAGCTGTACAGCGCTGGTGAAATTTGGCCTTGCTTTTGCTTGGGGTTTTAGAAAGGGCTGTGATGTAACTGGTAGTGAAATTACAGTTAATTCTTTTTGTTGCCAGTTATGTTCCACCTTGCCATAAAACCAACTATCATCACAATTTTCTGGGGTTAATTCTCACTCACTGCCAATTATTTTCAACTGACTGAAGGTTTTACCTTTCTTTGCTATGATTTAAGCAATAGCTAAAGCTGTGGTAGTAGTAGATTTTAATTTTGAAGAGCATTCTGTCCTTTTATTCTGGTTTTGGATTGGATTTTCCAAGGGTGCAGTAGACGTTTGGGTGTAGCGACAGTCTGATGATGGATAAGTAGTAATGAATTAGTTTTAATGTGTCATCTCGATCGGGGTCCATGCTCTTGGAAGTAAGCTGCCCCGAAAGGCATCACAGTTACACACAAGGTTGTTTTAAGGAGGTCTCAGCCTTACTCTGGTACCACAAACCGTAGGTGAGAGCACCAGCATGAAAGCATTTCCCACCTATGCAGAACGAGGGTTTTTTAAATTTTGTGTATGATATTAAAGATCCAGCAAACTGACAACTGGAATGCAAAGGACTGGCTGTCACTAAAATGTAAGTTCACACCGTTCTATATTTTAATCATTAAGTGTGAATGTTTGAAACCAAGTGGTTGTGCCTAAATATAGAATATGCTGTTTGCTTAGGTGCTATAATGTTTCAGGTGTTAGTCAGGATTATAGAGATATATACACTTAATTTTTGAGGCAGGGTGCTCAAACCACTGAGCAAATGTAAAGGGTTGCTGGTGCCGATAGATGTAATAACCAGCCCCACGAAAGACCCTGCTTTAGCTGACACCAGAGTGTGGTAACTGACTTTAGGATGGCCTTTAGTCTTATGCAGGCAGCAAGGATTTTTTCAGAGAAAATGCAAACTAACCAACCAACCATTCCCAATAGCCCAGCTAGGGAATGATACTGGGCAAGATGCTTGAGGGAAGGCAAACACCTTCTAACCCTTAAAGCCTAAGCTCCTGAGGAAGAATCGTTGTGCCAAAACTCTCAGGGGTCAGGGACAGCTGAGAAATGCTTTGACTGATCTTGCAATAACGCTTGACAGCAAGAGGGGAGCAGCCTGGAGGTGCAATCCAGATGGTGATGGTTCAGGATGACAAATTACTCCAGTGGATTTTCGTAAGGGGTGATGATGTAGTTCAGGTGCTTGCAAGGGCTGATAAAATGTTTAAAGCCCTTGCCAAGGAAATGATGTCAACAAGCAGTCTGTCTTGGTCCCGGGGGGGCAGTCTGCTTTAAGTCACAGAATGTTCGTTCCCTCTGCTGTGGTGTCTTTTCTGTGTATTTTAATTATGTGTTTGTGTTTGGGGGAGGGTATGTTTTTGCTTTTGACTGGTCCCCAGGCTTTATTCCCTAGGACGCACCTCTCTCCATGGGGAAAGTACTCACATTTCAGTGAAATGATGCCAAGTGTCTGGTGACCATTTGCCCAAACAAGGGGACTTGTTAAATCAGCAGTGGACATTTGAATGTAATTGTAGTTGTGCCTGTGTTACTGGCTTCTGCCTGTTTTGAGGACATGGAAAGTTCACATGATCAACTCTGTGTAATTCATATTGTGTTTGGGGTTTGTTTTCCCCCCTTTGTCATGTGCTGTAGGAGATACTCACTATATGGCTTGCATCATTGGGAGATAGAGGCCAAAGGCTTCTTAATCTGGCTCAGTGCTCAGAAACTTGCATAGACAGTGAGGATGGGCAAATATCTCTTTTGTCTTGAAATAATATGTTGATAAAGGAATTTACATTTTTTTCTTTTTTTCCCTTGCTCTCAGGGTTCTTCAGCTTGCTTTCACAACAGTGAAAACAAACCCCAATGTAGCAGATGAAAGCAGGAGTCCTGCTATCAGATCAGCCTTAAAAATAATGAGGTTAAGATCAGATGAAAAATGTACTCTTTATCACTAATGAAATAATCGCTTTGTTAAGAATCTGAAAAAACCCAGATTTTGGCATGATTTTCTGATACTGAGTCATTCACACTAGTACCTGTGATGTGAAAACTGATGGCTTTTGACTTTATCTTGAGACTGACATGTTTGAGCTAATCACCTGGTGTGTGATCATGCAAGTTAATTCCCCTACCAAGCTGACTCTCCCACCTGCCAGCTGGGGAATAGGAGTAGTGGGAGGAGACATGCTTTGACCCAAAGTGGGCCAAACAGCTGAGAGCAGTGCTTTTGATTTATCCCACATCAGTGAAGGATGCTGGGAAACAGCATGCTAGTATGGCTGCCCTAGTATTCCCTGTCCTTGTAGAGGAGGATGCTGCAGTGGCCGTTATTTGAAGGCATATGCTTATATACTAGTCTGAACATGGTGCGTTTCTGTTTCAGAGATTTTTGTGCTGGTTGTGTTGCTTTTGAGCTACATGTGATCAACACATAGGCTGCCAGCTCCTGTCAAGCCTATTGTGGTCATTTTTTTTAAAATGCATGAGACTTAAGAGAAAGTTTTAAGTGTCATGTTTCTAAAACAGCTACAGGGCTGGTGAGGGGGAGCTGACTGTTTGCTTCTGCTGCTCCTACGGGGAAAACCTATGAAGTTTGTAAGTGGGCATTGGTCTCTGCAGGGAGACAGTAAAAATACACATTGAAATGAGAAGGGAGGGAGACATCATGCGGGCTATGTTAGGGCCCATGGCAGCCAGTGTGTATGTACAGACCTTGCATGGTTCTTGGTGTTGTCATCAGGG
Organism: Tapera naevia; assembly: GCA_033556795.1. NCBI lineage: Eukaryota > Metazoa > Chordata > Aves > Cuculiformes > Neomorphidae > Tapera > Tapera naevia. Next base: position 910,024 of record JAUMJJ010000092.1, on the reverse strand, counting down.
CTTATCTCTGTTTTTCTTTAAAAGTTGTTACATATTTATGCCAAGTTCAGCTGGATTGCTGCTGTGACAGAAAGTGCTTTTTTTGTAGACAACTATTTTACATTTTCCATTTTACTGTCTGGCTTTTTAAATACTTACAGCGTTTCTGTTTTCCATTTGTTTACACCTTGCTCCTGCCAAACTGTTCTTTAATATAAGATTTCAAAGCAATTTTTACTTTGTATATATAGATTTGCAGATTCTTAAACACAGCACAGTCAAAATCAGTCAAAACTCCTTTAAACTCCCTGGCAATTAGCTGGTGAAAGAAAAGGGAGGAAGAACGGCTCCGATGTCTTGTACTTATTTATTTATTTTCCTCAACACTCGGAGGAAAAACATTCCTTTTTCTTTTATTAATGACGTGCTTATGAAATCGAGCATTTGATGGTATGCACTTGGAGCAGGCAGAAGGCGCGCTTCCCCACGTTGTGCTGGCAGTGTGATTCCTTTCTGATCTGAAGCATGCTAGTTTATTCCAGATGTAGGCTCGCTATGAACAGGGGCTGCCTGATGTACAGTGGCTTCATGGTGGAGGAAGATGACCTGCAGGGATCTACTGGAAGCTGCCAGCTGTATTCTCTGTTTTCGCTTGTGGTCTATTACATAAGATGACCCATTTTTTTTCTCTTGCAATTAATCCAAGTAGAATATTTATACTGTCTTTAGAAACGTCTTAATTATTTGTAGCTTAGGCACTTTGAAGTTGATCAGCTTCAAGTGGAAAAGTCTGGTCCAAAGGCCTTCCTGCTCAAAAGAGCCAGGTTAGGAGGAATGTTGAGTCACCTAAGAGTGATGTAACTGCAGAGAACAAAAATTAAACTTTAGCCTGTCTGCAGCCTGACTTGGTTACTTGTGTTTCTTCTTGCTACAGGAGTGTTCACAGAAGTGAGGGAGGTCAACAAATGTATGCCTGGAATGGACTTCAAGAGGTCTTAGAATCATAGAATGACCTGAGTTGGAAGGGACCCACAAGGATCACCAAGCCCAACTCCTGTCCCTACATAGGACAACCCCAACATTTACGCCATGTGTCTGAGTGCATTGTCCAAATGATTCTTGAATATTGTCAGGCTTGGCGCCATGACTGCTTCTCTGGAGAGCCTTTTCCAGTGCTCCACCACCCTCTGAGTGAAGATCCTTTTTGTAATATCCAACCTAAACCTCCCTTTGCACATCTTCCTGCCATTCCCTTGGGTGCTGTCATTGGTCACCAGAGAGAAGAGATCAGTGCCTGCTCCTCCTCCTTCCATTATGAGGAAGCAGTAAACTGATAAGAGGTGTCCCGTCTAGACCCTTCACCTTTGTGAAGGAGGGCTTTCTGGACACTCTCCAGTAGCTTGATATCGTTTTTATATTGTGGTGCTTGGAACTGCACACAATACTTGAGGTGGGACTGCACTCTCATCTCATCCTCTGAGACCATCTTCAGCAAATGTTGGTCCATGTGTCCATGAAGCCTTTACCTAGAGGGGAATCCACAGCCTATTTGCATAGGCAGGTCGGCTGCTGCCCTTGCTTTACAAGCAAAGCTTATCGAGTGAATCCAAGCAGACTTAATATTTGCTCCCACGAGATGTGGAACAAATCTCTGAAAGGAAAATTTGTCTTCTTATTTCTTTGACACTCTCAAAAGCAAACATGGACATCTTTCTGAGTGTCCATCTTGGCTAGATCTCCGAAGAATTGCATGAAATTTTGTAGGTTGTCGTATAGAAGTAGTCAGTCCAGGTTATCTTAGTGAGCCCTTTGCTCTTAGATTCTCAAGTGCTGAGAATTTATTGTGACCTGCTTTTGGTTAAGGGATATAATTTGATCTCTTTATTCTTAAGAGTGATGGGAGCTGGGTATTGCCTTGGTCTCTGGCTGCGACAGGAGCTGGTAGTTCCCCTCTCTCTGCCCATAGTGAAGATGCCTGGAGTCTGAGATACGTGTCTGGTCCAGTATCAACACATCTTCGTGCTTCAGGTGTGAAATGCTTTTGCACTGAGAGTTGTGGGTGCACGTGTGCAGATTTATTGTGCATCACGTGAACAAAGCTTGAGGGAATTATTCTGAGTCATTTATAAATGAAGCTATGAGAATTAGTCTGAGAGGATGGAAAAGTTCAGATTTTAGTAGGAATATGAAACTGACAGCAGCCAAGCAGCAACCAGAATTGTGCAGCTGATCAGAAGAGACTGGTGAGCAGTTACATTTGTCTTCCTCTGGGCAGGGATTATGCAGGCTCCAAGGACAGTGACATCAGACCTGCAAAATGCCATATCTAAGTACACTTGGAGTTTTCCCTTGAGTATTGTAAGTCTCTGGAGCTGAGTGAGAAAATTTCAAAATTAAAGACCCTCTGCTTTTTTTTTTTTTTTTAAAAAAGGCGTTTAAGCTTTGTGTTGTTGAACCTAGGAATCAGAAAACTGGTTTTAGTTAAATTTTAAATGCATTTACAAATCCTCAGAATTGGCACAGTGCTTTACAGTTAAGGCTTTGCTGTGATGGAGTCATAAAAGGTGCACATTCAAAGCAGCAGCATTTCCTAGCTGGCTGTGAAGTATCCCATGCTGCTCTGTGCGAAAGAGATAGCAGCTTTCTGGGGAGGTAAAAGGGGTTCTGCTGAACACCCCCTTTCATCAAGATGCCTCGAGCAAAGGCTAGCAATCTGCCTTTTAATACTCAGCTTTCAAAATCGTGGAGCAACGTGACTCGGAGGTACGTGTGTATTGGTGGGGGGGGTGCACTTGCTGTGTAGCATATGGTTAAATGAAGAGCTATGAATGTTTTATGAAGAAGAGCGAAAGAACAGTGAGGAGATCTGATTTCCAGTTGATGCCAAGTTGTTTATTCCCAGTGAAATGCATGCAGCTGACTGGTGGGGACCTCAGGAACAGCCATAGGAGATAATGGCCATGCCATTTAAAAATGAGTGAAAGAAGTAGTGTTTAGGTATGTGCTAGATGGTTTTGTTGTCTTTGTTGTGGCTGCTTTCAGTCTGTGTTTGGACTGAGTAACATTTTACCTTGGAATTGCTTTTGATTTCAGTGGGGCTTCAAGGGAAGTAAGGTGGAACTTGCATTAAATCATAGAATTACCTGAATTGGAAGGGACCCAAAAGGGTCATTGAGTCCAACTCCTGTCCCTACACAGGACACTCCCAACATTCACACCGTGTGACTGGGGGCATTGTCCAATTGCTTCTTGAATGCTGGCAGACTTGGTGCCGTGACTGCTTCCCTGGGGAGCTGTTCCTGTGCTCCACCACCCGCTGGGTGAAGAACCTCTTCCTAATACCCAATCTAAACCTCCCCTGGCACATCTTCCTGCCATTTGCTCTACTCATATCATAGGTCATAAGAGAAGAGATCAGCACCTGTTTCACCTTCCTCCCATGTGAGAAGGCAGTAAACAACTATGAGATCCCCTCTCAGTCTCCTCCAGGCTGAACAGACCAAGTGACCTCAGCCTCTCCTCATACAGTTTCCCCTCTAGACTGTTCACCAGCTTTGTGGCCTCCTCTGGACGCTCTCCAGTAGTTTTATGTCCTTTTTATCCTGTGACTTCCAAAACTGCATGCAGCACTCAAAGTGGGGCTGCGCCATCACAGAGTACAGCGGGACAGACCTCGACCAGCTGGCAGTGCTGTGCTTTGAGAGCAGCAGTCTTGCCACTTGCTGCTATTAAGTGTTTTGCTATGTAAATGAATATTTGAGAGTGGGTCAATTAAGAGTAAATTTGGGTGTTTTTCTTTTATTCCTCTTAATAGGAAGTGTGACAGTGAGGAGTGCTGAGGAATGCAAGCTAGGCATTACATGTCATGGGCCTTTGCATAATTCACATTCCAAAAAGCTTTTGGGAGTCATTAAGTGCAATTTTATGACTGCTTTGTTGAACTTTATTGGAGGGTCTGCTTCCAAACAGGATTTAAAAACGGGACACTCGGAGTGGCATCTTGTGAGGAGGATAAATGGTCATTGTCTCAGCCTGGGGTTGGTTGGGGCAGACACAGAGGTTGTATTTCTCTGTTATACCGTTTTCATTATGGATGCAAGGTACTTCATAGCCTTGAAAGCTCTCTGGAGCATTTTCATGCTGTAGCTCAGTTCTGTTTTTTAAGTAGATAAATATAGTTGACTCTTGGCCCTGCACTTAACACAGCGTCTCATGTATCACTCTAGTTTATCTCAAAGTATTCTCTGTCCTGACATGTCCTGTTAGTCAGCAGGAGACGGGGCTTTTAACGATGCATTGAGGATCCCAGTTAAACCTGTTGGGATATTACCCATGTGCATGACTTTCGAGTTAACAAATTACCCACAGGCGTATGTGTTTTCAGGCTCAGACTTTTGGGTTGCCTCTTAAGACACCTGGTTTGCTTTTCCTGTTTCTTGTATCTGTGGTTTAGGAGCTGTGTAGCAATATATTATTATTGTTATTCCCTTTGTTCTTAAGATATTGGTGTAGATACTTACCTCTTTATTCCTGTATCTTGAAAACTCATCTTGCATTGCATTTAAGTTTCAACATAGAGTGCCAATGATCAGATGAAAAAAAGAAAGCATTTTCTTCACTTAGTAAAGGCTCTGATAAACAACATTGGCCTAAAATCTGCAGGTAGCTGCCACAACCCTTGGGTTTGCCGGTAAATTTAGCAGTTCTCCTTCTCACAAGCAGCAATTTCTACACACTCTTCACAGTTTGACATGAAATTTTAATCATTGCTAGTTGGGCGTTTGTGTAGTGTGAGAATGTTACTTGTGTGCAGAACAGACCCAGTCAGAAATAGCTGACCTGATGCCCGGTGACTACAAGATGTGGACTAAAAATTGCCTCCAAATTGTGCATTTTGCTATCTTGCAAGCTTGAAAACCTCCTAGGGTTTCTCATACTCTCGTTACCCTGGTTATTTCCCTCTGTAAGAGTCCTGGCAATCGCCTTACGTGTCTTGCTTGCTTGCTTGTTTTTCTCTTTCCTTTTTCGCTCTGCCAGTATCTGCCACACTTGTGTTTCTTACCTGGTTCTTACAGTAGGACTTAACAGGAAGTGTTGTTTATTTTGCCATTTTATGTTGTTCTGGAGTTGGTAAAGTCCTTTTTGGGTGAGTATAATAATTTAAAAAAAAAAAAAAAGGTGTTCCTAAACATTACTTATTACCTTGCTTATATTCAAAAGCTGTTCTCTGCTGGATAAATGATTATTTACAGTCTGTACAACTGTCCAATAAGAAATATTTGATTGGCAGCTGGTAATTCAAAGCTGGTGTTTTCTGTGTCTCAAATTCTGCAAAACCCTCTGGAGAGGGAAACGCTGCTCTGTGATGCAGGTCTGGTCCCTGCTGCAATAGTAGGCACGCTACCTGGTGTTCAAGGTCTTCCTTGAACAACGTCTTGCTCCTCTGCAGCCCTACAGCTCATCCTCGAAGGAGTTTGAGGGCCTCTGGTTGCTATGGGAAGGATAAGAGCATTGAGAGCAGCACATCTGCATGCCTCAGAAAAGCTGCAAACAACCTGCAAGGAAACCTCTACGTGCTGACCCTGCTCTGTGCTGCCTCCTCCTTTCTGCCTCCTTCAATTGGACCACAGCTAACGCAGCAAAGATCAGCAAAAGCACCTGTATAGCTTGTGCTATACAGATGTGTGGTGACTAGGCCAAGGCGCTAAAGAGCTCCCTCCTGTACCCTCCCAGCACTCTCTCACTGTCCAAATCCAAATTCAAGGACTCTCTGCACGTTTTCTCTCAGCGAGAAGGTTGCCGCATATGGAAGATGCACATCCTGAAGGGGACGGATGGGCTGGGAATCCAGATAACAGGAGGCAGAGGGTCGAAGCGGTCCCCTCACAGCATCATCATCACCCACGTGGAGGAAGGCGGCTTGGCACACAGGTGAGGTGACAGCGGTGCCTTCACAGCAGTGAGTGTGATGGAGCATGCTTTGACATTGCTGTTAGCCAGACTCCTGAGACAGGCTTGAGGGATTTGCCTTTTCATTACTTCAGGGTGGGAATATGGCATTTTTAGCTTAATAATGTGTTTTTGTGATGGGTCACTGAAGCCCTTTTTGGCTGTTTAGCTTGAAGGACAGATAGATCAAACGCTTGATGATGGCTTGTAACTCAAGGGGCCTGTTTTCTTGGGGGGCCTTTTTCCCCAAGTCTCTTTTCAGAAGATGGGCCTTTCCCATGGGATCAGCAGTGGGTGAGTGTGGGTAAAACCCCGAGGAGTACTCACTGCCAGACCTTGCTCTAATCTGTGATGGTGGATAGAGGAGATAAGGCTCACTGCTGCACCCTTGTCATCCCCGATAGGGCACAGAGAAAGTTCAAAGTAGCTCAGCCCTGCAAAGTGGCTGAAATGGCTCTGGTTATAGTAATGATTTTCTCAGGGCATCTTTGTGAGCCCCTTTTGGGCAAGAAACGGTGCACAGATCAATGCAAGCTTAGGATCATCCTACTCATATATTGTTCATACCTCCACATCTCACCACGTGCCACCGGAGCTTGGCCCTGGGGAAGGACCACCCTGCAGCTCCATGTTCTGATTGTGTTTCTGCAGGGACGGCAGGCTTACAGTGGGTGATGAGCTCCTCATGATCAACGGGCAGTCACTGGTTGGGCTCTCCCACCAGGACGCTGTTGCTCTCCTTCGCTCGGCTGCTGGCCTGGTGCAGCTGGTGGTCGCTAGCAAGGTATGGTCATTTCCTTGGTGGTCTCCTGAATGTATGCCCAGAAAAGTTTGTGCAAGCACTGCATGGAAAGAGCATATTTTTTCATGTTTGCACATTTGCTTCCCTAAATTTAACGCACAGCTATGGGAAATATATCAGTAGCTGCCATAAATCTGTGGCAAATCAGCAGGATATAGAGCATCTTAATCATTTGCTTATATTGTCACTGTCGTTCAGTGTGCAAATGAGTCTGTATTTATTCATGTAGACATTACTTAAGTTTCGTCCAAAACCATTTTCTTAAAATACATGCTAAATAAAGCAGACTGTTCTTAGCCTCTTTTCCTTCCTGCCTGCGTAGCCTCTTTAGCTTTCATCTCTTCTTGTATCTGTGTGCCTGAGGTCTCTTGATGATGATCTCTTGGCTCTCCTTCCTTATTTTGTCCTTGTTAATAACTTGGAGTAGAGCTCTTACAGATAAAGGAGCATGAAATTTCAGGAAAATGAGAGTGGAATTCATTTATCAGTCGACCTCTTCATTCTGCTTTCATCACAGGAGAGATGGAGGGGGTATTACACACTATTTGTTCTTTTGTTTAAGAGAATCCTGCCCACCCTTGTTTGCTCTCCTCCCTTGACCGCAGCCTGCTGCTCCCCTGCTTAGGTTGATGTAGACATTTGATGCGTGGCTGACCGAATCCTGAAAGCGCCGAGGGTCTCAGAGAAGGACCTGACAGCAGGTGGGGGCCATCAGGACCTTTTGCTTGTTGGCAGGAACATCTTGGACCAAAGGGACCATTCACGAACCTGCATTTCCACATGGAAGGTGCTCTGTCAGCAAGCTACTGTATCAGTATTTTAAAATTTTTTTTGAGCTTCATCTTTATGTTTCCCCAGACAGCCTGTTGCAGGTTTCTGTGGGTTTAATATCTGGATGCTCTTATGGCTTCCCAGAATGCTTTATGCTCCTGTTTTTCAAGAAGAGGCTCTGTCTTGCTGCTTTCAAAGTGAAGAGCTTACACCTTCTTTAGCATTACATATGACAGTGAAGTTCATTGAGGACCTTCTGTAGGTTCACAGCTCCACCAGTGTTTAATCTGGAAACAACACACTTTGACCTAAAGTAGGTACGTTCTGTGTTTTGTGTAGACAATTGGACTCTGCCAAAACACAAGGCAGTAGCCTGCATAAATTTCTCCTTTAATTAATTGCTTGTTCATGTGATGACTGCGTCAAAATAGTCATCATGAATAAGCTTACAGCATAAAACTTCGCATTCCTGATCAGGCTTTGAATCTGTTTGACCCACACTCTGTGTACTTCAACAGTTTTTGTGTCCCTGGGAGGAGGACTTGGAAAGGCAAGTGGTGGGGAATCCAGCCTGTGCCATGTTTCAGGCAGTCTCAGAAAAAGTGTAAATAGGTGAAGTGTTCCCCAGCAGCTCCCTCTGGGTGTTATTTGTTGGTATGGGAAAGCAGCCTTGCCATTTGGCCAGGCTGAGTGCTCTGAATGCAGAATTCATTCTGAAAGCAATAAAATGAGTCTGTCTGGCTTCTGCTTTCGGTCAATGCCCGTTTGCCTTCAGAATGTGCCAAAGAGTGGAAACAGATCCAGAGGCATGGGGGATGACTTGGTAGAGGATTGGTAGGTCAGTTTGCATTTTGTTCTGTTAAGTAGGGTTTTCGATGTATTGTTCTTACGTGTGTAGATAGATAAGTGCACGAAGGGAGCATCCACAGGGAGGGAGCAGGAGCACAGAGTGTGATTTGAAATGAGTTATGAGGTCTGTAAACTCTGAGTCTGCGCACAGTGACATTTAATAAACTCAAAGTGGGGAGAAGCAGGCTGCTGGGGAAGCATTTATTTTAAATTCTCCTTTACAGTATCTAAATATTTTGGACGTGTATTGGCCTATGTTTACTATATATATACTTGAAAACTAGGTCTGCTTTTTATAACTGGACCATTAAAGTTGGAGGACACGGAAGTATGTAATAAGGGGAGAATTACCTGAGAGCTCTCGCTGGGTAGGAGAAATGGAGCTGTTTCACCATGACTTTGGTGGCCTTCTGCATGCGATGTTAACTTATTTTATTGTCTCTTGGGTAGGAATCTGCTGAAGGGGATTTTCTGAAGTACCCGTCTACCAGTTTACCAGACTTGCTTAGCACTTGTTCGGTCCAAGACTCTCCCTCTTGCACTGACAATAAGGAAAACGAAGAGCCAGAAGAAGAAGGCATGAAGGGATTGAACATGTCTCCTGAAACATTGGTCGCTGTAAGTGTGGCTTTGGTGTGACGTTTTTACTCTCTTCTTTGATGCCCATTTGCATCTGTCATGTTCTCACACAGCCTGACATGGAGCAGGTCTTTGAGACGGGACAATCCCACCCAGCCTCCCTTTGCATGGGAGATGGATGATGAGCTGAAATGGGATGTCATCTACCGCAACATCTGCCATCTCTGTTACTGTGCTGCAGCAAAGCGGCAGCATGAGAAGCAGGCGCTGTCGAGCCTTCCCAAGCTATGTGGCAATCATGGTTTTGTTTTTCTGTCTGCCACTGCTGGATGGTTTTCCACCCACTTCTACTGCTTTTGTTGGATGCAGCACTTACGCAGTAACGTGCTCTTTTTTCTCCTCCTCTTGTAACTCAACTTCTTTAACAGTTTATGATCCTCATCTTCAAATTTTTATTTGCTCTGTTGAAGCCAGCAGACACTTTTAGAGGAGGCATATGAATTTGTGGCTGTGAAGTGTAACTGAAGTTCTGCTGAATAAAAGCTGCCAGTTGATAATCTCACTTGTATTCCCTTCAGGGATGCATTAAGCAGAGATTAAGTGGATTATTGTTATTTATTTGTAATGTAGCAGCTCTCTGAAAGTTCATTGGTGTCCTGGGTCTCTGTTGTATTGTACAGACAAAGAATAAAATGTTGTTTTCTACTCTAAAGAGCTTGCAGGCTGGTTTTCCGGCAGGAGAAAGCAGGTGGATTCACTTGAACTTCTTTTTTCTCTTCTTGCCTTTTTCGCCTTCTTTTCTGGAGTAATTACAATAAATCTCTTAAACCTCTGGATGACTCAGACGTGGTACTGTTTGGGTGATTTTTTTTTTTTTTTGTTTTGTTTTGTATTCTTATACTTCCCAAAGACCTCTCCCCAGCGTGATTCTTGCTCTGTAGACTAGCTTTTGCTGGTGTGCACTTCTGTCTGCCTGTTATTTTCAACTTTCTTTGGGTCTGTGCTTATAAGAGTCCCCCACTCTCACTTTACTCTGATAAGTTGTGTTATTTCTACACTGTCTTCTCTTCTGTGTGCTAAGGTACCTTTTTACGGGGAGAAAGGGAGAAACAAATAAATCAGGGATGCCTTATCAGCACGCTGATGACGGTGTAGTGTTTGTGTGTTAGCTTGAGTGGGCACCTAAGCATTCTTTTGGTTATCAAAATGCTTTAAATTCTTTTATATATCATATTTCACATTCTGGTAATTTTTCATAAGGGTGTGGCTGAGCAACCCTTAAGTGTAAAAATCAATTTTGTCATAACTTAACTATGTGTGGTTCCCGGATGCATCTCCTTGGGGCTCTAGTGATTCTTTTGGCACATCCTAGAAGTTGTTTGTTACTGATTTGCAACCGAGTTGACAGCAAGGCTCTGTCTGGTTTTCTGTGATGGTGTCTTTTTATCGGGTGGTTTCCTTGACCAATTAACACAATGCTAGGGGAACCTCAAGCTATCTGAGGTGTATGTCACCATGAAGACCCAGCCACACGAGCCTACCCAGAGTACTTCAGCATGGACAAGAGTTGGGAGCCTGCCCTGATGTCTGTCCCAATGCTACTGTGGCTGGCAGCAGTGATTGCCTAGTTGAGAGTCAATTTGATTTGCCTGCCTATCTGAGGACTCTCGCCTCTAATGGCAATAGCTCTCTGCTTTCACAGTGCATCACTGGGGGATCACAGAACTGTTAGTAAAATAAGTGTGTCAGAAGAATAATAATATTTTTTCCCTTCTTTTCTCTGTTTCTATTAATTTCTTTGTTGGAGGGGGTGTAATTCAGAGTGATGTAATATATTTTTGATGACTCTCAAGAACTCTTTCTTTTGAGCTGCATCCTTCCTCTTCTAATCCAAATTGCAGGATATCTTTGCATTCCCAACGTAATGGCTGCCTCAGCCTCAGGAGTGCAGACAGGGCTCTCTGCAACCTGAGATGGGCACTCCATACAGTGCAGACCACTTGACTCTGTGCACAGCCTCATATGTCCTCATCAGATCAGGACAGCCTGAGCTGAGTTGGGCTGTACAAATACTATGTGCTACCAGGCAGGACATAGGAAGGAAAATGTATGGAGAAGATAAACTTAATGTGTGATTTTCTTTCCATCTGGCAAGATGAGAATTTTTCATGGCAAAGCTTAGAAGCTGATTTCAAGGTCAGTATGGACATGAAGCATCACATGATTTTATATTTATATTTGTATAGTGATACAGATTTTTGCAAAATTGCTTAGGAAGTTACTTTTCTTTGCTGCTCCGTCTCTCTTGCTGATACATACCTTCTCTTTCTCTTATATGTTCCATTATGTTTATACTGTAGATAAGGGATGACAGTGTGACTGATGATTAAAACAGGAGCTAAGCTGACGGTTTTTAATCAGTGCAAATATGATTGTTTTAGACTTCCAGAATGGGAGGTACTCAAGGTCTGCATGAGGTAAGTGAGGCTGTGGTCTCAGTTTAAGCATCAGACCTCTTATATTTGAAACCAGTTCTCAGCATAGCACTGGCCAGGAGTTACCTTTCTCACCAAGAGTTTCTCGCCTCTGGCAAAAAGTTAATGAATTTTCTTGTTTAATATGCAGGGCTTTCTAGAGACTTAAAGGGTGGTTAAGGGACTTAAAGGGTGCTATGTGGTTAAGTAAAAAGTAATTCAAAGTGAGTTATTGTCAGCTGAGGTTTCACTGTCCCTTTCTTGACCAGCACAGTGTATAACTAATTCTTGAGCAAGTGTTGAAGATAATGCGAAACTTGCAGGAGCTCTTAGGGTTGTCCAAGGTCTTCTCTTCTTTCTGTGAATGTATTTCCATGCTGAGTATTCAGAACCATTATTTATAGACCTGATGGACTTGCTGATAGTGCCTTAACACCTGATTACTTGCAGGCTGAACTAGACAGAAAAAAATAATCACTTGGAACTAAGGTGTATATTCAAATCTTCATTCTTACAGTTATTCAGAACTCTGCTGGACCAGGCTCTGAGCAACCTGACCAAGTTGTCTTTGCTTTGAGATGGGGGATGGATCAGGCTTACTCTGAAGTTCTGTGAAAAACTAATTAAATAAAAAGGAAATAAATCTCTTTCCTAGGGGATGAATGTTAAAAATTTTCTCTGTGAGCAAGTTTTTTGAAACTCTTAGGTTCTGCTCCAGTGTTTCCAGCCAGAAAAATAAAATCTGAGCTGATCAGCTTCCCCAGGACATAGCAGAAGAGCTTAATGGCACTTGAAAACTGTAATTTAAGAGAAATATCACTTGTAAGCCTTACTTGAAAGTCCACTTGTTTATTATTTCATTAATAAAAATTTTGTAATACAATTTAATTTGAGCTATTTTTACACAGTCTCCTTATGTAAAACCCTATTTAACATGAAACAGCTTTTAACGTTCTAACTTTAATAAAACTTCTGCTGCCAGGCAGAAAAAGGATTACAATAATATCCTTGAAGTGCATTTATTTTAGATCTAGTTTGGCCAAAATATTACTTAACTTCAGAGACGAAATACTGGGCCACAGAGTCGTGTTGTGTTAAATTGTCCTGAGACACTTTGGGGATTTTAAACTCCCCCATTCAAATCCATATTTTGCCTTGTGCTTTAAAAGGTAGTTGTTTATGTCCAAATGGAAAAGGATGACACGATAGTATTTGCCTTTGACGATTTATTTTTAATTCTAATTTACTATTCCTAGCATTTCTGTTGCTTGAAAAGGAATCTGTCACTGTATTGCTTGCTGGCAGAGCAACTTGGGAAATGAACTCTGAAGAGAAAGCAGGTCTGCCGAGAATTTATGAAGTGTCTGATTAATTTGCAGCTTTTGGGGTCCCCAGACATAGGCACGTACAGTTCTTTGTTACTTCAGTGGTTTTTTGCCTTTTTTTCTGCTGATGCTATGTTGTTCAATGTATGATGATTGAAGCACATTACTTTTTGAAGTGTTTGACTTCAGTGACCAGCTTCATATTAATGGGCTGAAATTCCAAAGAGTTACTAAGCACAAGAAGAGGGTGTCAGCCTCAGCAGGTTTGGATCTGTAGTTGCTGGAGGCAAAGAGCAAAGCCTGGGGACTGTTCCTCTGTATTTAGCTTTATCTTGTGCTCTCGCTTGTGTATCTGCTGTTCATGATGCTGGAGGCAAGGACCCTGAGATAAGTCTATTCCACGCAGAATAGAATTATGCAAAAGAGGAATTTCTTATTAGGGAAAGGAGGTCACTGCTACCCCTACCTGTTGTGGGGAGAGCTGGGAAAGGAGGCAGTTTGCCTCCCTGTCCCCAACCTGGGTGAGCCCCAGGGAACAGCCTCTGGCAGCATCCCCACCTGTGTGAGCCCCTGCTGTGGGGCAGTGAAACCTTTTTTGGTTTTGTTCAGTCATGTTGCATTGACCTGAAGTGTGTGGTGTATACCTTCATGTGAGCTGTCAGTGTGTTTATGCAGATGACTGTGAACCACTAAGGGCTTGATCCTCCTACAAGTAAGAGAAATGGGATGTCTCCAGTTAAAGGTTTCTTCCATGAGCTGCGTTTCTTTATCCCTGCCAAAAACCTACTCAGGCTTACAGCTGAAAATGGATAAACAAACTCAGCTCTACAAATAAGCGGAAATGCATTTGTTTACCCCCACCTCCCTTCCCATTTTATATTTTATCTGAATCATAGGATTGCGTAGTTATTTTCTGTTATAAGCCTTTCAGTCATACCAGGGAATCCGTGTATAAGTACCTGTAGCCATTGCCATCATAATAAGAAAGAGGATAATAATGCCATAAGTTTAAAAACACTCTTGGGTCAGAAGTTTTTCTGGAAACACTGGGAGGGAATTTCAGAGAAAGCATTAGCACTGAGAAGGAACAGGAAGCGTAACTCAACAATTAAATGTGTGCAGAGTGCGGGGAGGGACCCTCATTACTTGGAAGACTTCAGTGTTCATTCCCATTAGGACACTGCGGTCTTGGAAGTGATTTCTGAAACAAAATTGGCTCCTCAAACAGAAATGCATGGCTGGAAAAGTGAGGAAGAGCTTTTGCTGTCAGAAATCTGCTTTTGCACTAAACCGCTTTGCTTAGCAGGAAAGAAGATGAAAAGACTGCTGTGAGTGTGTGCTGTGGCCAGCCCTTGTACAGGAGAAAGGTTCAGTAACTCCTTTCCTCTTGATTGTGAGGGCTTGCAACATTTGCAGGTCCTGCCTTGTGCCATATAACCCATGGAAGGGGCAGATGAGAGGGAGGTCCAGCTGCACCTTCACATGCCTTGGAGTTGCTGCTCAGCTGTAAATACTACATTTTTTGAGAGCCTGGCGGCATTGTACCTTTCTGAGATACAGTCTTGTCCTACATATCCATGGGTCTGTTCCTGTGCAATACCTTTCACTCCTCTATAGCTGAGTTGACATGCTGGGTCCTACAGTGACCCCAGAGGACTGGGGAAATGCCAGTTTTTAGAGTAAAGGTAGTTGGGAGCTTAGGCAAGAGAAAATGCCAAAGTCCAAGTCTTGTTCACCTAACGTGGCTGTTGTTCTTTCTTGTTTCAAGAAGCTGTATCACATTAAAATCAGCAGTTGCGATTTGTTTTATTGTGGAGGGATGTTCAGTGATGGGCTGATGGTGTGACACTGACAAGGGCTCGGGAAGATGTGGGTACACATCACATAATCTAGGGAGGAGGAAAAGTGGTGAAAGGCCTCCAGGGTGGCAGTGTCATTGAATTACTATTTTTCACAAGTTTTAAAATTCACCTGTCAAGGAGACTTGAATTTGAATATGTTCTTCAGGTCAGAAGGGAGTTCCTTAGCATCAGTTGCATCCTTCCCTGCACCTGGGCCACTTTCTACTACCCTGGTGTTAAAGACAAGCCGAGAGAAATCTGTTTCACCAAGAGGCCAGTACTGTGAAGGGTTCCTTGTAAAGCATAATGCAGGGTGCAAACTCTGAAATATGTTCTTTTTCTTGAGCTGGTGGAAGATAACCTTTTTTCACATGACCATAAATATCAGTGTAGACAATGCCCGGAGTTAAAATTTCTGCTCTTCCGTGTGACGTTTGAAAGCCAGGTCAGCAGAGTATTAGGAACACAAGTTTATCTACAGTGCAGGTTCTGCATGGGCTTTGTTTTTGTGAATGAAGCGTTTTCCCATAAAGCAACAGATATAGTGCAGCCTGTCCTTCGGCTGTTTGGATAACTGCCCAGTTTTGAAGGAGATTAACTGCCTTTAACAAGCTAAAAATAGCCCCCTCATGGCACTGGAACAAGAGAGATGCTGTCACAGCCATGCGGTTCACATACATTAACAGAAGGATGATAAAGGCTGTAGAATTTGGAGTTAGCATGAATGTCTTATCATCACATCTGCAGTTTGTTTATTCTAGTGTGTGTACACAGTCCAGTCTTGGTTGGGCTCGGTTAAAACTCATTCAGGATGTACTGTGCTTGAATAAATGCAGCCTATATAATATATGAGGCTTCAGATCTTTGTTTCAGGTATGAAGGACACCTAATGCTTATGTATTCCATAGCCTCTCATGTACTTATAATATAAAACGTGGGTTTGGAGCTGAAATCCAGAGCTGTCCACCAGCTGTGTCATGGGAAAAGTCTCTGCAGCTGTGGGTTGACTTTGGTTTTGTTTCATTCTCAGAAGAGTTGTTTATTTTGAAGTTGTTTATTGCTTGCTTTATCCCTCCCTGTGAGTAAAGAGGCAGTCACTTTAAAAAAAAAAAAAAAAAGCAGAAGCAATTTCTTATTTGTCGTGGTGCATAGGCCTTGGTTTGTGCTAAGCCATAAGCGGAGCATTCATTAAAGAAAATAGCGGAGGAGCTGGACCAGCTTTCACACAGCTTGAGTCCCTTGATTGTCTTCTCTGTTTACCCGGACGACCGATCTTCTGGGACCTCTCTTGTAGCACATGGAGACATCTCGTGGGCAACGACTAAATTGCGTGCAAACCTGTCAAGCTTTTCGATGGCTTGGGGGGTGGGTCGGGGAAGGATGAAGCAAAAAAGGAAAACAGCAGTGATCTGCTTGTGCACCGTTTCAGAAATGTATGCATTTGATTTCCTTAAGCTTAGAAGCAATTTCTGGTGTAAATCATAATGTATTGCATAGGAACGGTAATCTGCTCCAAAAAGGACTGGGAACTGTTTAGCTAGGAGCATCTTACTATTTCCAAGGCATGTGTTGACTGTGATACGTTTCTTGGAGAACTTAGTTGTATTAGCCATTTCCTGAGTTTCTTCATATTTAAAAGGATATGTTTAAAGTTTTATCTCTTCAAAACTTTATTATTAATTTTAGCAGCTGTTTGGAAACCTGAAAATGAAATCTGCTTTCCTTAACTGCAGCCCTGACCATAAATGTAACAGTACACCAGTGAGTCTTTGGAGCTGGCATGGCTGGGATCCTGCTACATCAAGAACCTGCCAGCATGTGGAGGATCCTGGTATCAAACGCATTGAAGAAGATCGGGGGGGGTGTCTTTGCAAAATAAAGAGGGCATTCTGGCAGATGAGAGCAACTCAGCTCTACCATAGCATGTTTCCAGTCTGTTTGTTGAGGGTGTACAGGCAAGTATTACTGTTGGCTCTGTGTTGGTGAGAGCTGGGTTATGTTTCACATTCAGGTTTGCATATGGCTACTCTGTAGACTTGGGTAAAAAGCAGTAACAATAACATTAGGGGTTTGTACCTCCTGAAGCTGATGGTAGTGCTCTGTATAGCAGCTGCTGTGTTACACTGAGGACTTAGGGTGGCTTTTGAGTGCGGGCATTTGGTAGAGTGATGGACCAGGCATTCTTAAAGACCACTTTAAAGGCTTTCTGTTTTGTTTATTTGGCATTTCCACCTATTCAGAAAGTAGGGCAGCTCCAGTTCTTGACTCTTTATCAGACTTCCTGATCTCCTTGCTGCACATAAACTGGGAGTGTTCCAACATTTTCTTTATAATTAGGTAATGGAAGCCTCAGGTTCCCATCCCTTTTCCCTGGGCATGAGGAAGCACAGGCTGCACCCTCTGGTACTGACATGGGTCATTCTCAGATGAGCTGCTGGGAAAGGCGGCTGATGCTTTATTTCACCAGTGGTGCTAAATATAGCCCAAATCTGAGCCCTCTTGGAACCTCACTGGTGGAGCTTGCCATGGCTAATGTGCAGAGCAGCTGTCTGCCCTAGCAGCTTCATGTTGGGGTGAAACCAGGGCACCAGGTTTTTCTAAGGTGCCTGTTAAGGCACTGAATTAGTGCTGACAAGGGGCTGACATTTCTCCTATTTCCCTCCATCCTTGGATCCATCTGGATCTCTGCATCTGTGCTGTAACAGCGTAGCGGCAATGCGGTACATTTTGAAAGAGGCAGTCCCATAATTTACTCCAGAAACAATTAAATCTGGATTTATTTTGGACTTGTTGTGTCCTGCAGTTCAGCTGAGGGTGCTGCCTGGCTGTTGGGAGGTGCTGCACTTCTGAAAGGTGTCCCTGGGTGCTGCAGCCCCTGGTGGTGTGTGTCCTGGCACTTTTAAGCAAAGGTGGCTTTGTGCATGCCCTAAATCAGAGCTGTAAGCCGTGGAAAAGACAGTGCTGGCAATGATTAGAGAAATCTGTGTCCTCTGCATCATTTGCAGTGTTAATTCTAGTAAATTATAGGGCTGCACTTTATAATTTATCTGGGAGATGGATTCAATTAAACTGGAAAAAGAGCTAATTTAAAAGTGAAGGAATTTTACTTTTTACAAGGTAAAGGGGCCTGTGGAGCACCCTGCCTACCAGATGCATTTAAGGCTTAAAGCATGCTGTGCCCCAGAAAGCGATAAATAATAACTGGAACAACTAGAATTATAATAGATCTTCAAAGAAAATCTCCAAAACTTTTGGAAAGGCTGAAGCCTCTAAGGCATTAGCTAGTCTTGAGGGACTAGGAGTGAAGACTTCATGCTGGGACAAGGTGAAGCCAGGTTTGCATCGGGTGTTTTGTACCTTTCTCTGAACGGACTGGTGCTGTCTGCTCTTGGGGGCTTGTTGGGTTCATCTTGCTGGCTGCCCTGCAGACAGCAGCACTGTGGTTTTTCATGATTAAATGTGTTGGGGTAGTGCTGCTTAAGGAAAACACATCCTGGCTGTGTCAGGACCGAAGAATAGGAGGAATTATCCCATGGAACTTGTGCAGGGGCACAGCCATTCCTCTTTCACATTGCTGTTTTAAAGAAGGGCAGTGAACTTGCTGGAAGACTTGCTTTGTCATTGCAGGTAGGGCAGAATTTGGTGTGTTGTGGATGGCTCAGTCTAATTCACACAGTTTCGTTCCCAGACTATCAGGTTAAACTTGTCTACATGCTGCTAGCGCTTCTCAGCAGAGAAAGCCATCAGGCAGTGCCGTGGGGAGTCAGATGGGCTTGCTGATGGGAAAGGCAGCAGCTTAGGAGCTCTGCAGTGGCAACAGTAAAGCAGTTTGCTTATTAAATTGTATCATCCCCTGTGTGCCGTCTTGTTTCTGTAGATCGGTGACGATTGCCAAGCTGTTTGCGGTTAAACAATGCAGACTCTCATAATTCTGCTCCTCATCTTGCCTAATTAAGGGCCTGGTCATGCTGGAGCTTTGCCCGAGCAAGGACTCCAGGGGCAGTTGTTCGTTCTGGTGCAGTGCCAGGACCGCGTGTCCCTGATAGCGCTGTTTCCTTTGAAATCAATTGAGATGTCACCATCGCTTGATCCCAGAGCTACTTAATGAACTGGCAAAATGGGCTCTATTTTTAGATCTCCCTTCAAACTACCGTGTGTTAAATCTCCCCTTGTCCTTAAGACTGAGACAGCATTGGGCAGGATTTATTGGTTTAGTTTAATACAAGACGTACAGAACTGAAATAATAAGCTCCTTTTCCTTGAAAGTGAAGAAAATTAAAATGGCATGCTTAAATGTGGGCAGCCGCCTCGAAACAGTGAAGTGATACGTTCACATGTGGCCAGAAGGATAAGGTGGAGCTGAGTTTTAATTCTTGACTAAGTTACAGCAGAGCCAAAGATTACAGACTTCAGGAAGTTCTTGCAAGCTTCGTGGATTGGATATCTAATTGTATTCTGAGTAGGATAAAACACAAGACAAGCTCAAAAAAAAGTATCCATGTTGTTGCAAATGCTAGAGTGTCTTCCCTTACGTGTTTATAATCAGTGTCAGAAAAGTATTTCTGTTAAAATAAGAAATAAACAGAGACATGAGTAATTTAGATGTTTTTAATTCTTACTGTAGTCAGAATCCAAGTTGGATAAAATGTGATTTCGGGAAGCTACTGAGAATGTCTTGAGGCTTTCCCTAGCGTAGGTGTTCGTGCACATGTGCCCCTTCTGCAGGTCATATGGGGGTTTTGAGGGTTTTCTCTCTGAAGGCTTACAGCCTCCAGGATTATGCAGCAATGAGGTGAAGGGAGGGACTGCACAGCTATAATGCAATTGGCAATTGTCTCTTGTTTTCCCTCTCAGCTTATTCTGTATGCAATCACAGAATACATCTATACAAGCTCTGTTACACAGTCAAAATAAATGAAAGCAAAAAAAGCTCCAAACTAAACCCTGTGTGGTAGAAACACAAGATTTACTAAATGGGTCAATCTTGAGCCCAGGCTCAGTGTGGAAATCAGCCGTGGCAGTGGTGATTTCAGCATCTCTCTGTACGCTGCTGCAGACTAACCTTTTTTTTTCCCTGTGCTTAGAGCTGGAGGAAGCTGTCCACCTTTTTACTGGGAGTTGTGTGGTCTCATCAGGTGTAACAGCCCATGTCCATGTACTCTGCAGAAACAAAACAGCTCTGCAGCTCCAGGCCCAAGCCAGGTTGTGCTAAACTCCAGAAAAGGAGATTGGACCCGTCCCTGTCTGTTAAGACAGTTGAACAGCATGCTGACAAAACTGGCTACTTCATTTAGGCATCCCCACATTATTTTTCTCCATCCCTATGCTTCAACTGTTTCTCCACCACAGAACTACCATTTGTGTGTTTATGCAACTGGTTTCTACCTTTCTGCAAGGGAGGCTAAACCATGACACTTAGACAAGGTATTTTTGCTAATATGATGAATCCCAGCGTAACTTCATATGATCTGTAAAGTTCTGGCTCACTTCTAAACACTTTACTGTCTTCTGGATATGCTTTCAAGTTGATCATGGGGAGAGTTGATGATATGTCAGACTGTGGCCTAATTTCTGATGATTTGGGTCTTTTGAGTGGCTTTTTCTACTTGATTTCTTACATCTTGTCTAAAATGAGTCCCTCACTAAGGTGCCCAAATTGTAAGTGCTAGTTTTCTCAAACTGATGTAGTTATTTTCTTGTTTAGTTAAATCCCATTACTTGGAGCTACTAAGCGTTTGATACTGGAAGAAGACTCTGATGTAGTTGCTGCAATGCCTTGAAGAATCAACAAGAGCTAGCTAGGTTGTGTAGACTATAAGTAAACGATGTGTAGCTGTTCGTGTTGAAGGGGGAGGAATGAAAAGCAGTTTCCGTTCCAGCTTCCTCTTATCTTCCATTTTTGTCTTTTCCTGAAACTTTCACCCTTTGAACTGAAATTGCAAGTCTTAAACTCTGTGCAAAGTACTTTGGCTTTCTTAGTTTGGGGATAAAGAGGGATTGGGGAATGGGAGGCAGATTCTTAGGAAAATCCTGCTGTTGTGAAACTTGAATTGTGGAAGGAGAAATTATGTTAACAGAAAGTGTTTAGTCATTTGAGTGGGTTTGTTTTTTTTTTTTTAAACTGACTTCCAGCAGTTGATGTGGTATGTTAGAAGTATAATGCAACCAATAAGTGGTTGTGCTAGAAGCTTTGCTGTCCTTCCCGTGAGCTGTCTAAAAGCACACGGAAGATGCATGATGGGTGATGGGGTGAGAGTGTAAAAGAATTACTGTGTGGATGGTGGGCATGTCTAAGACTGCTGTGTGGTAGCAAATCTAGGGAAATGTGACTGGTGAAGCTCAATAAAAGGAAGCAGTGAGTGCAGAAGAGAGTCAGCAGGGTCTTCCGCAATGCATGGATGGGAAGAATCAGAAACATCGAATCATCTGGTTTATAAGTCTTTGTGGGTTTTGCACATGGGCAGCTCTGCTCATCCCTGACAATGTAGGAGCAGGACAGAGGGTGTGTGTGGCTGTGCTGATGTACCTTGTATTGTCACTCACATCTAGACAAATACAGTGGGTATGCAAACTGCTCCTGTCTCCATGCATTTACTCAGGGCAGCAGGGTTGTACTTCCACATGTGAATTACATTGAGCATTTTCAGGCTTTTAAGTGCTTAGCTGTATCACGTTTGTAACTTTTATGTTGAATTTGCTTTTCGTCCATTATGCCTCAGCATGCAACTCTAGACACTAACAATAAAATAAAACTTTTTTAAAGTGCTTTTTTTCCATAAAGACGTGATGTCTCTGGAAGCTTGCTGAACTGAACAAACTGCAGTAGAAGATAGGTTAAAATTTTGTTAAAGCGCACGTGGAAGCACCTGAATGAGGTACTGTGAATGCTGGAGGCACTCTGGGGGCATCAGTGTAGTACCCTGCAGAGGATCCCTGGCCATACTGAGCTACAGGTGTACCATTGGTAAGATTTACAATAACGTCCAAAGGCATTGCTGAAAATTATTTACAGAAATGTGTGCTGGCTTAATACAATGGCATGTTTTGGAAAAAAAGGTAGATGTCCAGTGAAGTTTTTGTCCCTTAGTAAAAATGAGAGGAATTCCGTCAATATCTCTGATTTGCAAGTAAATAAGTTGTGGTTACGTTTTATTTTTTAAACTTTTTTAGGTGATGGAGACTGAGAAATCTCAAGATCCAGGTTGTGCAGAAGTGTCCAAAGGAAACAACCAGAGTCCTACTCTGGGAAGTGGCATACTGAAATACAGAAGTCGATCCCAAGGTAAAACTGCATTCATAAAAGCAGTAGTAGGCTTTTTATGTTGTGTATTTATTTTCGCTCTCTGAAAGTGAGATGGGTTTCTTTCCTTTGGAGATCATACTAATTTAATTTGGAAGGAAAATCTCTGCAGTAAGATGTTTACATTCAGCCTCTTGAGTTGAACTATTGTATGGACAGAAAAATGAAGCAAAATTTTCGAAGCTTCTTTTTTTGTTTGTTTGTTTGGGGTTTGGGTTTTTTTTTTGTTCTTTCTCTTCTCTTGCACTCTTCTTATAACATTTATATTCCCTATATGTTTCAGTGTGCTTTAATACTGAGGTGGGGGACATGTTTCAACTTACTATCACCAAAATACCGTTTATGGACAATACTCCCCAAGTATTTTGTTGCTTTGTCCGCAAGAGTGTGCAGAGCTTTATCATTTTAATCCCTAGTACTGTACAGGTCCGCCTCTCTCCTATGTTCACTTTAATTTACCATGCTCCAGGGACCTTTTGTGCCTGTAGCCCCTGTGGCTGTGTGTCGGTATCCACCGACTGGAGATCCAGCCCTGGTTCCTGTGAATGCTGATGCTCCTGGGCTGTGGGTGAATCTGGAGAATCCCAAATCTGTCTGCAAGCTGGTCTGAGCACAGGAAGGGAAGCTGTATTCAGAGACGGGCAGAAAACAGAGAAATACAACTATTGTCCTAGAAGAAGAGAGGGAGAGGTGATGAGAAGGGGATTACTTGTAGGTGAGAGGAAGGGCTGGAAGTAATAAGTGCAGGAAGCCAGGTCTTGCCAAGATAGCTGTCCTGGCAGTGTGCAACAGAGGTGCCCTGTGTGCTCAGGGGAGGAGAGCTTTAAAACCAGAGGTAATTTCACACCCCAAAGCAAGGAGCGGGTTTAAATTGCACTCTGGGCACTCTGGGATTCAAATTCTGCCTAAGGATGTGGTAGCAGAATTGCTTTAATGCTGAGTAAAGAGAAGTGATTCCCCCAGCTCTGTACTCCATCCCTCCCTGGTGCTGGCAGCAATGGCTGCACAGCCACCGGGAAAGGAGGAAGTGGCAGAAAATGGGACTGGGGCTCTCCTGGGCACATTCGCTGCAGGTCTGCTTTAACCAATGGCTTTTGAGCCCAGGCCCCACGGTAAGGACAGGGCAGGAAGGATGAAGGGAAAGCAGGACTGTCCCATTCTGTGGCAGCTCCAACATAATATTCATTTACAGTAATATTAAAACCACATCCTGAAATTCAGCATGCATGAATTTGGCCTGTCTGTGTCTTGGGTATTCATCTGTAAAATAGAGGTTAATGGCCCTTCCCTGCATAGTGGGGGAATGGCAAGGATAAATGTTAGGGAACTGCTGTGACTGGGGGTCCTGTGGGGACCTCAGAGAAAATGAGAATTGGAGGAACCGTGGTATGAGGAGCTGGGCACTCTGTAGCTAATTACAGGATGTCCTTCCAGACAAATAATTGTGTTTCTTATGTGAACTCTGCAGTCTTCTGCTCGTTAAGACAACTAGGATTGTTGCCAAAAGCAAAGAAAATAGCATTTATTTGGCACATTTTTCCTTTTTCCATTCCAGAAAAATTTCTCTCAAAGTGACATGACACCTCCAGAAATGAATACTGCTACAGTGTCAGGTCTCTTAATTTTAAATAAATGAAGCTTGAGAGCTTGGTGCACTTGCAAGTGCTACTGGCTCAATTATCTTTTGCTTTTCCTTACTACCACAAGTGACAGCACTGAGTAAGTTCAGAATCCCTGGAAGATGGTAGGAAACCTGTGACAGCAGGAAAAGTTTTTAGTTGAGGCTGATCAAAACTAGCTTCTAACTGCCCGGCTGGGAACTGTATAGCGTTGCTTTAAGGCACTGTTTAAGTTGGGATTTGCAGGCAGTGATTATTGTGTGCTGTCGAGAGGATAAAACAGCCCTGAGATGTTTGTGGGATGCGTTTCTGTGGTTTTCCCTAGGTGCCGGATCCCGCTTGGAGTCTGTGGGAGAGGACGATGAGCTGACAGTGGAAAACGGTGAATCGAGTTATGAAATAGCGGTGAAATATTCCCGGGGTGGAAGAAAGCACTCCCTGCCGCAGCAGCTGGAGTCGGCGGGAGCCAGGCAGGTGGGTGGAACAGCAGGGCTGGCTCTGAGCACCTCGCTGTGCTCAGTCCTTTGAGAGCTGTGTGGAGCTTGTAGAAGTGAGAGGAGTGAAACAAGGCTGTAAAGGTACATCATGGGGGCTTAAACGAGGCCTGGACACCAAAATGGGAGTGCTTGACCATCTATGAAGAACTTCTTCACTCTGCAGATGGTGAAGGGGTGTACTTCTTGCTGTGGCCAGGAGGCCCCAAGCCTGATCTTATGAGTTGTGGTTTTAGAGATCTGACGACATAAACAAAAAAAATCCTGCTTCTCTTTATTTTAATGATTTGATGATAGAGTCTTTTTTTTTTTTTTTTTGTAGTGGATAAGGACTTCAGTGCATCATGAGGCTACTCTTAATCTTTTTAATTTAAATTGTAACTGGTACATTGCAAAATGATCCTACTGTGTGGGAAATTTGCTGTGGAAGATTCACTTTGACTGTAATAAGCTAGGATTTAATCCCTTGAACATTTTTCAGAATATCTGTAAGATCTTCCCTCCCTCCATCTTCACTGACACATGCAGTTTTCCCAGTATGACATCCCAATGCCTGCACCAAGCAATCAGATAAACTTCCCTTGTTTGTTTCTTAGGAATACCATATCGTGAAGAAATCCACCCGTTCCTTCAGTGCCGCCCAAGTGGAATCTCCATGGAGACTGACCCAGCCGTCGATCATTTCCAACATTGTCCTGATGAAAGGGCAAGGCAAGGTGAGCAGTTCTGCATGTGGCTGGTTTCTCACATGTAGCAAGAGCTGACTTTTAAGAGGTGTCTCCTACACCCAGGACTTCTGGCAGCTCTCAGGGTAGCCAATAATAATAACAACAGTAGTGATAAACAAATCCAGTTTTCACTTGTAAATGCCAGAGTTACACCTGCAAAATGTAGGGGAAGCAATGTTCGTGTCATTTACTTGATGTGCGGTAGCTATCGTTCTGACTTGGTACGTCTGGTCTTTACTAAGACATCAAATTTAAAAATGGTTTTATAAATATGTTTATGCAAAGTTGGTGCAGCTACAGGAGAGAACCTGTTTGCATGCATATTGATGGACGAGCTTATTGTATGTCCGTGGAATTCGGAATTAAAGAGAATCACTGCAAATTAAGCATTAAACCCAAAGACAGGTTCCTGGTTGATTGCTTATCTGAAAGCACTGAATTCTACATGTCAAGGTGTCCTCTTTTCTCCCCTCAATAATGTGTTTGCACATTTGCTAGATACCAGCTGGCTGAATCCTAAGGGAAAATAGACAAGCATTAACCTAGGTATATATTGTTTTCCCTAATCCAGTCCACACTAGTATTGAAGCTGTCATTTAAATATGCTAAAAATATGCGTGTCTTTTCTGAAATACATCAGATGGATGTGTTTTGGAATAAAAAGACTTGTTTTGACTTTCAAGCTCAAATACAAAACAAATTCCTTGTTGTGCTTGAAGTTTAGCAAAGAGTTAGAAATAGTGACTTTTCTGGGTAGATTGACTCACGTTTGCTATAACTCTCCTTGCTTGGGCAGCCTCAGGTCTTTCATGACATTTCCAAGTGAATATTTCTTCATTTTGCACTTACTTCTTTTTTGACCCTATTTTCTTGTAAGAGTTAGCTTACTTCTCCCCATGGGGTAAGCCACCCTCTCCTGGCTTTCTGTAGTTAGCTCCAAAGCGTTAAAAAACACTTAGGAGCATGCAGACTCTAGTGATGGTGAACCACCTCATACAGTTGCTGTTTTAGGTGCTTTTCACCCACTTTTTTTAGCAGTTGTCTCTGTGAGGAATTGCACTATGTACAATTTATACAGTAGCATTTGCTTTATTAACTTTATGTGGACCTGGTACTTGAAAAGTATTTCCATAGAGTCACTGTGTTGGTGGCAGGGAGCGAAGTGTGTGCCACAAGTGGCAGTGCTTCTTTGGGAAGGTGGACTAAGTTAGGAACCACTGTGCTTTGCAGCTCTATTTCTCCCAACCCACTTCACAGAGCCCTGGGGAGAACTACTGTGTCCATGCAAGGGAGTACCAGGAGTCTACTGTTTTCCATAGGTTGCTTTGCAGTTGATTGGTTGCCCGGTACACAGTTAATTACCTTGTGTTGCACCAGAGAGCTAGGATGTTTCCTTTCTAGAAATCAGTAATGTCAAGTTACTAGAAGCTCATAACAACAGTAGCCTACTTTATATTCATGGAGTAAAACAAAAGAGCTGGATGTTGTACTGGGTTGTAAACACAGTGTTAGTGCCTGCCCTGGCAGCATCCCTCAGCTGGAGAGACTGCCTGAGGTGCTAATAATACTGTGGCTTCAAATCACTGAAGCACAACAGTTTTCCACTTCCCTTGTCCACCTGGTTGGTGACTTTTCTCTTTATTCTAAAATACGTGTGCAGCAGTGACAAGAGGAGAAATATGAGGGTAATGGATCAAGGAGGTGATTTGACTGAGGAATAACTCAGCAGAAGGGGGAGAGGTTCATTCTGCTGTGCTCATCTGTTCTCTGATCAGCTTCGCAAGACAGTCCCACAGCCAGCTGGGCAGCACAGGAGCAAGAGTTAACAGATGGAGCCCTGGGGAATGTATTGATCTGGATTTACTTAAATACAACATGCTACATGTCTTCAGAATAATTACAAATGTACATGTGCATGTCAGCCCCCTCACGCCAACCCCCTTCCAGCTACATTCCTGACATTACAGCACTGACCTTATGTCATGTCCTTAAGCTTTTCTTTTTCCGGAGGAAATGCAGGATATATGACAGCAGAGAAAACTACAGTTAATCCTGGATATAGATCTCAGGGGTGGGAATCTACTCGCTGTCAATTTAAGAACAATGTATTACAGTTTTTAAAATGGGAATAGGATAACATAAAGCCATTGACCCAGTGTTCAAAAAAATAAATCTCAAAATAGCATTTTTGCCTTTTGGCTTCAGGTGCCTGCTGCTGCTTTTTGGGCTGATAATTATCTTGGTATTAGAGTGGAGGTAAATGAGGCGACGCAAGCAGAGGTAACGTGGCAGTGCGATTCATCAGCAGCTCTTAGGTTTTGATCTTTTTTTAGTCTTGTATGTTATCAACAATCTTTCTCAAACAGGTCATTAAATAGAGTAAGGTGCCAACTGTGTCTTTTCCTCTCTTTTCTGTAGGGCCTTGGATTCAGCATTGTGGGAGGTCAGGATTCTGCTCGCGGACGCATGGGGATTTTCGTGAAGACTATATTCCCAAATGGAGCAGCAGCTGCTGATGGAAGGCTTAAAGAAGGTATGGTAGAGAGAATCCAATTGCATATAAATGATATTGTTTCAGTCCCGCAGAAAAATTCAAGTACAGCTTTACTTAGGCACCTGACTATCAGGCTGCGGAGGATGTAACACACCCTGTTGGTCCATCCTGGTGAAGATCAATCATAGCAGTTAATTATATTGCATATTGAGAAGGGGAAACTAAAGCATAAAGGTTTTTTCCCCCTTCCTTTTCAGTGAACTTTTATTTGCCAAAGCGTAAGCTGAAGTTCTTCAGTTGGAGTGATTCACAGCAGCGAAATGTATCTGTACAACCAATGCTGGTCCAAGATGGCTTGTACAGAGGGACATGCTTGGGAGAAGCTGGTTTGGGCCCTTGCACTTTCTGAGTCTCTTGGCATGATTTTGACATGAAATAAAAAGAAGTGTCATAACCAGAAAAAGAAGAGATGAAGGATGGGATTGGCAGTGCGATCACCCAGCTGGTTAGAGGAGCAGTTATATCCTGATTTGATTACTGCTTTTGCAGTCTTGATCTCTGAGCTAGGTCTATACCCTGCTCTGTTTATGTTTGTGTTCTGGTGCCAGTGTTCCCATGCTGGACAAGCTTTTACAAAGTGACCATGAGTCTAAAGTGGTGGTTTACAGCTCTTCTGCAGGAGTTGGGTTACTTCTCATCTGTAGACATCTGCTCCTGTGTTAGTTCTCTCAAGCTGCTCTTGTGTTGCTTCTCTCCTTATATCATTCCCCTCTTTACATCTCATCACACTGTTGTATTTGAGGCTGCTTTTGGTGCCAACTCTCACACTTGCTGCCAGAGGGAAGCTCGCATTCCTGCAGCACAGGTTGTGCACCTGACATAGGAAGCCAATAAGTAGCAGCCGTCCATAAACCTAACAAGTCGTTGCAGGCCATTCAGAGCCCACATAGTGTTCTGTATTTTTGTTGGATATTTTTTTTTCCATTGGGGCTAGGAAAGGAGAGGAGGAGTAGACTTGGCTGATGACATCACCTCGTCTAATTTTGCACAGATGCAATTGAAGAAAGCAGATCTGGATCGTGCTTATCATCCTTTTAATAAAATGAAAGTAAATCAGCACAGCTGGGTGTAGGTATTAAGATCTGAAGTTTGGAAAAGGTAGGAATGTGATGGGATGTGTTCGTTGGGATGAGAAGGGCATTTTTTATCGCAGTATGTGCGCTTCTCACTTCTCCGTCCACAGGCATTTAGAAAAAGGTCATGTTTGTTTTCTGCATGTGGATGCAAGGTTAGTTGTCTTGGAACAGGCTTTGGAGTGATGTGCTGTAGTGTTTCAGTTACATTCTCATTTCTCCTGTTGATGCTCACAAAATAAAGAGTTTTGTAGTCCCTTTGGACCTCATGTTATGAGCATCTGTTTTCAGCCTTTAATTAAAATCTGTAGTGTTTTCAGCTTGCTTGTTAGTATGAGAATGCCAAGTTAAGTATCTCTACTGAAGAACAGTCTTTACTCTGCTAACTCATCACTATTAACTTGTAAAGGCATTAGTACAAGTGAAAATAAACTGAGAACAGTAAAAGTGGTTTTACGGAGCAATTAGCTGGAATCCTCATACCTTGTGTACAGGAAAGGTTTTTTACGTCTCTGTGGTCTGTATATTGCTGACTTTGGTTTTTGTATCTAATTACCAGGGGATGAAATCCTAGAAGTTAATGGAGAGTCTCTACAAGGACTGACCCATCAGGAGGCCATTCAGAGGTTCAAGGTAATATGGATGTAGTACAGGAGAGATTGTGCTCCCATTTGTTCAGTGCCATTTCACCTTTGGCTTTGTATTCTTTTGCTGCCACAAATTACTGTGTTCAGGCTTACTGGCTAATGTTGGTGTATTGTGTCACCGTGTTGCGGTTCTCGTTGTCTGTCCAGCAACTCAAGAAAGGAGTGGTGACCCTGACGGTGCGCACGCGGCTGCGCAGCCCAAGCCTCACGCCCTGTGCAACTCCCACCTTGCTGAGCCGCTCCAGCTCCCCCAGCTCCAGTGCCAGTGGTGGGGCACCAGTCCCTGGTCCTGACGAGGCAGATGGTTCCTCCTCCAGCCGCAAGGGACCTGGCCCAAAGGACAGGATTGTCATGGATGTGACGCTCAATAAAGGTGAGCGTCCTTTGAAATGGGGTTGAAGAATGAATCCCTACTTCTTAGAGGACTTTTTGGGAATAGGGTAATGGCTCTTAATATTCAGAGCCCCTACCCATATCCATCTGATCTTGAACCACGAGATGAGGGAGAAAAACCTCTGAAGAGCTCCCCCTTCCAAATTTTGCTGCTCCAGAGTCAGGAAGCTCCTATGGGTAGCAGTTAGTGTCCATGCTGCTGAAAGGAGGAGGCTGTGAGATACCAGCAAAATCAGTGAATCAGCCTCTCAACAGCACAAACAGCCGTGCCCTTCCAGTAAAGGGAAGCTCAGGGAACGCAAAGTGTGCAAAATGCTCAAAATTGCCCAGATGAGCTGTTTGAACCCCTGCCTGAGGGTTGCTCTCATTATCAATAATTACACAAAGTGAACTAGAGCATATGCTATGTGTTGCAGGACAAGTATGCCTATTTTAAAGACTTAAAATATGCCAATGTTAAACACTGGATTAAAAATTTGAAGAGGGAAAGTAAGATGTCCAGTAATCCCTGCATAAGGAATGCTGTTACCTGAAGGAAAGCTGAGGTGAATGTGGACACATGTAATCTTTGAACCAGACACCTCAGCTTTTTTTTTTTTACCTCTTTGCTGAGGAATGCCATGTGTATATTTAACAAAAGAGAGTAGTACAGTTGGCAGCATTTAATGTGCTTATGTTTTCTGCAGTAATTTTAAGTGACATCTTTTTTGGATTGCTGCCCCCACTCCTTTGTGCCTTGGACCAGATCAGACCTTGTGTGACATTTCCAGGCAGTTCCCACGGCACAGAAAATTTGCTGGTAGTGGAGCTAGCCCTTTCAGTGATGGATCTTAGAAAACAGCCAGAATCAGATATTTTCAATCCTGATTTCCACTGTTGGTCTTGACTTCCTGACTGACTGCACCTAAGGCCAGCTCTGAAACAATGTGTGAGCCTTGGTCTCAGATGGGATGTGGGAACACAAACACTCATGTGTCCTGTGTGATTACAATCTGCTACTTTTCTTTGTATTTTTGTTTTTCGCAGAGGCAGGGGTTGGGCTCGGCATCGGTGCCTGTTGTCTCACGCTGGAAAACAGTTCTCCAGGGATATACATTCACAGCCTGGCCCCAGGATCAGTGGCTAAAATGGATGGCAGATTAAGGTTAGTTAAAGTAGAAACGTGCTGGAGTGGTTTTACAATAAAATTAATTGTGATTTTGTTTTCCCTGATTGGTTAGTGTAACAGGGAGGGGATTGATACTTAAAAGCTCATCAAAAAGAGAACATTTAAGACATTCCAAAGTGATATTATGCGTGCTGGAAACAGCACAATCATTAAGGTTTAGTTTGGGTTCTTGTGTTGTTTTTTTTATTGCCTATACAGAAGGCTGAGCCTAATAGCACCCTTTGAGAAAGGGGAGCAGCAAGAAGTGCAGCGGCAGGTCTTTTTATCAGAGCTGCAGCCAGAGACCCCAGATTGGGAAGAAATTTGCAGAGCTCTGCAAAAAGAGCTAGGGGGAGATATTCTTGCAGCTGACTGTGCCCATGGCTTCAGCAGCGCTTTTCTGCCCTTAGTGTCTGTCTGGCAGGATTGCTGGAGGCTGACCTGCCTGCCTCATTTACTCTGTCGTACAGTTTGTGAGACTTTAAGGAACCAGGAGAGAGAAAGAGGCAATCATTCCTAGGGTTCCCTTGTGCTTTACTTTGGATTAAGGGACAGAAAGTTATTTGCTGTTCTACTCCTGGAGGCCTCGTTTTTAAAAACCATTGGAGGAAATCTTCCACCTTTCTGCATTTCTGCATAAATGCTAGTGGGTACTGGGAGCATCGCTCAGGAGGGGAGGCTGCGCTGAAGAACTGCTGGAACCACATGATCTGCACTGAAAGTGCGGTGACAACACTGGTGCAGAGAGGCTGAGCAAATGCTTTGCTTTTGTGAGGGTAGAGAGTACCTTCTGTTTCCTTGCCCAGCAGTACGGTGATAGAGCAATTTGATTTTTTGTAAAAATTCTTCCCTTACGGAAGAAGATAATTTTATGGTGGCACCTCTGCCAAACCCTTGAAAGTTCCTACCGTATAGAAATGTCTGTAAGGAGGCAGTGTTTAATGCTAACTTGCTTTCCTGTAAGCCTCTTTGGAAAAGATTGCAGTGCGGGTTGCGTCTGTATATAACAGCTGTATCATTTATTAGATTTAAGTAGGCATACTTCCCAGATTTCTAGCTTGTTTCTTTGAGACATTGCTTCTGTTATGCCATCAGTGATTTATGGTTCCATAAGCCAAAACTTACAGGATGGTTTTGATTTTTGGAGAACTTTGTTAATCAAATACTGGCATTGCAATACCAGGAGTTTGGATCCAGCTTCTCTGTATCTGAGCTCCCCCTCTCAACCATGCACCCATGTAAGCGACTCCATTTCTGTAGTTTCTAATAGCTGTGTAAATCTAAAACACAGGGCAGAGCAGCAGCATGATTACACAACTGATAGGTCACCCTTTGTTTTCTTGAAACTGCACCAGAAGTACAGCTTAGTGAAGGCTGCCAGATGCAATTGCCATTTTGCCTTTAGTGTATGGGCTCACAGTGCAAACTCATTCCTGTTGTCACAAGTAGCCCAGCATAAATCAGCAGGAGTAGATTGCTTGAGAGTGTCTGTTTAAAGCAAATGCTTTAGTAATTATGGATAATGCTTTAATGTTATCCCTAGCTGATGATATTTGCGTTTTAATAGTTCCAGATGTCTGAGCACCGTGAGCACGAGTTAAGAAATTGGGAAAACAAAACTGAACAATCTATGCTTTCCTCTCAGAAGAGAGTTGGTTTTTTTTTTCTTTTTAATGGGTTCTACATGTTAAATTGAAGCAAATACAGGCTTATCATGCTCAATTTTTTCCTGGAGTCATTTCACAAACTCATATCTAAATCATGAATTTCTTATCAGTGCTTGTGTTAAGTAATTCACTATGATTGGAAGGAACAGCCCATCTGAATCTAATTTTTCCTCTTCTGTCCTGAACAAGTATCTGAATGCAGAACGGGAATTGGAGTTTGCTTTCACTGCGGACCAAATGCAGCTAGTTTTCTCTGTTGATTCTGAAGGCTTTGTAGTACTGACAGTAAGTGCAGAAGGGATTTCTGGACCTCCCTCATGAAGCCAACAGGACTTAAAACATTCACGTCACTGGGAGCCAGAACAAGACTGGCTTCCTTGCAAATCACATCTTTTCCAGACACTTGTATCTTTGAAAAAGCTTGGCTGTCAGTTGAAAGCACAAATGTTTCTGTAAAAGGTGGTTGATGTTTAACTGGCTCTGTGTCTCTGCAGTCGGGGTGACCAGATCCTGGAGGCAGATTCGGTGAGCCTGCGTCATGCGGCTTTGAGTGAAGCCTATGCCATTCTGAGTGAATGTGGTCCAGGTCCAGTCAGCCTTATCATTAGTCGGCATCCTAACCCAAAGGTGAGGAGAAAATGTGTTAGTGTATCTGGGTTGTCTTCAGCTAGCACTGTAATTTGAGCCTTGCTGTCGGGAAGGAAGCAAATGAAGACTATTGAATTTTTCTTTGTGTTGTGCAAGAAGTCAGGATTGTAATGATGCCTTCCAGTTATGTAAGCTGTAGCAATGCTGGATTGCCCCTGCAGCTTTTCACTTAGTCACCCACTGATCAAATGCAATTTTCCTGTAACTACCTGAGTGAGGTGTTCCCATCTTTCTTGGTACTCAGACCAAGTTGAAACATAAATATGGCACAAGTCCTCTTCCTCCCTTAAGTTATTTTGCAACTAGTTTGTCGTCGAATAGAGTATAATTTACGGCCAGCAGTATAGATGTCAGCAGATTGAACTGATCAACTATAATAAAGTAGTAAGAATCCTGATTATGAAAAAGTAAAATCTGTTCAAAGATCAAAGTTTTCCTTCGGGAATTAAAACGTGAGAATCTGAAATGTACTGCTACTGCAAAGTCTGTGAAAAGGCAATTTGGAAATAAGGCTGTGTTTACAAAGTGAGTATTTTCAAGCAATTTTTAAAAATTGGTGGTAGAAGATAAAAGCCTTTTAACCAAGTTATAGGGAACAACAGCTTCTTTTATTTTAATATTTCAAAGAATTTCATGAGTGTACTAAACCTTCCTGTTTAAACTGGAATGAAGCTGTAAAAATATTTGCATTAGTGGGTCGAGAGAGCTCTGACTTTTGAACATGTAACTGCAAATGGAGGCCTTAATAAATCGATATCTGGGAGAACTCAGGTTTCTTATTTTATAATTAATTGCGTATTTTCCACTAAATCAAATATACAAACAATAGACGAATAGGGGTCTGCTGCCCAGAGTTTTTTATCATTCCTGCAAGGCCTTGTACTACTAAGAAGAAAGACGCTGTGGTTCTGTTAGTTAAAGGCAAACACGGAGGGGTAAGAATTGGGCTTATAGCCTAAGATAACAGTATTTCTAGGGAGTCTGTATGCTGTGCTGAACCAGCACGATGGTTCAATTTGATTGCATTATTTAGGCACGTAGACTTTTTGGAGAGTCTGTAAGTAGCATGAAATAAAGACTTCATGGAGCAGAATCTGCTCTCCCTCCTCCATCCTTCATCTTGCTGTGGTAGTGGTTTGAAAGTCGATGAGTGACCTAACCAGGTATCTGCTGAGAAGATGGACTGAGTTAAGATAATTGCTTGCTATTACTCAGTAACAGAGGGAAACTATTAAGCGGCTCCTATTAGTTTTCTATAAGTGATATTTAAAATGACAACAAATCCTTCACCAAGAAACGCTAAGAAAAGCTGAAAGTTGAGCTGGAGAGACCATAAAGCATTTCACTCCGTTCCTCCCCTGAGGCAGTATTGAATCCAGAGTCCCTCATAGCTAGGTCTCTGAAGGTCCATGTGGGGACCCATATTTAACCTTCTGTCACTGTCACCCATTTTCTGACAGTACCGGGGAATCTATGGAAGCGTGTAGGTTATTTTATTTTATTTTATGAGCTCTTAATACTAACACAGCCTGCAGATTGTAGTTAGGAATTAGCTTATCCTTCTCCAGTTTGATCTGCCTAAAAATCAAAATTGGCAGAGCTTGCGGAAGTGTGGATTTTTGGTTATTTTTAAACAAATACTGCAGCATCTCGTTTTACTCTTGGGACATCTTGTCCCCAAAAGTTTGTGTACAGGTTCTGGAGCACAGTCTCAGGGCATAGTCTGTGTCCTGTAGGAACTCCTTGTGCCCCAGGAGCCTGGAGGCTTTTGGTTTGCTGTAAGGTCGTGCCACAGGCTGAAAACAAGGATGTATTTCTACAAAGGTTCATGTTGTTTTAGACATTTTTATACTTGATGTCTCATTTTATGATGCAAAAGGTCCACAGTACATTTTGCTGCTGAATATGTTCACTTCAGTGTTTTCATGTACTTCCAAGAGAAATACCACAAAATTTTCTTTCTTCTTGTTATTGTGAGTGAATATGGCATTTTAACTATGTTTAAACTGCTGAGTTTGCTTAGGAATCTTTCGAATCTTCATGGTTCAGAAAGATTCAAGTTTCTAGACTGTATTTATGCTGAATTTTAATTCATGTAAAACAATGTATATAGAAATTATTTTTGACAGCATTAACTTGCTTTCTGCTTCTAAATATATGTTCCTGCAGACTATATGTTCCTGTTATAAAATTATATGGAGTTTTCCACTGATAAGAATTAAGTGCATGGCAGTAATTCAGGACAAAAGTAGCAAATATGGTAAACCAGTATTTATTATTAAACCATAGCAATATTAATTGCCAGTTACTTATTTAGGTTTTCTTTTTAAAAGCAAGGAGAACTGAAAATTAAAAAGACAGCTAATATGTCAGGGAGTCTGGTATTCTTCCAATAGGTTAAGTGTAGAATATCTTCTGTGGCTGGTATGCCTGTACAAAGCACCGTTTGTCTATTTTAATATTTTCTCGATAAGTCAATGTACAGCTCTTAATTGAGTTAAAATTGTGCTGTAATAGCTTCATTTTATTTCTTTAAGTCTGGTGCTGTTTCATTTATTTGTGTAATGAGGCACTTGGATGCGGTCTTCATAAAGTCAGCAGGCTTCTGCCTCCTGGTTTCTGCAGAGTGGCATGGAGGAAGTCTAAATCAGGGGACCAGGAATTAGGAGCTCTCAACTAGATCTTCTTTACCGCATCTTTAAAAATAGTAGCATATCTGAAATGAATCATGTGTTTGTAGTGATAAGTGGTCAGACTTTCATCTTTGTTTCATGTACCCAGTTTGATCTCTGTCTTCCACTTACCTCTAGGTTTCTGAGCAGGAGATGGATGAAGCAATCGCACGTACTACACACCGAGAGAGCAAGGAGACCAGCTCCTCTCATGTCACAGGTGGCAGTGTCTTCTCTGCTAATATGTGTCCTTTTCCAAGTAGCAGGAAGGTTTATGGACCTGCTTTTGGGTTCCCAACATCAATATTTTGAGGGCCCGCAAAACAGCACAAGAGTTTGGGGGATATAATCACTCTGTCCGCTACAGAAACTTTAGCAAAAAATGTCCACTTCAGATGGATCAGCTCTATAGCTCAGGTTACTTGCTTCGAGTTTCACTAAGCTGCCATGATCTGAAAGCAGGGATGCCAGGAAGTGGTTGCTCTGTCTTTCTTCACGATGAACAGGAAGGAGAATGTCCCAGTAAGAAAAGGGCAGGAGGAATCAATTCCACCTGTGTACGCTTATCCATGTAGATGGCCAGAAAAAAAGGAAAAAAGTATTGTGTGCTCCTTTGAAAAAGTCCAGATATTGCATACTGGACTATATGTTTTAACTCCACTTTAGTCTTCAAGGTTGTGTTGAAATGTGTGCTCTGGCGTTTGTCTGATCTTGTCGATCTCCAAACTTAGCACTTCCTAAAACCTTACAGATGAAAGCAAACTCTTGGCAGTGGCAGAGTGACTAGTAAGGTGATTTTTAGATAGAAATGTTCGCTTTGTAATTATGCTCTTTATATCTGTGTTGGCTAAGCCCTTTTTTTGAAGTAGACCTTGCCATTGGCTACTAATCTGTCTTTCGAGGTTGCACTTAGTCAGCAGCATGCTCCAGTGATGAGGGAGACCATCTCCTGTTCGCCTCTCGGTCATAACTCTGTCCTGGGCCTGGCTGGTGTAATATGCCTTAGTGATAATGATTCACCCGATCTCAGGGAGACCTTGCAAAATGCTAAATAAATCTTACTTTAGGAAAGCAATTCAGATAATAAGTGTGATTAAACACAGCTCCCAGCTCAGAAAGGTGAATGAGGAGGTTATTTGGATATATGGACCACATCTTTAATTTTTGGCATCTAACTAAACTGTGTTTAACAGGAGCTGTACAAAAAAGCCCATCTCCTAGTGTGAAGGCCAAACAAGGAGAGACTTCATCTCCACTCAGCTGGACTATGAAACGCTTTCTGGAGCCAACAAGCCGGGTAAAAGGATTAGATGCAATGAAATCAGTGTCTGCTTCAAATTCAGCTTTTACTCAAGCTATTACTTGATCAAGGAGCTTAAAAATCAAACCTCTATGCTCCTTTGTTGTTACAGGGGGTCTGTAAAAGGGTTTGTTTCTTATGTCACATATTTCAGTCATGGCAGCATCAAGCTCCTGTTTTCCTGTGTGGCTGTATCCCTTGGGAGCTACATGCAGAGGATAGCAGGGAAAGCTGTGGGCTCCCACCTCTTGCCATCTTGGAGACACCCCTGCTCTGTGGGGCGCAGAGGCGAAGATAGCAAGAGAGACCTAAGCCTATGGGCAGAAAGCTGAGCACTTGGTCTCTCTATATAGCCATTGCATTGGAGAAGGCTCTGGTTTTCCACAGAACAGCAAAGAAGCTGTACAAACTATGTCCACAGTTGCAAACCTTTCCAGTGCAGAGGGTGTGTAGAGGGAATTAAACGAATAGTTTCATCCCTTGTTTCTATGTTGAACCACATCTGCAAAATAGTGAGATTTGGAATATTTTTTTATTTATTATACTGGCTAAAAGTGTGTTGATGTGCGGGATTTCAGCTGTCCGAGTTTGACATTTTTTCTCTCAATATACTGACAAATACTCTCTTAAAAATTGAGTTTAAACTTCCTCAACTAACACACCCATGTGAGTGGAGTTTGTGGTGCCTGTATGCAGACAGGGACTTTAAGCATTGATGGCAGCTGGTCATCAAGCTCACTTCTTTTCAGCAGGGATCTGTCAGCTCTGAGGCAGAGCTTTCCCAGTACTTCTTGCATGACGGTACAAGCCAGCTCCCGTTTTCCGATGCTGTAACTGGCTCCTGCGATGAAGAGCAGCTCCGTCAGAAGAACAGGAACAGTTTATTGGATGATGGCTCTCTTCTTCCTGGCAACCTGAGTAAGCGACAGAAATGTGTCTGGCTGTTTGTCTAATGGGGGGACAGTCACTGAGCACTGGTTATTTTACAGGATAGCCTGCAGTGCTTCGTGTGCTGGTAAGAAATGCTTGGCAGCGAATTAAATACTGGAAAATGGAAAGGGTTTACAATGATGCAGATAAATGCCCATTTCCATGGTACTTTGTCCAAATTGCTGCTCAGATTATGTGAAAATGACTTTATTTTATTGGTTTGGCCAAAACTAGATTGATATCACTGCAGGGTCTTTTTTTTCAAATAACTGATGAATAATTGATTACATTTAAATGAAAGTGTTTGTAGCTGTCTCAAATACACAATTTCAAAATGTCACATAGAACAGTGTAAAAACAATCAAATGTTCAATTTTACTTCACATATTTTGCATATGTCTTTCTCCCCATGGTAATTTACTTTAAGAGTCTTCCTTACTGACGTACACCTGACTTCAAAATCAAAGGATATTACAATTTGTTCTCCCTTTCCTATGTTTCCCAAGTAATGTCTTTGTCTACAGCTTATTTTCCTCTCAAAATTAATTATTTAATATTTTTACCATTTTAAAAAAAACACAGAACAAAGTAACACAAAAAAACTTCCCGCAAAATAGTATGCAGTCCTTTCTAAGAAGGACGTGAAAGGGGTCTCATGTCTATTAGTCTTTAATTTGAAACTGATTGTCGTGTGCTTGTAGCTTTGTTTGGGGAAGCATTTTTCGCTCTCTTTAAATTCATGCCGACAGTTATGAGCATAGATTTAAGCAAAATTTGAGAGAAATTATGTTGTTTTAAGTAAAATGCACATGTGAATTTGCATCCCTTTCTTCTTTGGATCACAGTCATAATTTAGAAATGAAGTGAAAATATAACCAGATGTACCATGAACTGATGTGGGGAATTGCCCATAAATTGTAGACATATCTGCTGTTCCTTTTTTCCATTTATTGTAGTTAGAGGGAGGACATGAAAAACCTGCTTTTTACATTGTAAGGAGAAGTTAAACTTTTCCTGCAAACAAAGCCACATCTGCTCTACTGCACTCAGATACATGATATTAATAATCATCTATAAATGCAATGAAAGTATAACCTTTTGGGGTTTTATTCCTAGCTGCTAGAGAAGCAGGAGTGGCAAAAGCAAATGGTCTGGCTTCTCCAAATAGTGGGAGATCATCCGGTCTTCACAACAAGCATGCGGAGTCTGTTCGACCTGGCATCCTCAGCGACAGCCCCAAATCGGCCCGCAGCCCGTTTCATCGGCAGAGGAGGGTTGTTTTCTATGATGGTGATGCTAGTGATGATGATGAAAGTTCCCACTTGCAAAGAAGCCAGAAGGCCAAGAGCCAGGAGCACGCTGGCATTGTCATTACGACCTCGTCTGTAGAAATGGATGATGAGAGCCAGGACAGCGAGTCACCTAGATGTAGTGGCATGGAGACATCTTCCCCTGTCTTCAGCAACCCTGTGGAGTCCACAAACAGCACGCTGGAGCAAACTGAGTCTCCTTTCTTCCCCATCATAGCGTTCGATTACTCAAGCATGCCTGAAGTTCGTCTCGGCAGCTTGAGTCTGAGGGAGCTCCGGGAAGCACAACTTGAATCTAAGAGGTCACCAAAACTTGAGCACAGAGCAGTCACAAGAGTGAAAAGCATGATGAGCACTGAGTGCCGAAGCCTTCAGAGACAGAGGATGGAGGAACATGGCTCTTATAACAAGCCTGTTGCAAGGACACTCCCTCACAGCAAGAAGTGTGAAGCGTCTGACGGGGCTGGGCAGGGACAGGGTGAAATAGTCACTCTCGTTCGCAATGAGCATGAGTCGTTCGGCTTGGATTTGGAAATCCAGGCCATGCCCTTAAAGGTTGTTGTCACAGGGCTGCGGCCAGGTGGAGCAGCCGAAATGGTAATTTTTTAATTTGGGTTGCCTTTTTGTGATTTGCTTTTGCTTTGCAGGGATTATTATTACTAGTGTTAGGCAAGAGATCTGTTGAGAGTAAGAGCAAGGGAGATGTTTGTCTCTGCTGGGCAAAATATCTCTTCCCATGTTGTTCTGAGCTGCTGTTAAAGTGTTTCTGATTCAGAAGTGCACCCCTGGCTAATTCAAAACTAAAAGTCAAGAGATTGATGTACTGAGATGGACTGATCTCCACCCACAGTCACAGTTTTGAAGGAATACTATTATTCCGTTTCCTTTCTTTTTAGTGGAGGCAAAGACAAAATAAGTAAATCCTGGTGATAAAAGTGTTTATTATTTTATACGCATGTATTCCTGTTTTACACAAATCAGGTGCCAGGAGGCTGTAGGTGCTGGCCAGGTTTGCCAGGCACCATAGTAGTACTCATAGCACCAGTAACACATTTCTCTTCTGCATCTCATACATGTGTGTACTAGTATGGGTATTTGCTTCATGCTGGTTGTGGAATTGCTGACCTAGCTGCAAAGGTGTAGAAGGAGGAAGGAAGAGAGTCTGGCGTACAAAGCTGGATGTAGCCTTTTAATCTAGTTACAACCACTGGGATAAGAGGAGGTATCTCCTAACAGTTTGAATTGGACTATGAAAGCTGGGGATTTGTGCCTGCCTTTCTCTCTGACTTATTGTGCAGTGCTTAGAAACATACTTATGCTTTTGCCTTAAGAGCTCAGTCTCTGGCCAATTCAGTTATTTAGGAGAGTCCCATTGTTCCAGTGGGAGGTTCTGACCAGGAATCATGCAGGTAATGCAAAAATGCTAGTCCATGTTCCAGTCCTGAAGAAGCAAGGGCGTTTCATCCCAATTCATTTATATAAAGAAGGATATGTCTTCCATCTTGACACTGATATCTCAGAGAAACCAACAGCTCTTTTGGCCTTCCTGTTCTGGATTGATCATTAATTCCTCTCCTGGCAAAAGCACAGTCTGTTCTTTGTGTATGTGTTGGGCAAGCTAACAGCAGTGCTACCTGTGATGTGTGGTGATGTGCAATAGGGATGCTGTTCATAAGGCGCTAGTTGCTTCCCTGCAATCTTTACCTCTGTGGTAGGGCTTCTGAGGTGTATTCATGATTTCCTTGGATCTGTTGTTGCCTCAGGGATCAATGGGCAAGATGGCTGTAGGAGATGAGATTACCACCATCAACAGTATCCCAGTCAATAAGATGACATACGAGGAAATCTGCTTGCTTATGCAGTGTCTTCCCACATCTGTGACCCTGGAGATCCAGAAAGCAGCATCAGGTGAGAAAGTAGTTTTGCTTTGTACTATTAAATTCTGGGTACTAGTGAATAAAATTCCTTTGGATCACCTGGGTCTGATGTGCTGCTGTCCCAGCTTCTCACATCAATTCAGAGAACAAAATAAGGGATGCATTGTGTCTGCAATGAAAAGCAAGGAGAGCACTTCATCACCAAACCAGCCTTCAGGGTCTGCCTTCCGGGCACACACCTACTCCAGTGTGAAGCATTCAGAGCTCCCACTTACATTTGTGTCCTGTCAGCATTTGCGAAGGTCTGAGTGATTTAATGCACAGCTGGAGCTAACTCAACAGTGACCCTCTCCTGACAACCTGTTTTACTGCTGTGTCTGTTTAGTAAATATATTGACCCATTATAATCACATCTGCTTCTCTTAAAACCACAGCTAAGTAATGTTTTTATGAATGGGAAATAAGATAAAAAAGCCTCCTTTTGCTCTTTCACTCTTTTGCACTTTCGCTCTCTTTCTCGCTCTCTTTCTCACTCGCCCTCTTTCTCGCTCGCTCAGTCTTTCTTGCTCACTCGTTCTTGCTCTCTTTCTCGCTTGCTTGTTCTCTCACTCTCGCTTTTTCTCGCTCGCTCACACTCTTTCTCGCTATCTCCCTCCTCGCTCTCTTTCTCGCTCGCTCTCTTTCTCGCTCGCTCGCTTTCTCTTGCTTTCTCGCTCGCTCGCTTTCTCTTGCTTTCTCGCTCGCTCGCTTTCTCTTGCTTTCTCGCTCGCTCGCTTTCTCTTGCTTTCTCGCTCATTCTCGCGCTCTTGCTCTTGCTCTCGCTCGCTTGCACTCTTTCTCGCTCTCCCCCTCCTCACGCTCTCCCCCTCCTCGCGCTCTCCCCCTCCTCGCGCTCTCCCCCTCCTCGCGCTCTCCCCCTCCTCGCGCGCTCTCCCCCTCCTCGCGCGCTCTCCCCCTCCTCGCGCGCTCTCCCCCTCCTCGCGCGCTCTCCCCCTCCTCGCGCACTCTCTTTCGATCCCTTTCTCGCTCGATCCCTTTCTCGCTCGCTCTCTTTCGATCCCTTTCTCTCTCGCTCGATCCCTTTCTCTCTCGCTCGATCCCTTTCTCGCTCGCTTTCCCCTGCTCACTCTTTCTCGCTCGATCCCTTTCTCGCTCGCTCGATCCCTTTCTCGCTCGCTTTCCCCTGCTCGCTCGATCCCTTTCTCGCTCGCTCGATCCCTTTCTCGCTCGCTTTCCCCTGCTCGCTCGATCCCTTTCTCGCTCGCTCGATCCCTTTCTCGCTCGCTCGATCCCTTTCTCGCTCGCTTTCCCCTGCTCACTCTTTCTGGCTCGATCCCTCGCTCGCTCGATCCCTTTCTCGCTCGCTCGATCCCTTTCTCGCTCGCTCGATCCCTTTCTCGCTCGCTTTCCCCTGCTCACTCTTTCTCGCTCGATCCCTTGCTCGCTCGCTCGATCCCTTTCTCGCTCGCTCGATCCCTTTCTCGCTCGCTTTCCCCTGCTCACTCTTTCTCGCTCGATCCCTTGCTCGCTCGCTCGATCCCTTTCTCGCTCGCTCGATCCCTTTCTCGCTCGCTTTCCCCTGCTCACTCTTTCTCGCTCGATCCCTTGCTCGCTCGCTCGATCCCTTTCTCGCTCGCTCGATCCCTTTCTCGCTCGCTCGATCCCTTTCTCGCTCGCTCGATCCCTTTCTCGCTCGCTTTCCCCTGCTCACTCTTGCTCGCTCGATCCCTTTCTCGCTCGCTCGATCCCTTTCTCGCTCGCGCGATCCCTTTCTCGCTCGCTCGATCCCTTTCTCGCTCGCTTTCCCCTGCTCGCTCGATCCCTTTCTCGCTCGCTTTCCCCTGCTCGCTCGATCCCTTTCTCGCTCGCTTTCCCCTGCTCGCTCGATCCCTTTCTCGCTCGCTCGATCCCTTTCTCGCTCGCTTTCCCCTGCTCGCTCGATCCCTTTCTCGCTCGCTTTCCCCTGCTCACTCTTTCTCGCTCGATCCCTTTCTCGCTCGCTCGATCCCTTTCTCGCTTGCTCGATCCCTTTCTCGCTCGCTTTCCCCTGCTCGCTCGATCCCTTTCTCGCTCGCTCGATCCCTTTCTCGCTCGCTCGATCCCTTTCTCGCTCGCTTTCCCCTGCTCGCTCGATCCCTTTCTCGCTCGCTTTCCCCTGCTCACTCTTTCTCGCTCGATCCCTTTCTCGCTCGCTCGATCCCTTTCTCGCTCGCTTTCCCCTGCTCACTCTTTCTCGCTCGATCCCTTTCTCGCTCGCTCGATCCCTTTCTCGCTCGCTCGATCCCTTTCTCGCTCGCTTTCCCCTGCTCACTCTTTCTCGCTCGATCCCTTGCTCGCTCCCTCGATCCCTTTCTCGCTCGCTTTCCCCTGCTCACTCTTTCTCGCTCGATCCCTTGCTCGCTCGCTCGATCCCTTTCTCGCTCGCTCGATCCCTTTCTCGCTCGCTTTCCCCTGCTCACTCTTTCTCGCTCGATCCCTTTCTCGCTCGCTCGATCCCTTTCTCGCTCGCTCGATCCCTTTCTCGCTCGCTTTCCCATGCTCGCTCGATCCCTTTCTCGCTCGCTCGATCCCTTTCTCGCTCGCTCGATCCCTTTCTCGCTCGCTTTCCCCTGCTCGCTCGATCCCTTTCTCGCTCGCTTTCCCCTGCTCACTCTTTCTCGCTCGATCCCTTTCTCGCTCGCTCGATCCCTTTCTCGCTCGCTTTCCCCTGCTCACTCTTTCTCGCTCGATCCCTTTCTCGCTCGCTCGATCCCTTTCTCGCTCGCTCGATCCCTTTCTCGCTCGCTTTCCCCTGCTCACTCTTTCTCGCTCGATCCCTTTCTCGCTCGCTCGATCCCTTTCTCGCTCGCTCGATCCCTTTCTCGCTCGCTTTCCCCTGCTCACTCTTTCTCGCTCGATCCCTTTCTCGCTCGCTCGATCCCTTTCTCGCTCGCTCGATCCCTTTCTCGCTCGCTTTCCCCTGCTCACTCTTTC
This sequence comes from Tapera naevia, assembly GCA_033556795.1. Taxonomy (NCBI): domain Eukaryota; kingdom Metazoa; phylum Chordata; class Aves; order Cuculiformes; family Neomorphidae; genus Tapera; species Tapera naevia. The sequence continues at coordinate 866,123 of JAUMJJ010000092.1, read as the reverse complement.
TCGCTCGATCCCTTGCTCGCTCGCTCGATCCCTTTCTCGCTCGCTCGATCCCTTTCTCGCTCGCTTTCCCCTGCTCACTCTTTCTCGCTCGATCCCTTGCTCGCTCGCTCGATCCCTTTCTCGCTCGCTCGATCCCTTTCTCGCTCGCTTTCCCCTGCTCACTCTTTCTCGCTCGATCCCTTGCTCGCTCGCTCGATCCCTTTCTCGCTCGCTCGATCCCTTTCTCGCTCGCTTTCCCCTGCTCACTCTTTCTCGCTCGATCCCTTGCTCGCTCGCTCGATCCCTTGCTCGCTCGCTCGATCCCTTGCTCGCTCGCTTTCCCCTGCTCACTCTTTCTCGCTCGATCCCTTGCTCGCTCGCTCGATCCCTTTCTCGCTCGCTCGATCCCTTGCTCGCTCGCTCGATCCCTTGCTCGCTCGCTCGATCCCTTGCTCGCTCGCTCGATCCCTTGCTCGCTCGCTCGATCCCTTGCTCGCTCGCTTTCCCCTGCTCACTCTTTCTCGCTCGATCCCTTTCTCGCTCGCTCGATCCCTTTCTCGCTCGCTTTCCCCTGCTCACTCTTTCTCGCTCGATCCCTTTCTCGCTCGCTCGATCCCTTTCTCGCTCGCTTTCCCCTGCTCACTCTTTCTCGCTCGCTCGATCCCTTTCTCGCTCGCTCGATCCCTTTCTCGCTCGCTCGATCCCTTTCTCGCTCGCTCGATCCCTTTCTCGCTCGCTCGATCCCTTTCTCGCTCGCTCGATCCCTTTCTCGCTCGCTCGATCCCTTTCTCGCTCGCTTTCCCCTGCTCACTCTTTCTCGCTCGATCCCTTTCTCGCTCGCTCGATCCCTTTCTCGCTCGCTTTCCCCTGCTCACTCTTTCTCGCTCGATCCCTTTCTCGCTCGCTCGATCCCTTTCTCGCTCGCTTTCCCCTGCTCACTCTTTCTCGCTCGATCCCTTTCTCGCTCGCTCGATCCCTTTCTCGCTCGCTCGATCCCTTTCTCGCTCGCTCGATACCTTTCTCGCTCGCTCGATCCCTTTCTCGCTCGCTTTCCCCTGCTCACTCTTTCTCGCTCGCTTTCCCCTGCTCACTCTTTCTCGCTCGATCCCTTTCTCGCTCGCTCGATCCCTTTCTCGCTCGCTCGATCCCTTTCTCGCTCGCTCGATCCCTTTCTCGCTCGCTCGATCCCTTTCTCGCTCGCTCGATCCCTTTCTCGCTCGCTTTCCCCTGCTCACTCTTTCTCGCTCGATCCCTTTCTCGCTCGCTCGATCCCTTTCTCGCTCGCTCGATCCCTTTCTCGCTCGCTTTCCCCTGCTCGCTCGATCCCTTTCTCGCTCGCTTTCCCCTGCTCGCTCGATCCCTTTCTCGCTCGCTTTCCCCTGCTCACTCTTTCTCGCTCGATCCCTTTCTCGCTCGCTCGATCCCTTTCTCGCTCGCTTTCCCCTGCTCGCTCGATCCCTTTCTCGCTCGCTCGATCCCTTTCTCGCTCGCTTTCCCCTGCTCGCTCGATCCCTTTCTCGCTCGCTCGATCCCTTTCTCGCTCGATCCCTTTCTCGCTCGCTCGATCCCTTTCTCGCTCGCTTTCCCCTGCTCGCTCGATCCCTTTCTCGCTCGCTTTCCCCTGCTCACTCTTTCTCGCTCGATCCCTTTCTCGCTCGCTCGATCCCTTTCTCGCTCGCTTTCCCCTGCTCGCTCGATCCCTTTCTCGCTCGCTTTCCCCTGCTCACTCTTTCTCGCTCGATCCCTTTCTCGCTCGCTCGATCCCTTTCTCGCTCGCTTTCCCCTGCTCGCTCGATCCCTTTCTCGCTCGCTCGATCCCTTTCTCGCTCGCTTTCCCCTGCTCGCTCGATCCCTTTCTCGCTCGCTCGATCCCTTTCTCGCTCGATCCCTTTCTCGCTCGCTCGATCCCTTTCTCGCTCGATCCCTTTCTCGCTCGCTCGATCCCTTTCTCGCTCGCTTTCCCCTGCTCGCTCGATCCCTTTCTCGCTCGCTTTCCCCTGCTCACTCTTTCTCGCTCGATCCCTTTCTCGCTCGCTCGATCCCTTTCTCGCTCGCTTTCCCCTGCTCGCTCGATCCCTTTCTCGCTCGCTTTCCCCTGCTCGCTCTTTCTCGCTCGATCCCTTTCTCGCTCGCTTTCCCCTGCTCGCTCTTTCTCGCTCGATCCCTTTCTCGCTCGCTCGATCCCTTTCTCGCTCGCTTTCCCCTGCTCACTCTTTCTCGCTCGATCCCTTTCTCGCTCGCTCGATCCCTTTCTCGCTCGCTCGATCCCTTTACCCTGCTCGCTCGATCCCTTTCCCGCTCGCTTTCCCCTGCTCGCTCGATCCCTTTCTCGCTCGCTTTCCCCTGCTCGCTCGATCCCTTTCTCGCTCGCTTTCCCCTGCTCACTCTTTCTCGCTCGATCCCTTTCTCGCTCGATCCCTTTCTCGCTCGCTTTCCCCTGCTCACTCTTTCTCGCTCGATCCCTTTCTCGCTCGCTCGATCCCTTTCTCGCTCGCTCGATCCCTTTCTCGCTCGCTCGATCCCTGTCTCGCTCGCTCGATCCCTGTCTCGCTCGCTCGATCCCTGTCTCGCTCGCTTTCCCCTGCTCACTCTTTCTCGCTCGATCCCTTTCTCGCTCGCTCGATCCCTTTCTCGCTCGCTCGATCCCTTTCTCGCTCGCTTTCCCCTGCTCACTCTTTCTCGCTCGATCCCTTTCTCGCTCGCTTTCCCCTGCTCACTCTTTCTCGCTCGCTTTCCCCTGCTCACTCTTTCTCGCTCGCTTTCCCCTGCTCACTCTTTCTCGCTCGATCCCTTTCTCGCTCGCTCGATCCCTTTCTCGCTCGCTCGATCCCTTTCTCGCTCGCTCGATCCCTTTCTCGCTCGCTTTCCCCTGGTCACTCTTTCTCGCTCGATCCCTTTCTCGCTCGCTTTCCCCTGGTCACTCTTTCTCGCTCGATCCCTTTCTCGCTCGCTTTCCCCTGCTCACTCTTTCTCGCTCGATCCCTTTCTCGCTCGCTTTCCCCTGCTCACTCTTTCTCGCTCGATCCCTTTCTCGCTCGCTCTCCCCTGCTCACTCTTTCTCGCTCGATCCCTTTCTCGCTCGCTCGATCCCTTTCTCGCTCGCTCGATCCCTTTCTCGCTCGCTCGATCCCTTTCTCGCTCGCTCGATCCCTTTCTCGCTCGCTTTCCCCTGCTCACTCTTGCTCGCTCGATCCCTTTCTCGCTCGCTTTCCCCTGCTCACTCTTGCTCGCTCGATCCCTTTCTCGCTCGCTCGATCCCTTTCTCGCTCGCTCTCCCCTGCTCACTCTTTCTCGCTCGATCCCTTTCTCGCTCGCTCTCCCCTGCTCACTCTTTCTCGCTCGATCCCTTTCTCGCTCGCTCGATCCCTTTCTCACTCGCTTTCCCCTGCTCACTCTTTCTCGCTCGATCCCTTTCTCGCTCGCTCTTTCGCTCTCTCGTTCTTTCTCGCTCTCTCATGCTCTTTCTCGCTCGCTCTCTTTCACTTGCTCACTCTTTCTCTTTTTGAATTGAAATATTTGATACCTCCTTAGTTTCTGCTCAGGGCTGATTTATTTGCTGCAGCAATATATGCATTCCCCACAGACTGTACAAATTACATGGTGTGGAAATGAGTGTTTGAAAAAGAAAAGCATACTTTTCATATTCGGGAAGAACACAATATTTTGCTTCAGTTTAGCTTATGATCTCCTTCATCTACCTATTAATACCTGGAAAACTAGAGTGCTTCCAGATGCTTTAGTTGCATTTGTTCTTTAAGGAATTCCTGGCTTGGCAGAGAGTCCTGTTCTTGATTCCTTAGATTGCTGTGGCTTTTGCAAGCTAATAGCTTTGGAGTAGGGGCACATTGGCACTGCTTTATCAGGAAACTCTTCTGCTTTCCCCTTCCTCTTACCCTGCCCCACTGGCCGAGAAGAGGGTCTCTTCAGTGTGTGATTCAGCATGCTGAAGCAGGGCAGAACTTCAGGTCCTAACCTTGCTGCTTCAAATTACTCTTAGAGATGTCTTTCCCTTTGTTGACTCCAGGAAGAATCTGTGCTTCTTAACAAGAGTACCTAAGTTAAGTAGTGTGGGTAATCCCACATGTTTGTGCAAGGTGTAGAGGGATGTGCTGGCACGTTCAAATGAGCAGGAAAGGATGCTAACTCTGTGAACTGGCCCCTCCTTCATGAACTTCCTGGGCCTCGTCTGGTAGTAACTGGCCTGTGGAAGGCAGCTTGAATGGGGATGTGTGTCCCAGAAGCAGTGTAGAAAAGTAGATGCTTAGGGTGGAAAAGCTGAAGAAATGGGTCATCAGGAATGTGTCAGTGTAGCACTGACAGGGATCTCGGTGTGCTGACCAAGAGTGGGTTAAGCACATGTTGGAAGCAAGGAAAGATCTGTGCCAGAGATCCTGTAAAGCCCATATGCTTAATGCGTGTATAACGTCACCCATGCGTGTCACATTAAACACCTGCAGAATTGCCAAGAGGATCAGAGTCAAGTTATTTATGTGCAGCTCGTCACTGTGTTGTCTGTTCACCTTTGCTTGCTATGCCAGGGTTTTCTGTACTCCCTACAATCTGTTGGAGACATCTTCGATCAGATGAGTAATGAGAGCGGTACTGCTCAGCCTGACTTACTGCACACTGACACTTTGGTAGTTGGCTGCTTGACTACTGAAATTTAAAATCTGAGAATTAAATAGATCATGACTTCTCACCTTGGATGAGTGGATTGTGCCCTCCTGTGTGCTACTGAAATACGCAGGGTTATGATTAATTTGAGTCGTTGTAAACATCATTACAGAAGAGGAGGAGTGTGGAGCAAAAGTAAAACATGTAGTCTGACTATGTGGATGTCTATTTTTGTAATAAAACCTGGTGTTTTGAATATCACTTCCTTTATCTGAAAGGATTTTGCTTCTTTTTTTTTCCTCTTTATTTTTATCATGATGCAGTTGTCAACAGATTTACAAACCTCATCCTGTCTCCAGGGCTAGACAGTCAAAATCAGACCAGTGTCAACAGCATCCTTGGAACTGAGGAAGAACTGAGGGCTGGGAAACGAGAAGGAGCAGGTTTGCAAAACGCTGGTGGCGGCTGTGCGATGGAGAGAACAACAGTGCCACCTGATGCCACGAGCAAAGACGTGCAAAGAGGTGCCATGAAAAGCAGCCGGGCTGAGGACTGCGCTGCCATGCCCGTCACAGATATTGATGATTTGCTCAACCAAATGAGTGCTCCCCAGAGCAGGGCTTCGCGCACTCCATCGCGAGCGGAAAGCCCCCTCCGAGATGAGTACACCACAATGTGCTGCTGTGGGACTGATGAAGGTTGTCCCAGTTCTGAGCCACGAACAGCCAAGGAGACACCGCTGGAAAAAACTATGAATTGTGGACCTAATGCACAAGGAGTTTTGGGGCTGTCTGTGTTGGACTCCATTAACACAGGCAAACTTTTTACTGTGAATAAAAACTCCTTAAATAACTATTCTAGGAATTTTAGCAGTTTAAATCAGGATGAGTTGCCTGCAGCAAACTCTCTGGAAGGTAAGAGAAGCGACCCATTTCCAAAGTCTATGTATGGGGCTGCGGAAGATTCTCACTCAGACACAGAGTCTGTTACTGAAACCTTTGATAGTGCTAATGAGGTGTTGCTTGGGCCGTGTGCTGCTGCTAATGCCACTTCAGCCTCTACTGTAGTGGAGTCAGATGAGGAGCAAATTGAGATTTGTTGCATGAATGCGGAGCTGCAAAAACCCACACAGAAGCAGCATCTTGCACAGGAGCAGCATCTTGCATCTGCAGCAAACTCATCCTCTCTGTGCCCCCTGCACCCTTACAGCAGCAAAGTTTTGCAAACAGAAGGCTGTGAAGTATGTGGGTCACTGGAGACAAGCGTCAACAAACTAGGCTTGGAGGATCATGGCGGTCCCACTCCACATCCCTCACAGTGTTCGCATGTGTCCTCTGCATCCTTGTGTTCTCTGTCCTCAGTTTTCCTGCCAGAAAAAGACATCCTAAAGAATTCAGTTAGTAATCCTGAAGTTTACTCTCTCTGTAACAATGGTGCCTTAAGTACAGAAGAACGGATGGATTTGGGGAACAGTAACGGACATACAAAGTGCTGTGAATCCATTGAGGAGGAAGGGTCTCTGCACTGCAATAAGATTAGCTTTTGCTCTGCCCGAAATGTCAGTGGCTTGCAGAACAATTTGCTTGATAAAGAAGGATGTCGTGATGTGCAGAAATGTAAATCTGGAAGTGAAACACTGGTTGATGACTGCAATCATCCTGTTAGTTACTGCTTAGTGAAGAAAGAAATCAACAGTATGTCCAACTTGTCTAAAACAGACAGCAATCACGTGACTGCATCATCACCAAGAGCAATATCACTCAGGTCTCCCTTTCCCACTAAATCTAAAGATCCAAAGGCTAATACAAGTCACGATTTGCCAGGGAAAAATGAGAAAATTAACTCTGTGACTTCAGGAAGGACTTCAAATGGAAAAGTCCAAAGCTCAGGCACAAATCACTGCAAAGGAGCTGCAGTACCGCACAGCCCATCCTCACAAAAGAAATCCTGTCAGGAGATCAAGGGAATGGCACAAAAAAGTATAGTGGACACCCTTTTAAATAACCAGAAGACCAAAGCAGGACCAAAGCTAAAAGGGTTTACCATCAAAAGCAAAGCAAAGGTAAATTCGGATTCTTCTGGCACTAATTCTACCAAAGTCAGTGGAGCTGATCAGAAAAGAATCTCTCTCTCTCCACAGCTGTCCCCTAAACTCCTAGGGAAGAAAACACCATTGTCCCATAATTCACCTACAAACCCAGATCCTGGCAAGAGCATTCCAACAGCCTCAAGGACTCTTAAGTCAGAGCTAGAAAATAAACCATCACTGGTCATTTCTGAAGATTCAGTTCTGCCTGTGCTGAACAGCACCAGCAGCCCAACAGCGACTGGTGAAATGAAGTGTGGTTGTGGGGAGCTAACAGACCTGCAGCAGACATGGGAAAAGCCAAAAGAAAAGCAAGTTTCCATGCAGCCTGCAGTGTGTCAGGGTAAAGGTGCAAATGTGGATGATTTCAGAGCCAGAGACGGTCAGCCCAAAGTCACTTCATCTCCTCAGGGGATACCAAAAGTTGAGTGTGTGAAAGGGAGGACTAAGAACCCTGAAACAGGCCTGAAAACAATCAAGAGCATCTATAGTGCAGATGACATTAGGCAATTAGATCAGCAAAATGGAGGACTATCTGCTGGAGGCTCGTCTTTGTTGAGGTCCCCCTCGGTTCGGCAGGAGCAGCTAGAAGGGCAGGAGATCCAGCGCACTTTCATTGAGGTGAAGCTTTCATCCTCCTCCTCTTCCTCCTCTTCCTCTGCCTCTTCCTCACCAGCATCATTTTTGCAGCTTCCTTTGATGGAGAAAACACAAGAGGCAAATGCAGAAGTGCCTCAGCTGACTGAGGAGATGGGGACTGTGCAGTATTTCTCGAAAGTGGATACTGCTGGAGACAGAAATCTGTATGGCTTGTCAAAACCTGTAACAAGGACTTGCTCAATGCCAGCCCAGTTATCAGGTCACTTGAGGGAGGACTGTCATGTTGCTGAAGTTCATCCTGTGCAGGGACCCCTGGGCCACGCTGCAGAGGAGAAATATCCACAGGCAGTGACGGGGATGTTAAAGATGGTCCATCTAAACCCACCAAATGGCCAGAGCGGGAAGGAGCAAGCGTACACCTCCAAAAGCACCCAGAGGGTCCATGAGACATCCTCCTCCACCAGTGACATTAGCTGCCCTGCCACCGATAAGATGAGGAGTTTCAGGAGGAACTACTACTACTATGAGCTGAATTGGCCTCATGAACCTACCTCATCCTTCTCTGTCAAACAGAGGATCAAATCCTTTGAAAACCTGGCAAATTTCGACCGGCCCATTGTGAAGGCCATTGACATACACTCAGCTGCAAGATCCCCCCTTGCCAGGAGGTCGTGTGGTGGGATGGCCACCACAGCCAGCCCTGCTGAGATGCCACGGGCTTTGCGACGCAGCTTGAGCTCCTACGGTGGCAGCCCGAGCCCAGCCAAATATCCCAGCAGTGCAGAGCCCACGCATGTGCTGGAGGGTGGCAAGGGGGAAGGAAAGCCCCAAAGGAGCGAGGAAGGTGGTGCTGGGGCAGGCGCAACTGCCTGTCCCACCTCAGCCTCACAGACACGCCGCAGCCGAGGGCTGGGACGGGCATCACTGTCCCGCTCCAGGCTGCGGGAGCTGAGGGCTCTCAGCATGCCCGACCTGGACAAGCTGTGTGGAGAGAGCTTCTCGGGGACACCACAGCCTGCCTGCTTCAAGACGGAGCTGGAAATCACACCCCGCAGATCCCTCGGTGTGCCTGCCCGGAGCAATGCAGCCCCGCGAGCCCACTGCAGCCCCGCTGAGATGGGTGTGATGGAGAGGGGTGCCAGCAGCCCTCGGGACGGCAGCGCAGGGATGCTGGGGTCTGCCTCGGATGATGATGCACCCCATGGCAGCTCTCCAGATGGGGAGCACTCAGAAAACAGCTGGTCCATCAGGTTTGTGTTGGTCTTGATACTGCTGTTTTGTTTTCATCCCCACAAGCCTCTCTCAAGGCAAAGCTTTCTTGTTGGCCCACATCCATCCAAAGTGAGTTGCAGCTTTGATCTTGGCAATCATTCACCTCACAATTGGGGGTGCTGTCCTTCATGCTCTTCTGCTATCCTGGTGGCAGCCACACTTAAATACAAGATGAAAAGCTTTATCCTGTCAGGGCTGGGCTCCTTTTCTGTGTCCCCTCTAGCTGGTTGTGGTCAGGTTTTGGCCACGTTTGACACAGCAGCCAATGGAGGGGGAGGTTGCATATTGCTGGCTGCCAGACCAGCATGCAGTGACAAACGAGCATGTTGTCCTGCCAGCAGCAGTCCTCAGATGTGGCTGTCTACTTGTTTTTGTTAATGTCTGTTCATACAACTATTGAGTAAGGAGGAGGGGAACAGAACGGGGACTGATTTTCAGAGTTACTCTTCATTTGTCTTCTCTACCCCTTCTTATTCACTTAGCATTCACCATTTCTTACCTGTTTTCAAGACTTCTGCTCATTATTGAGCTTTCATGGTTCACCTTAGTGCAAACTGATTTGTAAACCTATAATACATCTCTGCACAGTCTAGAAATATAAAGTTGTCTTTTACGTTTTCCTACTCATTTTAGCTTGGATCAGCTGCTTGTCTCAAGCTTGGACCAGCAAAAACTGCAATCTGTTTTGTCAGCAATAGTACCAAAATGTGACATTTCAGCTATGCTCCAAGAAGTCAAAGCACAAGTAAAGGTAAAACCCCGAAGATAAACCTAAATAACTGGTGGTATTTTTAAATGTTTTCTTAATGGCAGATAAAATCTCTTCCAAACGATTTCAGAGCTCCTCCAGAAGTCCTGTGGTATGTTACGGTTTTACAGTGCCTCCTATAAACCCATAATAGATTTGAATGGCTTTTGTCAAAGGAAGGGTATTGTTTGTCCAGTGCAAAAGCAGTTTTGAGCCACAATAAACAGACCTATTTTAAGTTGAGAAGTATGCCTCTATTTGAGTCATTGTTACAGGTAAGCAGCTCCTGAGTTTTCTGATAATGGCACATCAGAATTTTAACTTTCCACCAACCATCTGGGTCAGACTCACTTTCCCTCCTGCGCAGCGGAAGCTCTGCCGCTCTCTGTGCCTGGAAGCATCCGCCTTTTGCTAGAAGCTGCCATCACAGAAATCGTATCTATTTAGTATAATGCTGGTCTGGTGGCTTGCAACACCAGAAAGCAGCTGCTGGAGGGTTTGTAAAATACTCCTGTGTCCTTTTTACTCTCTGTTATGTAAACTGGTTATTGCATTAAGATAGCCTGCTTCATTGTCTAGGTGCTTAAAGAAGGCTTACAAAATGAAATGATTGTCAGAACATTACTTCCGTGTTTGCAGTGTTTGTGTTTTTGAGGTACATCCACATCCTTTTTAAATCAGACCAGAAGCTGATAAAATAATGACAGCGCTGGAGGGGAAGCTGCCATCTGGTCTGCATAACTGCTCACTGAGCTGCACTTAGAGCATTCCCAAGTCTTACTTACAAAGGTTGCTATTTCAAACATAGAACGGGCTGGGGGAAAGAGGACCTCCCCAAAATACCCAGCTTTACCCCCTCCCAGGGACAGTATAGTTAAAGCTTGCAAATAACAAAAACTTGTTGAGCCAAGAGGGTTTGGTAGGTTTACTGATAAAATTAGGATGGGATTGTACTTCTGGCCAGAGGTAATTAAGTGTTATTTAAAATATTTTGCATGGGGTCTTGGAGAGATTATTTATTTATGCCACTTTTCAAAGTCTAAGAACTCAAATATTTATAAAGTTGAATGCTTTTTGGAATGCAGTCCTTGTCTGCATAGTTTCTTATCCATATTTAAGCCCAATATGGCATGTAGACTGGAAATTTTTATGCTAGTCAAATGCTGGATTTAAATGTACAATAAGACAGTTCTTCTGAGTTTTGCAATTGCTGAAAAATGAAATGGACTGTCTGATTTGGACTGAGAGCTTCCCCAGGAAGCATGTCATCGTGTTTTGCTCTGAACAGTGCTGAATTTACTGCTAGCATTTAGTAAGTGTTACTTGTATGAAAAAATAAATACACAGGCATATTATTATTTAGATCTCTATGATCAATGATCTTTGGCCAACAGGAAAAACAGAGCTTATCACTGGAGACCTTGTGTGTCCACAGAGTGGCCAAGTAAAGCAGTAAGCATTCATAGCCGGGTCTTTGTACCGCACAGGACGCATGCTGGCTGAGAACAGCACTGCAAGCTGGGGAGGGAAGAGTTGCAGTGGGAAGCCATGGTTCAGACTGTGTTGCCAACTGACCCAGGACATATAGTCCTCATACAGCCTTCTAACATCTGAGCTTCTCATATGTCTCTTTCCTTCTCTCTGCATAACCAAATTAAATTGTGGTGGCAAGGGTTAGAAAGATCTTGACCCCTAAGGGTTGCTTTATAGGAATAAGACTGGGAATTCTTCAAGACAGAAAACTTAAAGGCGCAGGAGCAGGCTGTCCCCATGTGCCAAAAGACAAAACTGTCAGGGAAGACGACTGACCTGGCTCAGAAAAGAGCTCTGGCTGGAATCCAAGGAAAAAAAGCAGAGTTTATGAACTTTGGAAGAAGAGACAGGCAACTCAGGAGGCCTGCAAGGATGTTGTGAGGTTATGCAGGGAGAAAAATTAGAGCAGCCAAAGCCCAACTAGAACTGGCTGCTGAGGTAAAGGACAATAAAAAATGTTTCTATGAATATATTAGCAGCAAGAGGTCTTAGGAGAATCTCCATCCTTTAATAGGGGGAAACATAGTGACCAAGGATGCAAAAGGATTTGCATAGGTCTTTCATAGTAAGACCAGATGTTCTCTGGGTACCCAGCCTCCTGAGCTGGAAGACAGGGAAGGGCAACAGAATGGAGCCCACATAATCCAAGGGGGATTTAACAACCTGCTGCTCCACCTAGGTGCACACAAGTCTGTGAAGCCAGATGGGATCCACCCAGGGTGCTGAGGGAGCTAGTGGAAGTGCTCACCAAGCCGCTTGCCACCATGTATCAACAGTCCTGGTTAACCAGGGTGGTCCCACTTGACTGGAAGTTATCAAATGTGATGCTTATCTACAAGAAGGGCTGGAAGGTAGATCTAGAGAACTACAGGTCTTTCACCCTGACCTCAGTGCTGGGGAAGGTTATGGAGGAGCAGATCATCTTGAGTGCCATTCCATGGCACGTACAGGATAACCAGGGAATCAGGCCCAGCCAGCATGGATTTAGGAAAGGCAGTTTCTGCCTGACTAACTTGATCTCCTATGACCAGCTTAGTAGATGAGGGAAAGGCTGTGGATGTTGTCTACCTGGACTTCAGTGAAGCCTTTGACTTAATTTATCACAGTTTCTCATGGAGAAACTGGCTGCTCATGGTTTGCCCAGGTTTATCCTTAGCTGGGTGAAAAACGGACTGGATAGCCAGAATGAAAGATTTGTGGTGAAAGGAGTTAAATCCACTTAGGAGCCAGTCACAGGCAGTTTCCCCAGGGCTCAATGTTGGGTTGGTTCTGTTTGATATCTTTGTCAATGATCTGGACAAGGGGATTGAGTGCACCTGCAGTAAATTGGCAGATGACACCAAGTTGAGCAAGTGTTGACCTGCTCAAGGGTAAGAAGGGTCTGCAGAGGGATCTGGACCGTCTGAATCGACAGGCAGATGCTGGCTGTATGGGATTCAATGAGGCTCAGTGTCAGGTCCTGCTCTTGAGTGACAACAACGTCATGCAACGCTACAGGCTTGGGGAAGAGTGGCTGGAATGCTGCCTGGTGGAAGCTGCCTGGTGTTGTCCTGTGTGTGTTTTATTCGACAGCTGGCTGAACATGAGCCCAGGTGACCAAGAAGGCCAGTGACATCTTGGCTTGTATCAGAAGTGGTGTGGCCAGCAGGACTAGGAGAGGAATTGTCCCCCTGTACTCAGCACTGGTGAGATCACACCTCGGATCCTGTGCTCAGTTTTGGGACCCTCATTACAAGAAGGACATTGAGAGGCTGGAGTATGTTCAGAGAGGGGCAACGAACCTGGGCAAGAGTCTGTTATGAGAAGCAGCTGATGAAACTGGGGTTATTCAGCGTAGATAAGAGGAGTCTGAGGGGAGACCTCATCACTGTCTACAAGTACCTGAAAGGAGGTTGTGATGGGGTGGGTGCTGCTCTCTTCTCCCAAGTGACAGGCAATAGAACTAGAGGAAATGGCCTCAGGTTATGCCAGGAGAAGTTTAGACTAAGTATTAGGAAAAATTTCTTCACTGAAAGGGTTGTCAGGCACTGGAACAGGCTGCCCAGGGAAGTGGTTGAATCCCCATCTCTAAAGGTGTTTAAAACATGTGTAGATGTGGTGCTTAGGGACATGGTTTAGTGGTGGACTTGGCAGTGCTAGGTTAGCAGTCGGGCTCGATGACCTTAAAGGTCTTTTCCAACCTAAAAAATTAAGTGTTCTATGTTTCCATTACCCTCACTGCACTGTAAAAGAGCTATCCTAGATACTTAGCTAATTTTATTGTTTCTAGCCTTACATGACGCTATTCTCGTTTGAGTAAAGTTGAAAAGGGTGTTAACACCTACAAAATACTGTGGACTAAAATGTTCAGCCCTGACTGTTCCTCTTTTCTTGGGTGCTGATGGATCGGTGATGTGGGGCAGGGCAGCACTGGTTTCTGACATTGGCTCTGTGCATTGCAATGATGCTTCTAACACACAAAACTTCCAGGGCCACTATTTGGCAATAAAGCATACAGTGAGGCCAAGAATTTGACTGTTATTTCACAAGAAAACAATAATAACCTGTGGTTCCTTGTACTTTTTGAAATAAAACTAAAAGGCAAATGCTGAGTTAAAATGTTGAGTTTAGTGAAATAAATATGATTTAATGCTAAATCGATTAAGAGGTTGGTTTCTAATGATGTGCCATTAATTTTAGTGTTGGCAGTTTCTGGAAAAGACTGATGCTGGATGGGATCCCGGGGAAAAACTGAGACCTGCTTTCTTCTCCCCACTTCTGATGCTCTGCCCCACAGATGTTTGCTAACCCCTTGTTCCGCAAGATGCCTGCTTGTAGTCCCCCTTACACCAAAAAATATGGCCTCTGTAACAGCGTCTGTTTTTTTCTTATTAACTGTTCAGAAGACAGCCCCAGACTTGCTGGAAGGGACTGCTTCTCTTTCATGGCAAATTCTGCATTTTGGCAGCAGGCCATCACTTCGAAGAAATCAGCTTTACACCTTTGTTCTGGTCTGGAGCTAAGTTGAGCCCTGATACAGACCTGCACCAGTCTCTTTCCTGTGCTAGGTGCTTCCATTTCCACAACAGCACAGCTCAGTCCCACTTGGATCACTAACAGGCTTGTTACTTTCACCTCCCAAGTGAAACAGTTTTTCCTGCTGTCCCATCTCAACTTACCCAGCTTCAGTTTGTTGTCGCTGCCCCTTTCAAGATTGTCCAGCACTACTAAGAAGAGGTTGATGCAACTGCCCTCCATTACATCTTTGTAACTGCTTTTCATGAGCAAGGAGAAATGGGATAATAAAGTGTTAGTAATTCCCTGGAAAGTACAGTGCTTGGTCTAGAAGAGTGTAAGGGAACTATTGAGTTCTGACTGCAAAATGATGAGAAACGCAAAGTTGGTTATAGCCTGTGAAAACTAGCCTGCCCAAGGTTTGACACCCTTCCACTATTCTATTTTTCAGTTTGCTTTCTAGCCTTGGAGTGACTGAAGAAACCTTTACTGTCACCTGAATTCTTTTATGTGACTACTACTCATTTGTACCATGAACAGAAATGCATTTAATGTCTCAGTGTTAATTTCTTGACTTGCTTTTTTTCACCTGCCATAATCTGAGGGTACTGGGAATTTGTTGTTTGTGCCGGAATTTGCTCTTGATATTTCGCTGTGTTTTTCTTCTCTGTTCCCTCTCCCCCTCCATTTTCCTGACAGAGCAAAGAAGACACCTACTTTGTAATCTTGCACAAAGAAGAAGGAGCTGGCCTGGGATTTAGTGTGGCTGGAGGAATAGATCTGGAACAGAAATCAGTCACAGTAAGTGATGGCTACCAGTCATTTTTTTTCAACGCTCAGTTTAAGGCAGGCTGGTGATTAGATTAAGTGCTCATTTATCAAGACTCACTGCAAGTCATTCACAGTCATAAAACAGTGTCTCTCAGATGTGTCTGCATGCCATCTGCTACTGAAATCAGTGTGTCTGGGAAGCATAGTTTTTATTATTGAAAATGGATGCCAATTATGTTTTCAGTTTTTAAAAGTCTATTACTGGATGAGATCAGCTAGAATCTAAATCCTAGGCATGTAAATGAAATTCTGAATGCAGCCTTCTAGGGAAGATTTTCATTTTCAGCCCTTGCAAGTGAACTCTGGGCAGTAAAGTTTTTGAAGGTTTTTGCAAATCCTGAGAATGACTATTTCAGACCTCAGCAAACATTCTGAATTTCACTTCACCAAATTGTTTTGGTGTTATTAAGACCTGTTAGTTGTCAGTAAAAAGGATAGTTTTTTTGATTTTGTCCTTATACAGCATTCTGATCCAAGCTCATTGTGTGCCATTAACTGATATTGGTGTGTGAAAAGTGATCCAAAGCAATTGAAATAGTGTTCAAAAAAAGGACACATGGCACAAAAATCCAAGACAACTTGGGTCCCATGTGACAGTTTCTTTACACAAGGTATACATTTAAATTCTGCCCTGAGAGAGATCCATTAAGTGCTGAGGTTAGAAGTAGGATATGTCCTCGGTCTTTACGGCCTGCAGCAGCCCTAGCAGGAATCTTCCTATTTTTGCACTTAGACAAGACTGATATAAGTAAACATATTAAGCAGTCATTGAGTTAGAATACGGTCACAGCCTAGGAACCAGACTCCACTGCTCTGACTGCAAAGGCTGTGTTCCCTGTCTCTGGCCCAACCACCTGCAGTGCCAGCTGAGAGCAAGGGGAAGGCTCAGCGGTGTCCCACCCCAGAAAATTCCTCACTTAGAGACTGGGATGCTACATAAAAATATGATCTTGAGCTCTCTTCAGGCTGATTAACTGATGAAGTCTTTTACTTGAATGCCATTAGCCATGAGAACAAAAGAGTGTCAGCTCCTGCTCCTTCTAGACCCTCTTTATTCAGTGTGCATAAGGTATGCTTCTCAGGTGGGGAACATTTGAATATCCTGGACCTACAGGGATTCTGTGTCCTGGGTGAATTTAGGGTTGAAACTGGGAGAAATGCTGCTTAGATGGGCTGTTCTACCTACAGTTGGGTGCAGAAATAGAAATGCCTAGTGAGCTGCAAGGTACTGAGGCATGTGAGGGAAGGCAGCAGATGTTATGGATACGACCCCTGTATTCCACTTACTACTTGCATTTAGGTGTCTACATCTGACAATGGAGCTGTTATTCCAGCTTTGAATGCCTGGTTAGAGTGTTGGAAATATACGTTGTTGGAAATTTATCTCCTCGAATCTGTAGAGCTGTAGCAGATGCTCATCTCATCATGTTTCTGCAGTGAGAGAAAACAGGAGCCAAAAAGCACCTGATTTCTTGCTGTTGGTCTGAGTATTACAAGAAATTCCTGGAGAAAATGCCATGCAGAATGGAGTCCACAGATTTGCTGCCTTGAATCTTTGCTCAGCAGACCTAGAACTGTGTGCATGGGAAACCATATTCTGGCTGCTAAAATTACAGTGCCTGGTAGGCAAGTCTCTAAATACAAAGTCCTGACTCTTAGACTGTTTGTTTCTGTAAATGGCACACATCTAAGTCTCAGCTGCATTTGCTGGAGTTTACTCAAAGTTTTTCTGTAGAAGAAAATGCATTTCAAGCCACTAAATCATACTCTTGCCTCTGAATGATATTTGATTAGCCATATAGAGATGGTCCATTAATACTTGTACAGCTACATCAGAGCATTTCTGTGCACAGATGCCATGCACCACTTAGATGTGTGTGTTTGAAAACAGCACAGGACTCATGCCCCAGCCAAAGAATTTGTGGAGTGGGTATCTCACACCTCAATGCTGTTCTTGGTGTTTGCTGAAGCATGGGTGTGAATTTAATCTGTGGGTCACTTGGAAGTCTGTTAATGGAAGACTTTTGAGGAGTTCAGTGAAAGCATAAGTGATCTGTGATACTGCTTTCTTTACCTAGTTTTGGTTGTCTTTGTTTAAAAATGACCATGCAATAACAGCATGTTTTCCTCTGCTTTCCTCCCCATCCCTAATTGCAGTTCTTGTCCAGTCACTTAGGCCGTAATGTTTGAGGGTATTTTTGGACCAAATGTTCCATGCTTGAAATCCAAGCAGTGGGCACTGATTGCAGACTTTGTAGGGACTCATTTTTCACCCTGGCCTGTACAGCACTGCATGTGGTCATGAGATTAAAGAATCCCTAAGTTAAGATCTTTCTCATAGGTTCACAGAGTGTTTTCTAAAGGAGTGGCATCTCAAGAAGGGACTATTCATCGGGGAGATCTTGTTTTGTCCATCAATGGCACGTCTCTTGCGAGCTCAGTCCATGGGGATGTCCTGAATACTCTTCATCAGGCAAGACTATACACGTATGCGATCATCGTCATCCAGAAGGAAAAAGACAAAGCAAACAATTCCTCCAGACCTGAAATATCAGCTACTGGCAGAAAATGCGTGGGGTCTGGAAAAGATGTTTCCATGGAAATACGAACAGGTATGATCTTTGTCCAAGAACAGTTGGAAGGAGTCCTTGCAGACCAGACTAAAGGGAAAAAATCTCCATATGCTTTAGATTAAAAGCGTCTGTGCCTTATGTGATTGAAGAGAGCAAGTTAAGTTACCTTCAAATTTTATTTGTTCTCTTTGGAGCCTGAACACAGTTTGGGTTTAGTTGTTTTTGTTTTTTTTTTTTTTAAAATCGTAACTAGGCAGAACCTTAGAAGGACGTTTAGAGCCTAATCCAATTTCTACTAAAGTTAGTGATTCTACATATTTTTCCAGTCCAGGACAATATACTTTTAAGTAGTAACAGTAGTCAGTGCAAGAAAACAAACAAACAAACAAAAACAACTTCAAAGACAATCCCAAGCCCTGCTGTTTGTTTATTCATAGGGACTTAACTTGCATTTTCCAACAGCAGATTTTTGTACTGTTTCTACTAAAACCAAATTTTTATAGAATTAAGACACAAGCCCCTTTAGTTCTTGTCTGTGTACTGCTGCTTCGGGAGCAGGGATGGATGTGCTTCAGTCCTGCACTGCTGCAGAGTCCCTGGGAGGGAGTGGGCAGAGGTTGCAGCTAATTTCTTAGAGATTGGGTGATTTGGCTTCCCCTGTCTTCCAGGGCAATACCAGGCACTCAGCTAGGACTACCCCAAAAGTAGGACCTGGAGCTGCCACTCACCTATTTTTCACCCGTTCACTTTTTGGGTTTGTTTTTTTTGTTTGGTTTGTTGTTTTGTTTTGTTCCTTTGTAGCAGTGTTTATTCTTTTATGCTTTCATTGGGATTTATAGTACAGCTTTGTAAAATAGCTTAAAAGAAATAAGAAGCACTCTGTAAATGAATGGATAAGTCTTTCTGGAATTGCTCCCTTGGATATAATATATGTAATTACTTCAGAGTCCTTAAACTCCCTCTGTCTTGTATGTTGAGCAATGCAGGATCTCTGCTGGGTGGAGGCACTAGGGGGCAACATTATTCCAGAAACGACAGTACCGTGTTACAGAGAACCGTATTTACATCCTGAAGGCAGGGTGCATCTTCAGGTGTTTGAGATAACATTTAAATTTGAGATGACGGTAGCAATGATTTGTGGTAATGCACACTGAATATTTTTTATGTACACGTGGAGCAAAGAGGATCCTAATTTCCAAAATTTTAGATTTATTTCCTTATAAGCAATATCATATTTTATGTCAGCTACAGCAACACTGCATTCTAAATTCTGATCTGTAGAGGCAGGATGCCTACAGGTAATTATGGTTATTTCCACAGATATGAGACTTGAAACAATTATTCACATTAGTGAATGATTACAGGCATTTCCTCAAGAAGATGGAACATGCTTGTTTGCTGTAACATTTCATTCATTACTGTTATTTAAAAAGATGTGGCTCATAGAATAAGCAAGTGGGAATAAATGAAAGGAAGGAAATGTTCTACTCTCACTGTTTTTGTAATTTTTCACTTATTTTGTTGATGTTTAGAGTTTTTGCTAAGTTTGCTAAGCTTTCATTCTGCCAAAAAAAAAGAAATGCTTTAACTGCCTTGGCAGGTTTCTGTTGAAGATGCATTTTGTACTGTCTCCCCTTCACAGCTGCAACAATACCCATTCATTTCTGGGAAACTGAGTAACAATATGTTCTAGTTTAAATAAGAACTGAACTCTAAATTGCTTTGTCACTGCAGCAAAACCAAAACCAACCAAACACAACTGGTAATTTACTGTTAACTGTATAACAAGATGCTGTGTATATTCTGTCACAGATCCAAACCTGGATATGAATGATGTCATCTGCATTGAATTATTGAAAACATCAGCTGGCTTGGGATTCAGTCTTGATGGTGGAAAAGCTTCCATTGCTGGAGACAGGCCTTTACTTGTAAAAAGAATATTTAAAGGTACTACAAGCATGCAAATGCAGCGAATATTATCCCAGTTATCCTTATGTGTTTTGTACAGATACTTTAATTCTTCAATTTGATGGGTTTTGAAGCAAGTGTGGGTTTTGTGGCCTTCGTTGGTCACCACTTACTAGTCAAAGTGGTCGTTAAAAAAAAAACAACTCCTGGGAATGGCTAGGGATTGCACCCCCTAATAACGGTTTGTAGAGCAATCTAATTTACTAAATATGATGCAATTCCTTCCTGGGCTTGTCAACTATTCTAGATATTAAATAACAGCAGCGATATCACAGGTAATAGTTTGAGGAATTCATGCCTTATCCAATTTCTAAGAGAAGCACAGTGCAGATAAATCAATGTGGTTTGAAAGCACCACCCTGCATTATACCCCATCAGTAGTTTTAGCTTTTCTATTGTCTTTTTTTTTTAAGGTGTCAGTACCAGATTTCACCAAGAAAATGTGGTTTATATTAAAAACTGCCACTTTTGGATGCTTTGTTAGTCAGCAAGTAGTTGAAGTTATATGAAACATACATAAAAATGAAACGAATCCCAGAACTATGCTGTGATTTTAATATGTCTTACTTTGGTGTTCAGTGTAAATAGCACTTTCTAAAGAAGGTGAAACTCTCAATGAAGCTGCAGGTGCACAGCATTTTTGGGATTGCCTTTCAGTGGTATATTCTCTCATCAAGGAGAGAGACAGACTTGTATTTTCTGAAGTGATTTTCAATTTCTCTGTATGTGTTTGTTTTCACCTCTTTAGAAAGGGATTCCAAGGGTAAAGGGCATGTTTAATTTTGAATTTTGCTAATTTATATCTTTAGATGCAGTACTTTTGCCCTCTGCTCTTCTCACTGTGATGACTGTTGGTGTAATTCCATTACAGAAAACATAACTTTAATGAGCAGTGAAGGGTGTGCCCCTCCCTGGGAGCTGTTCCTGTACCTATTGTGTTTGTCCTAAGTTTGCTACCTGTGTTTGGTTTGTCATCCCTGTTATCCATGCACTCATGCTGCTTCCTTCAAAACCAGATTTTTTTTTTTCTCAGAACAAGGATTTATCTTGGTTAAAATAGCATTTTGTGTGAGATATAGCATGGGGTAAATTGCTAGAGCTGACCTGAGCATAAGTGACTTGTACCGAAATTGCCACTGTTGGAAAAATGGTTTATTTGCTGTTCGTCACAGTGGAAAACAAATTTTTGTGGGTTTGCTTTTGTACACTGACTCTTTTCCCATTTTGTTCCTAGGTGGTGCTGCAGAGCAATCTGGAAACATAGAAACTGGAGATGAAATTCTTGCTGTTAGTGGAAAATCATTACTTGGCCTCATGCATTACGATGCCTGGAACATTATTAAATCTGTGCCAGAGGGCCCTGTTCAGCTACTGATCAGAAAACACAGAACTTCAGTGTGATGGAAGCACTACATCTAATCACACTTGCTAAGACAAAACGTTTAAAACTGGCTAGAAGCTGTCTTTGTTTCTAAAGCCACACAGAAGTGTCTTAATGCTCTACAGAGAGGTGCTAAGAGCCTTGGAGAAACACTGAGCAAGCATGTGATGAGCATCATAAAAATCTCACCTAATTATTAAGGATGAAGGAAGCCAAATGTTAGAGACATTTTTGTATTATGTGGCAGTTTTAATGAAACTTCAAGACCTCTCCTGGATTTGGTTTAAAGTATTTTGACTGAGATAAATAACCCTGTGCCTGATTCTGGTATTTTTAGTATCTGCAGAGGGCTGGGAGTGTAACTTGTTGGTTGCCATCCTGTTGATGAGGATGGGTATTTAGGCTGTTCTATAGCTCCCAGCTGTAATAAGACTTCAGGACACTTACTAAGGGTCTGATCCTTCTTTGTTGTAATACGAGAATGTCTGGAACAATCTCACTTTATTCTTCTAAGTGCAGTTTTGCTAAAATGCATGACAAAAGAGTATAATTTTGCACAACTTTTATGCCTAAAACATGAGCATTTTATTGAAAAGGTGAAAGACTTCAGTGATCACTAAGTACATCTGAAAGCTGGGCTGTTTTTTTTTTAAGAGGTTTAATGCTGCCCAAAGAAACAATTAAGCTTGGACAATAGTGGTCTGAAATGGGGATTATAACAGATTAAATCTGATCTGGCCTTATTTGTGGTGGCTTTTAATCTCTGATTTTGTCTTCTCCTGTCCAGTATTTATTTTTGCTTGTGTGAGGGGTTTTGTGTGTGTGTTTGTGTGTGTGTGTGTAAGATAGGAGTGTGCCTGGCTGTGTCAGGAATGTGCAGGTGCTGAAGGTTCTGTATGGTGAAACTGAAAACTGTGTAGATGGGAGAAACTGTAATGTTAGATACAGCAAAACTGAAAGGGTTGCAAAGCCACGGGCACTTCGTTTGGATTTTCTCACCTCTACTCACAGTGGAGGTATCAGTAGAGGGCTGTGCTGCTGAGTGTTATTTATAGTCTGCCGTGTTGGGAGGAGAGTGTATGGGTGCAAGAGATTAGACTCTGTTATTGCTCTTCCTACATCTGGGATAGCTAAACAACATGAGATGCACGAGGAGATGGGCCAGTGTCCTTATCAGCTGAGCACAAATTGTTTGTTCTAGACTGCTCAGGTTGTTTGTCACGTTAGTCTGGAGACTGCTCTCAGCCTGCGTGCGCAGGGTGAGGACCTGTCAGCGTGGAGCGAGTCCAAATCTGAAGCGCTGCCCTCTTTTGTAGTGAGCCAAGACACTGTGTAGCTGTTACAAAAATGTCTGGGCTTGTCACTTGGCCCTACCCCAAGATCATGCTGTAGTTCAGTTTATTTACATTTGTTCAACAGTGCTTGGAGCAATCGCTTCCAGGTTAGTCGAGCACTCACTTTGGTTAATTTCTGTGGCAGCCTTGTTAGACTGCAGCTTGTGGTGTGCAGAGGAAAATTCAGTTCTGTGGGGCAACCTGAGTCCAGGCGAGCAGAAAAGGTGTGCAATGTTTGCCTAAAAATGAACAGATTTCATTCTTTTTCAGTGACATATTAGCATGTCAATCCAGGGAGAGATTCAACTTTTAGTTACAGGGAAGGCAATACTGTACTTCATCCTACAGCTGCTTTGCCAACAGGATTTCTATTGAAACTGATTCAGGTTCAGTGCTGTGAAATGACTGTGGAATTGGTTCCCTGTGACACCAAAGCTCAACCACTCTGTTAGGGACCGGTCCTTGCCTCCGGTCACCTCTGTGGTGGGAGAGGCTTCTGGAGAGGAGACAACGCTTTGGGTCAGAGGACCGCAATAAGGTTGCAGGCTTGTGCTGGGATAAAAGAGGTTACCCCTGCATATTTGCTGAAAAACAGGGAGAAGACATTTGGCGATGACAATTAAATGGCAAGGCCTTGTTGAGGAATGACCAAAACCTGATTGTAATAGAGTGTATAATAAATACATAAAGTGCATGTGGAATTTAATGCAGCATAGTGAGTACATACCTGTATACATATAATACGTACCAGTGCAGTGCTGAGTTTTTGCTGCTTTAATGTGGTGAATCACAATTGTGTTTTAGAAAAAGGCATTTTTTTCAGTCCATAGTTTAAAGTTTTGGAGGTTATAATGCAAAGAGGCATATGTCTCTCTTGCTGCTAAACCAGCGTAAGCTCAAAGGTAAAGTCTTCATTTTGTAAATTAACTTAATTTGAGGTGTCTTAAGTGATACATGGTGGATATTTTCAGATGCTTATTTGCAGATACTGTTCATTGTGAGTGATTTAGAATGCTTTCGTTTATCAATAATCGAATACTGTTCAGTATTTTATTTTACATGCATGTAGATATATGTTGGCTGAGTAACAGCAAAAAGGCGGGGATTTTTGTGAGTGATTCAGTAGTGGCTATAATTTGAAAGATAGGTTTAATGTTTTAAGTCTGATAGTTACTATGGGTAGAATGATGCTTTTAACTAAGTAACGTAACAGCAAGAAAATAATAGTATCTAACCCTGATTGTTTCTGTTCCTGAAAATACTTTTATTTTGTGAAAGAACAGGAAACATCTTTACTGATGCTACCAGTATTGATTTGATTACAGTAGCATTTCCTGATGTCTCTGTTGGGGTGAAATACCCCATAAAAGCCCCAGGATTTATGCAATAGGGGGTCTGCTTTATTATAAACAGGATGGATAGACCAAACAGATGTAGTGAAACTTTGGTTATGCACCTGGCAAAGTAAATGTTTAGATTTTCTGAGAGCCTGGTCACACCAAAATGACAAGAGGGCATTGCATTAGTTCATCAGTATTCAGAAGATTCACAACCATTTTTGGCCTTGCTGTTTGCATATTGGTTCCCGTGGTAATTCTTGGCCATGCTGGGGGCTCGCCAAGCTCTAGGACAGTGGTGGCTCTCCAGAGGCTCCTAGCTGCATCTTGGAAGACCAAAAAATCAGAATGAAATGATGGGCTTTGTCCAAAACTCTTCACCAGGGACCTGAAGGCATTCCAGATAAGGTGTGTTTGCTCTGAGATGGAGAAGGCGTGGTGGAGGGCTTTGCCGCTTCTAGGCCTGAGGCAGCTCAGAGTGCACAACCTGGATATGAGTGCGATACTGGTGCGATACTACCATTGCATATTTTGCAGCCTTTTTGTAGCTGGAAGCTCTTTCTGGCTTCTTGTGGGGATAGAATCTGTATTTTAAAATAAACTGTGAGATTAGGCCTAAGTTAGGGAGGGAGCAACATCTGATCATTTTCTTGCTAAAAAAAAAAACAATATGAGGGCAGGTAAGTATTAATAAGTTGTTGAGTGAATCATATTTTCTAATGATCCTCACTTACAGTTAACCCTAGTTAATGTTCTGCAGTGGTTCTTGTCCAAATCTGAAGGAACTGTTCCCAGATGGGAATGTTTACCTGCTTCTACATTTAGGGTGTGTAAATGTATACGTGGAAATATTGATCAGGAGTAGACTAGATCATGTGAGAAAATGGGATCCCACCCTAGGTAGGTTTTGTGTGTTAGGCTGATACACTTATTGTATGATACTGTATATTTACACTTTTATTTATATAAATAAAACTTCTTTTAATGAAAACAGTTTAATATGCCTTGTATATTAAAAAAAGTGAGTGCAATAACATGAAATAGATTGTACATTTTTCAATTTGCTGTCTCTGTTATGTAAATCTGTATTGCCATAAACTGTTTTGTTTGGGGATATTAGTGATTTTGAAAATAAATGGTATCCTTAGTACTACTCTAGATAGTTATTTCTATTATGCCAAAGTCTGGTCTGCAGTTGGAACTGGCGTCACAGGGACACGGTTGTCCTGGAGAGCCCCATCAAATACAAAGTGTTAACGCTGTCCCGATGTGCATCTAAGCTCTTAAAGATCTAAGCTGGTAAAATACCACTCTTGTAAGACTGTCATTCAGTATGAAGAGGCTTAATGCATTTAAGAAGCGTTAGAAGGTCTTGTATAGGACCTGCTTTGGTATCTCAGAAGATGTGCTTAGTTTTTTCTTGCCACTTTGCAAGAAAAAAGTGGAAGGCGAAGGTGAAATGTAGAGTTTTCATCAAGAGCAGAAATCTCTGGAGCACGTTGCCTATAACTATACCTTCTGCCCAACCTGTGGGCTATAAAAGAACAGGGTGTACATATAGAGAGTGTGTACATACAACCAGTCCTAGGCTGATTATTTTTCATATTGTCTTTCCAACTTGTCTTCCAGGGATAAACTCCCTCCAAAACCCAGTGTGGGCTGGGCTGGGCTGGAGATAACCTCTCTGTGGATGGAGTGGAGCTCCAGTGGGGCTCATAGAGGCAGGTAGACACCACAGCCTCCAAACTAGGAAAGTTTGCATCAAGCAGTCCACCTTTTTACAGACAGAGCTTGCTTCACTGTTGCTGCATGATAGCTCAGAGCAAGCCTGCCTCCCAGAAAGATGAGTCAGCCCAGAAAGCAGGGTCTGGTCTCCTTCCCCTCAGCTGCTCTGCCATGGGGAATGCCAGAGGTGCTGAAAATCCCACACTGCCTCGCAGCATATGGACACGTCAGCTAGTGAGGTAGGCTGAGGTGGAGGAAGGAGTCTGAGTGAAGCATTTTATATCCACATTGCAAGCCCATGTGCATCACTCCATACTGGTCTGGGTGCTCACTGCAGCAGCAGCAGCGTGACTGGCATCTCTCAGTCAGCACACACCATCGCACAGTCCTGCCCTCTTCCCAGTATGTTTTGTGCTTGCCTGAATCTCTCCTGTTGTGTGTTGCAGACCTCACTGTTTCCTCCAGTGCACAGTGCTGCCCATAAGGGCCAGGTGGGCTTTTCTGCAAGGAGAGAAAGGCATACACTTTCCTGTGTGAGTGGCGGAGGTGGCATTTCCCTTGCCTCTGGGCTTGTGCCCCAAAAGCCGCTGCATTTGCTTTCATTTTCCTTCTCTGGGTGCTGTGCCACAAGGGTGCAAGTAAGCAAGAGTCACGTGAGGAGGGAAAAGCCCCGGCTCTTCTGCTGAATCACCCTGTGGGAAAGGCTAGTGCGTTGAGCTCCTGATTTGCCCTGCACACGCCAAGGCCCTTATCTGTGCTGGAGGGGAGAAAAGGCGAGCTTTATGGTCTCCCAGGACCTCTTTTGCATTGGGACCCCTTTTCACCACATCCCACTCCTCTGCAAATAGCCATGATGAGGGACATTATGGAGCCTGTGTTGTTGGCACAGATGAGATTGTTCAAGGCATAAAACCAGTAATGTGGGAAGGGGATGGATGGGAAGGTGTAGGGTGGCATGTACACTTACCTCAAGCTTGTTCCAGCAGAGCTGTCCGCAGCCAGGGCCTGGCTTCTGCCCCCAGCGCAAGACATTTAGCCATGGAGATCTCTGCTTCCTTCTCTCCCCTGCTGTCCCCAGTGCTGGGGGAAGCCCAGCCCTTTTGCATCCTCCTGTCTCCCCTTCTCCGTCTTTCTACTAACACACGGCCCTCCCTGGAGCTGGTGGCAGAGCAGGAGTAGGATGTGCAGTGGCTCAGTGCGATGTCTGCTCAAGCAGGGAAGTGACGCTGTGGGACAGCGTGTGGCTGCGCTGGCAAGGGGAAAGAAAACTTCCCCAGGCCTCAGCCCTGAGCTGCACTTTGTGGTGCCTAGGGCAACTCAAAGGCCAGCCATCGCTGGGGTGGGAGACATATCCACCCCACTGCCTCTGTGCTGCCAGTCTCTCACTCTCCTTTTCACCTGGCTGGAAGATTCAAAGATTTGGTCCAGCAGCTTGGTGCATTTTTTTTCTTTCCTAAGCAACATTGGGTTGTAAAAGCTCTTTTGCAGCACCTCAATCCTGTGTCCAACACCTCTGTATCAGTAAGTGCCTGGAAAGCAAGTAATGATGCATTGTTTAGGGCCTGTTGCTTCTGATGAAGGAGATCAGATCATTTCTTCTTGTCACCACCTATCCTTAGTAAACCTCGTTTTAGACATTTCCTTTACAGAAAAAGCCAACCATGTCTTGCTCTTTCCATGTAGTTATGTTCCTTGAAGCACTTGACTTGGCTAAAAGATTTCACACATTAATGATAATTGCATTAAAAAATAAAATTCCTCTCATTAAATGATTGTTATAAAGAACATGATGCAAATAAACTTCCTTTCCCCAAACAAGGACTTGCCCTCCCATCCCGCAGTATATAAATCTGTAACTAGAAGGATGTTTTCCAGCAGTCAGGGCATTTTCTGAAGTTAGCCAATACTAAAACCAGAACCTTTTTGCTTCTCCATTAATAGTCTCACATGCACTGGCGTCATCTCACCATACAGCTGAATCAGTCTGATAATGTTGTGCTGAACAAACAAGTTACCTGAAACTGTAGTTTCTTGGATTTTTCTCTACCTACCCAAGCCATTTCCTTGACACACTGCCCATGCCACAACAGCACTGGGGAAAGCCCAGCTGCTGTTCTCAAATATTACCTCCCTAATATCTGATCCTGGGCAGGAGGACCTGGATGTAGTCTTATGCAATTGTCATGGCTCAATCACATCCCTTTCAGGAATGCAAGGGGGACAGTGCAACCAGAAATCTGCCCTTAATCACTGCTTGTGGGGGTTGGTAGGGAAAGGGCAAACATCGTATCCTGACCTGAGCAGAGCATAACACATGCAAAACCTCAAAGGTACAAAACCCAAAGGTATCCTGGGGCTATCCTCTGCTCTTACCCCTCCCAGGCAGCACCTTCACTGGCCTTATGCAGTGTTGATAAAGGTAACTGGTTTCTTTTGAGGTCTGCAAGCTGGCTTGCTCCCTACAGGAAAGTGCCTTGTCCCTTCAAGAGGTTACAGGTGGCACAGAGGCGCTGGAGGAACTATGCCAAGTGGTGCTCCTGCCATCCTTTCCTGCAGAGGAGGGAATGATGCCTCCCTCCTCCTCCCAGAGAGATGGGAGTCCCATTTGCTGTCTGTCAGAGGAATTGAGGGGGCCTGTAGGAAAGGTGTGGACAGGCTTTTTAGCAGGGCCTGTTGTGACAGGACAAGGAGTTTTAAACTAAGGGAGGGTAGATTCAGACTAGATATAAAGAATGAATTTTTTACAACGAGGGTAGTGAAACACATTGCCCAGGGAGGCAGTGGAGGCCCCATCTGTGGAAACATTCAAGGTCGTGTTGGGTGGCACTCTGAGCAACCTGCTCTAGTGGAAGATGTCCCTGCTTCTGCAGAGGAGTTGGACTAGATGATCTGTGAAAGTCCTTTAACCCAAAGTATTCTATGATTCTATGCCAAACCTCCATTAGATGAAACAGCTGAAACAGCTTTATTGGAGGTCACTCCTATATCATGGGTTATCTCCTTTTGCTAGAGGACTGACACCTGCTTTCATGCTTTCAGAAGGCTTACAGACTGGTGAGATTTACATTGCAAAGAGACTCTGCATGTGAAGGGAGCACAGCTTTGGCACAGCAAGCTTCTTATGCCATCATCCAGACAATATATTGACGTACATGGGTAAAGACCCTTGTTTATAGCAGTGACAGCTTTGGGGACTATTGCTCACTGAGAGTCCCACCATCAGTCATCTATTTCATGGAAAACCCTGCCAGATTGAAAGACAAACACGTCATATCTGCAGCCCTTCCTGTTCAGCCTCATTGCACCTCTATGGATGCACGTCATGCCCTCACACCATCTCATGTTGATGGGAGGAAAATGATAAAATTAGTCTTTTCCAGCAGTATATGCTAAAAATAACAAGCAGCATATGAGACATTGTATTTCAGATGACTGAAAAACATCCCATGGAGGGAAGGAAGCAGAAGGGAGGTGTTATCTGTTGTCTAGCAATTTGTTAAGGAAATACCACTTGTGCATCCACTCTCAGGTATGAGAGCATGAGCTGGCCAAGGACACTGGTCTGTTTTTCACTTGTTTGAGCACAGTGCAAACACAACCTGGGGCTGCACTTGTTGCTTTGGCAGGTGCCCACGGGCTCTGGTTAACTGAGAGCGCTACAGGGCGGCAACTCCAGCAGTTTGCTTTGGCAGATGGGTTTGTATTGTTTTTTTGATATCAGGTGCTTGCAGGTGAGTCAGGCGCCTTCAGACAGCGATGCCGTGCCCCAGTGGTGGGATTTTTATTTCCTTGCCCTTTAGGGAGGAGCAGGTCACAAGCATTGTGCTCTGCCTGTGACCTTACTGGAGAGGGGCCAGGCTCTGGCAGGCAGCACGTGAGGGTGTCTGGATGTTTTTACAAGGCTGATGGACTCTTACAAGTGTAATTTGTTTGCTGGTGGGGCTGTGCAAAGACATGCTGTGCAGCACCTGCAGTAGCACTTGGCTAATGGGCCTTTTCAGGATCACTTTGCTGATGCCCCTGAAGTTCCTCCGAGTTTCTGCTACTTGTTAGCTGGGAAAGGACAGGGAATTTTTTCCCTTTGTTTTTTGTTTACTAGAAACCAGAGCCTTTAGCCAGGAAGCTCTTAGTCCTCCTTGCACTGGGAACATGTGCCTCAGGTGTATTCCCTGAAGAGCTGCACGATAAGAGCACAATGAGTCAGGGGAAAGCCTGTTGATGTGCAAGGCGTAGTAGGTGAGGATCCTCTGCTCACATCTCCACCAAAACATCTTTGGGTTCCAGGTTTAGAAAGGAAGAATAAGCTCTGTACTATCCCTTTGCTAGTCCCTTGTGGTATGCAGTATTGTTTCCACCTTTTCAAGAAGTCCAGTTTTGAACTTTGGAGAAAATAAGAATCTGACATTGGTGAAACGCTGTGTTCCTGTCTGCCTGCATCTGAGTTAAAACCCTTTATTTGAATGTCTATCCTTATGCTGAACCCTACTCAGAGGAACTGAGAGGACTCTCTTCCTCAAAGCTGCAACACCTCTGGTAGAAGTAATGAAGATCCTAACACCACCCAACTATTCTGTGGGCAGTAGTTACTAGAAAATATTAGAATAGGTGTCTCAATTTTCCATTTTAATGGTCAGGTATATGTTTATGTCTCGTTCCTCTTAAAGGCAGAAGTAAAAGCCTAATCCCCCAGTGCATACCTACTGGCACTCTGCTGTTGCACCAGTGTATGCCTGCTGACTTGGCAGTATGGAAAGAATTTGTATCACACGATCACACATCCAGAATCCACAAAAAAAAAAAAACCCTAAGTTACAACAACAATGACTCATTTTTCTCGCAAACACTTTCTATTTATTATCTCAGCAAGAATTCAAGACGTACGTCTATTGGGCATACAGTAAAACATCTGGCCTGTATCCAGAATAGGTCTTAAGAAAAACAAATTTGTGTTGTTACAGTCATATAAAGCATCCTTTGCAGAAGTAACAAAAGGAATTCTAGGGAGGCCATCAGCAAGCATACCTACTCATATACTGGCACTGGTAGCTTGAATCTAGGTCTTTTTCCTGAGCTCCCAGTGAATGAAAACATTCTTGACAATGCCCAGAAAAACATAAAAACATTTCACAAAAAGCAAATATAGTCTTAGCAGATCTAAACAGAAAAATACTGCTCTAATACTTAATTCATATATCCCCATGACAATGCATTTACAGTGATAGCTTTTTTTTTTTCATAACAGTAATGTATACTATAGCCTGAGAAATTGGGCTGGCTCTATGAAGTCTGCACCTCATTTCCTACTGCGTTTCAAAGCAGCATACGTTGAGCAGAAAAGTTCTCCAGAGTCCCAGACAGGCATGATCATCGTTTAGTGTCCTTGATGAAGACTCTAACAATCCACCATGCTCAGAATATACAGTGGGAGCACTTTTGTTGAAGTCAGGGCTGCCTTTGATGAACAGTTTTGATGAGTTGCACGTGGTGCTAGCCTGGAAGATGGTGTTTAGCCAAACAGAAACTCTACGCATTTAGATTTGACACCTGAAAACCTGACCTCTGTACATGTTAGCAAAACACATTACTTTGCAGTAGTAGGGCAAATAATAACTGTCCTTGAAACACTAAATTCTCACTGAAAAGGTACTAGCTGGCTTAGAGGAGGAGGGAACTGTGTATGTGGCTCGAGCCAACGACAAAGCTTCCAGTAACACCACTAGGATGTCTGAAATCTTCCATGTGAAAAGCAGCCAAAGTCAGCCTCTGCCTAGTGAAATCAGTGACAAGTAACAGCCACACACAGTTGGTTGTGACAGAGCGACAAGAGCTATGTAACAACAGTTCGACAAAGGCAGATTCAGAAGAGCTAAGCAAAAAAATAATTTTATAAATACAAACAAATATTCTCTACAAGGTAGGAAAAAAAAATTAACAGACCCAGAGTTCAGAATGTGCAACTATATAGATTTAAGCAGTGCAAATGTACTTACATACACGGTTAGTTAAGAGAAGAAACTCTGACCATTTACCTAAGAAGTAGCTACAAAGCATGATCAGCTTTAGCCACTTCCTTGCCAGCTTGCACCCAAGAAAAAATACTGTTTAGGGTCATGTCTGAGATGAACGCACTAGCAGAGTTACTATCTACCTTTACAGCGATCAGCATGCTTAATTCAGGTCCTCCAAAGCCAGCCAAGGGTAGTAACCCCTCAGTGATATAGGCATAGTGCATCACCATGCCCTAGATGTGCTCCAGCGGTTTCATTATTCCGGAACCAAAATGAGGTTGCCATGAAATGAAATGGAAAAGAAGTAAAAGGGAAGAACCTTCACTTGTAAATATCATTAAACATACAGAAATCCAAGGCTGCTTCCCCGTAGTGAATGTAACGTTCAATTCTACTGATATTATTTTTTCAAAGAGAGGTAGTTACTTTCTTTGAATAAATAATATTCTCAAGAAAATTTGAGATTTAACCTGGATTCAACTTGTAAGATCTACTTCGGTCGAAGAGTCATTTATAAAGACACAGCAGTATTGTACTGTTCTCAAGAAATTCTTTGTAACATTGAAAGAATCCTTACAGCAAACACACATATCTCAACATCTATATTTGGGTAATATATATATATCTTATATAACAGTATACTAAAGTATGCTCCCCTCTGTGATGCATAAAATATTTCCTTATCAGAAAACATTTCGCTTTCTTCTAGTTAATATATTTTATGTCACATTTTGAATGTTTTTTATACTAATTTTTGAGCCTAACAAGTAGGATTCAATTGATAGTTCGCTGAAATATTAATTTTATACACACTAGGTGCACATATTTATATTTTATATAACATATATACATACAAACGTATATATATAATATAGACTAGAACTATACAACATTGTGCTAATCCATAGAACTGTAATTTTTACTCCCCAAAGCAACATCCTGTAACAAATAACCTTTCAATAACGATAGTGGTTTACTTAACAAATTAAATAATCCCACCCTCGGATCCCTGTCCAGCAGAATCCATGCTCTAGAAATCAAGACCAGTCAGCAACCAAGCAGCTGGCTTTTGCCATGTGATGTGAGATCCCAAGTTCCAAGACACTGACACTTGATTTTGCTTCCTTCTGAAGGCACACTCCTGTGGCACATCAGGGCAGAGGCTGACTGGGGAAACTGGTTCCTGGAAGTCTTCTTAGACCAGGCTGGTGGGCAAGTTCAGTCTTGCCCCAAATCTTCCCATCCCCATAGCTCTGCCCATCTCTATCTTTCTTCCACCTGGCACTCATACGCCAATACTGCCGCTACATTCTTCAAAGACATCATGTCACAACAGGCATCCTTCAGCAAAAACACAAGGCAAAGAGCTTTCTTCATCCACCAGCATCAGTGAAGTCTCTTGTTCCAAATCCATGAAGTCAATGTCTTTCCTTGTTATCCAGCACACTGTGTCCAAAGGAGAGGCTCACGTCTCCGGGAAGAAAAACTTTGTGAGGAGGTTCAGGATCTTCTGCCGCAGGTCCCACTTGTCACCTATCCTGCGCAGCTGCAGCGCACATTCTGCCACCACCTCTCGTTCTGCAGGGCACATGCAGACATTCAGAATTTGTTTCAATCATAATGACATTTTGGCAATATTGTATTTTTTCACCCATTTTTTTCTCTTTTCTCAGCAATAACACATACAGACCCAGGCACAGACCCAGACCCCCCCCACACACACTACAAGCAGCAGCTGCATCCTTCCCGCCCTCACACGGGGATGCCCGTGGCACGGCGGGCGCTCCGGGTGCTGCAGCCCGGGCAGAGACCTCTGTGTGTCTGTGTGTTTGTGTCACATCCCCTCCCGCCTCGTGTGTGCGTCTGTGTGTCCGTGTCTGTGTGTGCGTGTCAGTGTTTACGTGCGTGTCCCATCCCCTCCTGCCTGCTCCGTGTGTGTGTCTGTGTGTCTGTGTCTGTACGCGTTCCATCCCGTCCTGCCCAGTCTCTCTGTGTCTCTGTGCCTGCGCGTCCGCGTGTCTGTCTGTGTGTCCCATCCCCTCCCGCGTCCCATCCCCTCCCGCCTGCATCCCGCTCCCTTCACCTCCGGTACCTGCGGGAGCGGCGGGAGGCGAGCCCTTGCGCAGGGTCCTGCCGGGCATCATCGCGGGCTGCTCGGCTCGGCTCGGCTGGGTCGGGTTCGGCCGGGTACAGCGCGGCGACAGCGACACCAGTGAGGCCGTGCGGGGCGGAGCGCGGGCTTAAGAGCAGCGGCGGCGCGGCGGGGCTTTCCCCGGGCCGTGACGTGCGGCACCGCGCGGGGATCCCGCCCCCGCGGGCCAGCGGCGGCCTGCCCGAGCCCGCCACGGGCGCGGGGCGGAGGGAGGGGGCGTGAGGGGGGAGGAGGGGTGGAGGGATGGCATCTCCTTGGGGGAGAAGAACTGAAGGGATGGAGTGTCCATGGGGGAGAAAAGGTGGAGGAATGGGGTGTCCATGTGAGAAGAGGTGAAGGGATGAGAGGTGCTAAGGGAAGAGGCAGAGGTGTGGGATAGGGTGTACTTGGTGGGATAGAGGTGGAGAGATGGTATGTGCTTGGGGCAGAAGAGTTGGAGGACCTGGGATGTCCTTGGGGGAGAAGAGGTGGGTGATGGGGGAGAAGAGGTGGAAGGATGGGATCTTCTTGAGGGAGAAGAGGTGAAGGGATAGGGTGTCTTTGCGGGAGAAGAGGTGGAGAGATGGAGTGTCCTTGGGGGACAACAGGTGAGGGAAGAGATGGAGTGTCCTTGGGGGAGAAGAGGTGGAGGGATGGAGTGACCTTGGGGGAGAAGAGGTGGAGGAATGGAATGTCCTTGGGGAATAGAAGCTAGAGGCATGGTATGGGCTTGTGGTGGGCCAGGAGGGAGGGAGGGAGGGAGGGAGGGATGGGTTTTGCATCTTCTGGGTAAGAAGAGGCTGAGGGATATGATCTGCTTGGGGTAGAAGACGTGGAAGGATGGTGTCATTGTGAGAGAAGAGGTGGAAGGATGGTGTGTCTTTGAGGGAGAAGAGCTAGAGTTGTAGGACACATCATCCTTCCACCTCTTTTCCCCTTGTGTGCACTTGTCATGGCGTGGAGGGATGCAGTTTGCATCTTCTGGGCAAGAACAGATGGATGGATGGCATGAGCTTGGGGAGAAGTGGAGGGAAGGGTGTGCTTCAGGGAGAAGAGGTGGCGAGATAGAATGTCTTTAGGGGAGAAGAGCTAGAGGCATGAGATGGGCCTGTGGTGGACAGGGAGGGGTTGAGGGATGGTGTTTGCATCTTCTGGGCAAGAAGAGGTGATGGGATGGAGTCTGCTTAGGGTAGAAGAGGTGGAGGGATGGTGTGTCCCTGGGAGAGAGAGATAGAGTTGTAGGATGGGCTTGTCGTGGGCCAGGAGGGTGGAAGGATGGGGTTTGCACCTACTGGGCAAGAAGAAATGAAGAGATGGGATCTGCTTGGGGTAGAATAGATGGAAGGATGGTGTGTCCTTCGGGGAGAAGAGCTACAGTTGTAGGACACACATTCCCTCCACCTCTTCTCCCCTTATATAGGCTTGTCATGGGCCAGGAGGGCAGGGGGGGATATGGTTTGTATGCTCTGGGCAAGAAGAGGAGGGATGAGGTGTGCTCAGGGGAGGAGAGGCAGAGGGATGATGTGTGCTTAAGGGAGAAGAGGTGAGGGGATGGCATGTGCTTTGGGGAGAAGAGGTGGATGGATGGCATATGTGTGGGGATGAAGAGGTAGAGGAATGAGTTGTGCTTAGGGAAGAGGAACTAGAGGTATGGGATGGACCTGTAGTAGGCCAGGAGGGAGGGATGGGATTTGTGTCTTCTGGGCAAGAATATGTAGAGAGATGGAGTGTCCTTGGGGGGAGAAGAGGTGGAAGGATGGGGTGTGCTTAGACAAGCAGAACCATAGGGTGGGGTATGCTTGTGATTGCAAGAAGACATGGAGGGATAGGTCTGCTGACTCTTAACCAGGAGATGCGCCTGACACAATGCTGTGTTCTTATTGAAGGTGATGGTGACCTTGGCCTCAAACAAGCCATAGGGAAACAAGCTGGCCCATATCACATGCCATTTGCAACTCAGGGCTGCTGTCCTGCTGGTGGACCCTTCCTGTGGCAGTGCAGTGCCTGCGCAGTGTGTCGCTGGCTGACACGTGCCAGGGCACACTTACCTGTGCCTGCTGTTAATTTTTGATGATGTTTTTCGTATGGAACAAGAGCTGTAATGATAAAGTTGCCCTCGTGGCTTAGTGATCATTGCACAGTGTTGGGAGAGCTGCCAGTGATGTGTGAGTCACTCACATGCCTCCTGCCTGTCGGAGAGTTGGCATTTTGTGGTGGCACATAGGATGGACTTTTGTTTTTAAGGGGAAATGAAAACACTTTGCCGCACAGAAGGCATAGATGGACCATCAAAACAAGGAACCAATTTGTGGCTGAAAGCCAGTAAATGCCCACCTCTCCAATCAAAACACAGCTTTGAGCAGGAAGAGATGCTGTGGGATAATACAAAACAACAAGGGGCTGTTGAGAAGCTCCTCTCTGTGGGATAGGAGCCTCTTAGTGAAGTGTCTAGGAACACTGATGACTTTGAAGTCTATTGGAATAGGAAACATTTACCAAATCAGCACAGAAATTCTTTTCCCTGTATATTTCCAGGAAGTGATGGGATACCTGAAATAGAGTTGGGATTTCTCTCCCTGCATAGTAAACCTCAACCCCACTGGTGCCTGGCAGTGGGCACAGTGGTGCCTCAGGGCTGGCATGTGGGAGAGGCAGTGGTACCAGCTCACAGATAGGGCATATCTAAAGATGAGGTGTCTGAACCAAAGCTATGGCTTGATGAGGCTTTTGCACAACCATTCCAAAGAAGGTGGCTGAGTTGCAACAGGATCCAGTAGCACTCTATAGTGTGCTCTGCTGTGTTGTGACCTGGTGTCAGTGTACCTTAGTTTGGCCACAGAGGAGTTTCTGATGTTTTTGAGAAGGTATTGTCTTCATCCCTCACCCTTTGATACAGTACCTATATGGCACATAGGCTCATTTGCTTGAGTTCATGTGTTCAGGGTCTTTTTTCAGCGGTGTGAACACCTCTCTTTGTAACCCAGCCCCACTGAGGGAGAGCTGCCCTTTGACCATATCATTCCTGTTACATAAGAAACTGTTTCTTCAAAACAGGTTTGTTAGTTTTCAGATGGCGGGAAGGCAGATAAACAGCTCAGAAGCATGTCAGGCTGCATGACGTGTTGTTCCTCACAGCGGAGGTGCTGCGATCTGCAGCATGTGATGCCCGGGGCTGCATCTCACAGTCATAGCCTAATGGCTGCTCCAAAGATCATGGCAGCATCTCTGAGGCACTGATGCAGGGAGCTGGAGTGCTTACCAAAACCCTCCATTGCTCTCGGAGCTCAGCAATGCCAAAGGCAGGGGAAGTACTCATAAACTCAGGCTATGGGGAAGGTGGACACATCAGTCCCTTGCGCTGCTGGGCACATGCGTGTTATTTTGCTCATTTATTTCACTCATTTAGGCAGAGCCAATAATGACCTGAGGCTTGTTCCTCTTTTTGCATTCAGAGACAGACCTAAGACTTGGGCAAATTATTTAAATGACTGTTCCTCCAGTGAGACAAAAAAACAAATGAGCCTTGATTCTGTCCTGCTTAGCAACACTTCTTCACCCAAAAGGGGGACAACTTCTCCCTGTATCTCTGCAGCAGCACCAAGAGATGGGCCCTTTGTTTGCGCATATGCAGGAGAGGAAATGCTTTCCCTGCAAGAGCAGCTGGGCACAAACAAGTGGGAGAGTCAAGTCACAGGAATTAATTCATTTTCTTTATTTTATTTTATTTTAAAATAGTGGCAGGTTGGAGACATTCGTCTATAAATTGGCCTGTGAGCCAGAGTATCTGTGAGCCAGTGCTCATCTCTGCTGAGTGCCACCCCCTTGCCCTGGTCAAAGCCCTGTGTCTGACTGCAGTGGTGTAAGGCAGGAAGACCCACTATTTAGAGGGGAGCTGGCTTTCACCACCTCTGGGTCTGGCCCACCTTCCCACAGGGCTTTACTAGTTTATGAGGTCCTTACTGGTGTGTGACAAATCACGGTCCATTATGGCAGGAACAGCACACAGTGAGGCCACTGCCAATTATAGGATTGCACAACAGGGGCAGAGCAAAAAAAAGTCCATTGTGGTTTTAAGGCACCAGCAAACTCTGACGTCTTTTTGTTTCAGTTCCCTTAAATATAAAGCAGTGTAGCTGTGGGAAGCACAACCCTCTGGGAAGCTGCTATACCATATCAGCCACAAAAGCTGTTTCTTGCTGTGGCTGCACCGAGCAGGACCACGGGTCCCCAGGTGGGCACAGCAACGGAGGGGGGCAGAGCAGCAGCCCAAGGAGCCCATCCCCCGTGGAACAGCCTTCCCGTTTATTTCTGTTTAAGACCATTTAAAGTTAGTGTAATAACACAGCTGAGAAGAGAGAATAATCTTGAGCTAACGCATCCCAAGCTCTGCCAGTGTCTGGGCAATGTGGTCTAACCAGGAACATGTTATTGAAAGCCAACATGTGACAGACTCTCAGTATGAGTAACACCTGCAGGCAGGCTTGCTGAAAGGAAATCGAATGTTGCAGAAACGAAATCAAGAGTAGGAGAGAAAGGAAACGAGCTGTTTTTCCTCTGAACTCAAGTCATTTGTGCTGAATCAGCTTCAAGCTGCTTCTACCCATCCCTTATAAGATCTTAAATAAATCTCTTCGTTATTGCAGTTCATCCTCTTATCTTCCCAGGGCTGTCTGGCGTTGACAGCCCTTACGCTAACTGAGAAGCTCTTTGTTTCTCTCTCCCTTTCTCGTTCCGCAGACCGCAGAGTCGGCATTTCCTGTTGATCCCTATGGGTCTCAGCACTTGAGCAGGAAACTCGGCTCCATTGTCAGAAACACAAACCAAAGGTCATTTCGGGAAAGCGTCGCAGGGTGTGGCCACACTGAGCAAGGGTGATGGTGGCCTTGGCGGGCTTTTTTTTTCTTTCTTTTCTTCTTAATTTCTTAAATCACTCTAACGCTCTTGTTTGCTCTTCTCTGGCAACTGTCGTCCAGGGATCTCTCTTACCATTACAAGTAAAGCTTCATGAATCTTCAAGACTTAAGAATTAATCTCAACCTCACTTTTCACGGAAAAGGCTCTGTTCTATGTTAGTGGTTTTTCGGTGGCAACTGCAACAAAGCTTCAGCCTCCAGCGGCTGCTGCTGTGCTGCCACTTCACTGTGGTGAAGAAAGAGGTTAATGCAGATTTAAATAGTTAAATGAGATATTCCGGCTAATTCAACTTGGAGTTGTTGATGTGATCCAGCACCAGACAGAAAAAGAAACTAAGGAGCCCTGCCTGCCCACTGCTCAGGTAGAACTCCAACTTGCACATCTCTTATCTGCTGTTTAAATATTACCTAATGGCCCTACCACTAATTCTTGAACTGTCCCTAATGCTGATCTTTATTGCCTGCTTCTCTTGAAAGTGTAAACATATAATTTTCTTAGTAAAGGGTGAGCTTGCACGGCTTGTTCATATATATAGCAGTGTTCTGTCACTGGCAGAGGGAATGAAAACCTATCTTTGCCTCTGCAACCACCTTTGTGCCAAGCAGGTGGCATTAATCAATTACTTGCAAAATGCTTTGAAAGATGAGTTACGTGTCTGATCTGGTTCCTACCAAAGACAAAGTGGGTAAAGCAGTTTTCCTACTGAGAGCGATAACATCTGGTAGAGGACAGGGTTGGATAGCAGAGCCCCTCTTTGATATAGCTGGAGTGTAACAGGTTTTTATCGGCTGTGTTTGCTTTAATCAAGAAGTAGCTGTGAGGAAATTCAGTTGATTGAATTTTCCTAGTTATAGGTTGTTATACAGTCAATTCTATACCAGACAGGGGAGATTATCTGGTGAGTTGAATTTCTGTAAAAGTAGAAAGCAAAGACACTGCTGGTGGCTCCTTGTATGGGCCTCCCTGATTCAGCCTATTAGTACTCACCAAAAAGCTTTCTAATGAGCTAAAATGGATTTAAGAGATGGCAAAATTCACTATGTAGTTTGTTAACTGGGTTTTAGCACTCATGAACATGACAATATCCTCATAAAAACCACTTTGCCAACACTATCCAGAAGAAGTAGGTATTAGTAAAGTAAATATTGATGTTGATCACTGTTTATCAGGTTGGTGGAGTATTTGCTGAAGAAGCTCTCCTCCATCTGTGTAGGTGTCTTTGCAGACGCCAAGCATAGTGTTGGCACAGCTGCACCATCACTGTCAGGTTTTGCAGAAGTCCTTCCTTGGATGGTGTCTATGGTTATTTTCTGTCTTGCTATCTTTGTTGTGAATTCAGATGTGCTCCATTTCTGGAATTCTTCATTGCTTACTGTTCTGCCAGATCTTTTTCAGGCTCAAGATAACTCCTCTTTCCCCTGCTCCTTATGCCTCCCCTGCACTTCGTCAGAATTTTTGTGTATAGTCAAAGCAGCACATGTGGGGTTGAAAAAAAAACGGGAAATCCCATGTGTGAGACATTTGGCACTTTCCTGACATGCTGGTAACTTGCAGCTAAGCCAGCAGTCTGTTATGCAGGGCTCATTATTGGTGACTTGCTGTAATTCACTGAGAACTAACAGGAGAAAAACAGAATGCAAAGGGGTTTTGCTGCACACCAGTATAGTGACCTGCAATTCCTGGTCTGCATCCAGACGGCTCTCACTGCTGCAGTGTCTTCCCCGTACCCCTCAATGCTCTTCAGTTCAGGCAGGAGCTATTTTGCACAGTTAGGGAATTTTCAGACTATTCTGTGCATTATCTTCTCTGAGCTGGCTTTTCAAAGTGCCTTGTTTGAATAATCTCTGATTGGATAAAGAATCACTTAGTGACCCTAAATCCCACAAAGCAGATTTAAAATAGAAAAGGTTTTAACTGGGGATTTAAGAGCAAAACGCAAGCAGTATTAATAAAAGAAAGAGGGGATCGAACCAAAGTGGAAAGCAGTATCTTTTTTGAAACCTCTGTTGAATTTTTTAGGTTTAACAGGTTTATTCGCTGTAAAGATTAGAATGACCCATTTGGAAAATATAGATATTATGTTCAATGTTATAAGAAAGTACAGGGTAATCCCTGCTACTTTAATTGCCTGCAATTTGTATGAATAAGCAGTTAGGTGTGTTTGGTTTGGAACCTTGGCACAATGTTTTTGCTGAAAAAAGTAAAACAATGAGAATATGATTTGGGTTTCATTTCAAAATGTCTGTTTAGGGAAAAAAAAGACACAAAGTATGAGACTATACTGTGAGTAGATCATCCTAGCTCAGACTCAGGAGCTGACAGGAGTGTGGGAGCAGGCTACGCACACATACTGCCAAGACATACCCATTTTGGCATGCTCTGGTGAGTACAGGCAGTCTCCAGCCACCACAGCATCACTGGAGGAGGCTGGAACACTTCCTTTTCAACAACTGCAACGCTGCATTGTGACAGTGTGAAACCTGCTGTATGCCCTGCCTCTCTATACCAATGGACCCTACACAGGTTGCGCTAGCTGATAAGTGTAGCAGACTGAAACCTTGTTTTGGTGAAAGGTGGCTGCAGACTACAAAGGCAGAAGGCCAGCCTGACTCATCCCTAGACTGACAACAGAGTTGGTATGAGAGGGCTGACAGCATCCCATCTTGTGAGGTAGTTTAACTTTAAAGCTTTGCCCCTGATTGTGGTGAAATGAGTTCATTTCCTTTTCGGTTTTATTTTTCATACATAAAAACATACACAGAGGGAGGAGGGTGTGACTTTTGCTGCTTGTTCTAAATGGACAGAAAACGAAAAGCCTCCTTGGAAATGGAAAGTCCCTTACAGCTGCTCTGCAGATATGACACAAGAGCTTGAGGCACGAAGGGCTGCACGAAGAAATGCATCAGTGGCAATGACCTTGCACGGAAATGGAAGGAGGCTTGTCCCTTCCTGTAAAGAAGTGCTCCCTTTGAGCTCTCAGTTCTTTCTCTATAGATGTAAGCAGTTTGTAGAGAAGAGGACATGCTGGAATTGGTGGGACAAGGTGGTCAGGTGCAGACAGGTCAGCTATCCTCCCAGAGCACCCATCTATTACCATGCTGACCTAACAGTGGATTCATCCACTTCTTGGCCTAAGGGAAGGTCTGCTATGTAGAGCAGCTCCACATAGCACCACCAATTACAGCTCATAATCTCCCCCTCCTCCACCTTCAAGAAACTGCTTTGTTTCCAAGGGACATCAGGGAAAGCAAAACCAGCACAGAGCTGGATGTGATGTCCATGCTGTCTCTGAACATGGGAACAACCTTCTCCCAGGCATCCATAGTCATGTGCTGGGTGTCGCCTCCCCACCCTAGCAGGCACATTTTTGGTTGTGGGTGTGCCAATGTGGGCTGTTGGTTCCTGGTGGGAGAATGAAATCTGCTGGGGTGACCTTTGGCATTAAGCGTGCTAACAAACAAGTCAGAAATAAGAAGTCTCCCCTCAAAGGTTAGGACACTGAGTTCTTCCTCACCAGAGACCTCTCTGCAGATGCACTGGCTGACTCCAAGGGGTATAAAGGAGAAGTAAATAGGGGAAACAGGAAAAAGGCTTTTGACTTTAACAAGAACAAAGCATTTTTGCACTTCACAGCCTGTTTCCATTCTCTTGGACCTCTGTAGTTTGGGAATGTGCTAGTGACGCCTTGCCTGCCTCGTGGGTCTATGGTGCTGTGTGTGTGCCCCATGCCCCCAGGCAGGGTTGTCACCATCCCCTGTAGCCCCAAGTGTGCAGGAGGGGAGCGGAGATGAGCAGATGCCTGGAGGCAGAGAGGAAGGGGGGGTAGTTCACGGTGAGAGGTGTGGGCTGTGTCCCATTGGCAGGAGTAGGATTTGAT
This sequence comes from Tapera naevia, assembly GCA_033556795.1. Taxonomy (NCBI): domain Eukaryota; kingdom Metazoa; phylum Chordata; class Aves; order Cuculiformes; family Neomorphidae; genus Tapera; species Tapera naevia. Next base: position 824,218 of record JAUMJJ010000092.1, on the reverse strand, counting down.
TTCACGTGACAGCATCTTGCGTTGCATCATGCTTTGTGACCATGATACCATTCTCCCTCCCTATTTCATCATCCTGCGGTGGGCAGAGGTGGAGCTGGAGGGGGAGGGGGAGGCACGTGGGTTGTGAATCTGCAAGGAGCTCTCCATCTGCAGAGATGCAAGAAGTCAAGGGTTTGTTGGTTTTAGTACAAGGCAATTTAATTGTCAGGTGGTAGTAGGATCCTGGCAGGGAATGGCTGGTGTGACCAGGCTGTGTCTGCAGTTCGAGCAGAGCATGATGCCAAGCAGGGAGAGGCGAGGAAAGCACTGTGCCAAGAAGGTGACTGAGAACCTCTGAAAGCGCCAGGGAAGGGGAATGCAGTGGAGGAGCCTTCATGGACAAGCACCAGCCACTTCCCTCTTCCCTGCAGCTCTGGGGGATGCGGGGACAATTTTGCAACATGGAGTCATCAGGACCTAGACAAATTAATCAAGAGCCTGTGCAAGGTTCTGCTGATAAGATGTTATGGATACTTTCCCTGTCTGGACCCCAGTGCTGCAGATAGGGATGTCAGAGGGAGATGCTGTGAAGGTGCCTCCTGAGTGTTCAGAGTAGTTGGCACAGTGCCCTTAGGAGCAGGTGTCCCAGGAGATGCACCAGAGAGAGGGTGCTGAGTGGGATGTCCCATGCCAGGGTGGTTGTAGGGTCCCACTGAACATGACAGGGAAGAGCAGAAAGCTAGCAGCCCCCTCTGTGGGGCACCTAGAGCTGCCTCACAAGCTCCCATCCAGCCCTGCAGGGAAACCTTGGGGGCTGGTGGTCTGCACTCCACTGGTGGGGTTCACCTCCTGCTGGGAGGAGAGTATCTGGCTGGCTGTTTCCCGTGCCTCAGACATCCCTGATGACCCTGTGGTTGATGGAGTATTCCTGGTGACCACGTGGGATGTGACCCTCTCGAGATGATCAGTGACCTCCATGGCATGTGACTCCCTCAGGTGACCATGGTAACTCCCTTAGCATGAGACTTTCACTTTGTAATGTCTCCTGTGTCATCAGACCACTTCAGGTGGCGCTGGTCAGCTTGTGGTATGTCCACCACTGGGGTGTCCTTGGTGACTCCATGTGAAGCGAACCACCATAAGGTGTCCCTGGTGGCTATGGATGTTGGGACATTCCTGGCTGGGAAGGGTTAAGCAGCAGCGTGAGTCTGCTTCCCTTACAGACCCAGACATTCCTTTGCCAGCCTCTCACCAGGTTCTCCAATTTATCTAGAGAGCTGGTGTCATCACCACCACCTCCTCCTCCTTGAGCTGTTGATGAAGGTTCCACTCGCATCACACGGGCTGGGAAGTCATGCAAGGGCACAGACAGGTTGACCAGTTGTCTTCAGCACTGTCGATGCAGTCACTGCACTGCTGAGCTTCAAGTTCCTGCTGCTTAGCTGAGGCCACATCTGGCAGAAGTTGCCCTATATCTAGCAGTGCTGGCATCTAGGTCTCCAGTCCAGGAGTTCAGGGAATCACAGAATTTCACATTTGGCCAATAAATCTGGTAGTGATCATGACAAGTTTAAAAACCCATAAGGCTCGGACCAGAAAAGCCAACAGAAATTTGGTTGCTTAGTCAAAGTAAATAATGTGAACTTCCAGGTTTGGGTCAGGGTTGAATTACTGTGAAAACCACCATTTTTTTTTTTTTTTTTGATATCTCAGCAATTTCCAAAAAGCACAAAAAGATGGCACCTGCAAAAACAACAAGCAAAATACCTTGTCAGCCTTTTAAAACCCTCAGTTAGTTAAAAAAGTCTTGGTACCATATGTGGGAAAACGGAGTCACAAGGGCAGTCAGCCAATGACCTGTTGGACCTGCAGTTCTGGGAATCCTCCAAGGGAATGAAGGCACATCTCCAAGTCCCTATTTATGTGTTTATTCCCCAAATTATAAAGTGTGCACAATAAGCAGTGCACTGAATCTAATATTGGCAACTCTAATAATCATTTTATCTATCCATGATACTCTTTGCAATGCCTATTTCTGATTTTGTTTCCCTGTCCCCAGCTTTCCTTTCCTTTCTTTTACTTTTTATCTTTTTTATTATGTTGCTTCTAGGGAGGAACAACTGTTTGTCTCTTTCTTGTAAATGATGTCCTACCAAGCAACCACATCCTTAAATTAATGAAAAAAAAGCTAGAATTTAAGCAGACTTGGTGTAAAGCAGAGTTCTTCTTTTTGATATTGCTGTTGTTGTTATAAGGTATTTGAGGTGCTGGCTATTGGTTCGTGATACTGGATTGGCATTATTATTAGCTTTATTAAAATGTGATCAAATTGCACTATTAACTTACATAGATCACTTACAATAAAATAATTGGAAGTGTGATCACCAAAATAATGTATTTTACTTGATGCTTACAAGAGGTTAAAGGAAGATCACATTCTTTCATAGATATATGGGCAGTGACCTGTAAGCCGAAAACTTGTAAATCTCCTTTTAATGCTGAAGTAACAGTATGAAAGAGGGCTTCTCTTTCATTACTGTATTTGTAGGATTTATTAGACAGGGCTAGGGAAAGACTGCAAATATGCTTAACTGAAATTTCCTGTAGTCATTCTTGTGTATTTCATTTCTTCAGTTACTTATACTATCCTACCAACAGAACAGAATCTGACAGATACAACAAGCTGTAAACTCCGCTTCTGTGTGCATGGAAAAAAAGGCAATTTGAGAAGCCAAGCAGTTGGCATCCAATAAATGAAACTTGTTCTGTGACCTCCCCTGGCAGTAGAAGCCTTGATGGTTACGGACTTCTCTCAGGAGCAGAACACAGCAAATTGTTTGTAGAGCAAAGACAGGTTTCATAAGTGAGCAGAACTTGTAAGAGTTGCAGTTGTGGTACATACAGCTATTTTCCACTTGCTATTTCTTTTCCTCCATTTGCTTCTGCTCTACACCCCCAGGAGTTTGCTGCTAAGGCATGGTGCAAAACAGAGCTTTCAGGAGGGAGCACTCAAGGCAACCTTCTGCTGAAGCGATGCTGTGTGCTGGACCATGAAGAGAGAGGTTTTTTCTCATGCTTGTGCTCTTAATAGCTAAGGTCATTCCAGCCAGATGCATCTGGCTGCTCTTCCATCCCCACCAGTAATCACTGTATGGCCACATCAAGCTGCAAATGTGATGTGGCAAAATTCTCATTGCCTTTGGCAAAAATTTTATCAGAATGGAGAATCAAAGGTGTTGTGTTCTCCGGGATAGTGGGATTGGTACCTTTTTCTGTGGCTGTAAAATATTTGATCCCATGCTCTGGACACGAGGGAGAATCAGCTAGCACATCAAGCATTGCCAGGAGGAGTCATCTCAGACGTGCTGGTGGTGGTGGCTGTGGGACACCTGAGAAAGCAAATCCTCGAACTACAGATTGACATGAAATAATCTTTTCTTTCTTTTATGCTACCAGTTTCTGGCTATCTACAAGAATAAGGACTCCCTGATTCAGAAGATACATTTGAGGGCTGCATATGAAATATAGTTACTGATACTTAAATATAATCAATATCACATAGTAGTGTTTTATATATAATATAAATATTAAATAGAATTAATTATACTTAATCCTGCAAGAAAAAGTTTTCTTCTGAACGGTTTTGACTTGGACACTATACTTTGGCAGAGTGGCTAAATTCTGCATGGGAGTTGCTGACCTGCAGGCTGGCATCGTAGCTCTAAATCATCATCTAATCATTTTTCTACTAGCTCTGCCAGTCTGGCTCATTCTTTATTTGGATAATTTGCAAAACACGTCAACTAGAAGGCTGCAGTAAACTTCAGGAATTCAGGAATGACAAGATACATTCACAGAAATAAATCTAGGGCAAATCTGTTGTGTCTCTAAGGATGTCTTGTCTTTTTACTTTATGCTTATTGATATAGAAGGTCAACTGATGGGAGAGTCTGTTTAAGAATAAAACTGAAAAAAACCTTTATGCAAAAGCGGAAGCAGTCATCAAAACTTGTCTATGTAATTGTGGGCTATACACATCTTATATTTACTGAAGCAGAGGAAATGGAACAACTTTAAACCACATGTTTAAAATGTACTTCAGCCAATACCAGCATGATTAAAATCTGTCTATCCTCATGCCTCTTTTTTCTAGCCTTAATTGATGCTTCCATAGTTCAGTAATCTCTGGTATAGAGAGGAGGGTAAGAGGCCTCTCTGCAATCCATTTTTATAGTATTTCCTTGATTGTTTACCAGAGAATTACCAGGAACATTTGCTTCTAGGTGTAGATTAGCCCAAGATATTGCAAGTGTTGTCAGTGTTAGGAATAGGGGGAAGGAGTCTTTTTAAAATGATGAAGTTTAGAAGTTTTAGAGCAGTGACAATTTTTACTTATTTCCAGATGCTGAAGCATAGAGATGAACAGGATGGTGTGGAAAGCTGCACTCAACTGACCATTATGGGTATCAATATATTTGCCTCTATAGGGACTATTCCCCTTCTATAGGGACTAGAGGAGTAGCCACTTCTTGTTGTGTGAGTTTCGATGCTCTGTTCATGATTAAATTGCTAGAGAGTGTGCTGGGAAGGCACTCTTTGTTTCATGCTGATCCTTTCTGCTCTCCATTGTGTCAAGTAGCCTACTTACAGCCTCTCAGTGGAAATCCCCAATAGGTAGTATTTTCTCTTTCCTTTATTTCTTTGACATTTATTGTACAAAAGCTGTATGGAGGTTGGCTGCTATTTTTCAAGCCATTGATGCAGAGGGCAAATCTTAAAGGAGAGGCCACTCAGAAAAGCAGCTGATGATCAGTTAAATAACTATACCCTTTCCCTAACTTCTTTTCTAGGACTTTTGTAGACTGAGCCAGACACATCACACTAGGATAAGCATGCATAAGCAAGGGGTAGAATACACCATCTTCCTGTCTGTTGCCTCAATTTAACAAGCCAAATCACCTAATTTAACACTTACATCATTTGAATGCTACCCCTTCTCTTAAAAATGGCCTCTTGACTTAGAATATTGCTGGGTATCCTCAAAGAACTGCCCCGGTGGGTCACATGCATGACCACAGCAGCACGATCAGAGACATGCCCTTCTTGCAACATCTCCTCCTCTTCTGCTGTTAGCTTGGCTTGCAGAGTACTCAGATCCCCACCCTGATTTAAGGGCTGATGGATATTGGACTGAAGATGCACTAAACGTGTGCCCACTGCTTCATGTTAGTGTGGGTGTGTGCCTGGAGGAATGGGGTGCTAACTGCTGCTGTCTGCTCAGAGAACTGGATCGCCCCCCCTGCAGTGGCTTCTGCCACCCAGCACATGTCAGACAAAGGTTCTGACCAACAGGAAAGTGAAATAATCACAGGAACTCTCAGTGGTCCCTGATTCTCTGTGTTGCAGTTTCATAAGCTCCCAATCAACAGACTTCACTGGAGGGCTGATTTGATTTCTTGTGTTCTTGCTTCCCCTCCTCCCCCTTCTTTCCTCCTTTTCTCTTTCTCATTTTGGTTTTTCTTCTGTCTTTTAGGGTTTTTTGAAGAGATATTTGTGTACTACCTTGTTAAGCCTCATTATTTTGTACTGTAGGACTGCTCAGATATCTGCAAAAATTGTTTATGCTGTGCTTGAGGATAAGAGAACCTGCAGATGACAGCTCTTGGCAGAATTTCATTTAATTACTCACTGAGGTGGCCTGAAAAGCCTGATATTCAGGTTTGCTGAAAGAGGACCTGAAATGACACATGGTCCATATTTGACCCTGTGTTTGAAGAAGATGCTCTCAATGATTGTGGATACTCTGTTCAGTGATTTGATGTAGTGCAGTAAAGATGCTGCTAGAGTAAAGAGGGCTTTGAAAACTGCTTTAAAATGCACTGGTTTGTCTTCTGCATGGTAAAACTCTTTTTACAAATTTCCTTCCTTGTATTAGCAAGGCCAGAATAATGATCAGTCATGCTTACATAAAAAGATTTATTTTTTTTAAAAAAAAAAAGAGGAATGAACAAGAGACAGAAATCAGCTTGATTTTCAGAGGAAGATGTCCAGACTTTACACAGACAGATGTAAAAGCAATGGGTTTCCAAACACAAACTACATTTAGGTGTCTTCATGTAGTCTCCAAATGGAAGAGTGAAACAAGGTCTCTTTTATTTGACCATAGTCCTCCAAAATGCCTTTTGGACTCAAAGGAGCAGGGAACACGTGTTCACCGAGGACGTTCTTCAGTTCAGTCCTGAGAGACCTCTGATTATGCCATGCTACATCTCCATTGCTTATGCTACCCATCTAGACGTGCTGGGGACTCGAGGTGTGAAAGATACAATGGAAGAAGGAGGCAGTGCTGGGGGAGTGGAAGTTCTGAAGTTTCCAGAGCCTTTGAAGCTGCTTTGGTATGAAAGAGGAAAGAACAAAGAATGAAGAGGAAAATACAGGAGATAGTAAAGGAGGGAATTATGACCTTCCCATGTGCTGTTGGACAAGTGGCCATGAAAGCAGTAACAGGAACCTCAAAACCTGAATAGTCTCTTGCTGTCTTACAGCTTATAAAGCAAAACCTGTGGGTGGTGCACGGACCTTAGTGTAGGAAGTCATTACCAAAGCCTTTCCCAGGTAGCGCCTGGAAACAGCGGTTCTGGGGCTGTTTGTGTGAAAACACAGAGCTATTCTGCAGAGAGGAAAAAATAATGAAACACAAAGCCTGAGCATTCCTGTGAAAACGAGAGCTTTTCAGGAGATAATTTGGGGGAAGACTGTGAAACCTTCTAGAAAGTTTGTATTGCATCATTTCAACAGAGGGTTAATTTATTGCTCTGCATGAGCAGGCACATCACCAACACAGAGAAGTAACCCAGTGAGTCATCCACCAAAGTAGCCCTAAGCCCAGTAAAACTGCCATCCACTATTCAACTTTGCTTGGGTCATGTATCCAGTGACCCTCAATCTTACAAACCAAACCCCTAAGTTACAGATTCAAAAACCACAAAAAAAGCACACTCTTTCAAGGCTGGTAGAAAGTAAATATCTAAATTATTGAACTCTGCGACAACTCTTTCAGACTTTTCTTGCTGGTTGAAAGGCTTGATCCTGAAAAAACACCCTGCTTAAAACAACACTGAAGACAGTCACCCTGTTTTTGTCATGCTTCTGTAACTACAGATATTGAAAGGTCTATAAAGACCAGTACATTAATCTTTTCTGTTTATAATTTTTTTCTAAAAAACTTAGACTGCACCTTGAAATCTTCTCATTGCAGGTATATTTTTGATTTAACTGTGGTTATTGATGTCTGACTTCTTTTTTTATCTTGTAGCCCTGGATGATTGTGGTGTTAAAGCTATATTCTCTGACCAGCTAGTGTAACAGAACCCTTTGGGCAAACTGGGCTGTGCAGTTCCTTTCCATCATTGTTATTTAATGCAATCATAGATCAGTATTGTCTGATTAAGAAGACCTTTATCTGTGTGACTGACAGGAGTTTATCTAAGCTGCTGAAAAGGAGCACTTGCATTTACCTGGATTTCACTAGGTGCCTCTTATCTTGCTTTATTGTTGCTGACTGTTTGAAGAAGGGATGTCTTATCTGAAGGTGAGGTCCATTTCCGTGCCTCGGGGTCCATACTTTCACTTAATGATAGTTTCTGAGAAAAATAGTGCTCTGGAAGAAAAGACCTACAAGCCAGTTATAAGAAAGCAACAGGTTCCTTCAGAAACTTAGCATGGTTCTTGGACTCTGGACAGTATGACTTGAGGGACTGGATCTCACCCTGGAAAACTGAATTCCAGTGTGGCTGTCAAGACTTTACACACAGCTCACCCATGCACAGAAATATTTCCTGATAGATAATTTGGTATTACGTGTTTGAAATTCACACTGTAACATAAATTCCTCCAGATTGGAGGCAGGCACAATACTGTACTATTAGACAGGCAACCAAAAATTCCTGTCAGCTGTTTGCAAACAGCTGCAAGTTATCTCTGCAGGAGAGGAAAGAAGCAACAAAAGCCTCTAATTATTTGGAGTTGAAAGATCAATTTTAGAATACAATGATGTGTTCTTAGTGAGAGAAACTAGTTAAGTCTATCAAAATGGTATTTTTCTGACTGCTCCCCTATCTCTCGCCTGCAGTCTCAGGCACTCCAGGCCAGTGAGAGCAGCCCAGAGCATTTGTGGTTTGCAGGTCACTCTCTGGAGCATGGTGCTGATGGCACTCATGGCTCAAGGCTAATGTGGATTCACTTTAGTCAGATAGTCTTTAATAGCAGAAATAATTCCAGTTATTTCAGAATATCAAATGAAATTTTCAATTCTGATGCGACATCATTGTAGAGGGGCAGGAGACAGCTTTGGGGGCTGTTTCTATTTTGCCTGAAAACAATTCTGCTGCAAGCTCTGCTTCAACATCATGAAGGTGTCTGAGTGGAAATTTTAGGTGTGTGGCTGTAGTTGGCAGCTCACTTGGTTAGGGATGAATTTTCTGACTTCACCAGTGTGCTGGGTAGGAAGGTCGATGGATGCAAAATGGCCTTTTTTTGGTCACTGTGAATATACAGCAGCAGGGTGAAGTTTCCGTAGCTGTGCTATTCAAGGCAGTGTGTTATGTTTTCGGGCCAGGGACTGAGAGGAGGAACATCCACAGCAGCTGTGCATTGGCAGGATCCGCATGACAGCCAAGGCCCCGACTCTGGCCCAGCCGCCCACTTGAAGCAGATGGGTGCAGCTCCCTTGGCATTTGCACAGCCGGCTGCAGCTCTGCTGCTGGTAGTGATTTCATGTTGCATCTGGTCTTCATGCCACCTGCAAGCCTCGTGGGAAGCCAGTGAGATGTTGTTTTGTGTGTGGGTGTCCATTAGCACATGTCTGTGTATCTTCTCCCTCAGTGGCCTCCAGGCTCTGCATCAGGGAGCAGCAAGGGCTGCTCTGCTCACTACCATGTCCCTCTGGCAGGGCTTATCACCACATCAGCCAAACTTGAAAAAGGAAACTCATGCCTGGCTGGAGCGCCAGCACCTCAAAACAAAGTGCAGTCCCTCAATCTAGAACATTCTGATGGCAACGGATGCCAGGTTTTAAATTTTCCGTGGAGAAGCACAGGTTTCCTTTAGCTTCCTGTCCTGTAGGGTGGGAGTTCCTTGTACGAGGGATGAAGTAGAAAATTAATAAAAATTATCAAACATTTTATGAAATTAATAAAATGTCTTACACTTGGCCACAGTGAGCCAAGTGTCAGCTTTTGCTTCTCAGGGCTGTTGACCCAGTGCTGGCTCATACTGGAGGTGGGTGCTTGTAGTCCTGCTCCAGACATTTACGCAATGCAGCAGTGGCATGTTTGCCAGACAGGAAACCATCCCTGGCTGGCTTCACACTGATTCCAGCAGCCATGGCCTAACTTCCCTCTGCAGAAGAAGTTTATCTTTCAGTGCTGTCTGGTTTCCTGTGTAGCAGGTGGAGGAGGAAAGAAATTGTTCACCAGAAGTGTCCATATCTTATATGTCCAGCAGTAACAGGGAAAATACCAAGACTGTTTGCTGTGAATTAACGTGGCTGAGGATACTTAAAGGTGGAAAGGACAGGATCACGGAGGGGAGAGTCCTTATTTCAGAGAGCCAGCCCTGCAGAATTGCGCTTGAAGTGAAATCTGGACCCTCCTACCCAAGTGTTTAATTCAGTCCAGGAATGACCAGGCAACAAATTCATTCCAGGGATCCCGTTCAACCTGGATACATTTCTGGTCAAAACCATCGTTTCTGTATATGCCATAGCTTCCTCTCCCAAATACCATCCATTTCCAGGGGAAAGGGATGATACCTCTGACTTTCCAAGGAAAATGCCTTCTTGCTACTTTCATTAATCTTTAGTAAAGAAAGCGAGAGTGGACAAAAATGACACCTACTGGACACTTGGGGTACCTTCTCTAGCAAATGTCTCTATAGGCATTTTACAGCATCTGATGGCTGCAATTACTTGGCTGCTTTGGGGGCTTGAGAGTCTTAAGTACTTCTGGCTTCTAATAGGATTGCAGGGTATTGTTATGGCAAAGTGAATTCAGACTCAAAATATTTAAGTGCAAGACTAACATTTCTCAGAAAAAAACTGCACAATTTCTGTGATTCAGTTCCCTTTCTTGTAAATTGTGGAAGTCCTGGGTTTTTTTCCATGCTATATCAGGGCTGCATTGTTCAGTCTTTGAATGGTATTTTAGAGCTGAAGAATGTTTAAAACTCCTTATTGTTTACAACTCCTTACTGCATCCTTATGTCACCCATTTTTAAAAAGGGTAGAAAGGAGGACCCTGGGAATGACCAACCTGTCAGCCTCACCTCTGTGCCATGGAAAATCATGGAACAGATCCTCCTAGAAGCTATATTAAGGCAAGTAGAGGACAAAGAGGTTATTCAACACAACTGTCTTGGCTTCACCAAGGACAGACCTGACCTGATCAACAAAGTGGCCTTCTATGATAGAATGGCTGCATCAGTGGACAAGAGAAGATCTACAATGTCATCTATCTGGACATCTCCAGGGTCTTTGACACAGTACCCCACAATATCCTTCTCTCTGAATTGGAAAGATATTGATTTGATGAATGGACCAATTGGTGGGTAAGGAATTAGCTGGATGGTTGCATCTGGAGAGTCATGACTTGATGTCCAGATTGCTGTCCTTCAGGGGCCTGTACTGGGACAAGTACTGGCTAAGATCTTCATCAGTGTCATAGACAGTGGAATTGATTGCACCCTTAGCAATTTTGCAGATGACACCAAGCTGAATGGTACAGCTGACAGGCTTGAGGTATGAGATGCCTGGACAAACTTGAGAAGTGGACCCATGTGAGCCTTTTGAGGTTCAACAAAGCCAAGTGCAGGGTTCTGCACCTGGGTTAGGACAACTGCTGGTATCAATACAGGCTGGGAGATAAAGGGATTGAGAGCTACCCTGTGGAGGAGGACTTGGGGCTACTGGTGGATGAAAAGCTAGACATGAGCTGGCAATGTGCACTTGCAGCTGAGAAGGGCAAACCTGTCCTGGGTTGCTTCAGAAGAATCATGGCCAGCAGGTGGAGGGAGGTGATTCTGCCCCTCTACTTCGCTGTCATGAGACCCCAACTGGAGTACTGCATTCAGCTCTGGAACTCGCACATCAGGGAAGACATGGACCTGCTGGAGTGTCTCCAGAAGAGTGCCGCAAAAAGGATCTAACGGATGGAACACCTCTCCTACGAGGAATGGCTGAGAGAGTTGGTGTTGTTCAGCCTGGAGAAAAGAAGGGGAGACCTTATTGCAGTCTTTCAATATTAAAAGAGGGCTTAAAAGAAAGATAGGAACAGACTGTTTAGCAGAGCCTGTAGGACAAGGGGTAATGGTTTTAAACTAAAAGAGGGTAAATTCAGGCTAGATATGAGGAAGAAATTTTTATGATAGGCAGAATGAAACACTGCAGCAGGTTGGCTGGAGAGGTAGTAGAAATCTCATCCCTGGAAACATTCAAGGTCAGGTTGTTTGCGGCCCTGAGAAATTTGATCTAGTTGAAGATGTCTCTGCTCATTGCAATTTGGGCATGAACTAGATGACCTTTAAAGGTTTCTTTCAAACCCAAACCATTCTATGATTCTATGATGCTTTGTGGATTAAAATTTAAGAGGTGGAGATAGAAAAGGCAGGATGTTCATTCTCATACTAGTCAATAAAAAAGCCCATTGTCCCAAACTATTCTGATGCAAAAAAAACACATTGTTTGAAAAAGAGGAAGAGTAAACATTGCTTCTTAATCCTGACAAAAGTTGATTCTGGGGCCCAAACTATTGACCTGATGTAGGGTGGCCTTTCCTCTGGAGATCCTCACATAGGTGAATATGACAAGGCCAACACCACATGGGCAATGCAGTGTGAGAAGAGGCACACATGGTGTACTTCCATAAGCCTTTGCTAAAGCACATGGCTCTTCGAAACAGATTTAAGTCCTCTTTTTGGATTTCACAGCTGACTCCCAGTGGGAACATTAGGGACAGTTAGGAAAATGTTCTTCACTGAAAGGGTGATTGGCCATTGGAATGCGCTGCCCAGGGAAGTGGTGAAGTCGCAGACCCTGGATGTGTTTAAGGGAAGACTGGATGAGGCACTGAGTGCCATGGTTTAGATGATGGTATTAGTGTTGGTGTTAGTGTTGGCTTATAGTTTGGACTCAATGATCTCGGAGGTCCTTTCCAACCTTATGATACTGTGATACTGTGACAGTCAGCTAGGCTTAGATATGAATGGCTCTGCTCACCTACTGAACAACAGTGTATTTGGTGGTGTTAGAAATGATGATGAACAGAGGCTTACACTTTCTGTATTGGACTGAAGCCATCTTATTTAAGTGAACCTGACTTTTCCAGAAAGTACAGTCCTGATTCTAAGAGAGGATATTCAACTGGGGAAATGTCATGGCCATCTAAGAAAGATGATGAATTTTTAACCAGTGGAATTTTTTTCCCTCATGTCTAAGGTTTCATAGTTAAATTTCATCTGCCATTTCATTGTCTAGTTTGTCACAGCTGCAAGACTATTCAAAAGTGTCTGGTAACTCAGTGCAGCAGGAGTAAGACTGTCCTACAAGTTGTCCTGCCCGATGATTACCAGTGCGTTATAGTTGGAATTTGTATTTTATTTTGAGGAGATTGAAAGCAGTGAGATATTGTGAGAAGTAATTGTGTTTTTATGGTGTGAATTTCTCTTCTTTGAGAGGGCTGGCTTAGGCCAGAACAAGGTTGACATTGACATCAACTGAAGACAGGTCCACGGGTGAGCCCCATGGCTTGTTGGCAGGTAATGAGGATTTGGAGTTGGACTGGAGTGAGCATAGAAAGGAGAAGTGTTTTAATGTTGCTGCAGTGCCTTAAAATACTGGGATTTATATTCAGTATGTAGAAAAGAACATTCTGGTAAAAGGGAAATTGTAGAGAAAAATATCCTTTAAAAAATGTCCCTGAAAAATGAAAGAATTCCAGAGATGGAGTCCAAAGCACTGCATATGCACTGCTGCTCATCAGCTATGTGTTCAGGAGGACCATAGGCTGGAAAAGAGGACCTTGCTGCAGGAAAGCTTCAATACTGAAGTGATCAGAGATTTAAGGCAGGGAACTGACCGAGTTATACCTCATTTCTCAGGGAGGAGAAGAGAATATTATTTTAGTTTCTGGTGGCTTAGCTCCCTCTGCTGTGTGCATGAGCTGAAGGCTGAGGCAGGAAGATTTGCCTTGGCTTCTGAGGGAAATAAAAGGACAAGCTCAGAAAATATTAAAACCTTTAGAGGAAATCCTGTGTCAAATGTACCAGACTGTTTCTCGCTCACTGTATTTCTGCTGTCAGCCTCCAACCCCCCAGCAGCTTCACCAGCATTTGTGGTGCTGGGAAGCCAGGCAGACCACTGCCAGATTCATAATACAGTTTATTTATTTAGGAGACCGACTTCTAGTTTCATGTGGGGAGACCTTGATTTTCCTCCCACCCCTGAAGCAACAGCTTAACATAAAATAAAAGAACAATGCAGCATTTGCACTGTGTATCGCTAGGGGAGTTGTTTGCTCCTAATGGATAATTAGTCTACATACTGACTTTTTCGTGCTGGCGTCCTTATTTGCCTTGCTGGTTTTCAGTTTCCCTTTCATGATCAGTTATCCTTCTCATGATCACATTGTACTTATCCCTGCAGTAAGCTGAGAACAAAATACTGATGACTGTATACTGTCAGGTGTCTTATCAAACATATCTCCAGGGCATTTGAAGTGAGGTGTTTCATTAGCCTCAATCCTATTAGGAATGAATTAGAATAATTAATATTTTAGGGCTGCTTTAAGTGAACTCTGTTCAGTGGTTAAGAGGACCAAATACATTGAACAGGTTTGGAGTTGAGTGGTCTCTGCCACTTCCAGCTGGAATGAGCAAGGGGCCAGTCATCACAAGAGGTTGCTTGAGATGCTACTTACTGGCAAAAGTCACCTACCAGCAGAATAATCTTCAATTCCTGCTGGGTTGTGTGCGTAAGACATGCTAGATACTTCCAATCTGTGTTGTCTCAACTCGAGCACAGGTTGTGTTTGTCAAATAAAGTTGTTAATGACCAGGACCCAAACCCGCCCTAGGTAGCTAGGACAGGCTGTTCTTCTCCCTCGTTTTAACAGTAGCCCGTATGAAATCAGTGCTTGCATCCACATGAAAGCCTAAAGTCAACAATAGGACTCTCTATCAACAGCCATGAGTTTGGGATCAGGCTGTAAATGTTTAAGAGAAAAACTTTTGACAGCAGTTATCAACAGCCTTTGCAAAGGCGCTGTTCATATCTTCAGGATCTGCTGTTGAGCAATGCAGAATGTTTTGAAATTTCCTCTTCAGGTACAGCTATGTCTAGGTGGGAGAGACTGTCAAACACTGTCTCAAAGCCTGTATTCAACTTTATTTTGCAAATACCTGAGCTCTTTGCTATTTCGTTCCCATGTTATGTTCATTTAGATTGTTTTAACAGGCAAACATTGTTCCAGTTTTTGCATATTTGTTTTTCATTTGAACTCAGATTAGAAATTGTGACAGGAAGTCTAATATGCTCATTTCAGCCAAGTTTTCACTCCAGAGATGGCTGTTGATTAGCTAAAATATTATTTTTGAAAATTCACTGAGAGGTGCTTTGATGCAGTCCTCTTTGAAGGACTAGATTGGGAAAGACATAGGTGTACGTGATATTTTGAGTACTTTTACGCTAGCATTTTAGGGACTGACAGCATTTGAGCCCACGGAATGGGGACATGAAGTTTATGATGGTGTCTGCATCCCCTGGTATTATATCCTTAGTGTGGCTCCGGGACAATTAGATTCCTGGGCTTTGTAAGAGAAAAGTAACAAACAATCATGAGAATTAAAGTAATTAGAGAAGTAGCGAAGGAAAGCTAAAATTGTGATTAGATTTTGAGAGACATTGTAAATGAGTATCCATTTGATATGTCAGATTTAATTAGAAGTTACTGGAACACTTATGATACTTATGAGTGTTTTTAGATATACCTGACTACTTCACTTTCTACCACTGCAAAGGTCAAGGCACGCAGTCATGGTGCAAGGAAACATGAGTCAATCTACTGTCCCTCAGGGACAGTATTAATCTGCTCTGCATCTTCAGACATCTGCAGGTACAGTTATTTATTGATCATTAAGAAGTGCTTCAGTTATGGGGACTTAGATGTTCTCAAAGGAATTCTACCAGGGAGTGTAACAGAAAAGTTAATCCTCAAAATGAAGTAGGTTCTGATGAATTTTAAGCAAAACACTTTCCTTACTGGAACTGGATTGAATTTACACTGTTAAGGGGTGCATCTGTTCTGCTTTAATCCTGATTAGGAGAGCCTCACCTCTGCTGGTGTTGCAAACCTCTGAGGCAGGCAGAAGGATCAGAGCGCAGCTGGTAGGAATCACATCAATAAAGTGAGATTGATTTATCAGAGCTAAAAAGGAGACAGGAAGATTTGGTGGGTGATTAAAGTCTGTGTTACAGCAGTTGCTGCAAGCAATGGCAATTTTTTGTGTTGTAGCTCTGGGACTGATGTCACCAATAAAGAAGGCAAACACTCAGGTTTCAGACCCTTGTTCAAGCTTGACTGAAAATTGAAGGCGAGCTTTTATTTTAAATACATGTGGGTGGTCATCTCTCTTCAAATTGTTTCTGCCTCACCTCAAAAAGTTCCTCAGTTCTTGTTTTTCTGCTATATACACCACTAGCTCTAGACAAATGACTGTATTTTGAGTGCAGTCGTTTTCCTAAGAAGCTGGGTTTATGAGCACCATCCCTTTGCATTTGATTACTTCATGCCTGTAGGCCGATTAGAGAAGGGTCAAAGGATTGGTATGTTTATGTACATTCAGGGCTGAAAATGACTGTGTGCTTTGAGCCATGCTGCTGCCCACTTTGCTGCAGAGCACAGAGCTAGGTAGAGGTGGAATCAATTACTAACCAGTTATCTTATCTGAAAAGCCACTGAGTTAGGAGAAGACTCACTCAGGTGATGTGTGGTTGAGTGAGGGCATGATCCCGCATTTCGGGGGCTTGTGGGATCCTCTTATTCTCCAGGCAACAGTATTGCAAATGAAATAAGCACAGTTAAGGGAGGTGTGAGCTTGTTTTGGGAAATGTCAGCACTCTGCAGAGATATCACTGAGCTGCTAATGCGAAATCAAGGCATTGAGCCACGAGCCAAAAGGTGGTGCTGTTACTGCAAGGAAGAGGAGCAAAAAAAAGTGGATTCCATCTCTTCAGCAGTGTTTGAGGTCAGCTAAGGAGCAAGGGGAGAGCGAAGGTCTCTCCCTGTTTTTTTCAGGTAATGGAATGCTCGAGGGCTATCTTAATGTACAGGACACCTTAGTCTGGCAGGTAGAGCCCAGGAAAAGCCATGAAACCACACAAAAATATGCATCTAGAGGGAGAATGGAAAGGAGGAAGGAAATCGCAGGCTTTCACCTTGTGAGACCTCAGACAGAAAACAAGATTGGAGAGAGGTGCCAGGTGGTGCTGGGCTGGGCTCTGCAGGGCAAACAATGCATCACATGCACTATGAGGAGGCAGTCACAGAGCTACTACTTGAGATAAACATAAATAAGGAAATGGAAGGGTGAAGGATGCTCAAGAGTAAGACTGAGACAGATTGTACATATTCTGGTACAGTGATAATATTTAGGTGCTGTGTAGGTGGATTAGAGAGGAACTGGTGGTCTTGTAGCAACAAGAAGTGTGATCTCCTGTATGTCACCTCTTTGTCAGGCTCCTTCCTATGGCAGCCCTCACATTGTGGCAGGGAGGAGGTGTGTAGCTCACTTCTGCTTCTGAAAAAGTTTCAGTATTTTTATCTATCTCAGCAGACAGCTCACATGCACTGGATTCTATCCTTTGGGGCTGGAATTGTTCTCAGCCACTGTTGGGACAGCAAGATTTGCACAAATGAGAGATATAAAATTCAGCCTTGGAGGTGTCCCTCAAAGGTGACTTTAGACAACAGTGTGAAGTTTAGTGCACAGTCTTGGCTGTTGGGAAGTTGCTGTTTCAAGTCATTTGAGGAAACATCAAAGTAACTAAGCCCTACCACCGCTGCTCTCTGGCCATGAGACACTGCAGTGACCATCCGAGGCACTGGACAAGGCATTCTGCATCCTTCTCCTTGCTCTGCTAGGTCACGGGTACAGCTCCGCTGTGAAAATGTGCAAAGGGCAATCTGCACTGATGTTGTCCTCTCCCTGCAACTGTCAGCCTTACTGAGTGCCTGCAATAAGATATTTGTTGAATGAACTGGAGGCATTACTTGGGAATGGGCTGAGCAGTGCAAGACACCACCCCCCCCCCCCTCTTTTTTTGTAGCTGCAGTTTAATGGCAGCATGTGGAAGTTCTCACTGTGTTGTTTAGCTGTTGTGTGTGCTTTTGAGCAGAAGTATCCCTTATTCTTGAAGTTTTGCCTGTCTCATCCTCCAGGACCTCTCTTCCCTCCCAAAGTTAAATAAATCTGGGAAGTGCAATGGATGACAAAAGAAAAACAAAAGGTTGGAGTGTAGGACCAAGAGCCTGGTGTCCCTGAAAGGGGTCTGTCTTATCTCTGCCACTCATCTGTGGTTTGCTCTGCCTGTGCCTCAGTAACTTTACTGGGCTGTGTCCTTCCAGCACCTGAACTCTGAACATAGCTGTATGTTCACAATCATTAGACCTCCTGGAAAGCAGCTACTGTACAAACTTGTGTTTCCTTCAGGAGGCAAGAACTGGAAATGCACTGTATTTGCTATCGACTTAATGACGTGAAGTTCTGACTAATACCCACAGGAATTAATCAGAGGAGTCAATTGGAGTCCAGCAGCACAGGTCTGTAATCAAAATCTTTGTAATCAGAAACACTCCAAAGATTAAATGTACGTGTCAACCTATCCCTATGACATAGGTGTTTTGTACCTGAAGAAGAGATAAGTGAAAATAAACAACAAATGCTTGGAAGAGCAGTTGCTGTGTTTCTCTGTGTGCTAGGGAGCTTGCATGTAACTCAGGGTTCTTGCTGTGCGGTGATGTTCTTGTTTGTACTGGATACTTCCACTTCTTATCATGAATGTCTTAAAACTTGTTTATTGAACTCTGGGTCAGTTTATTCAGGTTTAATGACTCTTCCACCACATGTTTTTGTTTCAAGCACATGTTGAGGGGAGTATTTTACGTGCTGTTGCATGGCTCTTTCAGGAGGTTGATCTTGGGTCATTGGTTGATCTAGTAGATGAATGATAGGAGTGTCTGTTGTCTTTATTTTTAAGCATCTGCTTCTCATTTGTGTCCTATATTCCCTTTTCTGTTGTTGGTGAGGACAAAATAGAGTGTGGCTCCTAGGGGACAGTCTTAGCCTACATGGGAGCTTGTCTCCTATTGAGTGAAGGAGATGGTATGTTCTTTAGACATAGAACTGTGGAATTAAATGACCCTTGTTTTTCCCTTGGTGTTGCTATAATCTTTTTGTGGAAATCACCATGAAGAATTCAATTATAGGATATATTTGTGGTAACGCAAAAAGGTTGTGTCTTCATTAGAAAGCAGATGGGGTTGTTCTGTCTTCATTTCTGCTTGTGTAGGAGGTCTTGGTGAATACTAAAGAGAAACATGTGCTTTTCCTAGAGGATACCCTCTGATTGGGTTATAATAAATTTGATTTTTCTTGGTGGATCCCACGCTGTCTTCTCATGCTTTCACAAGCCCAAAAAATAGCTTCCCAAAGCCTTGCAGAGCCTCGGCTGGCAAGTTGAGCTGTGTTTCTAAATGCACATCTGGAACACAGAGATGATAACATATTGGTTAATCAGTGCCTTATATATATGTCTATTTATGAGTGAAAGAGACTTCTTTGAAAACCATCATGTAAGCTGCTTCCTGTATTTCAGGCCATGGTGACAAATCACCCAATCTGTACAGTGCTTTAGAAAGCCAGGAAGTATTTCACAGTAAATTTGAATTTTCTCACTAGGAGATGAACACGTAGTTTTCCCTTCCACCTGATGGATATTCTGAATATCCATATCAATATGTCTGAGGAATGCCTCTGGGTGGGTTGTGTTATAGATTTGAAGCATCTCCAGCCACTCATGCCTGTGGCTTGTTTTGCTTACCATACAAAGGGTTTTTTTGCTTTTCTGCAGATTGACTTTCCAAGGCAAAGCGAGCATTTAAGACATGAATTTAAGACATGAGTCACGTGAGTGGGAGGACTGGAACTGGTGGAGTCTTAAGGTTCCCACTTTCTCTTTTTATAAGGCCTTTCATCACCTTGTACATAAAAAAGCATGAGTGTAATATTCTGATATTTTTTTCAATTTAGAAGTAAACAAAGAGGCTACTGTCTAATTTAAACCCCAAATACCATGGGAAGTACATAGGAAAAATGAAAAAACTTGTCACAAGTGATTTTTTTTAAAGATTCTTTCCTTCATGTGGAGTAACATTTTCAGCCCTGTGCAATGTGGCTTCTCTATGAAAAGGTGTTAACTCTTCCCCACCCCTACACTCCCCTGCATATGGAGAACTCCCTTTGTGTTAAATATCTGTTATTCGATATCTCTTCAAAAAGCAGTATCTTAGAACTTATGTATATCCAAATGCAGAACAATTCTTCTGTAGAGAATAATATGGACTTTTTCTTAATACTTTCATATCTGAAGAGGTTCTCAAAACTCAGTGACATGTTTTGAGTCCTTGTAACAGTTTTTCCTCTTCAGAAGCAGTCTTATGGTCCTGCACAAGGGCTGCAAAAACATATTCAATACCTGACTCTGTTACAGAATCTTTTCATGGCAGTGTGGATTTATTTAGTCAATTTTTCTAACATACAGCTCCAAAGGGCAACACCAATAATTCCTTGCTTCCATTAAGTTATGGTGGTGATAAATTATACACATGAATCTTTAGCAGGCAGGTGATTGAATTGTACTCTGCCAAAAGCCAGATAAATACTTGATCTGTGGGTTTTTCTGTGTTTCGCTGTTGTTATTGTTTTTGTTGGGTTTTTTTGTTGGACTTCGCTATTCCTCCTTGATAACTTTTTTTTTAATATTAGTAGTAGTAACAACTTGTGCCTGCTGATAGAGTCAGAGATTGACTTGCAGTCAGTATAGCATTCTGATATTGGTTGTTGGTCATTACCAGCACAAGCAATTGCAGATGGAGAGTTTTTGGAGCAATTTGTTCCAGACATAAAGGGGACAGCCTGTAGAGATGAGAGTGGTTGTTCATAGCTTAAATCCTCAAATGATCTCTGTCTTAGATGATCTCATCATTTCAACCTCCTCAGTAGCTTGGTTTTGGATCAAGGTTAGTGCCTGAGATAAGAACAAACCAGAGGGAAAGGGGTAAATTGTAATGGATTCATATTGAGAAATCTTTCCCATATGGAGTAGCAGTTCTAGCCTAAGAGCGATTTACCTTCTGATTTTAAGGACCTATGATGAGCTAACTTGCAATAACAATTCCTTCCCAATGTGGGCAAACCCCATTGACTAGGGGTTGTTACCAAACTTGTCTGCAGCGTACAAAGCGATAATGGTGTTTTGTGAAAGGAAGTGTACTTAATGAGTGACATCTATCTCCTTCAATATATCTGCCATCTCTGTGGCAGTAATTGCCTCATTTATGTGAATAAATGTTTGAATCTGATGTCAGATGTATCAATGACATCTTATGCAGCGTATGTTACCAATTAACATGCTTGATGCTGAAAGATTTTATAATCATTTAAAGTACAGTAGCCATTCTTCTATATGAGAACAGAACAAATTTCTTTAAACAAGAAATCACTATGAAACTGTTCTGAGCTCTGTGTGTGTATGTGTAAAAGCTTTTTTTTCATCTAAAAATCAAATGCATGAGAATGAAATTAGATCAGTCTTGCTTACAAATCAACTCTTGCTTACAAGGCAAGCGCGCTCCCAAGGCAGCTGTGTGGCTTTGACTGTATCTCCGGAGTGTAATGGCGTGTTTTTGAGTAGGTTTGCTTATAGTAGGTGCTGTGAATTTAAAAGATTTGTATGGCCCACTGTGGAGTTACAGATATAGGGGTGTTTGTCATGGTTTAGCCTCAGCTGGCAACAAAGAACTGTGTGGCCACTCACTTGCTCCTCCACTACCCCTCTCTGGGATAGGGAGGAGAATCAAAAACAAAGAAGGTAAAACTCCTGGGCTGGGATGAAAACAGTACAACACATCAGCAAACGAGGAGAAGAACAAGAACTACAATAACAATAAAAGATATACAAAGTGGATTATACACAGCACAAACCACTCACTGCCTGGAAACTGATGCCCTGTGCTTACTGAGCCATGAACTGGACTGCCAGCCCTACGTCCCAGCCAGTTACCCCTCTTACGTCCTGACCATGACATCATGGTATTAAATATCCCCTTGGCCAGTTTGGGTCGGCTGCCCTGGCTGTCCCCTCCTAGCTTCTTGTGAAAATTAGCTCCATCCTAGTGAAACCTAGAAGAGTGTTAAATGCTTTAAGTCTGTGCAATGAATAAAAGTCTTCTGAAGATCTATACACGAGCCCCCAGAGAAGTTTCACTTTTTTTGAGGTGGTGGGATATGAGCATTTTCTGTACTGGTTCCATAAAACTGGGGGCATGTCTATTTGATTTTTGGCAAGTTTTTTTTACTTCCATAAAAACTCAAAAGACATTATTCAGCCAAGTATTCCTTGTTGTATCTACCCAGTACCTTTGTACGAGCACTTTCCATGTTCTGAGGCTTTTCTTGGCTGTCCAGAAAAAAATACAGCATCATTACTTCTCTTCAGTTGACATAAAAAGCATGATTCTACACTGAATAAATGCTGACCTCATGACTACCAGCTTGCTTCTGGTCGTTTCAGTGCAAAAAAGAATTAATTCTTATTTTCTTTACTCCACTTTGACTGCCTGCCAAAATTTCAAATTTCAGACTGTGTTCTGACCATTACATCATCATTTTTACATGGTTTTTGAAGCAATACTTGAGGGGAAAATAGTGCTGTTGGCATTTAAATTGATGTTGAATCTCTTGTGTCCTCTAAGTGGTCTGGTGACCAGTGCGATACAAAGGCTGACTGCTGCTGACAAGAGTGTGTGTACTCCCAGAGACGTCCATGTTTGTTGTTGGGTTTGGTTGAGGACTTTTTTTTGATCAGCGGGGACTTAACAGGGGATTTTTTCATCAAAATAACTACTTTCACCTCTGAGAAAACAACCGCCACTGGAGCAACATTTACATTCTGTTCAGGAATGGGATGGTCAATTCTACTTTCTGCTGCAGAAACACATCTCTCCCCCAATACCTGTCAAATTTTAAAAGATCTAAGAATGATATTTTAACACATTCCTGCAAAACTATGGCTCTGATTCTGCTAACCAGCAAGAATTAGACAACTGAATCATACTACTGTTAGAAAATGCAGCCCCAAAAGCAGAAGAAATATCCCTTTTCCATCTTCTCCTTGCTCTGTACTGTAATTTTTGGCCATTTTTTTGGCTTGGCAGTGCAATGTGTGTTAAATGATGAGAAGTGGATCATTTCTGTGAAGCTTGCTTTATTTTCCAGTGACCTTTGTTCTGGCAGAGAAAGCCAGGATATGCATTTTCATAGGGGTCAAAATTAGCTAAAGAAAGAGGTCGAGGTCAAGGGGGAATAATCTGTATTGAAACAAACTACCAGAGGAATCCAAAATGGAGCGCATCTTGGAAGTCCGCCAGTTTGCCTGGAAAAAGCTTTGGCACTTGCTGGAAGCATGAGGTTCTGGCAGTGGCAGAACTTTAGAGGAAGGGAAGAAGGGAAAGGACGGAAGGTTTTTTTAAGTGAAATTAATTGTATAGAGGTGCCCATGATAACTTTATTGCTCTCCTGCCGAATTCCAGCCACAGCCCCAAAGTGTTAGGCTCTGTCTAAAGATCAAAATACCTGCTAGCTTCATGCTTCCCTAAAGCGTGACTTGGGACAGTAGCCCCAAACCAGCAAGATAAATAGCTTTGAGTTCTCCCTTTGCCTCTTTTCATGACCTCAAGTAAATCACATGTCCTCGTAGATCCTGGGACTTATTAGTTGTGTAATCACCTATCCACAGGTGTATGCTACAAAGCAGTTTTTCTGAACTACTTGCTTTTGGATCCTTTTTATCTGTGATTAATGATTCTAGTCTGTACCTGAGAACTTCTGTCAAAACTGCTACAGTTGTGTGAAGGGTTCAAATTTTAACAAGTCAGCATTTCCTAACAGGAAAAAAAGTACTCCCATCTGGTACTGCTAAGAGCACAGTATCTGGCATTTTTCTGAAATGAAAACAGATGGAACCTTTAGATCATTTCATCTTGGTCTTCGTGTTTCTAATATCTTGCCTTCAGGAGGTGAGACATTGAGAAATACTATATCTGGTAAGATGGATAAGGAAATGTGAAAGTTGGCAGTACTGAGACAGTTCAGAGAAGCTCCTTAAGTTTCATCTCCTTGATCTATAGCTTGTGATTTTGCATTTTGCAGCAAGTTTAACAGCTTGATTGCAATGATTCTCACATGGCCATCTTGAGAACAGTTAAGATGCTGCTACCACTGTGCATGCTGCTTAGTTTTCCCTAATTTTTTTTCTTGCTCCCTTTTGGCAAAGGTCTCCCATTTCGCTTGTTCACTGAATGTAAATGTGGCTATCATCTGTGTATTAAGAGGTGGAAGGTACCCTAGACCTCCATGACTTCTGTTCTCCTCTGAAAGGGAAGGATGTATAGAACAGACTGCACAGACATCCTCGGAAGAAGGCGCTCTTAGTTTATGTATATTTCACTAAGTAAAGACCTTTAACTTACCCAGAACTTCTCACTCCATGTGTTGCTAATTTTGGACAAGGCATGTCTCCTTTGTGTAATGGGAGTTGGAGAAAGGGCAAGAGAGTTTTGCGTTCCACTTTGGTCTCTGATTGAAGTTGCTTCCTAGAATAGAGTTGTTTCCTGAGAACCTTGCATTGATAATGGGGCTGAGATCTCTAAGCAGTGGCCTCTCATTTCTTGCTCATTTCTATTGCAGGGTTGGCACATATGTGTAAAAAAAACATTATGCTTACAACGTTTATGCACCAAGAAGAGCAGCTGTAACTGCTCAGTATAAAGGTCTGTTCAGCCACCAACTCCCTCTCTAACAATGACCAGCAACAGATGCTTTAGGAAGAGCTTAATAAGACAAGCCTATAGTGAAAGCTCTTCTGCTCTATGCTTTTTGGCTCAAGTAATTTGGTGACTTCCAGTGGCTTGAGAACCTCCTGACAGATTTTCATTCCATAGATCCACCAAGCGGGGCTTTTTAATCTGTGGAAAACATCCAGGGATCCCACAACAGTGAATTTTCAGTTTGAATAGACTTTGGGTGAAGCTTTATTGCTTTTTTTCTCACTTTGAAGCTGCCTCTTTGTATACAGTTAATTTTTTCTGACCTTTTGACACTCACCTTCTCAGGGCTATGGGCACCTTCTACGGCTCCACACGGTACCACTGCTCATGCATGTTACATGTAATCCTAACTTCCTATAATAAAACCAGCACTCTGGTGGGCTACAACACAGCACTTAAATGAGTTCAGATGCTTAAGTAACCCTCCTTTCTACCCCTCTTTCCTTTCCCACACCAAACTTCCCCAACCAGTTGTTTTAGGGTGATGAAAACACCATACATTAAAGGCTGCACAGTATTAGAGAGGATGAGATGGAAATAGGTAAGTGGTTTCAGAACAACACTCCTGTGGTAGACACCGCAAAGAAAAAGGCACCTTGGACCTTGATGACCTACAAAAGCAGGACTCTGCTTCAGTCCCCATCCCTCCAGCACTACAACCAAGATTAGATATGAAACTCCAGCAGTTGTAGACACCCATAAGCAAGGTTGGTAAAGAGAAACTGTACCAGCAGAACACAGTGGATACTGCAAAAAAAAAAAAAAAAAAAAAGAGTACTCAGTGCCCATTCTCTGTTAATGGGCACTGAGGTGCCCATGCTGCCAGCCTGAGAGAGAGTCATGAGAAGTATGCTGCCTCGCTTCAGTCCCTGGAAAGGTTGTGATAGACCGCAGCAGGATTCATTCCATAGGTCAAATGAAGCACATGATTTGTCGAGCTTCCTTACTTTCCAGTTTGGTACAAATGTTGAAGAATTGTTGAATGGTCAACATTTAGTTCTTCTGCAGCCTCTCGAGTTGTTTTGTAGGTGTCCATTTTAATAATGGCCTTCAATTTCTTGTTGTCTGTTGCAGAAGGACATCTGTGACCCTCCTGCTCTTCAAGGCTCTTTTTTCTGTTATGAATTTTTTGGGACCCGTGTCAAGATGTACAATTGACAGTGCCCTGACCAGGTTCTTGGTTGATATTGGTAGCAATTTCCACTGCCTTATATCCCCTTTAGAACTTGAAATTGGTTTTTTTTTTCCATCTTTAATTTGACAGCAAATAAATAATGAAAAAACTGAGTAGGGAAGTGGACACTGGGGAAGGGAGAGGCCCCCTGCAGGAAGGCCTGGATGTGCTGGAAGAGTGGGCTAACAAAAACCTTATGATATTCAATAAGGGGAAGTGTAAGGTCTTGCACATGAGAAAACATAATCCAGGAGTGCAGCACAGGCTGGGAGATATCCGGCTAGGGATCAGCTCTGTGTAAAGGGGCCTGGGGTTGGTGGTGGACAAAAAACTCAGCAGGAGTGAACAGTGTACTGCTGCAGCAAAGAAACCCAACGGGGTGATGGACTGCATCAACAAGGGCACCACCAACAGAGATGAAGAAGTCATTATCCCACTCTACTCAGCACTTGGCAGACCACACCTGAAATTCTGTGTGCAGTTTTGGTCTCTGCTATGCAAACATGGTTGTGGACAGGCTGGAGAGGGTCCAGAGAAAGGCTATCTTGTTTAGACCATGTTTTTGCCATGAAGGGTTGAACCAGATGATCCCTGAGGTCCCTTGCACCCGGATATTCTGTGATTGTTTTCCAAAGGGGAGCAACTCCTATGAAAGTCAATATATCAATCTACTTTAGAGGGGGATAGCCCCAGGCTCAGTGAACATACATAGCTCTGGAGCTCTTGGCAGTTCCTTTAAGTCTTTACTTGCTTTCTAAGTTGTGCAAAGACAGAGTTGTCAAACTGTGCTGCATACAGGAGCATAGGTGGGTTGTTCTCTTGAAGTGTCCCTTGCAGCTGTTCTGCAGAACTGAACCTATCTTGTGTTCTCCAGGTTTTGGCAAGGGGGAGATCGAGGGTTCTGCAAGAAATGATGTCAGGAGGTCAGGTCTGCAGGCAGGCATAGGACACATTTTCTTTGACTTCCTTTGTAGTCAGTATAGCATGGAAATTTTTTTCTTGAAAAGACCTAAAAGTGAAGCTCCAACCATTTTTTATGAACTTTGTTCTTCTGCAGCAGTGCCTGAGCAGCCCTTGCCTACTGTTGCCTCCTTGGTTCTGACCTCTGATGTTATTTATATAACAGTTATATAACTGGTACTGTGTTGTCCTACAGAAAATGCTATGTGTTGTGCTGTTTGTGAGCTGGTGTTTGTGCAAGGAACTCTTAACCTAGAAAAAAAAAACAAAGGGAAGAAAAAAAGGGGTGTTCGCTGCTGCCAAAAGAAAAGCATGTCAAACTGTCTATGGATATTTAGTAGCACTATTTCTTGTCATATTTGTGTTTAACCCCAAGTCTTCATTTCATAGTCTTCAGAAATACTATGGTATGGATCTAAACTGCATGTCATCGTATTCTTATCTGAGTCTTCCTTAAATGTGTTAATAAAAGAAAGAATCCATCTGCGTATAGCCCAGTATATTTTCATAATGGCAATAACTAAATTGTGGACTAAGTTTGAACTCCAAAGACTGTGCTCATCTAAATCCCCTCTCTTTCAGTCTCCTCAGTCACTTCTGCCCGGAAACTGGGCTAGGGTTCTCATAGTGCTTCTGCATGTGAGGAGGCAAAAAAAAGCGACTCCAGGTTAATGCCAGCACGTGAGTGAGGAGAAATCAGGGCCAAGATTCACTCCTTCAAGGCCAGAGGCCTTGACTTCATTTCTCTTTGCATTATAGCTCTTCCCAGCCTTGGAAGATTTGGGTTTTTTTTGTATAAGAGTGTGAAGAAACACAGAGCTCTGTACCTGGAAATCTGTTTTTACACTGAAATCTGGCATACAGAGGTTTTTTCCTTTGACAGGACTCTGCTTCTGTGAGGCTTCCTACATAGAATGTTTAAGAGATTAGGCAGTACAAAATGCCAGGTCAGCAGCATTTTCTTTCTGGTCTCACGGTTGCTACAGTCTTGATGCAGTTTGACGTTTTCCAAGTAGAAGCAGGAGTTTCTTTGTGGATATTTAGCCATGCTACTTGCAGAGCGGTTGTTTAGAGCTGTGCCACTCAGTTCCTGTGAATGATGTCTGGTTTGCCAAAAGGTTTTGCTTAGAAAAGGGATTCTGATTGAAATAGTTTTTCTAAGTACAGTTTACATCAAAATCTAGCAAAACAGCATCTCTGGCATGTTAGGTTATGTTAGATGGTGTGTGTTTTGTGTATGCTGAAAATCACAACACCAAAGCATAAAGAATTGTTGGGAAATGAGTGAATAGTGGATCACTGAGATGGGGGTTCATTTCTCACATAGAAAAATTGCGCCCATGAGAACATGCTATTTCCCCCTGCCTCACAGAAGATTGCTGAGAACAAGACTCACTTCTTTGGAATTTCTGCTTAGTGAAATGAAATGCGCAATTTGGAGCAACTCATCAGCTGGGGATGGCTCTGACATCGATGCTCAAAACTGCACATTTAAGACATCAGTAACATCTTCCAGTCTTGCTGGCAGGCAAATGGAGAATACTAATTTTTATTTGTTTATGCTAGCTTTGACTGTTTTGAATTATTGATACGTCCCTTGAAACTATCTCTGATCATTTCCCATTGAGCAGAAGCATGTGGTGGTAAGCAGAGACCTGGCCTATCTGCTGGACTTTCTCCTGCTGAACTCAGCATCCAAGCTGTTCATAGCACCAGCAGATGTTTCTGCTTTTTACGGTCTGTGGGAACCTCACTTACTCTTTTTTTTTTCTTCCTCCTTGTAGGAACAAATGCCAATACAGCCAAGATCCAGAAATTCTGACCTCAGATTTGTGTTATTATTGGAAGGTATTGCAACTGGATATCCTATTGTCCGTTCTGAAGTAATAAGCTGATAGTTATTAATGCTGTATTTGCTTTTTCACCGATGTTTTCTATGTGTTTGTTATTCAGCTACTTCCTGGCAATAAATAGGGGAACACATAATCATTGTTCCCTTCAAAACAAGGAGGTCTGCAAGATGCATCTTGTTTTGAAACCATTAGGCAAGCTTAGAAACAAGGTAGCAACTAAAACAACAAATTCCCTTTGACTTGTTACTGCTGTAAGCAGTCCTCTAGCACATTATATTAAAGGGATCGATTTCAATGCTATTCATAAGGTGTAACTCTGTCCTGGGTGCCCAGACATAGATATATCAGAAACCTGAGTAGTGTGTTAATCTTGAGACTTTCTGAGGTCTCATGTATATACAGTAGTAGTAGTAGTTGTTGTTATTATTATTGCTATTATCATTATCATCATTATTACCCTTATTATTATCACCACTATTATTATTTTACATTAGTGCTTAAATCTGAGCCTGGCTTTGTTCCTTATGTGTCAATAGTATCTATTTTGCCAGAGCCCCTTGCTAGACAGGTGACTTACAGGAAAAGATGGGCTTTATGCCATAGTTCCCCAGGTATTTTCTGAGTGGGAATTAATAGCTTTAATTTCCAGCAGAAAGTCCTTAGAAGCATTCTTGGCAGTACTTGATAAAGGCATGTGTCAAATTCAAGCATCCCTTGGCCTTCTTACCAAAGTCCCAACATTTTCAAGGTGACAAGGTTTTGTGGCAGGTCTCAGCACTGCCTTTTCTCTGAAAGAGACCTGTACCGTGTTGAATGGCTCGAGAGGAGATGTGGGGCAAAGCTATGGCTGGGTAGGTTATGAAACATGTTTCTGCATTTGTAATATAGGCTCTGGTTTCCCTCCTGCTCCACAATTGCCATCAGCTGCTCAGAAAATGAGCCAGCTGGCTGTGTCTCATGCATGGGCTTGTGAACTGGGAGTGACATTGTAAGACTGTTGGAAGTGTGCAATTCCTAGAGGATAAGAGAGAGGAGGAGGGTGTTTAGGGCAAGCAAGGTCTGTCTGCTATGGTGCCCAGAAAAGGAAAATCAACTATTTCTCCCACAGGTAGTTTTGCCATTTGGCTTGTTTGAAACAAGGAGCTGTTAGTTGTGGCCTTAGAAGGGGACTATATTAGCAGGGGGAGTTCACCATCAATGCATTTATAGGATAATGTCTTATGATCGTATGGTCTGCAGGTAGAGAAGTGACAAACTGCCTGGCGATGTTATGCTTCAACCTCAAAATTAAATGGTCCACTAAGAAAATGTGTTTCTTTGTTTCTGTGCACTGGGCTCCCAGCTTTCTGGGCAGTAACATTTCAGCTGAATTAGATGTTTCAGGAGGCTGCTGGGGAAATGCATGCTTTTGCTGCTGTGCTGCCAAGGGCTGGTGCAGGGGTTAAGGTCAGCCAACCCCGTATGTAGAATGCAGTGCTGGAAGGAGAAGAGGCAACCAGTGCCCTTTCATGGGAAATTCACATCCCTCCAGCTTCCTGCTGTTGCTGTTATTTTGGAGATGGCTTAAGACTGAAAAAATGAGACTGATCTGGCAGTGGTAGCTTTACTGAACTTCCTGTGTGCTGCTGGCCTGGTAGTACGTGGTGCCAGGGTATGCCTGGTGTACAGCATCCATGGGACAGCCGATGAGAAAGGATTTCAGCCTGATGATTCAGCAGTAGCAAAGCACACAAATCTGTGTCAGTCTCAGCTACGATGGGAGTTTAACGAAAGGCTGGATGCTGGAAGATGCCTCTTGGTCTGCTTTAGTGCTAATCCTCATGCAAGATGGTCCTTGGTGTGGAGTGGCCAGGAGCCCACTTGGGAAAGTGACACCATACCCCAACACTGACGGAGCTCTGGTTCCATCCCTAGGACTTTTCTTTAGCAAAGACTGAAAGGAAGTCACCCTTCAGGCCTCTTGCAGTCAGGTTCGTTCTCCTCCTGCATGGCATTAACAACCACAGCCTCCTGGTGAGGGCTCAAAGGAAGGCTCTCAGCTCTCTACAGCTCAGAAGCAATGTCACAAAATTGCACTGAATTTTGAAAGTTTCTCAGGATTCTGAAACCTTTTCTCTACAGCTCTTCCTCCCAGCTATCACCTTCTTAATCACTATTTTTATTTAAAAAAAAATCTATTTCATTCCTAGACCTTGTCCTGGTTCTCTTCTGCAGTTTCTGCTCAGTCACTGCCTTCTCCCCTGAGAGTTTTTACCACTTCCAAGGTTAATTAATGAGGTTAAGTTTAAGATGGTGCCCAGTTTAAAGTATGAAAGGATCAAAGTGTAAGTAATCCCATTGTTTTGTCTCTATAAAATATGGCTTTCAGCACATCTGTGCCTAGAAGCCAATGCAAGACAGACTTCCCTGGCCTTTACATTGCGTCTCAGGCTGCTTGTAATACAGCTTCTTTGCAGAGATTCTGTAAACAAATCTGTTATTCAAAAGTGACATAGAAATGTTGAATAAAAGGAAATAGTGATAACATGCACAACCATAATGCAGTACATAATGCTGCTGAATGTCTTGCTGAGTACCAGTAAAGGAGAACATTCTTAAATGCCTCCCATGTGATACACAATACATGCACTTAAAATACTACAAAATCGAATATACGATCCATTCTCTGCTAATGTTCTGTTAAATATTTCATTGCTGTAATCTCAAATGCAAAGACCCCTCTATGTTCCTATAGTAATTAAAGCAATAATAAAATAAACTACACAAATATTGTGACTTAGCGTATCTACGCAAAATTCACACTGATTGTTTATGAACGTGTGAGAGCAGGGTCTGTCTCCTGTGCATGTGTGGAAGAACTGGAAAGGGCAGCTTATGCTGGAAACTTTGCCATCACACAGTGATTGCAAAGAACTAGGGGCAAGTTCTTTCGCTGGTGACTGGTCACACAGATAAGATATTGGTGTGTCAGTTGGTATAAGAAGGTTTTGCAATCTGCTTTCAGATTAATACAAGTAATGATATTTACAACAATAGATACTCCATTAAATATGTTTGTGAATATAACAAAGTATATGTAAGTGAATAGCTGCTCAGTCTGAAGCTAGGATTTGGGACAAGGAAGACATTTTTAATAAAAACAAGGATAAGGCAAGACCTAACATTTCAGTCTCGCATTGATAAATTTTCTTTCTCTACTTCAGTGAATTTCAGTGATTTGTGTTTTCAGTATTGATACTTCAAGTATTTTCTTTTCCTTCTTTATATCTGTACATATGAAGTACATGGCAAATTCAGCTTAAATCTAGGAATAGTTTCAGATGTATTAAAACAGCAGTTTACTGTGACCAAGCAGCTCATCAAGGAAATACTTGTTTTTGTCCTGTTGTAAAGTAACAGAAAGACCTTTGTCCTCCAAAAGACCACATCTTCTCTCCCTTGTCCTTTCCTTTTTCTACACTTACTAGTTTTACAATCAACCCCAGTATCAATGGTATCAGGAACTGACTGAGGGCTTTTTTCTTGTACGTGCTGGGCATCGTTAACACTCTCAAGCCTGCTTTTAGCAGTGACTTTTCGTAGCCTGGCAGGATGAGCGTGTTCCTACCATGATTAGTAACTCCTCATCATATTTTAATGGATATAAAATGTCATGAAAGACACTGTATGTTTTGCAAGGGAAGGTTAAGAAGACAGAGTGCTTAACTTGTGACCTCCCCCAGAATTACAGCAGCACAGCCCTCTGTGGCATAAATATGCTGGTCAAATGTTTCCTCTCTGAAATGCTATAAACATTGGTATAATTTACATTAAAGTAGCTTGTGATGAGGTGTGCCCAAAACACAGGCATGTTCGATGCAGCCGTCCTGTCAGTTCCTGTGGGAGTTGGCCAGTGTTGCTGTCTGCACAGAGACTGGCTGTGACTCTGGCTGCAGGGCAGGATCTACTCCCACTTGCTTGTCTCCTTGTCCTGTGCTTGTAAAACCCTTTGTGCAACAGGTATCCTGGTCTGTAACCAGTGCTGGGAGACTCTGTTACAATGCTGATAAACACCTCTGAGAACTGGGCTATTTTCGGTTTGCTTAGCTTGACTGTTATTCTTTTTCTTTTTTAGCTTGGATCTTTTTTACATTCCATTTAGAGAGAGAAGGACACTCAGTTCCTGTCACAGCAGAGCAAACCTGCTGCTCTCATGAAACACACAGTTTCTTTTCTCTCCGTTTTGGCGTGGGTTTATATTTTTTTCATTCACATTCTATTTCCAGTTATCTACATAAACAGAAAATATGTTTCATCGTAAATGTTTGTTATGTTCATCATTACAATGTGAACACATGATTAAATGTATTTATTTCTAGCACTATCAAAATACTTTTGGCATTGCTAAGAATAGTTTAGGCTATACTGCCATCTAATGGCTTTGCAAATGGTAAGGGAAATGAGTAAGCTTTGCTCGTACAAGATTCAGAAAGAAAAAAGGTTCTCAGGTGCAAGATGGAAAAGTGTGTTTAAAATGCATTGCTGAACAGAACATGTGCATACTGAGCTCCTTTTTGACTGAGGTGCAGCAGTTTTTTGCATTGCTGCTCTGGTTTAATATAGGAGTCCATAAGTAAGTACAGGGACACATCTGGATTTCACTGTCATACAACTTCAAAAGTTCTTGAGCCCCTGTCATTAAACTTAATGTTGCTTCTTGAAACAAAAGTTCAGCAACATTTTTTAATTCCTATTTTAGAGAGGTCTGCCTCTGACTGTGCCTTGACCTCTTTCAGTGGTAAAAGGCAGTATATGACTGCAGCCTGCAGCACTCTCAGAAAAGGAGAGTTTCTCAGGACTAGCCTTCACCTCTTCTGCTGAGAATCCCTCCAAAACAACCTGTCTGATTAATTTTGCTGTGATTTCTTCTAAGAGTGGAAACAATGTGACTGCCAGCAATGTTTTGAACATTTCTGTTGGGCAAACAGGTTTCTTTTTGCTACCAGATGGCTTAACCTTTTTTGGAGCCTGATCCCCAATGGCCACAAGCTGCTGTCCAGTGTCAGCAAAACACCTGCTACATGGGGGAGCCCACTGGGACCATGCAAGGGGAATCTTGCATGGAGGGAACCACAATTCTGCCTGTGCTTTGTACATAGCAGGGTTGTTGCTCCTGTAGTCAAACAGGAAAGAAAAGGCAAATGATCAACAATGTGAAATTGTCTTCCCTTGCCTTCGCAGCCCCAGCTCTAACTCTGTTCCTACACTGTCCACAGTACTGTGGAGGTCCTCTGAACACACTCTCTCTCACACACACACACCCTGTTTCTCTAATTGGACTGTATTTGGCTCCCTCCAACTTCCTCCTGCTCAATGCCTGTCCCTATGTGCCCAACCAAGCCATACCCTCGACGCTGTTTTGTTGCTGCTGCACAATCCTAGGAGCATCCATTGGACGCAGGGACCCTTGTGTATGTGGAGGACTGTGCACAAGGGGATCTTGGGGTAGAAGCAACCCTGTGGCTGAAGTGGTGCTCCAGAGCATCTTTTCTCCAGCTGTGCACCGCCCAGGGGCTGGCCCCACTTTTAAAATTGTTCCTTGATTAATTTAAACTGATTAACATTTGTTAAAACACCATTGGAACACCACTTAACAACCCTGTGTAGTACTACTAACTGCATGGCACAGTGCAGCTGTCCAAGAAATGTTACAAACTGTTTCTTAATCATGTTGTATTCCTCTCAATGATCCCAATAGAAGTGAGGAACATAAAATTCTCCATCCTCTTGTGTTTTGTTAGTGGCAGTCTTGTATGTATGTCTGATATACAGAGTGCATACACTGAAGATGCTCTCGAAAAACAGTGTGTACCTCATCTAGTAGGATTCACGTCTCGAGCTTAACTGAGGGCAGGGTGGGGCTGGGAAGGATAGGACTGCACAAAAATGCAATAGCTACAGAAATAGCCATGTTTGAAGAGGCCAAACTGGGTAAAAGTTCTAGCTATGAGATTAAATTTCTTAATTCCCTTGAGACTTGAAGAGTTAAATTAGCGTTCAAATTATCTGACATAAACAGTTAATGCCTTTATTCACATATTTTTAAAAAAATATCCCATAACTCCGTCCTTAAGTTACCTGTGCATAACAATGGCTTCTGTGAGTGCAAATGAGTCTAATTAAATGACTAAAGCTCTCATAAGCATTGGAAGATCATTCTGTTGGTGTCCAATAGAGTGCATCTCTTGTTAATGCTGTAACCCCCGCCTGATCAGTGCTACAGACTCGCTCCTCTGGGGAAGTGAAATCCGATGCAGCCTTCAAAGAATTAACTGCCTGCAATAGAAAAGTCACTCTGGAAATATGCACAAGGAAATTACATATAGTAAAGAAAACTGTTCTCTGCCCTGGGTGTAGGAAAGGCACATATGAAAGGGCTATGCTTGAAAGGGGAAGTTTTTCTTCTCTTCAGTAGGAGGACCAGTGAACAAGAAATGCAGACTGGAGTTTGTCAATGCATGCAATGTTTCTAGTAAAGAGGGAGCTGAGACTACTCAAGCATAATCTCTTCCTACCACCCTGCTTGCCTGAACTCTAGGATGAACCCTAGGACAAAGAGGCTTCTGGCATGTTGCACATACATTTTTCCCTCCAGCTTCTTCATGTTTGCAGTGGGATAAACCTGGCCTTGGATCACCCCTGCTCCTAATTGATTTGCACCAAGGTCTCTTTGGCTTAGGCCCTGCATACCCAATGGTCACAGTGTTGTTCCAAGACTGATATATCCTTTTACATCCAAATGAGCCTTCTATGCCAATGTCAGATGGTGTGTGCACAATTGAGAATTTCAATTTTTCACTCAGATGCCAGAATTCCATGGGGGGCACAGTTCTGTTAAATCTCATGTAAGTGATCATTTCTAATGAAATGTCAGTTGCCAACAGGATGTCAAACAGAGAAATTTAAAATGATCATTTGTAAAGGAAGCTATCAGTTAGGATTTAATGTGTTTGGCTCAAGCTGAACTTTAAAATAAGATCTTAAATCGCTTTTAGGATCGTCTTCCTGTGAGCTGACTCCAGCAATGCAAAGTGGTTGTTCAAGTACCACAACTGTTTTAATAATTAGGTTTTAAAAGCCTACTAAAAATTCTTGCACAGTGTAACCACAGTTAGTGAGATGGTAGGCTAGTTTGGGAGGAAGAGAAATGTTCTGTGCAAGGGGATTTTTCCAGAACAGAAGAGACAGGGAAATGTGGGGGAAATGGATTTTCTGTATCCGTTGCAGAGATAAGGCAGTAGGAATGATTTTGGAAGTCCTAATATAAAAAAAAAATTGAAGTCAGCTAGTAATATCTGCCCTTTTCACAGCAGAGAAACTCATTTGTAATGCTTTAGCATTAGTTGATTTGAACTCATAATTTACTTCAATAGATTTAGTAATTCTACATTCTCCTACATAGGGATGCTGTTGCTCACTTGGTATATTTTAACTCGCTCTTCCTACCCAACTGTGCCTTTCTTTGGGTGCTGGATAAACACCTCCCACAATAAGGCTTCTTGGTCCCATTAATTTAAAGCCACTTTCTCACTCAACAATCTACGTATGACAGTCACTGCAGACAGCAGAGAGCATTAAAAATACACAAGGAAATCTCCATTCAGCAAAAGTCATAAAAATTTCTGCTCACAAACTAAAATTCTCAGTTGTGAACAGCCTCTCCTGGGCCAATACACAGCTGCTGACCCTTACTGCATCCTGTGTTCTTGCTTCTCACCCACACCCACACAGAGAAGTCAGCAACAGTACAGACACTTGCTAAATTTTATAATACTGATGTTCTGTGCTGATGAATTAATTATAAGTGACTTCTTCACTATTGTCTCAAGCACAAATCTATGCAGTTCTTGGCATGGAGAGCACCCTTCCTGGGGCAGCTGGGCTAAAGCTAAGTTCATATCGGTTTAATCTCTATGTCTGTTTTAGAAAGAAATTTGTTCATCCAGACCATCTCCTTGCTCACCTTATCTCCTTTTCTGGACAGTGCTGACCACATTATTTGAGCTACCTGTGGCTTGTACATGGAGTCTCTGTAACAGGTTCTTCAACTCTCCTATTCCCTCCCTTTCAACTGCATTTACAAATGGGAATGCTGTTTGAGTGCTGTGCAAATCCACCTGTAATGAAATTAAGCCATTGGCTTTTTATCAGCTGTTTGTTTCTGGCAGCTGGCCCTTCACAGTGGTGCACTAATGAGGCAGGCCAGTAAAAATATGTGTGAGGAGAAGATGCAGAGAGATTCTGCAAAACGTTGAATGCCTCTGGGTATAAGAAAGGCACTGTGGAAAAGACCTTACAATTTTGTCACTGGAGCCTTTCTGAAAGCAGAGCCAGCCACATATCACAGCCAGAAATCAAGCTGGGTCAGAAAGTTGACAGAGTTTTTGGTTCAGTTTTGATCTTTGTCTGATGCTTGGGGGCTGCAAATGCTGTCAAATACAGAGCTCTCCTTCCTGCAGGTGCAGCTTGAGGACTGCAATGGTTTATTGCAGTGAGTGAGGGAGTGAAAAGGAGCTTGAGCTGCTGGGTTTGACTCTGTTGTGTGTGGGAAGAAGGCTGTTCCTGTGTCTGCTTCCGAGCTGCAAGCAGAAGGTGCTGGTTTCCCATCCAGTAGTTTCTTTGCTGTGGGCTGCAAAGTGCAGATGCTTGCTTCCCTTGAAGCTCTACCTGTGCATGAGGACAGATGCCACCAGCAGCTTTATTGGCAAACCCCAGCCCATGGCTGAAAGGGCAAAGGAAGGGATAACACTGCTGTAGAAATTTTCATATGTGGAATCCCACAGGAGTGGTCAGGGTGCTAAGAGGATATACCTAAAGAAATTGCAGTTGTTTAACTTTGATATCTTTCATAGAGTTGTGGAGGGAAAAAAAATCATCCATGTTGTATTCACTCCTAATTTATTGCTTTCGTCTCTGTGTCCAGTTTTTTATTTGCTGGGATGAGAGAAAAGACTTTGAAGATGTATATATGCCTTGTCCATGCAGATGCTGGAAGACAATGAGTAGTTTTCCACTGCCATTGAGCCTAGCTGAGTCTGTGTGATTCATCCTTATGCAGAAATTTTATGATGCATGGCTTTGTTGTGTCTTTTTTTCTCTTCTCTGCTCTGGCTGTGGCGCCTGTAGCTCAGTCAAGATATACTAGCCTTGGGCATTTGAATGGATCCAAATATTTTGAATAAGGAAGTTTTGAGTTACATGTTCTTGTAATTCACTCTCAAATTAACACTGGAAAACTTTGCTGCAATGTCAGCCTGGTTGTGTTCTTGTAAAGCGGTCCTCTCACAAGGGCAGGTTGTTATATATACTTTAAGGTTTTTATTTTTGTCTTACTAGCCTGCTTGGCTTGGCTTTGTCCAGCCAGGAATTTAGGCTCTCACTGGTGTTAATATCCTCCTCAACCGATGTCCACAGGAGCAGGTAGCTTCCCAGAGCCTTCAGGGAAGGCATCCAAAAGTACTAAAAATGATCATCTCACAATTTCCCCTTCCCTTGCTTGCCCATGGCTTAGTTCAAAGTCTTAATTTTTCAGAGAAATGAAGTACTATAGTGTCTTTCTTGCATGAGTACGACTGCTGCTGGACTTCTGCTTATGTCTCTCTGACCTTATTCAGCCACAGTGACTATCTTTTAACACAGAAATGCTGGAGGAGAAAAGGAGTGTTGAACCATGTCTGGTTTATTATTACTTATGTATTATTGCTATTTTGCTGCAGTAATGGTGTCACTTTTCTATGAGATACATACACATTTCTGAGACATCCATGCAACCGACTACCTTTTGGTCCAAAGGTTAGCCAAAATGTTCTGCTAAGTTTTGGCTTGCAATCTGTGCACATGGGCATGAATGGGTTTAGTCTCTGACAACCCCTGGGTAGTGTAGATCCGGCCTTCAAAACTGCATTTCTTAATTCGTGTGACAGGGCACTTTGCTTCTCCGCTCTGCAGTGCCAAGGCTTTAT
Source organism: Tapera naevia (assembly GCA_033556795.1). Taxonomy (NCBI): domain Eukaryota; kingdom Metazoa; phylum Chordata; class Aves; order Cuculiformes; family Neomorphidae; genus Tapera; species Tapera naevia. Next base: position 786,036 of record JAUMJJ010000092.1, on the reverse strand, counting down.
AGTTTTGTCTGTATTTCGCTGTTTGCCTTAGTGTCGCTTGCTTGCCCAGGCTGACAAACTAACTTTGCTGTCCACACATGAGAAATCCTCCATATCTCCAAGCAGTTGTGGTGGGACTTCATCAGTGCAGCTCCTGTTCATGTTACACAGATTCAGTGTTCATTTTCCCCAAAGGCTGCAGATAATTTGGACAACAGGCCAGAAAATGGGGAGGAATGTGCACAGACCAGGCACAAACAGGGTAATGATAACCGAAGGCATGTCAGTCTGTGATCACTTTTAACATAATGCTCTGCTCGGAATTACAAACCATTAGAAAAAACTCTTTCCAGTTGTAGGCTTTTGTAGAGTAACAGGCAGCCATAGCTGCTCCCAGCACGTCCTTTTAGCCTTTCAAAATAGCTTGTAGGGTTGACAGTCTGTGGCATGCATCCAGTTAAAAGTCCATTTTCCTTTGGTAGAAGTCTGAGTAGGAACTTTGCCATTGATTTCTGTAATGGGAGAAACCAGCCCTGGCGTTTGTCACCTTGTTAGTAATGTACTTCCCACTGGAAACATTCAAGACATCTCTCCATTACAAACAAACACAGCCCGGAATGAGGCCACAAGATCTGATCACTGGTGTCTTGAAGACCACAGATTGCCAGCTACTCAGGTAACTGCCCACAGACTGACACACAGCAGAAAGCAACACATTTCTCATGAAAATTCTGGATTGGAACAACCAGAAAATGACAGAGCAGTTATTATGGCTGGGTCAGGAGGTTAGATAGTGATATATGTAATTCATCATCAAAATACATATTTTGGAAGTAAAAGGATTTCATGTCAGGAGAGGCATGCTTGCCACTCTATATTTTAGTTGTGAAGAGCTAATCAGAGCTTTGGCAGCATCTGGATGTTAGATAGACCATGGGCTTTGTCAGCACAAGCCAGGGTTGCACAACACATGCTGAATGTCCGAATTATTTTACTGAGATTGGTAAAGACCACAGTAAATCAGGAGTGACTGGAGAATAAACACAGATGAACTACTTTAGCAGTTTGTTGTGCTGTTAATGATTACCCGACCTTCATGATGAAGCAGCACTAATAGCATAGCTAGCACATTTAGCCATTAGCTAATGAATGCATTTGCTTCTATTCAGACTGAATCACTAATGGGAGAAGATGCTGTTATACATTAATTGTGTCCACTGTGGAGCAGCTGGTGCCACCAGTCCCCAGAGCAGGAGCCCTTTCCACTTCAGGGGTAGGATACTGTACTGGGCAGTGGTCACCCCAGCTCCAAGCTAGTGCTGCTGTGGGAAAGGAGGCACTCATGCCAACCCAGGCAGGGAAGTGGGAAGTCTGGAATGAATGGGTAGGTGAAAAGAGAGAGGAAAAAGGCTTGGAGGAGAAGGCAGAAAGCCTGGGAATGAACCCTGGCAGAAGCCAGGGTCATCTCGTACAAACCACACAGGTAAGAGAAGTCGTGACACTTCAGCAGCTGACAAGAGACATAGGATGAAGACTCCTCAGACATTTCTTCTCCTCTGCAGGTGGCAGCTGGCTGGTGATAGGACTGACTTCAGGCGATGGACACACTGCCTAAAATCAAGGCAGGTACTGGATAAACAGAAGAACTCCTCTGAGCTGCTCCTTGGCTGCTCTTCAGTATTGGCCTGAGACCTGGAATATGATCTGGAGAGACCCCTCACCAAAACAGGCAGAAGATGCCACAGCAGCGAGGCCACGCTGATGGATCTCTCTGCTGGTTTCTGTGCTGTGCCTGCTCGCACCACATCTGACAGCCTGTTTGCTTGTGGAGGCCGCTCAGCTTGGAAACGTCTTATCCCAAGTGTAATATTTCATACACATTCTTGTAATTCATTGAAACCCCCTTTGCTCTCATGGCAACTAGCCACCTAGATGTATTTAATCCAAAAATGAGTGTCGTAGATTATAAATAGCTCCTGCACACACTAGGAACTTATTCCAAGGAAATATTTGGACGTGCTGCCTGAAGGAAGAGTCAGTAAGGAATGGCAGCTTGATTCAGCTAAGTGCTAAGGTATGCACTGCTCATTTCCCTTGTTTCTCAGTAAAAATGAGTTGCTGTCAGGATTGCTCCCTTGTTTGCTCCTTTTTCTGACCATTACTTTTTAGGCATGAAAATATTTGACCTAAATTTGATAAGTAATAGCTGCAGAGTCATAATATGAAAACATCTCATTTTCTTGAGTATAGAAATCACCTATTTTAGAAATCAAAGTAAATATTGTTTGACAGATACTTGTTTCCTTTTTCTTTGTATGTCTGGCTTTCTTGTGTTTTTTTTTTCTTTTGGTTTGGGTTTTTTGTGAGGGTGAAGCATAGACCTGGAAAAGCTATTACTTGATACATAGCAAAAAAAAAAAAAAAGAAAGATAGAGAGAAATACAGTTTGCTGGCTGCAATGGAATTAGAAGAGCAAAGTAATTTAATTCTCCAGCATCCTGGTCCTTCCAGGACTCTGCTGGAGATGCTAGACATTGTTAAGCACTTTATTTGTGAAAGACTTTGTCTTTCACAAATACTTGGATCCTTTTTATTACAGTCCTGAGGTCTTAATGACCTCATTTTGTATTGCTTTGAAGACATGTGGAAGGTGTACATCCTTAATCACCAGGGACTGTTAGTCCCCTATGGAGTCTAATAGAGTGGGACATGAAAATACTGAGGCCTCAAGGACTCCTAGAAGGTCTTGGTATGTCTAACACCTGCTGTCTTCCCTGGCAATGTGCTTCTCTATGGCTTTGGGGATCTGCATTGAAGTGATGCATCCACTGGATGGGAGGAAGCAGATACTTGGATCCAGATCTCTCCATTCCTGGGGCTGTCCACACCATGCATTCAGTGTTGCTGGAGAGCCCTTCAGCTGAACTATTTGCTTTCATTTTGTGGTGGTCACTCAAGCCATGGGCACCACCACTGGAAAATCGTAGTGATAGTGAGGCAGCACTAGTAACATCAGGGTGGCTCAGAATGCCCTCTGTGTCCAAAGAGCCGAAGGAAGAAGAGGGATGTCTGTTTTCAGCTTGTGTTTGCAGCTGTGTCCAATGCAAACTCCTGCAAAAGACAATGCAAATGTCTCAAAGCCAGGCTCTGAAGCAGGGGAAAGCCCTCCACAGCTGTTACTAGGAAGGGACCTTAAAAACCATCCAGTTTCAACCTCTCTGCCATGGGCAGGGACACCTTCCATTGGATCAGCTTGTTCAAAGCCCCTTCCAACACACCTCTGGGGATGGAACCTCTGGGAAGCTTCTCTGGGTAACCTGTTCCAGTGCTTTACCACATTCACAGTGAAAAAAATTTCTTCTAGCAAGATGCACGGCGTGCAGATCACGCCCTGACTGCTTGTAATACTGAAGGGCCTGCAAAGAGGTAAATGTGAAAGAGGAATGTGTCTGAGATTTATTGGTGTAAAGCAAACCTAATTTCTTGTTGAAGCCAGTCTTTTAGTGGTAGACAAGGATTAAGACTTTTAGCCTGAAGTCAAAACCAGATGTCAGTTGCTTGTTTGGGAGGGAAATGTCCTTCTTAAGGCAAAATTCTGTATTTGTCCTAACAATTAACACTTCTGTAAATGGACATCTGAATATGGATTTTTGCCTTTTCTGGCAGGAAAATTATCTTTCCCAAGATGCTCTGTTTGCTTCCTGCCTGTGCTCAATCATTGATTACTGGAAGTCAGCACTTTTCAAGCTCAAAAGAATAGCCTTTTTTTTACCCCATCACCAATTTTCTTCCTTACAAGTATCCCATGCCATTGCCTTAAACTTGTTCGGACAACCACTATAGGGTTCAGGCCAAAAGCAGTACCACTGCTCTCAAAATAGACACAAAAAGAGTCAAATTATTTCTTAGCTTTTCCATACAGACCTCAGCAGAAGTACACAACAGTCACTGCTGAACGTGGAAGTGCCTGTAGATTCATTTTCCTGCAGTGAATGTGCCAGAGCCCATTTCTCAGTAATTTATCGTTGATTTGTCAGAGTGGTCAGTCCTTGTAGAAAACAGTCTTTTATCTCTGACACAACCAGCATGGCTTTAATGGGAAGGGACTCTTTAACTGAGATAGTTTAAAAACACTTGCCTTTTGACCTCTTTCTTTGAGATGTGATTGAATGTGTGGAGTGTTTTTGCAAGGAGTGCAGAATAAATAAGCAGAGAGTGATCTGTCACAAGCTGTGGAGTGAAGGTCGTATTCTTCCTTTTTTCACTTGTGTTTTGCCAGATTAACTTCAATGAAATGGGTGACTGGTCTGAATTGAGCCCATTTCTGTGATGAGTTACATGTGTTGCACCAAAGGGTAGAGTGAAAATCCAGTAAAATCTGCCTTGCTTAGAAGGAAATCGGAGGAAGAAAAATGTATCAGTACTAAAATGGTGACAAAAACAGTACACAAGAGATGGAAAGCATGAAACACATTGTTATTTCCCAGGCAAGGAAAACTGTGCACCGCCAGCACAAAGCCGTTGCTTCCACCGTCATGCCAGGTTGATTTTCAGTTTAAATAACCTGCCTCAGTCTGCGAGTGGAGGGAGTTTATGTTTGTGTAAACTCCATTTGCCCACATATAAATTATATGTAAGTTAAAACATTCCTTCATCAGTATATTTAGAGGTAAGGGTCAGGGCAGGGAGCGCATACATGTGTGCATCTCCTATATTTTCCAAAGAGGGCAGGTGCAGTTAGTACAGCAGGAGAGGCAGATTTCACAGTCTGTGGCATTCCTATATGCTTCTCAAGACTCCCTGTGCTCAGCTTGTCCCATAACTATATGAGCAAGTACTCTTTAACTATACAGACATGGACTTTGCACTCTCTGAGAAGGCTTGAAAAGTCTGGGACTTCCATCCAGTTCTGTCCATGATAACGCATCTGTCACTGGAGAGTGCCCACGGCTCTGCAGGAACTCCAGCCAAAAAAAATACAGCTGGGGGGAGATGCCACAGCAGGGACACGTGTACGGAGTCTCCGTACTGAATTTGCTTTGGCACAGGCTCCAAGGACTGCCATGAGCAGAGCAGCGTGAGGGCTGCTTTGCTCCCCGCTGTGTCGCAGACCTTCCTCAGCTTCTCTGCATAGCTTTGAATATGGGCAGTACTACCAAGTGATGCTAAGGCAAGCCATGGAAATGGAGCTTTTTCACACCACGGCTATCTGAGCTGCCTTGGACTGTATCAAGCCCTAGCTACAAACCAGCTGCAGAGTGAGTTAATTTTACCTGATCTGCAGGTGCGATTGCAGGCTGCAGGGGTCTCCATCTGCAAGGATCAGACTGTGGCAGATACCTGACCTTACTGTGACTTGCTGTGGATGGGTCCATAACGGTGAAATCTTGGTTTAGTAGCTCTAAGAAAATACAATAAAATTAGTACTGCAGTATGCAGCACTCCTTGAAGAAATCTGTGTCAGGAACAAGTAGGAAAATACAATTATGTATTGTGTAGTGTAAAATATTTTTCTATACATAACAGGTATTGTTTTCACTTTGAAAGATGTATATTTTATATTCAGAAATTGTCATCAAGGCCAAATTTTGCCCCTCAAATAAGTTCCTTAGACTTTACATAAGTAAACCTTAACAAAGGTGGGGGAGAAGAGATTAGGTTGTGTTATAGACTACATTCTGAGTTTCAAAGATTAGGACCCACATCCTTAGAGGTATTTAGACTGAGGAAGTTCAGGGTCTATGTCATTTTCTCAAGGTCATGCAAGCAGCTTGAGGCAAAGGAAGTAATTGAAAGTATTTTCTCCACTACTTGGTCGCTTGTATGCATGGGAGATACATGTGTGCAGGTGTGCGAGCAAGTCAGGCTAGTCCATCTCCCCTCTGGCCCTGGCGAGAGCGTGGTGCAGATCCTCCCCAAAACTGTGCTAAGGCACATGGTAAATAAAGAGATAATTGGTGACAGCTAGCATGGGTTCACTAAGGGCAAATTGTGCCTGATAAATTTGGTGGCCTTCTATGACAGGGCTACAGCCTTGGTAGATAAAGGAAGAGCAAATGATGTCATTTACCTGGACTTGTGCAAAGCATTCAACAGTCTCCCACATGACATCCTTGTGTCTAAATTGGAGAGGTATAGATTTGATTGATGGACAACTCAGTGACTGAGGAATTGGCTGGATAGTCACACTCAAACTGTTGAGGTCAATGGCCTGATGTTCAGCTGGAGACCAGCAAAGAGCGGAGTTCCTCAGGGGTCGGTATTGGGACTGGTGTTGTTTAAGGTCCTTGTTGGAGACATGGACAGTGAGATTGAGTGCACCCTCAGCAAGTTTGCTAGTGACACCAAGTTGCACACCATGGTTGGCATGCTGGAAGGAAGGGGTGCTATCCAGAGTGATGTGGACCTTGGGAGATGGGCCTGTGTGAACATCATGAAGTTCTGCAAAGACGAGTGCAAGGCCCTGCACCTGGGTCAGGGCAATCCTAAGCACAAACTCAGGCTGGGCAGAGAATGTATTGAGAGCACCCCAGAGGAAAAGGACTTGTGGGTGCTGGTAGACGAGAAGTTCAACATGAGCCAGCAGTGTGTGCTTGCAGCCCAGAAAGCCAACCATACCATGGGCTGCATCAAAAGAAGTGTGAGCAGCATGTTGAGGGAGGTGATTCTTCCCCAGTACTCTGCTCTTGTGAGACCTCACCTGGTATACTGCATCCAGCTCTGGAGGCTCCAACATAAGAAGAACATGAGCCTGATTGGGTAAGTCCAGAGGAGGCCCCGAAAATAATCAGAGGGCTGGAGCACCTCTCCAGATGAGAGATTTGGGGTTGTTTAACCTAGAGAAGAGAAGGCTCAGGAAGACCTTAGAGCAGCCTTCCTGTACAGAAAGGGGGCTTACAGGAAAGCTGGGGAGGGCCTCTTGATCAGGGAGTACAGTGATAGGAAGGGAGGGAATGGTTTTAAGCTGAAAGAAGAGAGATTTAGATTAGATATTAGAAAAAAAATTTTTACTGTGGGTGTTAAGGCACTGGCACAGGTTGACCAGAGAAGTTGTGGATGCCCCATCCTTGAAAGCATTCAAGGCGAGGTTGGATGGGCCCTTGAGCAGCCTGGTCTGGTGGGAGGTGTCCCTGCCTATGACAGGGGGGGTAGAACAAGATGATTTTTAGGGTCCCTTCCAAGCTAAGCCCTTCTATGATTCTATGTTGAAAAGCACATTTTTGGATAGTTACTTTATCCATTCTCTTTTGACGTCTTCCACATATGTGGCTTAATGCCTTGCTCACTGGCACATCTTTCCTATCATTTGCAAATCACTGCATTCTTCTGCAAGTAGTGTTTCATATTCCAAAATAAAGGCTCATTAATTAACTACATGGAATTAAAACCAAGCCAACAAAGAAAGCACCCATTAGTTGTAAATTTTCAGTTAACACAGATCTTTTACTAACATCTCCTTTTGTTCAAGCCTTTATGAGCAGTCTCTATACTTTTCAGTGTGCAGTTTTCACAGACAACCCCTCACCTCACTGGGGATCCATCATGATCCAAAATGGAGGAGGGGGAAGGGGTGATAGCATCTGGCCACTTATGGGCTGTTTTGGTGAAATGCACATGCAATGATCTTCAGGGTTATGCTTCCTTTGCCAACACCTTGCATGCTAAAACAGGGCTCACACACCTTTTTTAATCAAAGGAACACCAAATTTTTTTGGGGAAAACTTCCCAGGTACATCTTCCTCTGTGCTGCCACCATGATGTGCAAAAGAACGAGTGCTCAGATTTTAGTTCAAATTGTATCATGAGATCGATTTTCCCATCTGTTCTGTTTCTTGTTTGCACAGGTGGGAACTGTGCACGTATTTGTGTGTTCCTGTGATTAAAAACTGATTTCTCCATCAGTGACCTTCCAAAGTCTTCCTCACCATCCAGGTTTTCTAGAGCATGGCACTGCTACGGAATGATCATCACAGAAGTAATTGCTACTTTAGGAGGAAAACACATACCTCCGAAGCACGGGGGCTTCGTTGTAACTATTTCAAAGACTGTGTAGAAGGGATCTGTTTATCTTGCTCTCTGTGCCCTTAGAGCGATGGCCCAAGCCTTGTCAAAGGAGCCCAGACTGACAAGAAGCACAAATGCACCTCAGAATCTGATGGTGTTTGATAGCCAGGATGCCATGGAAGATTTTGCATTCTTCAGCTCTAATCTCTTATAACAAAATGGAATTCAAACCTAACCCTTGAGAAAATAAGTCAGCTCTGTTTAGTGTCATGCCATGTCCCATTTATCGGTCAGGATTTGCTTTTGGTGGGTTACAGCTATCATTTACATGTTTTCTGCTTGGTCAGCAGAGCTATTGTTTTAGCTGATATTTTCCAAAGGTGTTTATTTTTGCTACTAATCTAAGATGAGCCCTATAGTTATCTGTGAAATGGAGGAAGAGGTCTGGGGCAGTTCCTTTCTGTAGCTGTGATGCTCTCAGGAGGCAATTCCTGATGGTCACCATTGCATGTTTTCCAAGGTGCCTTTTTCCATGGCTCTTTTGAAAATAGTTGCATCACATTTCAGTTACTTTGGTCTGCATTAACATGGTTTATTAAAAATGCCTCTGAGAGAAAGCACAGACTTTTTGTCTCTTAGAGGGACTAAGTGCCATAATAGTGTCTGTGATGAGAAGTATATTCCCCCTCCTCAGTATTTTTATTAAATGCATGTTTTGTGGAATATTTCATATGTTATGTTCCAGAGATAAGAATATCTTGTGTCTACTAGGAAAAATAAATAAGATATCACTTTCACAGCTTCTCACCCACAACTAAAACAGAAACAAGAGGCATGACCTCCAGTTTTTTTAGCTCTTCTTCTCCTTGTCCTTTGCTCTTTGCCACTCAGACATAACTGTGTACTCCTGTGACTATACCACTGTCTTCTCAGCATTCCTTCCTACCTGCTTTCTGATCTGACACTTGCTTTCCTGGCTGCTCTACCATTTTTTTGAGATTGTAATACCTGTTTAGATCTGGGCAGACCTCAGCCCCTGCTATAAGGTTCTCTGATATTCCTTCAGCTCCTTTATCTTCCCTGTTTTTTCTCTGTTTCTTCCTTTTTTTTTTTATTTCTGTCCTTTCTGTCTCTTCCTTACTGTCTCAAATCCACTTCCTGAGGGCTCATGGATCATTTCTGACAGCTTTTGCTTCCACTCTTTGCCTTTGTTGTGCCTATTTATTCCTTGCTTGCCATAGCCTTTTATAGACTAGGCAATTTAGTTAATCACAGAAAATTTAGGAAAAAACTCCACTTCTCTCTAGGGTTCTAAATATAATTGTTCAGGGCATATTTTTTGGATCTGGACAGGTTCAGCCTGGAGGTTTACCTCGAAGAGAACCTAGTTCACAAATGACCAACAAAAGGCCTTTTAAATCACAGAAGTATCCTAGGTCCAAGATGTTCTTAAAAACTTCTGTTTTCCCTTTGTTTATACCTTCAGCCCGGCTCTGATCTCCGCAAACATGTCAATGCCGACAGCTGGAGATCTGGTGGAGTTGCCACCAAAGCACTTGATGCAAACACAATTCTGTAGTGGGATTAAGACTATTTACAATAACTGGCTTCTTGCTTTTTAATTGAAGCAGATGGGAAGTGCACTGATGAAAATGTTGGTTGTAAATGGATTAACAAAAATCACAGTGCATACCTTTGAAGGCTTCAGTGAAACATCTTAAAGAAACAAACCCCCCTCAAACATACCCTCCTAACATGATGTTCATAGTATTTTTAAAGGTGGGGTGAGAAGTAGGGAAAAAGGATCTTCCATATTCAGGATCACCATTAAACTTTCAGACCTCTCTGCACCCCTGTACTGAGAGTAATACAACAGCTCTGATGGAAGTCTATGAGTAGTATGATAATATAATAATTGCTAGAGATCTTGTGAGTTCTTCATGGATGTAAATGACCTCACTGTACTTCTAAAGAAGTATGCCCTTCTCCTCCTGTTCTGCAGCATTTAGAAGTTGTGCCTTTACACTATGGAAATGGACTTCTGAAAGAGCCTCTTTGGAAGCAGTGATCAAAGTTAGCTTTCGAGCTATAACAGTTACCAACAAGATCCAAAAAAGAAACTTGAATTTGTATTATTAACAATATCATTATGACTGAACTGCAGGAAACAATGCATCTTCCTACATAAACAGTATAAATAAAACTCCTGATAAGCTCTTTACTGCATTGAATTCCTCATTCTTTTCTTTGAGAGCATTCCAAACTTTAGCATGCAGCTTAATCAACTTCATACATGCTTGAGTTGGTCAAGTCAAAACTAACATGACCCTGCACAAGGGAAAGCATCCCTTGCACGAGAAATCACTTTCAGCTTATTTACTACATAAGAAAACAATCCCAGATCGTTACTTCCCTGAGGCAATAGGAACATTTCAGTGTTTCCTTAACCACTGCCACCCTTCAACACTTTGCAGGAAGCAAGCTGTGTTCTCAGGATGGCCCTAGCCACGTGGTCATTAAAACTGAGATGAAACTAAGGAAGCAAAATGACAAACACTTCAATTTGAATGTATTTAGTGATGATAGGGTTACTGATTGCAAAGTATGGGTGTGGTTGTGTGGTTGCTGTTCAGCCTCTCTTTTCTACTATTGATCATGCTTTATTTCATATCAACTACTTTGAGGCCTGCTTTGGAAAAGAGTGGAGTACAGGATTAGCCTCACCTACATGTTACCTTTTTTTAAACTAAAAAGCCTGTTTGCATTACTTGTGAAAACATATGTAAATGAAAACATATGTAAGCTGCTACAATATTTTTAATGAAAAGATAGTACAGCATATTGACTGAGTATTATGTGGGTGGCAAGCATTACAGAAAAGGCAGAGAGCTGAGTAAAGCAATTTGGGTACTGAATCAAGTGTGCATTGAATGGCCAAAGAAAAAACTTCTGTGGAACATATTTATGCCAGGCCTATATAGGGATCCTTTTAAAATCAGAGTCTTTCTGAAGTCGCAATATTTGGGTCAGTGCTGGAAACCATCCAAGGGATTCTGGCTGCGTGCTTGGGTATGATTAAATGTCTTTAAAAAATCAAGCTTTTTGGAGGGGCTGTGACCATTTCTGGAATGTGGTAAATTAAGTCCTTTGTTATCTATAGCCAGACATCACAGGGGTTACAGCAGTGCAAACCTCTCTCTATTTCAAACCTTGTCACGGGATACTTTCCACTTGGTGCACGAGGGTAAAGAGCACGATGTAGAGACAGGTGTCTCCTGAGCACTTGGGTCCAAGCACCCAGGTCCTGCTTTTGTTCCTGTTATCTCCGAATCAGGAAAGGCTGTGTGAGAGAGAAGAGGGCTTAGCCCTGCGAGAAACACCCACAGTTTTCACTGGCTTCAAGACAGCAAGTCCTGTCTTTGCTTACTCATTATTTGTATAAAGGAAAAGAAGTTAATTACAAAGGATAAACATCTAAAACATCCTCTCAACAGCAAAAGCAAAAACAAAAAAAAAAAAATCTGTCATGCAGAACTCCCTTGCTTAAATGAGCATAGGATTGGAGCGAATGTGCAGTGGCATGTAGAGCACAGAAATACCTTGAGGTTGGCAGATCACAGACTCTAGTGAGAGCTGATGCTGCACCAGTCAGAGAAAATTTCTGACAAGCCCCAGAGTTTCCCAAGGAAGAGTCTATCTATCATTAGCCTTCTTTTGGGTAATGGACAGCATACCGAAGGGATTAACAGTGTAATCATAGCTGTTTCACATATGGGTTCTGCATTATTTATTTATTTATATTATTATTAGGACCTTCCTGTTACGGTCACAGGAAACTGAGGCACAGAGCAGTGAAGCAACTTGTTCATATGTTCCCGTGGTAGATCAAAAAAATAAGAGAGTCAAGTCCTTTTACACCATTTTTACTTTTTTACGTTTTACTACTTCTGTGATAGTTTAATAGAGGAATTACAGTTTGTTACTTGCATATCCCTGGCTTTTCTGGCTGTAAGAATATATGGCTATGATCTTTTGCTCACATATCTTTGATTTTTCTGGATGTAAAATGAAGTTATTTCTACAAAGGTGAAAGTGCTGGTAAGGATGATGTGCACACCTTCAATTCCCTGGAGCCTTTCATACTTGTAGAAAGTTACAGAATCATAGAATCATTGAGGTTGGAAAAGATGTCTAAGATCATCTAGTCCAACCTTCAGCCCAACACCAGCGTGCCTACTAAACCATGTCTTGAAGTGTCATGTCTAAATGTTTTCTGAATTCCTCCAGGGATGGAGACTCCACCACTTCCCTGGGCAGCTTGTTACAATGCTTCAATATTCTTTCAGTAAAGAAATTTTTGCTAATATCCAAGCTAAACCTCCCATGGTACAGCTTGAGACCATTTCCTCTCGTTCTGTTGTGTATTAGTAGGGAGAAGAGACCAGCACCCACCTCACCACAGCCTCCTTTCAGGTAGTTGTAGAGACTGATAAGGTCTTCTCTCATTTTCCTTTTCTTGAAGCTGAATAGCCCCAGCTCCATCAGCTGCTCCTCAGGGTATCATGATTTTGCAGGTTTGCACCCCTGGTCCTCAGCAGTCTAACTGTGAAAACAGGATATGATGATGCAGTGGGCCAGACATGAGGCACTACTTTCTCGAAGTCTGTTGCCATTAATATCCTTTTTATATGAATGGTGGGGAAGTGGCAGCCGTACTCAAGGATAAACAGCCATTACAGCAGAGATGCTTTGAACTGCTCTATTCCTTTGGGAAAGAGATTTAAGATAAAGCCGAATCTGGAAAGCATCACTGATGGTGCATCGAGAGCTGCTTATCACCTACATAGTTTTGGACTTTTCCATCACTTTCTGCCGAGCAGACACTGATGCATCCCTTTGTCCCAGAGTTGGGGGGAGGAGGGGCAGGAGTGATGCATCCTTTTATCCGGGGCGGGGGGGATAAGGGGGGTGGCAGGCAGGAGTGATACATTCTGTTATCCCGGGGTCGGGGGGAATGGCAGGAGTGATGCATCCCTTTACCCCTGGGGGGGAGTAGGGGAGAGGGAGGCAGGAGGGGATCCAGGGGTAGGGGGGGACGGGAAGGGACACGATGTCCCCTCACCCCACCACGCATCTTGCCCCGCTGCACATCTGCCGGCACATCTGGGCGACCGGCGGCCCCTCCCCACGGGCACATCTGGCGGCGGCGGGGGGCGGCCCCAGCGCCGGGGCGGGAGGAGCGGCGGGTGTGGGCGCAGCCCCGGCCGGGGCGGGCAGAGCCGGCGCGGCGAGCGGGGCACAGCCGGCCCGATGGGGCTGCCGCTCCGGATGCTCCTGCTCTTGGCACTGGGGCACGCCTGGACCTACCGGGAGGAGCCGCAGGATAGCGACAGGTGGGTGTCTCGTTGACCCCCCGCGCTCCGGTTTCCACGGGTTTCCCCCCCATCACCACCTTAGTTTTCTTTTCTTTTTTTCCTTTTTTTTTTTTTTTCCTTTAAATAACTCCACTCTCTGCTTTGCAGGGAGGTTTGCTCCGAGAACAAAATCGCCACCACCCGGTACCCCTGCCTGAAACCCACGGGGGAACTCACCACCTGCTTCAGGTGAGCAGACTGTGTTATTTTATATATATACTATATAACTTTTATATTGTATATAACTTATATATTGGATGTATAGTATTTATATATATATATATATATATATATAAAACATGTCTGGGGCTCGGGGCTCAGTGCCTGCGGATAATGTCAGTATCAGGTGTGGGTACAGCTGCTGTGGCATCTTTTCACCTCCTCTGTGCTAAACCACCCCGGCATTTCTAGCACTTCATGCACTGGAGAACACATAACTTGATTGTTATGTGTTCTCCGTCTCACGTTCAGCATCCCTGCTTGGCAAGCGCTGCTCTTGCCCCAGTGAAAGGTGGTATTAACTCGCTGCAGATGTCACCTTGCTGAAGAGGATGCGTGTGGTTTTGATTGCCATATCCTTGCAATCAGTTATTGATACAGTGAGAGAGGCTTCCTCTCACTGGCTGTCTAGGAGTGCATTGAAGCTACAGCAACATCAGTTGCAGGATAATCAATGAGATCAACTAGATTCATGCCACCAGACGTTTGCATTTAGGTAGGTGAATCTCATGCTCAGAATGAGCAACTTCTTCAGCAACCAGCTCTGTGGAGACTTCAGCAGAGGCCACTCAAATTAAATAAGATTAATCTAAATCTGAGTTTTCATTCTTCAGCTGTGTATTTGAGAACATCATCTTTTTTTTCAGAATGATTTTAAAGCTGTGTTAAGGATTACAAATGTCCAACAGTTTCTTGATTTTCAAGAAATATACATAAAGAACGGATACACATGTATCCCTTTACTGATGCCCTCTGATTAGTCCCATCCCCACAGATGTTTTGTCTATGAAAGCTGCTTCTTGTAAGAGGTTGCTTTGTGGAGGCGGCTGTGCTTTGCCTGTGTGTGTATGTCTGCATGTGGCAGGGAACTACTTATATATAAGAAAAATATGATAAGGCTCATAAATGCTTGTGAAGAGTGTTGCAGAGATCATCCATTTCTTCCCAGAATGTTTGGCATAAATACTAGGGAGCTGCAGACACATGCTGCAGCAGTGTTGTCCCTCGCTGATGCGTTCAGGGTTGATTCATGCTCTCCGACAGCCACAGCCACCTGGGAAGGTTCCACACTTGCCCATTTCTCAGCAGCATTAGCATCCTGGGAAGGGCTCTGCTCAGACTGGAGTCTACTCTTCCTTGCTTTTATTTCTTCTCTCTCCTTCCTCTGTGAAAGTGAGGCAGAGCCCGTTTATAAGGAGCCCTGCAGCACACAGCACTTTTTGGAGAGAGGCAGAGTGTTTGTTCCCAGGCTTTGCAGGGAGGGAGAGTACTTGGTTGAACCTGCAGCATTTCTCTGGTTTGGGAGCAGAGCATTGGGGTGAAAAACGTGCTGAGTGGGGAGTTACTGAAGGAAAAAGCAAGTGTAAGAGCTGCATTAAGCCACACACATGACCGTCCTGCTGGTTACTGCCTGTCCCAAAATCTATCCAAGCAAAGTGGGTCTGCTTTGTGTGTAGGGGATGAGGACCTCACAGGCTCTGTCGGCTGCTGCAGGCCACCGTGCAAAGAAAGCACGACTCTGTCCGGCTGCCAAGTCCCACTTGTACTTTCTTTCATCCTTGCTGAGGTATTTCTGACCTTTGGGTTCTGGTTGTGCTGAGCCCTCCCTCTCCAGCTCTCTCCCTGTGCAATCCCAAGTGCTATTCACCCAAACCAGCACAGCCTCTGAGTGAGCATTTCCAGGTTGCTGCACTGCACTCTAGGTTGTTTTCATTCATGTTTTCAAATATTTTCTATATCTATGACTGTTAGGTTTGTCTTGCTTTGAAAAAAAAATATCAATGTTCATTCATGGGTTTTCAAGCTCTAGACTTTATGTATCAGTGTTCATTCATGTGTTTTCAAGGTCTATAGTAGGGTAAGGAGGGCTCCATCTCCCACTTGACACACTCTCTTCCATGATGTCCATTTGTAGAAGAGCAAGGCAGCATCTCCAAAACAGAGGTGTGTGGCTCAGAGGAGCAGCTTTGCACAGAGAAATACCTGTGCTGTGGTGTGCTGCTGGCCCTGCCCCTTGGAGGTGCGCCATGCTCTGGCGGGGACCAGCAGCATCACCCACCCATGATGGTAGACCTTAGGGGAAGAGCAGAATCCCTGTTTCTCCTGGTAGCAAGGTGTACTTTCAGCAGGCATCTGGGATTAACCTTGGCGGAACACATTTTAATTTAAGATCCATCGATATTTTGAGATTGAGGCTGTTAACAAGATGACAGGAAACTTGCAAGTGTTGACTAATCCTGTGATGCTTCAAGGTGGGTTTTGTTTCATAGGACATTCAGGTAGGTGCTTAAGGGTTCAATTTTCACAACTGGAACAACCGAAAATTTTAAAAATTTAAGATGAACAGAAACTCAGCTGTGGCTTTAGAGATCGTTCACTCCAGGGTTTTGAGAAACTTTGTGTTCTAATATTTATTCTTACAAAATTTCTTCTTAGAGAGTTTTTTCATTGTATTTCATAATGACAATAGTTACGAATAATATAGTGATTTATCTGCATTGTTAGAGGTAGTTTAAAAGGATAGTCAATGTCAGCTGCTGTTTGCTATTAGCATACACACCTCATTTCTTTTCTAGGTCAAAGTACCTTTTGGGTAGAAATTAAACAAACTGACACAAAATCTCCTGTCATAACATGTCGGGCATAAGGCAACATGCATCACAACTAATGATTTGCTGTGCAATTAGTTAAATAAAAAAAAAGAAATAAATTTGAAGTCAGATGTCAAAATTCCTGAGGAAAATTAGTTTTCTGAAGCATAAATTCTTGACTGAATGCAATTTCATCCTTTTAATTCCTCCGGCTTGAATTTTTCATGAAAATTAGCATGTTTGCAGAACACTTCCATAAAAATAGCATCTTTTCGTCACAAAAAAAAAGTATTTATTGAAAATCTCTTTTTTACCAGATTTTCTGATGAATAAAGATGAGCCAAATGGAGGACCAAGCCATAAGTGGGGCCAAGTGCTGAGAATATATTGGCATTTTTCCCTGTGGTCATAGAAACCTTGTAAATAATTAGATGTATTTTTTCAGTTTTAAATCTGTGTAGTCTGGCCCTTGGCTTAGTTTGATTTGTATTTTTTTAGATGTTCTCTGTATTTATTTTCATAAGAGTACAGAGGAACAGATGCAAAGAGCAGTGGGAGCTTGTACAATATCTTTTCAGTGAAAATCTCATTTAAACTCTTGTGTGTAATTGCACAAAGTACCCAGTACTAATGGCCCCATCGTGTAGGCACAGAGAATGAGTTCTGCAGGTTTGTTGATAATGTAAGACTTTGAATTCTTACTGTATGCAAAATTCACCAAATTTGCTGATATGAAGGCAGCATGAGAATATGAGGCTCCAATAATGCTACTGTCACCTCCAGCTATTTGAATGTGATATTCACCTGTTTCACTCTCAGATAGACAATTTGTTGGCAGGTTAAATTACCTGAATGTGGCTGTGGTTTTCTTCAGTGCTTCCATGTGTTATTACTTGCATGTGGCAATTCAGTTTGTACGTCTTATTAGCAGTACTGTTCATTACAGTCCTTCATTCATTTTTATTTTAAACAACATACAGTGCTATTGTATGTTGTTTCTGTGCTGTAGAAGGAAAAGCAGCATCTGGAATAGGCTTCGCCTTGCTTTACCCTTATCATATAGTTGTGTAAGGAGATGGTAGAGGTTATTTTGCTTCCAGCTTCAGGAGGCTTAACATCTAATCTGGAACTATTTCTTAAATGGGATTGCTTCCTTTTTAAAAACTGACAAAACTTGATAACCTTCTTTACTGCTGTATGTTAGGAGGGCTAAATATTATGTTCAGTTAGAATTCAGAGAATATAGAGAAAGTTATTCAGAAAGAAAATATGCAGGCTTAATAGAAACATTTGCTTGTGGGATGCTGTTTACCCATCACCAGCTGTAGGAAGCAAGATGGGAAATTGAGAATATTTGTGTCCCCTGACTATGCAAAGCTCTTCATGTAGTAGGCGTTTAAATATTGTTGAAAATTGACTTGAAATTAATTTACTCCTTTTTAAGACTTTTTCATAAAAATAAAGGGCTAAATTAAGGATACCAGCATATATGAATCAGGCAGAAGGAAAACTGAACCCGGATTTGGATAGCTTGGAAGAAAACTTCAGCTGTTGCCTTCATGGGCAAAGGGAAAGAGCTTTGTTCTTTTATTCACCTGAAACTGTTGGTCTGATTCCTGGGACCTGATGAAATACATCTACGGCTGCTGAGGGAACTGGCAGATGATGTTGCTAAGCCACTAGTCATCATATCTGAGAAGCAGTGACAGTTGGGTGAAGTTCCCATTGACTGTAAAAGGAGAAACATTATGCCCCTTCTCAAAACAGAAAAAGAGGAAGACTCTAGGAAGTGCAGGTTGGTCAGTCTCACCTCTGTGCCCAGCAAGATCAATGGAGCAGATCCTCCTGGAAACTATGCGAAGGCACATGGAAAATAAAGAGGAGATTGGTAACAGCCAACATGACTTATACTAAGGGCAGATCATGCCTAACAAATCTGGTGATCATCTACGATGGTGCTGGTGGGAAAAAGTGCCATCCAGAGGAACCTGGACAGGCTTGAGAGCTGGGCCTATGTGAATGTCATGAAGTTCAACAAGACCAAGTGCAAAGTCCTGCACCTATGTCAGGACAATGCCAAGCACAAATACTGGATAGGCAAAGGATGGATTGAGAGGAGGACTTGGGGCTGTTGATTGATGAGAAGATCAACATGACCCAGCAATGCGCATTTGCAGCCCACAAAGCCAATCATATCCTGGGCTACATCAAAAGAAGTGTAATGAGCAGGTCACGGGAGGTGATTCTCCCGCTCTGCTCTGGTGTGATCCCACCTGTAGTACTGCATTCAGTTCTGGAGTCCTCAGCACAGGGAGGACATGGGTCTGTTAGAGCAAGTCTGGAGAAGGGCCATGAAGACAACTGGAGGGATGGAGCACCTCTTCTGTGAAGAAAGGCTGAGAGTTAGGCTTGCTTAGCCTAGAGAAAGAGGTTCTTGGAAGAGCTCATAGCAGTCTTCTGGTATTTAAAGGGAGCTACAGAAAAGCTGGGGAGCGGCTCTTTAGTAGAGAGTGCAGGGATAGGAAGAGAAGTAATGGTTTTAAGCTGAAAGAGGGGAGATTTAGCTTAGATATTAGGAAGAAATTTTTTACTGTGGTTGTTGAGGCACTGGCACAAGTTGCCCAGAGAAGCTGTGGAAGCCCTGTCCCTGGAGGTGTTCAAGGCCAGGTTGAGTGAGACTTTGAGCAGCTTGATCCAGTGGAGGTTGTCCCTGCTTGTGGCAGAGGATTTGAACTGGATGATTTTTAAAGTCACTTCCAATCCAAAGGATTCCATGATTCTATGATAATTCCCTCTCAAGTTGCAAATAAATTTGACTAAATTAGTTGGCAAAACTGATTTTGTTATACAAATAGCCTATTGACCTGGTGTGAGAAAATATCCATCTTTCTCTGACATCAGGTGAGCACTCTCTACTTCCTGCATTTTTTTCTGAAAATGAAATGTGCATGTTCCTCAAGGAACATATATTTTACCCTAATTCCATGTGTGTAGTGATGGAGGATGCTCCTGCCTCTTCGTTATGCAGGAACAGCAGGGAGTATGAGATTTAGAAGAAGTGTGCTTGGCAGAACAGTACTAGCCAATGATAGTAAAATATTTGAAAAGGTTTGTGTGTTGTATCTGCAAATAAGCCCCATGTTATGGGGCTTAAATCATGCCTTAGAACGTAATTAGTAACTTTTTTTGGTAGTATTTCACAAGCAAAAGTTTTTTAAATAGGATAAATACATTTCAGTGTGGGTTGTCTGCTTCTTCATCTCATAGTTAGAAACTGCAAGTATTTTACAGAGGCCCTCCTACATTTCAGGTTTTAAATTTTGCTGTGAAATGTTGCTCTGCAGTTCATAACAAAAAGACAGTGCACATGTATTGCAGAAGAGAAAGCGGGTACACTTACACCCTACTCAATGCTGATGCTAACCAGAGATCGCATGTCTCAAAAAGCATTTCTTTTTACTCTCTTAAATGCTGATACTGCTGGTGGAGCCTACTACTTTTATAGACTGTATCATTTTGCACATTCTTAAAAGATAAAAGTAATTGCAAGTAAGTTTGGTTGTAGCTGTTTCACAAAGAGCAGCTCTTTCACTAATATACCCTTGGGGACCATATGCAATTCCCGGTACCAGATACTCAATGAGCATGCTACAGACCTTTCCAACAGCAAAAAATGCTGTATACGATTTTAATTCAGCTGGAGTAAGCAAGGAAAGAGGCATGACATTTTGTCATCTTCTGACTTTTCTTTTTCAACATTTCTTTTTTATTGTTGCCATTATGTTTCCACTCTGAGATTTTACTGACCATTTCAATTTTAATAGAAATGAAACAGCTCAAATTGATATGTTGTAACGTAACAGTGAAAACAAGAAATTTATATGATTAGAACAAATTACTGCCTCATCTCCAATTATCTTGCAAGGAAATGCACTCCATAATGGAATTTTGCAGAAACTTTAAGAGAGGATATGATTTATAATTTTGTTTTAGTTGTAGAAAATTAAACATACATAACATCTGTAATTCCATGTCTGCCAAAGGAGTTTCTTTACATTTCAGTAATCTAACAATTCTTCCTTTGCACATAGCACAAGCTGATAATCTATGCATCGCCCAGGGTAGCGTCAGCGTCTGAAGTATGCCAGTGTAGACTGAGCACTGTTGAAAAGAGTTGCAGTAATGCTTCTTAGTGATCAGATTGAAAGTGAGGGGTGTCAGAACTTGCTAATTTATTCATCCTATGATGAAGCCTGTGAATATGCATATAGTATTGGCCCTTTTGAAATCCGTATCAAAGCATCATCATGAAAATTATGTGTTCAGAAGCACTGTGATGTGGCACATCCATGAAAGGAGTGCTGCTCTCCAAGTCTCGGTAGTACTAACTCTGTTAATTCATTCACTAGCACAGTGTTTATGAAGAGAAACATCATACATAAGTGTTCCCTTAGTTAAAAAGTATTTGTTGTCTGTTTTATATATGCATTAAAAAAAAATCTTCCTGGAAATTGCCATCACATGTAGATTTTCATACATACACATAAGTAAAATCTTGCTTCAGTACACTACTTTTCTACGAAACAGTGTATACTACAATGATGCTAAGACATTTTTCCCAGCTATCCTAGTATTTTTTTCTCACTATTGCATTGAAAGTAGCACTTTAAAGCATCACAGTTCTGATTGCAGTCAGACCTTAGTTTGATTCAATTTCTTTTGGTGTGATTGCCAAGGAAACAGATTGTTCACATTTGCTGTAACACATTGTGAATTATCTGCCAGTTAAGGGTAACACCAATGCCACACACGTGTCTGTAGGTTTCTATACTGCATTTAGGTGGCCATGACTTTCTGGGTCACTTTACTGTCTCAGGCACTAAGGCTAAGGATCTTAATTCTTACTGCATTTTTGTGAGGTTAGGGATACCTGCGATCTCAGCAGAAATAGATGCTACCAGCTGAAGCAAAGTCTCCTGCAGCAAAACACAGTGAAGTGTCTCCTCTCCACAGTCATTTCACTTCAAAATTAGCCAATATAATTAATGATCTAATGAACCAATATAACTAATGAAATTTCAGGACATTGTGTAATTACTGTGAGTGGTGCACTGAGGTAGGACGTGCTGCAATTAAAGGATGAGGTCTGGCAAATGGTTATTTGTGTAGTCCAGAAGTTTTTGATGTTCACATCAAAGAAGATTGAAGAATTTTAAAACTGGCAAGCCAAGAGCTTTGTGATAAGTGCCCGCCTTGGTGGTTTGATCAATAATGAAATCCAGGTGCATTGCATTATGGTTTTCATCTATAGAATACAGGGTTAAATATGAACTGACTTTCCTGGGTATGTCGTCTAGCTCAGAGACTCCAGACAAACAAAATAGTAGCCCCAGGGCCTCCTGTGGCTGATCCGAAATATGTAATAAATATAGGCCCCCAAAGGGAATACGACTTTTGTAATTATCCTAAGTATTGTATATGCTCCCTAAGATCAGGTTGCTTTGTCCTTAAAAAAGTGGTTGCAGTCTCCATTGCTAACAGCAGGACACTATTAATGTTTGTATTACTACTGCCATTGTATTACTACTGCCATTGTGATAGAGACCTGTTGAGCTGGGATGTTCTGTACTGATTGCAGTTAAAATAGGCTAGACAGAAAAGGCAGGAATGGACAGATAAAGACAGGGAGTGGCAAGGAGGAGAAAGAAGAACAAAAGAGGGGCATAGAGCAGGCAGAAAAAAACCTTAACACAGACATAAAAAGAGAGAAATTCCATCTTGCTGGTGGTTTGTGTGACAGATGCACGTGTGATAGAAGAGAGGTAATCACTCCCAAAGAAGTATAATTTAAATGCTTCCAGCCTTCTATTTAAGTAGAATCCAGGAAAACAAAACATCATCCAAACCCAATGCATGAACCCCAGGGAGGATGCGTGTTCTCCCAACTAGACTTGAAGCTAAGGTACAGAAGCTGGTACATCTTCCCTTGACAGCCTTTCCCCCTCTTTTCTTCCTCAGTTTGGAAAAATCTCTCTTCCCCTCTGTAAAGTACAGGTCTATATGGGAGCAGGAGGAACGTCTTACAGGTCAGTACTTAAATTGCCTGTTCAGTCTTGGCTCAGTTCATGCTGCCTTCACTCACAGAATTATTGGGAAGTAGTTGAACATGAAATATTTAAACTATGCTTGGAAAAATAGATTGAACTTGCTATACATCCCAGATAAGACGGAATTGCTCTTATTCTGCTGTGAAAGGTGTTACTCAGTACAAAGAGCATGTGAGTGATAGGTTTTTTGAGGCTTCTGCTGTGCTTGCCTTTTTTTTATGTCA
This sequence comes from Tapera naevia, assembly GCA_033556795.1. NCBI lineage: Eukaryota > Metazoa > Chordata > Aves > Cuculiformes > Neomorphidae > Tapera > Tapera naevia. The sequence goes on along the minus strand of JAUMJJ010000092.1, from coordinate 763,498 downwards.
TTGCCTGTTTGGGAGAGCAGTTCCTGTGCTTGTACAACAGGGTCACACAAAGCACGTATGTGCAAAATACCTTGTATGGTCTGTACCGCTGATTTACAGATGTTCAGAGAAATTTCACCTGGATTTTATCACCTTTCAGAGTGTGCTTAGGCTTGTACTCTGCTGATGATTTGAGGCATGTGTGACTTTGGTTTTTTTGTTGAGATTGTGCTGACTTCTCACAACGTGGATTTTAATCTTCTCTTTTTGTCTCCACCACAGTGCCCTGAGATGACTTGTCTGTCAATGTGTGATTCATTGCTGTGTGTTCAATATCAGTGTCACTTCAGCTGGAGCAGTTGGGGATGGCAGAGAGCTTGCTTTGTGCTAAGCCAGTGACAGGGAGCAGATCTGCTCTGGAGACCTTCACTTGTGTTGTTTATGTGTCCTACAGACCCATCTGGGTCACTCAAGGGTTCCTCTCTTTAAAATTCATACTTACTAAGAAGCTGAGAGTTGTGCCTGCCATCCATATAATCTGAGCTGACTTTGATTTATAGTGAAATACTTTCCCCGAATTCTGCTCAGATTTTTTTCTCTCTGTTCTCTACGGTCTATTTGCTCAGTTTCAGTTTTGAAATTACCGGTGGCTTCTTTTATAAACTAAGGCTAGCAAATGTCACTCTACTGCTCTAGTTTGCCATTTCTGCTATGTTGTTCCAATTGTAAGCAGAAACAATAGAGAGCTGAATCCATATAATGCTGACTCAGTTTCTTCTTGGCCTAGGAAAAGAAAGCAACTTGATTGCCTCTCCTTGAGGGTATCTCTGTTTGAAAGCCAAAGACAAAAACAATTTCAGTTGCAGACAGTAACCTCAGAGTTTAGTTGTGTTTGGAAAATCCTTCTTGCTTGAAGAGTGTTTTCCATCATGTTGTGTTGATTTCATTGTTGATCCTGGTTCAAAAAAAATGAAGTACAAGATGGTAAACCATTTAGCGTACTTTCATCTATTAAAAACTCTGGAGATTTTTTTAAAATTTAAGTTCTAACCACATACATTTTAGTTCATGATCTGTGCTGGAATTTAAATAAGGTGAAATAGATAGCTGTTATATTCACTGTGTTAATATTAGCAGTCATTGAGTAATAAATGAACATCAAAGAGAATTTTTCTCCTTTCTTTTCAAATGGACTGGGAGCTAAAGTGTTGCATACACAATATTTTAAGTGGGAAAGAGAGGAAAAACCAAAGCTATAATCTGAGTTTCTAAATGCTTTGTTGTCAGAGAATGAATAGGCTTTTATTATAAGTCAAAAGCAAGTTACACTACAGAGAGTTTGAGGAAATATAGAACAATGTTCATCTGGGCTAGCAAGTGTATGACAAACAATAGCCCTTCTATGGAGAAATTAGTGGTGCATAGCTTCCGATGTAAAACAACAGTGTTCAAGTTGGCTTCGTAGTCTCATTACCCTCCCTCAAGGGGGAAGGCTGACCACCCAATTCTCCATAACAAGATGTGTATGTTGACAAAGTTAGGTGTTGCAGTCTGCAAAATGGATGAAGAAATACATGAAGTATTATTGTAATATTTTCTGAGTAATGGGTAAATGCTGACAATTTAGAAATTCGTGAAAACACAGCAAAAAAAGTATGCTCAGAATTCTTTTTATGAGAGAGAGCAAATAACTTTATTGGATGCGTTATTTCATTGTAAATAAATTCCTGCTCAGAGCTCAAGAGTTTTAGTGGAATGTTAGTATCTCTATGATCACATTCAACACATTTAATATATGTTGTTAATCTGACATGTTGCCTGTTCTCAAGATGTTATTATCATACTCAGTTTTCATTATAGAGTTTATTATCATAGCTGCACCAAAAAAGCAGTGTCGTTTCCTAAGCATTGCTCTCTGGAATTCTGACAAACCCCCTTATTTTAGAGGTTATTGACTTTGAGAGTTGAAATTCAAACAAAAATAGCCAAACAGAAAGTTATTTAATCTTTATAATAGCATCTGTGGGAAGAGAAAAAATGGATGAAAGCAAGTTTGAGGGTCTTTGGTATGTCTTAGTGGTTGAGAAGCGGTGAGCGAGAGAGAGACTTGAAGGGACCAGGGGTCACCAGAGCTACTGTTTGGTAAAAGCTTGATCCTCCCTGGGATACATTCTTTTAACTGCAGCTTCCTAAGGCAGGAGCAAGGAGCAGTGGCAGACAGGAATGGGACTGATCTCTGCCCAGTGCTTGGAAATCAGTGAGATGATGAACCCTACTGTGATTGGGCTGTTGGTCTACATAGCGGCCCAGACAGTCTACGAGCAAATGTTGCCTCAGAATGTGACTCTTTTGGTGCCTCAGATGTTGTCTTCTTGATATATTACATAATATGCTGCTTATTGGAAAATTGTGGGTTTTTCTTAAGCAGGTGTAAAGGAGTTGTTTTAACATTTGCCTATAGAAAATGGGTCATTGTTTTCTTTTTTGGAATTTGCGTGGAAGAATTCTGATTTCAAGCTTTTCTAATGTTAAAATAAAGGGACACAAAATGGAATGTGATTTAAAGATGGAGACCATGGAATTCATTTTTATTCTGCCTTGCCCTGCTTGCCTTCTAACTTGTCTGATGGCAAAACAGAGGATATTAGAGTAGACTCCTAGGGAAGCTGGCAGCCCGTGGCCTAGATGGGAGCACTTTGTGCTGGGTTAGGAATTGGCTGGATGGCCGAGCCCAAAGAGTGATGGTGAATGGCGTTTCATCCAGTTGGCGGCCGGTCACTAGTGGTGTCCCCCAGGGATCGGTGTTGGGTCCCGTCCTGTTTAATATCTTTATTGATGATCTGGATGAGGGGATTGAGTCCATCATCAGCAAGTTTGCAGATGATACCAAGCTGGGAGGAAGGGTTGATCTGTTAGAGGGTAGGATGGCCCTACAGAGGGACCTGGACAGATTGGAGAGATGGGCTGATTCTGATGGGATGATGTTTAATAAGTCCAAATGTCGGGTACTTCATTTTGGACACAACAATCCCATGCAGAGCTATAGACTGGGGACAGAGTGGCTAGAGAGTAGTCAGGCAGAAAGGGACCTGGGAGTGCTGGTGGACAGGAAGCTCAACATGAGCCAGCAGTGTGCCCAGGTGGCCAAGAAGGCCAATGGCATCCTGGCCTGCATCAGGAATAGTGTAGTAAGCAGGACCAGAGAAGTTATCGTCCCCCTGTACTCGGCACTGGTCAGGCCTCACCTTGAATATTGTGTCCAGTTCTGGGCACCCCAATTTGGGAAAGATGTTAGGATACTGGAATGTGTTCAGAGGAGGGCAACGAAGATGGTGAGGGGGCTGGAGCACAAGCCCTATGAGGAGCGACTGAGGGAGTTGGGGCTGTTTAGTCTGGAGAAGAGGAGGCTCAGGGGAGACCTCATTGCTCTCTATAACTACCTAAAAGGAGGTTGTAGTCGGGCAGGGGTTGGTCTCTTCTCTCAGGTGACCAGTGGCAGAACCAGAGGGCATGGACTTAAGCTTCGTCAGGGAAAGTTTAGACTTGATATGAGGAAAAAGTTATTCACTGAAAGGGTGATTGGCCATTGGAATGGGCTGCCCAGGGAGGTGGTGGAGTCACCGACCCTGGAGGTGTTTAAAGGGAGACTGGATGCGGCACTGAGTGCCATGGTTTAGATGATGGTTGGTGTTAGTGTTGGTGTTAGTGTTAGATTATAGGTTGGACTTGATGATCTCAGAGGTCCTTTCCAACCTTGTGATACTGTGATACTGTGATACTGTGATATTAAAAATACTGCTTCTGAGCACGTTTACTTGCCCGCTCTTACCCTTCAGCTCCCCACATTCTTTCTTACAGACAGAACTCAGTCAATTAGGGATAAGGAAGGGAAATGGGACAGCATGACACTTCACAGTTTTCAGACCTTTTTGTTAAGAGTCTGCTTTAGGAGTCCAGGTCCGTCTGCTTTCTCTGTATTCTGTCAATAGGGAGAAAGGGAAAGAGTTATCCTTCAGGCCAAGTTAATGCATCTTACTTCCTCTTAGTTTAAAAACTTGTTAAAGAGAAATGAAATTTTTACTGTGGTATAACCTAGTAAAGAGCTTTATCCACAGAATTTTTATAAAGACAGATCTGCATTCCTGGCATCTTCTTTGGGTTCAAAGTAGATTCAGAGTGCATTCAAACCTTCTCCTTGTATCTTATCTTAAATAAGGTCCTTTTCCTGCAGAAATTTTATCGTTCTGGCACGGGAGATCAAGAAAACTACTTGGCATGCATGAATGTGTTCGCAGGACTGGTCCCTTCTTGATTATTCTTAGAAGCTCACCTGTCTTATAGGATGGTTCCTTTGGTACCCTGCATGGACACTAAAGATGCTGAAGAAAAGATTTGCAGAGGGTTGTGTTTACACAGGTCCACTGACTTCCCCGGACCTGTACCAATGTACAGCAGTTTGGGAATTCTTTCTCATAATTCTTCTTAGCATTCCATGAATAAAAGATCACAAAAAAAAAAGTTGTTAAAGCAGATTGAATGCATCTTACCAATGAAGAGAATTCTCTGCTTGACTTTCCAAGCTGAGTTCATTGGCCAGCGTCTTGTTTGTGCTGTTTGTTGTCCTCATGCTGACCTGTACTTGAGTTGTGGTTTTATGGAGCATGCCTAGAAGGGTACTTGACAGTGCCCCTCTAGATTTACGTATGTGGAAGCACTGCAGTCCTGGAAGGCACTGTTGTTTAACCTTAGGATGGACATGCCAGGAGCTGAGTTGTAGTTCTAGATCCTGGGCTAAAATTCTGTTCTCCTTAAGGAGATGTATTGTGTCAAGTTCTGCCTTCGGTTACCCACTAAGGTTTACTGTGGAATGTCAGTATTATCTACTTCTCCAGCTATAAAATGGAGGAAAAAGCCTAATTTATGCCTCACAGAAAAAAATAACTTGATAGCTTTTGCTGAAGATGTAGTGTTCCTTTTATAGCAAACAAAGTCATCGTAAATCGAATCTTCAAATAACTTGCTGGACTTTATTTACTTCTGGTGATTAGCTGTCATTCTAGTTCAACAAAATGCTACTGTTTGATATAACAAGACAAAATGCTTCCTTTTTTGAAGTATGTTTTTTCATATCCACCGAGAGACAAGTTAGATTTTTGTGATGTTTTCTTATGTTGCAAAAATATCTAGAGTATTTCCACAGTGGGAGTAAGCTAATGGTACATCACTGGAACATTTCCAGTGAAAGTAACTGGAGTGGAGTGAAAAGAACAGCAGAAAATAAGTAGTCAGCAGCAAGAATCGCTAACATGTACACATGTTTATTTACACATTCTCATTTGCAATATGGACTGCTGAATATTTTTAAGTAGCAAGAAAAAGAGACTTCAAACATTTTTATTGACCTTACAGCCATTACAGTTACAAGTTGTTCCAATGAAAAGAAGCTTGTTCCAAGAATTTCTCTTTAAAGATTTGTCAAAGATTTAATGTAGGACAAATCTATTTTCAGGGTGGAATAGAGAGGAAAATTTCTGCATTCATATTCCTCTTAATTGTATCTTAGGACTGAAGACTTTGGCTGTATTCCATACTGTCCAATTTGGTGCTTTGCTCTGTAGGGCTACTCTTTTGGAAGACAGAACCAAATAAATTTAATAATCCTTTTTATTAAATGCCATATTGACCGTCCTTCTTGGAAATATAATGACCCAGAGGATGAAAAGTTGTGGCAAGTGTTTATTACCGAAATCTGGTCTCAGTTGCAAAAAGATTAACTGTTTCAAAACGTTCAATATCCTTCCTTCTGCAATGGGATTCGCATGGAAAAAACTACAAAGCAGCATCAAAGAACTGGAAAAGTCCGTGTCGTGTATTGTGCTGGAGGCAGGTGATTGGTATTTGGAGGAAATGCTTGACAATATGAAATGGTCCTTCCATATCTGAGTTGCCATATTAACTAAATAGGGCTGCTGTGGGGAAGACCTGGACCATGAATCCTTACATCAGTCCAAGCTGCCCCGTGATAATGGCAGAGAGAGGCAGAGGCTTCCAAAATTTGGATCTGGAAGTCAACTGCCAGCTGGGTGTTCTGCAGCTGGATATCAATATGAAAAGATTTATTTTTTTGGTAGGAAAACTGTAGTTCCTAAATACATTTATGTAACATGAAAAAAGACTGCTAGTAGGGAAGCCTTCTTTGGAGAAGCAGGTTCTTGATAAGTACAGAAGTAGATGTGAGCCTCTGTTGCAAATAGATTTTATTTTTAAAATGGCTAAACTGCAGACTCTAATTCAAATTTTTCATTGTTACTGGAAACAAAATGAAATTGTCAGTTTTTAAAGATACATTTTCATCTTTTATGCCATAGCAGGAAGACTTTCTGTGTTCAGAACTCCCTGAAACCTTTAATGATGTCTTTATGAAGTGTAACACTTAGTCTCTTGGAGAGAATAATTTTTTTTTGGCACTCCTTCTTACTGAAGCATTAGTTTTTTTGTATTATTTGGTAGCAGCTGTAAAAATAACAAGATGTGTAGAGCATGGCAGCTTATTTGCCTGCTTTACTCAGACTAAATGGACTATTTTTACAAGATTTTGAGAGGCACTGACACCTACTGCTTTTTGTTTGCATTGTTTATAATAAACCTTTATTACTTCTGTTAACAAAATCTTTTTTTAAAAAAAATTTCCTTCTACAAAGTAGATTTTCCACAATGTATTTTTCTATTAAATACTCCACAGTTTTTCATAGGCTACAGTTGGATGGTTAGTCATTCCGTTTATGAAGTCAATGTTTAGGTGGAGGGATAGCCACAGAGCCCTTAATTTTTCCTTTTACAGCATATAGCTGAGAAGCATAACAAAAGGAAATTATTTATAAACTTAGTATCTCAACTGTTGAAGTTAGGAAGGTTCTGGCAATGTCTTAGTGAGCTGTCTGTAATAGCAAAGCGTGAATTCTCTTGGAAGAGATTTAGGCTGAAATATGACAGCATATACACATAAAAATGCTACATAAATTACTGTTTCATCCTAGGCAGCAAGGATACCTTTTGTTTTTTCCTAGTGCCTGTGAACAAAATTTAGCTAAAGTCAAAACCTGTTTTTCAGCACCAGTGAAAATTGGATGTAGCTCCACTGGGCTTAAATTGAACTCTCTAGATTTGTGCTGCTTTAAGTGATGGTGAAAATGAGACTAGGCCCTGGAATTCAGCTTTTGTGAGATATCTCCTAGTACCCTTCACGATGAAGTAGTTTGATTATATATTTACAAGGAATTGCCTAGCTCAGCAGTTGTTATGTATGAGCAATTAGGTTCAGTTTTTTAGCACTTTTCTGTCTCACTATTTTTAAAGTTATTTTTGGTTGTGGTCAATACAGGATTTAAAAAAAAACAACCCAACCAACAAAACCCAGCTTCTTTCTTGCATGATTTGTTTGGGTAGTCAGCAGTTCTGAGCTCCTTGTAAATAAATAAATAAATATAAGATGTGACATTTTAAAAACTCTTGGAAATTTTCAATGTACTGGTGTTGCCCTCACTAGAAACTATAAGCAGGCCTTTGTATTTATAACCCTGTCTTGCTGAGTCAGATGCCTACGTATCATCTGTGCTGAGGTAGAGCACCGGAGCATGGCAGGACTACACTCACCACAGTTCCTTGTACTGTGCTGGGTGACATGGTACTGTGGGATGAGTCTGAGGGGAAATTAAAGACATGGATTTTATCACAAACAAAATGATGCACAGGTTTTGAACAGAAAATAAATCCTGGATCATTTCCATGCTAGGGCGTGTGGGACTGGAAATGCAGAGATACAGGGTGAGCATCCCTGAAACCCTCAATCTACCAAAGCACTGTAGGGAAGAGTACAAAGCCCATTAACCTGAATAAGTAAGCAGGGAACAATGTCTTTGAAAACTCTGGGATTTTGCTAGAAATCGAAGAATAAATTGACGCAGGCTTTTCCCTGCGGCATCCAGAACTGTGAAAAGTTACTCTGAAATGCTGCTTGTTCACTGGTCTGAGAAAAGCCAAAGGGTATGTCTTTTAAGGGAGAAAACTGTGCATTTTCTGTCTACTCTAGAAATGTCACTCTGGTCAGATTTTCTCTAGTGTTTCCCTAGAGAAATATATGCAATTACTGGAATGTTTCTGCTTTTCTAGCACTCTTGCTTGGTGGATAATCGCCTCTGGTACTTAGATCTTTGGGAATGAGAGAAAATAAATAGTGGTCAAAACTTGGCAGGAACTGATCTCCAACAGGGATTACCTAAACCCTTTGCTGTTCCATATATGATTTAAGGAGGCAGCTTGTTGTAGGTAAAATAAATTTATCTGGCCCAGTGGAAATATTGGGGTAATCATCTCTGTGAGGAGGTGATGCTGGAAGCAAGAGTCTCATCAGCTGGCAAAAGCACAGGAAGAAAAGGTTGAATACAGGAAGCTCAAGGACTGGAAATGAGAAAGGCAAGTGGTGCTGTAGTGTATGCAGTGAGCTATTTTAAGTAGTAGTGAGAAAATTTTAATACTACTGTGCAAACCCTTGGTGAGACTTCAACTGAAACGGCCTGTGCAATTCAGGATGTTAACTTGCAAGGATGGGAAGTCACACCTGGGACAAGGCTCTTAGAAATAGAGACAGCCCATGTGATGGGAAGAGGGAAGTGGTATAGAGACGGAGTGAAGCAACATCCCTTTTGGAAAGGCACAAGCCAGTCCTGTTTTAAAATTTATGTAATTATTTGAGTGATGATGATCATTAAACTTTAAGACGTTAGTGTTGTTAGGTTTAGTCCGTATTGATGTGGAGATAGGGCTTTTAGATTTGAAACTGGCTTGCACTTGGAAGTCTGGACATGGTGACGGGTCCATACAAACATCTATATGCAACCATTTAACTTGGAGTAGTTGACTTCCCTCTGCTGCATAGCTCATATACTTTCACTAGCTTGCAAAACTGTGTGCAGAGTCATTTTCTTCTTTATGTATGTCATGTAACCAACTATCCAGTTAGCTAAGCTGAGGCAGTGTATTCCCAGCTCACATGGGAAGTGCTAACACCACCCTCACATTTAACCAGCAGTCCTGAGGCTATGGTAAAGCTTGCTGCAGCCTGGAGGTGTTTGGGGTGAGAGCAAGCTGGCTGTTAGGGACACCAGCTCTTACACTTGTACTTGCATGGAGTGTCCTGTGGTTATACCACTGCCAACTTCTGCAGGCTGGAAATCCTCAGTTTCACAAGTGATGGCCTTAGTATCAGGTGCTCCTTTCTCTCCAGCGTTTTGGCTTGGATTTTAGCTTTGTTATTGGAAGTGGTAAACGTGGGAAATCTTATCTCTTGTCTGAATGACTTCCATAGCTGTGCTCAACATCCTGTGATGGTGCTTTCTCTTTATGAATTGTCTCTCTTGTCATTGTTAACATGGAACAAATATCCCTGGAAACAAACAAAACAAGGAAATATAGAAAATATTTGCTATAAACCTGAATTGTGTTTAAATTGAAGGTCTTCCCAATAAGTTTATTAATATGCGCTTACAGCAGAGCATGCTTTGTCTTGTGCTAGATGTTGACTTTTCCTTCTGAATCCTAGCAGGGTAATTTCTAAAATGTCATGGTCTCTTTCATGATCTTAAATCGTGATAAGTCTTTTGTACAGAATGATTTAAGAGGTGAAATGGAGTTAGAGCCTTAATGACACGAATATGCATGAAAAATTAGATTTTAATTAGTTAACAGGATTTTATTGTAGTCAGTTTTAAGAGTGGAGAGAAATGTTTCAGTATGCTTGTCTCCCTACCTGGTCCACAGACCTGAGCATCAAACATACAGCGTCTCAAGTAATGCAGTTTAGGGGAATAGACCATAATGCTCAAAGAACAGAACTGTTTTTTTCTTTATGAAGTTGTTCCAAGTGGCAGTTTTGGGATTATATGTCTCGAGATGTGTAAAAAGAGAACTTTTTGTGTGCATGCTGCCTGCACAAATCTAATTCAGAGGTTGCTGGCATACAGTTTGGGATATTTTGGTTTTGCTTTCTTTCCTCAGGAGAGTGAAGAGCTGGGTTGCCTTGTTTAGGTGACTTTCACAGATGCTTGTTACCAAATAGTAACAGGGCAAAGACTTGACCTGGAGGTTGACTCTCCAGTGACCCAAGTTGGAATAACTGAGAAAGCAGCAGTTACACCAATAAAAGCTTCAAAAGACCTGAGTTTTGAGAAAAGAGAGGTTGTTGCTTACAAGAACTGAACCGATGCCAGCAGAAAGCTGATACAGGAGGGACATGAGCGATATTATCTCCTCAACAGACGTGACTGTGTTACAGAGGCTGCAAGGTCAGACCCTGGGTTTGCTTAAGGGCACAAGAAGAAAAAATACATCCTTCCCATACTACTGTAAACAGGGATCTGAAACAGGGTAATGAGCTTTGTTGGAATGAGCTCTCTGCTTTGTGGAATTTCTTCCTGCACTTCTAACAAAGAAGAACAGCACTCTTTGAAAAAATAATTTGCAGCAAGTTTGAAGTGACTCAGTGGCCAGAAGGAGAGAGGCTATGGGTTGTACTTTCCGCCATGAGTAGAAATTGCTCAGTCCTAGATGATTTTTACCATGAGTACAATCTTACTATGGAATGAGGGTTTACAGGATGAAATCAAGGCAAACGTGTCCCAGCTGTCCACTTAACTTCCAACCCAACATTTAGGGCTGTTTTCCCCTGACCTTCTGTATTTAAGTGTCATTACCACAAATACCAGGGGGTTTGGGGCAGATTCTGCCCTTTTTATTATTTTTTATGTCCTTGGGACATGATTGAAGGACAACTCAATTGTGAGTCACAGTGGCAGACCACGTCCAAAGGCATTCTGGTTGCTTGATGAAAAGAAGCCCAAGCTTTCCAAATATTTGAGAGTTACTAAGACATTTAGTGCTGGAAATAGTCACCACATGAGTTGGTGAATAACTGCAAGGAGGTCTCAGGGGTACTGGAAGATAATTTTAGAGTAATGCAGTCACTTAGGTATTTGATTTAGGCACATGCCATGTCATGATGGTTCTGTAATGTGTAGAACAAACAGAAGGGAAAAAATACAAGTAACCAATAGGTATGATTTTTTTCCACATCCTGAAGGAGTTGTTAGGTTTTAACAACTTGACAAGTCCAAGACCAGGAGGTAAAATGAGCTTGATGGAACATTATATGGGAAAGTAAACTGGTGGATTTTAGCTGATGGGTTTTGTTACTTGCATTTTAATTTTTAAAAAAAATTAGGATGCTGATATGGTGAAGTTACTTGCTGTGGGTCAGTGTGTTCCCAACTGCAATGTCAAAATAAATCAGATCCCATGCCTAAATCTTGTCAGTTTTGCCAGGGCTACTACCTGTGGAGCTTGTTGGGACATGAGGCAGCAGCAGCTGTCACTCTCAGTGCCACTGAGAAACCAGGCCACCTTTTCAAATGGATCTAGTAGCTGAAACACTTCCCACATTTGTACCCTATCTGGTCCTACAATTCTACCTTTTTTTAATTTTATTTTTTTTAAATTCTGTTTCTCAGTATAGAGAGGGCCCTGAATATATATTTTGTTGTGGCACTTACCAAAGAAACCTGTAAATAAGCCAAATCTTTTTTACTGTAATTAGTTATTACGGACTAAGAGCAGTTGCTCTGAGTAATTCAGGATTTGAAAATATAGTTCCATTCCTTAAAGCTAATAACTATATCCCATGCTGTTATTTTGGCAGGGATCTGTATAGGGGGTACAATTTAGCAGAAATGGGTGGAGACCTCAAGAAACATTAAGTGTTTTGGAAAAGTCTGAAATGACCACGTATTATGGGAAAGACTGGAAGAACACAAATTGTCTCTAATCTCTTGAGAGGTATTAGAAGTAAGGTTTTATATATGATGTCTCATATTTTATGAACTGAAATGAAAATCCAAATATGAAATCAGGGCTGGGAAGCACTTTGTAGTATCTAACAGTCCCCGATAGCTGTAATTTATACCTGGGTTACAGGGAAATGTGGAATAGTATTTTAAGCAGTGGCAGCTGTAAGCTTGCTGTAAATTTAAGAAAAGACAAAATGAGGAAAAATACATAATTTTAGTGGGTTTGGGGACCTCTGTTCCATTTGTCTTGAATGTTATCTCAATGCACGCTGCAGAATGAAATCAACACAAGGAATTCTGTGCTCTAAATAGAAACTAGGTACATTTTCTTAAATGCCCGAAGAATGCAGGATTTTGGGGGAAGAGATCGCTTTGTTGCTAGCTGATATAGAAATTACCCTTTCCTCCAATGCAGATTGTTTTTTACCATTTCACAATCTGGTCCATGTAGAAGATTTTTAGACACTTATATGGCATTTGTACATTTATTGGGTTGTTTTGTTGTGGGTTTTTTTTGCCCCCAAACTGGGCTGGTATTTTTAATTTCTGTTACATAGCACTGATGAGATAAATGAAGCACCACAGGGGCCCTGAGGACATGACTGGTGTTTTGTATTCAGGATAATCCAGAGGAGCTGTAAATCCTGTTGGAGGACATTGTGAACACAGTAATTTGTACTTCGAGGAAAGCTGCCCTGAACCTCCCTCTGGCTTGGCACGCAGAGCCCCCACGTTTCCCATGGGAAGATGCCATGGGCTGGCAGTGAGGGTGGAGAGCAGGGACTGGATGCATCTTGTTGAGGACACTATTTTTTTATTTTTCAAGCAACAAGTCTAAACCATATCTATGCCTGGTAATAGGAGCTGGATCCTGCTGATATCAGTGTCTCCCATCAGCTGGCATTAAAACTCACTGGGTGGGGAAGATATGGGTAGAAGGTTTTGTTAAGTGCCCAGGAAGCCTTAGCAGTGCTCTGTCTGAAGGAACAAAGAGATATTTTCTGTGGGATAAAAACCTAAATTGCTTGCGTTTTCACTGACATTATGCCAGCCAGCGGTGTTTTAGAGCTTAGACCACACAAGGAAAATGGTGTTTTGGGATGTATTGCCTCCTTAAAGGGAGACTCTGAGACTATGACCTAATGTTTATAATTGTAAGAGTTATTGAGAGTCAATTGAAAATGCAAAATTCCCAGGTGATTGCATTTGTCACTCATGTCATTAGCATGCCTTTGTGGAACATAAACAGTGGAACAAACCCAAATGGTTGGATCAGTTCATAACAAGAAAGAAAATTAAAAATATGTCAGATTATGTTGAAAATACAGGTAATGCATGATTTTAAACTCTACTTAGAGAGGACGATCAAAGGATTTTTTAATGGACTTTTCATCATTGCTTGTTCCCATGAATGTCTGTGCAAATGCACTTTACTTGGAAACTGATAGGAATATTGATAGCATCACTATACTCAGTGAGACTTTACACATTCAGATATGAAAGGCTTTCTTTATGGATTACTCAAGAGAAGGTTTGGTTTTAGCAAAGTGCTCCTAAGATAAGCTTTACTTTTAGCATAAATATATTCAAATACGCCTCTCTCTCCCCTGCTGTCTCTCATATGTATATCATAAATTTAATATAATACATATATAATCTTATATATTTATATATTTTTGTATCTATAGACATGCTTTTAAATCTATATATGTGAACAATGCTTTTAAATCTATATATGTGAACAAAATCTCTTTAATCTTCCCTAAGTCAACATTTGTAGCATTGTATTTGTGTGAGGCTACCAAAGGTTCCTTTAGGTGAGATTACCATTTGAAATCTGCAACATCTTGAAAATTATTTTTTAATTCAGATTTCAGTGCATTTAGTTGAACTTGTTGTATGTTGGATGACAGAAAGTCAGACCTTTAGTGCTGGTCTATGAATCCTGGAAAACCTGTTTTGTTGTAGATGGAACACAATGACTTCTGCATTCTAGTTGTATCTTATTTTTACATCTTTGTTAGCTCAAGAAAGAACACAAATATTTTTTTTTTAGCTTCCTTTCAGAAAAGATTTATTATTTTTAGGTTTTGGCTAAGGTTGAAGTTAAAGATTTTTCCCAGCTTACTCTTTTCAGTATGCTTTCCTCCTGCAGAAAGAATGTGGGGAAAGAGAGGAAAAACTAGAAGTGCCGTTATAACTTAAAATTGCAGATAAGTTTAAGTAACTTTTTAAGAAGTTTTGCTTTGTGATATTTTACTCCTTCTTATTTATATATTAACTTAAAGGCATGACAATTTTAATTAAAAAATATATTTTCTTTTTAATGATAAAATAAATTGAGACATGTTCTTTTTTAAAGTGCTCATCTGAGAAAGGATACTTAGAAAGCTGACTTTTGATGGTAACTACTGTCAAAATTATCATCCCTACTGCTATAATATGTGAATGTTTCACAAACAATACCCTAATTCTGTATTTTCCTTTGTTTGTGAACGTAAATTGTGCTGATGCAGGAGCTGCAGAAATGTCTACCAGGCCATCATTGGAAACCCAAGCTGGAAGGTGCTTTTCCACAGGGCAGCTTCAAGACAGATTTAGGCAGCTTTCTGTTTGCGTGCAGATGGAGTTTGCGTAGGGGTTGAGAATACCGTTTTTATTGGTTTTGTTCTGTTTTTTTCCTTTGGCTGACTTTGCCCATCTTTATTCACTCAGCCCCAGGAGTGTGCTGTGGTTGGGACCTTGCACTTAATTCACATCAGCAGTTTCAGTAAACAGTACATAACCGATGATGCACTTTAAAAATATATGTTTTGGGATGCATTTTTTTAATAGATTCAACACCTGTATTATTCGCAGTTTTTAACGGCTGCTGTATATTTCATGACTATATTAAGAACAGTCTTGCATTGATTTTGGAGAGACAAATACTCGCAAATCAAGGGGATGTTTTCCATCTGCTCCCATCTGCCAAGCAGCAGGCTCATCTGTTGGCATTGCTTACATTTCAGATGACTTTTTCATAAAACCCAGGGTGATGAGGTGTCAAATGCCTCATCTGCGCATGGCATGTCAAATTTCTGTGGTGGCTTGCGGTGTGGGGGACTGCCTTAAAACCACTCTGACTTTCTACCAGCCAGGTGTCTCAGTTGGGCTCTGTGAAGGTGATGGTTTTCTCAGTAAAACTCATGACTCACATTTTCTCTGCTTAGCTTATGATTTATTCCTGAAAATGACTCTAACATGCATTTCTTGTAAATGGCCCATAGCCTAATGAGAGCAGCTTGGCTCATCTGCTGTGGCTTTTGAAATCCTAATGACCATTTAATTGAGTAAATGTGAGATAAGCTGTGAGCTAGAGCTGGTTTCTTAGCTCTGCCTGCATTTGAAAGTGTCATGGTCTTAAAACGATACATGTCCTAAAACGTTAAACCATCCCACTCATTGATGGCATTAAGCTATTTTCCATACCCATGGTCTAGCTGTGCATCTGGGGCTCAGTGTGAATTGCCCCGCAGTTGGGGAAGCCACAAATATCCATGTACGATGTCTTTCGTTACACGGCTTAATGAGATTTCCGCATCCTCTGGGAAACCAGCATGACCCGCAGATGGGTGATAACCGTGGTATTTTTCTACTGCCACCATGTCCCTATGCTTGTGAGATCCTCTCCAAAGAAAAGGCATAGTTATGTATAAAAGATTGTAGAAAAAAAAGAAGTTAAAACAAATGCCAATTCTTTATACTGTTAAAATGTATTTTAAATAACAGAGGGAAGGAATATATTACTTTTTTGTTGTTAATTTTGTTTCTATAGAAGCCTCCAGGTAATGCTAAGAGGCTGGTGGTGTAATTTCTGTGCTAATGGCAGATGCCCAGCAGGAGATAATTACCTTTTAAGAGTGCCTGGATTCTCTTTTAGGGACTTAAAATAGCTGTCCAGCAGAGAAAAAATTGTTCCAAAGTTTCGTGCTTGGGAGGAGATTTCCCAAACTACAAGGTTTTATCAAGAACAAATGAGATATTGAATAAACTTGCAGGCAACCACTTAAAATCTGACTAAAGGAAAATTCTGCTCCAAACAACACAAAACTACAGGAATGTGTTTCATCAAAGTCACAATTCGCTGAATTAAGATTTCTCAGAGCTGACTGGTCTCCACTTCTAATAGAGCACAAACACAGAACACATTTTTTCCCAGTTTTCAAACCCTCTAGGTTTGGAGTCTACACGACCATCCGAGAGAGGAGCTTGGTTGCATAGCTATGACAGGGAATGTAAAAGTTGTGTTAAAAGTTTCTATTCATTTACGTTCACACAGTGAAAAATGTTAGCATATCAAATTAGACAGGAATAGAACATCAGCCAAGTTACAGAAATTACAAGTGACTTCTATCCTTGTATTAACAAGGTGTGAAAAGGTCCTTGTGCAATCTGTGTTTTACCAGTCTTAACACAGCTCTTTACACATGATTGCTTATAATGCTGATATAGCATATACTATTAAACTGTGTGTTTTATATAATCTCTTTTCAGTACTGCTACAAAAACATTAGTTACCAAAAAAACCCACCCAACTGTAGAAAGGTAAATGTGTTTAAACATCAAAATTATAAACTCATTAAAGGTGATGAAAACAATTGTGCATAAAACTAACATCCTTGAACCCTTTTTTATTTGTGTCTTAAACACAATTTTTAATCTTTGATAAGAAAGCATAGACAATTTAACTCTAAAATCATGATTTGAAGTTATGTCGTTTCTAAGTACTTTAAAGTGAAGAAACATTTAAAGTAATTTCCCGTTTCCATTAGATGCCATGCCTAGAAATGGGGGAGAAAATCTGTTTCTCTAATTGCACTGTACACATCCACAAGATGTTTCCAGCCAGCCAAGCACTGTCCCAGGCTGTAAATAAAATGAGGCTGAGAGCTGTGAGCTAGTACAAGTCTAATATATTGTGTATGCTTCAAGTGTTAACAATGCGACTGTATTTTCTCCATGTTATCAATACAGTTTGCATGGTAGTTCAAATATAGGTTTAAAGGGTGTGCTATTAGGTTATTTATTTGTGGTGGAAGCATAGCAGGTGTTTTGTAACACCTGGTTTTGGTTTTGTTGTGATAAATGACTGCCTGACAGACACGTGATAGGAAGTACAGTCATGTCCCAGGCAAGCCAGAACATCCTCTCCTTAGGCATAACCAAGAGTCGGATCTTTTCCTCTAATGCTGAATTAATACAGAGTTAAGTTCTTAGCTAGGAGATTTTTGTGTGTGCAAGAGATTTGTGGCTTAAAATATGTCCATAGGAAATTAAAAAGTCATTAATGAATTTAGAGTAGATGAGTATACAAACTGAAAACCGAAGAGGACTTCTTGTGCTAAAACTGTCAGCCAACACTGGGTAAAAAACATTTTTATGAGGTCTTTGGTCATACTGGAAGCTGCAACATTGACTTTCAGCTGCTGTATTGTTATCCAAAGGGCTCAATAATACCACACACTTAATTAAGGATACAAATAGTTCCATAATTCTCCTGTCAGATGTTGTTTTTTTTTTTTAGTTTTGCTGTATGTGAATGATGTTGGTCTTTCCATTTTTGGATAAAATTATGTCCACTACACAGTCTACTAATAGTTTTCCTACAGGAGGCAAATCCTCATACAGTAGTAATCTCTTGGGTGTTTCTCATTCAAATTCAGATTATGTATTTAAAGACATTTTTAGCCTCTAATGCTGATGATGCTTGGTAAAATGACACTACAGTGAGGAATACATCTTATTCAGTGCCCACCCAAAGCCAGCAGGAATGCCTACAAGCCGTTTTCTTACATACTTTTCTTGCCTGTGGGCTGTCTTTGGTCTATGAGTTAATTGATCCAGTGTTTTCTGAGATAATTATCTTAAGCTTTGACAGTTCAGTTAGGAAAGCAGTTGCACATGTAAATCAAAAATAAAACCCGTATGCTTTCAGCACCCTCACAATTAGGCAGCAGTGCTATGGTTGGCTTATCAGGAACAACAGTGGAATTTTTTCCTTCTTTAGTTGAAAACAAGATTGGCATTTGATTACTGACCTCTCCGGAGTTCAAAGCTCTAGGAAAGACCTCAACTATCACACATGCTGTGATCATTTAGTGTTTCTCAGGATGGTAAATGAATACATTTGCACCCCAAAATTTAGCTAGTTCCTCAGGGTTTTATGTGCTACTAAGAAAATGACCCAGGATGAAGTTCAGAGGAAATTTTTAACTTGCATGTGGGGACAGCACAGTGTGTTTGATCTCAAGCAGAGTTTTGGTCTGTCTCCCCTGTTGATTTACTGTAGAGCTGTATATTTGGTGGTGTCAGTGTGGAGGTTGCAGTCTGCCTTCAGAAAAGAGCTGTGGGCTCATCATCGTCACTGCTGTGGATTTTTTTGACTTTTCATACTCAAGGAAATGAAAATGGGTTAAAATATCAGTAAATCAGCAATTACTACTACAAATTAGAGGGTTTGCTTTGGTTATGGTTTAGTAGTAGTATTTACACCAACGTTTTTTATCAGTTTTTAGTGGGAGTGGGAACAGCCATCAGAGTGTAATTAAACTCTATTTAGAGTGCTTAATATGTGCTTTGGTGCTGAGGGAGTCATTCCAAAGCTTACAAGTATAAAGGGGATTTAATCATAAAAGATTAAATAAATCCCAGCTATGTTTGACAAGCATTTTGCTCTTCAGTGAGTCATATGATCCATAATTATTCTCAAAAAGCCTAATTAGTTCCATTCCTTATTTAAATTGCATATCTTCCACAAGACTCTTATGGTGTGGCTTGATCTGTGTTGCCTTTTAGATGTGAAGTTTGCTTAGTCAGGGTTTTCATCTGGCCAGTTAATCAGCCTTTCCTTGCCGTAAAGCCTGGCTGCCATACTCCCTGTTCAGCAAGATGCTGTAGAGGCCTCATAACCCTGCCTCAGAGAGCTTGTGTGGCCAAGTGCCCCAGGGCAGGTGATAGCAAGAGTCAAAGGCCAGCGTGTTGGAAAGCAGCATGATTTAAACCTGTCTGAAGAAATGTCTGAAGAGGTTTTTGCTGGAGGCTTTCATTCCACCTGTTGCCCTATGACCTCCTGCACTGGAACAGAGCAACGCTTTGTCCTCTTCATGGAAACTTTTATTTTCTTCCTTCAAAGAAAGTGCCATTTCTCCTCTATGTTCCTGTCTTTTTTTTTTTTTTTTTCCCAGCAGGAACAACTTGGGACATATTTCCCAAAAATATATACAATTGCAGTATGGTATTGGGTGCGTGAGATTCTGCCAAATGTACATACTTGGCTCAGGAAAAACTATAATCTTTACCTAATCAAAATTCCTTTAACAATTGCCCAGACGGAGTGCATGAACTTTTCCAAATACTTGAAATTATTAATGAAGATGCCTTCTGAAGTGTAATAGCAAACCTGTGTTTTCCTTTAAGTGGATATGTAATCTGTTCACATCTCCAAGTGCTGGGGAACAACATTTGTCAAGGTTCATTTGGCTGCAGTTATCCCTTGTTTATCCCCCTTTAAAACTCAGTTGCAGAATTTCCAAAGTACTCTCTGTTGAACAACAACAAAGAAATAAAGGGTCTGTCATGCATACTAATGGCTTGCATGTTTTGCCTGAAGTCTTTAATGGGTGCCTGCTCTGTGAAAAGCTGTTTTCTTTGCATCAAGAACTGGTTTGGCACTGAAGGCCAGATCTCTGGACAAAGGCGTAGAACTGCTGTATTTTCTGTTGCTAAATTTCTTTAAAGAAATCTTAAACCTCCCTATCTGGGTGTGTTTCTTGCCCTGCTTTAACCTCAGCTAAGTGACCAGATTGCCTGAGAGTGGAGGTGTGTAAACCCTGACACAGGTGTCAGAGCAATGCTGTGTGAATGCATTTCAATTCCACTAGGCTTGATTTCACTGATCCATCATATCCCACTCATATTTTATTCTTTTATTTAATTTTTTTTTTTATTCTGTGATGGTCAAAGTAGACAGCAAATAATGTAGATGTCTAGAAAGCTTGCTGTGGAAAGCAGGAGTACTAAATTGGGGAGAACTTGAGTTGTCGGGGCTGGTATTAGGCAACTTCTTTCCATTTTTTTCGTAAGATTGTTTGTAGAGGCCAAAAAAAGCCCAAGTGATGTGTGCTGTCCAGTCCATGCTTGCACGGCAGTGTGGTCTACTCTCTGATGATGATGTGAGGACTACAGAAGGGAATTAATGAGCTGTGCTGTAGGTTTTTGGTTCATATTTCACAGACTCTGCACTAGAGATTGTGAGATGTCTGTTACCAGCAGTGCGGGGTTGCTGACCTGACTGCTGCTCTGTACCAAATTTCCAAGGGTAAGAGCCGTCCCTAGGATATGGGGATTGCCGTGGTTAGGACCAAGGAAGAAAAAGCTTATTAGCAAACCCTGGGCAGAAGGCACCCCCTGCAAGCAGCGGTTTGGCAATTCGATCTGCCCTGTGCATGGTCAGCTCTCTGCTTTGATCATTTTTCAGAGTATCAACTTCTGATGTTTCTGTCCCAGTCTTCTGGCTTCCAGGTGTCATAAACTCGGCCAGAAAAAATCTCGTTCAGTATACACTAAATCATTCAACACTGGAAAGTTTCCTTAAAATCATTCTGTGCTGTCAGACTTTTGCATAGGGAGATTTCCCAAGCGGTCACAGCAGATGTCAGATGTTCTGCTTCTAGAAACTCTAGTTGCACCATGGCGGGTTTAGACTGGATATTAGGAAAAATTTCTTTACTGAAAGAGTGGTGAAGCTTTGGAACAGGCTGCCCAGGGAAGTAGTGGGTTCTCTATCCCTGGAGGTGTACAAAAAACTTGTAGATGTGGCACTGAAGGACGTGGTTTATTAGGCACGGTTGTGTTGTGTGGATGGTTGGACTTGATGATCTTAGAGGTCTTTTCCAACCATAATGATACTATGATTCTGTAACTACACAGTTTCACCCTTCCTTAAAACAGAGGGATACAGCAAGGCATTTTTGAAATGCAGTCCATGGGAGTCGGGAACCATTTTGCTACATTTCTGCAGTTAAAATGCTTTTCTGTGAAGGTATGATGTGAAACCAATTATAAGTTAAAAAAATATTTAGAAATATCAAAGTCTATGTCTTGAATTTGAAGCAGTCAATGCCACTTGGACTTAAATCCTCCTTATTCAGGTTGTCTTATTTATCTTATAGATATTCCATGGACCTGGGTCTGAAAAAAACAAACTGTATGGCCAAACCCAAAGATAAGATGTATCACCAAGGAATAACAAATGTTGGCCAATTCATCTGAGGGTAAATTTTTATAAACTTTTCTAAAAGCAGCTTGAAATGTGCCAAAATTTAGAACGCAATTTGATTTTTTTGGAGGGATTTAAAAAAAGAAAAAGGAAAAAGAAAAAACTGCCCAAGAAAACATTCTGTATTTCTCAAAAGCCACATTACTGCAGAGTGCACTTCTTATTGTGCCAGGTCTGCTTCCCTTGTCACTGACAAGGGGCAAAGCCAGTGATGTGGACACTCCCCATCTGTCCTGCGTACCAGAGTTCTGTGTGATGCTCCGTCTGGTCCCTGTCGCTCGGGATCTATGGACCATTTCCTTCAATCACCTCCACCCTGGGATGTCACTAGTTGCCAGTGATGAGAATTCTCTGATCTAGCCTGTATTAATGCACTCTGAGTCAAGCGTGTCCCCCTCACCATACTGTAGCTATTATATGTGTGCCAGGATTATACAATCCAGGTACATACCTGCAAAGAAGGTTGGAGAGAAACAGGGATGTAGTCCTATTACACCACTAGGGACATGGTGAAAAGAAAAAGGACAGTGTGGAGTGTAAGTGACAGGAGAACTGGCAGCAGAAAAAAAACAAATTCCCAGCTCAGGAGAGGAGGCCTCCCCATGAGAGGCACTTTTCTCCCTGACACAGCATAACTTTGCAGCTGCAATTTAGTCCCAAATCCTGGACAAAACTGTTGAGAAACGTGACATCTTTCCAAGAGTTCAGAGTGGCTTTGTTAATGCACCAAAGCCTTTGTTTGACCTTTTCCTGTAAGCCCCAGGGTACAGCATTGTTTAATAAAAAAATTATTATTTTCTGAATAATAATAATAATAATAATAATAGCTATGTGATTTACATGCTTTCTTTTTCACAGTTTTTAAACTAGCAGTCATTTAGAAAAATAGTTGAGGCGTTTACATAATTGAGATCTTTTATAAAAGGCATTGTCTACCTCGTTGTCCTGGCCCATTCAAATATTGAATACATTCTGTGACAGAGAAAGCTACCGGATATTTGAGCTTGTGTTTGGTGGTAAAAGGAGATGAATCTCACTGGCTTTGGTGAAGCTGAGGTTTTCAAAATCAAGTAAAGTCTATTTACTTCATTTTTTGGGTCTGTGGTGACTGCCAGGAGTCTGAGTTTTCTGAGATGGAGTGGGGAACATTTTGAAACCCAGACCACGGGAGCTGGGACACAAAGATGTCTTAGTTCCCCAGCCAAACTCTTTGCCTGAGCATGTGAAGAGCTGGCCACATGTGAAAACCCCTGAAGCTCAGCTATCCTGTGTGATTGGGCACAAACAACAGGTTTAGTGGTGGCCCTGTGGGTTGTCTTTCCATTGACCAGAAGAGCAGTTTAGGGTACTTTAGGCAGACAAGGACTCAGCTCCCTAGGGAGCAATGTTGGCCCAGAGCACAGCATCCAGGGGCTGCAGAGCTCACTGGGATGCCTCGACTCAACATGATTTGTCATCTTAAAACACCCACGTGGCAAAAGACAGCTCTGGTGGACATCACCTCCTTGGGATGCTACCTTCTTTTTGCTAGAAGAGGAGAAGGATGCAGGAGGAAGACCTTACTTGGCTATTTTTAATACTCTTTCCCTAAGCTATTGCATGAAATAGGGCTGGGATAGATGGGCTTTTGTTTTGACCTACCTATGGCAGTTTACTGGTCTTATCATCACTAGTTATTTATTCAGCTCTTGCGTCTATTAATTTGCAAAGCAGCCTTATTTCACAGTTCTGGGCATTTGGGGGACACGTGCATGTACTTAGTGAGATTTGATTTAGTTTCCCAGTAACTTGAAAAAAATATACCTCTTAAAAAAGGATGAAAGATTTGAAGAGCCAAAATGCTACACTTAAAAATGGCAAAGAAATTTGCTTTAACAGTTTGGATTCACTAATACATTCCTTTTATCCCTCCTAAACTTCTTGGCTTACTTACAAGATTCCTATCCAGATTGTCTCTAACAAATCCATCCTACAGATGGGTTGCACAATTAAATCCAATCTTATTTTTCTTTCTTAGGCTTTCAGTGTTACTGTCAAATTCTGAATTGATTGTTGTTTTCTAGTCCTAATTTTCATGCCATTTTAAGTGCACAGAGGGATTTTAAAAATTATTTGAGCTGGGATCATGCCGAAGCTGCATCTGGATTCCTGGGGAATGAAGGAAACTTTGAATCAAACAGCTGGCAAGTTTGCTGGATAGAGAATACCAGCACAGTACTCTCAACCTGTGCAGATATCAATGGAAACTCTTGGCTGCTATGGCAGAGTTGCTCAACTTTGCGGTTTCATTGGGAATCTTGTGTTTGAAGCTCTGCTTAACACCTGATATGCCGATACCTAGCTGACCTGTGAAAAAGCTGTGCTTGGGGGGGAAAGGCTGTATTGTATTGTTAGTTATTTTTGAGCTGTTGTTTGTAAAGGGGCTCAAGAAGATGAACCCAAAAGGCAAAAATGTCAAGTGAAGCAATCCTCTTACTGTGTAGTATCTATGTGCCTCCCTTGGCACTTCACACTGGTGAGACACTAGTACAATGAGATCCTGCTCTCTCTGGGACTGCAGCACCTCAGAGTCACTGTCCTTGCAGCAATCTCAAGGTGGTTTCATGGTTCCTGCTGTGAGGATGTCAATGAATCCCTCTCATCCCGTATCAACGAGGGAACTTAAAACAGCAAGAAGAGATTATGAGCTCTGCACAGTGATTGTGGATTTCTGGAGATGCATCAAATCTGTGGGGCTCTGCCAGATCAGGTGGTACCACATCCCTGTAAGACCAGGTCAAGCCTTGCAGCTTTATGATTCAAAGAGAAACTGTGGTTGAAAATCACTTCCCTCTCTGTAGCTCTTCTTGGACCTGCTTGACGTGACATACAGGATTGCCACACTTGTCGCTAGACAGAAAGATGACTCCATCTTGGATGGTGTCACCACGGGTGTCCCCTTGGAAGTGCCATGTTTGTTTTTCTGCTTGTACAAATTGGTATTTTTCAAGCAGAGTTTCACTTGCAATTTCATGACACAGAGTATGTGGTAGTACTACAAGTTTCTCGTGTCTCACCATCCCCTGGTGCTCATCCCTACACTGCACTGCCTGCACCTTGCCTGTGCAGCAACTTCAGGCTAACACCAAGAATGAGGTCAGGGAATTGATCTTGCCTTTTTGTTGTTGGATTTGTTGTTTTTTCCTCTTTATTTTCCTTCATTTTGTTTCTAAGCCAGAGAGGTTCGTAATGTGGCTAATGGAGTGGCCTGTGTCTGGGCTGGGGAAACAAAGTAATGGATGCAGGAAATCCCTTGTCAGTAGCAAGGCTGCTGGAGAAGTTGTGCCTTCAGTGACACTGCTGCCATTTACCCACGGACTTGTATATTTGTGCCTTCAAGTAGGTTTTCTAAATTATTGTTATTTTTCACTGTGTTCTCAAGCAAGTCTATCCTTTGAACCTCAACTGCAAGTGCAGTGCTGTTTGTTTGCGAGCAATCAGTCTGTTGCAGGAAGCACACAAAAAATTCATTGGCTGGAGCGTTGTGAATTTTCCCCTAGATGATGCATGTCTAATTTTATCTTCCTTATCCCAATCCTGACATGAACAGTGTAAGACAACTGAGTTAATTCCAATAATTAACAAACGTGAACGTTGCCTTTGGGGTGGCAAAGCAATCTCATTGAAGGAGCTACCAATGTTACTAAGACACATTTAGGGAAGACGTGTGTATACATTTAGCACATTGTGTGCTAATACCAGAAGGCATTCTGAAAGCTGGATAAACTCACTGCTGTTCATGTCACTAAATTTAGTACCAAGAAGTGTTCTCCCTTAACCACAAATAGCAGAAGTACGTATTTAATTCATTCATTTTTAATCAGAAGCATATTTGATTTCAAACTTCTGATTGTCATGCAAAAGTTGAATCTGAAGTACTACCCAAGTTTAAAAAATCATTGTAATATCTAAAAACAAGAATAAAAAATAGCTTGCGTCCAACAATACTTATTTATATAGACTTTAAAGGGAAAAAAAGGAGAAACAATGTAGTTTTTGTGACCTGAGCCTTTGGCACCCACCCAAACCCGTTTGCATGCTGAGTCCATCCATTATACACTTTGTCAAATCTTTCATATAATCCCACTGTCTCTGGTCTTAATCTTAAAAAAATAGGCCTTTGTTTTCTATTTGACTCTAGAGGATAAAGAATAGGAGACTGTCTGCAGTGTTGTCAAACCTGGGTGGGCATTTTAATGTGCGTTATACATTTTTCTATTGTGAAAGGACGTTTCCCTCCATGTGTGCGAGTCCGCTGGGCGTCCATTGTTTATATCCTCTGCTGGTGTTATCTCCAAATTCCTCCTCTTCTCCAAGGGAGTAGATTTCATCATAACAACTTCTCTTCCAGGCTCAGAAAAGCCATCTTCGCTGGGCAGCTGGCAAGGCACACAGCTCTGCTCGTGGGATGCTGGGGGGTGAGTGCTCCTGCAGGGATGAAACCTATATTTAGCTTCTTTTTTGAGAGGTAATGGGAAAATGGCAATACCTC
This sequence comes from Tapera naevia, assembly GCA_033556795.1. Lineage (NCBI taxonomy): Eukaryota > Metazoa > Chordata > Aves > Cuculiformes > Neomorphidae > Tapera > Tapera naevia. Next base: position 737,772 of record JAUMJJ010000092.1, on the reverse strand, counting down.
AGGATGGAGGGAGATGCAGGGCTTCTCTGCCAAGGGCAGACCTTGCACACCAATCAGGAGCTAATCTCTCAACAGACTGAAATCTGCAGCCTCCATTTCCACTGTGGTTTTAGGCTATACTTCATGAGTTTCACTATTATTTGTGAAGGAGCATGTCAGTTGCAATAGCCACAGCAGACTTTGTGTGCAGCTGTTTATTGCTTTTTGTTGATGCAATTGGTATTTCAAGTCCCATCTGTATCTTTGCATCCCTTGGGAGAACAAGACACATTCAGCTGTCAAAATATCGCATTCTGATGGGGAGGGAAGAAAAGGCAACAGAAGTCTTGGATTTGTCAAAACTGTTGTTTGTCACCTATCCTCTCCATTTTAGCTCACAGTTCGAATAGCCTCCCTGGGCTCCCTGTGGTGCTGAAAAAAATACAAGACCTTAGATGCTCTGTTATTTTAAGATTAAAACAACATTGAGCTGGCCCACATTATGCAACTAAGAACTGTACTTCATAATACAGTGAGTTTGTATACCATTAACCTTTTTCTAGCTAACTGCGTTCTTCTTTTTGCCAAATGTCCATAGCTCGAGGGTTATGATTTTTGATATCCCATTTGAACATATTTGGGAAATATTCAGAATTGTGGTCAGATTGCTATGGAAGTGAAAAAAAGATGGGTTACTCCATGGCAGCATCTGTCTCATAAAGCAAAATGTATCAGTTGATTACCTGCTATATTTTATCAACTTTTTAGTTGATATTAGTAGATATGTAATGTAATTTCTGTTCTTATCATTGTGCCAGCTGAACGTCTTTTATATCTGCAGCTGCAGCTGGCCTCTGGAATCAGGCTGGGTCCTGTGCTTAACTAGCTCCCTGTAATATGACCATGAAGGGCCAGGGTTGTAGTCTTACGGCCATGCATTTTCCAGGGATGCCTGTTAGAAGATTATTTGCTTTTTACAAGACAGCTGATGAAACAAAACAGAACTGCAGTGCAAGCTATTGCCAAAAGATATGTGAATATGTGCTTTACACCACAAGAAAGCCAAGCCTTGGCAAGTTGTAACAGCAGAGGCTCGCTGCATTTCACCCCAATGAGGACAACAGAGGGAACACCAACAAGAGTAGAAGAAAATGCTTGGTATAGATATGGGCTTCTGCTGTGGGATCAGTGGGAACAGTGATGTCAAGTAAAGGTGTTTAACTGGAGCAAATTCTTTGGTTCTTATACACAGAGATGGTCTCTGTGTGTTTGCTTGTGAATCCTCCCTGACTCCTGGGTAAATGTGCATGTGATGTGATTATTCCGGAGGGCCAGAGCAAGCAAGCTGCAGTAGCTCCATACAGCCCTATGCAATAATAATACTTCCTAAGTCAGCACATCTGGAACCTCCTGTCCACCAAGCTACAATGCCATAGCCTAAAGCACCAAAGTCATTGAGCTGGGTGATGCTGATTATCCACCAGTCATCTTCATGAGCAGCCCAAGGCCCAAGTCACTCTCCTCAATACTCTCCAGTAGTTTTTCCCCAGTTTTCAACCATGTCCAAATCAGAGACTAACAGAGCAGAAAACCGTTTCCATATATTTAATCAAAATAATGGGTTTCTCTTGTGCAACTTTTTCCCTTTGACAAATGAAAACTTAATCATCCCTTGGCAAGTAGCTCCACAGTTCAAATAGCCACTGTCTGGGTAAATATTTATTTATTTATTATTTGTTTCATCTGATGCTCCCTGCTTCTTGTAATGTGCTAGTGATGTAATATTGTATTGTACACTATAGTCATGCATTTTGAGGGTTTTCAGCTTGGCAGACTCCAGTATGTTTTATGGATATTTATTTGGGAAAAGTTATTCCAGCAGTAAAGTTCCTGCTATAAAGTGCCTGTTTCTAATCCCTCATATTGCTTAAATCTGAATTCTGGGACAAACATTTCTTAAAATACATTTTCCATTAAGTAAAAAGTTTTTCATTTGTAGTCAATTAGGAAAGAAATTACTGAAGACCTTGCTTCGGTTCAGGAGGTTGCCTGTTGAAGAAGCAGGGAGGAGTTGTGGCTGGATTTAGCATAGGCAGGTCTGCACCTGTAAAGGAAGGGGAGTGTTTCTGCTGATGCAGAGATGGTTGACCACTGCTGTGGTTCCCCAAAACCATATCTGCCCACTATGGCATTGCTAAGGATTTGTGGCAGATTTCCAGGCTTGCTTTTGGCATCTTGTACCACTGAGATGATTCTGTTCTGTCCTACAGCTGATACACCAGCCCCAATGGTGCCTTCTGTCCAAGAGTTGTAATCTGTCCTTGATCTTTGAAGTCCCTCACCTGCTTTGGGTTGACTTGTGAAAGGCTATTGCATTCCAACAGCCCCACTCCAGGGCTTGATCCTGGGGTAGTGCTGCCCCAGCTCCCTTCATGGGTATAGCCCTGAAGGTAAGCAACTTCTGGCCAGTCTCTTTTCAGAGACCTCAAGAAACTGTTTCACCACTTGGCTTATGCAACTAACTCATACTTGCCTCCCCTTTATCCAAAACATGGCCCACAGGTAACCTGCAGGTTGCCTGGTTCTTGTTCTTACCAGTGGACCTGGTGTTCCTGTTGCAAATAGAAGGTTTTCAGTCATCCTTCCTTAGGCTGATCTATTGTCATTCTGGGGCAAACATGGAATGTGGGGGCTTATGGCCTTCGTCAGCTTCCCAGAGAGATGGGAACCCAGCAAATCAGCTGGTAGCTGGGCTGGACATATGATGACCTCCCCTGGGATGGATGCACATGGGTGCTTGGAGAGAGGAGGTGAGCCTGTGAGTGCTGTGGCCTCTCTGGAGCTGTAGGCTCTACCACAGGCATTTCCTTAGGTGACTTATTCGCACAAAATGGAGATCATGGGATTTACTGATAAACTGTAGAAAAAGGAGAGCTGGTGAAATGAAGGCTTATTATCTCTGTGTGATGTGGCATGCAAACTAGGATATAAATTACAGTTTTCACCAAGTACTAATGGAGAGGCTGCTCCTGAAAAGCAAAGGTAAAGCCTGTGAAGCATGCTAAGCAGCTGCATGCTTTTTAAACAAACTGCTGGTAAATGACTTCAGATAACTACTTAGCTTCAGTATCTGTAAACCATAGGCATCATTTGGGTGGGAGAGGTGGGAGTCTGAGAAAAAGGCTTATTTCTGTTCTTTATGGGATGTCCTCAGGATTGCCTTGAGAAGAGGCATGGGCTGGATGCTAATGAGTTCAGCAGCTGCTGCAACTGATTGTTATTTTACCACTGGCAGCACAGATGCTGTGTTGCCAGGCTGAGTGTTTTTAAGACTCTGATGCCAAAGCTCTGTCTTTGTGGGCTTTTTTTCTTTGTGCCTTCTAAGATTTAAACCAGTTCTGCTCTTATAGAGCTTCTCAGTTTCTTATTTGACACTGTAGGCATAAAGTGTGTATTTTGTAAGAAGATGACCACATCTTTTACGTTTTGGTAGTGCCTAATATTGACCTTACCAGTAGGTTGTTGTCCTGATCCCTGTTATCACAACTGACATAGACTGGGGCTAAAGTGGCTACAGGGACCTGCAGAGCAAGTCTCAACATGTGCCCAGGTGGCAGTAGACTCTATCTCATATGGTGTCCTCTCTTGCAATTACAAAGGATAAATACCCCTCTGCAGACCATGTTTTCTGAAAAGTTCAGCACACATGGTTAAATCGTGTCTTCCCCTAAATAAGAGTTAGCTTTCGTTATTTCTAGAGGTTCAAGCCTATTGCTAGAGTATTAATGCTACTAGTTTATCTTTCTTGAGGCAGTGTAATATTTTCTTGGCTATGAAACTCATCCTCCTGTGCAGCAAACAGATGTTTTCACTGGATTCCTTGCATCTCTGAGGTCTTTTTCCTGGATGTTTTACATTCAGTTAGAATTTATGAATGTGTAGAAGCTCCTTCTGGGATGTACTGCATTTCTTCCCAGCGAGTTTCCCAGGGTGCTGTGATATCTGTGAGCTTTCTGGTTTCTCAGACTTGTGTGAACATCACTCTCCAGAATGTTTTGTCAGCTAAGGGTATTGCCTCTTCATGCAGCTGATAATTAACAGGCATTAATCATTACTAACAGCCAAGGCAGGTCTTTATCCTACTGTTTCACTTCCTTCATGTTGGAAACTGCTAGCTTTTTAATTTTCAATGTTTTTCTCTGTTTTTGAACTTCTCCCCCTATAACGTACCATCCAGAAATAACAGTTAATCATTAATTTTTACATCGTAGTGCATTTGAAAGAAGGGGGTGGTTTGCTGGTCCTTAGTCTTTCAGCTTTGCTATACCAAGGCCAATGTTTTTTTTTCAAGCATAAATATATTGCTGTCCTGAATTGGGCTTTCAACCATTTACTTAGAGGGCAGATTTTTGAAGACAAGTATCTGTCATCTGTACTGCAATGAGCCTGACATGACTGCGCTGCCTAATGAGTAAAAGCAAGCACAGCTAATCCATGCTGTTCCTCATATGCTTTTCTAGTTCAACATACGCAAACAATTTGGGCTGAAACTCCAGCTTGGCAATATTTGGATAATAGCTCTGTGCATGGGATGAAGCAGTCTTCCACTACGGGATTACCTCATGGGAGAGTCCTTCAGTTTGTTCCAGTTTGGCCTCAGAATGTTTTGATTGGTTGGTGAATTTCTAAAAATGAAGGGCAATGGTTTAGATGAATGATTAATGAACACTGGTCCAGTTATAGCTGTTCTGTGCAGCTTGGGCCTTATCCTGGCTGTGGAATAAAAAAAGGCCCAACCATTCCTATGTCGTTTTACAGCACATGCCTAGAACTAATTCTTAAACTTACTTATTTAAAAATAAATATTAATCTCGTGTGTTTACAATCAAATTTATCTTTTTAAAGCATGAGGGGTTTTGCATATCTCCTACGGGGTCTTTTCCCCTCCTCTCTCTTTCTAAGGAGGAGAGCTTGATGTGTGTTATGGAGATCATTTATCCACTCTGACACATTAAGAAAACTTGGCAAAGGGAAGCACGAGTTGCCTGCACTGACTGCACACAAAGGACATCCCTTGGGCTGTCCCCTGGTCTCCCTCTTTTATTTATCTCACCTGGCTATGCTGTGCTGCCCCCCAACTGTCATATCATGGGCTTTAAAGAAGTTAGCTTGGGAGATTTTTTAGATTCAGACTTTTCATTTCAGTTTTCAGAACATCTCAGCGCTCCTAAATCCTAGTTTACAGTCAGAAAGAGATGTGCGTGCTCAGTGCTGAGAAGATGGGATGCATCTGTGTCCTGTTCAGCAAATTGCTGCATACGTCTTTAGAAAGGAGACTGGTTCAGGAATGGAACCTTCAATCACATTTGACAGTCTTGGATCTTTCTTGGCTTAGCTACAGCTGCTGGGTGTCATTAGCATGTTGCTTTGGGCTAAGCCCAAAGGGATTTTGGTATTGCAGTGACTGACTTCTAGGCACTTGGCCACCTAATGAAATCCAGATCCCGAAGTCAGACCTCCAGACACATCCAGGGGAAACAAAAGGGCCTGCAAGAGGGAGCACTGTGAAAGCCTATAGTATGGAGGACGGGGTTTTATGTTAAGATGGCTGCTTGGAGCCCTCCCTTGGAGCTGGTTGCTTCAGGCAGTTACCTTCTTTTTAATCGGGAAAACAGAGAAACCCTTGTGATGAGGCGTGTGTGACAGTGGGAGATTTGCCTTAGGAGCTGGCTACCTGAGGGCTAGATGATGGCAAGAGAACTTGTACCCTTCTGCTGCATGTCACTGCATGGCACAGCAGAAGGGTTAGGGACCCAAGGGCAAGCAGCAGGCTTGCCAATGTCAGAATTGATGCTGGACTTGCAAGCTTAGTCCTTAAATTTATCTGAACTTCATGGGGAGGATTGGTTCTTCTCTCCACATTCTTTGCAAAGAACTGGGCTGGATGAAGAGAATTCCATGGAAGCTAGGTATCGGCAAATAAACATTTAGATACATGGCCTGTAAAGCCCTTTTAACGAAACTGTCCGTAATGTGTACTATGCTCCATCATTTCACAAGGGTGAAATACCTCTTCAAATAAAAAGCAGCCATGCTGGCAAACGATCTTCAAAGGTAGCAAAATAATCCCTAAGGGGAGATCTGCTTTTGTGAGGAATTCCCCAGCAGACGGCTGGGAGATCTTAACAAACAAGTCCTTTTAAACTGCCATGTACTTTGAAGCATGAGTGAGCATTCATTCCTTTGGCACAAAAAAGCAACAGTGAAGGGAGGGGGGAAAGGGGTGGAAAGGCTTAGTCAAGGTGAAAATGAAGTTGGGTCTTTACCCAAAGCCATTGTGGGTACAAATTGCTTCAGTGGAGGTAATAAAAGATATGTTATCCCACGTTTAATAAAAAGCAACAGTGAAAATACAAAGAGCTCATTTCAGGCTTCACTTATCTGATGTTTATTGCACACAACCATTTCTACCAGGAGGAGACCTAAGAAATGTATTGCCCTTTGAAGTGTGGGCTTTGTGGCCACTTGCCCATTCACTGTTTTATGGCTAAATCTGCTTGGTAGGGTCCTCTTTCATCTTCCAAGTGGCAGAGGGCTCTGTAGAGGGGAGAGGGCAGACAGGCTGCTGGATGAGCCCACAAATGTGCGCTGATGATGGGACAAACGGGACCGCTTCACCTTGAGGTATAAGTAGAAAGGAGGATGTGAGGCAAAGTGGAGGCTGGGCTCAGTGAGATGCAGAGCACACACGGCTTTCAGCAGAAGTGAGGTGCTTGGCAGGACTGCGAGGACCACAGGCTTTGCAGTGAAAAGCACTCAGCAGAGCTATTGTGGAGTGAGTTTCTGTTCCCTTTGAGGAGGAAAATACAACCTGGTCATATTTTTGCTTATCCTGCTAGTATTTTCAGCTCTCACTTGAAACTGTTGTGTTTATCTCCAGTGGTTAAGTCACAGTGTTCGGAAAAACAAATTTCTTGACAGTACATTCCTGCTAACTAAGATATTGAAATCTGTGGCAGAATCCCCATTAACGTCAACATGCTTTGGACTGGGGCCATAGTCCACTTCCAGGCAGTAATAAGTACTGCACATTTTTTCTATCAAGAGCAATTATTTTACAGATGAACTGTAATAAACTGGCTGAGAAGTTTACCTTTGTAATGCCATATAGGAAAAAACATCAGTGGACTTGAATCACAGTCAATGTTTGCATTTTACTGTACAACACAGTAACATACTTTGAAAGCTTATCTTACAAAGTATTCTTCCTTATGCTGAAGCATTTTGCACCAGCCTCACGCTTGTAAGCAAGTCCAAAAAAATCAAGCAAAAGGAATGGATTATGATAGGCTTTTTCAAGGAATTGCATTGTGACTGTTCTTAAAATAACATCTCTCCTCAGAAAGTAGGTTGTTGTGCTGTGATATCATTGTAGATTCATGGCTTTGAGAAACAAACTTATTTGTATTAATGAAAAATATTTCAGTTGAAAATGCTGTCAAAACAATCTCCAGGAAAGTCATTGTTGTGGACTGGAAAGAATGCTACATCACGTGTGTTTAATTATTGGGGGGGGGGGGGAAAGAATCTTGCCTTGCATCACAAAAATCAATCTGCAATAACAGGAAATCCTGAGCCATTTATGTAGACGTTCCTCTTTCATTGTAATTGGCAATTGGTTCCAGCTTCTAAAACCTGTCTAATACTTGACAGCTACAATAATACTGCCTCAGCCAGACTCTACACAGCAATGCTCTGATAGTGAATCTGATTTAATGATTTAAATAAAAAAAACCCGAACCAACAATGGAAATGACCTGTTGGTATGCAGTGATGCTCTGTAATTTTTTGGTTATGAACACAGAGGTCAGTAAAAGTAAGAAAATAAGTGAATCCATGAGCAAAGGGCTGATTACTCTCCTTCGTTCCTCAACTTGTGCATGACTGTACTTGCACAAGCTGAGGAAATAAAAAGCAAGGCCTGGATTGCTGTTACTTGTGCTGCCCCACAGCCCTGCTTTCCCAGCCCTGGTAGAGGACTCTATTGCAATAATTACTGCACAAACACAGAGCAGGAGTAGTGGCCCCTGTGCCAAAACATTTGTGTTTTGGGTTCCAGGTGGAAAGACAGCAAGATGCAGACACAGGACATCAGGGTAGTGAAGGAAGCCATGTGATGTTGTCGGTGATGCATCAAGAGCAAACCATTTTGAAGCCTTTGTGGGTTTTCATCCTCCTCTAATCTTGTCACACACACACTCACACATAAGAGTGCTTGCTTGAAAAAAAATAAATTATTGGGATCTTGGCACAGGGTAAAGCTTGCACACGGAATAAAACCTCTCAAACAGGACAGTTGGTCGCTGCCCAGATGGTAACAGGAGGCACCATTGCAGGGGTCCTTGCAGTGGCCTTTCAGTGGGATGAGGTGAGACTCCCCAGATATTGCTGTGCTGCCCAGTTTGTGTAGACCTGCTGACCATGCTCAAGTACATGCATGATCCATTGCTATTGGTTATCTTAAGACTACATACAAAACTTCTCCTTCCCGTCTTCAGCTTTGGCTGCACTGGGGACTCTCTGTGGTAACCAGATTCTCCACTGTGATGTTAATCAGGATGTTGAAGCACATAAATAAGGTCTATCATCTGGCCTGTGCACAGTGAGGACAGACTGAAGGAATGTCTGGACTGTGCAAAATCCTAACCTAGGGCCCCTCTGCAGTAGAATCGAACAGTGCTATGAAGCCAGCTAGGAGTGGATCAGTTCCCAGGTCTCACCTGGGGCTCTTGTCCCACCATGCAGAGATGTGCTAGGAAGATCCTGGGCCATTCAGGAAATTAATGACTAAGCATAGTTGGTGTGCACACAACCACACCCCTCATACTTGTCTCCACCAGAGCTGCAACTGTAAGACAAGCTTGAATTTTATGCTTATATCACAATTATAACTCAAATTCTGTAGATCTTACCCTGTGGTTTGCAGCCTCTAGATTGAAAAGTAAGCACTGGCTGCTGTCTTCCAGATCTCAGGCATATATCTGCTTTGTCACTGCTTGCTTGCTCAATGATGATTAGAAGAGAAAGTAAGGTAAGGAGCAGGCTCCTTGTGTCACAGCTATTGGTACCTAGGGTGGCTCCAAAAGGGGAAGATGTTAGACTAATTTTCATATTTATTATGAAAGACTTGCAAGCTATGCAAGCCATGTCCGCACAGTTGTGTGCTTTTCTGTCATCCATAAAGTTCATGCTCTGCATCAGCTGCCATGTAGCTGATCTTGCAGGATCATTTTCCAGGCTATGACATGACTCATACAATTTCTTTTTCCTTTGCCTGACCCAATTTCTCAAGCTCAGTGTTTGCTGTTCATTTCCTCTGATAATCTTTGCACTAGGTAGTTTAGAGAAGATTATGACTGTCAGTTGTCTTCCTACATGTGGAGGAATTCTTCTTCTTCAGGAATTTTGTGAGGAGCAGTCTTCCGCTTGCGGGGAACACTTCACTTCCTACACTTTGCCAAGGAGTTCATAGACGGGTGTCCAGAGGCGTGTTTTGCAGCTCCAGTATCAGAAACCACCATGAGTGCCAGCAGGCAAGACTAAGCTAACCCTCAGGCTGTTTTCCTGCTGTGGCTGGGCTACTTACAGGAACAACAAGTACTGATCAGAAGTATGGAGCAGTTTCCATGTGGAGAGGGATTGAACTGCGAAGGATTTATTTTGGAAAAGAAACAATAGAGGTCTCTGAGAGTAACAGAGGTCTCTGAGGTCAGGAGTGAATTGTGTACTGCTTTACATAATGCAAAATCTGAAATTATCAGGTGGTATGTTCATGGATGGTGAAGTATACACGGCTTCTGAAGAAAATTTAAGTCAGAGAAAAAAGGGTCCATCCTAAGCTCCTGGCTGTCTTGAACATGGAGACACCAGCTCTGCCTTGCTGCTCTATTGCTTTTATGAATTATAACTGAAGAAAAGAGAGACCTTTTTGGACTCAAGTGCTCCTTTTGCAAATAGTGGGTAAAACTTCTGCCGGGCAGACTGAAAGCTGTGTTTTGTTAATACTAGAAGAAAACAATATAGCAACTCTGGCTGTAGGACATCAAGCCTTGTCCCTCCTAGGGGCAGGCTGGGGACTTGCTGCAGAATTTGGGGTACCTGGAACTCCTGTTTTTTTTCAGAGGGGAGAGGAAGACACCCCACCCTCCTCCCTCCCAACATGAGCTGGATATTTTAGTTTTATCTTATTCAGAGAGGGCACTGTCCAACATCTGATGAAACCACTGGCTGGAGTGGCTTGGAGAATTAACTGTTTCTAACTGCTGCTATAACAAGATCATGGCAGGGCTTGAATGCCTTTACTAAGTTACAGAGCCCCCTCTAATATTTGGATTTTGTGCTTGTTTACTCAGGGATTAATTAGTTTATTTGCACCATGAATCACTGCCTGCTGTTTGGAGAGCAAGTGCACGCTGCCCTGTGATGCATGTGGAGCTGGATGTTGTTAGATGCACAGCAATGATGGGGCAACTCCCTGCTGAACTGCTCCAGCAGCTGGTGGTGCTGAGCTGTTTAATGCTTTTTAAATGCAAATATGTTCGGAGAGTGCAACAATTGAATGCATGGTATCTTCAAATTGAACGCACGGTATCTGTCCATATTACATATTATGTCCGAAAGTCTTGGGTTGAATTAACTGTTTTCATATGAATTTATCAAAATTAAATTGTCCTTTCATATGCAAGTTTGAAAAGCTGGAAATATGCTTTTAGTACTGACAGTTTATCTAGTGGATTTCTATAATGAGTAGCATTTTTTGATGATTCACTGTAGCTGTTCTGCTGCATTTGAAAACCAAAGCAGAATTAGAAGCATGGTGAAAAATGGGTGCTTGTGGTGTGTAAATGAAGCATCATGAGGTCAAAAATAACCCAGGGAAACAGGACACTTGCATTTACAGTATATGCAAAAATAAATCACAGCGAACAGATCTGCTAAATGGTGCAGGCAAATGCATGGGTAGTGTTTCTGCTGAAATCAGTAAGCGAGCTCACAGCTAAATTAAAAGCACTGCATGTAGCATGAAAACAGTTTAATGTATTGTTTCTAGATAGAAGAAAATATTTGCTTTATTCAGGTTCTTCTTGCAAGTAGAATGAAAAATACTAATTTTTAAGTATTAGAAAAATATATTCCATTATAAATTCATCTCTTGATCATTACCACTGACATTATTTGAGATACTCCAGAGTTTGTCTGCAGTTGGTAGCAATTACACATTCTCGGTGCTTTGGAGAGTAACGCTTGTCATTCATCCTGTTGGGAGTAAACCCAAGGGATTTCAGATTGGTCCTGCACCAAAAGCAAGGAGCAGAGACCAATTATACCAAAGAGTTCACAAACAAATATGTTAGAAAACAGGAAATAACAATATTTGGTGCATATTTTCCTTAAATAAAGGTATGAAATAAGTATTTCAAAATATTTTGTGACCTGGAACTTATTTTTGTGTAAGAAAATTTGAAATGCTTTTCAAATTACCTGTATTTTTTTCCTTTGAAAATGTCATCAACATGGACACAATCATAGAAGACACTTGGATTATGATTAAACAGGATTTTCCAGTGCTGAATGAGTCTGCCAGGAGTTCTTGACCTGGCCTATTCAAGTGAGAGACAAGCCCCTTAGCAGGGAGCTCCTGGGAGCTGGGATTTTGTTTTCAGGTTCTGTAGTTGAAATGCGATGATGTGAAGGAAAAATTCATCTGATATGTTGTTCATAGTTAATCATTTAAGCATTCAATGGACGCACACATACATAGATTTATTTATAGGACAGTAGGATCAGATTACTTTGAAAATTAATACAGCTGAGTTATTTTGTTTCACAATATAGCACAGTATGAAGTCTCACTTCTTTGTGGAGCACAATTACAGCAAAAACTTAAGGAAGGCTATCCTCACAGTTATTGCCTTTGAGCCCTCCCATCATATGTCTGAGTATGCATCAGTCATATTGTGAGGATCAAGTAAGAGGGGAATGTGATAGTGATGAGAGGCAAGATGGTGAGGAGACTAGTTTGGAATAAAGCAAGTTGCACAGCATCATTGTAAAGCAGTTAGGGCAGGAGGCTATGAACGCATCCTACCCCATGCAGCATATTCCACAATCTCATCATTAGTGAAGTGCTATTAATAATTTTCCTGGGAGTCTGGAATACACCATTGTTCCATATAATGAAAGGAAAAGTAAATAAAATAACTCCTATTGTAGCTATTTTAAAATACTCAATCTGCGGGATGCAGCTTTTCAAAAATACTCTGCTTTGGGTTTTTCCCTCCATGCGAACTACCTCTGGCGCTTTTCTAGTCAGTGCTTTTCAATGAAAAATCTAGTATTGATAATGTAGAGGTCATTAGAGGTAACCACTTCCTTGCTGTAATTCCCCTGGTAGTAATTTAGTCAAAGACAGCAGTGGAATCTCGCTTTTTTTGTTTTAAATGTTGCATAGAAAATGAGGAATAATGAGTCCTTGAAAATCCTGATGAGCTGTGAACTTCCAGAGTGAGTATAGGGCTTTTTTTTCCCCACTCCTTAGAGGTAATACATGTTTGGAAGGAGTTGTGGTTCTGATACCCGTGTCAAGAGTTCTTCAGATGAGATAGGGAGAGATATTAAAAATACACCCTGCCGTCTCTGAAAACAAAGATCATACGTGGCATTGTTGGCCTATATCGCACTTCTTAGTCTTTGAGGTGTACATGAAGCTGTGGATGGCTGGCAGCTAAAGCAGGACGAGAAAGTAGCATTCTTGGCAACCTCCAGCATGATTGAAACAGTCTGTGTGTTCACCAGAAGTTGAATCCTTTTCTATTTACTATTCCTCCGTTATTTATAAAACATCGCAGCAACATAAATATCCTACATGAAAAGCTTATTGCATCCTGTTTAAAATAGTTGTTTTGTCGTGTACTAGGCATATTTCCTGAATACTTAAAACCAAATTTGCTGGCCAGTTTTCCCTAGTACCTATAGGAACATTTAGACTGACAAACACAGATTGATGTGCATGCACGTCCTGTTATTGCCTGTAATGCTTGAGCCTGGATGGTGAAGCACCTTTGCTGGAGATTTCTGCAGGGATGCTCTTATGTGTGACTTCTGATTTATTTTGCTGGATTTTACAAAATCGAAGTAGCTCCATTGTGAACACTGCAAGAAAGCTGCCACGGAGCACGCGATATTAAATGGATTACCAAAGAGCCTTCCTGCTGGCTGTGGTGCTCGCTTGCTTACCTCCTGGAAACAAGCACGAGAACATTTTTTTGTGAGGGGAAAAGAACAGTGTGTTTTCAGAGAAGTATCATAATTTGTCCCCTAAGGGTTCACTGAAGAATATTCTTTAGAATAATGACTTTTCATTGGGATAAGAAAGCCTGTAGGATGTTAGATGTTGTGAGGGTTCTGGAAAAATCCCAGCTAGTGAACAAACTTTCTTTTCTCTTTGTGGTAAAACTTATTATTCACAGCAAAGAATTGAGTCTGACAAGAAGCTCAAATCTGGCTTCCATTTTAATAGTCCTCTTTCTCCTCCTCCTCCTCCCCTATCATCTCCTCCAGCAAACTTTTGTGTTTCTTGCAAAGGTTTTCATTTTACCACAAGCACAATTCCAAGATGCAATAACATTGTTCCCTTTATTGGGTTGTTTTTGGTTGTTGCTTAGTTAGAAATGCAGGCTGGTGCTCCTGGTCTCATTCTGTGACTCACTGCAGAAGAATGCCACAAGTGTAGCTTTACCCCATACAGGCAGTGGCTTTCCAGCCTTGCCAGGGCATTGCAAGGTGTATTTTTGTCCCTTGCGTTGCTCCTGCTGCCTGCACTCTGCAGCTTCTCTGGGACGTGGGGTTCACCTGGTACATCTATGTTTTGGCTTTGGGCAACTGGAGAAGAATACCTCCAGTACTAGAGGGTCACCCAGCCCTTTGAATCAGAAAGTAAAGTAGCAGTGAAGATGAGATGAGATGGATTGCATCTGGTATTTCGATGGTAGTGATCTAAACCAAGCCAAAGTGGGCTGCATGGGGAATGCCAAGCATTCAAAGGGCCCTCAGTTGTCACTGCCTTCCAGCCAGCCCAGGGCTCCCCTTTGCTCCTCCTCAGTGCAGCGGCTGCCGGCTGCCTCCTTCCTTACACAAACACAAAATCCTGCTGGCCTGTCATCTTCAATTACAGCTATGCAGCTGATGGTTTGCATTCATTAATCATCACTTAGGAGGAATGCCGGGGAGGGAGTTGAGCAGTTCTCTCTCTCGTGTCTTTGCTGATACAAGGTCTTCTCACGTTCTTCTATTAAAAACATGACTCCCTCTTTATCACTGTCTGCAGACAGGGCACAGCTGTGGTCACAGCAGCACCATCCATCCAGAGGTGCAAACAGCCTCAGCCTTTCGCTACCCCCATTTCTTATTTGTGGGCGCAGAGGACAACCCCCAAAATGGTGCCACAGATGGAACCATGCGTCCTACAGCAGCACAGACGTGGGTATCCCAGCCAGTGTGAGAGGCAGGAGGAAAGCCAAGGTAAAATCTTTGAAGAGAAAAATAAAGGGTATTAACACTCAGTGTGTCTCTGTAGTGTTGGAACAGAGTTTTTGCAATGAAAACACAGGTTTCTGTGACTTAATAAAAACAAGCAGAGGATGAGCTCTGTGCGCATCCGCAGAGGTGGCTGAGCACCAATATGTCCCCTGCACCCCACTGGAGCTTGAGACACTCAGCTCCCTGCAGGATCAGGCTCTGCAGTTAGTAAACACAGACAATAAGACTTGAGTTTTTTTCCTCCCTCTAGTGTTTTCACTGCCAAAACCAAACTTTATGCGTAACAGATGGAGACAGTCTGCAAACTCAGAATGCTGCTCATCTCCCAAACTTGACCTTTGCATGTAGAAAATGGCAGGGAATTCGTACTAACTATTTTAGCAATCTCTGGCAGTTTGGTTGATTTTTAAATGCCTGAAAAACATGTTTTGCATTTAAAACCCAAGTTCATTAGAATCACTGGATTTACTTAGCATTGCTGTAATGTGTTTAAAAAGAAACGTAATGGTATATCTGTCTTTCTGTCTGTGCCAAAGATTCAAGAAGTATTAAATTAAAGAACATTCTAGCACAGAATCAACTGCTAGGCTTCAAAGCAGGACCTTATTTAAGTTCACTTTGGGGTAGTGGCTTTTTTATTGAGCTTTTAAAGTCAAAAGAAAATAATAGTCAGCTGTTGCCTTGGAAAACACTACACCAATGTGAGAAGTTACTGTCCCATGGCTTATGGTTCCCCTGTGTCCAACAGTGTGAAAAGAAAGGAAATGGGGAGCGAAGTCTGGCAGTCCTCCACTTGCAAATGTGTGAGGAAGAGAGGGAGGAAAAAGCACCCTGCTATCCTCTGCAGTGCACCAGGAGGTACTCAGTGCTGCTGTCCCCACGCATGATGGAAGCACAGGAAAGGCCTTCGTGGATTAGGCAGTGCCAGGATATCTCTGCACCCAGTCAGCATCCTGAGGAACAGTTTCTGCCCTGGGGAGAAGGTGGGGTGGAAGATGAAATCCTCTTTTATCTGCTCCCCCAGCATTCTCCTTCCTCCTTGGACCCCTCCTTCCCCTTCCCTCCTTTTGAAGATGCAATTGAGAGGTTTTTATCTGTATGACCCTTTGCTTCTGGGAATGCTGGAGGAGGACAAGAAAAAATGAAGGGCAGCAGAAAGGGATAGTTTGGGAGTGCTGGAGCTCACCTTGTAGCTCCTTCTGGTGCAGCAAAAGTGTTTGAGCCCTCTTCTCCGGTGATGCCTCGCTGGAGACTTTGGTTTGCAGTTGCTGTAGTAGTAAGCACTCACAGCTGCACCCAGAGTCAACGGGAACCATGCTTTGAACAAACACAGAATGGTGCAAAGCCTTGGAAAACTCAGCCTCTTGTGATCACAAATTGCTCCACAGTAAGTGGAGATTCTTTTATCCTCATATCTCTGTTTCAGCTCCCTACCTAGCAAGGAAAGGAAGAAACTGTATGCTAGCTTCACAGAAACTGATTATTTTTGTGTGTATCTAGGTGACTGTGTTCCTAGCTCACTACATAAAATCAGCTATATAAAAAGAAATATCTAGTTGTTAGAAAACAGCTCTCGGACAACTCATTCATGTTTCTTTATCCACTGGTAAAATCCTGACTCTGACTGAGTAGTTATGTTTTGTCTTTTTCACTCAATGTGCTCTTTTTAATCCTGTAATTTTTCCTCTTGGCTTCAGTTGCTGATCTTTAATCTGAATCCTATAAAATGATTTTTGAAAATGTAGGCATGTTGCTGGATATGTATGCATGCTAGTAAATTTTCTTTATCTCTCATAGCAGTAATACTTTCAAAAACTCTGTAGCACAGATAAGGACGTGCTGCACATGAATCTGTCCTTAGCTGACACTTGGGTTGGGAGTATTTTCTTAGCCCATTGGTAAGATCAGTTCCAGTGATTCCTTTGCATCTCTTTGTGCTTGCATTGGTTAAGAATTTATTGCAAGAGGTGAAATGCCTTTTCCAAAAATGCAAAACCTCAGATCTCTAGTCAAATGCTATAGAGATGTCTATAAATACCATGCAGATCATGTAACTGAAAAGTGAATGAATCATTCGAGCTCAGCGAACACATTATCTGATCACTTCTGGGGTCTTTCTCATCTGTTCATTGTCCTGGACATGGTTATTTTTTGTGGGCTCTACACATCTCCTTTCTGAAGCTGTTTTTGTCCAACAGTGAAGCAGCTGCCTTCCTGAGCATCTGGCAGTGAGTCTCAGCACTCCTACCTTCCTCTTTCCTCCTGCAGATCAATCCTGTCTTGTTTGTCCTGCCTCTGTCTGAGCTTTACTTTCATACTGCAGGGAAAATAACACAACTTTGCAAAATATTTTCAGTTTTGAGAAAAAAACAACAATGCTGCACTCTCTGTCTTGTGCTGCACATTCAGTGTACGTTGCGTTGCAGATGTTACTGTGTCTCCTGAAATTTGCTAGGTTAATAATAAATACCACCTGAAATTAGAAATATGCTAGTCATGGCATCGCTGCTACCTGTGGGGTTAACATATTTTTATCTGTTTTTTCATCTGCACGAAGGACAGCCCCAGAGCAGCCTTGTTTTCTTTGGCTGACGTGCTATCACAGGGCTGTACATCTCAGCAGTGTTCTCCCACAGTACAGCCCTGTTCATCTTTTGGTTCTAATACTTTTGTTAAATGATTTTCCATTGCCAATATTTATGTGGGGCAGAGTGTGCTCAGGAGAGGCCTGCCAAGATTTATATCCTGTCATGT
Organism: Tapera naevia; assembly: GCA_033556795.1. Classification (NCBI taxonomy): domain Eukaryota; kingdom Metazoa; phylum Chordata; class Aves; order Cuculiformes; family Neomorphidae; genus Tapera; species Tapera naevia. Next base: position 720,441 of record JAUMJJ010000092.1, on the reverse strand, counting down.
AAAGCATGTTTTTGGAAATAATGGCTTAATTGACTAAGAAAACAACTCCCTTTTGCAGCAAGCCAGCCTGTCATGATGGTTAGCACAGTGACCGAAGGCCACAGTGAAATTTCAGCTCTTGAAAAATGACTGCTGTATTTATGATGTAGAGAAAGCTTGCCACATGCCTCTGTTAAATTAGCAGAAATATATTGGGGCATAACCAGAACTCAGCTAGAAAAGGGTTGATAGTAGAGTCATCGGTTCCTGTAATGTTAGAATGATTTGCTTTTCGGAGATGCTTTGAGGATTGTTCCTTGATTTTGGTTTCTGAGCATGATACTACTAAAAATATCAGCAGTTTTCTTGGAATTTGTTGTGTTCTCAAGTGAAAGCAGAAAGTTGTGAATTATTTGGGGAAAACAGCAGTGGTTTGGGAATCTGAGCAGGATGGGATTTGGGGTTGGGAAAGCACGAATTGCAGTGGTTTTCCAGGCACTTCAATGTGAGCATTTGCCACACAAAATGCTGGTCAGAGAGAGAGCACTGTGAATAGCACGCACCGCTGCCTGTCTCCATTGCAGTGCTCAGCAGCAAGTTACTGACTTGCTGTGCTATTTTGTTTCCCCAAGTACTAAGACTGGTCACTGTAGGTGTCAAGAGGGGAGGGCTATATTTGAGGGCAAGATTTCATGCGAGTGCCTGCTTTTTTTGTATGCAGTCATCTGGAGTATGGGAGGTCCCTGATGAAGTGATTGCTTTGCAGTGAGGCTTTTCATCATGCCAAGCTTGTGGAGAAGCATGAGAATCATGTTGCAGGGCTGTGCAGTAGGATGCTTAACTGCGTGGGCACAAGAGTCTCTGTCTCCCAAGTATTCTCAAGGAGAACAAGGACTTACCTGTTTTCTTACACATTTCTCTATAGTGTAGACCTAATAGTCTGTGTTAATACACACTTCTACCTCTTTTTGAGAGCTGTTAAGAAGCACTTTCTAACTGGGACCTTGGTTTTGGTCTTGGTCTTGTGATGCTGTTGATACTATGCAGTACTAGCAAAACCAATACCCCATAATTTTTGCCAGTTGCGTTGCCACCACTGGTGTTTTTCAGACTTTCTGCCATCCCTAAATTTCTGCGGGTGCCATTCCAGAGGTGGATGATGTTTTGGAGGAGGTCAGCCCTGGAGTTGGTTCACATTACAGTGGCTAGAATGGAGGTTCAGAAGTCCCGGGGTGAAATCTCCTTGCTGCAACTCCAAGGCATTAAAAGCCCTGGTATAAAGGCTTGCTGCTTGTAGACGTGCCAGTTCATGTATCTGTCTGTCCATATGCATCTACTGGCCCTCTGTGAGCCCCATCTTGCAGTCATTCAGAGCAATCCAAACCTAGCCAACATTTCAGCTGAGATAAGTGAAAGCCAAAGTCCAGTCTTTCCATGAAACGTCTGCTGGCAAAGTGACTGTAACACCATCCTAAATCCACATTTACTTTGCACCTATAAGCTGAATTATGAAATGCAGTGAATCCCATTGTGTACTTCACACATTTCCTGTTGATGATGAAGCAGTAGAAACAAGCCGGTATCCACGAAGCATTCATGTCAAGGTTTTATTCCAGGAAAATGATTTGGGTTGCTCTTCAAGCTAACTGAGCTGCTCCATAACCTTTTGTCTGGCTGTGCCAGGGACATGTAATGCAGTAAGCAGGGAGGCATTTTCCCCTCCCCACACTTCAGAGCACTCTTCAGGTCAGTGTGATCCAGGAATGCAGTTGTAATCCTCATTTGGTTAGAGGAGTCCATTTAGCTTGTTGGGTGACATCGGAATTACTACTCCTTTCACAGGAGACAGATTATAGCCATGTGGTTTTCCTTTCAGATTTGGGTCTTGGTTTCCATTTACAAGCAGTTCTTGTAAACAGAGCCTCTCTGCTTCATTTTTGCTAAAAGACTTCTTGTCATAACACTCGGGGGGCTGCTTTATCTTCGAACTAGCCCAGGTAACTGGGTAGGCTGAGACCAAGCTGCTATTGCTTGACATTCCCATTTGCAGCAAGAGTTTCAAAGTAAATCAAAGCAGTCCGTGCAGCCTTAGGCCACCAGCACTTGGCTAATAGCAGTTTCTAAGTGGCTCAGGTAGCATGTCGGTGGATGACTTGGTGCGAGTTTAGATAAAATGCTGGCAGATGGCAGCACAAAATCAGTGCTGGGGAGAACCTCTACTATGCCTACCTCCTGTCTGCAGCCAGCAGCATCTCTGCACCTGCCTGTGTCAACGGGGACAGACAGGCTTTTGTCTGTGCTGCTCACTCAGAGCCAATCTTTGTAATTTGTCTGAGTCCTGTGTGAACCTCCTTAATCCTTTAGCCTCCACCTCCCCCCAGATATTGCAGTTAGTGTTGCAAGAAAAAGTACTTGTTATCTGGTTTATTTAAGACTGCTGCCTCATTGTTTCCTGGGGTCCTCCCTGGATTTGACAAGGTGAGACACAGCACAGCACTGCTCCTTATCTGGCTGCTCCCCACTCTTCTTGAATTTCAGCCCTCTGCTCTACCTCCCTTTGACCGTACCTTTTTTCTTTCAACTGACAAGATCTTGCCTTATTTACAAGTTTCCCTTCCAGTACTGTTCCATGCTTTTGATCAACCCTATCACTTTCTTCAGACATTCACATCTGAAGATTCCCTCCCGAGTGAGCCTGTATGAGTGGCCTCTCACAAGCTCCTTGGGAGCTGGGGATGCAATTCATGTTAGATCTAGAGTTGTTTTCGGGGACTTAGTCCCAGAGCTGTAGATCCTGGCACCCCCTTTCACCTGCTCATACATAGTGGGTTATAGACCAGTCGACTCCATAACATGTTTGGGGGCTGCAGCAGAATCAGGTGCAGGAGTCTGGGGTTCCTGTGCAGTGCAAGTATTCAGCAGAGGGATGATGGATACCCAGGCCTTGCCCCATTCTTTGGGCATCCTCATACAACAGCCCTCTGTGCTGGCTGAGAGTGGGACTACTGGCTCCAAACACGTTGGGGCAGGGGTACTGGGGCAAAGGAGCGGCTTTGCAGTGCCACCCCAGCCGCTGGGCTGCCTTCTTGCTGTCCTGCTTTTGCAAGGCAGTACTGTCGATTTGTAGGTCCTTTGGGAATGCTGGAGCAGGAAAAAATAGGTTAGTGCCCTCCAGGACCCTTGTATGGTCATGGAAGAAGGAGATACTGAATTTCTGTGCAGATCAAGACATGCCTTTTCACCTCATAGTGCATGTGCTCCCCTGCTTTCAATTCAACAAGAAACCTAAATGTTGCTTTTATATTATTATTATTATTTCCCTCCTTTCTGTGAGAATCCCATACCAGGACTTATTTCCTCAGTTTTCTGTCTACCTGCTGGCCTGCAGGAACAAATCCAGGCAGGCTGAGGCGGGGAAGGCAGACGGGACCATCCAGCATATACTCTGCTTGGTGCAGTTGTAAATCTCTCCCTCTGCGTCCAACACACATTTGCTAGCCCAAGTTCTGCAGACATGGGAGAAATCTGGATGCAATTCCTCATCTATTTAAAAAGCCCAACTATTTGGATCCCCTGCTGAACCAAGGACAAGCTGGTCTCTAGGGCACCATGTATACCGTGCTGCCCAGCACCACAGTGTTCGTTTTGTTTGATTGTTTTGTTTTTAACCACATTGATTATCCCATTGTGTTATGGTTTTGGCCATCTCTGTGTGTTTTCTTGTGTAATGGTGCCATTCTGTCAGCTTCCTTCTCTGAACTAGACGTGCCTACATCAAAATCTGTTTGTTGATTGAGAAGCCACTAGCGTTTCCAGAGATGATCCTTAGTGCATTGCTGGCTGATGCATTTATTCTCCCCTCCTGTGTCTCTAAGTAGCAAAGAATGTATAAGTAAATAATGATTTGGGGGTAGAAACTGGTAATGGAAAAAATAACTTGAACGAGATTTGATAAAAATGCACTGTTTTGATTCACACTCATGGGTTACAAGCATTTCCTGCAGGCCAGTGGGAATTGGAAAGCTGTCTTTGTGGGACTTTGAAATCTTAGACATTTCAAAAGTGAGACAATCTCTGTGCCTGTTACAAAACATCAGTCAGCAATCAAGTTGTATCTTAGCAAACAGCTATTTTAGGTAGTACGACCAGCAGTACAAAATCCAACCTCTAGCTTACAGATAGGCCACAGAGAGACTATAATTTCTTTTAACCTGCCATCGCTTTTAGTGCCTTAAGACATTTTTAACTTGGAGATGTTGAACCCATAGAAGGATTACTGTGATCTTTTAATAAGCCATGTTGATGAGAAGAGATTAACCCCTATTATTAGGAGCTGAGCTAAATCTAGGTTGAAGGCATTAAGCTGCATCAAAAATCTGTGCCACTGGCAAAGTGCATGACTCCCTAACTGGCAAATTGCTTTGTCTTGCTTGGATTTAAAACAGACCTGCTCTGAGAAGCGTTGCTTATCAGACCTGTTTTCCTCTTACTGGTTGAGTGATGGACCACAGCCACCAGTCCAGGACCTCCTGATGTGTTGGGAGGAGAGGAACGAGCTGGGCAATGGTGAGTGCAAGCCCCCAGCCTTGGTAGTTGAGCCTAAGCCAAGCTGTGGTCTTTCCCCAGAGCTCTCAGACTGTGAAGCTGGGGAGGCTCTGAGCATCACTGTGTGCTTCTGGCTGAGCAGGGGTGGTGACACTCTTTGAGCTTGCTGAGCCCAGCAAACTATGCCATCATCACAGGGATGAGATCGAAGCAGGGATGAACTGAGGTTCAAAGGCTGAACTGGAAAACAAATCAAGTAATGCGATTTAGGCTTCTCCCAAAACATTTAGGCTTGGTGGTTTGTAGTCTCCTTTTTGCCTTTGAGAAGCAATTGGTCAGTTTTGTTCTGTAAACACCACTTCTCAGTGAGGAACTGAAGCACTTTGGCCCTCAGGTCCTTCTTTTTTTTTTTTTCTTAAAATCAGCTATTTCCTGAAACTGTACTGTTGTTAGGTATCCCTCTCCCTCCAGTGAACTGTTTGTCACCTCAAAAAAAAAAAAAAAAAGAAATTCCATAGCTTAAAGCCTGGGTGTCCTGAAGGACAGAGAGAGTCACAAGGTTTGCAATGGTTCTTCAACCTGGAAGATGCACTCGCAGATCAGCTGCATCCAGCCTGGTGCTTCCAGGCTGCCTGATCGGTCATGCTTAATTGCTAATTAGCTACCTCCAGCCATTTCTTTGGGAATTATGATAATGAACATAAAGAACTGTTTATTCTAAATGAGAATTCCCAAGGGTAACAGCCTGCTCAGTGGCTGTAGAAATGGAAAACAAGCCTGAGGAAACACCAGGGCGCTGTGGTTTTTGGCAACAGATGATAAACATTTCTTTGTAGATGGAGCAGAGCATGTAATTTACTGCTAGGCTCTAACAAGAGCTGTCTTGACCATTTTGCTATGCTTTGCTATCACTGTCAAAACACAACAGCTAAATCACAGTCAGGAACTGTGCAGTTGATGTTTTTGTAGGTAGCAGTGTTAAACTTACTGGACTTTATCTGTAGAAAATAATTCATCATTTTTATAACATTTTGGATGCTCTCATAACTGTTCCATTGCTTGTGAAAGGCTGAGCAGGTCCTGCCCATCTTTCTGTAGAGGACAATGGTGGCAGAATCAGGTAGCACCTAGACAGTTGTGTGAGTGCATTCAGGGCCAGGATGCTTCTGATGGACTCTCTGCTAGTTTTGCATCACACGTGAAAGATGATGATCTAAAGTCACCAAGCTTGCTCCTCAAGCACAATCATTACTCATTTTTATCAACCTCCAGCACCATTTATTTCAAAGATAATCGCTTGATGAGAACTGATCACAATGGCTAATTCAGTGCAATTTTGGTGATATCGAGTGGGTAATAAAAGTCCAGTTGTCCCTCTTTTATCCTCAAAGTCAAAGGACAGGGGAATATATCAACACAGAGCAGTGCCTGGCCAAAATGATGGTCCATGCTAGCACTTTCAAAACTGGTTTGGACATATTTGAACAGTGCTGCACAATAGTATGTGAACAGTGAATTGAATTAATTAAAATACAAGTTGTGTGCCAGTAAGAATGAGACCCATGCTGTCTAGTAATGAACATGGGGAGTGCTTGCAGCTTCCTGGCACAAACTGTTGGTGGACTATTGGACAAGTCAGAGTCCACGGTCAGTTGTGGGGCACTCTCAGCTGATTCCTCAAGGTGGTTACATCTGGGACTCTGATACTGATATAGGAACTGTACACTGGGCTAGAAAAGGTATGGACCTGGAGGGCCCATTCCCATGATTTTTCACTCCAGTCTGTGTTTTACAGTTGTCCCATCTTAGACATCCACCACAGCTCCTGGCTAGTGCATGGTCCCTGGTCTGTGACTGAGCTGTTGCGGCAGCCCATGGCATCACACTGTCATGCTCTGTACTGCATCTTCTTCAGGACTGAGTTCGTTAAACCATTCCGGCAGATAAAGTAGAAGTTGGACATAAACTGGGAAAGTGCAAGGGGTTAAACGTTATCTCTGACACCTTCAAGAAGTACTGAAATGGAATTCAGTGTGTTGGATCAATAACATCACCATGGCACACAACAGTCACCTTGTGAACATACAAAGTGTTTAGCACTCACAAATTAGAAAAGCCAGAACTTACTTACCACTTGCCAGCGTAATTTTCACTGGACTTTTGTGGTTGTCTGTTATGATTCATCATTTAATTACATGATTGTAGTCTGGGTTTTTTTCTAGCTCTGTTTCTGGAAGGGTTTCCTGGGAGGTCGAAATGAAATGAAGATTTAGTATTGCAACATCTCCCTGGTTTACGAAACAGTTTAATCCACAGAGAGGGTCACTAGAGCTACACAGCTGAGGGGGCGTCTGCCCTTGTTTGCAACTCTGCAAACAGAGTTCCCCTAAGAGATTCCTGAAGGCCACCCCCACTCTCTACAAACTCTCAGTTCACAGTGCTTGGCTGTCAAACCACAGGCATACACCCAGCCTTCCACGTGAGGTGATGCATGGGGGTGGTGGGATTGTCTCCTCAAAGAAGTATCTCCACAGAGTCTGCCCGCCCCATCGCAGGAGGACAGCTGCAGGCTGTGCCTGGGACTATCAGCAGAGTGAGCAAGGAGACACCCTCCTCCTGTGGGTTTTGGCGTAAATTTCCCCTTTTGCCACCTCCCATAGCAGTGAAGCTGTGAAGAAGTTTTTGAAAGATCAGATAAACCTACTGAAAATCGGAACTTTGAAGCCCAGGTTTTCTCTACCAACCTTTATCACTTAACCAAGGCACTGGAGTCAAGAGATTTGCCATGCTACTGCCACAATGAGCTTCTCTCCAGAAGTGTTTGTCCTTCTCTGTTGAATACAGAGGGAACTGTGCTCAGTCAGGTCCCTTCATGTGCAAACTGGCAGGGTGAATTGGAGATGAAATTCAGGTATTCAGCAAAAAATCATGGAATTGTCACAAAAGATATGATAGCATTGATTATCCTGCTCTCACACTGTGTTAATGTGGGGAGCTGTCCTGGTCCATGTGTATGTGCTTTCCATGCCCTGTCACAGCTGTGCATTAAAAAATTATTTGGTGGTAAATCTAAGGAATTATGTAAGTGAGAATTCTAAGAAATCTAAATCAGGAACTACCAGTTTTCTTGAAGATCTCTTTATGTTGAACTTAGTTTCTATTTGCAGCTCTTGTACTCCAGTGGTTAATGTCATGGAACTGAAAGCGTATTATTACTACTAGTACCATTACTAATTAGGTGTGTGGAAAGGTCCAGAAATCCATGTCAGAGAAAAACATGTAATATGACACGTTTCTAATTGAAGGTGTACTTTTTTATTTCAAGACGGAGTGGGGGAGTTTGTGCCAGGTTCTCAGAAGAAGCCGCAAGTTCTATGTGCGAGCAGGAGATAGTGGTGGTGTCTTCAGGTTATGGACCCCACCCTTGCAAGTGATGACATTTATTACTGAAGAGCACCAGTGCTGTGAATTTTGCTGGATCCTTCAAAGAATGAGCAGAAATGTGGGCTCAGGGTGACCTACTGCCCTGGCGTTGAATTGTTTCCTGACATCACTGTAACGCAAATTGCTTCAGTATCTCCATGTTACTCAGGGCTGCATGTTTTTCTTACACTCATAATGCAATCTGCAAACTTCACCTATAATGAGTTACTCTGCTTAATATCCTGCCTTACCTTTCTTTTCAGTTTTTTTGCACTGTAGGAGATTCATCCACAGAACTGTCTGTGTGGGCAACAATAAAAAACCCAAGATACCTTTATTCTGAGTTACTATCTGTAGTTGTGATAGGTAATAGATATTGGATTTCTGTTAGTATTATGATTCATTTAAATAAAAACCATATGCCTGAAGTCAGTGCCTTGTAGATAAGTCAGCCATCTGGCTGAGATTCCACGTTTGGGAATGTAAATAATACAGATGATGAGATTATAATACAAACTATGCCCATTGGGTTGCAACAGTGATGAACAAGCACTTCATTGGGTAAGAGGTGAAATTTTTCAAGGAATGTGTGTGACTCTCGTTTCACTTTGGATTGTCCACGCATGGATTATGGGTGTTCTGCTCTACATCGCATGCCAAACCTTTATTCCAAATACATTAAAGTGTGCCAGATATAATATAGCACTTTCAAACAACTTTGTAGAGTCAGAGTGATATCTCAGGCTGTAAAAATGTTGGGTTTTCTTTCTTGGAGTCTTTTGGGAGTAAAAACCAACTTGTGAGCAGAATAGGAAAGAAAACAAATAGTTTCTTTTATTATGCTTAAAAGATTACCTCCACAAAAGTGTAGTAGTGTGAACTGTGGAATGGGCTCAAAGACAACAGCCAGGTATTACGTGTAAATCAGTTGGTGGAATGTAGAAGCAGTCCAAATTGACACAAAATATTTGTTCTGACAAGAAAAGAGGTATGAAGCTTGCAATGCTAGTCTTTGCTGATATTTAGCCTCAGACGTAAATTTAGCATTGTCTCTAAAGGCTAACACAGGCCTATGCCTTGGGTGCACAACACTTTACCTGTGACATCACTTTTTGAAGACAATGTGCATTTTTCAGGGAGAGCTAAAATTAACTCAAGAAGAGACAAAGTGACTGCCACCTTGGTCACACCAGTCATGACAAGCTGGTCAGAAAAAAATCACACTACTCCCTTGTCTTCTAGACTTTCTTAGCGGTCACTCTATATTATGCTTGTTTAAGTACAGCATCAAGTTAAAAATATGTTGGAGCTTAGTAAAAATGGCTGTAGCATGAAACACATTGGAGGACCATCAGTCAATAGGAAGAAATGACCCAAACATTCCCAAGTTGTTTGTTTTAGGTGAAGGTGATAACATGCCAGTGATCAGGGTTGTTGTTTGTCCTGGACACTTGATCAGGGTGGCATCTGCCATATCTCGTCAGTGTTTTCCGCAAGTCCTGCTGCTGGCCAAAGGCACAGCCATAACTTCCCTGCTGCAAAAGCTCTTCATGCTGTCACTCATTTTATTTGGAAAATAGATTTTAAGAGCCCAAGGTATCTCACATTCAATTGACACTTCTCCCATAATTAATCTCAGAAGAAAATATTTTTAAAACAGTAGATGACCCTGAGATGGTGATGCAGTTGCTGTGGCTAAGGGAGATGAGACCTTTTGGCAGCCCATTGCACTGCACCTTCAAGATTCATCTCCCGAGTACCTGCCATCAGTCTGTCTTCTCTTCACTTTGCACTGAAGGCAAGAGGTCTTTCATTTTCAGATGATCCAGGTTGCTCCCCTGACACAAGAAGATGTTTCTTGTGCTTGTGAAGACATCCTGGAGGAAAACGATCCCTCAGCCACAGGTGCTGTGACATGAGAATGCTATATAAATACTGTATAGAGAATAAAACTGTAGCAGAGGCGAATGTACATGATGTAATAGTCATTTAACCTTTGTGTTAACAAAAACAAATTTGTCAGGTTTATGGTGTGGTTCTAGTGAGGGCTGTGCAGGAAGGTTCAGGTCCCTCCATGAGGATCCAGCATTCCCCATATTTCCTAGGTTTCAGGAGACATTACAGTAATGAGAAATTTATACTTTAATACCTTAAATATGCTAATGGTAAAGAAACAGCAAGAAACACAGCAATGAGTGTTGTCAGGAAACAGCAGGCTGAGCTGTTCAGAAGGGTTTTTCCCCAGATGCCTCAAAATTAGTGTACAGAAAGTGACATTGTGAATGAAATGCTGAAAGCGTGTGGCAGAATGATGGGGAGAGATGGGATCCCATAAGCAAACAGGAATGTGACCAGCAGCAAGCACGTCTTGAAACTGATACCCAGCAGGACGCTTGCCTTCACTGGGGCTCGCGGAAATAAGACAGACAGAGTAAAACCTGATCACCAGAAGAAAATAAGCGTTTGCAGGTAAGTTGAAAAGACCCTGCAGCCGCAGATGAAATCACTGAATGCCATCACTGGGCTGGTGTATGGCACAGCTGTTCAGGAAGGGAACCTGATGAAATGAGGGAAACCAAGGGACATTCGTAAAGACAACCAGCGTCTGACACAAGGAAAACGTCTGATTCTGTACAGATGAGCTCATACAGAGTGCCTGAAAAGGCAGCCTGGAAGGGTCTGAAGCCAATAATCCTCAGGTCTGAAGGCAATAATACACTGTGCATGCCTTCAAGGTGTGTTGTAAGCCCCAGACAACAGCACAACTTGTATATATCCTACCCCATCTTCCGGGTAAATTAGTCAGTAACTCTGATTCTGATCTCATTTTGGCCTCACTTTTTTTTTCTTCTGAGCCCATATTGTAGCCCCTTTGGATGCTTTGAGCTCCTGAGTCACTCCAGTGATCGCAGCTCTGAATTGCTGCTTGTAACTAGAACTGCTCCACCAGCTTCATCAGTGTCATCCCCAATCTGCAGTGGTTTTCGGAAGGTGTGTAATAATATGAATTCAATACATGCCTGTAGGCACTAGTATCTTAAAACACAACCCTGTTTCAGTTTTGATGCATAATTAATACAAGGATAATTTCACAATACTGCAAACCAACAGGCAAGAAGGAAAAGGGGAAAAAAAAATCTTTCATTTTGCACCAATAATACCAAAACGGCAGATAGAGCCATCACTTGTTATTTTGCAGAGGCCTCAAACAGAATAGTAAAATCAGACAAACTGAAGGAGAAAAATGAGCACCACAGAGGAATGGAACTTCTGTTTTTAGATGAAGTGAAATAGCCCCAAACAAAGTAATTACCCAAAACAAACTATACCATAATACAAAACGTTTAAATGTGCTTTTGTGACATGACTGTCCATAAACCTGCCAGTTACTTGTTGGTAGTAACTTCTAGATGCAAAATACCTTTATCCCAAAGTGCTTTACACATGGACATGGTGGGTATTTTCCCAGCTATTTACTCACTGAGGACATACACCCCCTTCCGAAGGACAGCACAACACCACAATGAGGGCACAAGAATACTGGCTCCATCTTGAACTTAGTGGAGAATATCCTTGCACCTTTAAATATTACCCTCCTATTAAAAAAAACTCACAAACCAACAAAACATTACACAGTAGACTAAAAGCCTAATATTGATATGCTGTGTTTCTTTATAAGGAAATATTTATTTCTTAATAGATAAATTGAGAATAAAGCTTATCAAGGAATAAAACCCCACAGTTTTTCAAATGAAACTCTACCAGCTGTGCTCTGGGCTGAAGTTGTATGGTTTAGTTTCTCTGATTAAAGGTCTAAAACAGCTACCGCCTTTTTTGTCTTCCCAGGCAGCATAATCTTGGCAAAGTCACAAATTCTGACTGTGCAATTTCACTTTTTCAGGGGAAGATCTGTTTCAGATGAGTGTTTAATTTTTTTAAAGATGGATGACTGGGGGATTGGTGCTTATTTTCCAGGACCAAGCAGCAGTGTGAGAAGTTGTGCAAGCTTCCTCCCAGAAGTCAGCACGCTTGAGACTTCCCATACATTTGCCACAAGTAATCCTCACCAGCTCAGGACCACATCTTCACCAGCCACCTGAAGTTAAGAGGGTCCAGGTTTGGGTGTGGCCTTGGTGCTTAACTCTCTTGCACATCCCAAAGGTTTCTGCCTTCAGGTCTCCATTCCAGCAGTGGTTTAGAGTGGGGCTGAGGGTGGAGGAGAGGCTTCCTTTTAGCTGGAACATGGCTGCAAATAGCAAACATGTAAGTTAAATTTGGGGGGTGAGTTGACTTGATAGCCTTTCAGCATCTCATAAAAGACTTGTGTTCAACCTCAGTAGGTTATTTAGGGCCAAACCCATCTTCCAGCAGCAGGGTGGGGAGAGAGAGCAGCAGTCAGTGCCAGCTCCATGGAATGAGGCAATAGGAAATGGGCTCTCCATGGGGCTGGGACTGTGGTTTGCTTGGTTAGGGCACGGTGCGGTTGCTTCTGCATTTAGTACTTGGCTAACAGGCAATTGACACCAAGTTCAGGCTCTGTCTGGCTTGAAAGCTGAGCCTTGTGTGGGACACGGCACAGTGGGGAAATGGAAGGAAGTTTCTAAAAAGAGCTTTGCTTCTTATTTTTAAAACTGGCCTTGTGCCACCCATTTGCTCACAAATTAAAGAGTGGGATGCATTGACTTTGAGTGGGCACCGCTGGTCTGGCGCACTCCATGCTCATCACCACAGCCATTCATTGGCTGATGGCATTCCTCCTCCTGCCATTTTTAACAGGGAAGCTAACTGCCACATCAAAAAGCTGCTTCATGAACTTCCCATCATCCTGTGACTGCAGCCTAAGTGGAGCAGCAGCTACGCAGGCAGTGCAGATACCACTGCTGTGTCCTGAATAGCAAGTCTTCTATTGACACCATATAAATAACAGCTCATTCCAGTGATGCTTGCTTGTCTGCTTAGCGAATTGCTTCAGGATTTACTCCATCCACCCTACCTCGCAACAAATAACCTGCAGATGTGTGGCTCTAAAAATAATCCTTGGCATTGGAGCTGTGATACAGCATCACTACATAATTCAGCAAACATTTGTACTGCGTTGTTTATAAATGAACCTTTTCTATATGTTGGAGGCAGTTCATGGAGACAGATTCTGTCCTAACAGAGACTGCTCAGTATATAGAGAGTATTTTGCTATCATATCTGTGGACAGTAAACATGGATCTGGCTTGTGAACATGTTATGTTAAGAATTATTTCTTTTCTTGTCCAATTCATTAAGTCTCTATACTTAATAGGCTGTTTCAGCTTTTACAAGGTCTTCTCTGGGAACAGTAAAACAGAGAGGAGAGAAGCATCTGGATCAGTGAAACACTCTTGAAACAATATCTTTTTTAGTGTCTTTATAGAGATTTCTAAGGGGTTACATTAAGAAGTTAATTCCATTACTTCCATTGATGTTGAAAATATATTAGAAGCACAATTTTAGCTCGATCTTGATGCTTAGATAGCGATCAGAGCTGGCCAACTCTTTTGTTTGAAAATACTCTCATGACAAATAGCATTGTTTGTATTTCATTCAAGATTAACTACTTTTTTTCAGTTTTTCTCCTTTTAAAATTCTATTGTGAAACTGGAGGGAACGATGGAGAGAAGACAGTGGGAAGGGGCAAAGCTGAAATTCCATTGCAATTAGGAAAATGCTTCTTTTTTTGTTTGTTTCCCATTTATTTAATATTTTTCAAAGAATATCTAGTTGATACTTTTTGATTTGGTTATCTACACTTTGTACACTTATCAAGAAACTGGAGCCAAGATGATGCCTGGGGGCCTGGAACACATCATGTTCAAGAAGAGCCCCAGGGAGCTGTGTTTGTTCAGTGTGGAGAAGAGGGAGCTAGGGGCAAATTTAATTGGTGTCTCCAACTACCTGATGAGGAGTTGTAGAGAAGAGGAAGCCAGACCTTCATCAGAGGTGCACAGCAAAAGGATGTGAGACGAGAACTACAAGTTGCAGCAGTGACATTTTAAGTAGATATAAAGGGGGAAGATGCACAGTGAAGTGGTTAAGCACTGGAAAAGGGTCCCAGAGAAGTGGGGCAATCTCTGTCCCTGAGGACACTCAAAACTCATCTGCGTGAGTCTCTGAGCACATAACCCTGCTGTCAGGTGTACTTGGATCAGATGATTTCCAAAAGTCCCTTGCAACGAAAATTACGCTGTGAATCTACTTTTCTAAAATTATGTGGGCTTTTTTTCCCTAGGATTTATTTCTGCTGCTTTTACATGCCTAAACCTTGACTTGAAAAATTCGCTTGGCTGTACTAAAGCAGGGTCATTCACTGGTGACTCTCAGCCAGTCCTGGAAGGATGAAAATCTTTAAGCGTAAGTGGCTGTTAAGCACCCTTGTGTGATTCATGGTACATAAGATTAGATCGCAGTGCTTTTTGCAGTCTTATGAAGTGTGTTCTCTGAAGATAGGAGCCATTTCATACCTCTTGCCTGTAGATGGTGTAGAGAGTGTGCCCAGTTTCCCATTAATCTGGGATAATTCACATAAACCTCCATAGCCTGCATGGTGTCTTTTCCTTTCACTATGAGTTTTCCATACCAGAGAGGCAGAGTATCCAAACACAGACATCTTCCTTACACTGTCTATTAGTTTTCCACTCAGTGTTGGAAACCAGAGTATCATCTGGACATTGCAGGTGACCAGTGTAAAGAACAAGGTGCTCAGAGTTTCATCTTTATTAAATTATTTTTCCATGCTGCTTGACTTTCCAAAAATCATTGTGTCTGGCTGTCCCCACTTCTAGACTATTTAAATCAGAAGCATTAGCCTGGCTGGACTTCTTTGCATGTTTTCTTCCTGGAGTTGAATTTCAAGAAACATCAGAAATTAAAATATGTGTAAAATATCAGGATCAAATATCTGTGTCTAGGGTGTAGATGGATGGTGTAGGGTGTAGATGGATGTTCTATGATATAGATGGATGGTGTGCCTGTTGTGAGAGTACAGGAGCAAGGTTAGTATCAAATCCCAAAATCCATCAAACCCAGGAGGAGGTTTGCAACAGTTTCCAGTGACAAATGTCAACCAGTCTTGATGAAATTTATGCCATAAGTCATTGTTTGAAGCTTTTATTCCAAGACGTCCCATTGTAGCACATCCTCAGAGCTGAGTGTGTGCTCACCTATCATCCTGAGCTTTGGTCCAAGCCTGTTGCCACCCTGACATGGGATTTCTGCCTTATGTGGTCCTTATGTGGCAGCTCATCCCTAAGTGAATGTAGATCGAGTTACTAGCTTGTCTCCGAAGTTTAGTTGAAACTTATTCTGTATGGAAAAGCAGTTTTAGAAATTTGACTTCTTTCCATAGTTTCTATGATGTATCTCTCTGTGCATGCATTGTGTAAAAACACACTTGCCTTTTATTGTTTATCTAAAGGAGTTTCTTTGACATTGCTTATGCGGCATTTTTGTGTTCTTCTTGATGAAAGATGCTATATAAATGGAGTTGGATTGGACTGGATTCAGTAAGTCTAGGAGCTTGCCAGTGTTTTATTGTTGTTTGACTCCAGTGACCGAGCACCAGCACAGCAGCCAGCGAGTGAGCACAGCTTCTTGCAGCACTGCTCTGGCTCTGCCTTCCACACTGAGATGGAACTTATTACTCTTTGTCTCTCATGGATATTTGGTAGGAAATTGGAGCTACAAAATGAAGAGTCATGGAAGTTGAAAAAAAAATCCAAGAGACAGGACAGATGTGCTGTGATTAGTCCTGTACTCTGGCTCACCTTGGGTTAGATAAATAGTTGAATGTGTGCCGTCAGCAAGACATACTATTTACAGACTTGTAAGGAAATTTGGCTTGCAGTCCTCTGATTGGAAGTCAGAGGTGGTGGAAAAAAAGACTTCTGCTTGCTTTTTGTAAATCTCAAAGCAGTGAGTTATTTTGAAACACAGTCTCAATCTTGAATGATTTCAGTTGGGATTTAGAAGGCTACTTGCTCTTAAAATGACAATATATTTATGAGGATGCATTATGCTTTGCCAGTTTATTAAACTATGCAGTAAATGAAAACAGTTCTATCTTTGTGAAAAATTCATTTATTTTTTCTTCTCAAATTTCACACCTGTCAACAATTAATTTGATCTGAAAAATCCATACCAACTTCACCTGCAAAACTAAACAAAATCATTTTCTTGGTTCAATGCCAGAAAAGACAAGACATTTGTAAGAAAAAAAGGAGCAAGACAAAGCTGACAGCATGTATATGAAGCTGAGACAAAGCATATGAGAACAGTCAAAACTCTTTTATTTAATCATTACGCGATTTTTGACGTGCTGTCAAGTGATAAACCACATGAGCATTCCCTTGCATTAAGAAAAAAAAATGTGCAAATCTAAGAAAGAAGGAAAGAGTGTACAATTCAGCACTGAGGGAATCACATATGTGATTTTGAGGATAATGTTCACAAGTATGTAAAATACCCAACAGATGGCCTTTCCAGTGTCAGCAGAGGTAATGACCTTTTTGCAGTTGTGCAATATTGTCCTTCTGAGGGTTTCCTACTTTGCTTAGAGAATATTCACACATGGATTTTTACTTAGTCATTTTTGGACATTGGTATGGTGAGATAGTAAACACTGATGGTTGTCAGTGCCACCAGTTGGTCTGTGCTACAGAAAAACATGGTTCATGCAGAAATACCAATATCACCTTTTTCTTTCATTGCATATTGGAAGGAAGGATCACAGGAAAGATTTCTAAAAGTCCGTATTCTGCCCAGAAGAGACCCAAAAAGCTGAATTTTAGCAGACACTTCTTCCTCCAACAAGCGGCAGCTCATGAACTCCTTTTCTCTTGTGAGGCTGCCTGCAAGGTTTTCATACCAACCCCTTTCTTTTGCATCCCAAAAGTCCTAAAATAGTCCAAAAGTGGCGTTTCCTGGGGCTGCTGATCTGCTGACATGGGGGGTTGTGTGGGGGAAGAGGCTTGCCTGCCCCAATCTTGTTTGAACACCTCATTGCATCTCATTTACATAAACAAAACTACAAACCCCATCATGGCGAGATGTCCTGCACTGCATCCATGAGAACAGAGGCCCACAGGCTGCTACAAAGGACTTACCTAGGACTAGAGGGAATAGCAGGAAGATACACTGGCGAGGTTTAGACTGGATATTAGGAAGAGGTTCTTCACCCAGCAGGTGGTGGAGGACAGGAACAGCTCCCCAGGGAAGCAGTCCCAGCACCAATTCTGCCAGCATTGAAGAAGCATTTGGACAATGCCCTGAGTCACATGGTGTGAATGTTGGGAGTGTCCTGTGTCAGGGTAGGAGTTGGACTCGATGATCTTTTTGGGTCCCTTCCAATTCGGGTAATTCTATGATTCTATGAAAAAAGACTTAGGCAGATGTTTTTGGTGGTTAAGTACCCCAGACCTGTGAATTTTGATTTTTTGTGCATTCCCAGTTTCATCCAGGTCAGCATGCCAAGTCTCACTGATACCTACACAGGAGGAGGGTTTCTTGCACCCCTTGAGATCTTTTTTAGAGGAATGAGCTTCACATATTCACAAATACTGCACTCTGCAGGGGCTGCAAATAATCATTTGGAAGATCCCTTATGAGAAGAGGGAACCACAGTTTATACTCCAGTCCCATAAAACTCACTTTGACCATAAAAAGACAACATGAAACAGCGGTTAACAATAGGAGAGAGGCAGTCAGTTAACAACATGTTACAGTCAGGGGCTGCCAAGGAGCATGTCTGAGAGCTTTTAAGAGCATTGGCCAGAGCCTCCCTGGGTAAGCACTGGCATGATTCCCCAGAGTCAACAGAGGTATGTGGCTTTTGCCAGGGGAGATCGAGTCCCTGGCTTGTATTCATGGAAGAGGAGCCCAGGAACTGTGAATGGTATCAAAATCTTCCCATTAGCAGTAACTGGAATGAGATTTCATTTCTGGTATCTGTCTATTAATAATCAGAGCTGAGCAGATAGCAGGACTTTTCCTGAGAAAAAGAAAACCATTATATGTGGGTAAATTTGTTTGACTTAAGTAGCTGACGAGAAACATGGCTTAGACTCAGGCATTAATCACTTTCAGAAAAATCAAGTAATAGATTGCAGTGATTTGCTGTCAGAGGCCCAAGTTCCAGATTTGCTGGTGAAGGATGGCCTCTGTGGTTGTTCAGGCAAATCCTGCTTTGTTCAGTCAGTTAAAAGAAATAAAGAAGTCCATATATACATATTGCTGTCATACATGCTGCAGCATTTCCTAGGCAGTAGAAGGCATGCACCATGCCCTCTGTTATTCACTCTCAGCTGGGACAGTGACTGGAAGGGCTTGGGCTGGCCTTGGACCTTGTGTTACACCCAATGTGGACATAAATTATCTCTTCACAAAAGGGTGAAAAAGGACTAAGTCAGGAAATCATGGCAAAGTGTATGCTGAGCAAGTGTCTGTAGGGAGGCCATCCTCTCTTACTCAAGATTTCGGTATGTATCCCACAGAAAGGCAAACAAAAATAAAGTGTATTCAGTTTTACACCATGTTGCCATAAATCTTATTTCTCCATGTGAATTACAACAGAACTGTGCACAGCTACCGAGTTGCTTCCTTAATACACTTGCGCTGCAGATGAGCTTTGTCTGTGCATGCATTGGCCCCCATTTTAATTGCATATAAAATATGAGAAAAACAACAGTTGTTTTGTTTTTATTAAGGCACCTTGTTAGCTTGCTTTTATAGCGGCCTAATTATCTTTTGTAAGTTAAATGCTATATTTTATCTTTGCATATTTTGCTGCTTTCTCAAAGTCAGGGTGATCTGAAAGAAGCTCTGGGCAGACACAAAAAGGACCCATTTTAACAAAGACCCTTTTGTGCAATTAAACACAGCCGTGCCATGGCCTTTGCTGACTCAGGTCTTCAAGATATGTCACAAGTTCTTCTGAGTTCATGTTATGATATTGTCTAAAGAAAACTGGGTAAAAAAAAATTTGGTTGTTCTCAACAGGAAATTGGCTTTTTGATTAAATGCATTTGCCTGATTGTATTATCATTATTTTCTACAAGTTTCAGTGTATTTAAACCCACATAAAATGTTAAGCAGCTCTCACGTCCCCTAAACTGCAACTCTTCTAACATTCATGGGTCAGGA
This sequence comes from Tapera naevia, assembly GCA_033556795.1. NCBI lineage: Eukaryota > Metazoa > Chordata > Aves > Cuculiformes > Neomorphidae > Tapera > Tapera naevia. The sequence continues at coordinate 701,328 of JAUMJJ010000092.1, read as the reverse complement.
GTAGTGTGTTAGAGAGGGGGGGATTTAACCTGCCTGACCACCTATGGAGCAACTGCATCTTCCAGTGAGGCAACCTCAGGCATCAGCTGAGCTGCAGAAACTGTCCATATGTGTGCTCCTACCCCTGATGAATGGGAGTTAAAGCACCTCTGCTTAAATTACCTCTGTCTGGATGGAGCCATCCTGGAGGCTGACTGTCTGCCTGGACCCCAGCATTGCAGAGATAAAGTAAGAGTAATATTTTATCATAAGAACTCACTTTCTGACTCCATGTAGAGTGTTCTGTGTCTGCTTTGCTCCTAGGAGGCAAATATTTTCTAGAGCGGACTTTCCTGTTTCTACTTTTGACATCTTTAGTGAGAGCTTCCTTAACATTTTATGTTCATCTGAAACCATTATGAAACTTCTCTTTTGCCCTTCCCTTCAGATTTCCCTTTTGCTTTCCCTTTTTCTCAGTCATTAAGTGACCATCATGTGTCTTTTTCAACTCATTATAAAGTTTTGGAGTTACCTTTTTGCTGAAGTTAACCAAAACCTCAAAAATCCACCAAGCAGCTCCAAACTGTCCACTGTCACGTTACTGCAGACAAATATGGCTTAATTATCACTTGAAATGTTTATCCCATTATTGTTTGCATCTCCAAATCATTTCAGTTGCTGTAGGACCCTAAATCACTCCCTTCCCTCTCACACAGAAGTACTTTCCCAGTGAGGCATACTCGGGTCTCTCCGTCACTGGCCACAGTGTCCTGATGCAGTGCAAGAGGTGGGATGGAGGAGAAGGCAGCCCTATACCAGGTGGAAACAATTATGGAAAAAACATGGTCCTCACTGGATAGGTTACTGCTGATAGCTGCCAGATAAGCTAACTTAATAAAGCGGTGACTTAATTAAGTCACATTCCTTGCATCTTGCCTTTCGTCCTGCCTGTCTCGGGCGATGCTATCAAGCAGCTACTGATTTGCAAGGTGGGGCAGGGTATGCTGTAGGTCAGGAGCAGGGGAATATGTGGGCATTGAGACACGGGGGTGCTCCTGGAAATTTTAGCTCCCCTCAGTCTGCAAGGTGATGGGGAAGAAAAGCCTGCAACAAAGGGAGATCCATTGCTTGCCTGGTCACAGATGTGTTTATTATCTCATCTTCTGACATTCAATGATGCAGAAGCACTTCAGTCTCCAGAGCAGAGGGGAGCTCAACATCTCCCTGCTTTTCCCACAGCTACCTGTCAGAAAAAAAGGGTCACTTTGCTTTGAGAGTGTCCCTATTGCTCAGGATTTTCTTACAGGTAACACTAAAGTTAGCCAGTGCAGTGATCAAAATCACAGTGCCTAAAACCCTCTGTGAATTTGTTCCTGAGTAAAGATTGCACGAGAATCAGAAGTTGCTATATTTTTAATAGGTGAAGGACCCAATTAAAAGCTGTAACAGATAAGGCTTCCAGAAGTTTCTGCTTTTGGAAACCAGATTTAAACTTAACAAATCAACTCAATTTCTCCATAGATCCAAATTTTAGTGGCTGATCTATCTTCTTATAGCCATGTGTGAGTTCATATTTGATGCATACTCACATGTAGAGGCACATAGCAACCGCCTTGCTGAAAGTTATTCAATAACTAAAATTATCAGTGGGGACCCCCTCTTACTTCTCATTAGGTATAACGAGATCACTGCTGTGCAATGTTGATTAGACATGTCAACCTGTAGCTGGATGTTTGAAAGTGAGTTTTGGTGTTAGAATGCCTTTGCTAATGATCAACGCATGTGCCCTTCATTTTGACAGATTTCTCTTTAGGAATGTAAAAAGCTGAAGCACACAGGAATCCCAGGGCTGCAATGTAATGTTCAGCTAAATGGGTATTGTCGTATTATATTTCCTGTGTATTAACCCTAAAGTAGCAATTTCCCTGAAAAAATCATGCTGAAGCTTGCTATTCAATACGGACTACACTAATACAAAGAGCTGTAATCTTCAATTCAGAACTGATTGTCAAGGGGACTTGGTTTCTGGAGTGTGATCATGAAAGTAGGGCATCCCTCCTCTAAACCACTTCTCTAAGTGCGATTTAGATCTTTCATGATGGAAAAATTCAACAGAAATTAAAAGGGAGATTGAAAAGAAGGAAATAATTTCCCAAAACCATCTCATCCCCCTGTGGAACTCATTGCTGTATGATGCATTTGAAGCTATACATTTCAGCAGGGTCTTGGATATCTGCCAGGGCAGCACAATTTTTCTAGTTGTTTTAACTGGAGCAACCCCTGGAAAAGCTACACAAAGCTGCACTTGCTTCAGGATGCCAGGGCAGATTTTAATGGCAGTAACTCAGCATGTGGTGTATTCTCAGTGTGTGGCTGTAGGAGAAGGTATGATCAGGGCAAGTAGTTTCGCTATCAGGAGGATCCAGAAAGGCAGACAAGTCCAGCCAAAAGCCATCACTGGCCAAATTAAGAAGAGAGAGGCAGCTCCTGAAAGGTTCCCAGCAGGTGAACCCTTACCCAGGAGCTGAAGTTTGCATCTGCTGCCACAAGCGACTCCAGGGGTTGGAGTCGTAAGGGTCCTAAGCCTGGAAATCAAGTGGGCATTCTCAGGGAGAAGGGTAGAAATGATAGAAGCAGCTGCTCCCTCTCTCTGGTTAGTTCTGGATCGCCCAACCCCACAAGTCAGCATCTCATGGCAAGGATGCCCTCCTCTTCTTTCCCTCTCAGCTCTCTCTCAAGCCAGGCTGTAGAACAGTTACAAGCAAGCCTTTACTAGCCTCCCTTCTTCTACAGACAAGAGGAGATGAATGTGCACTTGGAAAGCCATCAGCATGGCTCGAAGTATATGAACAGCCTCCCCAATGCACCTTTGAACTCATTCCTCCTGCATTTGTTTGTCTTGTAGATAAAACTTCACAGCAGTGTTTGGAGAAAAGTCTAATGAGGGACCACTGTTTGCATAACAAAGCAAGGCTTCCTCTTCAGATGTTCAGCCTTCATTAAGCATAATTTATATTCCAGCTAATCTTTGGAAAAGGGTAAAATATGGAGCCAGAGTTTGTTTTTACATAGTTTGGAGTAAGGCATTGTTTGTTTTAAGTGGTCACTTGCAACTGATAGTTGATTTAAAATCAACATAATGATGATTTGTGATGGCTGAGTGTTGTCTAGGGAAATGTTGTGTCATTGACTGCCATGGCTTTAGCACTCTTCGGCATCGGTTACTGAACTAGAGGATAAGACTAAATGGATGGCTTCCCAGTTTTGCAGATATTTCAGTAAGGCATGAAAAACTGTGAATTGTAAAATACTCAGTTTCCGCTCCCCCTCCTCCCAACTCGTGTTGACTTGGTCAAATAGTGGCCTGAACAGCACTTTGCAGTCTTGGTGGCCCTTGCCTTTTGAAGGTCACCAGGTCCCTGCAGTGAGTAGCTCTGAGGGTAGTAACGGACACAGCCATTTGTAAAGGCTCCTCAGTGCTGCTGGGAGTCTTGCTGACTTGCTGTGGTTTGCTGCCTAGAAAGCAAACAAGCAGGTATAACTGAATGCCTAAATGTCATTACAGGGTAGTCTGTAAGAAACAGTAGTTTCTCAGCACTGAGACTTTGTTCATATCATAGATACATAGAAAGTGTCCAATCCTATTGACTCTTCACTGCAGCTTTTGCCCCCTGCCTGTAAAAGATACTCTCCCTTGTTTCAGTTGAAATACCCAATATATTTCACTTATCCCTCTCAGATTTATTAAAGGATGAGAAATGACTGATAATGTTTATCTCGCATATACTCCTTTCTGAGACTTATACCTTTCTGCAAGTTTTCATTGTCATGACAGGTGTTTGGAAACATCCTTCACAATATCATGACAATTGTGAACAGAGTTCTGTATAGGGATAGCACGGAGGTGTACTGCATCCTTTGAACCCAAGAAAGCAGGGTTTTCAGAAAGTATTTGGGATGCTGAGTGGGTCAGCATTGAGGTACCCAGCCCCAGGCTCCTCTGGCGGAGAGGCATGCTATCATTTAAAATGTCTCAAGGACCGAGTAGTGGATTTCCATGTTGCATTCTTTAATGCTGACATACCTCCAACTGCAAAGCTAAAGATCTTTATCTTATTTGGTTCATCACATCCCTGATCTGCCCATGACTGTTTTAAAGGCAGCACCAACCTTTAGAGAATATATTTAATTATTCATTTGTTTATTTTATTGTTTTTCAGGAAAAAATGCTGTAAGGGTTATAAGTTTGTTCTTGGACAGTGCATCCCTGAAGGTATGTGATTTCACTGTTCTTACTCCTCACATCCCCGTGCTTTTGCCTTTCCTCCTTTGTCCTGTTCTCCGTATTGCCAGTTTGGAAGAGTGATATAACCACAGGCTCAGCCATATCTCATGTGTTGGTGGGGGGAGCTGTTTCCAAGAACGTCTGGAAGAAATAATGAGTGTCTTACAACATTTTTGCTTCGCATGCCAAATGTTGATCTTCCACTAAGTACACGTAGCTGTGTAGATCTTGTGCCATGACCTGCTGTAAACAGAGGGACACATTCAGCTCTTGTCTAGGTATGTACATCGGAGCCCTCTGTGCATCCAGGACCACAGCCTTCCTGGCTGGTAGCATTCACCCCGTACCCCTCGCATCTATCACAGCCAATTTGCATTGTAAGTGCACAGGCAGCGGGTGACTAGGAGAGTTAGTCCTGCCTTTAGATACCTGTTTCCCAAAGATGTCAGTGAGGGGAGACAGTCACCAAATGACATTGCTCTTTGCCAAGGGGACAGCTTCCTTGTCACCAGGGGCAGAGGGAGGTGGGGAATTAGTCAGGATAGTTCATGTAATAGAGAAAAGGTAACGATCCCCTCTGGGCAGAGTGGGGTGACCTGTACACTTTGCAAAGGCAGTGCTCGAGTCCCTGTACTGATGTATTGCTGCAATGAGATCTCATTTAGGAAAGGCTGCATTCTGCCTACCTTAACCTGGGGGCGGGCTCCGTTGGGTTTACCTAACTGATGGCTTCACTGAGCAGTAACAATATAACTTCTTGAGTTGCTCCCACTGCTTTGCCCAATTCAGATGAAATTGGCTGTAAAGTTATAGGACAAGAGGAACTATCAGGCAGAAGGAAATGGTCAGGGACAGTAAGCAAATGAATCGTTTGCTCAAAAAAGTTGGTTCATGGCAACACATCCTTCTATTTGATGACATATGGAAAGCCTCGAGCTGACCTGAGAGGTCTCCCAGTTTGGGATGGTGATGTTTTGAAAAGAAAAGTGACAAATTAATATGCTTGAGAGAGTCAGCTGTTTTTTTGAGTTACAGTCTCCAGCCAACAGGGATTATAACCCAAACTCTGATCTTGCTGCTTTTTTTTTTTTAATTTGTATCCTCTTTGCTGCTGGCTGGAAACACTAGAACACTGGTTGCAAAAAAAAAAAAAAAGAGAAAAAGAAAAGAAAGAAAAAGGGAAAAAGGAAAAAAGAAAAGAAAAAACCAAACCACATCTTCTCAAAATAGGAATTGTGCATTTGCTGCATCCTTGCAAAGAAACAGCTCGCAAAGTTAGCCTGAGCCCCAGGGAACTTGGTAGGGTTTGAGTGAAGTTAGGCTCACAAGTTTCTTGTCCTGTGGTTTTGCAGTGGGTTTTGTTCCTGTGTGTGTGGAATGAGGTAACAGCTCCAGTGCCCGATGGACCCTTGGAGGAGGCAGTTTTCCTGTATTGTGCACAGTGGTTGTGTGTGTAGGAGGCAGAAGCCATGAATCCTTTTGGGGTGGAAAGAAACCAGGGCTCTTACAGTCTGGTCTCCAGCTTTCCTATGAATTGTAACAGTTTTATGTGCTGAATATTCATTAAATACAATGGATACAGCAGAAGAAGTAATAGGAGCAAAAATAAAATTAGAAACATGGCCATATATTATTTTAGGCTTATAATTTTCATCTCTTGAGGTTTTAGGTGATTATGAAAACAGCTTTTAACATGTACCCACTGACTTCCCATAATCCTGTCTATTAACTGCATCTCAGTAACCTGAGATTTTCTGCCATTAATTGAATTTTTCTGCTGGCTGTGGCTTCTCTTCCTTTGTATCTCCATTCTCCCTATTTTGGCTCAACCTATATTTTACCTTGAACTTCAGAGGCCACAGCAATTGCTATAACATCTGAGATGATCTTAGGCCGCTGGTATAGGGATGAGAAACATGATTCATTTCACTTACTCTATTACAAGACATCACTTGGCTCTTCACGCATTGTTTTGGCATAATCTTGACAGAGTAGCTGTATGCAATGCATATCTCAACACAGGCACATAAATACATTACAGATGTGAGCTTATTAGAGCACATCTGCACCTTTTAATCCAGTACTGGCAAGTTCCAGAAGTCCCAGTCCTGTCTTCTCCATGATTTAGCAGCGGCTGCAGGGAGGAGGACTGGGAGAGGGATAGACCCTCTTATGTCCACCCTTTTACAGCTGCCTCGGGAAGACACCGATCTCCTTCTTGGACAGCTTTTGTTTAAACTGACTCTGTCCCAAAGGGTTATGTCTTTTCCATGTCCATCTTTCCCATGTGTCTTCCCCATGTCTGTCTTTGGTTTCTATCTTGTTATTTCTCATCTGGCCTTGGCAAGCAACAGAAATCAGTGCAGTCCAGTGTAAGTTCATGCCCACAGTTCTGCATTTCATTTGCTTTGGACTCACCTTCTCACTCTGAGTTTCAGCTGCAGGAGCAGTGATGCTCAGGAAACATAAAGAGTTTGTTTTATGTGGCTGATTCCCCCTGTAGCATCTCTTCCTTTTCCACCTGACCAGAAAAATGGGTCAAAAAAGAGCTCCTCACCCTTTTCTCCTGAATTATCTCTTTCTTCTTTGCAATGGAGACTCACAGCTCCAACAAGGTCCTGTCTCGTGGCCTCGCCAAGAGTAAAGCAGGGACAGATGTAGTCTGAAATAGTTTCTTTTGGAGAGCACCCTCGCTACAACTGGTTTGTTACTTGAGTTTCTTGGCTATGGATCAATTCACAATAAAGTAGTCTATGACACGCAAACACTATTCAGATCTACACTTTCCTCGCTAATGCTATTTCCAAGATTTCTTTAGTACAGCTTTCCACGCTACATTGTCATTCCTGAGTTCACTGAAATATGTATAGAAACATTTGTTATTTTCCTTAATTTATTTTTGCATTTTCCTAAAGACTGGAACAGCCTGATCCTCATTGTGTGGCTTTAATTCATCCTCAAACCACATTTCTTAGGCTGGACTGGCAGACAAGGGCTTGAACTTGAGAGGCCACCTGCATCCTCCATTCTGCAGAGCACACAGAGGCGGTGCAGCAGCTTTTGCCCAGTTTGTGAGAACTGTTCCTGAGGAAGTCATGCTACATAGGACCAAAGTCCCGGGGACATGTAGATCTGTGACATGGGACCTGCTCACAGCAATTGTGTGATTTAGATTGACTATGTGGGAACCACCAACAGGGAGATTTCCACCTTCTGGACATTTCCCTGGCTTTGTGTGAAAGTAAGTGAAGCAATGGTTTTGATGGACCTCAGCTAATGTGGATGTGAAAACCATATTTAAAGACTAGTTTCATGAAATATGGCAAGAGAAAGACAATTAAAGACTGGCATTGTGTAGTCTAGAGAAAAGGAGTCTGAGAGGAGGCTTGATAACAAGTTTCAGGTATGTGACACCTTGTTGCAGGATGGGGAGTAAACTGTTCTTCATGGCCAAGAAGAAGAGGACAGAAATAATGGGCTCTAAATGGCTGTAAGGAGAGTTTGGATTAGACATGAATAGAAAGCTTTCTCTCTTCAGGGATATTTAATCTTGGGAATAGACTGCATGGTGGGGCATCTCCATCCATCAGGATTTCTAGGTACAGGTTAAATGAAATAGGGAATGTTTATGCATAGCTAGTCCTGCTTGTGGTGGAAGATGGATGCATTCAGTGCTTTTTTATTATTTTAGTAGGGCACATCTACTCATGGAAGCACAGGGAGGATAGAGGTCGTTTTGCCTCTACTCTGAATAGGCTGAACATGGTACAAGCCAAATCCAGGATCTGTGTGGGCACTCTGGCTAAGGACCAGGCATGTTCACCTCAGTGCTGGGCATACAAACCTGTTCTCCATCTGATTTTATTTCTATAGAAAATGAAAACTGAAACCATGCCCAGGAAAAATACCACTGATGCTGCATATTTGGGACTATTTTATAGTGCCAAATGTAAAAGACCCAGCCTCACCTAAAAAGCCCAAACTAGTTCCCCAGTCTGATTGTATTTGAAGGCCGTGTTTTAGTTCCATGTTTGTGCTAGGCTCTGCACTGTTCAACCCTGGTTACTGCTGGGAGTCCTGGCACTGCCATTCACTACCACAGCACTGCGGGCAGACTTCAAGAGTTAAAATCAATACAGTTGTGTTTAAGAAGGAAAGAAAGGATGTCTGCTATTCAAAAGGGGGCAAGCACAAGGAAGAAAATGTTTGGCACTATCACAATGGTATATTTTGGTCTAAAGGGCTCTGGTGTGACATACAGCAGCTTGTTAAGTCTTATTTGATACTTTTTTGTAGCTTGGCACACTATCACTTTTACCCCCAGTGCTACACAATTTATTCTACATTCTTTGTACAGCAGATGTGATTTCACTTGCTTTACCATCTATTAGTTCATTTTAATTGTTTGGGAAAATCATCATACCCAGAGATGTCTGCTAGTCACTAGTGTGAGTTAATAATGAGTTTGGATTTTAATTATTTTATACTGTATATATGGAAACACAGTGCATTGCCGGGAACTCAAACACTTAGGTTTGTTTTAGATATGTTTAGTCTGGTGCAGGGACAGATTTTTTCTGCTGTGGCCACCTCAGTTACTGGAGGGTTACAATGACAACCACATGGATGCTGTGTGCAGGATGACGTTCCTCTGAAATGACGACAGAAACTTCAGCTTTGGCATAAAACCTAAGCTTCTGCAGGGTTTCTCTGAGGTGGTTTTCAAACCACATGCTGCCTCAGCTCCTGTCTTCCCCTGATAAATGTTCCCCATCAGGCTGCGAACCCATGTACCCACTGCCAAGGGCTGCCCAGCTCCTACCAGCCTGATGCTAGGGACGAAATCCAGCCCCTGGCAGGGCAGGGATGCAGGTCAGGCTTTGTTTTGCTCTGATGTCCATTCCCTGGACTGCAGCTCTGCTGCTATGTAGCAGTGAAAATAGAAACAGATTCACCCTCCTTCAGCTTTCAAAGTGGGACTTCTGTCTTTTCGGATTTCAGTGACAAGTCTGGCCAGTGACTTGCAATACCCTAATCTTCACATTGCTATTATTCAGAGTGATGATAGTTTGTAACAATGTGTTCTTTGCTAGAAGGGTTATATCTGGCTTTGAACAATTATTGTGCGATTTTAATTAACTTTTCCGTATGATGTACTTTCTGCACAGATTTGGCAGTTAGTCTCACTGTCTTTCATGGCATTTTGCTTAGGAAATATTGCTATCAGAACTTAAAAATTTGTGGAAGAAAAAAAGCAAAACTGTTTTAATATTTCCATGAGAAGAATTCTGAAATTCTGCAAAGTGGGAAAGTGACCCTTGCTTAAAATTCAGCTTTAAGAAATCATGGAATCACAGAGTGGTTTGTGTTAAAGCCCATTCAGTTCCATCGCCCCTGCCATGGGCAGAGACACCTCCCACCAGATCAGGCTGCTCAAGGCCCCATCCAACCCGGCCTTGAACACTTCCAGGGAGGGGGCATCCACAGCTTCCCTGGGCAACCTATGCCAGTGCCTCACCACCCTCATCATGAAGAATTTTTTCCTGATGTCTAATCTAAACTTCCCTCTGACAATTTAAAGCTATTCCCCCTTGTCCTGTCACTATTTGCCCCTTGCTTTCTACTGGAAGGCTGCTATAAGGTCTCCCCAGACCCCTCTCTTCTCCACGCTGAACAAGCTCAGCTCTCTCCACCTGTCCTCATAGCAGAGGTGCTCCAGCCCTGTTCATCTCCATAGCCCTCCTCTGGACCTGTTCCAACAGTTCCACATCATTCTTATGTTGGGGATTCCAGAACTGGACACAGTACTCCAAGCAGGAGTCTAGCTACTGCAAAGTTGTAATTATCAATTACAATTTTACTAAAATTCTTTTCTTATGTCTCATGAATATTTAATTTCTACTTTTCTTCAATCCTCAAAGTGAATGCAACTTGACTTTATTACTTAGCAGAGGGGAGAAATGTTTTTTGTCGTAGTATCATCCAGCTACTCTTGTTGGTATTTTCCTAACCACATTTTTCTCTCCCCAGACTATGATGTCTGTGCTGAAGCTCCTTGTGAACAGCAGTGCACAGATAACTTTGGGCGAGTCTTATGCACTTGCTATCCTGGGTACCGCTATGATCGGGAGAGGCACAGGAACAGAGAGAAGCCTTATTGCCTGGGTAGGTAGAGTGCATGTTGAGTTCATCTTTGGTTAATGATGTATACTGCTCCCTCAGGTCTTTTCAGAGTAAGTTTAGATCTGAAACCTTCCTTATTCTCTTTACTATTACAGCGTAAATGTGTTTTTCAACTACGTGAAGTATTAGTTCCCAGAACTAAGAGATATAAATCTCCTTGCAATTATTAGGAAGTAGTACCTAAAACAAGACATATGCACCCAAACACTTTGAAGTCTTGGGCCGGTGTAATATTCCCTTTATTAATTCCTCCTGCAGGTTTTGAGTCATATCCGGAGTTTTGGCCTGAGATGAGGGTCATGATTCTAACAGTAACCCTCAAAGCGCTGTAATCATGCATAATTATGAAAATAAATCCTTGGGTTTTGATTCAGATGGCCAGTATGTGGTTCAGAACTGATCACTTACATGTGGCGTTTGAGTGGCTAGTCCCCTTTTATTCAATAGTCCTGCCTTGTGTGGTTTGCTGTGCCAGGGAGCCAAATTTCGTAGGCTCGAGCTTGGAAGCTCTTCAATGCAAAGAAACAGTCATGCAGCGTTCACCAGTAAAATGCAAGGTGTGTTAGTAATAATAATAATGGCATTTGCACAGAGATCCAGCCCAAAGCACCAGCAGTGCTGCGATTACTTATTTATTTAATGACAAAATCTCTTAATACCTTTAAAGGAAGTCTTTTCTTGTATTTGAGGTCTGAAACCTCCGGCCCTAGGTCATTTTCAGCTCTTGCTCCTCTCCAGATATCGACGAGTGTGCCGCGAGCAATGGGACACTGTGCCCTCACATCTGTGTCAACACCATGGGCAGCTACAGGTGTGAGTGCCATGAAGGCTATATCCGGGAGGAGGATGGCAAGACATGCACCAAAGGAGATAAAGGTATATGCTAGTTTGGGGTAAAAGTCCTGGGCTGAAGAGCCATCTGAAAGGTAGATCTGATGTAAAGAGGAACCGCTCCTTACGCTACACTGGAACTGGGGGTTTGAAGCAGGGATGTCTCTGAAGCTGTTGATGCCACACCAGCACTCTTATTTGACTCTGAGGTGTGTGCACACCCTCACACACTGCACACTCTTGACTTGACTCTGGGTTGTTTACCAGGTGCCTGGGTCCTGCCACACACCTTCCTCCTCACCAGTTTATGACCTGCACACAAACAGCAGTAAATCAGTAGTCACAGCTATAAAAAAAGAGAGCATAGAAGGACGTTGAAAGCATCTTCCCCTAGAGGGGCAGAGTGGCTGATGGGTGAAACTTTACATTACAGCTTCAGTTAGACAATTTCTCCTTAATTCAACTGCTAAAAACTCTATTTTGCTCCCATACTAACCTGGACAATACCTATTTTGTAGTCCAGAACTCAGCAGACAGAGGAAAAAAAGAAGTCAGATCATGATCTTTATAAGCCTTCATTAATTTAATCTGTTAATTAAATTAATTTCAGTTTGTTTAAACTGTATTTTAGATGCCAACATCTGAGATTAGCAAATGACCCTGGGTTGCATGGTTAGTGCCTCTGGGCACTTGAAATCTCAGAAAAGGTGTGCCTAGAAGTTCCACACATCTTTCAAGCATTGCTTAAACCAGTTGCTACATTATGCTGAGTAACACTGAATTTGACTGATCTGCAGTTACTCTGTGTGACTCATTGCTGTGGTCAGATATGGGAAAGAGGTAAAACTGAGGGCTTGTTCTTGCTTTTCACCGTTGGTTTCAAAGTATATATGTATGCTGTAATGTAAATTATTTTAAAGTTTTTTTGTCTCATCCCAGTCATTAAATTACAGCATGATAAAGAGCCCCTCTCCAGCTTTCCTGTACATGCAATGGTAAGCAGGTGATGCCTGAAGACATGCATCATTGGGTGCTCCAAATCCCACAGGATGGCCAGAACAATTCATAATTTTGATTTGCCTCTGAAAATGTGTAACTAGAGCCACTCCATTAACTTTAATTGTTCCTTGTAGGTTTTTATATGTGGGGGTTTTTTTTCATTATAAGGGAGGGGGGCTCATAAAGGAAAGAGGTATAACCTATACAATCCCCTTGCAAATAGTTTTCTTAGTGAACTTTTCCCCTGGCTAGTTCAAATTTCCTGACAGGGTAATGCCCAAAGCATTCAGGTTAACTGACTATTCAAAAGAGTCAAGACTGTGGAAATAATTCAAATATTTGGGAAAAAAAAATTTTACACTGATATACATGGCACATAAAAATGTCAGTTCCAGTAGTTAATCTGGAATGAAATACCCACCATCCCTCAAAACATTTCCCAAATCAGCTATATAAAGCAGAAAAGGGCACTTTCTGCTCTGTTGTACTGCTGTACTCCAAGTTAATGTTACCAGTTGCCAGACCTCTGGTGGAAAAGGAGAAGGATCCATCCCTGTTTCACAGGGCTTATGTCCCTAACTCATCCCAAAGAAAATTGCGAGGAACCGGCTGTAGCGATGCACCACCCGGTGGTCAGCCCCAGCCCTGCACCGCATCCACACTGGAATTGCTTCTTAATAAGTAGATGATTTTTCATGGTAGCTGGAACACTTAAATCTGATTTTAAAATTTGGTGTAAGAGACATGAAAACACATGTAGGACACCTCTCTCCAGCTTTAATAATAATAATCCCCTGTATGTTTCCCAGGGGATTAGTATTCACATTTTCATTGTGCCGTGCCTGAAGGCTGCAATGTGGGCACTCTTTTGGCTCTATAAGCAGGCTCAACAAAGAGCTTTGGGTTTGTGAGTGGGGCACAAGAATAGGGAGCGATGTTCCCGGATCCACAGTCATGTTGCATTTGATGGAGACAATACAGCTACCCGTGCTGAAGTAGGCAAATGAAATCATCTCAGCAGGCTGAGCCCAGATAATACAACACAGATGATCAACTCAAGTCTCCATGCAAAGACCACCCGCGGCACAGCTCCCCGCAGAGCTCTCCCCCGCCAGCATCCCCTTCTCTTCCAGCATCAGCATGACAGTCTTCAAGCACATGCAAAGAAAACACATTGCTCCATTGAGCCGATCTCTTATCGATAGGTACTGCAGGGCTCACTGATGACTTGCTGAGATAAAAAGACCCCCATCAGGACAGCAACGTCATGCATGAGCTAGACTTTTGTGCTTTGGAAAGCCTTCATAAACTGGGGCTGGTTTAAGCCTTCTACGAAATAATTTTAGTTTCCTGGTGTAGGTCTGTGCAATGGAAACATTGCACATGTAAGTGCCTTGCTCAGTGCTGGCCAAACTGACCCTCGTAGGTGACCTTCATATCTGCACTGCGCGTGGGTGGCTCAGTTTAATTGCTTCCTGCCCCCTCTGGCCTGTCCTAGATGACTTCTGGCTTAATCCATGCTTTATTCTGGCTTTATTCATATTTTGGTCCTGATACAGGATCAGATGGGGGTAAAGTGAATGTTTGATGAATGACTCCTTCCCTGGGCAAATCATCACCTCTGTCTGGTATGAGTTAGGGGGATTCCACCTCTCTCCTGGGACACAGCTCACGCTTGCTTATGTGACGCTGTTGGACTTCTTCCTCCAACAAGTCAATCCAACTGGATATGCAGAAATCTCACTGGTATGATATTTCCCAAACATTAGCTGACACTTCCCACCTCCTGCCACATTCATCTCCATGGATTGTTACAGCCCTGTTTTATCCATACTTGCCAGCCCCATGTACCACATCCTTCTCAAAGATAAACTGGATTTATAATGAAACACGAGGCCAAATTCACTGCTTCTTAATCCACTGATTCTAGTGGGATTGCATTAAGTTTCAAATCGCAGAGGCTCTGGCATTTTCTCCCTATGACTCTATGTTGCTTTCAGCAACATTTCTCAACACAATGTGTGCATGTTATGAGGGAACTAATTTGGTAAGATAGCTATTAAAGGAAATCTTGGTTAAGACTAGTACCAAACCCAAATGTTACTAGAGTTTGGGAAAAAAAAAAAAAGGGCATTTTTTCCTAATGGCTTGATATGTGTATCTGTGTAAATCTTACACAAGTCCAAAAATGGCCATGTCAAGACACTGATTTTTTTAAAGAGAAATCTGAAATTGGAGAGGAAAGAAGAACTCCATGAGGGAGCCATAATAATGACTTGTGGTCAAGAGAAATCTTACTTTATAGAGCCACAATATTGAGTTGTGGTCAAGAGAAAATCTAACTTATAGATATATCAAGAGGTGTCTTGATTACAGCATATCAATTCTTTGTTAAGGGGGAAAAAACCCGTGTGCTGCAGTTTCTTTGATCTATCAGAGAAAGACTCATGGGCAAAGAGGCCTTGGAAGAAGTCAAAGGCAAAATGTTTGGCATTACAAATATAGCAGTGAGGAAACCAGCGGATGCTGTGTATTCAGGTGTCTTCACACAAGGGCTGGAGCACCTCTGGGAGGTATTGTGGCCAAATAGTCTTCAAGCCAGCATAGCTGCAATTTGTTGAAATGCTTTAATACATTATGTAGAGTTCATCAGAAAACCTCATGTATTAACTTTTGGCCTTAAACCGTTGAAACCTTAAACCTGAAATCTCTACAGAAAGCTGTTCAGGTATTAACAAACTGTGCTGTCAGAAAGGGCTGGGCAGAGTAGTGTGCTTAGTGCCATAAAAAAATGCTAAATGCAATAAAGAGGAATGTGATGGGTTATTGTAATGCCAAAGAACTGCAGCGGTGGGAGCAAGCAGTTGATAGTGGGGAAAACTCCATAGCCTTTACCTCCTAATGGCTTTAAACTGTAAGGGGAAAGATTTAGATTAGACATTAGGAAGAAATGCTTCACGATGAGGGTGGTGAGACACTGGCACAGGTTTCCCAGGGAAGTTGTGGATGCCCCATTCAAGGCCAGGCTGGATGGAGTCTTGAGCAGCCTGATCTGGTGGGGGATGTCCCTGCCCATGGCAGGGAAGTTGGAATGGGATGGGCTTTTAAGGTCCCTTGGTCCCTTCCAACCCAAATCATTCTATGTTTTTATGATTCTGTGGTAATCTTCTGATCAATTCAGCATTAATGCCAATGTCTTACTGCTGCTGGTCATTTCAGCATCTTTCCCTTGCAGCCCTCACCTCCCCAATTAGTAGATAAGAGTCGTAAGTCTTTCACAGAATCATGGAATACCAGGTTCGAAGGACCCTCAAGGGTAATCTAGTCCAAACTTTCCTGGCAAAAGCATGATCTAGACAACATGGCCCAGCACCCTGTTCAGCCAAATCTTTAAAGTTTCCAATAATGGGGAATACACCACTTCCCTGGGGAGATGATTCCAATGAATGATTGTTATCATTGTGAAAAGATTTCCTCTGGTGTCCAATAAGAATCTCCCCAGGAGTAACTTGTATCTAGCGCCCCTTGTCTTTTCCACATGACTCCTTGTAAAAAGGGAGTCTCCATCTTCTTTGTAGCCACCCTTCAAATACTAGAACATGGTTATAAGATCTCGTAAGCCTTCTTTTCACGAGGCTGAATATACCCACTTCTCAGCCTTTCCTCATGTGGTCCACCAGTCCAGCACCATGCAGGGCTTCTTTGCTGCACACTGCTCGCTCATGATGTCCACCAGGACCTCCAGATCCCTTTCCACAGAGCTGCTCTACAGCTAGGTTGATTCCAGCCTGTGCTGCACTCTGGACTGTCTTCTAAAAGCAAGCATACCTGACATGGCATTATATCAAATGGAATAAACATACTGCAAATCAGTTTTTCCTAATTTTGTACAATGGTGATTCATGGCTGACTATCTGATGGTTGCAGTGTTCCTTATTGGATCAAACATTTGAAGTCCAGTACCACATAATATCTGTAGTATTAGAAGGTTCTGTTTTTATTTAAAATTATGCAGATGTTTTCAAAATCAATATAAATTTCTGAAAAGATGAAGGACATTGAAGTGTGTGTCCAAGTGAGAAGTATAATACAATAACTAAGTGTGTTGTAGTTGGTCCTTCTTGAAGATTTTGGCTTTAACCAGGAACACTTGCAGAGTTTTTCCACTACAGGACATGCTCTGAATGGTCAGTGTTCAAACACATCCAATAACCCTTCCAGATAACACTGTACAAAGCCACACATTGTATGCAGGGCCTCAATATCTTTGATGCTTCCCAACAAACTACATGTGAAAGAAAAAATTTCTCACCTACAGATTGCCAGTACGTGTCACCCTGTGTTTTAGCAACTACTTTTCTCTTTAGGCTGACATCTGTTAAAACAGTGCTTGTTTGTTTGTGATGGAGAAGTGCTTCACTGCATATGAGAAAGGGAAAAGGACAAAGAATAACATTTGCAATATCTCTCACATTTTGAATCATTTAATGGATTCCTGAAAAGTTCTCATTCATGCATAGCATCAACAGGTGTGACCCTTTCTCTTATGTGGATTTAAATCCCTATCATTAATCTCAGTCCCCATCTCTGCTCAGGCTGATTCTATCACATGGAGGAATAACTGGCAATGATAAAGAGCAGTTTGTGCGAAGTGAATTAAATGACCGTATTGTGAGGGATTTTACTGTAATTTATAGCATATGAAAATCTGCCCTTCAGGGGACTGTAAATCAATCAGTTTAGATCTATAGGATCAGTCTGCCCTACACACAAGGATAAAAGAAGGGGTGTAAACTTTTTCAGGTATTAAAAAAAGAAATTCTTTGGGGACTGTTAACTGGAAACAGCTGCTTTAAAAATGAGATCAGAGCTGTCCCTGCAAAGTTTCTCAGACTTACATAGTAATTCACAGTCAAAGCATTAATAAAGACAAGATTCTCTCTTCTTTTCACAGTCTGGGGAAATGTTACGACCTTCAAGTTGCTTTTGCAATCACTGTATGAATTTCCTTGCTTTGGATCTTTATATGTGTATTGGAAACTGCTTTCTTTCAGCTGCACTTCCTGAGAAATCTGAAAATGTGGCAAAATCGGGGACATGCTGTGCCTCTTGTAAGGAATTTCATCAAATAAAGCAGACAGTTTTACAACTGAAGCAAAAGGTATGAATGTTGATCAGACGTGTCTTTACCAGACCTGCATGTTTTATGACAACTGAGGTTAAATTTAAGTGTTTGGAGCTGTCACTGCCATGTGGTTCTTGTGTCCATAAAGATGATGGCAACATATTTTAAAATACTCTAAGAATGGCATCTCTTCCTTATCAAACTTCTATATTGCTTGTAAGTAGATTGCCAACCAGCTTGTGGAGCTATGCTACCAAGCTTAGGGTAAGAGAGTCTGGCAAAACACCCATCCTATTCTCAGCCCAGGTTTCTTGGCAATCTGCACTGGCTGCAGCTTTTCATTCATTCTGAATGCACAGGATTTTGGATTTTATCCACCTTTAGTGTATGCAAGTGCAAGACATCCTGCAGATGTGGGAATGTGGGAGAACATGATTTTGCATTAATAAGGTGCTGATACAGGATTCTTGCCAAGTAGGAGGTGTGTGGCTAGACAAAAACATCGCTAGCAGATATATTACCTTCAGTTTTTTTAATAAAAAAACCTTCAGCCTGAACCGTTTTTTTTTTGTACACCTGTGTCCTTGCAAGTAGAGAATAATGCACTTAAAACTTACCCTTGCCTTTAACATTAATTGCTTCTATACGCAGCCTTTTGGACTTGGGCACGATTGAAATAACGCAGAGTTCCAGCCCAGGATTTGGAGGGCCAAGTGCAGGGGTGCAGGTGTAATGTCTTTTCTGGTAACGTTTCCTTCAAACATTCAAGTTCTCTGAAATGGAAATGTTCTGCAGGAATATTCTCAGCAATGCAGGTTGGCAGGCTGTAATTATTAAATTTCACCCATGGTGCTCATTTAATTTCACTGTGTCAAAACACAGTTTCCATTTGTATTAATATTATTCACTTAGTGTAATTCATATTAGGAAGAAAGAAATCTGCTTCACTAAAATTAAATACACTGAAGTTTGAGATGCTCTTTGTCACAAAAACCTCAAGATGTGACATTTTCCTTCTGAATCTGTATGAAGAAAACTATGGAAGTGACAGAATTTCATGTGTGATGGAAACTGGTTTTCAAACAAATGGTAGCAAACAGGTTAGAAAAAGATCTGTGCTTGCAAGTGGCTGTTTGTCCAGCCACAGTCATGCTGCTGAGCAGGCTCTCACTGGCACCCAGGTTGGGAAAAGGCCACACTGTTGGACAGGTTGTTGCTGCAAGAATTGATGGAGACCAGTGACCTGAGTTAATTGAAAGTTTTCTGTGTCTGTCTTCCATTGTGAGGTGCCTGCATTCAAAACTCAGTCCTGGAAAACAAATACCATCAATACTTGTCGCTGTCGGCACTTGTACAGTAGCTATGGTCAAACTAAAGCTGCTCAACTCTTTGCTCATATCTAAGTCCTGACATGGACCATAGCTTAAGTTTTCCTCAAGTATCTTCCTAGTGAGACTTGATCTATTTGGCATCCTCAGAGGGAGCCCATTGGATTGTCCTCACACAGGTAGAGCTGGAAGAGATAGTCCCCTGCTACCCTCAGCACCAGGAGAGCTGCTATCCATGCTGAGAGGAGACCTGGACAGGCAGACGTGAACCCTTGTGTTTCATCAGTCACTCGCCATAGTCAGGTTCTTTTGGGGAGGACGTATCTTAATATCTGTGGTTGAAGTTGTTCTATTTTGCATGGAAAAATTCACTTCTGTCTGCCAGAGAGACAGTTTATGGAAACAAACCTTCAGTCTTGTGGTTAAGGCTGTCAGACTTTATGAACTTTACGCAAAATTATGTTCAGAAGAAGAGCCTGTGAAGGATTCAATCCAGCAAACCCTATAACTGGGAACTGGAGGAGTATGCTTCTGGAAGTGGGAGGTTTGGGTTTGTGTGTCCTTAGGAAAGGGCAGGGGTGAACTCCAGTGCTGCTGCCTCTGGTGATAGCTGGAGGATAGGAACATCCATTCCAGATCCAGGACTGGTAGTTCTAGGATCAGGAACATAAAGTCACCTTGCATGGTCATCCCGTGGGATGCACTGTCCTGATATACTAGGGGTCTGTGGGCAGTCCTAGGTTGATCTTAGATAGACTCTGCCAGAAGGAAGAAGAGTGGAAAGCTGAAAAACTGGGGAAAAGATCTGACACGCTGACACAGCCAACAATTTTTTAAAAATTAAGTAAGCTGAATCCTATTGTGCAGATGTGTTTAAACATCTTAATTAGAAAGCCATGTTCCACATCGCTCCTGTCAAGCACTGTCAAAGTCATCTAAACCACAGATCTCCTAGAAACAACCCAAAACTCCAGATCAGGCATGCAGCACAACATGTGGGAGTCTTGTTTCTAGTACTGTCTTTCTTTAAAATTTATTCTTGCTAATATTTGCATACACATGGAAAACAAATTATTTTCCAAGGGCCGTTAAGATTTGGAGCTGTAGAAGGAGAAAGCCAAGGTCACTCTGGACCAGGATCCCGGTTCAGTTAAAAGGTGAAAGAGAAATTAGGCCAGTGAGTATAGCCAATTCCTAAGAGGATGTGAGTCAACATCAAAAACACATGGTTTGGCCCCAGTGTATGTAACAAACATTTTCTGGCCAGAAGATATCAAAGAACAGTGAGCTAGACCAGAGCCTGGCTATTTTGGCACTCCTAGTGTATGCCTCAAGTCCAGCTGACTCAGTGTAGAAGCAGTGTACATGCTTTCACAGCAACTATGTGATTTTTTTTAACTTACTAAGCTGTTACAACAGCCTTTCTGGCAGGAACAAGTCAATTAAATATTGAGGAAAGGAAACACTTATAAATTCTCTTCATGATGACTCTTCACCACTAAATGCACCTTCTTATTCCAGCCTGGCCATTTGCAATATAATATGAAGAGTATTCATGTCAGGGCCTATATGCTTAGTGACATCTGTTTATCAGCTGGGATAGCCATAGATCCCCAATATAGTATCTGGTCAAAAATCTAAGTAAAAGCTCTAAAGAAGACATCATTTAATCTGTCACTCATCTGTGACCACCACAAACACTCATTGATGACACTGAAAGTAACTGCCTGAAAAATATAAATGCTACTCTCAGGTAGTCACAGGGTTTAACTCTGTGTCTTGGTCTCATGGCAGTGTTGGTACTGCAAAGCCCTTGCTTCATTTGTGTCACATAATGGAAGTCTTGCAGCATGATGGTCCTTGCAACCTTCTATTCACATCCAGCCAGGACTCTGGACAGGGTAGACATACCTGTGGGAAATAGAACTTTGCAGTGTGCTGACCAGAGCCGGCCAGTGGGCCTCCTCATGCTGATCCCTGGCCAGTGTGGCTACGAGAGCCCCCAGCTACTGAATTTTTCTCTTCAGCCCCAGGTGTAAAGTGCTGTGACCCATGGAGCAGCCCTTTATCTTCAGCAGTCCCAGGTTTTGGTCTGTGCTGCAGTGGCTGTGATGTTGTCTGAGAAAGCTGCAGGGTCACTGATTAACAAAGATGTTTTGCTTTGGAAAACCAAAGATGACAGTGCAAAGGGGACACCAGTAGGTGTGCTAGATATCCATTTTATATGTGTGGAGATTCATAGGAGTAAGCACAGAAGAAACACCCTTTGGGGCTTCTTGTGAAGTGCTGGTCTCATCCAGCCACTAACTTTTGTGGCAGTGGAGTGAATGTATCAAATTCTTGTAAAACTTACATCATGTCTCTTAATTTGCCTTTAGTACAGTCGTCTTGTCTTTGGAATAGCAATGCTCTCCAAAGCCTGAGTAACAAATGGCTGATAAATCTTTGTATTCCTGTCATCGCATTTTGAATTCCTGTCTGAAAAATCAGATTGATGTTTCAGAAATGCCACCAGGAACAGTTTTGACATCTCTGACTTCTTTTTTTTTTTTTCACTTTTCTTCCTTCAGAACTGTTCTGCATTCAAACCCAAACTGCAAGCAGCAGTGCATAGCATTATATTTTTCCTGTGTTCTACAAAAATTAGGTTTGCACTAAGGGCAAGAGAGTGTATATCAAATAATTACAGAAACAAGTAGGACCATTGAGAATAGCCCAGTGCAGGGAATTCCAAATAGCTGATTAAAAGCATTGTCACATAGCAGGAGTCATCCTGTGTTTTATTTAATACAGCTCTCCCACACAAATTTTGCAGAATCCAGTATCAAACTATCTCACAAGCCAAATTCATTTAGGGAGCAATGAAATTGACCCAGGGCTACATCTGCCCTGATATTGCTGAAATAGCTTTCCAGTTCTGTTTGGCCAAGCAAAACTCCCAACTCTACATGCATCCACGGACCACTAATAAACTTCTTTCCTGTCTTGTCATCTCCCCTCAGCTGCCTCTGGAGACACTAAAGATTTTAGAGTATTTCTAAATATGTTCAATCTAGGAAAATTAATGTTTAATGGATAATTAAACATCTGATATAATGGATAAGGGCATTTTAAACCACAGTGTGCAATTATTCATATGGTCTCACTTACTTTAGCTTTTACCTCTATGCAGAGTAGATCCAGATCTGTTTGGTTAAATAATATGGTTAAAAGGCCAGATCCCCAGAGGATCTGGAACTCTCGTTGAAACCTTGTACAGCAGCTTGAAATTTCTGAGCAAATATTGTCCTGAGAAAGGGCAGTAAATGAATAGAGGAAAATTCAAATAAGGAAAAAGAGGTTTCCTGAGGAAATACAAGCAGTTACGAGACTTTTTGACAACTTGTTGCCGTACATCTCCAGAGTTTCTCCTGCTTTCCATTTGGATTGACTTGTGGTATTTCCATTGTGACTTAAAGTGTGAATAACCTCACAGGAAGCATCAGGATTTCTCCTAGGGTACTCGTTTCAGGGAAAGGAAAGTACCAGAATGAATGAATGCCTTAAAATCAAATGGCGTTACGTTTTCCATATGGCATCTTTCAAGTCTGGGCAACCTCCTGGGTATATGATACCTGAAGTGTGGATCATCTCTAGGATCCCCTACCCAGAGCTCATGCTAGACACTCACACACATAGATACACGCATCCTATGTGTGGAAGACAGACAAGGGTGCGATTTCTGAAAAACCTGACTTGTCTCCATGAATCATGCAAAACATCCCGTGAAAGGGCATTGTAGACTGTTATGCCCCATGACAATGTTTTCTCAGATTTCTGCAAGGTGGTTGGTCAGAAAAGTGTACAAGTTAGAGTAGAGTCCCAAGGCATGCTCCTTGCTGGTTCCGACTATCTGTAAGGAGTCCCATAGCAGGGTGAGTGAGCCAGTTTTCCTTGAGAACACCAAATATGGCAGTAGCTTCAAGAAGTCTTCATGTCCATATTTGAAAAGCATCAGGTTAGCCAGTCTAGGAGTAACTGTTGTCGTAGGCTTCCATACAGTCACATTGTTTTCTGATTATTTCAATTAAGTATTTAAATATGCTGTTTGTCCACATGTCCACATGAAAGCTTAACCAAGAATGTAATTTATTCAGCTGAATGATGAAGAGCTTACAGTTATTTTTTATTTTGGCAGGTTGCTTTGCTACCAAATAACGCAGCTGATCTTAGCAAGCAAATCACTGGTGAAAAAGTGCTTGCATCTAATGCATATATCCCTGGCCCCCCCGGCCAGCCAGGCCAACCAGGGCCTCCAGGTAAGATACAGACCAGAGGGATGTGAATATGCAATAGTGCCATAAATAAAAATTATAAATTCAATATTTCAGTGTTACGGGATTCCATGTGTTTCATATTTTGATTGTTATATTTGCATTTGTGCTAAATTTTAAAAGAAAAACTTTCTGGTCATTATGGTTAGCCTCTGCCAACTGTCTAACATCATCCGTTGTCTCTTAATCTCCCTGTGTTTCTTGGCATGCAAGCTGTGTTTGTCCTGTATATGTTAAATTTATCCCCCTTGCTGGGATATTTCACCTGCTTCAGTTGTCATTTCCTGTATTTTAATTCTGCTTTAGAATACTCTCCATTTCATTTCAGGAATACCTGAATATTGCTATAGCTCACTGTCATTACTAGAGCAGGAAATGGTGCTTTCAGTTTGCAGCGATTTGTGCCAGCTGTTTTATTTTTCCTCATCTGGTTGTGCAAGAATTCGTTTGTTGGTTTTATGTGTGTTCCAGATTCAAAGGAATCTGAAAAGAAAAGTAAAACTCTGCTCACACCTTCTTTGCTAAGGATAGGTCGAAACAATGAGAAAAGCAGAGAGTTCCTAAAGCTCTAACATAAGACAGACATCTTGCAGCTGCAGACAGTGATGCTAAAAACTTTGCAAATGCTGTTGAATGCAGATCTAATTTTGGGTTAGTGATAAATCCAAGGAATTCTAGCACTGTGCTGGGTTTCAGAAATGTTCTTACAGACAGGTAGCAGATACTCCTCATGAGGTTGGATCTACTCTCTATTGAACTGCCTCCCATTTACCCCCACTTTTGCAGTCTTGCTTTGGTTTTTCAGTCTTTATCTCATTTTCTTGGAGGATGAGTTTCTTCAGTCGTCAGTATATCGTAAGTGCCAGGACAGTGTGGTTAGCAGTTCTGCTTCGGACTCGGAAGGGTACAGTGCGCCGCACCGCAGTCTCTCTAGCGTAGGCCTGACTCTGCCTGTCCTCCATCTGGTTCCCCCATGGCTGAGCTGTCCAAGGTACTGTAGCACTGTCCATTCCGCTTGAAACCCACCCCTGCTCACCTCTGCCTCTGCCCTGCCGCTGGCAAGAGTATGGATGGGTCTTCAGGAGGAAGCCAAGAGGCTCACCACTGAACTTGGGTTTGCTCCTCTTGAAAACCCTGACTGTACATATTCTGTCCTGCTGAAAGCTTTTTACTCTCTGCTTTTCATTTTCTATTTTTTTCACATGCCCTGAGTAGAAAAAAATGTTCTTTCCCCTCTAATTATAAAGCAGTCCGTGTCCCTGCCCATGGCAGGGGGGTTGTCCCTTCCAAATCAAACCATTCTATGATTCTATAATTAATTTCAAACAGTGACACTTCAATGGTCTTTATTTTATGCAAAAATTGTTTCAAGTGCCTGACTTTCTGTTTTTCTTTTCAGAGTGTTGAACTAAACATGTATTTTATTTAGTGTGTGCTTATTAAAAACTGACAGTCTCTGCTGCACCAGCAGAAGCTGAAAAAGATATAAAGCAAAATGGAAGAACGGAACCTTGCTTGCCCCTATGCATTGGCTACTGTAGTGGGCAAAAGAGAGGTGCATCCCACCACTGAGAAGGGCTTGCTTCTGTGCCAGTCATGTAGATGCCTTCAACCCAACACGCCCATGAGTTCCTCGAGACTTTGTTTTTATGAGATGGTTCTCAAATGTGACTTGTTCTTTTCTTCTTTGTGTGAAAATAAGGCACATCTGCTTTTCTTTTCATGTGTGTGTCCCTTACCACCTGGCAGTGGCAGTCTTGGCTTCTTTGTAAACACAAGGTTTAATTGTTTTGTGAAGATCTCTCGTACATACTGTGACAAGGAGTAATGTTGTCTCAGATGACTGCTGCATTGGTTGTCTTGCTGTGGATTTCAGTGCATTAAGGCAACCAGTCCATTGGGTGACTCAAACAATAGTCAGTCCCTGCTGCCTGTACTGATGAAGTGTCCTGGAGGTTTTCCTTGGCAGATAACCTTTGCTGTTGATTGCAGGGGCTCCAGGACCAAAAGGGAGTCAGGGAGTTCCTGGGTTGCCTGGACCTCCTGGACAGCCAGGCCCTCGTGGATCAATGGGACCCATGGGCCCATCTCCAGACATCTCACATATTAAGCAGGGCAGACGGGGCCCCGTGGTCAGTATTCTTATCTCCTGTCATGCATTGCACAATTGGCCTTAGCTCAACAAGTTCTCATGTCCTTGTGAATGCTTTCTTTTCTCTTGCAGGGCCCACCGGGAGCCCCAGGGAGAGATGGTAGCAAGGTAAGGAGAGATGGTGTTTTCCAACCCATGGGCACACACAACATACGAAGTCCAGGCTTGCTACAGAGACCCTCTACACACTTGTAGTCACACCCTTTTAGCATCTTATTTCCTTTGCTAAGCTGAAAACATCCTGTTGTCCCATCGCTTCATGTCTTCCTCCTGCTGTTTTCTGCTTGCCATTCCTTAAGTCTTGCAAGTAGCATGGCCAGGTTATCTGTCAAGCAGCTTCCTTTCCTTTCTCTGCAGCTCTTTTGGCTTTTCCATGTATAAGCTTTAGCACATTTAAGATCATAAATGATCATAAAAATCATAAGATCATAAATGATCTTTAAGGTCCCTTCCAACACAAACCATGCTGTGATTTCATTAGACTTCTCAATTGTGAATTTCTCCTGTTAACTGGTTTGCTTGTTACTTTCTAAGAGAACTATCAGAAGTGTCCAACACTGCTCGTACTATGATTAGCAGCAATAATTTCCTTGCATCCCTCCTTCATTTTATTTTGTTTTTCTGAGCAAGCACAAGCTGATGATTCCTGATATAGGGACAGTAAGTAAGGGAGGCGAATGTGATTTTTTTTTGGTTTCCTTTAATCACAGCATAGTAACTAAGGTGGTATTGATTACAGGGAGAGCGAGGCGCACCAGGACCAAAGGGGATACCTGTAAGTATTGCTCACAGGAGGCATTTCTACAAGAGTGATGATGACTACTAACAACAGGTCAGCCAAAAGGGAAAAAAAAACTCTCCTGTGTTAAGAGCACAGAAGTTTACATGTGCAGAAAATGCTATTGCAAAGAAAATAATTGCCTGGTTTTGTCCAAGTGTTTTTGGCTACACATCTCCTCCCATGCTGAGTGTGACACTGGAGGCAGTAAGTGCACCTCTGCCCTACAGCAGTGATGGGATGTCCTCAGAAGGCAGTAGCATGAGATCTCATGCATAGTGCTAGTTCGTACAGTTGAGCTGTCTCTCCTAATGATTTTAAATCCTGTCCCTCAACTGTTTCTGGGATTTGGGAAGCTATAAGCTTTGAGCAAGCCATCAGGAGAAAGACGAGTATTTACAATCTGTTTCCAGTTGAAATTGTTAAAAAAAATTATTCCTTACAGTAATTTCTCATTAGTGGAATGGCTTTTTAAGAATGTGTCCAGTAGGGTGTCCTCATTATTGAACAGTGTACTTTACTCTGTGAAGTCAGCTAAAAAGAAATTATTATGTTCTAAAATTAAATTAAACCAGAGGGATACTCTCTGCATTGTAATTACCAGTATATCTAGTAAGTGATGGACAGTAGCAGCATTATGGAGCAGCCTGGTCTAGTGGAGGAGTCCCTGCCCATGGCAGGGGGGTTGGAACTGGATGATCTTTAAGGTCCTTTCCAACCCAAACCATTCTATGATTCTATGAGTATATGATTATATGATTATCATATTGAAAAGATACCTTCCAAATACCAACATTCTTGAGAAAAGTTTTTAAATAAATAATAATTATTGATTTATTAGTCATTCTAAGTCTGTCATTTCTATCAGTTTAATAAGGAGGAACACAGAGAACCAAGATTTATTTCCTTTACTCCAGTGAAGTGTCAAGATAGCCCTCAGAGACAGATATAGCAAAGGAATTGTCAAGTAACCAAAGGGCTGAGCATCTTGTAAGTGTAGGCTCTGCCTGCAAACATTTGCTGCCTTTTGAAAACTGTTTCCTGAGCAGGTTGATTAAAAAACAGATTGTTCATTTCTGGTAATCAATATGAAGCAGTGTTATTACTGACTTCTTCCTGCAAGAGTAATTATATCAGCCTGTCTGAGAACTTTAAGAGCGAAATGGAATATAATTAATGATGGTGCCTTATGACCGCAGGGCCCACCAGGTTCATTTGATTTCCTATTGCTGATGATGGCAGACATCAGAAACGACATCGCTGAACTGCAAGAGAAAGTGTTTGGACACAGGACTCATTCATCAACGGAGGAGTTTCCATTACCTCAGGAATTTACAAACTATCATGACACAGTTGATTTTGGATCTGGAGAAGACTACAAACCACGGGCAGCACCGAGAGACTCCAGGATACAGAAGGCAGCCCATCCTTAGCTACACCTACTGAAAAACAGATCTCCTTTAAAATTCTTTGATATAAAAATGCACTGACAATGTAAAAAAAAAATATATATATATTATTTCCCAGTTTTCTTTCTGCTTTTCCTCAGCCATACTACTGTACTGTAGCTTTCCCGGTTCATGGTAGCCTCCTTGCAGTAATTTTGTACCATCAAGCCTGCACTGTGCATTGTATGTAGACTAGCAAGAAAACTTTCTAAGTATATAATACCATAAAGGCAAGCTCTAGCTAATGGCACAGACCACAGCATTTCATCTGCCTGCCTTGTACTCTATATACAAATGACCCAGCACCCAAATTTTGCCGGGGTAGAGAGATAACTAAAATCTTCCCTGAATGACATCAGTAATAAAAACCTTCGTCCACAGTTGCCTTTATACATGCAAATATATCATACCACTGAACTCAGTTCTCCAGCTACTGTTGCCAGGCTTAGGAGACTGTGAATAGTGAATCCCTGTTTCACAGCAGGGGCCAGCTGTAAGTGAAATGTCATCTTCTATTATGCCTCACTATGGCAGAAAAGGGAAAAAAAAATATGGTGAAGCAGTGATACAAGGGTGCTGCTCATTACCTGGAAATTATTTGGCTTTGTGCTGCTGGAGTATCATTCAAAGAGAGTCAATAAGATATGTTTTACGTAAACTAACACTACTTTTCCCTTATCGTTCTCACATTGCTCAGTGTGAAGGCCAGTTCCCTCCCTCAGCAGATTCATGCTGGATACATTACACAAAGATGAACAAGAGAAAAGGGGATATATAAAGCAGGAAAACTCAGCATAAGTGAATCAAGTAGCACAAAATCAATCCCAGCCTTGCAGAAAAAGTCGGACTCTGACCTCCTCTAGGTGCGTGCCTTCTGTGGTGAAATGCTGAAATCCAAGTAAAATTGAATACAGAGAGAAGCCTCGAGTTTGTGAAGAGATTCCATCTGTTTCTTTCTTCAGCTATCTGAGAGTGACCTAAATGGCATTCACAGAAGTAGAACACAGAGTTGCGGTGTATTTGGCCAGGTATATGAGAAGTATGAGTACGTGCAGGAGTGCACAGGACAAAAACACTTCAACTGGTATGAGGATGGCTAAGACGAGGGACTGCACATGGGATCCTATATTTCGAAGGGGGATAAAAGCGAGTGCCCTTGTTTTACACTGGAAAATTGGATGCACAAGTTAGACCATACCTCATTAATGATTTCTTTTGGATTACCACAGCTGCTGAGGACTTTGCCATGCTTAGAAGATAAAGAAGTATATTAAGCACAAAACTTCAATGTTTCATCTCTGTAGCTGCTGCTTCTACAGTATGTGTAGTGCTGGGTCACATCCATGTTACAAATGCAAAGAAAAATGTTTTATTTTGCCATGTTTTTCAGGGCTTGCATGTTCTAATAGAATAAATACAAGTAAAAATATAAGTAGGCCCTTTTCAGATAACTTGTAAAGTCTTGGATTCCCTTCTATATTCTCTGGGCCAAAAGATAATTGGTGTAATCCCTACAGCACTGGTACCAATTGTCTTGTATAAACAGCTGGCTGTCTAGACCTTTCATATCTTTTGTATATTATCTTAAGAAGACGAGTTCATTACTGTAATCATTTCCCAACTCCTCACTATTGCTATGCTCCAGGCAAGGGCTTTAGCATTAGCAACATTAATGTTCTGTATTCCTCTTCACGTTATATGTGTATCCATATTTACAAAGCAATGACTAAGTCACTGGGATAGCTTTGAAAAAATGATAGTGCTCTCACTCTGTGGTGTTTGGGCTCCTCTTTGGGAGGAGCTTTTGCAGCAGCTCTAAATAGAAGTATTCTTGTGAACCAGGTAATAAGGAAATCAGTGACACCTGGGAAGGGAACTTGCGGGGATCCCAAAAAGAGGGATGGTCTTATAAGCAGCAGGCTGAAAGAAAGCTCGAAGACAGCATGAACTGAGGCATTTATGTCTCACCTTCTTAATTTCAAGCAGGCCATTAGGTATATCTAACATTGTTTATAAATATGTAGTTTTAAGTAAATGTGTTAAAAATCAAATGCTATGTTTGTAACACTTGCAAAAATATGTAATTCTTGCCTCTGCTTACTACCACATGCCATCACCTACTGGATCAGCTTGATTCCCACTACAGAATTAGTAGCTGCAGGTTTTTTGACCATCAGATACTGAATAATGAGTTAGGTGAGTCACTTCCTACACACCAGCTAAATTCTATTGCCCACAAGAAGTTGTGTTCTAAAAAAAGGCACTTAGTTTAGTTGTAAACTCTGCTTTTCCAAATACAGACAAATATTAAATGAGGAATTCCTGCAGTTTGACCGTCCAGTTCAGGGGTATGTGACAATTGCCCTGCTGTCTATAAGTATGCAGGGAAGGGAAGTTCTGAGACGAGACCAGAAAAGTAGATAAAATACATGCCTCACTGTAAGTACAGAAAGCTGCCCTACAGACTCATGAACACGAAATATGGCACGTGTTTTTTGCTTGTCTTTCTGAGTGGAAACCTCAACAATTTGCCTTTCTAGAGTCTGCATCACTGGCTTTCACAGCCCAGAGCTGAGTTTCCAACAGATGTGCCTACTCTATAAAAAAGGTGAAGGGAAGTGTTCTTTGGGTTTGTCCTTGTACTTCATCCTCCTTTCTAGACTTCCTGCCCCCAAACCTGTTGCCTGAGTCCCAGCAGCAAGCACACTATGGCAAAGATAGGTCCACCCAACATGGAACAGGAATTCCTCCAGCAGGAACAGCCTCTCTGAACACAGCTGGGAAGGTTCAGCCTTCCATCTGCGTCCCACTACGCTTTCTGCATAGACCTTTCTCATTTTATTTTTGATTAATTGTATAGTAACTTCCATAACTCATTGTATCAGAAACAATTCACTAAGATTTCTGGATAAACACATACAGGCATTCAGATAGAAAAGTGAGGTTTTCTTCAGCATACCCCAAGTTTTAAAAAGCAAGAATCTTTTCCAATTTTAAGTTTGGTTACTGGGAAGACAGGGAATTCATTACCTTCCAAATTATTTATTACTCTGTGGCCCCCAAAGTAACAACAACCTCCTCCCCTATAAGAATCCAAAATAGGAATGTAGAAACACCTACATCCATGCCTAGTTTCAACACCAGGACCCTGCACATGACAATTTTTTTTGCGTATAAATACTATGTATAATTTTATTAGAAAGAAATATTATTTTGATGTTAAGACATCAAGTTATAAACAGAGGGATAATAAAGAGTTTGTTATTTTATTAATATTAGAAATATATTTAATGGAAAAATTTGCAAGAGAGTGTAGCGATGGGAAAATGCTGATTGTTAACGGGTTTAACAAATTCATGAAGCTTGGAAAATGCTTTCTTGCAACACTGTGCCAAGTACATACAGGATTAGTCTTTCTTGCAAAGCTGGAGTACTGACACAGAACTCCTACACAGTCAGGCTAAATCAGAAAAAGGAGAGGAAAATTGATTGTAAATGGAATTAAGATAATGTCTGGAGTTATTATTGCCTTCACAGCCTGAGTAACCTTCTTCCTAAAAGTATTTCAGAGTTAATACAGTAATTCCCAGAGAAGCAACGAAATATGGGGGTGGGGTACAAAAATTTTTAAATTTCATACTAAAACTGTATGTTTGTTCCTATTACACATTCCAATAACTATACTGTTCACTTTATTTATATAAGTATATAAAATACTAAAATGTGTATAAAATGATTGTGATTTTATGATGTATTCATAATAACAAAGATATTTTTTCTTATGCTGCTGGTAGCTGCTTTTGTTACATATCTTTTCCCTGAAATACAAAAATGCTGACTGCAAGAGACAAGTGGCAGGAAGCCTCCTGACACTGCCTCTTAGTGTTTTTGCAGCTGAATTATGTGCACTGCCAGGACTTTGGGAGCATCACCTCTTGCAGAACAGGGCGAGTTCCTGTCTTTGTGGAAATAAAGCTGCACCCATCCCTGCTATGAGGATGGCAGCTCCGACACACCCAGAGACCTGCATGAGGCTGGCTCCAGCAGTCTCACCCCATGCTGCCAGCATACACAGCATCAGCATGGACTGGGGATGTGATATGGGGTCCAATACTCCTCTGGCATCTCAACACTGGTACTAGGGAAAAAGGGGGAATGAGGTTAATTAAGGCTGTGGCAGGCTTTGCCTGCCCATGGTGGCTGCCTGAGTGCACAGTACTGCAGAATTGCTTAGCTTAGAAAAGACCTTTGAGATCATCGAGTCCAATCATAAACCTAACACTGCGAAGTCCACCATTAAACCACAGAATGATACAATTAAAACACAGAATGATACAAACAGTGGTGTCCTCCAGGGATCAGTATTGGGTCCCGTCCTGTTTAATATCTTTACTGATGATCTGGATGAGGGGATTGAGTCCATCATCAGCAAGTTTGCAGATGATACCAAGCTGGGAGGAAGGATTGATCTGCTAGAGGGTAGGATGGCCCTACAGAGGGACCTTGACAGATTGGAGAGCTGGGCCGATTCTGATGGGATGATGTTTAATAAGTCCAAACGTCGGGTACTTCATTTTGGACACAACAATCCCATGCAGAGCTATAGACTGGGGACAGAGTGGCTGGAGAGTAGTCAGGCAGAAAGGGACCTGGGAGTGCTGGTTGACAGGAAGCTCAACATGAGCCAGCAGTGTGCCCAGGTGGTTAAGAAAGCCAATGGCATTCTGGCCTGCATCAGGAATAGTGTGGTGATTAGGACCAGAGAAGTTATCGTCCCCCTGTACTCGGCACTGGTCAGGCCTCATCTTGAATATTGTGTACAGTTCTGGGCCCCCCAGTTTGGGAAAGATGTTAGGATACTGGAGTGTGTTCAGAGGAGGGCAACGAAGATGGTGAGGGGGCTGGAGCACAAGCCCTATAAGGAGCGACTGAGGGAGTTGGGGCTGTTTAGTCTGAAGAAGAGGAGGCTCAGGGGAGACCTCATTGCTCTCTACAACTACCTAAAAGGAGGTTGTAGTCGGGCAGGGATTGGTCTCTTCTCTCAGGTGAC
The DNA here is from genome assembly GCA_033556795.1 of Tapera naevia. Lineage (NCBI taxonomy): Eukaryota > Metazoa > Chordata > Aves > Cuculiformes > Neomorphidae > Tapera > Tapera naevia. The sequence goes on along the minus strand of JAUMJJ010000092.1, from coordinate 668,857 downwards.
CAGTGACAGAACTAGAGGGCATGGACTCAAGCTTCGTCAGGGAAAGTTTAGACTTGATGTTAGGAAAAAGTTCTTCACTGAAAGGGTGATTGGCCATTGGAATGGGCTGCCCAGGGAGGTGGTGGAGTCGCCGACCCTGGAGGTGTTTAAGGGGAGACTGGATGAGGCACTGAGTGCCATGGTTTAGATGATGGGTTGGTGTTAGTGTTGGTGTTGGTGTTAGGGTTGGGTTATAGGTTGGACTGGATGATCTCAGAGGTCCTTTCCAACTTATGATACTGTGATACTGTGATACTGTGGTTGGAAAAGACCTTTGAGATCATTGAGTCCAACTGTACCTGTCCACTGCTAAACCATATTTCTAAGCATTTCATCTACCCATCTTTTAAACACTTCCAAGTACGGTAATTCAACCACCTCCCTGTGCCTGTGCCTGATAACCCTTTCAGTGAAGAAATTTTTCCTAATGCCTAGTCTGAACCTCCCCTGGCGCACCTGCAGACCCATTCCTTTCATCCTATCACCTGTCACCTGGGAGAACAGACCAACACTCACCTCGCTACAACCTCCTTTCAGGCAGTTGCAGAGTGATCCATGTCACTAAGCACCATGTCCACGCACCTGTTAAACACCTCCAGGGATGGAGACTCCACTAATTTCCTTAGCAACCTGTGCCAATGCTTGAGAACACTTTCGGTGAAGAAAAGTTTCCTAATATGCAATCTAAACCTCCTCCTGCCATTTGCTCTTGTCCTACTGCTTGTTACTTGGGAGAAGAGACCAACACCTCGCAACAACCTCCTGGTGGTTGTAGAGCACAATGAGTTCTTCTCTCAGCCTCCTCTTCTCCAGATTGAATAACCCCAAGTTCCCTCAGCTGCTCCCCATGACCCCTGTGCTCCAGTAGCCACTGTGAGGGCAGAGAAAGAAGTGGGGTTGCCGCAGCACCAGACTGGCTGTGACTGGACGAGGCCTCACAGCAGTGGGAGATGACGGCTGGGCAGGTGTGGAGCTGCAGCTCCTGGCATGGCCCACAGTGTCCATAAAAGCTCCATGTAGAGGCTGTTGTGTGGCAGTTGAATGAGTCAACAGTGAGCCCTGGCAGCCAAGAGGGCCAGCTGTGTCCTGGGACACATCAAGCACAGCATTTCCAGCGGGGTGACGGAGGGGATTTTCCTGCTCTGATCTGCACTGGTGGGGCCCCACCTTGAGTACTGTGTGCAGTTTTGGGCGCGTAAAAAGAACATTGGACTACAGGAGAGTGTCCAGAGGAGGCCACAAAGCTGGTGAAGGGTCTAGAGGGGAAATTCTATGATTAGAGGCTGAAGTCACTTGGTCTGTTCAGCCTGGAGGAGCTGGGGGATGACCTGCTTGCAGTTTACTGCTTCCTCATGAGGGAATGAGGAGCAGGAGCTGAGCTCTTCTCTCTGGATCCGAGGGAATGGCAGGAAGATGTGCCAGGGGTTAGGTTTATGTTGGGTATCAGGAAAATGTCCTTCACCCAGGGGGTGGCAGAGCACTGAAACAGCTCCCCAGGGAAGCAGTCACAGCGCCAAGCCTGACGATATTCCAGAACCATTCGAACGATGCCTGCAGAGGCACGGTGTGAATGTTGGGACTGTCCCATGCAGGGACACGAGCTGGACACGTGGGCTCCTTCCACCTCTAGTCATTGACTCCGTGATTCCCGGCGTGCCCCGCGGCGCCCCCGACCCTCCGTGCATGGCCTTCGGATGGTGCTGAACTACAGCTCCCGTCGCTCCCGAACTACAACTCCCGTCATGCCCCGCGGCGCCGCGGGCTCTCTGCGGTGGGAGCGGCTGGACTACAACTCCCGGCGTGCCTTGCGGCGCCCCGGCCCGCTCGTGCTGTCGGGCTGGACTACAAGTCCCGTGGCGCCCCGCGGCGCGCGGGGGCTGCCGGAGGCGCCTCCCGTGGAGCCTCGCGGCGGGGCCGGGCCGAGGCGGGCGGAGGGCGCGATGCGGCTGTCGGGGGCGGCCGCCATCTCGCACGGGCGGGTGTACAGGCGCTTCGGGCTGAGCCCGCGCTCCCGCCTCGACCTCCTGCGCAACCTGGTGACGGCGCTGGTGCGGCACGAGCGCATCGAGGCGCCCTGGGCCCGCGCCGACGAGATGCGGGGCTACGCCGAGCGGGTGAGCGGCCCGGCTTCACCGGGGCTGGGGGAGGCGGCCAGGGGGCCCACGGCGCCGTCTTCTTCCGCTCTTGGAGCGGTTCTGCTTGAGAAACCGGCTGGGTGAACGACTGGCTGGGTGTCCGGGCCCGTGCGGTGGAGGTGGGCGGGGTCAGATCCAGTTTGCCCTGTTCCCCAGGGCGCTGTGCTGGGACCAGTCCTGTTCGAGACCTTTGTCCGTGATGTACAGGAGGGGATTGAGTGCTCCCTCAGTCAGTTTGCAGATGACACCAAATTGGGCAGGAGGCCTCCCGGCTGGAGAGCAGGGAGCCTCTGCAGAGGGACCTGGAGAGGATGGATCGATGGGCAGAGGCCAGCTGTGTGAGGTTCAACAAGGCCAAGTACTAGGTCCTGCTCTTGTGTCACAGCCACGCCATGCAGCGTCACAGGCTTGCGGAAGAGTGGCTGGAAAGCTGACTGGTGGAGAAGGACCTGGGGTATTGGTCAACAGCTGTTTAACATGAGCCAGCAGTGTTCCCAGGTGGCCAAGAAGGCCAACAGCATCCTGGCCTGTATCAGAAACAGCATGGCCATCTGGCCTGGGGAAGGGATTGTCCCTCTGTACGCGGTGCTGGTGAGGACACACTGTGAATCCTATGTTCAGTTTTGGGCCCCTCACTACAAGAAAGACATCAAGGGGCTGGAGTGTCCGGAGAAGAGCAACAAAGCTGGTGAGGGGCCTGGAGCACAGGAGTTATGAGGAGCAGCTGAGGAAATTGGGGTGGCTCAGCCTTGACAGTAGGAGGTTGAGGAAAGACCTTATCGCTCTCTACAACTGTCTGAAAGGAGGCTGTAGCAAGGTCGATGTCAGTCTCTTCTCCCAAGTAACAAGTGATAGGACAAGAGGAAATGGTCTCAAGTTGTGCCAGGGGAGGTTCAGATTAGACATCACAAAATATTTCTTCACTGAAAGTGTTGTCAGCCATTGTGAGAGGCTGCCCAGGGAAGTGGTGGAGTCTCCATCCCTGGAGGTGTTAAAAGATGAGTAGACAAGCTGCTCAGGGATCTGGTTTAGTAGTGAACAGGTACAGTCAGACTCAAATGATCCCAAAGGCCTTTTCCAGCCACATGATTCTGTGATTCCCCACAGCTCATTGAGTATGCCAAGCTGGGTGACACCAACGAGCGTGCCATGCGCATGGCGAATTTCTGGCTGACTGTAAGTACCTCTGCCCACCCCCAGATCCCTCCTTGCCCCTCCGCAGCCCTGGTTGCTGGAGCTGAATTTGCCACCCCACAGGAGAAGGACCTCATCCACAAGCTGTTCAAGGTGCTGGCACCCCGATTCCAACCCCACCCTGGCAGCTACACCCGCCTGCTGCAGATCCCGAACCGGGATGACCTTGACCGTGCCAAGATGGCAGTCATCGAGCTCAAGGGGAACCCCTTCCCACCACTCATCCGCCCACGCCGTGACACTGAGAAGACGTTACTGAACCAGCTCCTGAAGGGCTACCGGGAGGATGTGCAGCGGGTGGCAGCCACACAGAGCCCTGAGGGCACCCCTGTGTAGGCATTCTGTCTGAGCTTGGTGGGAGCTGCCCATGCACCAAGCCAGCTTGGTGCTGTCTGGGAGCATGGGAATAGAAGGTGTCCTGGGAGGTCTGAAGGTTGATTATGAACCTTGAGTTGCCACAATGGGGGTATACAAGCTCAAGGTTTACTTTCTTCCTATGGTTTGAATCATGGCTCAGCAAGAGAAGGAAATCCAGCTGGGAGCCCTAATGGCTGATACTCTGTGTAAATAAACTCTGTTCAGAGAGTGATTGTGCTTTTATTTGGATTCTCTTCCTGTGCATGAGTTAGTAACTTGCTCCAGCAAAGGCTGTGTTTGTTACAGCTGCTGGTGCAACAGCCCTGCTTTCTGGGGCACCATCTCCACTGTGAAGTGGGATTCTTCAATAGTGTTTTCTGGAAGACAGTGAGTAGCCTTTCAGGGTGGGAAAGTCAGTGAAAAATTGAGTTTTGCTGTTTCAGAAGTACTGCGTGCAAATAGGATGGCAGCACTAAGCTAAGTCTTAAAATTGAAGCAGTACTGAGGGGAATTGTGTTATAATAAGAGGCAACATGGGCAGGAAGAGTCACCTCTGTCAAGTTAGTAAACATCTCAGCCTCGAGTGTAGGGTTGCAAGAAAGCTGTTACCCTATTAGAACAAAACAGGGTTGTGGCAGAGCTTTTTAAGAGTGCTATAACTGCTAGGAGATGAGAAACTTAAATTGGTGGCTTTGGTTTTAAGTACAACTGGTACCTGGAAACCTTGCTGTATCTTCTGAGTGAAAAAAAAAATGGACCCAAACGTGTCTGGTTCCTTCCTCCCTCCCAGCTCTCACAAATTTAAAATGAACAAGCAATCCTGTGTAGTGAGTCAGATGTACGGAAAGAAAAATAAAAATCAAGTGGTGTTAAAAAAATTAGGTTGAATTAAGTAATTATGACCTCAGTACACTTCTCTTGCACAGAACCACTTCTGTTTTAATGAATTCCAGTGATAAAGGTGAGTAGTATAGCTTAAGGAAGAGTCAAAAATAGTCAAACTACTAAAAAGTCAGCGATCAGACAGTCATTTGTGTTTCTGATGATCTTGAATTTTCCTCTTTGCGGCTGACCTTGCATGTTATTAAAACAGATGTTTCCCCCCTCAATAGATGAGTGGAACCAAAGTGCAGTTGCTGCAGACCTTCTGTGTTGTAAGTCCATGCTAAGGCTTCAATGAAATTTTCAAGAATAATCTTCATATTTCTTCCTTAAAACAGTCTTTCATCCTAGTAAACTGAATCCTAGCGCATTGATGACCCACAATGCTGACTGTAGCCCTCTGGAGACTTTCCCCTTGCTTCAGGAGTGGAGGTGCTGCCCAGACTTTTCACTGAGGCATTTCACAGCAGTGAAGGTACTGCACACCTTGAAGGCAAAAGCAAATGCTGTTTTGTCTGTGTCATCTCTTTGGATTCAGATTAGAAATGGGAATGCTGTTCGGTAAGTGTTTTTTTACTATGTTACCTGCCAGTTTATTTCAGGCAGTTCAGCAAGTTAACTTTTCTGTGGGATTGATGAGAAATGGAGTGGTAGGATTGTAGCTGCTGAATCATTTTCCCTTGACCTATCCACCTGTCACTTTCTAAAAGGAGGAGGGACAATAATTGTCAAACTTGTGGTAAAGAACCCAAGGATCTGAATGATAAAAATGTCCAAGGAGGAAGATGACTACAGCCCCATAGTGCCAGCAGAAAATAGTGTTAAGCCCATGTTACCATTATCTAAAACATCTGCTTTGATCAAAGGATCCAGGAGCAAGAGCAGGAAGACCTGAATGTAGTAAATGTGAAAACACTCATTTTAAAAGGCAGTTCAATAAGAACATTTAATGAGGTAAAGCCAGTCAGGCTCTATTCTGCTTGTCCTTAAATTAATATCAGGAAAAAAAGTGTAGAAAAGCTAGAAACATCTAAACTAAGCTGGGGAGGACTCTTGGTACAGTTTTTTATATACAAATCTTTAGTGTGCCTTCCAATTTTTTACAATATATAAAGATGATAACAGTTGACAAAGCATTCATAACCTCACAATCACAGTGTGTAGTTCCTCTAGATGTAATTCTCCCATGATGTGTCCCTGAACATTTCCTAAGAGTGTGTAGGCTTCTTCCAAGAGAGATGGTTGTCCTGCTTGTCTGTCTTGTACTCAGGTGGGTCAGGCTTTCAGCTGCCTGTAGAGGAAAACAAAGGGGAAGATTGCTGTTAGTACATGAAATCTGTTCTTAGTATTATTCCCTTCAATCCAGTTCCTTTCTATCAGCTTTATAACCACACAATACATGCAAATACAGAAGTCTATATGATCTTTTTTGTGTTCTGAGCCCTTCTCTCAGGCCACTCTGTCTCTGGGAAGAAAATGCCTACCTGACTGTAGCTGTGAGACTCCGATACCAGTCATTAATATCTTCTTGGTCACTGGACATCAACAACAGTGTCTTGTGTGGAAAGGAAAGCTGAAAGACAGACAGAATCTGGTTGCCACTCGGTGGCGCTCCTTGCTAAGGTAGCAACTCCGATACAAGGCGAGCCATCACTACTCAACTCAGCTCTGCCCCTTGTGCTCATTTACACCATTTTCTTTCCCACGCTGAAAAATCTAGCATTGGTACTTGGAGAAGCCAGAGGCTGGGCAGTACAGAGCAAGTGCCAGTCTTGTCCATTCCTTTCTACCACAGGCAACACCTTACTTTGACTTACAGTGTTTGGAAGTGTGCAATTACAGTTCTCGGCAGCTTTTCATCCAGTTTTCTCCCATATTTTAAGCTGCCCCTAGGGGTCCTTTCACTACCACCACCTGCAAATCCCAGCTTGCCCAAAGAGTTTCCTGTCAGAGAATAAGCTGTCACGGCCCCAAGGCGCTGCAGCCCAGGAAGACCTGACCTTGATACAGGTCCCAGTCAAAGGCCCTGCAGATGCACAAGCAACCTCTGTTGTGACAATACCCATACCTTCTCACTTTCCATTGGTCAGTGTTGTCTGTAAGCTCAGTCCATGTTCAGTGTAGTGCTACGTACTCACTGTGACCTGACTGTGGGGCTGTCCCCCCACATGTATGGCTGTGATGAGGGCATGCCAGAGTCTTGTCAGAGCCTTCTCACACCTGAGCTAAGTGAAGCAACCAGGAACCTGTACGCTAGAGTGCTCAGGAGGGCCATGAAGGGAAAAAGATCTACATCACTCAAGAAGAGAAGGGTTGCCCTAACTCAAATAAGTTCATGGCATTGACCGTTGTCACCTCTTTCATCGTGCTGCTGCTGAGACAGCTACAGACCTGCTTTGTAAGGCTGACCACACTGATGCTTCTGCCAGCCAGACACAGGAAGACTTACACTGAGGACTCCTCCCTGGCTCTGTGTGTGGCCGAATACTTTATCCACTACGCACTGGTGAAGCGGGTAGACAGCTCGACTTTGCAGTTTGTTCGAGTTCAACGGGTGAAGAGGGTGGCAGGGTTTTGATGCAATTAAGATATCAGAAAAAAGGAAGAACATCCTGCGCTTCAGTTCTTCTCCCTTTGAAGGCACCACCAAAAGCCAGCCTTCCCGGATATACCAGCGCCCTAGGCAGGCAAGGGAAATAAAACCAGTTGTCAGATCAACATCAGGGAATGAAAAAGATGTAATGAGACAAACAGGAATACAGAGAGCTATCTTTGCAGGTTACCAGACTCTTCAGTATCAACTGGGGCCAGCTCAGCAGCACCCAGAGCACCTGCGCAGAAGCAACCATCAGCCCAAAACTTTCAGTATGTAAGGAGCAGATAGACATTGTTCCAAATCTACTACAGTAATTAAGAGGATATTATGATATGAAAGTGTTTGAAGAAACCAGACCAAAAGCGTGGTTTGAAAATGCTATGCATCCCTTTAAATCAACATAAATCTTTGTAAAACGTACCACAAGTTACCTTTAATTGTGTTGCACAATTGTTTGTCATTAGTGGTGAAACAGAAGTCAGCCTAACCCTTGAACTTGTATTATTTTTCCCTTGTTTTGTTTGCTTGTGTCAATTAAGAACAGTTTCACAGGTCATTTAACTACATATGGACCTCCAGTATTCGACAGATTCAGGAATGCAGATTACTGTTCCAATGAGAAGACAGCAGAGTGGGTACAAACCAACATAGTAAAAAGAAGGTCTGAATAGGCAACCTTATCAAACCTTATTTTACGGAATAGGGTCCAATGTCATCTACCCATGAAATGGATCACAATAAAACAAAAGGCAGAGAAATCAGTAGGAAAAGAATCAGAACACAAAGCTAACTGTAAACAGCAATAAAAAATGGCATTGACACAAAATAGAATAAAGCAGTGCCTCCAACTAGAAGGATTATTGTACAAGATAGCCATCAGCTCATGGGAATTATGAAGACACCAGCCAGAAAGGCTATTTATAAAAATTTAAAGACATTATGAGGCATTGCCATCTGGCTTGGTCTGGGAAACACCTGCCAGAGAGCTTCAGCTACTGCTTTTTGTGCCTTAGCTTGTCGCTGAGCTAGTGAGGATCTTTCAGAAGAAGACACAATTTCGTTTTAATTATTGGTTGTGTCTTACTTACTTAATATGGCACAGTCACAAAACATAGAGGCAAGTGAATTCCTGCTTAGCTTACTCCACAGGAACCACTCCTCTAATCTTAATAAGAAACCCAGAAAGAGAAGGGCGAAAGTTTAGAAAACAAATGGAAGGAAAGTGTTAGCAGCATGGGCCTGGACTGCTTCCCTCAGGCTAAGCTGTAATCAGACTCCTGGCATACAGTCTGAACTGGACTGTGCTGGAAGTCTTGGGACATAGATGCACATTCAAGATTCCCAGGGGCATGTTATTTAGGAAATTCTTGTGAGAGTAAACCAGGGTCTCTTCACTGGGAGCAGTACATCCCAGAGAAATGGCCAAATGTGAGATACCTAACTCCAAAGCTGCCCCTTTTCTCTGAATCTATACCATCATGTTTTCGCACCTCTTCCCTCCTAGTAGCAGGATGCAATCTCATCAGTTCCACAAAAGCTTGCTGGAAAGCTGGCCCAAAACTAACAAGGCCCAGCTACCTCTTATTTTCTGCTTCTCACAACTAATAATACTTATTTTACTCCAGCTAATGGAAAACAAGACATCAGAATTCTGTCCTGGGTAATAGGTGTCTATAGACCCTCAACACTTGTCCTACTACACGTCTCAGAATATTCAGAGACAAAAAAAAATTGGACTAAATGCTTTTAAACCATGGCCATCCCTGGTCCAGCTATACTGTTTTGTGGTTGCTTTTTTGTTATGTGGTTACCTTATTAATTCTGTCATTGAGGATAATTAATCTAACTTTCTACATGCCCATGCTCAGTATAAGCAGAGCAAACCCGTGTTAGCTGCCTTTCAGTCAGCATCACCAAAAGGATTCTAAGAATGGGAAAGAGAATTGTAAATTAATCTGTCCACTGACAGAGCATCTTTGAGAATGACAACCACTGGTAAATAACCTTTTTTCTACCTGTGCTGGTTTGGCTGGGATAGCATTGATTTTCTTCACAGCAGCTGGTGTGGGGCTATGTTTTAAATTTGTGTTGTAAAGAGCATGGACAATATGGGGATGGTTTTAGTTATCACTGCGTAAGCACTGCTCGGCACAAAGGCCTTTTCTGCTCCTCACCCTGCCTCATCAGCGAGTGCTGAGGATGCACAAGAAGCTGGAAGGGGAAGCCTGGACAGTTGATCCCAACTGACCACACTGTATGACATCATTCTCAACTATAAAAGCTGAGGGAAGAAGGAGGAAGGGAGGAATGTTTGGAGTGGTGGTCTTTGTCTTTTCAAGTAACTGTTACACATGATGGAGACGGCTTTCCTAAGAGAGCTCCAAAAACCTGCTGGCCACGGGGAAGTAGTGAATTAATTCCCTGCTTTGCTTGCGTGTACAGCTTTTGCTTTATCTATTAAACTGGTTTTATCTCGATCAATGTGTTTTCTTACTTTTACCCTTCCTATTCTCTCCCCTGTCGCACTGTGGGATGTTTTTTTTACCCAAAAATCATCATGTACAAATTACAACCACATTCACAAGTACCTGGAGGTGTGCCTTATAGACCTTTACACACAGTGACTTTAACACTCTTCCTCTCCAGCTGCACCACTGTTTCTACATGACCTCTATAATAGCACTGTTTAGTGAAGGCACAAATGAAGCCTCAGGTGACCATTTCCTAATTGCCAGACTGGACACATTTCTCAAAATGTTCCATACGTAGCTTGGAGTGTGCTCTGGGCATGGAGAGCACTAAATCATACAAGAGGTCAGAAAGAAATCTATTATTAAATTAGATGGTCTCATGTGCAATTAGCTGTGACTTTGTGTACCTCAGCTATCAACACAAACACTCTGATTTCTGGCAAAGTTTAGCCATATGGATGAAAGAGGATTCTTCATTTGAAAGGTGTAAGCAGGAGTCCATGAAGCTTGTAACTTAAGGTAAAAAACGCCACAGTCCTTGAGCCCTTGACACAGAAATCTATGGTTCCTGCAACGGAGTAGGGAGAATACCACTGCTTACACTCTTTCAAAACTAATGTTTGTCTTTCATTCTCACCCAGGACTTATGACCACTGTAGGTTCCAGACAGTAATTTTCTAAGTATCTGTCATCAGTTCCTCCTATCTGAACATCGGCCAATTAAGCTGCCGCTTATCCTTACTCAAAAATTCTTAATTAAAGAAGAAAAAAAAAAGTGATTGAATTGTTAGTTACATTCCTTCACCACCTATCTATAGAATTTGGGCTGAAGAAGGAAACTGGTTAACATGACTTGAGACAGAGATGAGGACAAGAATATCTCTAGTTATCTCAGCTTGGCAGAAGAAAAAGAGCTTTCAGTTTAAGACCTACCTGGAGTCAAAACCTGAGTCTTCTGTCCTTTGAGCAGTTTCTGAACCCGATGCAGCTGCAAGGAGTTCTCTCTCTTGCGAATGATATCTTGGACCCAGCAAGACACCTCAGAAACAGATTTCACAGCCTCTGGAATTATAGCGACATATTTTGAGGTTATCACAAATGAGTACAAATTAAGCCTTTATGTATCTTGCTGTGATAAGATGAAATCAAGAAGCAAATGTTTTTAACCAAGTATCAACAACAGATTTATTCAGTAATTTCAGCAGAATAATTGGACTACATGACCTTCAGAGGAGTTTCTCCAAGCAATATTTTTGCAGTTCAAGAAAATATATTTTTTCCCAATGAAACATTAGACAGAGGAGAAATTTCCTGGATTTGGAAGCAAAAACAGGAAAAGTGCCCACGAGTGGTGTTAACTGCTAATAAACATGGCATGAAGGACGTGAATTATCCTACAACATTTATGTGCATGGCCAATAGAGTATTGGATGGTTTGGGCTGGAAGGAACCTTTAAAGATCATCTAGTTCAACTCCTCTGCCACAGGCAGACACATTTTTCACTGGATTAGGTTGTTCTAAGCCCTTTCCAATATGACCTTGAACACTTCCAGTGATGGACCATTAACAATTTTCCCAAGCAACCTGTTCCAGTGTCTCACCACCCTCATCATAAAAAATAGATGCTCTTTGTCCAACCTAATCCCTAGGCCACTTTCCCAGTCAGTTACTCTACATTGTTATTCCCAGTGTGTTCTCAGGGACATCTTGATCAAGATGAAGAAGGGAAATATTAATCCACTAAAGCCTCAGAGAGAGGAAGATTCCTCTTCCTGCAGACGTAGACAGAAGACGAGAATGCAAATATCATTAGCAAGGAGGCTAACACTGATCAAAGTGCCAGCATCATACTCATGGACCCATACTTGCAAATTTCTGGTACTCAGTGCTGTCTGGGCTGGTGTTCTCCAGCAGGTCTCTGAGGAAATGCTTGTACCTAAGGCAGAGAGCAGAGTTATTTCACAATAAGATACCAGCAACAGCAGTGTCTCCTATTAGTGACAGAATGCCAAACAACACCAGGAGGTGGAGTCCACACCTCTATGACTAACCAAGCAGCTTTTGGTCACAATTCTTCGATCACGTTCATTTTATCTTCAAATTCATCAACTAAATTAACCCAAGTATTTTATACGTTTGCAAGCCTTTGGCATTTCCCAGGGATCCGATAAAAGCGACTTCACACATAACTTAAGTTCATGAGACTCCTCAGCATTCACATAAAAAAAACGTCTTCAGTAACAGCCAAATTTCTCTTTGAACTATTTTATTTTTTTAAGTCTGAATGGTAGCATTCATACCATGTTTCCTGCCCTCACAAAAAAATAAAGGCATTTCTATAAGAACTAAGAGCCGCCTTTGTAATTTTTTCCTCTCCAGTATTTACCAGAAAGGATCAGATCTCTGCAAATGCGTTCTCCCAGTAAAATCAGACTATTTTCAGTCTGAAATTATAGAATAAATACCTCATTGAACAGATTGGACCTATCCAGACTCAGACAACTGCAACAGGCACCAAATATGAGGAAAGCATACAGCCCTGATCACCAAAGAGGGGAGAAAAACTCTGCATTCATTAATCTCATCTATCTCCAAAAGCAATCAGGTACAAGACAGGAGAGCCACAAGCTCCAGGTCAGCAACCAGCACAAAGCAGGAGCAAGACTCCCTCTGGGAGAGCACCACTTCTGCAGCACTTCAGACGGCTTGCTTTTTCTCAGGACCTAATTTCAGTAGCTTACTAAGACGATAGAAAGCCTCTGCTTCGATTCTACCCAAGAGCTAGATGAAGGGCTTAGGAGGCAGGGCTAAACCCAGCTCCCTCTCTGCATTGTCTCCCATCCGCATACCCTGATAGCATTTTACAGGCATGCCTTCAGGTCTGTTTCATTGCTGTCTATAATGCTCTAATTTTAAGATGCATTAAACAACTTTACCTCCCTTAGCAAACAAGACATAGTTGTGTTCCTTTTCCCCCCTTCCACTAGCACCTTGAGGAATCAGAATTGCTTACTTACTGGTGCAGCCTCTGCAAGGGCAAAGGAAGCAGATCTTCTAGCTTCTTCCCTTGAAATTGAGGTCTGGTCTCCTGGAGTTTCTTAAAACGTCGGAACGACTTATTTTTCCTCAGTTGCTCCTGTGTGCAGCAGAAAAGGCATGTAGCTTTGAGACAACAGAAAGAAATACGTGCTGTAGTCTGCACCAGAGCCTGGAGCTCTTAAACCTCTTAATGTTTAGGACTCCAGTTATAAAGGCAAGCATCAACTTCTTTTGTAGCCATGGGCAAGCAATTCCTTTCCCCTGATCGCCATTTCGCAGTGAGTAATGGAAGCGGTATCCCCTCTTCATACATGCACAGCAGTAAAGCCAATATACTCAGCAAATGCCAACAAAGAGAAAAAGAAAAGTTGACTCAGTCAGGAGAACAAGGAGCTCACTTGTGTTTTTTTGGAAGTCATTTCAAGACAAAGCAATGCAGCCCTGCATTCCCATCACCTCAAGATAAGTATCCAAAATGACTTTTTCTCTTGAGAAATCATATCATATATATATATGCATGCAAACAGAACAGAAGGGAAACACCTCAGTACATTCTGCAACTGGGAACAAGGACAGACTAAAAGCGTAAGTCGGGTTTAAATTCCAGATACAGCTGTCAGGACTTTGAAATGAAAATACCACCTTCTGAAATTTCTTGGAAGACGGGTTGTATTTGGACAGTTAAGTGGGAAGGAAATGTTTTAGTTCTACCATAGGAAAAAAAAATAGGAAGTAAAAGGAAATTCCACAGTTAGGATACAGTTAAAGGTAGAGGGAAAGACTAGGAGACCTGATAAGAAATCACTGTCCCCTCGTGTTCCCACTGCAAAGGTTCCAGGCTTGCCAAGCAAGGAGTAAATACAGAATCTCTGAGAAAGCTGTGCTCAGCATATGCACCTGAATACATAAACACCTGAAACAAGCCTCAAAAATTTGAAGCTTTAAATAAATAGAGATGTTCTCAACGTTCTATTACAGAAGAAAGACTGAGAAAATACCAGCAGCCCAGAAAAAGGAAGAAAATTGACCACTCCAGAAATAGAAAAACGGAAGGATGTAGCTCTTCCACAAAATGGAGAAAGAGAAGGAAGAAAGAACATGAAGACTAAAGGATATATTTACCTTCAAGGTTTTATTTGCCTGCTCCAAATTCTCAGTGTAGTGACCATAAAGCTCCAGACCCTGACAGAAACTTTCCAATCCTATTCCCAAATTCCCTCTCTCCAGGTGGCGTGACAGAACACTGTGCACATGGAGCAAAAACAACTCGTGAGGAGTACGTTAATGATGGCACAAACACAGCTCCCTCTGGTTCACTCCTATGCTGACCTTTGCAGCTCTCCACCTCACATCCAGTTTCTGTGCCAAGTATATGATTGGTGGTCACAGAGTAAGCTGCAGAGAACATCCCTTAAAAATATTGCAGAACAAACTTATTTGGTTTAGACCACTATCCAGAAAGTATATGGGCATCCAGAAATGTGGATTCAGATCAGCAGTTTCCTGGGTACACCTGCCAGTGCCACCAAGGCTAGCAGTGCTAGAAGTGAATGCCTGTTTTACAACCTTTCTTTCCTGAAATCTTACTTCCTTATCCCATAGAATCACAGGAATCACATCAGTGTGTTCACTTACTGGCTGGCTGAGTATATGGATTCCAAGGGTCCAAATATGGTTTCCAACACAGCAGGTTTCAGTGTTCCCTTGGCCTTTAAAATTGTCACAAAAAACTAAGTAGGAAAAGAAAAAAGAGGATTTCAAAACCAGGTAAAACTCACAGGTCACTCAAAGGTTATTTGTGGCACAGTGTAGAAATAAGAAGTTGCAGCCCACACACTCTTTAGCTGGAAAGGATATCAAATATTATGAATGCTTATCTAAGACATCTATCATCAGATATAAGCCTTCTTGGTAATTTGACCATAACTGTGAACACATGGAACAGCACTGTGGAGTCTATTTCAGTATTCCTACACACTTCTGTATTTCACCACCTTGTTCATCACATACATCTCAGGCATCCTAAGGCAAATCTCCTATACAATCAAAACTTAAAAGATTTGTGTCTGTGTACAGACCAAAGCCAACAGGCTAAACCCACCGATGAGCTATCAGGTATTACAGAGGAGGTAGGAGAAAATCAACAAAAACCCTTTTCAGCCCAGCAGTTGTCCCAGGCAGCAGGGAAGTATCAAAGTTTTGCTCTTGACCTTCCTCATGACGACATAAGCAAAAATGTGCTGCCTGAAGGGGCCAAAATACTCACTGTGACCACCAAATCCAGCTGCTCAAGGTATTTGTGTTCAGTTTCCAGCAGCTCCTTGGCTGTCCGGCTGCGCTTTCTCTCCCAGCGAGCCCTCTGCTCTTCCACAGTGTTTGCTCCAGCCATAACTGGCAGGGATAAGTCACTCATTGTGGCCCCAGGGCTGATCTACAGAAAGGTACTTGATCCTGAAGAGCCAAGAGAGATGGGCACACAACAAAAGAATAATTTATGTTGCAGAGCAGGATTCTGAGCTACAAACTCTAGGCTTTACTATCAAAGAAGGGAAGTCAATTGCCAGCAAATGTTATTAACAGTTTCCTTCTGCATTCCCACCCACAGATACAGGAACCCTGCATTAACCAGAGGAAGTGTTAGAAAGACCAGACCATGTAATCAAAAGCAGTACATTATGAAATGTCTGTAAGCAATTTCAAATGTACAATCCTACTCACAAACTACTGCTTCCTGTGCTTTGCTGCGTTCTTTGAACAATTATCAATAAAACCAAGGAGGTACTGTTGCTAGGAGTAGGAAACAGCTGTAAGATCTTGGGGAAAAAGAGAGAGAAAGAGAACACTCTTGCTCGTTTTCCCATGGAGGTTCCCAAGTAGCAAGCTGTTTGCATTATCATTTTCTAACAGTAGTTTGTGGTTTCAGAGATGAGAGAGACAGAACGACTACCCACTTATCAATCAGCTTTGCTGCTGCTCTTGTCTTTTGCAAAAACATCATGGTTTTGTTGCAGAGAAAAGCACAAACTGTATTATCACTCCCTCTCAGAGAGAGGCATGTTAGCAGAGCACTAGTTATATATTGCTTTGCCTTTTGATCAAAAGACAGCGCAGCCTGTTACACACTTGCCACAGCATGAAGTCTGCAGTTCTCTGGCAGCTGAGCTACATCCACAAAAACTCTACACTAATTAAGAGCTACACTAATTCAGAAAGATGTGTCCTTGTAAAAAGGCAATTTGTCAAATACAGTCTTCCAGATACATTTCAGATATCTAAATCAATCTCTGAAACAAAAGTCTGACGTTGAACAACTACCAAGACTCATTTAATGAGTTAGCAAAAACCCAGATAGCTGAGAGACACATGCAGTATTTTATAGCAACAGGAGCTTCTTCTGGAGGTCTGTCCTCATATTTGCTACAGGAGCTTCTTCTGGAGGTCTGTCCTCATATTTGCTATGACATAAACACAAGCTGAGACGAGGCCACGTCAAAAAAGCAGACCTGGCACCCGAGTGGATGCAGACAGCACTGCACACCATGCAAGAGCTGAGAGTTAGTGTGAAGTTGCAAAGTACTCTCCAACAACAGATTAAAATGCTAGCAGTCGCAGCCCACCTTTAGCCAGGATCCATTGCAGTCGTGCTTTTCAGTTTGCAACCCCATTTCTTTTAACAAATAATACTTACAAAATAGAAAAGACAGACAAAAAAGTTACCCCAGGTTGGACCATCTCCTGCTCGCATGAAGTGGTGCAAACACTCCCATTACTCCAAAATACATTGTGATTTGTCTCAGGTCTGTAGGATGAGAGCTATCTGGAGCCCACAGGCAGACTAGAAGGTACTTCACTCACAGGTCACAGATACACTCAGGCTTGCTTCTCTCTTCTCAGACTCACAACAGAAATCGCTGAACACTTTCTGTACAGTGAACTATCTTATGATGTAATATTCCCTGCAGCATTCCTAAATGTTCTATTTTAAATTTCCTTTTCTTATGGCAGTATGGCCACTCTCAATGTCTCAGAGTTGTTAACCACCTCGTTGGCAGCTCCACATCACCTCACAGAACCACAGAATGGTTTATGTTGGAAAAGACAAGATCATCGAGCCCAACTGTAAACCTAACACAGCCAAGTTAACCACTAAATTATGTCCCTACGCACCACATCTACGCATCTTTTGAATACCTCCAAGGATGGTGACTCAACCACTTCCCTGGGCAACCTGTTCCAGTGCTTGACAATCCTTTTGGTGAAGAAATTTTTCCTGATATTCAGTCTAAACATCTCCTGGAACAGCTTGTGTTTGTTTCCTCTTGCCCTATCATTTGTTACTTGGGAGAAGAGACCAGCACCTCACTACAGCCTCCTTTCAGAAGGTTGTAGACAGGGATTAGACCTCCCCTCAACCTCCTCTACTCCAACCCAAACGACACCAACAACACTGGTTCCCTCAGCTGCTCCTCATAACCCCTGTGCTCCAGAACATTCATCAGCTTTGTTGCCCTTCTCTGGACACACTCCAGCACCTCAATGTCTTTCTAGTAGTGAGGGGCCCAAAACTGAACACAGCATTCGAGGTGTGGCCTCACCAGTGCCAAGCATAGGGGGGAAATCCCTTCCTTGAGCGGCTGAGGGAACTGTGTTTTTTTAGCTTGGAGAAGAGGAGGCTGAGGAGAGACCTCATCACTGTCTACAAATACCTGAAAGGAGGTAGTAGCAAGGTGAGTGTTGGTGTCTTCTTGCAAGCGACAGATAAAAGGATGAGAGGAAATGGCTGCAAGTTGCGCCAGAGTAGGTTCAGACTAGATATTAGGAAAAATTTCTTTAGTGAAAATATGGTCAGGCACTGGAATGTCTGCCCAGGGAGTTGGTGGAGTAGCCATCCCTGGAGGTGTTTAAAAGACAGGTAGATGAGTTTCTGAGGGACATGGTTTAGTAGTGGGCAGGTATGGTTGGACTCAACGGTCCCAGAGCTCTTTTCCAGCCAGATGGCTCTGTGATCCTATGATTCCCTGCTCCTGCTGGCCAAATCGTGGCTGAGCCAAGCCAGGAAGCTATTGGCCGCCTTGGCCACCTGGGCCACTGCTGGTTCACGTTCAGCTGCTATGGACCGACACCCCAGGTCCGTTTCTGCCAGGCAGCTTCCCAGCCACGATTACCAAGGCTACAGCGTTTCACAGGGTTGTAATCAACAAAGTGTAGGACCTGACACTGAGCGGTACTAAACCCTGTGCAATTGTCCTCGGCCCATCAACCCAGCCTGTATCTGCAGAGGGATGTGCAGATACACACACGTGTCCCACACACGCACCACACACACCCCTACCCCTACGCACCCCAGTCCCACACACACGCCCACACACACTCCCCGCCTCGCTCCCCACACACACTGCCCCCCAACGCTCCTACATCTCCACACACACCCCTACCTCTGCCCCCCCGCACGCTTCTACACCCCACATACCTCCTTCCAGCCCTGCCGCCCTCGCGTTCCGCCCACCCCCGGCCATCTCCACCGCCCGTTACCGCAAGTGCCCGCCGCTCCGCGTTCAAACACGGCACCGCCCCCGCGGGCGGTCCCGGGGCGGTCCCGGGGCGGTCCCGGGGTGGTCCCGGGGCGGGGCGGGCGCTGGCTGCGGCCGGGAGCAGTTCGGGATGGTGTCGGTGCGGGAGCGGCGTCTGCAGGACCTGGCGTGGCTGCCGGAGCTGGACGAGGCGTCGCTGCTGCACGGGCTGCGGGAGCGGTTCCTGCAGCAGCAGCCGTACGTGAGTGCTGGGGCGGTGGCGAGCCGTCCCTCCTTCCCCTCTCCCCCTCCTTCCCCTCTCCCCCTCCTTCCCCTCTCCCCCTCCTTCCCCTCTCCCCCTCCTTCCCCTCTCTTCCTCCTTTGCTCCCTCCCTCTTTCCCTCCTTCCCCTTCCCTCCTTCCCCTTCCCTCCTTCCCCTCTCCCCTTCCCCTCTTCCCCTCTTCCCCCCTCCCCTTCCCCCCTTCCCCTCTCCTCTCCCCCTCTCCCCTTCCCCCCTTCCCCTCTCCTCTTCCCCTCTCCCCTTCCCCCCTTCCCCTCTCCCCCCCTTCCCCTCTCCCCCCCTTCCCCTCTCCCCTTCCCCTCTCCCCTTCCCCCCTTCCCCTCTTCCCCTCTCCCCTTCCCCTCTCCCCTTCCCCTCTCACCTTCCCCTCTCACCTTCCCCTCTCCCCTTCCCCTCCCTCCTTTCCTTCTATCCCTTTTTCCCTCTCCTAGACCAACATCGGGGACATCCTCATCGCCATGAACCCCTTCCAGCCGCTGCCACTCTACGGGAGAGAGGTGAGTGTGACTCCCCTTCACTTTCCCCCTCTGTCCCGCTATTCTGAGATCCCACCTGGGGTCCTGTGAGGATTGAAGAAACCTAGAAATTAAATATTCATGAGGCATAAAAAAAGTTAGAGTAAAATTGTAATTGATAATTACAGCTTTACAGTAGTTAGACTCCCCTCTAGATGAAATTGTGTTCAGTTTTGGAATCTCCAGCATAAGAGGGATAGGGAATGTTGAAACGGGTCCAGAAGAGGGCTATGAAGATGGTCTGAGGGCTCAAACACCTTTGCTACAAGGTCAGGCTGAGAGGCTTGGGGTTGTTCAGGCTGGAGAAGAGAAGGCTTCTGACAGATCTTAGAGCAGCCTTCCAGTACCCAAAGAGGGCTAGAAGAAAGCTGGGGAGAGACTTTTTACAAGGATATACAGTGATAGGATATGGGGAAATGGCTTTAAATTGGAAGAGGGAAGACTCAGTGGCAAGGCATTGGCACAGGTTGCCTGGAGAATTTATGGATGCTCCCTCCCTGGAGGTGTTCAAGGCCAGGCTGGATGAGGTCTTGAACAGCCTGGTCTAGTGGGAGGTGTCCCTGCCCAGGGCAGGGGGATTGGAAATGGATGATGTTTAAGGTCCCGTCCAACCCAAACGATTCTGTAATTCTGTGATTCACCACCCCGACTTCCTCCTGTCTCCCTCTCCCCGCAGGTCTCTGAGCAGTACCGGCAGCTCCCTGTGGGCACACTGCCACCCCACATCTTCGCCGTGGCCAGCCGGGCCTACCATGCCATGCTGGGCAGTGCGGGAGGTGTGCCCCGCAGCCAGAGCATCGTCATCAGGTGAGGGCGTCTTGGGGGTAGGGGCTTGGCAGGCAGTCAGTGAGCTCTGTCTGGGCTCCCCATGCTGAATTCCGGGGCGAGCCTCGTCCCTACTGCTGTTGGCAAAGAATCATTCTTCCCAACCTGTCTGCTTTCCAGGCAGGAGAACAGGCACATCAGGAACGGAGGCTTCTGTAGAGCAACTTAACTTCAAAAATGCATAAAATAAAAATATAAAAAAATGCAGTTAATATGTTGGATTTGCTTCTGGAGGGATGTGGCATTGGAAAGATGTAACTATCTCCAGCAATAGCCTGGAGGTGCTCTTATTTGGCAAAATAACTGCCACAGTAACTGCTGCAATAAATAACAAAAGGAGACCGTTTTCCCAAAGTAGACCTTCCCATATGTAAGCAAAGAACGAAAGAAAGAAAAATAGAAGCTTGTTTTTCCCAAGACCTTTGGGAATCTGTTCAGGGAAAATCTTATTGCTGTGGGCAGTTCTGTGCACTGGAAGGAGGGAAAAACATACTCTTCTAACCTGAGTGTACCAGTGTCATGAGCATTTCAGTCCATGATGTCACTTGTTTGGCTGAGGCCGTGCAGGGCAGCAAATAGCGTCAACTAGTAGAGAAAGTCTCAAATAGCATCAGCTAGAGGGGAAAGGCTCAAACAGCATCAACTACTAGAGGAAACCTCATCACAGTAACTTCCGGTTCTGGGTATTGCAGGGAGCGGTTCAAATGTCATCTCAGTTAAAATGTTAATTGCCAGCTTGTTTGATTAAATATTCCCTTCCTTATGTTGGCCTTCTGATAATTGTATCAGTATTTTCAGTCTATGTGGTATGAGAATGATTTGCTGGATCACTGCCAAGGGTTGTGGTGGGGCTGGGAGCTGACCTCAAGGGTCCCTTGGGCCCTACTCATTTCTCTGGCCTGCCAGCCATCAGTGCCTGTGCGTTCTGTGAAGTGTTCTTGTGAAGTGGTGACTGTGGAGTCAGTAGGTGGAAGATGTGCTGCTGGTAGTGCTCTTAAGGATGGAGAGCAGTCATAGCATTTGTCTTGGGAGGTGAAAGACCGGAAGGAGTAACCTGTGGGCATTTGCCAAGAAGTCAGTGGTCTGATTGTTTTCTGCCAATAATTTGTGGTGTCGGAGATGAGAGTCTGCGTAACTCCTGTACATCTTTCCACCCAATTAACTGGTCTGTAAGTTGCTGTCATAGGAAGGATACGTTGCTCCCTGTGAGTGGTGAAACACTCATTAATAAGATTACCTGGCATGAGCAAAGTTGGGGCGAAGTAGGAGGAGGAAGTCGGCTTAGACTGCAGTTTGTCAGAACAGCATGGGAATGCACCAGGCTCTGCTGTCCTTTGTGGTCTCTTTGGTCTCTCCAACTTAGCCTGGGAGGCCTGGGTGGTCTGCTTCAGAGGTTGATGTTGAGCACAGTGGCTGCCCCCAGATGACAAATGCTCATTAAGTTGTCCTGCACTGCAAATTCCACTGGCTCCCCTTGCCTTCCCAATCCCAACAGATGTTAGTCACAGCCTGGGTATACTGTGGTGCAGCACTTGGGTCTTCTGGAAATGACTTTGCTTTTCTTCATAGACCAGTGCAGTTAGTGGATATAGTGGATAGTGGATATCCCACAGCTGGATAGTGTTTGCAGGACCTGATGAAGCTTTTGGGCATGTTGGAGGGTAGGAGGACGAACTGGGACTGTGGTAGTGCTGTCTGATAGTGAAGGAAGTCACTGAAAACTAAAAAAGTCTTGCATACTGAGCAGGGACACTGTATAGATGCCACATTCTCCACTGGCAAAACAGACTTGGTTTGTTTGTGCATATCCACGTGGTGAAGGCCTGATCTGTGCCTGAGATCAGGTATCTGTTGTAGTATTTGAGATATTTAGCCACCTGTGACACATGCTTGATCCAAAGCACAGAGCCAGTGGGATCTGCAAAGCAGTAAAGCCACACCAGGTGCTCAAAGGTCAGGTGTGCATACAGAGACCTTTGCACAGGTATGCCATCGGCATTTCCTGAGTTTTTTTCTGTGCACACACTGGAGTTCCCTGCTGTTATGCTGTTGTCATAGGCAAGTACATGTTGTCTCACTGACTGTACATTCCCCCTCCCTGGATGGAGGAAACTGTGCTTTCCAAGTGCTGCTTGTTTGCCTTAGAGGTGGAGATGCTGGGCACGTGTGACGGCAGAGTGACGTGCACTTCTGCTGCTGTGGGTGTGTGGGCAGCTCTGCAGCCACCTGCCCACTTTCTCAACTAGGTGATGTATGAAGCACCTGAGATTTGAAGTTGCCACAGTATCTCTAAGTCGGTACTTAGTCATGGATATGAGATAGATGGGGCAAATCTCTTTGAAGACAGAGGAAGCTGTTGACTACAGCATTTGTGGGAGAGTTGGTATATCAGATCACTTTTGAAGGAGGTTATTTTTCAGAAATTGGATATATTTTTTCTTAAGAAGCAG
This sequence comes from Tapera naevia, assembly GCA_033556795.1. NCBI lineage: Eukaryota > Metazoa > Chordata > Aves > Cuculiformes > Neomorphidae > Tapera > Tapera naevia. The sequence goes on along the minus strand of JAUMJJ010000092.1, from coordinate 646,542 downwards.
AGGAAATGGTCTATCTAGTGCAACCCATCCAGAAATGACAGCACGGTGATTCCTTTCAGATGGGAAAAAATTTCCCTAGGGAGGAATCAGGTTCTCATGGAACCTACTGTGTAAAGCTGTGGTGTGAGTTTGTATGCACACTTGCAGTTTAGATGAAAAAGTTGTGATACTCTTGGACTGGAGAGCACTCTCAGGTGATGGGGGAACCAGGACATGAAGGGCAGAACAAGTATACATTACAGCTGCTGGAATTTCCTTTGCTTTTTCTTGGCAGTGGAGAGAGCGGTGCAGGGAAAACAGAGAGTACAAAACTGCTGTTGCAGCACATAATGAACCTATGCAAAGGCAACTCACAGCTGGAGCAGCAGATCCTTCAGGTAAGTCGTTGCAGGATGGTGCTTAAAGATGTAGAGACAACTTGTGTTAGGCTCAGGAAGCCTGCTGCTGGATGAATCACCACTAGAAGTCAGGGAGCAAAACATAAGACACACAAGAAAACAGTGGGTTGTGATGGTGAAACAACTGACCGCAAATTAGAAGGTTGGTAGGTCAGTAATTCTGTTTTCTGGAAATGTAGTGGTAACTTAAATGACAGAAAACTGTTGCAATCACTTATCGTTTTCTCTGTGACAAGGAATTTGGAGCATTTTTCCAAATAATTCCCTGTCCAAGGTAGAACAAGGACTTTTATTAGAAAACCAGAGTCTTGATTTAATGATACAGAGGGGTGGAGAATCCACACAGCCTTCAGTCACCTTGAATGACTTGACTGGCAATGCTTGTAGCCAGCCTGCAATTCCTCCATTAGAAACAAAGTTCACTTCAATCCAAGGGAGCTGCCATGGGAGAACGTAGAGGTAATGTTGAAGAAATAATAGGCATCTTATTTGATTCCTGTAGATATATTCAAGGACTAGGTTAGCCCTTTGGGGATTTCAGTGTCACACTGTAAACCTGTGTTCAGCAAGCTGCCCAGCGCGTACCCTGGGTCATCATTCTTCCAGTCAGCAGGCATTCTTTACTCAAATATAGAAGAACTGTAATTTCACCTTGCTTACATCCAGTTTACCAAGCTGGTCTGATTGTTCTGTTACTGTCTTTATAATTCACTGCCCAGAGCCTTGCACTCTCTACAAATTTCAGTAGCTAAGCTATCATGCTGTTTACCTTGTTTGTTGCTCTAGTACAGCAGTCAAATTATCCAGTGATACCATGTCAGATGCGTTGTGGAAATTTTGTACCAATATTATCTTTTAACAAATGAGTCAGCAATCTTGCTGGAATCAAATCAGTTTGATTGTGCTTATTTTTAGTAATCTCACGCTGCTTAGTCTTTGTTACATTTGCTTGTTTCAGTTGCTTTATCCAGGGTATGGTTAAATAGGTGCTCCTGGGTTCTCTTGGAGTGGTTCCTATTGCAGGTGAATGCTGAGTAGTAAATGCTAACATAAGTTTCCCCAGGAAGCTGGATCACTTAATTTGAAGAATTCTTGTTCTGCTTGCTCACTCGTTTTAGGTAAATCCACTGCTGGAAGCTTTTGGCAATGCACAGACTGTGATGAATGACAACAGCAGCCGCTTTGGAAAATACATACAGCTGCGTTTCCAGAAGAATACAGGTGAAGTCAAGGGCAAATACTAGTTTGGGGGATGGTTAGGCACTGAGTAGCCAGAACTTCTGGAGGGTGAATTTTTGACACCTGCCTCCCTGTAGAAATGATGTGTACAACTAAGTAAAATCTTACAGCAACCACAGCTCCAGGTTAAGACCTGGGTTTGGGTAGTGTGGGAGTACAGAAAGGGTGTGGAGGTGACAGTGCAGAAGAAGTATCAGTAATACTCTGTGTTGCCAGAAGCCTTAGTTGCTGTTAAAGTAGGTGAGCAAGACGCATGGAGAAGTCCCTTTTCAAGGTCCTGGCCAGTCAAGAGGGTGTTGCATGCAGGAAGGTTATTTTAGGGAATTCCATTCTCCTATCACTGAGTAAAGAGAGGCTTCATGTGCAAAACTTACCCTGTCACTTTCTTGTGTACAGTGCAAGGTGCAAAGCTGAGTGAGTACCTGTTGGAGAAGTCACGGGTGGTGCAACAAGATGCTGGGGAGAGGAATTTCCACATTTTCTACTACATGTTTGCTGGGCTGTCTTCAGAGGAAAAGGAGATGTATGGGCTATTGGATCCTTCACTCTACAGGTACTTCAGAGGCAGACTGTAGCTTAGTCTTCATGATGTGGTGTGGATGGGGAGGTAGCATAATGGATTTTGTGCCTCTGCCTTGTGGATCTGTCTGTGGAGCCTGGTACAGGTAAACAAATAATGGAAGCTGGAGTGGGATCTGATTGGAGCTACGTGAAGAAATCTTATGGGTCCTCATGGAGGCTGGGGCGGCTGGAGTCTCCTCTTGCTGCATTACCTTGGAAAGGTTTCTTTCCCTTTCATGTCTCCATGCTGCTGATCAGCCTTGTTCCTTCGCAATAGGAATGACTTGCTGTGCTGTTTGTAACAGTTTTGTATGGGATTTGCACTTTCTCAGATACATAAGTGGACGATTTGGTACACAGGATGTAGCACAGTGCTGGAAGCACAAATACCAAGAGGTGTGCAATGCCCTTGACATGGTGGGCTTCGAGGAACAGGTCAGTTCTGGAGTTGTTTAATTTCCATCTGTGCTTCCTGCAGGAGTACAATTTCTTTCTGTCTGCTGTCTTGATGTTCAGTCCTAATTTCTCTGGATTTTACATGTTGTTTCCAAACCACCTGAGTCTGTCAGACTTTTCACAGAGCCTGTGCCTTTCCCTCACCGCTACAACTTCTGAGGTCCTTGTCTTGCAGTATGTTACTTGCCAATAGGCTTTCAGTCTCCTTTCTCTTGTGTTTTAGGAGCAAGTGGACATGCAGGCTATCTTGGCTGGTGTGTTGTCTCTGGGCAATGTAACCTTTGAGCCTGAGGAGAGCAATGGGTCTGTAAAAGTGAGCGAAGCCTCCCGGGGATGGCTGAAGGCTGCTGCGGTGAGTCACAAGAATTACTGGCAGAGAACTTATGAATATGATGCTGTTTCCCACTGGCAGTGTTACTGCAGGAGCTGCTCCTGCCAGAGATAGCAAAGGACGTTTCTGCTGTAGAGTGTGAAGGCTCCTGAATAACAAGGAGTTTTTCAGAGAAATGCGCAGTATGACCGCATGACTGCTTTTGTGTTCCCAAAGAGAGAATTTCTTGTGTGTTTAGAACCAGTGTCTTGCATATGGTGACATCACACACACCTCGTTGATTTTATGCAATATGAGCTTTTTAAAATTAAATATTATAAGTTAATGAGAGTGATGATGCCTTGGAGAAATTCAGGAGTGCAGTATTTGAAAACTAGTTCTGTGTTTTCGACATTTTATTCAAGCATACCACCATACCTGCTATCAGTTTTTATGTTATCCATAACTAAGCTCTCTACTATTTCGCATGAAATTATCACAGATTCAGAAGTACATATTACCCAGGACCCATCCCATTTTTGGTTTATGGTATGGATACATTATCCTGCTTTGTTAACAACACAGAACAGAGAACTGTCATGTATTTCTGCCCTTTCTATGTCTTTATTTTGACCTATTTGAAATCCCTGTACCCTTGGGTTTTGTTTTCACGCCCATCTCTTTGCCTGTTTCCCTTCTATGCCATACTTGAAACAACCATCTGTTCAGCAGCCAGTTTATTTTTATTTTGCTTCTTAAAGTCTACACCTTGGGGGTTATTTTCCCATGGAAAAGGAATTCTTGTAAAAGCAATCACTGAGGGATTCAGTTTTGGTTGAGTTCCCTTTGTTTCTGTCTCTCGTGTGTTCATGCGACTGATGCCTGCTGAAGCTCAGACACCTCAGCACCTGCACAGTCACCTCCTTGTGGTGCTGTTTAACAAGTCATTAACTCACCCAGCAGGGACTGGTGTGGCTCCCAAAGAAGGTGAAAGGTGGCAGTGTGGCACCGTAACAGAAAACGTTTCAGAGAGAGCAGAGAGTGAGCTTGGTCACTGCTGGGATAAGGCAGATCTCTGAGCCCACATCTGACTCCAGTACTCCGAGATGTTAAAGTAATACTTATCTTACAGTGGAGCTCAAAGGCCTTAAACTGAATCGTGACCCCATTGCCCTGGGTGTTGCACAGACGGAAGGAGAAACAATCACCACAAGCAGAATAAAGGTTTACTATTCACTGTCCTCATCTATTTTCTCTCTCCCAGGGTCAGTTTGGAGTCCAAGAAGATGAACTGTTAAAATGCCTTATTTGTACAATGTCAGTGACCCGAGGCGAGCAGATTCAGCGTTTTCATACCCAGCAGCAAGCAGAAGGTAAGAAACATAATGAATTGCAGATGTGCTGGCCAGAAAGGCTGACCCATGTTTGATGGAAGGATCACCCCACACATATGCAATTTGTTTGGAACACAGATGTCTGTCTGTGCCCCTTCATTCCTATTGCACAGACGGAAGTACTTCAATGTTTGTCTGTCTAGTTTCTTACTGACATGTAGAACCATGAATGCTGCTTTTATCTGATCTCCAGGAGACTACAGAGATTAAATGATAAAGAAATAAATTAGCTTTGCTTTCTCCCTCAGTCCAGCCTAGAAGAAAGCTGTGGGTATTTTTACAAAAGAGAGGAGGGCTCCTGTTGCAGAGCGTTGGCACTGTTTAGAGCTCTAGATAATAAATAGAGAAATAACTGAGAGAATCAGTGAGATAGCATAGTATCGTGGAAGGAGTGAGATGAAAGGGGAGTATGTTAAAGTGGCAAGCACAAGGTGTTTCCCTTCCAAAAAGAAAAAAAAAAGTCAAAGGTAATACATGCAAAAAGGTTTGTTTAAAATAAAAGATTTAAAAATTAAATTTTAAAAGCATGAAATTCTAGATTTTCTAGATTATTGCTTAAATGAAAGGAAAAACTGAAAATGGGGAATTAACTCTTTCTGTTTCCCAAATGTCTTCTTGCTTTGCAGCTGTGGACTAAAAGGAACAGAAATATTCCATTTTCCAAGTACAACTTGGAGGCACTTCCTTGGTTTAGCAGTGGGGGGCTCCGTACTCAGTAGACCTGCAGAGTGGAAAACAAGTCTCTGGGTACTCTAAAAAGTGGCTGGGCTTTTTCGGAAGTGACATTTTCTGTTTTATTGGATCATCAAGTGCGCTTGTAGGTCATATCTGATCTTGTAGAAAGATGGTGAAGATTTTGGAATGAAAGAGGTCTATGTGAGTGTGCAGAGGGCAGGGGTGATCAGACATATCTATGTTTATTTGGTCTTTAAAATAGCTTCGTAAACTACGAGACATTGTTGCTAGAGGTGAATTAATTGAGCCAGCTTGTGTGCTGTGTTCCCTGTTCTCCTTGGAGCGCATCAGTGAGCTGTTGTTGTTTTCTCTGTACAGATGCTCGGGACTCTATTGCAAAGGTGGCATACGGCCGAGTATTTGGCTGGATCGTTTGCAAGATCAATGAGCTGCTGGCTGAGAATGTGGATTCTGAGGTGGAACTCAGGGAGATAGGTGAGTTTGCCTGCCTTGCTCCTGTTTTGTCCTCAAATGTGTGCTCCTTAGTCACAACAAAGGAAAGGCACAATATGAGGTTTCTCAGATTGCCTGCAGGGGTGCATTATCAAAGACGTGGTCATGCTGGAGAAGGCAGTCAGCAGCATGAAGTCTGTAGGGCCTTGGCCAACTCTGAACAGTTGGATGATCTGAGGAAACTGTGAAGCTGTAGTTCTGGGGCACTCTGGCTTTGCAGAGGAGCCGGGAATGGGACTGAGGCTTCTCCTAACTAGTTGTCCCAAGGGAGAAGTGCCACAGTGACTGGGGTTTCCCTGTGCCACAAGAGCTGGGTGAATGGCAATTTAGTTGCGTGTTGGGGTAGGCAGCTATCTGCAGGAATAGTCTGCAGGCTCAGTGATGTCCTCATCTTGCCTTTTTTAGGTATCTTGGATATTTTTGGGTTTGAAAATTTTGCAGTGAATCGTTTTGAACAGCTTTGCATAAACTTGGCCAATGAGCAACTGCAGCACTTCTTCAACCATGTAAGTTTGCTATGGGTGATCTCACCTGGTGAGGCAGAGAAACCAGAGCACTGATCTACCTGGAATACAAGGGAAAGCTTGGGGAAAAACAGGTCTACTGCCTGGAAGGACAGAAATAGTAATGAGTGAAGCAGGGTAGAGAGCAACAATCTTCTCTGCTGTGGCAGGGTAGCCTCGGGGGCATGGAAGGAAGGAATAGAAAGGTTAAGCAGTGACTGAAGTTGGCAGAGCAGTAGCACTTTCCCTCTGAGAAATACTCCTGCTTTATGCACCAGCATCAGTGAGTGACTGGATTGCAGATGAGCGTGCAGAACAGCAGTTTCATCTTGGCTTCTCATGCCATGGGTGAGAGAGCCCTGCCTCTGGCCTCTGTTCAGGGTGGGAAGGAAGATGTTAAGCGTTCTCTAATCAAATATACTGGGTGCTCCAACCTCTCTATTTTTCTCTGTTTCAGCACATTTTCCAGCTGGAGCAGGTTGCCTATAAGGAAGAAGAGCTGCCGTGGGAGACTATCACATTCAACAATAATGAACCTATTCTGGTGAGTGAGAGGACTGATGGAGGAGAATAGCTTCATCTAGCTAGGTGAAGTGTTTTTCTCTCTGTCATGGGGAGGAGATGCATCTGAGAAGGACCTCTTCAAAGGGTGGCATATTTGAGAGTGAATCACCTGTATTTCTTTAGTATGTGTAATGTGTCTCCTTACCTGCAGGATCTGCTCCTGGCCAAGCCACTTGGGCTCCTGTCTCTTCTGGATGAGCAGAGTGCATTCCCTCAGGTATGGGCAAGTTAGGGGGCAGAACAAATAGAGTGGGGAGTGTAGCAATAACGATCTGGGCTGCAGAACCCTTATGTTGGAGTGTGATTTTAAAGAGCAGGATGAGTGGAAATGTTCCCATGTGTGACAGATGAGACAGGACAGCCAGATCACGGAGAGTCTAACGATACTGGCGTATCCCTATGGAGAGTCAGGGAGAAAGTATAGTACAAAACTGTTCCACAGCCAAGGCCACTTCCAACACTTTGTTATGCTTCCATGTACCCTGCGCACATCTGTTTTGCAGCCTTATTGTTTGATTATGAAATCTGCTTTCTTGCAGGCAACTGATAGGACATTTGTGGATAAACTAAACAGCAGCTTCAAGGGGAATTTACATTTCCAGCCACGTCGAGGCCGTGTTTTGGGCTTCAGCATCATTCACTATGCTGGGGAAGTATGTGCTGTTTGCAAAAAAGATGTTGTTGTAACGTCTATAGGAGGAAGGAGTTGTGTTGCTTAACAAATAAGGCCTTGATGTTAAGGAGTGTATGGTCTGGCCATGATAAAATAGAAGCGATGTGTTCCCAGGGAGTTGCCTTCTAAGATTCCCTGGGATTTTGATAGAAGGCATAGGAAGAGAGAACCCCTGAGTGGGGCTACCTCTGGGAAGCACAGGGTATTAGAAAAATCTGATACAATCACCATCACTCTGTTAGTACTCTAGTCTTAAAATATTCTTTTTTAAATTAAAAGCCCTGCATTCACTGTGCAGCACTGAAGGACAGTTGAACAGCTTTACTTTTACCTGTTGGATTCCAGAGCATTGCAGTCACTATTTTATTGCAAACACTGATCAACACAGAGAGCAGCCAGGTGATGACTGTTCTGAAAGTGAAAGTACTTATTTACACATCCAAATGGTATCTAAGCAGCCTGGGGGTTAGGACTATTATATGTAGCCTTACTGCCACCAGTTTTGAAAGCATTGGCCCAAATGTGTTGAATTAATTGAAGATAATTTTGGGGTCAGGAGCAGACATGATGATTCAGATCATTGTAGCGTGATTTATTAATCTAATCTCACCATAGTTGACTAAATTATTACTTGTGATGTTCTTTATTACAAAAATTAGCACCTAACACAGGAAGGAGAGCGGCAGACGGGGGATGAGAAAGGAAGGGAGCAAGAGAAACAAGGGGATGCATGACAGTAGGATGGAAGCCTATTCAAAAGGGAAAAGGGGGAGAGCAAGGAAAAGAGTGAAGCATAAAGCAAAAGTAAATTGAATTTCATAGTCAAGGAAGGCAGAACAAGAGAATGTCTATGTCTCAGCATTATACCACATTACTGTGGTTCCAGTGCTCTGTGGCCATCGGCAGGGTTTTGTTCTTCAGGATTTGCATCTGAGTGGCATGCATATGTATTTACAGAATTCACTCCTGAGCCACTGTACAGAATTCACATGCAAGCCAGTGTGCATTCAGTTTAGCAGTTGCTCCTGCAAAGCTGTGGTGGTGGCTTTGGCTTTTGCATTGAGCCTGTGAGCTCTGCTCGTCTTAGTGACTTGCTGCCCTTTCCCCCAGGTGCAGTATACTGCTGGGGGCTTTCTGGAGAAGAACAGAGACACTCTGCCAGCCAATGTCCGTGGGCTGTTCATCAACAGTGTCACCCCCTTGCTGAGCGTGCTGTTCACAGGCAAGTGCCTCTGCTGCAACAGGGCATAACACGTGAATCAAAGCCCACCTCGACAAGAGTTAAGTGTGAGGATGAGGCTGCTGTGCTATGAATGTGTTTCACATTTGGTAGCCCAAGGAGACTCTGGAAAGGCTGCAACCTGGAGTGGGGCTGCTGACACATACTGAGCTGTCACTGCTGTTTGTTTTCCCCTGGAAAGCAAGACACGTTTTATCCTGTTACAGAGAATTATCCACTATTCAGATATCTTCCCTCAGATCAGATAGTAAATCTTCTCCACAGCCAGTGAAGGACTGTCTCCATGGACCCACTCCATCTGCTCTGTTCTTGTCTAGAAATGAAGCTGGACAAGGTCATAGCTTCTAGCTGTTCACTGAAAATGGAGTGCTGTAAAGCCTCAGGCACTGAGTGCAGAGATTATCATTTTCAAATATATTTTGGTTTTCAGGTACAACTTGTTAAAAAACCCGGAGCTCTTGCATTATTTCTCTCCCTTTTTCAGTTTATTGATAAGCTCTCAGAGTCTCCAAGGTCTTTATGAAAGTAAACACTTACAGAAAAATCAAGTGGAATCTTCCTTAGAATTTGCCTGGCTGAACAGAGTGCTTTTGCTTCAGAACTTTTTTTTCAGTCCTGTTCAGTCCATGGTACTTTCTGTGATTTACAAGTAACTGTTGAATTTCATTTCTCTTCTCCGCTGTGTTTTTCAGCTCTTTTGCTCAGGACTACCTTTCTTCATTACCACTTCCACTCTATTACTGAAGATACTTAGTCTAGTCCCAGCTCTTTGAAAGTTCATAAACAGCAGAGGTAACTAGTTCTCAGAATCCTTGTCCTGTCTTGGGCAATGGCTGTAGGTGGCCCTGCTGAGCAACGGGCTTGACACAGTGACCTCCATAGGTCCCTTCCAACCTCAACCTTTCTGTAATTCTGTGATTCAGATGAGACCAGTGTGCAAGACTGTCATTAGATCCTTCAGTAAATTCAACTTTCCTCAGTTTTTCATCTTGTCACTGAATTAGTTACACGCTATCTGACTTTCTGTGTTGACTGGTGTGAGTGTACCATTTGCTACTTGTACATTTTTACTGCATTTTTGGTTGCACATTTATGATATTTCTTTTGAAGGTCAATTAGGGTTGCTCAATAACCTGGTTTCTTTGTCTTCTCAGTGGCAGAATATAATATTTCCTGTATTCTATGCTTTGTATATTTGCATTTTCTTCTCCCTTCCTTTAGCTCTTTCTGGTATTTCCACATGGTGAAATGTAATGCCCTGTCTGTAATTCAGTATTTTTAGGGAGATTTGTGTGTGAAGTGAGTGTTTGGATGTGGTTGACTGCAAGCAAAGTACAAAATTAACTGTTGTCTCTGTTCTTCCAGCCACTGTCTCCAGGACAGGGACACTGATGCCTCATGTGAAAGCCAAGGTATTGCACTTCAGGTCCATATGGCAATTGATAAATGATGGCATTTACCTGATATTTATTATTTGAGAAAATGGCTGACAATGAGAGTAAACAAGGGCTAGTTGAAAGTAAGAGAAGACAGAAATCTGCTTGCAACAATTTCTCCTTTGTTTTTTACAATGTTTTGTTCTTGCTTCTAGCTAATATGTTTAACTTGTCTTCCCTGCCCTAAAATCTCTCCTTTTTGCCATCTGCTTTCCAGGAGAGCTTTTTTGCATGGCAATCAAATGCTCCTTCCAGGGATGATAGTTTTGTTTGTGTCTGATTTCAGGTCATACCGGGAGCAGACAACAAGTTCAACAGCACGCGAAAACAGTCTGCCGGGGCTCAGTTCCGGGTAAGGTGTTGCTGCCCTGCAGTGCCCCTTGAGATGAGAGCAATGATATTTTTGTCAGAGCTTCTAAGAGTCGTTAAACCATCCAGCACGTAGACAGGGTTTTTATCTGGGTGCCAAGCACAGACTATTATGGTGGGAGTGACACAGTTGTGCCAGACCCTCAGAAGTTGCTATGGGTGGGAAAACTGTTCTCACTGCAGGATAGTACATACCAAGATCTGGTGGTGCTTTGGCTGTTGATCTTTCTCTGCCCTCACTAGCATTCCCTGATGGTGCTCATGGAGAGGTTGTATTCTGCCAACCCACACTTTGTGCGCTGTATAAAGCCCAACAGCCAGAAGGAACCAGGTGTGATGGACAACCAAGTGGTTCTGCTGCAGGTGAGGAAAAATAGTGTCCTTTAGATGTAATTCTGTTCTGATACCTTGTAAGAGAAATAGTAGGCTCACCTTTTATTGATGTTGACTGCTAGGTTCAGGTTTTGCAATCTTAGTTCTCTCCTATTTCTTTTTCATGAATGCAATGAGATCTGTTTGTCACACACTAGGATTGATCTTTGCATCCCTTGGATGGGGACAAGTACAGACAGTACTCCAGAAAAAATGATGCTTCCCGGAGGAGACTGTCCTTGCCCATCAGCTGGGGCAATTCTGAATAGGAGCCAAGATGGAATCACTTTAATAGGAGCTGAGATGTGCTGATATGACTGTCTTTGGATATTGTGTCAGGTCTGAGATCCAGACACTTTAAATAATACTGAAAATGATGAGAAAAGTTCAGAAAGCTCTGTGGCCTGTTTAATGTATGTAAGAAAGGATAGGATTAAGAGGGAAGTTCATCCGTGCCTCAGAGTACTTGTTTGTCCAGATTTGGAAGTAAAAGGCTATCCTCTAAGGGACAGAGGGCAAAACAGTACCCATGGCTGGAAGGTTAAGCTATTTCAGTCATTGGTTTTTATGTTTTCCAGCTCTAAGCTGAGAGTGGTTAATCGTCAGACTTACAGGATGTGGTAAATTCAGTCTTTAACCAAGGAAGCTTTTTCAGAAAGAAACTTTTTCGGTTTGAACTGAAGAAGTTTAGGGCTGAATGAAGGAATTTATGGCTGCAGAGGAACAACTGATGTCCTAATGACCTGCTTATGTTTGTCTCACATTGTGGTTCTGCTTCAGCTCCGGTACAATGGGCTCCTGGAAACAATCCGTATCCGAAGAGATGGTTTCTCCTGGAGAACCTCATTTGAGGAATTTGCTGAAAGGTTTGTTAAAGCCTTGGAATGTTCCTTATTAGATATTGTTAAGGAAGTAATCCTGATAACCAGATATGGGCAGGCAGTGAAACTGCCTCTTTAAAGTTCACATGCCTGAGATCGTGGGGTTGTTTGCTCTGGGAGGCTGAGTGAGAAAGGTAGTGGTTTATTGTTTGCTGTGAGGGTGACATGGGTCACCTCAGCACATCAGGGATGGGGTTCTTAACTTGCTGAATTGTTTCTTACAGATATGGAATTCTTCTGGTTAAACCAGATGTTTCCCTCACAAAAGAAAGGTAGGAATACTTCCTTTTTTGTGTGCAATCCAGTTTGTTCTTCAGAGAATTTTGATCTTGGCAGCAGCATAGCAAACTGTGTCAAAGGAGCAAAGGGAGGATTGGTTTTGTGGTGATGGGGACCCCAAATTTGTAGACAGAAGCAGTTGGTATTTAAAACGCATTTGCTACAATGATGAAAGAAATCTTTCATGAATTGCAATGTAGCAATTAAATTCAATTGCAAGAAAGCCTTGCTACCCTGTGGAGTCAGAATTGCCTAACATGCTTAATTTAGGGAATCACAGTAATGGTCAAGGGTATTCACTGAACTCAGTATGGCAGAGGCTTAGCACAGTTGCCAGGTGCGTCTCCGGGCTTTTTCCTGATGGTCTCATGTGAGAAGAAGAGGAAGGTAAAGATAGTGCTGAGCAAGCAGCCTGCACTGAATATCTCCCAGACTAGAAAGGTTGTTTCTGGTCAAAGAACTTTTTGTGCGTACAGGCATAATATACCTCCAGCACTTTCAGAATCTGACTGTTCCTTGCACACATAAGGTCCCCTCCAGCTCCGCAGTCTTATCCTGAAAGCTTTTTACTTCCTACATCTGGGACAGCAACTCCCCACCTCCTCTTTTCCATTTTTCCAGTCCCTCTTCCTGCCATGGTCAGTTCTGACGGATAGTGAGAATGAAGCATGTAGGGCAGCCAGCTGTTTATTTCGTTTGAGGCTGGGTTTTTTGTAAGTCTTTTAAGAGAAGGATTTGTATGTTCTGGAAATGTTCTCCTCCAGCAGTAGCTCCTCCAGCCTTCACAGAGCTTCCTTGAAGTTACTGATATACTATGATGGTAGACAAGCAGCATGGTGTGTTTTCAGACACAAAAATCATAGGGTGATTTTAAGAAAAGAATTGCCTTGTATATAGATTCTAGCACAGTGGAAGCTGGCTGAGATAGAAGGAAAATGACTTCTCTGCTATGTCAGATAGTAGCAAAAACTGTTGCTTCGGTTTTGCAGCCTGGATTTGCAGGCAGAGTGAGGAAACTGTGATGCAGCTAGAGTATTGCTTTCAGTTCCAAGTGTTGGGAAATCTTTCTGATTTTTTGACCCAGATTTTATCTCTAGAGTCTGCAAAATGAAACTGGAATTGAAAAACAGACTTCTTCCCAGAAGTTTTTCTGTGCTGACCTTGCAACTTGTGTGCTCCAAAGAGCTCAGAAATGAAATGAGGAAAAACAGTTCTGAGAATAAAATAGACACTGCAGAACTGCCTCCAAGGGAGCTGCGGGAAATCTGCCTCTAGGAAACCCATTTGCTGATGTTCCTGAATGTAATCCTAGCAGTACCCCAAGGAGCACTACAGACAGACAGACAGTTACTGAATGTGACCAGATGACAGGGACAGCAAATGTAATGAAGAAACATTGAGACACTTTTCCCCCCTTTGTGCACCTAATACCACTGGCAGCCTGGTATTCACTTTGGGTGGAAAAATATCTGTTTCACTTTTTTCCTCTCTTTCAGCTGTTTGGAGATATTGCAAAGTACAGAGCTGACAGGCTGGATATGTGGGTAGGTGTGGATCACTGTTGCTGGGAATCAGGGGCCTGAACTGCAAAGACTTTGTACATGTAAACTGTTATCTGGTTCTCCTCAGGGAGAACTTTTCAGCTGTAGGAATGGTTTGTCCAAAGGATGATTAGATGCAAGTGTGGACAATCTGTTTCTCATTGCTTTATTCTCTCCCCAACTTCTCAGGAAGTCACGACTTTTCTTTAAATATTGGCACCAGGAACAGCTGGCAAAGCATGTGGAGCAACTGGAAAAAGCAGCAGTTGTCATACAGAAAGGTGAGCACTGGACAGGAGAGTCCCTCAACTCTGGTCTTAGATCAGGAAAAATTCTTCTCCAGTCCCAGTGTGAGCCTTGGAAAGGAAAAGCATGTGTGCAGGACTGAACTGAGCAGGGCAAGGATGTGATTTGGCTTCATCTCGAGATCTGGGCAACAGTCCTCTGGAGTGAGGCCTTGCTTGTGAGTGGTGCTGAACTGAGAGGAGGGAGAAGATGAGTGAAGCAGATCTCATTCCTGCTTTCAGAGACAGGCAGAGCGGTTGAAGTTTGGGTTTGTTGTATTTTTTTTCTTTTCTTTCCAGGTAGTGTCTGCCCTGGCAGCCTGTTCCTCTAGTGCAGACACTGTGGACAGTTTGGTACATCCCTGTGTACAGGTTCTGTGAGGACTGTGCAACCAGGAGGAGGAAGCTAGGATCTCACTGTATTCCTCTCTGTTGTACTTCTCTTCTGTATGGCTCGTTACACTGCTGAACTATCTGAGCAGCTTCCAACTACACACAGTACAGCATGATCAGCATCAGATTGTCACATGCTGAGCCTTGTTCTCATCTGTGTGGAAGATGTGGGGGTAGTGGAAAAATGAAAGAGTGGGGCTTTCAGTTCATGCTTTAGTACCTGGTAGAGTAGGTGGGATAATGCAAAGTCTCTAAAACTGCTGGTGAATACTGTGTTGGCTGCTTGTGGGGAAGGTTATCCTGTGGGCTGACACCAAGGAAATCCTGTCACCTGTATGATAGACCTTTGCCTTTACTAAGTAGTGTCTGAAGGGTACTGTTGGTTAATAGAGGCTTTGATTTTTAGGTATCCTGTGCTTTGGCATTAGAGTTGAGAGCACAGATTTGTAATTTGTTTTTTTTTAAACCCATGATCTGACAGCTTTGAGAGTAGAACACAGATCATGTGTGGTTCTGACTGCCTGAACAAATAACGTCTGCATTTCTCTTTATTAACGTGATTGAAGTGTTGAGGGCTTTGCACTGAGTGAAGGAACATCACCCAGTGTGCTCCACTCAGGGAGTGACAGAAGTATGATAAGCACTTTTTTACTGACCACAGCTTTTCTCTGAACAGTTTTCAGGGGATTCAGATACAGGAAGAGTTACTTGAAACTGGTGGCTGAGCTGAGAGCTCAGGCACAGCGGCTACAGGAGGAGGCAGAGAGAGAAAGAAACCGGCAACTGACAATGGAAGCAGAGGCCCAGAGTGAGTTACTCCCACTCCCACTGCCCCCATGCATCATGCGATGATTCCCTTGGAAGTGCGGTAAGCTGCATGTGATGATGCCCTGCCCTTAGCTCTCCTGGATCTAGGGGTTCCACGGGCATAGTAGATAGAGAGGTGATGACATTTGTGCCATTTGGAAGTGTGGCTTTACCTGTGTGGAGCAGAAGCAGCATGGTGAAGGTCATTTCCCTGGCTATGTTAGGACGAGTGCCAAGCTGTGTCTTTCCCACACCCTGTGCAGCAGAACCTGTCCCTGTCCTGGGCATATGGAGGGTGGATCTTGTGGATCTTGGATGCTAGATTTCGTTTACTGCTTTCCTCTTGTTGCAGAAAGAACCTCCCTTCCGGTCCCCATGCCGCGAAAGAGGCACCCTCAGCCTTCTCCCCATTCTTCTGATAAGCCACCACAGCCACCAGTGCCACGGCCACGCAGCAAATTGACAGAGGTAGTGTCACTGGCTCTGCTTGGGGCTCCTTAGCCAGGTGTGCTGGTTCCCTGCTCCACCCGCCTCTGCCTGCACATGTTCTCCTGTGTGTGGTCCCAGGAGAACGTTCTCATTCTTGTTATGAGAAGGGAGAGATTTCTTTCCCACTGTTGTTAGTTTAAAAGTGTGGTCAGGACCTTTGAGGAACTGAAAGCAGCATTTGATAGTTTGCAACTGATCACTATCAAAGTGATCCCTTCAGAGGTCCCTTTTTGATCTTGCTTTCATGCCCACTTTTCCCCTCTCCCTACTTTCAGTCCACTCCTTTTGATAACTTCTTGGACCCTTCTGCACCTCGCTGTGTTCTGGGGGCAGAGGAACAGACTGGAGAAGAGTCAAAAATGAGGAAACTTAAGAGAGGAGCAACTCTTCGCTGGTTCAAAGAGACACAGGCCCAGAAAGTCATGCAAGATGATGGGGCCTTTCCAAGCTGGCTGCATGGGATGATCAGCCGGAGGTGGGTATGCTGGACAGAGTGACTTGGGCTCTGGCAGGCAGGCAGAAGCTGTTGGTACATCCCTTAGGAGGTCTGCATTGGTTGGATTTGGCAGGATTTGCCTTCTTAAGGAATGGGAGTGTTCATTCACTTTTAGGCTGTGAGCTTCATACCCTATGGGGAAGCTTGGAGCTCCTGCTCACAGGATGCAAAAGCTAAAACTTTACATGGGTCCAGGGAAAGAATGTGGAAACTCATAGGAAATAAGTCCATTGTGGGTTCCTAAATACTTTGTGCAGGAAAGGGAGGCTTGGAAAGAACTTGGAGAAGAAATACATGTGTGCGTCTACCTTGTGGACTGTTTGCAGAGACATGATATGGAATGAATATGGGCTTTTGAACTGACTTGTTATGACTGTTACCATATCTCAGTTTAAGCCAGGAGAAGACCTTAGTTTACGGCAAGAGAGTACAGAATTCAGTGTACATCTGTTTTTAAAAAGTTAAAGAGGGGCCTAAGTGAGTACCTGATAGCAATATTCCCTGAAAGCCCACAGAGAAAGGAAAAGGAAAGTTTTTTATTGATTCCTCCACCCATTTAAGGAGAATGCAGCATAGATGGAATTTGCATCCCTCTAGGGAGAGACATCCACAAAGCCTTGCCTTCTAATGGATTTGTTTCTAAGGCTATGAATTCTCAAGCTTTTTTGGAAATCTTTATTTAGATGCTTGAGATTTTGCTACTGGTTATGCCTTGCGCTTCATTTTCTTGGCTGAGCCAAGCACTACTTTCCAAGCAGTGTGATAATCAGAGAAATGCTGATTATGCCAGTGATTTTATAGGAGCAAGACAGTGGGGTTAGCAGATAGGAGTCAGAATTTCCGGCTGTAGTCTCCCCTCTGTGCAAATTAATCTGTGGTGCTGTGTGCTAACTGCCAGTGTCCCTTATTTGGTGGGACCTGTGTGTGGGCATTGCCGCAAAGCACGTGTGTAATTTGAACACCCTTATGAACTTGTTCCTGTCTGTAACTTTTTTTTCTGTCCAAGCTGCAAGTCTTCTTTAGTCTTATTAGATCACAAGTTTCTGGATTTTGTCAGCTTATCCATGTGAACACTACTGAGAGACATCATGCAACATGTTAGTAAAGAACACTACAGTAACTGACAGCTCCCTCGTGGCTGCCTTTTTTTCTTTATTTTAAGATAATTAAGAAGTTCCCACCCTCATTAGTGCTTTTGTCCACAAATCCAAGAATGCAGGAGGGGAACCAGGGCCTGGAAGACAAAAGTCAGAATTCTGTTTTAGGTTAACCACAAGCACTTCACAAAGAAGGACGTAGTATGTTCTTCCCAAAGGCACTGAAGATGAGATACTTTTGAAGTGATGCTTCCTGTTGCTGGATTTAAGTCTCCATACAGCTCAGCCTGTGTAAGCTCAGCCTCGTGTTACAGAGCATCTAGAGCAACCCCAGACTGCATTGGAGATTTGCAGTCACCTTTAGCCTGAAGCAGGGCATGTGACAAACACAAAGCAGTGCTTTATCTATGGGCAGAGAGGGGGAAGACTTTCTTTCAGCAGGAAGTTTAGAGAGCATGAGTGGTGTAATCCAAGTTGGGGTTTTTCCAGGGTGCTGGGCTTACCTCGTGCTGAACACCACTACCCCAAGGCACCCTGACTTCTTCCATCAGCCCTGGAGCATAGGAAATGCATCATGTGCACAGTGTCCTCGTCTCAGCAATGCTTTGTAGTGTGCTCTGTGCTGGAAGGCAGCTCTTGCACTAGTCAGACCACTGGGGGTTTGAGCAGCCCTCCTTGGAGAGCCTTTGACTGAGAGTATTGTGCCTTCTCAGCCTGCTAATAACTCCCTACACCAGCGAGCCTGAGCCTGGAAATCTCTGGCTTGGAACACTTGGGGCAGATGCTGGCCTCCCTGTGGTCTGGGAGCACCACTGTGTAGCTCATGAGATAGGATGGAAATCACTGCATGGGGGCAGCTGCTCACTGTCCACTGAAAAACTCTTTCCTGTTTCAGAGAAGCTGAAAACTTGCTGATTGACAAGCCTTTGGGTTCCTTCCTTGTTCGGATCAGCCAGAGCCGACCAGGCTACACCTTGACATACAGGTAGGTAGTAAGCTTTGTAGAGAAGGAAAAAGGCCTAAACTGAGCTGTGCGTGGCTGGTGGAATTAACACCTTCACAGAGGAGTCCAGCAAGGATAATGTTCAACCTCTCCTGTTGTGGGTGCCTCATACAGTTTGGAGTAGTAGACAGGACACTGCAGAGTCTGTCTTCCCAAAAACTACATCTGTTGTGGGTGGGGTACTGCAGCTCCAAACTGTGGGACAAACCAGGTTGGAAGAAGCATTGAATGGAGCAGAGGAGATGATTCTAGAGGACGGCCTGAGGAAGGGCGATCAGAGTGTTAGGAGGTTATGCTCTTTGTACAGCCTTGGGCAAGAGGCAGGACAGAGTTTTTATATGGACAACAGACATGAGATGTGGTACAGTCTGCTGGGGTTTGGATCTGGGTGCTGTGGTTCTGTTGTCACTGACCTTGGGGAAATTACTGCTCTTCCAGCACCTATTAGCAAAGAGTATGACACTCCAGCATGATGCATCTCTTGCATCTTTGTGTTACTTGTTACTGTGGCTCCTGATCGTGTTTGGCCTCTTCAGGCAAGCGCAGAAAGCCATGACTGGTTCCTGGAAAGATGTTGGGCCCCCATGCCATGACTATTTCTTTCTGTCCATCTCCCCAGAGGCGAAGGCCGCTGCAGACACTACATGATCCAGATGCAGCCCAATACACGCTATGTCATCTTGGGGGAAGACCGGGCTCACGCCTCGCTCACTGAACTGGTTCAGTATCACCAGACTGTGGGCATCCGGCCCTTCATGGAGATACTGACTGTTCCCTGTGGGCAGGTGAATGTCAAGGATCTGCAGCCAGAAAAGGGGATGGGGCATGGATTGTGCACTGAGTGGACGGAGTCACTGCAGCAGCATCTCTCGTTTGTATTCTGGCCAAGCAGCTTGGCCTCTTTTGCGTGCACTGGGAAATGCTACTATTTGGGAACTGGGTAATTCTGGGGTGGGGCTCTCGTGGGTGAATGTCACTCTCTGCCTCCTGAATATCAGCAGTGGACACAGCTGGGTATTTCTCTTCATTGTGCTTTTGAGGTGTGTGAAGGGTCTGTAAACCCCTGCTGAATCCACTCTTTCTCCCCCTTAGAAAAGTAGTGAGGATCTGGATTACAAGAATCTGGAGTGTCTCAGACTGAAACTACCAGCAGTGGAGAGGGAGGCCCCTCCAGAGGAGCAGCCCTGCCCCTCCAGGCCTTCCACCGGCGGAGCTGCTCTGCCATCAGGAGCAGCTGGGGTTCTCAAACGTGTGTGGTTCAAGAAGACCAAGAATTCCCAAAACCAACAGAGCCCGGACAACAGTAGGACAGAGCCAAGCTCAAGCAAGGAGAGAGGCAGCCAGCGAGCCTTCCCTCGGCTCTACTCTTCGATACGCCTGGCAATGCAGGAAATCCAGCAGGTGAGCTGGGGCATATCTTCTGCCAAGCCTTGCACCCACTGTGGGATGTGGGGAGCTGCTCTGCCCATGGGTAGGAGAGAGGAGACTTTCACAAGTAGTGCTTAGCTTCCTAGCTCTTGGTTCACAGGCTTTATTTGGTGGTCTTGGGACAAGACTCTTCATTGGAGAACTGGACTGGGGAGGTCCTGCAAGAGGCTCGCTGAGGTACCCAAATAAAAGTCCACAACAGAAGGGGCTGTAATGTGGACAGCATCCTAGTTGCTGCTCCCCTAATGCTGTCTCTCTGCTTCTTGCTGCAGTTTTCTTCCATTCCCTTGAACACCTCAGTACAGAGCTGCAGTCAGGCTGTCAGCATTGAGGATGTAGAGCCCAAGTGACATGGTAAGAGAAGGCAGCCCGTGGGAGGATAGTAGTTGCAGCTTCCCTGGGAAATGCCAGGTGCTAAGGGGTTCTTCCTTTCCTGCTCCACCTGGAGCATCTCTTGGCCACCAGCTATCTATAAATAGAGCAGGAAAAACAGGACAGTAGCCAGCTTCTATTCTAGGACTGCAAAGAGACCAGGAAAAATCAGCATAAGGTTGGATTCTCAACACTTAAGGTGCAGTATGCTTGCAGTACAGCAACAGGGCTGCTGGAGGGAGCTCTCATTTTGTTAGAGTCCTGGGACTGGAAGGACAAGTGCTATCGAAAAGCATATCTGCATGCTACAGTAGTCAGCTGCAATGGCTTAACGTTGTGGAGAGAGGCACGTATCACAAGTGGGTGCTGGGTCAGGGAGCCCTGAGGGGTAACAGAGGCAATGAGCCGAAGGCAAGGCTGAGAACATAGGAAAAGGCAGCGATCTGAGAGGACTTTAAACAAGGTTGCAGCAGCTGGAAACATGGCTGGTTACTGAGGTTGTAATATATACGGGATGGGCTGGGAGAGGCCTTCTGACACAGCTATCTATGCCCCATGAATTAATTGCCTGAAGCCCCTAGTGGATGTGCATCTCCCCTCTGCAGCTAGTGGGTAAATCCCTGTCCCATTCAGCTGCTAAAGGCAGGAGGAAGCAGTAGTGGTACTGTTGTCCACCTCTGGAAAAAATCTGTGTTGTGTCAGCAGGGAGTAGAAAGAGGTCAGAAGACTGTGCTGTTGACTGCAGACCCACTGTGGTGCTTGCAGCCTTGCAGCAGGATTGCGGAGTTCCCTGTGTGATTCTGCTCCCAGGGATTCATGTTAGAGCAAAGCTCACTAACCAGGCCCTGTCTTGTCTTCCTTTCGATGGCTGAGAAAATCCTCTCCCTGAAGTGTTTGTACTCAATTGCTTCATTCCTGTACATGGGTGTTGATGTAAGGAGGGAATGCTCCTTGTGTCTGAGGTTAGGAAGAAGAAGGAAAACGCAGATGTGTCCTGCTGGGATTGCTGAATGGAGCCCTCATTTTATGTCCTCCACTGAGTTGCGTTTCTTGACTTTCTTGCAGGTGAAAGTGCCGTAGCCCTGTCCTCTTCCAGTGCTGCTGGGCCTTGCCTCACTAAGTGAACATATCCAGACATAGAGCAGCTTTTCAGTTCTTGGGGATTTTTTTTTGCTGCACCCAGCTGGCCCTGTGCTTTTAGACAGGTCTGCTGTGAAAATAAACTTTCATCAGTATTCAGCTGGTCTCAGTGGCTGAGACTGCAATACTGGACTGGTCTCATCCTGGCAGAGGGGAGAGGATAGGAACAGCCACACTCTGCACAGATCCACAGTGCCTGACAGTCTGCATGTCAGTACTTCAGCATGCCTGGAACCCCCTCACCTTGCGCTATTAATAGTCACAAACTGGATATCTCCCAACAACCTGTTCTCTCACAGATGCCTGTATGGATTTCCTGCCTATTTCTCTTCAAGTCGTCTGTCTCTATTTTAGTCCCATGTATCTGCTGCTGTGGTGCCAAGGGAAGGTGGGCTTGGGAAGTAAGGAATGAAAATGTTATGTCCTTTCTGTTGAGTGCAGGAGCACTTGAACAGGAGCTGAGACAAGGAGCAAGAGGATCTTTCTGCAGAGGCTATTTCCTGCCCTTGCATCAGTGTGCTGGCACACTGCTCTCCATTTCTTATCTAGGGCTCAAGTCAGGGGATCGTTGGCAAAACCCGCTTGTTCATCCTGGTTGGAATCTCTGCAAGTCTGGGTTGGACAACATGGTACTTCACACTGAGAATAGAAGGCCTGGAACATACAGGACCATGCTACTTTTTACATATTTTCTACCTTTGCAAATAAATGTCTCTCATATAAGGAGAAGCTCAGCATTTTCTTTGTTTCTGTTACTTGTAGTAAGTTCAGCCACAAATGGAAATGGAGAACAGCTAACACCACTGAGGGCTAAGACAGGATCATGCAGGGTGTCTCGGTGGAGAAACTGAGGGTTTATAGGCCAGTAATTCCAGTGTAGAGTTGCCACCTGTGCTCAGTCTCATCTCCCTGTGTACGCCTTGAGCAAGACTGAGCTCACTCTGGCTCAGTGCTTCCCTGGCAGATCCCTCTGTGCCAGATGACAACCATGCTGGCCACCCTGCTTTCACTCCTCCCCAAGAAGCATGAGTGAGTCCCAGGTGTATCAGTTGGTGCTGTGACCAGAGAAGCTCATCAATAGGATACAGGATGCCTGTGGCTGTGCCTTAGCACTGACTGCAATCAGGGGGCTATTTCCCTTCTCTGTGCTTCCTGGAGCAGCTGTGCTGAGCTGCACTGGGTCACAAGACAGCACTGCTGGGAACCAGACAGGGAAGTGGTGGTTGTTCCAACCTGATGTCCTGGCTCTACCCAGCACTGCCTTGCAGCATTAGCACACCTTTTCTCTTCCTCACGCTGGGTTTTGGCAGCTGCTTTGAGGCTGTTCAGGACAGAACCAGTCCAGGCAGTTAAAGGCTGCTGTTTGCAGAATCTTCCTGGCTAAGCCCAGTGGCGTTTTACTGGGCAGCCTTGGCCTCTGTGCCAATGTTCTCCTTGGATTCCTCCACCACTGGGAAGCTGGAAAGCCTTCCTTCTGGGCAGCACATAGAACCACTTCATGGCCACAGCATTTCTAAGAACTCAGTAATGCACGGAACTGAGACACATATGAGAAATGCATTTTAATAACGGAACTGCTCTGTAACCCTTTCCTAGTTCCTGTGCCACAGAGCATGGTGTAAGCCCAGGGAAAAGATCCAGTTACAAACCACTGTTCGCTCTTGTAGCCTGGCAGGGGTAATGTTGAATGAAGGAGGTCTGAAAGAGCTTTTCCCCAGCAGCTGCCTCCAGCACCTCCTGCATGCTGCTGCAGGCACAGCTCACAAGTGACACTGTGCAGAATGACATCGCTGTGGGTCAGGACACTTCTCTAGTGGTGGTGCATGGCAAGTCTCTTTGCAAGCTTCCTAAAACCAGGGCAGATTGAGCACAGATTATTTTTGCCCCTGCTTTGATGGGTATGAAGTAGAATCACTATATGGGCAACCAGGAGCCTGGCACAGACATGGGCAGCAAGCCTGGGCTGGCAGGTCAGGTTTCTTCCACATCTGCTACTTCTGAGGTTTTCTGTGGCCTGGAAAGAGGAAATCAAGGGAAAAGAAGGGTGAGAAGCTGCTAGGCTGAGGAGGTTATGCTGGAGGCATTGACCCATTTCTGCAAATCTCTGGTTTGCAGGATCACTGGCAAACTCTCAATGCTCCTGGCTGTCATGGGAGAAAATTGTGTGCCATCAGTGGGGAGAAGCTGGGATAGGAGCTAGGAATACAACAGGCTGCTGAAGTGCAGATTTGACATCTCTGGCATAGTCTTTTGTGTGCGTGCTTCCGCCTCATTGCCAAAGTCAGGCACTGAAGCTTCAGCTCTATGTGAGAACATGAGTTATGCTAAGGATTTCTTTCATCTTCTCTCTGAAGATGATCTTCTCTGTTGAAGGGAAGCAGCTGCATGAGCAGCCCTATTTAATTTCCTATGGCAGCAGCTTCCCCTGTGGCACTTAAAGTTATCGCTTGGAGAAAGCAAAGAGCAAACTGCATAAGCCAAAGTGGGAAGGCTGTTCATGTTATATCATGTTATAGTTCAGCTGGCACATAATGAACTGAATGGGATGTACTGACGTAAAAGGAAAGTATCGGGCTGTATAGGCTGTGTGAGCAGGGGCAGCACCCAGAAAAGGGCCTGGCAGCTCGCAGATCCCCTGAGCACTGCATTTCGTGCTCCATGGTGCTCCAGGGAAGCTCGGAGAGGAAGACTAGGAAGAGAAGCCATACCATGGGGAACTTGGCAGAGCCGGCACCCTGGAAGGCAGGAGAAGCATCAAGAAGGATCTTCAATCCACAGGAGCCAGAACAGGATCTGACTAAAGGGATCTCTGGACTTGCTGACTTGGGAGGAATCGTATTTCATAATGTGTGCCTTCCTGGTCAGCCCCTCACACTCCATCCCTTCAACTGGTGCTTCAGTGTTTCCTTAACCTGCCTCCCTGTTTTTGCAGAAGGGTTTTGTATCCCTTTCTTATCTTGCTCTATGCTTTACCTCTGAATGATCTTCTCTGCAAACAACCTTTTAGGTAATCACCTCCAGGCTAAGAGCTATTCCGTATCAGTGTCTTCTGTACAAACTAAAGCTCTGACTTGCCTTTGGTGTCTGGCCAGCAACCACACATCAGGATGACTAAAACAGAGATTTTGGTTCTTTTCTCCTTCCATTCTCAACACTTTTTGTTCCACCTTTTGTCACTGCTTTTTTCCTCTCCGCTCTGTTTTTTTCCACCATCTTTGAATTAGGCTTGAGGTTTAGGAACCCGAACCTATTACCCAAAGACCAGTATGGCTCCTAACCTCTTTCCATAACACTGGCAGCCCTTGTGTCGTTTGCTTTCTTCTGGGGCAACACTATGGCATGTGTTGACACGTTTCTTTTCCGAAATGTTTTTTAAAGACCTATTTGGCCCTCAACCCGGACAAGGCTCTCCATGCTGCACTTAGCCTCACTCCAGCTTGTGTCAAGTGGAGTGTTGTTACAGCATCTCTGAGATACCGCCTTTCCTACTTTGTAGTTAACTTTGTTATCCAGACCAAGTAATTGCACATTGTGCCACTGCTTTGCAGCAACATTTAGGATTGGCTACTTGACCACAGCTTTGCCTCTCAAGTTGCTTCTCCTTGTGCATCACAAAAGCATAGAAACTACTGTGTGAGATGTAACGGTCAGACCAACCAGGATGAAGGTGGCCAGTGGAGCTTAGACAAGACTGAAGAGCAGTGCAGGCATAAAACCATGCTTCTTCTGATAAGTGTTTTGAGCAATACTCGGTGCAATCTTGCTTTAATGAAAGTATCCTTCTGTCTAGCAGTCCATGCTGGGTTGCTCTTCCAAAAGTATCCAATTTTTTTGATAAATTCTAGGTTATTTTGCCTCCATAGCAACCCTAGGCAATTAACTCCTCAGGCTTTTGATACACAATGAAGAAGTACTTAACTTTGTTTGTTTTTTAACCTGCTATGCCATTATTTAATCAACATGCCCTTGTTTCTAGCCTATAAAACATCACATTAATCATTTCTGAAACACCTTGCTCACTGCAGATGATTTTACATACATCAGTTTCTCTCCCTTGGCTGTCTTCTCTGTGTTAGGCATTTGCTTTTCCTTTTCCACTTATCCACCTCTTCTTAATTCCACTGTATCTTCCCTGAGAGAGAAAGGACAAAACACAGAGCTGACCCCTAGGCCACTTCCATGAGTGGGAACAGCCAGTCCGAATTCCATCTTTTTGCAGATAGAGCTTCTCCTTGTATATTAGTTCAACCTACACTGACTTTGTTATTTATCAGCCCTTCATTGTGACATCTTTCCTGAACTCTACAGTAAATGCTCATTTTCACTATACTGAATACCGTGGCCTCACCAGCAAACTCAGTCCCTTCACTGCTTAAACCCTTTCCCAGACCATTAATGAATCCAGCTCTAATCGCAGGCCCTAGCAGGCACACATTCCAGTGGGACAGCACTGATACATTCCTCCATGTTACACTCTGACCATTGTCCTTTCACTGTCTTCAGCCCTGCTATTAATAAAGTGTTGTGGAGTAGAATAATGAAGGACATTTGGTGTGGGACCTTGCTGAAAGTGTTTTGGGCACCCGAGCATATCCATCTATCCAGCCACATCCATGAAACCGGATTCCTCACTCCTTTAAGAAGTGAGACATGGCTTCCTTCTACTATAGCAGGGATGATTCTTCCTCTTTGATCTCACTTCTCTGTGCGCCCAAGAAGGCTATTCCTAATTCACAGTGTGGAACTCAGTTTCACAAGTCACACATAGGTCCCTAGATTTACTCACAGTTTTTAAAAAAACACAAAGCCCAACCCTTGGCATCTCATTTGCCTCCTGTCATTCCTGTGGTTTCAAGCTGAATTAAGCAACAGGTTGCGTATTACTAAGCTGCTGAGAGATCTGTGTTTGGGTTCCTCCAGAGCTCCTGGACAAGTGCCATCTATGTCATTTACTGTTTGTGTTATAAATTTATTTTGAAACATATACTGCTGATGCTTTCACTTCAAGGAGATTGCTTTATTCATCCCTGCAAAAGGAGGCTGCAGCATGGGAATGTCATAGAATCATAGAATCATTAATGTTAGAAAAGACATCTAAAATCATCATCAGCCCAACACCATCGTGCTGACTAAATCATGTCCCAATGTGCCACTTTTACACATTTTTTAACACCTCCACCACTTCCCCGGGCAGCCCATTCCGATGCTTCACCACTCTTTCAGTAAAGAAATTCTCCAATCTACACCTCCCCTGGCACAACTTGAGGCCATTTCCTCTTGCTCTGTCACTTGTTACTTGGAAGGAGACCAGCACCCACCTCACTACAGACTCCTTTCAGGTAGTTGTAGAGAGCAGTAAGTCCTTCCCTCAGCCTCCTCTTCTCCAGGCTAAACAACTCCACTTCTCTCCACGTAAGACTTGTTCTCCAGCCCCTGCACCAGCGTTATTTCTCTCTTCTGGGTATGCTCCAGCTCCTCAATATCTTTCTTGTAGTGAGGGGCCCAAAACTAAACACAGCATTTCCCAACTAATACTCAGTAGAGGGAGACGATCCCCTCCCTGCTCCTGATGACCGCAGCATTTCTGATCCAAGCCAGAATGCTGTTGGCCTTCTTGGCCACCTGTGCACACCACTGGCTCACGTTCAGCCAGCTGTCAACCAGCACCCCCAAGTCTTTTTCCATTGGGCTGGTTTCCAGTGCACGTCCCCAGGCTGCAGGTGAATTTCCCTTCCCTCATTGTGTGTTTCTGCTGGGCCTCTTTCTTCTCTGAATGGTCTTTCACACCTCTGTTCATTCATGAAAATGGAGTTTTGTTTTGTGATGGTTTAGTGGGTTTGTTTGGGTTTTTTTAAATTTTTTAAATTTTTTTAATCTTCTCACTCTAATGGGCTCTGTTATGGTTTTCCATTTAATTTGTTGTGGCCATTCTCCTTCAGAGAATTGCAGGAGGTTTTGAGATATGACAAAGAGTGTATCCTCTCTTCCAATATGTTTGTCCTCTTGCATGTTAATTTGGTTCTTCAGAATTTGGAGTTTCCTGGAAAGGACTTAGAAAATCATATCCTATTAGGCACCTTTCTGCCTCCCAGAGGCAGCTTTACACGGGAGTTTACACACCAGTTGAGATTTCAGCAGTTTCACCTTGCGTTCCTTTGGAACCATTTTGGAGGAAGTTTGGGCATGAAGCACCCAAACAAGGCGAAGGACTAAAGTGCAAAGCTGCACACTAGATCTGAGTCCAGCAGCAAAGCTATTGCCATTCTTTAGGCACTTCTGCAGCACATTCACACTTAAATGAGACTCAGGGCATCACATTTTGGGGAGCTGCTGACTACATGGATATGTTTGCAGCAGAGTCCCTAGAGGAAGCACAGCATTGCTGAGGCTCGCAGCTGCTCTGGACAGGGCAGGCCAGGTTGGAGGGTTTTCACCTTGCATTTCGATCTGTGCATTGAGCTTGCGATGCCTGGGATCAGCTCTTAGCATCACAGATCCTGGCAATTAACAGTCAGGGGAACCTCAAGTGCAACGCAGGTTTTGTTCCAAAAGCTACACTTGGCTTCCAGTCAAGAAAAACGATTTGGCAAATTAGGATATTGGAAAATTAGAAAGAAGAAACACTTCACAGTTTCAAGAGACCTGGGAGAGCCCTTCAAAGGGATCTTCCTGCTGCATTTGTGCCTTAGAGGTTTCTGCCAGCTACTGAGCCCTGCAGCGGTGGGTTTAAGGGGCATCAACACGGTTGCTGAGTCTCCACCAAAGGCAGCCTCACTTGCTGCATGCACCATGCTGGGGTGCAAAGGTAAAGTGCCAGGTACTGCTCTTTGTAGCCCATGGACAGCATGATATCTCCCCTGGAGAAACTGAGCCTTGGTCACCAAGAAGTTCCCAGTTAGAACACTCTGTTTTAAGCCTGTAAGAAATAACTTGTGTGTTTGTATGAATACAAGTTTTTTGTTATGCCAGGTGGGGGATGAGGAACAATGAACTGCAATCCCAATGTGACAGGAAACTGCAAGTATTTGCCAGTGCAAGGACACAGAAATGATTCTGCAGAAGACAGCCTGGATCTGGCGTGGTCAACCCTGATCCAGACCTAATACACCTACTGCTAGCAATTTCCTGCAGGGCTGTTTTTATGTGCCTAATGTGCTTCCTAATGCCAAAGTTGCATTGGGCATGGTGGTGTTAGCACGGATGCTGCTCTGGCTCCAAGCCAGCTCTGCACCACACTGCTGGCATCGGCCAGGAGCGTGTGGCACCATGTGGCCTCTGCAGAGCTTCACGGGTGTCTTGGTGCACAATCCCCGATGTTCTGAGGTGGAATTGCACAGATATTTGCTTCAATTCTTGTGAAAAAGCAGTCGAGCTTTTTCTAGCCTGGAAAGCCAGCTACAAAGATGTTTGCTATGTCTTGTCTATGGATGGAGCCACCTCTGTGTCTTCATATCCACAGTATGGTTAATCTACAAACTGTCTTCAAACAAGGGAGAATTGGAGTTTCGGAGGGGACTTTGTATCTGAGATAGTGCTGCAAAACCTGACCCTGCACCACAGCCAACAATATTCAGTGACATTTGCCTTTAGCTTTTAATTGCATTTCTGGTCTGGTTTCATCCAAACTGAGGTGTTCTATTCTGGTTCTTGATAACTAAATGCAGTATTTCAAGCTCTAGTTTCACTTCTCCATAATGAAATTTTTCATTCTTCTGTAAACTATCTTAGAGAAAGGAGAAAGGAAGCTTCTTTAGAAACATTTCTCTGAAGAAGCCTCACAAGACAGGGCGAGTAGCATGTTTATGCCAAAGGCTCCAAGAAGAGGTGCCATTTTTTCTCAAGGTCGGTGCAATCAGCCTGTCTAGTGTATGGAATGCATATTACTTGTGTATTTGCATGGATACGTTTGCTGTTATCCCAGACGGGGAGTGAGGGAAAATAGGCTGCAGTGTTAGTGGGATAGGAAATGACAAGTATTTGCCAGTGCAAGCACATAGAAATGCTTCTGCAGACGCCAGCCTGGATTTGACACGGTCACCCCGATCCAGAGCTCCTACATCTACTAAAAGCAGCCCCTGGAAGCATCTGATTTCTCTGAAGAAGCCTCACACGACATGGGAAGTTGCACAAATCCCCAACATGAGAAGGATATGGAACTGTTGGAACAAGTCTAGAAGAGAGCTACGAAGATGATCAGAGGGCTGGAGCACCTCTGCTATGAGGACAGGCTGAGAGAGTTGGGGTTGTTCAGGCTGGACAAGGCTCCGGGAAGACCCCACAGGGGCCTTTCTGTACCTAAAGCCAGGGAAGGGACTTTTTACAAGGGCAAGTAGTGATAGGACAAAGGGGAACAGCTTTAAATTGGAAGGGGGAAGATTTAGATTAGGATTAGGAAGAAATTCTCCACAATGAGCGTGGTGAGGCACTGGCACAGGTTGCCCAGGGAAGCTGTGGTTGTCTCCTCCCTGGAGGTGTTCAACGCCAGGTTGGATGGGGCTTTGAGCAGCCTGGTCCAGTGGGAGGTGTCTCTGCCCATGGCAAGGAGGTTGGAACTGGATGGGCTTAAAGGTCCCTTTCAACCTAACCCATTCTATGATGTTTGTGCCAAGGGCTCCCAGGAACAGGTGCTGTTTTT
This sequence comes from Tapera naevia, assembly GCA_033556795.1. Classification (NCBI taxonomy): domain Eukaryota; kingdom Metazoa; phylum Chordata; class Aves; order Cuculiformes; family Neomorphidae; genus Tapera; species Tapera naevia. Next base: position 616,994 of record JAUMJJ010000092.1, on the reverse strand, counting down.
TTCCCAAGACTAATGGGTGCATCCTCTAGCTCTGTTGCTCCTGTGACCCCACTGCAAAGGCAGGCTGTTCCTCCCATCCTGGGGTAAGGGAAACTTGGCCGCTTTTCAGCCAGATGGCTAACGGCTGGGACAGGAGACGGCAGTGCTAACACTGCATCAAAGGCTTAATGAATTCCAAAATCATGTGCTCCACGTGACAGCACTAATGCTCCCCTTCAGCAGCTCATTTGGGATTCAGTTAAAAACACATTTGTCTGACAAGTTCCCAGAGCTTGTTACTGCTCTCTTGATCCTGTTATCCCCTCGTGGCTCTGCTGCAGCAAGAGCGAGAGGCCAGGGGCTGGGTCTCAGCTGGGCTGAGCGCTCCATGGGCCCCAAAGCTGTCCCAGGGCATTAGCCTGGCAGTGGGCAGCAGAGCAAGCAGAACAACACCACTGAGACTGCATGGCCAACAGACAGCTCAGAGGGACCTCGGAGTCCTGGCTCAAGATGGGATTTCCTTGTTGTTTTGCTGGGGTTTGGTAACTTCAGTTTTGCTCTGACAGATTTTATACCTTCTGTTGCGGATGCAGTTTGAGAAAGAGGCCAGTCTGCAATTTAATAATAAATGGCCCAAGTTTCTCTGCAGTGTGTGCAGATGACTTGCAGTTGTCCAGATTTTGTACTTAACAGCTGATGTGTTCTGCCTGCACTGGCCAAGCACAACGTGATGTGTTTTACAGATCTTTCCTACTCAGAATTATAGAATAGTTAAGGTTGCAAAAGACCTTAAACAACATCAAAGCCCAACCATCAAAACAATACCAACATGCCTACTAAACCTTGTCCTAAAGCACCACATCTACGCATCTTTTTAACACCCCTGGAGATGACAACTCCACCACTTCCCTGGTCAGTCTGTTCCAAGGCTGCACCACTCTTCTGGTAAAAAATTTTTGTCTAATAAACAATCTAAACCTGCCCTGGCACAAAGTGTGGCCATACTTCCTCTTCTCATATATATATATATATATATATATATATATATATATACACATATATGTATGCATATAAAATAGTGATGTAGCTCCCTGTTCTTTCTAAGTTTCCCCAGTTAACATCTTCCTTCAATTCTACCTTCTCACTATGTTAAAACCGGCTTGTTATACTGTGTGAAAGAGCAATTAGCACTTGAATGAATCCCTCCCTGCCTCTCCCCAGTGTAAAAATCCCCTCTGCTCTTCTTTTGTCCCCATGGTGTAAACCCTATACTTTTCTGCAGGACTGCTGCCAAAGGAGATGGCTGATCTGATTGGACTCCACTAGAGAGGAGAATCTTCTGTTTGCAGAGGTTTTTTCTTTGGTTGTTGGGGACTGTCTTTAGGTTTGAATTTGTAGCATAAGCTTTGGATTGGCAGAGTCCTATCTCTGCTGTCCTGGTAGGTGCTGAAAGGTCTGGAACTTCTTGGAAGGGACACTTTCATTCCAGATCAAAGGCAAAGAATCTTGATTGCTCTTAAGTGTTGGATACCTGTAATGTCCATCAGCAGCAACAGCTGGACAAAGCAGTGAGGAGTATTTTGTAGGAAAAGCTAGAATAATTAGGGAATTAAGTCTCAGCTCTGTGATTTCCTGACTTACTGCCACTTAATTTGTTATTGCTAAGTGTTTTGCTAACTTTTTCCCCTCTAAGAAAATGGAATCTGATGTGTCAGACAAATAAAATCTTGGAAGACTGATTGTAGGAGGGGAGAATTACCAGCATCTGATGGAACCGAAACTGTAATCTCTGCATTCCTGCTGTAATTGTATGTGCTCGAGAAGAGTCTCTGAGTAATAAGATGGTTTATTTAATTGCTACCAGGAAAGGACTTGTCAATTCACAGTGTATTAAGCCTGTATAAGACCACAGGACCACCTGCCCAGACTTCTAAGATGGCCCAGGGGAGGCTTTCATGCAGTCCTCACCACACTGTGCATGACCTCCTCCCTGGGCTCAGGAAGACCCAGTGTGCGTGTTGGAACTGATGCTGACCGGTGGCTCATGCCAACTCATTCTTCTGTCTTCTCACATTACCCACTTGAGGCTTCAGTGGTGAAACAGCCTATGCCAAGTGCCCTGAGCCACTTCCCCATGCTGGGACAGTCTCCTGCCTTGGTGGTTCTGGGCTCTCCTGGCATCACTTGAGCGCAGTGGGAGCTTGTTCCTCCTGTATGCACCGCACAGAGCATCTGCCCTACTTGGTCTCCTCTGGGCAGCTGTTTTCCTGCCAGCTGCAGCTACCTGCTGATACCACCCCTGCACATCTCTCTCCTGGGAGCACATTGCTGCAGTGCCTGTGCAGACCTGCAGTCTGCTCATTTGGGCTTTTCCTCTTGCCTGTCAGGGCAGGTGGACACTGATGTTGTGCAGGTCTGTGGGCTTTCTCATGCTGCCCCTAATTTCACCCATCTTCTGTTCCTGCCTGGGACAGCAGTATTGGTTGTACTATCGTAGCATGGTATAGGTCCCAGCCAATACCACATCTGCAAGAGCTCCTGTTGTCCTTGCCCACATGGAGATGCAGTCCCTCTAGCAGTGGCAAACCATCCCAGGGGAGCCTGGTGCCTTCTGTTAGCATTTGAAGCAAGGGATGACTGGTCTGGAGCAGATTGGCAAGAAAACTGATGCTAAAAATAACATGACATGTTCAGAAGAATTTCAGGTAAGAAAGTACTGAGACAATACTGTGCAGAAAGCTGCACGCGGTCAGGTCCCCAGCTGCCACATGAGCATTCTGGAAAGCACTCTTACTGCATTTTGCTGGCAGCATTATCTTCTTACATGTGCAGGGAGTCAATGTGACTAAAGGGCATCCAGGCACAACTGGGTCAGAGACCTGCAAGGGCCAACTTGGTTGATAATACTTGTTTGGGAAGATAATGAGACTGTAGGAGGCTTTATTAGGGAGTCTTCTCATTCTGCAGGAGGCAGAAATACTGGTTGGTCTCTAACACCACAGTGGGGTATAGCTAGGTGTCCCATACTGAACTGTGTGGCCCTGGGACATCCTAAAATTCTGTGCTCTGAGAGTGCTTCCTGCAGCTCAGGGTCAGTGCTGCCGGATAACATCCCTTCTGCCTTGCACTGCTGCTGGCCAAAAGGCACGGATTAGCGCAGTGAAGGAACCTGGTGCATGTGATACCAAGGTCCTGCCAAGAAACCTGGGAAACAAAATGATTTTGCCTGAGCACCTTGGTCAAGCTGTTCTTCCCTCATACGCCAGCACTAAACACAGAGCTTAAGCCCAGGAAATTTAGAAGGAGGGCAGGCAGGGAGGAGTAGAACCTGCCTGGGAAAAACAGCAATTTACTAATAGATGCTGCAGTGAATTGAGACATCCTCACCTCCTCTTAATAGTGTCCTCCCAGGCGTCATCTGTGCTGTCACCGTCGCATGGCTGTGAGTAGGAGTGACACAAGGCATAGCTGGCTCACAGGTGTCCCTGCTGCCTTTCACACCACATTTTGCTCCAGCTGTCATCCAAATTCTGGGTGATGGGCCCCTCCGCCCTCTTTCGGGAAGGAGCTATTCAGAGGTTGTGCAAGCACCTTCCTGGGAGCCGCTGCCTTTGCACAATTCTATAGGCAGCAGCAACACATTTCTATAGGCAGCGGCACATGTCTATAGGCTTTCTCCTCTCTTTGCCATCCCAGCTCATACTGTGCTGCTGATCACGTCCACACCAACACCCCACTGGTACAGTTATCTGTGGGTTTTATCGCCCAACAATGCGTGCAATGTTATTGTGCTAAAAAGAAAACAAAGCCTAATCCATTTTAAATTAAAACAGTGCCCCAGTGTCATGCAACTGATGCAGACACGGTCTGGCTGTGCAGTCCTGCCGGCTCTCCTAGGACTTTACCCTAGAAAGGCTGCGCTGCCCACTCTGCTCCCAGCAGACATCAACCACGGCCTTCAGGCTGGGGGGCCTGGTTTGTGCAGACGCCTCTGATCTGAAGCCTCTGGGCTCTCCTGCTTCCTAAAACATCAAATTACTTTGGGTGAGAGGCAAAGCATCGCCATGTGCCAGAAGTTAGCAGCAGGCAGAAATCAGAGAAGACATAAGTACCTGGGATCCTTCCTGGCAGTATAAGGATGCCATAGAGCATGGGCCAGGTCTGGCTAGGGGCTTATAAATTCTAGAAGGGTGTGAAGAGGAGGTGAGCAATGCTATGGTGTTCACAAAGCAGGGCACTTCTCTTTTCAGCCCAAGAGAATACTTTTTTGGCTCTACTACTTCTATTATAAGAAATTAGTTTCTATCATGGCCCCTTGCAGCTGCATTTGTCACCCAGCAATATTACAGAGACCACTCAGGAGGCAAGGCTGGCCTTTGGGGTGATGCTTAGTGGGATTGATTTTCCAGACCTTCTCCAAGTGATTTTATTTCCAGCTGATGTGTTCTTGGACACTGGCCACAGACATCGTGCAGGGCAGACCCATGGTGCCTGTACTGGATTGCATGGTAGAAAGCAATGCTTTGTGGTTGTGACAAGCAGGCTCACCTCCACTCCTGACTCTGGCAACAGAAATGAATCTTCATCCTATTGTGGTGGGAGACACGCTGCGCCCCAGCACCTCTGCTGGGCAGAGCCATTTGGTGTGTTTGATCTATAGCTCTTTTATGTTTGCACTATTGGGCTGCGGTTGTGGGCTTCACCCAGTAACCACCCTGTTGCAGTGAGTCTTGCCAGTGGGAGCTCCGGCTGCAAATCCCTTCTGATATCACTGCCTGCCTGCTCTCCTCCTGCTTGCCACTGCATGCAGGAGGGCCAGGCCCTTGAGCACAGGCTGCAGAAGATCAAAGATAGCATGTGCTGATGGGACTTAAGTTACTGTAAGCCTGATTTGGGCAATTAAGCCAGGTGGCCATGAGTAAACTCTCTTTTGTTGGTGTGCTGCAGCTCTTTGCATCTGACCAGGGTCCTTCAGTGAAAGATGCAGCCCCCATCCTGTGGCTGTGTGTCTGCAGCAGGCACTAGGGCGCGGGGAGGATGGGTGCTGGGTGGCAGGCTGAAGCCAAGCACCCCTTGGGTGAGAGCTGGGCTGTGTTGGCATGTGCTAGAACACTGCCTTGAGGAAACCTGTTCACCATATTGGCAGAGCCTCATGATTTCTGTGAGGCTTTCTGACAGCACTCTTGGCTCTCCTCTCCTGTGTCGCAATGAAGCAAACATCGTTTGAGAAGCCAAGTTCCTTTTCTTCAGCCTATTTTGCCAGCTCATCTTTGAAGAGGATGATGATTAACAACAACAATGATGGAGTGTACTGGATCTCCCTTGAACCTGTGGTGCCCTGGCCTGCGACGTGTTAAAGAGAACTCCTCTTTTCTCTCAGCTGGCTTTCACATAAATGGCACCAGAGATGCTCAGGGCAACTGAGCTCCAGAGCTCGGCTTCTGGATATTTTTGACAGCTGAATAGTTCTGCCCTCTTGTGAAATGCCCTGCTGGGCTGACTGTCAGGAGTTCTGACAACAGAGACTGGCTGTAGTGGGGGGCAGTGTATTTGGAGGTTAATATAAGGGCCCTCTGGGGGAAATCCCAGCTGCGCTCAAAAGCTGGCAAAGTGAGGATTAACTGTGAGACCTAAGTGGCCTGGATATCTTTGAAAGCATGGCCCGTGAAAGCAGAGCATGCAGACAGGGATCGGGGCAGGCTTAGGAAGTGAAGTGGTTTTTCCAGCACCTATGTGCTAGAAAATGGTCTTGAGTCCTATAAGCAGAATTGTCTGAATTCCTACCAGAATGCTGAGCCAGGAGGAGCTAATGGTTTTCAAGTCAAGCATCATGAACCAGTAAGTGGGAGCAAGGAAGGGACTCTTCCTCATAAATTGTTTTGATGAGGGTGAGAATAAGGCTTCTACAACTTTGAAATAAGATTGATGGAAAATTGGAGAGGGCACAGGAAAAATTCCAGACTGCTGTAAGGCAGGGAAAATGTCTCCAGAGAGAAATTTAAAGGGCTTAATTTGATTAATATATCAAGTTGGCTATTGAGAGGTTCTTCAGCCGGGATATGGGAAAATACAAGGGGACTGTTCAGCATCCTGGATTAGCAGCATGGCAGAATGAGAACCAGCGGCGTGGTGTTACAGTCAGACTAACCAAAACCAAACACGAAACACATCATTTCAACATCCACTGGAAGAGATTCCTAAGGGAAATCCTAAGTCCCCCTAACTGTTTGGAGCTCCATCATTTGATGTTTTTTTGACCACACCATCTGTTTCCCAGAAGCAAAGACTGAATCACGCACAAGCTGCTGGGCTCAGTGCCAAGGGGAGGGGGTAAGGTGATGCACAGCCACGCAGAATTTCACAGCTCTAACGGCAAACTCCTCACTTGCTCTGCCATGGGGGTATCCTACCCGCATCCCAGGTACTTTCTATTTTGTTTTAACTGCTTTAGATCAAAAAGACATTGCCAGAGGAATTCAGAGTCGTTATTTTTAACCTGCTGTCCTATGAATTCCTCTACTTTTAGATGTCTTATGGTCCCAGCAGAGGCCTTCTTAGTCCATTTTCCTTTTTGGAGAAGTTATTAAGGAAGAAGAAGTCACCATACAGGCAACCCTGATGCCTGTGTTCTGAGGAGTATCTGTAACCAGCACCAAATATATTCTAAGTAGTGTAGTATGTTTGATTTCTAGAGGTATAGAGTTTGCCATTCCGGGGAAATATTTACCAGGAAGCATTTCACAACTTTCTGTAAATTACAGACAAGCTCCTCAGCTTTGCTCATTTCTTATTCATTTAGAAGCAGTTTCTCTTTCCTTCATGGCAGTTCACACTGTGGCAACAGACGGGGGAGTAGCTTGGTAGTTTCCTGTGACTGTAACACAATTCAGAGTTCACTAGTGACTTTTAATAGAAGCCACTTGCACCAGCCATTTCTTGCTCAATTTAAACACCCAGGGAACTGGCCTGAGCTGAGAGTGATTAATGTTGTTTTTAAATGTGGGGAAATTACTGTACACAAGCTGGTTACAGAAAATAACCATATACTGAGTGATAAAATTTTAATTACACAAGTAGAAGGTTAAAAACGTTTACAAGCATGATTCTTAGTTTCAAGGACAGCAGTTAGAGAAATAAATTACAGAAACTACTTAATGAAGTCACCTGGATTAAGAAGCACGAGAACTTGGCACAGAATAAATAGTGGCATGGAATTTTTTGTTCGCTCGGTACAAAAGCCATCTGAAACTTGTGTCCTAAATAACACGTAAATATTTTAGGAGGCAACTCCAGCCCTCAGTAGTTGTATAACTACAGTGAATCACACTGAGAACGAAAAAAAGAACCTGCTAGCAGTAGTAAAAGTTGTCAATCAGCAAGGGATGTTGTGGCTTGGAGGTAAACAGATACAGAAAACCTGAGATTTGTTCCTAGGCAAGACCCCGCAGAGGAAATTTTAACATTCCATAAAAAGGTGTATATTGAAATAGTACTTGAAGGAAATTGGGAGGAAAATAAAGGGAACTGGCCATTACGTAAAGATTAGAAGTTAGACAGTAGGTGTGACTTCACAACTGAACAAGTATCTGCCTCCTTGTTGCTAGACACAGGAACAGAAGCAGAAGACCCAACAAAAAGAACTTGGGGGTGCTGGTAGGTGAGAAGATCAACGTGAGCCAGAAATGTGTGCTTGCAATCCGGAAAGCCAAGCATGTCCTGGGCTGCATCAGGAGAAGTGTGAGCAGCAGGTCAAGGGAGGTGATTCTGCCCCTCTGCTCTGCTCTGTGTGGCCTCATCTGAAGCCCTGTGTTCAGTTCTGGATTCCTCAGCACAGGAAGGATATGGATCGGTTAGACCAAGTCCAGAGGAGGCCACAAAGATTACCAGAGGGTTGGAGAACCTCCCAAATGAGGGCAGGCTGAGAGAGTTGGGTTGTTCAGTCTGAAGAAGAGAAGGCTCCGGGGATGCCTTACAGGAGCCTTCCAGCACCTAAAAGGGGTTACAGGAAAGGTGGAGCTATTTATCAGAAGGTGCATGAATAGGACAAGGGGTAATGGTTTTAAGCTGAAAGAAGGAAGATTTATGTTAGAGATTCAGAAGAATTCTTCTCCTGTGGGCGTGCTGAGGCACTGGCACAAATTGTCCATAGAAGTCATGGCTGCCCTATGCCTGGAGGTGTTCAAGGCCAGGCTGGATGAGGCTCTGAGCAACCTGATCCAATGGAAGGTGCACCTGCCAGCGGCACAGGGGTTGGAGCAAGATGATCTTTAATGTCCCTTCTGACTCAGACCATTCTATAGTTCTATGAAAACAGAAGTATAAGAACAAACCACCCAATACAGAATAAAGAATGGAGATTAAGGAATTCAGATACCTTTGAGTTCATAACTTGAGAGCTGAAAGAAGCAACAACTTGCAGGTCTAGTGTTCAGCCAGAGGTGCTACCACGCAAGAGACTAATAAAAGTATTTCACTTTCAGTGGAAAAAATGGATCTGGGTATCCATGGAAGAAGGAAATATAAAATAAGAAGGAAGCAGGATAAAATGGAATGCATGTTTTCTACAATTAGTTTGTACCAAACTAGGCTAGTCTGTCTCTGAAGAAAGGAAACATTCTGTGTTACTTTCCCAGGATTTCAATAAGTTATTTGAAGTAATTTCAGATGCGAGTATTTATTAAAGTTAAGAGGATAAGGACTGTAAAGTAAAGATTCAAGGGAAAAATAACAGGTCATCTCAAGAAAAGAGGCATTGTGCTGTGAAGAAGATATTACCAAGACCCACTTAAGTGGGTTTAGGATCCGCGTTCATCAATACCATTATTAGAGACCTTCACAAAATACAAGAATATGCCATTGACATGAAGGTGGGAAACACTGCTGATGCAGCTGGAAATCAAATTATTGCAGAAGAGATCATAGAATGTCCTGAGTTGGCAGGGACCCATAAGGATCAAGTCCAGTTCCTGTCCATGCATAGAACAATCCCAACATTCACACCTTGTGTCTGAGTGCATTGTTCAAATGCTTCTTGAATATTACCAGGCTTGGTGTGATGGCTGCTTAGCCCTGGGGAGCTGTTCCAGTACTCCATCACCCTCTGGGTGAAGAACCTCTTCCTAATACCCAACTGAAACCTCCCCTGTAACATCTTCCTGCCATTCCCTTGGGTCCTATCGCTAGTCACCAGAGAGAAGAGATCAGCACCAACTGCTCCTCCTCCCCTTGTGAGGAAGTAGTAAATTAATAAGTGGTTCCCTTAGGTTGCCTCTTCTCCAGGCTGACTAAAGTGGCTTCAGTTGCTCCTCATACGACTTCCTCTCTAAACCCGCCAGCTTTGTGGCCTCTTCTGGACAGTCTCCAGTGGTCTGGGGTACTTTTTATCCTATGGTGCCCAAAACTTCACACAGCACTCAAGATGGGGCTGCACCAGTGCAGAGTGGTGCAGGACAATCCCCTCCCTTGGCCAGCTAGTTGTGTACACTGTTTGTAGTACCATGAAATCTCATGTTCCTGAGTCCTGATGAGCTGCTAATGAGAACTCCCAGTATGAACCAGTGTAGGAAAATGAAAAAGAAGAGCAGGCAAACCACCTGATTGGTTGCATACCATGAGCACAATTACCAGGTGCTTACTACGTAGCAGAAGTACATTTTGTATAGGTTAAATGTATAATTTAACATGTTTACATTCAGAAAAGAGTAATTAAAACTTCAAGAGGTGCAGGGGGCTAATGAGATCATCAGAAGAAGGGGCATTTATGTTCTAATAAGCTAAGCTCTTTTGGACTTCTGTCTAACCTTTTAAAAGATAGTTTGAGGAGGGATAGGATTGCTGCCTATAAATACATCAGGGAATAAACGCAACTAAAAGGGCAGCCTTCACACAGGAACAAATGAACAAATTTTAATGGAAAAATCAAAGAAGATTCATAAACACTGAGATTTCATAATAAGCCCCAGGAATTACAGGGCAGGAGGAGGACCATGCTTTCCACATATAGCTTGATCAAGTTCGTGCAGGAGGCCACGTAGCTGCTTTTTAACAAAGGGGGATCAGAGTCAGCGCCCAGGCAAGTGCTGTCAGTCCTAATTTGCACACAGCTATATGTAAAAATTTGTTCTGTTTACTGTAATTAAAAAGATTGACTTATTCACTGCTTGAGATAGATCATGGCGCAGCTCAGTGCTCTTGGAAGTGTTTGCCAGCTCCCAGTCTCTGCATTTTTATCCTGCTGGGACAACGCTATAGCTGGTGTTTGCCAGCAGCTGCCAGGGAGGTTGCTTGTCTACCTCGAACAGACAGACACCGTGATCCAGAAGCTCCTATGCAGAACTTGTCTGAAGTAAGACTTTCTAATTTCCAGAAGTTTTGAAACTCAGATTTGTAAGTAAAGGTTTTAAAATAAATATTAGCTTTGCATTATTGAGGATTTTTTTTTGTTTTTATGAATAGGTAATCATGAATGTGTAAATATTCTACATTAGAATTGTATACAGAAATACAAAGATGTATATTTTAAAAGCATACCTACTAGAGCTGCTAAAATTCATAGCTCCAAAGCAGGTGACATACCATGGGGGTGGCCCTGGTCCAGGAGCTCCGAAGCCAACTGGCTCCTCTGGCTACTTGTTTCCTATAGTTTTGTTATGGAGAAGAGGAGACCAGGATTTGGCCAGGCTGGGTCTAGAGCCCCAAAACACAGGTGCTGGGGTCACTCTGAAATTAGGTACTATTATCCTAGAAAATCAAAGGACAGCAACAAACTAATTAGCACTCTTCCCTCAATATATTCCTTGCCATCCTACCCTTAGGTAGTTGGCTGTTTGCTGGAGAAAAGCCCTGTGATGGGGGCTTGGGCAGCCAATGGTGCCATCACAAGGAACGTACAGAAACAGAGAAGAAAAAAATAATTGGTAGGAAACATTTTAAGCAACTTCAGCAATTGCAAAGCAGAGTCTAGTATCACCCTGGAGGAAAGGTTATAAATTAAGCAATTCTAAGTAAATCTCAGTACAAAACACAAAGTAAAGGTGCGGGTATCTGGGATTCATCTCAGTGAACGGCATAGATCGGCCCGGTTTCATTTGGAAGTCATCCAGGGAACTTCTAAATCATGAATAAGCACAAAAACAGCACTGATGGACTAGTGCCTGCTGCTGTTACATTAAAAGTAACAGACAATGAGCCTGCAAAAGAGGTCAGGAATTCATTAGTATATCCCGTGGGAAAGGGTTACTAGTACAAATTTGAATCAGACCCAGAGTCCCAAAGTTAGAATCATAGAATTTTAACTTCTAAATTATTCTAGACATTCAAGGCTTTTTCTTAGCATGAGTTAATTTTCCTAGGAATGACATTTGTTTTGCTGAGAATGAACCCTTTTACAAGCATTTAGAGGTCATCCCTCCCCACAGCCCTGGAGGTAAAACAAGATCAGCCAGTGTTTCCAGAAGCACATCCATTCTAGCTTGCTCCAGTGCATCTTGTGCTGCTGAGAACCTCCCTGGTAGACTGGTGCTTTGTGCTTCAGACTGGATCCATACGGAACTGAGCAGAGGTTTGATGTCACACGTTTCAAGATACCTCAGAGCAAAGAAGGGCAAAGACCTGGGCTGCTTACAGCTGACCAGATCTCCTCCCACAGTAGTCTACCAGAGAAGCCTGGAGAACACCTTTTGGTCAGGTTACTGTGTTGGTGTGATCCTTGTATAGGAGGACAAACTCTTCCTCCTGGCCTGCAAGGCTTGTGGGATGGTGTTGTGGATCACAGAAGGCACATCCAGACAAAGTGCCCTGATGATGGAGTCACCTTTCATTCTAATTGTGTCCCAAGCTGCCAAGTCTCATCTCTATGAAAAAAGCTGACAAAGTATAAAAGATCATAGGTTGTAAGAAGACACGTGTGATTACAGCTTCTGTGATATGATACTCTCAGCCTCGAAGAGCAATGAAGAGGGAGGACAATGAAACCTAAGAAAGACAGAGCAGCAAAGGTGATAAGTCCCCAGTTCCTCCATTTGCGAAGAGCTGAAGCAGTGAACACAGGGTAACCTCTCTGGGGAAGCTGAATACTCAGCTGTGAGGAGAGAACTGCATGGGACTTGTCCTGAAAAAGAGATAGAATGAACCTGTCCCTCCTCTGCCTTATCCAGCTGCCTTCCTCATTTTCATTCAGGATAAAGACTATTAATAAGATAAACCACAGGAAAAGGAGAAGGAAAGAGCATTGGATTTGCATTTTGTGGTTTGTTTTCACCTCATAGTCCTGTTTCCTTGATCCTTGATAAATTAATGTCTTCTTGTCTGACAGTTCAGTTTATCTGATGTTGGAAGGAACAGGTGAATCAGAATAAAGGCTGAAGACTGGGAGTACATTAATCATATCTACAGGTCATCACCAGAGACAGAGCTCTCCAGAGAGGCCAGGTGCAAGGGAACGTCTCTGGCACAGTACAGAGCAGGATCCCATGATGCCAGGTTGCCAAGGATCAGCAATTTCCCCACTGCCAGATTTTCAGGAGGGGTTTCTTCTGCTTGGCACAAAATCCAGCCCCAGCAGGATCTTCTCTACTGTTTGACAGGTCTTGAGCCCTCTTGCAGTGATGGCAAGACTGTAGATGTAGATATATTCACACGGGCTACACTAAGCACAGTCATAACGGAAAAGTGCTGGGAAGACCAGTGATTTGAACTGCGAAAAAGCTGGGCAAACTGGTTTAGTAGAGGCATGCAGTCCATGGGGCACTGCCCAGAGATGGGACTCTGGCAGCATCAAGGAACAATGATTCCATTAACTTGTCCAATATCTTCTTGCGTGCACATTTGGGCTAAGGATTTTCCCCATTTCCTTCCGCCACCCATGAAAAAATATTTTGCTGGTTGGACACAAACTTCTTGCTTGATGATTTCTGTTGGTTGCGCCATAAATCTGCTATCCCGAGAGAGCAAGTGTTTGTTCTCTGCTCCCCTTCCTGTACAAAGTGGGGTGCTTCAGGCACAGACTTCACTTCACCACTTCACCAGATTGCAGTCATGCTTGGAAACTACCCCTGCCCCCGACAGCCCTGGGGCCCCGTGTCTTCTGTTTCTGATTCAGACCCTTTTGTGATGGGAGAAACAAAACCACAGCCAACAATTGATAGGAGGTCTCACCCAAGACACACAACAGCTGCGCAGGAGAAGGGGAGGGTGTTTGCGGTTTTCTTTTTGTTTCTTACTTGATAATCCCTTCACTTTTTCTTGGGAAACAGTGAGATGACATCACCATGACTGCCTGATCTCTTTGGCAAGTTGCATTAGCTAATGTTAAGTCCAGCCTCATGTCATGCATCCTTGATTACATCATCTGTGCATCACTTTGCATCTACCAGTGCAGACCACAAGCTGTTGCTGACGTGCCTGGTCACTCATCACCATTATTGCCCCCTTGAACTCTTCAAGACAGCCTCAGTCCTTTACTGCCCCAAAAGAGTGTTGCAGCTAATTCTGCCCTATCACTGGTCATGTTTTTTCAGATGATTTACAAGGATGTTGAAGCACAAGTACTGAAAAAGCCCTGGTACAGCTATGAGGAAGGCATCACTGGTACCTCCTTCCCCCATGAAAACTGACCTGCTGTCATACCTTCCCTTGCCTTGACTGTTGTCTTATAGCATAAGATGATCTAAGGACACTTGGTGCTGGACCTCAATCCGAGCTTTTTGGGATCCAGGTACACTACGTACATACACTGAGATGCACCCACACACTTTCTGCCAATTCTGAGGAGAAGCAGAAAGGTAAGACTTCTGCCAGGCATGGAGCTGTGTCAGCCTCTAGCCTCCATAGAAATAAATGAATGTCTTTCTTAACTGTACATCACTAAGAATAACTAAAGATAACCACTGAAGGATCATTTACTCACTGCTGAAGACAGGGGATGTCTACAGCTGAGGAGACCAAACCCCAAAAATAAGGAGAGAGGACATCCATCTCTGAGGGATCATTCACCCATTGCTGAGGAGAGGGACACCCATAGCTAAACGATCCCTCACTGATTGCTGAGAAGAGGGGACAACAGTTGCTAAAGGATCCCTCACCCTTTGTTGAGGAGAGGGGAAACCAAAGGCTGAGCGGTCCCAGCCCCGGCACTGAGGAGAGGGGATGCCCACTGCTGAGGGGTCCCAACTTCAATACTGAGAAGATGGGACACCCATCACTGAAGGGTCCTCCATCCATTGCTGAGGAAAGGGGACAACCATGCCTAAGGATCCTTCATCCCTCACTGAGTAGATGTGACACCCATGGCTGAGGGGTCCCTCATCCATTGCTGAGGAGAGGTCCAGCACTCAAGACAGAGGACACCCATGGCTGAGGCTCCCAAACCCTATATTTGACAGAGGAGACACCCACCAGTGAAGAATGCTTCACCCATCACTGGGGAAAGAGGACACCAGTTGCTGGAGGTCCCTCACACATTATTGAGGAAATGGGATACCCACTGCTAAGAGTTCCCAACCCCAAGACAAAGGAGAAAGGACACCCATCACTGAGGAGTCCATCACCTCTCACTGAGAAGGGACACCTATAGCTTAGGGTTCCTTCACCCATCAATGACAGGTCCCTCACCCCTCACTGAGGAGAGGGGACACCAACGGCCTAAGGGTCCTACCCCCAACACTGAGGAGAGGGGACACCCATTGCTGAGGGATCCCAATCCAAGGGATTCTTCACTCATCACTGGTGAAAGGGGACACACACTGTTGAAAGGTTACAGCCCCAACACTAAGGAGAGAAGACACCCATCACTGAGGTGCCCTTCACCCATCACTGAGGTGTCCTTCACCCATCACTGAGGAGCAGGACACCCATGACTGATGGTCCTAACCCCAAAACTGAGCAGAGGGAACACCTGTGGCTATGGGGTCGTAATCCCAACACTGGGGATAGTAGACACCCACCACCAAGGGATCCTTCACCCACTGCTGAGGAGCAGGAACATCCGTGGCTGAGTGGTCCTAACCCCAAAATTGAGGAGAGGGGACACCTGCGGCTGAGGAGTCCTAACCTCAACACTCAAGAGAGGAGAATCACACCACCGAGGAGTCCCTCATCCCTCACTAGGAGAGGTGACACCCATCACTGAGAGGTCCCTCACCCATTACTGAGGAGAGGGAATACTTATTGCTGAGGGCCTTTCACCCACTGCTGAGGAGTGGGACACCCATGGATATGTGGTCCTAATCCCAAAACTGAGAGAAGACTAGAGGGGTCCTTCTCCCATTACTAAGGAGAGGAGACATCCATGGTTGTGCAGTCCCTCATCCGTGGCTGAGTGTTCCCAACCGCAACAATGGGGAGAGGAGACACCCATCACTGGGGGGTCCCTTACCCATCACTAAGGAGCGAGACGTCCACTGCTGACAGGCCCCTCACCTATCACTGGGGGGGTCCTTCACCCATTGCTGAGGAGTGGAACATCCGTGGCTGAGGGGTCCCAACCCCAACACTGGGAAGAGGAGGTTTCCACCCCTGACCCTGCGCTGATGAAAGAGGACAGTCATGGCTGAGGCGTGGGAGATCCACTATTGACTGGTCCCTTATGCACCACTGGGGGGTCCTTCACCTATGGGGGGTTCCTCAGCAGTGGAACACCCATGGTTGAGGGGTCTTATCCCCAATACTCAGGAGAGGAGATTTCCACCGCTGAGGGGTCCTTCATCCCTTACTGAGTAGAAGGGACACCCACGGCTGACGGGTCCCAACCCCAACACAGAGGAAGCCCCGATGGGCTCCCCTCTCAAGCCCATCCAGGCTGGATGATAGGGTGGGGTGTGCTGCAGACCCCGCGCCCCGCGGTTTCGAGCCCCGCGCGGTGCACCTCACCTGTCCGTGGCCGGGCCGGCCCGGGCGGCGTCAGACTTTGCCTCTAGCCTCTATAAAAGGTAACGGCGGCTGAGTCAGAGCCTCCTCCTCCTCCTCCCCGCCCGCTCTCACGTACGCGCGGCCGGGCGGGCGGGCTGCCCCGAGCCGTCCCGCACCGCCTGGAGATGATTCGCGCCGTGCTGAGGGTCTCCCTCCTGCTCCTGGCAGCCCTCAACTCTGCCAGAGCCGCCAGCGACCACAGCCAGGAGCAGGGAGGAGAGGACACCCTGCACTCCCAGGAGAAAGGTGAGAAAGGGGGTCCCCCTTTGCACGATGTGCGGGGCATCTCGATGATTGGTTTGGGGATTCCCTCTAAGCGGGGCATCCTGATGGCATCTGGGGATGGGTTTGGGGCATCGTGATGGCACCTGGTGCTGGGTTTAGGGTCCCGGGTGCTTGAGCCCAGTGATGCACGGAGTGCCCCAATGCTGAGTTTGGGGTCCCTTGTTGCACGGGATGCTCTGGTGCATGAAGTTCCCGCCTTGCTCGATTTGGGATCCTTGATGTGTAGGGCACCCCAGCGTATGCAGTACTAGATTCGGGATGCACTATGCTTTAGTGGGGATCCCCAGAGCTGGGCAGCTCTCCCCTTGCTTGTTTTTTAGAGGGGAGCCGCTGTATTTAGTGGGGGCTGCTGCACCTTCTGCAGTACCCTTTTTAGGTGCCCAGATGCGTCCCAGTGTGGGGTGCTCCTGTGGGTTTGTGCCCCCCCGCAGCATCACCCAGCTGCGGGATCTGCTCCCCGCTAACGTGCCTTTGTCCTTGCTCCCGCCAACTCCTGCGCAGCCAGACCCCTGCCCAGGGGCTGGTATCCCCGGCCTTTTGTGTAACCCTTTTCTCCCACCAAGTCTGCTTTGTGCCAGATTAGGGGGGCTCACAGCTGCTGATAAAGGGGCACTAGGGGCTGTGCAGTCACCCATGCCTTGTTGAGGCTGCCTGGAGGGTCCAGTCGTGGTCCCCAGCGTGACGGGATATCTGCTGGTCCCCTTTGTCCTGCAGCATGGTCTGCTGTGCCTGGCCCTGCATACATGTTTTCTTCCCACATCCCAGCAAAGACGGGGTCTGGCCCCAGTGAGGAGTTGGTGGGGTTCTCCCCCACGGCTGGTGATGGGGCATGGTGGACGTGCCTGTACTCAGGGGCTGGATGGTGGTGTGTGACCCCACACCCTGAGAGCTCTGTTGCTGGTGGCACAAGGGCTTTCAGATTTCAGGGTCACTGTTCTGGGGGGAAAAGTCCCATATCTTTGGTCTTGGTCTCTTTTCTGACTGTGGCACTGCCAGTGCTCAGCAGGGATTTTGGGGCAGTGCCATGTGTTTCCTCACGTGGGGCTGAGCGCTGCGCTGGGGCGTTCTTGTCCCTGGCTGCGCTCTTCATCCCAGCTCTGCCCATGGGTTCATTTCCCGGGCTCAGCCTCCTGGTGTGTCCTTGGTTTTGCCTGTAGTACAGAGTTGCTCTGACCTGTCCCAGGACAGCTGCTCTGTGGTGTGGACAGGCAGCGGTTTGGTGCCAGGAGCTGCTTTTGTTATTGCAATGATTCACATTTCTTACCAGAGCTGCTCTTGCCCAGCTGAACACTGGACAGAGTTGGGGATACAGATGGTCCTTGCCACAGAGATGAAGCAACCCAGGGGCCACAGGGTGGGAGGGCATCAGGTGTTCAGGCATACTGGTGTGGTGCGCTGGCAGCAAGCTGCTTGGCACTGCGTGGGTTTGGGATGGGTGGGTGGGGAGACTGGAATGGAGATGGGAAAAGCAGGTGAGGGGTGAGAGGTAGGTAGGGAAAAAGCAACTTGGCCCATCCTGTACCAATGTTAGAGGCTGAAGACCCGGCTGGTGTCCCATGAAGGAAGAGGTCTCAGCTGGGGCCCACCAAGTTACCTGCCAGGTGCTAGAAGCTGCAGGACTCAGCACAACTGCCAGGCAATGTGCTGGCTCTCTCTTTCTCAAGGCTTTTCCTCAAGGTAGGTCTGGTTGCCCCTCAGCCCTGGGGCACTTGGCACAAGCTGAGGAGGTCTCACTGAGGCTTTGCTATAGGATTGTTCTCTGAGGAGCACCTGGATTGTCCAGAGACCAGAATCTGATGTTAGGGGTGTATTTGGGAAACACAAACTCCCTTTCCCACTTCAGCCTGTTTTCTCTCTCCCTCCTATTCAGATCTGTCCTACTCTTCTTCATTCCATGATTTCCTTTTCCTCCAGCTGAGCCCATTTATCTTGCTTAATACACATTATTCATCTCATTCTCCAGCTCCAAGCACTGATCTGTCCCCTGGAATTCCCCCATTTTTACCTCTTCTGCTGGGATGGCCCTTTCTCTATACCACTCTGCAAGTGTTTCTTCTTTACCCTGACGCTTACTGGGGCAGTTGGGTTCACAGGCAGCAGGAATGTGCCCTGGAGTAAATCCTGCCCTGTGCCTTCCTCCACCCAAACCCTTGCTCCTCTTGGGAAAGCTGGCCCAGTTTTGGGCCCCACAGCCCCAGCTGTCCTCCCACAGGAACACAAAGAACAATCCCTGCGGCAACCTGTGCTAGCAGTGGCAGATTAAAGGCTGATCCCAAAGGCTTGCCATGGGTCACAGTTTATAAACACAAAGGGCCTTTAATGCAGCTGGGCTTGGGAGGGATCAGTGCCCACATATGCAGTGCACAGGATGGTGTTCTGGGCTGGAAGGACATGGGTGCTGCATAGGGTGCATATCTGGATAGAGAAACCAGGGCTGTGCTGGAGGAGGTATGGCTGGGACGGCACAGCACTCCTGTAAGAGGCCCCTCCTAGGGGCTGGCAAACGGATGCTCAGGCTATGTGCCCCAGTACCCTGTGTCTGTGTCTGTGACATGTTTGCCACAGACTGGCCTGGGAAGCTGGCTGTGGGCATTGTGAGCACAGTGGTACAGCCTGGGTACCATGATAAGGTTATTTGTTTCAAGGGACATGGTGCTCGGATGTGTTTTGTAGGCTGGGACCTGGCTGCTCTGGCTGGTCCCTGCTTTGGGACCTGTGTTCTGTGCATCTCTGCATGTCCTGGTACCTCCTGGCTCACTGAGCATCAGGAAAAACATCCTGCTTTCCCTCTTCTCTGGGCCATGATCTCTATGGTCCCACCACAGCCTGGGACTGGTCTGTGTAAAAGGGTTTCTTCTTTGGGGCAGCAAGATGGTGCTGTCCTGGCATCCCCTGCAAACCAGTCTCATCCCACAGGGCTTTGGCCCAGATCTGAACCAGGACTGGGTCCCAGCATGGAGAAGAGGCTCTGGCATCGTGTGCCCAGCTGATAAGAGAACGGGATGGCTGAGATAGAAGCAAGCCTATTGCCCTCCCTGTCACACATGAGCCATTGGACTTCTGCTGGAGTTCAAGGCAACCAGGCAGCACTGATGGCCAGGCTGCTGCCAGGAAGCATCCATGCTGCCAACAGCACATGCATCAGGTGCCCTGCAGCAGCTTCAGGCTGTGTACCCTTTAAAATGTGAAAAGCTGAGAATAGAGGGGGCAGACCCTCTGGTCTCTCTCATGTTACCTGGCTCTGATGAGGGGTGCCTCTTGCTCTGTTCAAATCATCCTGAGTCCCTTGGGGCGGATTAGCAGTGGCCCACAGCCATGCTGGCTCTTCACCATGCCGAAAGCTGCTGCTACCCTTCCTCCCCTTCCTCCCAGGCTGCAGGACATGCTGAGCAGCACGCTGGTAATGGCAGCGTCTGCCTGAACTCGGCAGGAAAGTGTTGTTGGATGGTGTTGGATGTCAAGGAGGGAGCTGGCTCTTGCGGCAGCGCCAGCATCCCAAAATGGGAGGGCCGAGTCGGAGCAAGCAACTGAGACAGAAAGCACGAAGGAGGGAGTGAGTAAAAGGGGGAAACTGCTGGATCACAGACTGGAGTAAGGGGATTCTGCAGAGCTAAATACAGAGACTTTCTTGCCTGCAATGGCAGGCAGCTCCTGTCGGTTTTCTATGTTTTCCTGCTGGGATTCCTGCAAGGAATCCTCTTCTTTCATGTTATCTCCCAGCATGCTCATCGTGGTAGCAAGGCTGTTTCGCCCCACAGCTTTGGAAGTGCCTTGCAGCCTGTGCCGGGGTTGTGGGTGCTCAGAGGTAGCACAGGGCATGCAAAGAGCAGCAGGATCCACTGCCAAGGTGCAGCCATGTCTGTTGTGGTGAGTGGCAGTGGTTCAGCAGACAAGGTACCCAGCACCACACACCTTTTTGAGGGAGATGTGTTCCGTTGGGGAGCGTGGGAGACAGACTGAAATTATGTAAATCAGCACTAGGGCAGGGCAGTGGGTTAATGTTCATGGCAAAGGTCTGCGAGATTGCAAATGCCTGCAAGTGGAAGGGACTGGCACATTGCAGGTCGATCTGGGCAGCTCTGAGCCACGCTGAGGCCAGGGCAGATGCCAGGAGCCCAACCCAGTGCCTGGGATGTGCTCGCCTCGATGCTCCCTTGCCCTACTGGGTGCACGTGCCAAGGCAGCCCAACCCTGCACAGCTGGGCTCACAAGATGCCTCCTTGAGTGGGTGGCCTGGCTGTGCCGCAGCTGCACCCAGACCCACAGGATGGGAAAACGCACTTGGGTGGTTTCAGTGTGTTCATAAGTGTTTGTGGGTCCTCTTGGCTCTGAAGCCAAGAGACCCCTGAGGAAATCTGTTGTGTTAGGATAGATCAGACTGATGTCTGGAGGCAGCCACAGCCTTTTAGGGTGTTCAAGGCTGCTGAGCTGAGCTGGTGGGAGGCTGTGAGGAGGGTCTGGAGCCCCCTGGACTGAGGGAACAGAGGGTCGTTGGGGGATACAGAAGCCTGGGGTGGGTGACACAGTGCTGACACAATAGGGCAGTTGCCAACACGATGCTATTTCTCAATGTGTGATATGATGTTTGAGCTGCTTTCTGTCAAGGCAGAGTCCCTGGAAGTGAGCAGAAAGCGAGGTGCTGAGGTGGGCTGTGCCAGTTGAGGCATGTGCAGTCAACCAAGGCACCAAGTGCTAACCCTGAGGTTGCTGTGCCTTACCTGTGCCAGGGTTGTCCCAAGGTAAGTGACCCTCTGCTGAAAGGCACCCTCATGCTGCAGGAGGGTAATCCTGCCTAGGAAGCAGCAAACATGGTTCTCCTGTGCGAGCCATGACCACCGCTATCATTAGAGTCAGGTGGGGCAGGAGAGTAGAGACAGGATGGGAGAAGGTATGGGAGATAGATTTCTAGGAGACGGTTAGTTTTCTGTGGGTTTTGGTGAATAATCATTCTTCGGGGAGCAGGTAACATTTGTGTGAACAAGGTGTGCAGGATGAAACTCAGCTTACCACAGCACAACTGAGTGCATCCCCAGGCAGTGCCATGCAAGCAGGCATGGAGAGGGCATTGCAGCCTGTCCTGGGGCATACGTGTTCCTGCGTGATGCAGGCAGTCGCAGCTTGCCCAGTCTTCTGCTTGCTGGGCCCTTCATATATGCCTTTGGGAGTACCCCGTGCCTGGGCAAGCAACTCCAGAGCATCACTCCTGAGCTTCAGAAGCACTGCAGAGATGAGTCACTGGTGATGCTGGAGTGAACCCAGAGGGCTGTTCCCATCTCTGTGACTCCTGGTGTGCCTGAGCACCCTCCAGCCCCATTTTGCCATGGCCATCCGTTCTCCAGAGCGGCAGCTGGATCAAGGGCCCCCGGCAGTGCCTATGCATGGATCATTGCTGAGAGGAGGGCAGGATCCCGCTGAGCCCAAGGCCTTGCTTAGGACATCTGGGCCTGGGAAAATGTGCCTCTTCCTTTCTCACCCCTGAGTTGGAATCTGCTCCTATTAATAGCAAGTGGCTGTCGAGAGCTGTTGTCAGCAGCAGGGATGGGGACTGGAGCAGCGCCTGTTTGAGCCCCTCTTGCGTCACCACAAGACTGGTAGGCATTTGGCCCTGCCAAGGGACAGAGATGGTATTGGAGATGGTATTGGGGATGGACTGCACCTGCTAAATGCTCCTCCATGTCCTTGCACCCTCAGGAGCTGATCAAAGTGAATCTAAAAGCTGCCCCTTGCTGTTGGGTTCTTATACCCCTTCAACCCAAGCCTGTCCCACCCCACTACTCTCCTACTCTTATGGGATATGCCAACAGATTGTCTGCACTGACAAACATGCCAGTAAGGACAAGGCAGAGGAGGCGCCCATGAATTTCCTGTTGTGCCAGTCAGGGCAGGGACATAATATGTATGGGCCATGTTTCTCTGCTTGGGTCAAATCCAAGCCCAAAATCCCTTTGCCTGGAGCTGGTTGCATGCAGAAGGGCTGGTGATCACCCGGGTGTTTGGTCAGGGGCATCTGAGAAGAGGCTCTACAGCCAGTCCCAGTGATGTTCTGGGAGTGCTGGCTTTGTTGGCAGCTCTGGAGGAGAGTGATTGTGTGAGGTCTAGTGTGTGGAGCACACCAGAGTGGCCTCAGAACTTGCCCGAGGAAGGCTTTTCTCCCTCTAAATCTGCACACTGGAAACACCCCCAGCTGTGGCAGACTCTGGGCACACTAAGGTGTGTCTTGCCCTGCTGTGGCTGCAGTGTGCCCCATGAGTGACACAGGATACACTGCTTTTTCCTAGGTAATGGTCTTGTCGGACCTCTACGCAACTCTGCACGGGAATTAGGGTGCTTGGGTGAGCTAGGGCAGGGGGCTGCCAGGACAGGAGCTGGGTGTTTAGTCTGGTACATTTTGCTGTGGCAGACTGCCCCCATGGTAGGGGCACTCGCTGTGGAGGAAGATGAGGTTTTGGTGCTCATCTGCTTCCTCTGCTTTCCCTGGTGGGAGGAGGGCATCTGTGTGGTGCAATGCAGCTTGCTGCTGAAACTCTTCATGGTGGCAGTTCTGCTCTTCCCCACAACTGCTCCAGAACTTTGGCATCACAGGATTGCCACCAGGACGGCCACCTCCTCACCTGCTGTTGCTTACAGAGCCTTATCAGGGAAGTTACAGACCTGCCTCCTTGAGTGCTTTGTCTTGGGACAGAGGGAGGTTTTGGCTACTCCAGAATAGCTGAAAGAGCACTCACTGGTATAGCTGCTCAGTGATGGAAGCCAATATCTATGATTTTTCCATTAGAAGAAGCACCAAGCCCTGGGGTTTTCCCTCTAGGCTGATGTGTGCAGGAGACCTGGTCCTGCTCAGAGGAGGCAGTGCCCTCCTGTAGCATCCCCTTTGCTGGGACAGTGGGAGGAGTGGGAAGGTGGAGGCAGGGAGGAGGATTGAAAGCTGTGGGAGCCCAGAGACCTGCTGCCTGGCAGAGATGTGTATGCTGCCAACCTTTCCCTTCCATTCATGTGGTTCTTTTTCCTCTTTTTTTCAAGGTCCTGGCCACAGTCACTGGAGCTATGAAGGTAAATACCCTGCAGTTACTCCTGCTTTTTTTCCTACACCCAGCAGACCCTGGGCCGGAGCCAGCTGTGGTTAATGATTACAAGGCTCTTGTGCGCACTCCACAGCTTACCTTTCCCTCCTGTCTGACCCTGATGCTTCAGCAGTGCCCATACCTACACACAGATGGTCTGAAGAGCTGAGGGTTGCTCTGATTTGGGCAGTAAGCAGCATCTCTTCCAAGGGTTTCCCCCACCTTCTAGGTCTGGGGGGATGTCCCTCAGGTCAGGGCCCCTCTGTGATCAGGAGCTCCCCTGGTCCTGTGCCAAGATGGGAAGCAGGCTGGTCTTTCCAGGTTGGACTTGCAGCCTGTGCTGGAACTTTGACCTGCCCAATGATTAGCTTATGTCCTCACCTACATCCCCTGTCACCTTCCCTCCACATCCTGCCCTGCCCAGCCCTCATATCATGGCTTGGGGGCTTCTCCACAGCACCTGTGATGGGCATCAGTGCAGTGCTAGCGCAAGCACATCCCGTCCTGCTGCAGTGGTGGGCCAGGCCCAGCACCATCACTCTCCTTAGGACCAGGGGCTGGCTTGCACCCTGCTAGTGCCTGGCTTCATCTTTATGGGGGTCCTGCAAAGGAACAGACCGGGGGTGAGCCTGGGTTGCATGACCCAAAACATGCTAGAAGCAGTGTCCTGTGGCAATGGGAGGTTTCTGGGGCATCAACTACATTCATCCTAGCTGTGGCACTGGGGAGAGGTAGCAGTTCAGGCAGCTACCTCAGCTGTGTGAGCTGGCCCATTGCAGAGCTGTACCAGGACATTTAACAACTGAGAATCCATCAGACCTGTGGCTGTGAGCTCCTCTGATCCCAGCAGCACTGTGATACCTCACTTGAGTAGCAGAGTAGGAAAAGTGGTGGGTCAGTACCTGCCAGAGGCCAAGCGGTGCAAGGCAGCAAGCGTGTGATGAGCTGCAGAGCAGCAGATCCTCGGTCTGCCAAGTCCACTTGTAAATGATCTTCTCGCACTCTTCCCAAACACCCCAAAAATAGACTTTTCTGGCAGCTCACCATGCTCCGAGACCTTTCCTGATACAGCTACATATAGTCACATAGCAGCACAGAGCTGCTCTCAACCTGACTTGATGGAAACTCAGCCTGCGTGCATGGGATATTCCCTAGGCAGTGCCTATCTCCTCACTTGCCACCCACCAAACCTCATTTCTGGAAGGCTCCTTGCCCAGGTGGTCTCACTGGGTCTGTTCCCTTGTACCAGGCCAAGAACACTGGGGTGTGGACTACCTGGACTGCGCGGGCACCATGCAGTCACCCATCAACATTGACACGGCCAAGACCATCTTCAGCCCCCAGCTGCGGCCGATCCAGCTCTCTGGCTACAGCCTGCCCGCCAGTGAGAAGCTCAAGCTGAGCAACAACGGGCACACAGGTGGGTGCAAAGGCACAGGCAGAGGCTGGAGCACAGGCAGAGCCTACTCAGCCTCTCCCAGAAGGACCAGGTTTCTCTGTCCTTCCCCTGAACTCTGGGAAGGGGTTTCTCTTACAGGCTGCAGTTGTGTTGCCTTCAAGGCCAAAAGGGAAGCATCAGGCTGTCAAGCCTTTACAGGTCCATGTGCTTTCCTGGTTGGGGAGGAGAAACCAGGAGATGGAAGATCTCCAAACTCATTCATGGCCTTTGAGAACTGTCTCCAGGAATTCATTATAACCCATGTGTCCCTGGTATTTCTGATGCAGGTCAGCAGCTACTGGTTCCTCTCCTGCCTTTAACTTTCAAATTTAGTCAGTCTCTGCTGTAGCTTAGTCTTTAAGGCTAATTCTTAGTCTTTGAGGGCTCAGCACTGGCCAGCGTCTTTAAATCTTTTCTTTGGGATGCTGCCTCAAGATCTTAAGAAATTTTTATAGTCTTTTTTTTTTTTCCCTTTCTACAATTTTGGAATGTTTTTTGGAAGTTTGGGAACAACTTCTTTACATTATTTTAGTATCAGTCTCACCATGCCAGATATGTAGCATATCTTTTCCTCGCCTACCACCCCACAGATGGGGATGATGGGTCCTGGTTGCTATGAGATTTTACCAGCAGCAAGGTGAGTGTTTCATGCATGCTGATGCCTGCCAGTCCCAGAGCAAAGAAAAAGGGGCGTAGAAAGGAACTTTAAAACTCACTGTCGATGTGATAAGGCACCTCTTTACCCTGGTAGTTAGTGAGATGAAGTTGACCTGTGTACGCACCAAACTCAACAGGTTGGACTCGCTGTGCGTGGTCAGATCAGCCACGTGGTGCAAGCACAGAGCTTTATATTATGGCCTCCTGCCCTACCGTGCCTGCAGAGTTAAACTAGTTGAGCTTAGTAGTTGCTATTTCAGACACCCTGGCATCTGGTGTTGATTGGTGTTTAGAAAAGCAGTCAGAGCATTTTCATTGCTGTGGGGCCGGGGGGAAGCAGTTTCTCACATGCTTCTAAGATGCCTTTTTTTGTTCTGGCAGCTACCAGACTGCTTTATGAAAAGCCATAAATAAATAAAAAAAATGCAAGTCAGTAAGATACTTGTACAGTTACTCCTTTTTGTAATATAAAGAGTGTATGCTGTATCAGCTTTTTCAAGGGTCTGAAAATGCCTCCGGTAGCTTGTAGAAGGAATGCATGAATTTAGATATATAGAAGGAGTGTAAAAGCAGATAAATTCCCAGGGAGGGAGCAGTCTCCTGCTTCCCATATTTGAGTTTTGTATCTCTGAACCCATTGGCAGGGAGAGGACAAATGACTCATCACAGCCCTGTTATGTGGTTAATCCCGGATCTGTACCCTAGCTTGGTGATATGACTAAGGGACACTTCACCTGTAAAGAAGGAGGAAGGAAAAGAGTTGACATTAAAAATGAGTAAAAGGTGCTTAGAAGGATAGGACAGCAGTTCTCAGGGTCCAGGGATGCTCCTAATATCTTTGCCACATGTCCAGGTAACTCAGCTTTTAGATTTGCCGCACTGCTGCATGAGTCCAAGATAGACAGCTAAATCATGTTAAAGAACATGGCAAAACCAAGTATGTACTTACTCTACCCGAAGAATCAGAATTCTAGCTCTAAATGCTTTCAAAAGATTTAATGCTTCCTTGTCACCAATGCCAGTGCTGTCAGACACTCACAGGCTGCTTTACTTGAAAGGTCCCAGCTCATCAAGAGCTGCAGATCTCTCTGACCAACTGCCCTGCTATCGTGGAATCATAGAATGCATTTGGTTGGAAGGAACATTTACCGCTCATCCAGTCCAATTCTCTTGCAGGAGCAGGGACATCTTTAACTAGATCAGGTTGCTCAGAACCCCATCCAGCCTGACCTTGAATGTTTCCAGGGATGGGGCCTCCACTACTTTCCTGTGCGGCTGCAGCTCTCTGACCAACTGCCCTGCTATCATAGATATTCACCTCTCTGCCAATATCTTTCTCTAATAATTTTATCTGTGGTCTCTTTGTGTTATTCTCACTTACTGAATAAATTGTTGGATAACATTTGGCTTGGAGCTGGTCCCTGGGAGTCTCTGCAGAGGGGCTCTTTATTTTCCATCATGTACGTAGCAGCTATTTTTGAAGCTGGTCTATCTAACGGGATGTTCTACAACCTGAAGTCAAAAGTTGAACCTTGCTGCATTGGCACATCTCTGAATATCGACTTGCCTGTAGCCTCATGAAAATTTAAAGCAAGTTTGTTTGTTTTGACCAGTTTTTTCTAAGTGCAGGGTGACTCTTCCCCTTGAGAAATTTCCTCTGCAAACCTGTGGGATAGATTGGGCTTTGTTTCACTGACCTACCTCATCTTCTGCCTCTGCAGTTGTCCTCAAGCTGCCTGAGTCACTGGCCATCACCGGTG
This sequence comes from Tapera naevia, assembly GCA_033556795.1. Taxonomy (NCBI): domain Eukaryota; kingdom Metazoa; phylum Chordata; class Aves; order Cuculiformes; family Neomorphidae; genus Tapera; species Tapera naevia. The sequence continues at coordinate 589,908 of JAUMJJ010000092.1, read as the reverse complement.
GCTATGCCCAGCAGTACCGAGCTGTGCAGCTGCACCTGCACTGGGGTTCCCCGTCAGGATTTGGCTCGGAGCACACTGTCAATGGGCACCGCTTTGCAGCGGAGGTAAGGAGCCCTCCTGGTGATGGATGTGTCCTTGCTTCTCCTGATGCTAAGCAGGAGGGTTGCTGGAGTGCTGCCCTGCTCCTGGTCTGTGGTCCTGGTTGTCGCTGGGTGGATGCTGTAACCCTTGGCTAGGATCCCTGCTCCCTGTGCAGCTCTGCAGCAGCAGAGTTCAGTGTAGGAGCCCACACTTCAGTGCTGAACACTTAAAGCAAGAGCCATACACACGTGCTGCAGCCTGCACTGCAGAGGCAAGGAGAAGACCACCCTCCAGGATGCTCTGCCCACAGGTGGGATGAGGCTGGCTGCATTTGAGCAGTGTCCCCACGCTGCAGCCTGGTCCTGGGCTCATGGAGCCCGAGCTGTGGTGGTCCCCTCGCTGGCGTCCCTGGGTGGCTGTGAGCAGCTTGCATCAGGAGCTGTGGGGCTGTTTACTCTGTACACACTGTTCTCCTGCTCTGCCAGCTCCCATCTGGTTTTATCCCTCTTTCTCTAGTCGCTGTCCTCAAACCAAGCCTAACTGTGCAGCACAACCCTCTGGTCTCTAGGGCAGAGTGCTGATTTGCTCTCCCTGAACTGGGGAAGCTCCTGCAGGCAGACCTTCATGCTTGCTGCTTCACAGCAGCACATTTACTCAATCCCAGCAGCATATTCCACTCCCAGAAGGGGTATTTGTCATGAGCCCACGTCTCTCCTGGTCCTTGCTGTGGCAGGGATAAATATCTCCTGGAGGTGTCTGTCCTGCATTAGTATTGTATGTTTCCTCTCCAGATCCACGTGGTCCACTACAACACCAAGTATGAGAGCTTTGAGGAGGCAATGGTCCAGCCAGATGGTCTGGCTGTACTGGGAGCTTTCCTGGAGGTGAGTCCCATGGCTCAGCCCTGGGTGAGAAGGTGTAGGAGCAGGGGAAGGGTGGGACTGTAGTAGGCAGAGTCAGACACAGTTTTAGGGACAGGCAAAGGCACAAATGAACCTGGGAAAAAGAGGAGAGACAGAGCAGGGCAGCCCTGATGGGAGGAAGGTGTCACTGGGACAGAATGCCACTTGCTGGCTCTGCCAGCACTGTCCAGTCTCCATTTGGCCTCTGTGCTCATAATTACTGTGGCTGTCTGTGTTGCAGGCTGGGCCAAGGGAGAATCCATACTACCAGGAAATTCTTCAGCATCTGTACAAAATCCAAAGAGAAGGTAAGGTCCTCTCAGACCTAATACTTGCCTCAGGGGCTGCAGCCCAGCAGAGAAACCTGCAGCATGGCAGAAAGAGGCTGCAGCAGGTATTTGCTGTATGTACGTGAGAAGGGGAGCATTGCACAACTTGTACAGAGACAGCTTTCCAAGACGCCTCCTTCTCACAAGTGCTTTCCCCGACTCTAGGGCAAACCCACTGCTCTCTCCACAGTGCACTGTGAACAGCAGTGTTGACCCTGGCACAGGCAGTGCCAGGCTGCCCATGATCTCCATGCTGGTCCTGCCTGTTGTATTCCAAAGGGTTGCCTGGTCTCACTCCGATGGTGTTTCTTTTCCTAGGTGAGGAAGTCTTGGTGCCTGGATTCAACATCGCAGGTCTGCTGCCTGCCAACCTGAAACTCTACTTCCATTACAATGGCTCTCTGACCACCCCTCCCTGCTACCAGACAGTGAAATGGACAATCTTCAACCAGACCATGCTGATCTCTCATTACCAGGTTCGTCAGGGCAATGAGCTCCACGGTGATCTTGCACAGCCTCTCCCTGCAAGTGTGCACCATCCATGCAAGTTCCCTGGGGCTTAGCTGTCTCCCGAAGGTGGGATGTACCCTAACATGCTCAGGTTGTATTCTTTCCAGATGTCAGTGCTGGTGATGAGCCTGAGAAACGATGACAATAATCCTCTGCAGAACAACTACCGGCTGGTGAAGGCCCTGCATGGGCGACGGGTGCTGGCGAGTTTCCAGACCACCCTCCCTTCAGCAAAGCATCTGCCTTCTGGTAAGGCACGCACGAGCGTGCTCAAGCTGCACCTAGATGCAGGGATGGGGTGGGGAGCAGGACTCAAGGCCTCATGCCTCTTATGGAAATGCAGTATTTTCACAGGTTAGCCCTGCCTGGCGGGTGACGTACAGCAGCCTTGGTCTTGGTCTCCTGCTCTCCACTATTTCTGCACTTGAAGGGGCATGATAGGTTTCTAGGAACTATATTACCCTTGGTCTTACAGAAATAACAGTAGCAGGACTAGAGGATGTATAGGCAAGGTCAAACAGCCAGGTCCCATCATCCCAGCTAGTTTCTTCATCTCAAAATAGAATAGCTAAATTCGGTAGGACCTGCAGCGAGCACTCTTCTGCTAACCCCTGCGGAAAGGGCAGTGCAGGAATTCCATTCCCAAAGGCTGCACTCTGCTAGTGGGGCCACACAGCCATCCTGGACAGGTCCACCATCCCTGCCCAACACATCTCTCTCTGCCTATACTCAGTTCATCCTTGAAGGCCTTTCTTGCATTGGTGGTTTCCACAAAGGAGTAGAAATTCCTGTCAATCCTCAGGTGTGACTATCACTCTGAATCGCTGAATTCTTGCCTGTTGCTGATCTCTGAGGTCACTGGTTTTTTCTGTCTAATATCCTGTTCTTTTCCTGTTTTGATAGCACTTCGTACACCTTGTGTCAAGGTGACTAATAGAAACAGAAGTTACAGAAACAGGCTTGGTCCCAGACCCTTAGACAATGTCTCCATAACCACACACTGGGTGCAAGGCACTTCCCTTCACCATTCCACCAGCAGCCAGCTCACCAAAGGCTTTTAATCACTGCGGCCTTCAGCCTGGCTAGCAGTTTCCCATGTGGCACTGTATCAAATGCTTCACTGAAGTCAGGAGAGATAAAATCTACCACATTTTCTTTGTCTTGAATATCACTTATCAAAGAAAGATATCAGGTTAGGCTGGCATGCTCTATCTTTGGTAAACCTGTTAGATACTTTATCATATTTTCCATTTACCTCCAAGCCTTTCTTTTACCACTTTCTTGCAGAAGCTGTTCCAAAGTCTCCAAGCACCAGGGCTGAAACAAGGGGCGAGTTACTCAGCTCACCTTCTTTTCTTTCCTTATTTGCTATTTCTATCTGACAACTCCCACTTTAACAAAGCCCTGGTTCCTGGAGTGGCAGGACCATTTCCCAGTACTCCCAGATGAAGTTACTGGTCCCTCACCTTGCTTGGGTGGGTTTATTGGGGTCTTCTCCCCTCTTCAGTGCCAACAACTGCCTGTTTCAGCCCTGGGACAATGGAGCGCACTGCAGGATAGCGTCTCCCTTCACTTGCAGCTGCACCTCCTGCGCCCACACTTGTTGATCTTTCCCCAGTCACCCCCAGTTCAGGAGAGCCGCTCCTGCCCCTGGCTGCTGGGTGAAGGCGGTGGTTTCCCTGCCGTGGCTGTGCAGGTGGGTATGGCCTGCAGATAGTGCCACTCTGCGCGCAATACCTGAGCAGTGTACAGATGATAATGCAGCATTCAAAAACCATGCTGGCTAAATATTTGCCTGGGACAGTCCTCATCCTGCATGCAGGGTCACCCAGACATCTCTGGGTGGGGTGCCCTGTCAGCAACAACCAGCTGTCTCCTCCCAGGGAACTGCTCATCATCTTCCTGCAGGCAGCTTTCCCCACCACCACTGCCTGCTGGGCTCACCCCATGCCCCTCTCCAAGGGGGTTTGGTGCAGTTGTGGACTGCTGCAGTACTTGGAACCGTGCCCGTCTTCTTTCCAAGCAGAGACAGCAGTGGAGGGGCTAAGTTTCTGGCTAGGCTCAGTGAGGCTTTTGTGTGGGTTCAGGGTTCCCTTTTTTTCCCCCCTGTCCTCTATGCTTCTGGTAGTGTGTCAGGACCAGACTTCCTGCAGCAAGAAGCTGCAAGCTGCTGGAGACCTCGCAGGTGGCTCCCCTCTGCCTCCTCATGGGTGATGAGGACTCTTGCAGGCAGCTCTGCTTTGGCAGCACAGCCTGAAGCCCTGCAGGCTTGCTAGTTCCCTCCTGAAACACCTTGGGCACCCTCTTAACTACACCTTCTCTCTTCCAGGTGGTGATGGCTCAGAAGCAGCAGGTATGTATGGGACTGCTCCCAAGGAGGGGAAAGTGGCCAGGGAGGGGTGTACCTGCATGGGAAGGGGAGATCTGGAAGCTGTGTGCTGAGCTGGGGGGCAGGCAGACACGGGGGATTCCATATCTGCCCATGCAGCTGGCTCTCATCCTCTTGTCTTTGTCTCCTTTGCAGATGGACATTCCAGCTCTTCATTTCATGCAGGTAAGCCTGTTCAGCCAAGGCAGCTGCCTCTGTGTCCCCTCTGCCTGCGGGCTACTGACCTTTCTCCCTCTGCTGGTGGCCGCAAAGGACCATCCCCAGTGTAACACACCTGTGCTTGGCTTGTAGGGGATGTGCTGGCAGTGCTCTTTGGGGTGCTCTTTGCCATCACAGCACTGGCCTTCCTGCTGTACATCTACAAGCACCGCAGCCAGAACACACGGTGAGTGATGGGGAGCTGCAGGAGGAAGAGGGACTTGGGGGTGGGATGGGTCTGGGGCTTGAGAAGGGTGTTAAGGGTGTCTTTTGGACAGCAAGACCGATTATCAGGGCCCTCCTGTCTGCTCTAACACTCCCCTTCCTCCTCCCCTGCCAGGCTGGACTCCCCGACCAAATCCAAGGTCATCTATACAGCTGCTGCTACTGAGAACACTGCATGAGCCCCACACCTCTGCAGCGGTCCTGGCCCTGCCGGTTCAGCCTGCCTCCCCATCTCCCCTCACTCCCACCTGGGCTGAGGGAGGGACAGCACTCCAGCATCCCTCAGCCGCACTGGCTGCCCACACAGACTGTTTGACTGGGGATATTTTTGTTATAAAAAAGGTAAAAATGTGTATTTAAAAAAAAAAAAAGAGTAAAATCCTGCCATGGTGCCAGCCCTCTCTGCTGTCCTTCCTTGAACCTATGGAACTGGAGAGGGGTGGGCAGTGACCCCTTCCCAATCAGCACACAGCACTGGCCTCCATGCCCTTGGCAGAGCTCCAGAGCAAGCTTCTTGCACAGGCTAGCCCTGCCCTCCATCGCTCTGGGACTTCTTCCTCCTAGTATTTGTGCAAAGCATTGGAAAAACATAGCCACGGCTTGGTAGGGCTGGAGAAAGGCAGACGTGAAGGTGGTAGAGCCACTGCTCCCTCACTGGTCAGTCCCCACCCAGGTTCCCTCCAGCTCTACCACAGCTGGAGCAGTCCCAGATCCATGGCTGCTTCCCACCTTTCCCGGTAGCTGCAGTGCAGCTGAAGCCAAGCCCCCAGGAGCTCTATGGCCACGCCAAAACCAAGAGAAAGGGGCCAGGTCCAGGAGAGGAGGGGAACCTGCACGTCTTCAGCTCTCAACAGCTTCTACCCCAAAGCAATGAGACTGGAACCCAGCTCCTGTTAGGATGGACAGAGTAGGAGCAAGAACTCCAGGCAACTGGGGTCAGCAGCTGCCAGACCCACCCTGGTCACACCGTGAGCCACCACAGCTGCACGGTGCCTGTGTTCTCCTCATGAGGGCAGCGTCACTGGCCACACACAGCCTCACTTGTCTGTGATACTTAATTTTATTGGTACAAAAGCCCACTGTGGATAAAACCGTCTTCTCAGCCCTGAGCCCGATGGCAGTTTCTCCTTCCTAGCCCTGGGGCAGAGCATCAGGGCTGGTGCCTGCCTGAAAATCACCCTACAAGTGCAGGAGAGAGCAATATCCCCTAGAATGGCCCCTTGAGCCCTCTCCCCAAGTTGTGCTGGCACCACCTGCAGGGTTGCATCCCCTCTAAGCCCTCCACCACCCTCCACATCTATTGGGCACTTTGGTCTTTTCTCTGTCCTCCCCCCGAGTGCTGTCAGTCCCCTTGGGTCCCCCAGCACCATTCTCACTGTACCAGGATGCTGGATCACTGCAGTCCAGCGCCGGGGCCGTGGCTCCCAGGGCAGTGAGGATGGGCAAAGAGGTGGAGAAAGTTGCCCCACAGTGGTCAGCCCCAACACAGAGCGCAGGCTGCTCTTTGCAGAGCCGCTTACTCCACCCTGCAGTGAGGAGGTGATGCGAGGTCCCCTCTCTGGCACAGGGGACAGCACATCTTCTGCAGTCGGGGGAGAAGCAATGGGTTTCTTTGGGCTCAGGCCTCCAGCAGTCCAAGGTAGCATCCTTCTCAGGCAGGCTAACTGGGGCTACACTCACAGTAGGGCCAGCAAAGCCAGGTCCCAAGAAACCAAGCTGTTCAAGCGTTCCCAAAAGGGCACTGGAGCGAGCCAGCCCTAGCCACACCAGCTGGCTGGCTGCCACAGCTGGACCCCAGCACCTGCCCTGCTGGGACCAGCCAGAGTCACCCAGTCCAGGAGAAAAAGTATTGCAGAGAAGGTGATGGCTGCTCTTGCCACCAGGATGGAGGGGAAGGCAGGGGTGGCTGGGGACAGGAACATCCCACAGGGCCTCAGGATCCCGGCTCGGGGCTGGCTCCACTACGTAGGCCTGCATGAACCAAGAGAAGAGGGGTCAGTTTTCACCAGACTCCTTACCCCATTCACTTCCCCTAGCAGAGGTAACAACCCAGCTACCTTCCCAAACACTAGCATCTCCTCCAGTCTGGCAGCCAAGGAGATGATACCTTTGCTTCAGCACTTGGGACACCCTCTACCGACCCCAGCATGGGCCCTGGTACCCAGAGGGACCTGTAGGACCCCCTATCCCATTTATGGAGCAGGACTTACAGAGCAGAAAGCGCTGCACGTTCTGGGCAGATCCTCCTGAGAGCAGGTAAGCCCAGATAGCAGCAATGGCCATCAGCAAGTAGGAGGGCACCAGGCTGCCCACATACAGGGGGTTGCAAAACGTCTGGGAGGAAAAGCAGGAGAGAAGAGAGGTGAGTAGACAGGAGAGGACAGGGACAAGATGGGCGGCAGCATCACCACCTTGATGAGTGGAGGACAGGGGTGACCAGCTCTGGGATTCCGGAGGACAGGGGTGACCAGCTCTGAGATTCCATTTGTGAAGGGTCCATGCACCTTCAGCACAGGGACCAGCATACACCATGGCTGTCCCCAAATTCCCAGCACAGAACTCTGCTCTCTGCTACTCACCGACCCCGAAACGGCGAGATGCATGACAACCACTGCCACAATCTCCCACCAGCGCCGGTGCTCACAGCCATGGAAGAAGATGATCCCCCAGAAGGTGTGAAGGAAAATCAACACCATGGTCATAAAAGCTGCAGGGAGTGGAAGAGGGGTGTCACCAGGGAACCACCCACCCGGTCCTGCCTTGCAGGCTCAGTGAGGTTTGGAGTCAGGAAAGGGGTGTATAGGCAGTATTGGGCTGGTCTAGGTGGTGCTAGGGCAGACCCCGAGTGTGTGAGGGATGGGGGACAGGAGCAGGGAGGGTCACAAGGGACAGAAAGAAGGGTCTAGCACAGAGAGATGTAACAGGGGCCCAGATGTGTAAAAGCTCCAGCATAGAGGGGAGATTCCAGCCTCCCCCAGCTCTGCTGCCTCTGTGGTGGACACAGACATGAGCAAAGAGTGCCAGTCACTCACCTGAGGTCAGGAAGTAGAGCTGTGAGTCCCCGTGGATGCCCACGGTGCCAGGCCCTAATGCGTCTGCCAGAAGATTGATCATGGAGAAGGCACCGCTCATAAGCCCGAAGCCCACGCCAGCCACTGCCAGAACAGGGACACTATCAAGCCCTGAGGCACCCAGGGATATCTCAGGCACCTCCCCGACTGCTTCAGGATGAAAAACCTCCCTTTCCACCCCACACCATCCCCTACCTTGGTCGGGCTCAACTCCAGCCCTGCAGCACTCACCATATGCCATTTGCTGAATGGAAATGGGGGAGCAACCGTCCTCACTGAGGGCCACCAGCCCCTCGATGGCTTTCCTGTAGGGAGGACAGCAAGCTGGAGCCTGGCACAATCCAGTCACCTCCAACGGCACAGTGCAGCACCAGGATGGAGTAGATGGGAGCTGGGGCCTCACTTCGCAACATCCCACCCTCCTGGTGACCTCTCCATTGCCAAACCACAACGCCCGCTGTGGAGACCATCGGCACGACCACCCTGATCTACCAGACAAACCACACACTTGAAAACCATGTGAAGCCACAAAAATTTTACACAGAGGAACAAGAGTGCCATCCAGCCCCATGGAGCAGGGCTGGGGCAAACTGGACATCAAGTGCTAAGTGAGCAGCACCCCACATGGGAAACAGCCCCAGTGCTGGTGTGGGAGCTGTGTGCCATGAGGGCATACCTGATCTCCACATTTATGCTCCTAGAATAAGCTGGGAAAAAATGGGGAGGGTGCAGAGAAGAGCTCGAAGAGCTAGAAAAATTGCTACAAGGTCAGGTAGTGATAGGACAAGGGGGAAAGGGTTTAACTTAGAAGGGGGAAGATTTAAATTGGACATTAGGAAGAAATTCTTCATGATGAGGGTGGTGAGACACTGGCACAGGTTGCCCAGGGAAGCTGTGGATGCCCCCTCCCTGGAAGTGTTCAAGGACAGGTTGGACAGGGCCTTGAGCAGCCTGATCTGGTGGGAGGTGTCCGTGGCCATGGCAGCGGGGTTGGAACTGCATGGGCTTTAAGGTCTCTTCACAAGTCAAACCATTCTACAATTCTATGATGGATCCTACAAAAATTCTTTTTGGGGAAAAATGGGAGAGGTGGGCTTCACAATTTTTACGTGGTGGGTGAGTAGGACGTCAGATGGCTCCTCAGCTGGAGGAGGACAGCAGGGCTCACAGACAGAGATCCGTAGGGTGAAAGGAAAGGCAGTGGTTTGTGTTAGACACTACTCCACGGAGCTCTGCTACCGTGGAGCTCTGCTACCCTCTGCCTGTGTGCCTCCAGCAGCGCTCCTGCCGCAGGGAGCGGTGCAAGACCACGGATACAGCCCTCCGCAGCCTTCCTCCAGCCTATGGCCAGCACCCAGACAGCTATGAAAGCTGGGGATATGGGGGATGCCAACCCAAGCATGGCCTTTCTTCATCTGCCTGTCCAGACCAGCACCAGCACAGCGCCTGTCTGTCTGTCTGAGCACTGTACAGAGTGCAGCACATGCTCTCCCAGCAAGCAGCACAAACCCAGGTTCCCCAGGCCAGCAGTGCCAGGGAAGCCGGGAGTTGCTGAGGCTCACAGAGATTTTGCCCCAGGCTGGGGCACAGGATCTGGCCCAAGTCCACATCTTACATGACCCAAATTTGGCGAAATACTAACAGCCACTTCAGTCCTGGCTCCTCCAGACCTTCACACCTGAGACCCCCAGTGGACAACATACCAACACAGGTACCTTCTGCGTGCTCCCAGCAAGGACAGGGGTAGGTTGGTGCCACATTTGGCATCCCCACAGTCCAGGAGCTCCCAGCCAAAATCTCGCACATGCCACGATCGGGAGCAATATAGACTGATAGTATCATTGAGGTTAGAAAAGACCTCCAAGACCATAGAGTCCAACCGTCAACCTATTAAATCATGTGCCAACGTGCCACATCTACACATTTTTTGAACACCTCCAGGAACAGAGACTCCATGACTTCTCTGGGCAGCTTGTGCCAATGTTTCACCACTCCTTCAGGAAAGAAATGTTTCCTAACATCCAAACTAAACCTCCCCTGGTGCAGCTTGAGGTCACTTCCTCATGTTCTATCACTTCTTTGTTACTTGGGAGAAGACACCAACACCCATGTTGCTACAACCTCCTTTCAGAAAGTTTTAGAGTGATGTTGACCCTCAGTCTCCTTTTCTCCAGACTAAACAACTAAAGGTCCCTCAGCCATTCCTCATAAACCCTCTTCTCCAGCTCCTTCACCAGCTTCATTGCCCTTCTCTGCACACGCTTCAGCACCTCAATGTCTTTCTTGTAGTGATGGGCCCAAGACTGAACACAGCATTTGAGGTGGGGCCTCACCAGCAGTGAGGACAGGGTGGGAGATGCTCTTACCTAAGGAGCTTGTAGTAGAGGAAGCGGAAAACCTCCTGCAGCAGCACAGAGAACATCACCCCGAAAATCAGGAGCCCCCTCTGCAGCGGCTCATCCCGGGGGTCGCTGGCTTTAACTGCGATAAACCAGATGAGGGAGGAAAGCAGCAGTGACACCAGCCAGAAGAATGCTCTGCAAGAGAAAGAGAGCCTGCTGGCACCGCTGCCGTGTCTGTGCCCATCGGCACGATGCCCGCATCCCTCTGCGCTGGTACTGGCACTGGTGGCTGCACCCCAGCCCTGATCACTCTCCTACCAGTGCCAGCACCATTCTGCTACCAGTGCTGGGCAGCTGGTGCCTCCACTGGCACTGCTGCTGTGCCTGCACTACTCCATTGGTAACCAGAACTGGCACCAGTGACCCCGTTGTGCCCACACCAGTACCAGTACCAGCACCAAGCTGATATCCACACCAGTTCCACTTCCAGTACCATACCTTACTCATTCCACACAGGTACTGGTACCAGCGCCCCACTGCTGCATGTATGCACAAGTACCACTACTGGCCCTTCACAGCTACTGGTACCAGTACTGGGCAGCTGGTGCCTGTACTGGTACAGCTGCTGTGCCTGCACTCCACTGGTAGCCAGAACTGGTACCAGTGCCCCTGTTGTGCCCACACCAGTACCAGTAACAATGTCAGGCTGATATCCATGTTGGCACTATTTCCCGCACCATATCCACCTCATCCCACAGTGGTATTGGTACCCTGCATGGGTACTGGTGCCAGTGCTGGGCAGCTGGTGTCCATACTGGAACCACTGTTGTGCCTGCATTCCTCCTCTGGTAACCAGAACTCCTACCAGTGTCCCCCTTGTGCCCACAACAGTGCCAGTGCCACTCTGATACCCACACTGGTACCAGTTTCAGTATCATATCCTACTGATGCCACAGTGGTACTGGTACCAGTGACCCCTGTTTGCACGTGCACATCAGTACCACTACCAGCCCTGCATGGATACTGGTAGGAGTATGTGGTAGCCCATGCCAGTACTGATATGTGTCCTCCTCACCATGCCCATGCTATGTGGTGACCATGTTGACAGGAGCACAACACCAGTACTGGTACCCCTGTTCTGCACAGAACTGGTACAGGTACCACTGCTGGTGCCTTTGTCACACCCACAATACAAGTCCGATGCTCTTGTTGTGTCCACTAAGGTACCAGTTACAAGTATGGATACTGGTGCCCTTGTCACACTCACAAGGCTATGAGCACCAGTACTGGTGCCCCTGCTATAACTGCAAGCACCAGTATGAGCACTGGCGTACCTCATGTGCCCATGATGGCACCAGTAAGAGAAACAATAATTGTGTCCCTGCCGTGCAAGCAAAAAGCACCAGTATGAGTACTGGTACTGGTCCTCTGTTGTACTCGCAGCAGCACCAGGACTGTTCTTCTCTTCATGCCTCTGACAGTGCAGTCACAGCCTTGTCATGTTCATACTGGCACCAGTACTGAAACTAGTATTCTCAGACTCATATTGCTACCAGTACTGAAAGTAGTACCAGTGTCTCACCACACTAATACTGGTACAACTACTGAAACTGATACAAGTGCCCCGTTACACTCACACTGGTACCAGCACTGGTACCAGCACCCCATCAGGCACTGATCCCAGCTCCGACACTGGTACTAACAACCCATCATGTCTATACTGGTACCACCACCGGTACTGGTACTAGCATCCAGTATGAGCACTGGTACCAGTGCCCTATCACACCCATTGCGCTGCTACTACTGAAACTGGTACCAGTGCCCTTTCACACTCATACTGTCACCACCACTGCAAATGGTATCAGTGCCCCATCACTCTCATCGTACCAGTGCCCTGTCACGTCCATAGTGGTACCACTACTGAAACTGGTACCGGTGTCCTGTCACACTCATACCGCTACTGGTATCAGTACTGGTACCACTGCCCCATCACCTTTATACTGACATCATTACTGAAACTGGTACCAGTGCCCCTGTCAGGCCCATACTGGTATGAGTACCAGCATTGGCACCAATGCCCTTGCATACTAGTACCAATACTGCAACTGGTACCAGTCCCCATCAGGCCTATAGTGATACCAGCACCCATACTAGTACCAGCACTGAGTCACACCCATACTGCTACAGCACTGGCACTGGTACCAGCACTCCATCACACCCACACTGGTACCAGTACAGAAACCAGTACCAGTGTCCCACCATGCCCACAGTGCTACCACTACCAACCCTGGTGCCACATCAGTAATGATAGCAGTACTAGTGCCCAGCACTCCCATACTGGTCCTAGTACCAACAGCAGTACCAGTGCCCCATCACACCCATACTGGTGCCAGAGCTGAAACCAGTACCAGTGCTCCATAATGCCCATACTGCTACCAGTACCGACAGCAGTACTGGTGCCCCAGCACGCCCATACTGGTACCAGCACCAGCAGTGGTACCAGTGCCCAATCAAAGCCACACTGGTAGCAGCACCCACACTGGTAGCAGCACCCCAGCATGCCCTTACTGGACCAGCACCAGCACTGGCACCACCATCCCATCACACCCATGCTACTACCAGTACTGAAACTGATACCAGTGTGCCATCATGCCCATACTGGTACCAGTACCAACTCCAGTGCCACACCAGTACCAACAGCAGTACCAATGTCCCATCATGTCCTTACTGGACCAGTATTGGCATTGATACCAGCACTCCATCACACCCACACTACACCCATACTGGTACCAGTACTGAAACTCGTACCAATATCCCACCACACCCGTACTGCTACCAATACCACCCCTGATGCCACATCAGTGCTGACAGTATTACTGATGCCCCATCAAGCCCATACTGGTACCAGTACTGACAGCAGTAACAGTGCCCCATCACGTCCATACTGGTACCAGTAAGGACAGCAGCACCGGTGTCCATCGGGCCCACACTGGCACCAACACCAGTGTCCACCAGGCCCACAGAGGCACCAGCGCGGACAGCAGAACCGGTGCCCATCAGGTCCATACTGGTACCAGTACCGGTGCCCACCGGGCCCACAGTGCCACCGGCAGCGGTGCCCATCCCGCACTGACCCGGCGATGAGGATGATGATGCGCAGCGGGTCGCGGGCAATGGTGAAGAGGAAGAGGCCGAGCGCGGGCCCGAAGGCGATGAAGGTGCACCCGAAGAACACGGCGAGCGTCATGGCGGAGCGGCGGCGCCGGGGCCCGGGAGCGGCGACGGGAACCGAACCGGGTGTGCCCGAGCGCGCCCGCCCCGCTGCCCCCTTCCCCGCCCTTCCGGGAGCGCGGCGTCACGCGCAGCCTGCGCGCCGGGAGCACCGCACCGGGGCGGGGCCTGAGCGGGGCGGGGGAGCGGGGGCTGCGAGCGGGGCGGGGCGCTGTCACTGCGGGGAATGGTTCACCGGGGAGGGGCTGTCACCAAGGGGGGAAAGCTGGCAGTAGGAGAGGGACCGGAAACTGCCACCGGGGGGGGGCTGTCACTGGGACGTGAGGTTGGGGACAGCACCGGGGGTGGGGGCTCACCGGGGTGGGACTGCCACCGGGGGAGGGCTGTCACTGGGACGTGAGGTTGGGGACAGCACCGGGGGTGGGGGCTCACCGGGGTGCGACTGCCACCGGGGGGGAGCTGTCACTGGGACGTGAGGTTGGGGACAGCACCGGGGGTGGGGGCTCACCGGGGTGGGACTGCCACCGGGAGGGGGCTGTCACTGGGACGTGAGGTTGGGGACAGCACTGGGGTGGGGGCTCACCGGGGTGGGACTGCCACCGGGGGAGGGGGCTGTCACTGGGACGTGAGGTTGGGGACAGCACTGGGGTGGGGGCTCACCGGGGTGGGACTGCCACCGGGGGGGAGCTGTCACTGGGACGTGAGGTTGGGGACAGCACCGGGGGTGGGGGCTCACCGGGGTGGGACTGCCACCGGGGGAGGGGGCTGTCATTCGGGGGGGACCAGGTCCCATCACTGGGGGCCCGAGACTGTCACGGGGGACACACACACTGAGCCCCAACACAGCGGGCTTGGGGCTGTCACTGGAGGAACAGGGTCCCATCACAGGGGCATAGCCAGCACTGGGGGGCACATAGCCCATAATGGGTGTGGGAGGGTTCTCCCTGTTACCAGGGAGATACAGGATAGCTTGGTCCTGTCGTGAAAGGACACAGCCTGCAGCCAAGTGAGCTACAGAGGGACCTGGACAGGCTGGGTCAATGGGCGGAGGTCAGTTCTGTGAAGTTCAACAAGGCTTAGTGCCAGGTCCTGCTCTTGGGTCTCAACAACCCCATGCAACGCTACAGGCCTGGGGAAGAGTGGCTGGAAAGCTGCGTGTTGAAAAAGGACCTGGGGGTGCTGGTTGACAGAGGCTGAACAAAAGCTAGCAGTGGGCCAGGTGGCCAAGAAGGCTAATGGCGTCTTGGCCTGTATCAGACAGAAGTAGTGTGTCCAGCAGGAGCAGGGAAGGGATCGTGCCCCTGTACTCGGCGATGATGAGGCCACAACTCAAATCCTGTGTTCAGTTTTGGGCCCCTCACTACAAGAAGCACTTTGAGGGGCTGGAATGTGTCCAGAGAAGGACAACAAAGCTGGAGCACAGGAGTTATGAGGAGCAGCTGAGGGAACTGAAGATGTTAAGCCTGGAGAAGAGCTGTCTGAGGGGAGACCTCATCGCTCTATACAACTAGCTGAAAGTAGGTTGTGGTGAAGTGGGTGTAGGTCTCTTCTCCCAAATAACAAGTGACAGGACAAGAGAAAATGACCAGAAGTAAATTGGGTATTGGGAACAATTTCTTTGCTGAAAGAGTGGTGAAACATCGGAATGTCCTGTTCGGGAAACTGGTGGAGTCACCATACCCAAAGGTGTTTTAAAAATGGGTGGACAAGATGCTCACGGATCTGGTTTAGTAGTGGACAGGTATGGACTCAGTGTTCTCAAAGGTCTTCTCCAGCCAAATGCTTCTATGATTCTATGCTCCCACAGGGGCCATCCAGAGAGGGTTCCCCTACACTGCCTCCAAGGACCTGTGCCAGTTTGGTGTCCCAGGGGTTGTGTGAAGGTGTGCTGGCTGTCCCCAGTGGTCCCTAGCTGCCTGTCTCCAAGCCACAGGCCTGTCTCACTGCTCCCAGACCCCCTGCAGCCCCCAGGGCACAGGCTCCCCTGCACTGCCTGCTCCACTCTCAGTTCAGGCAGCACAGCCCTGATGCAGTGTGCAGCAGCAAGTGCTGCATGCAGGGCACACATAACTGGTGCAGAAATGAAGCAGTGCCACGTGGTCGTGACCCCTCATGTTTCCCCTCCAGCTGCCTTGTCCTCTGCTGGGGTCAGCAAATCAGTAATATTGATTTGGAGACTGGGAGCTTTGTGCAGCACTTGGCGTTAGGCAGCCTGATCTGTTCCAAAATCACCCAGGTCTCTGAAAACCCACACAGCTCAGACACACAGCTCTTCCCACCCTCACCGAAATGTCTCAGGCTCTAAATGCAGGGAGGGACCGGAGGGTGACAGTGGTCTCTGTCCAGCTCTGCACACCTCAGCATGTCTCTGCAGTGCTTTGTGTGGTTCTTCCCCTCTAGTGTGTAGGGTATTGAACAGGAAGGATTTGGAGATGAAAAGAGGCTCCAGAGTGATGAGAAAATTGGAGGACAGAGTGGAAGTGAAAGCTGCTGTAGATTAATGGGGCGGTTTATCAATGGGGTGGCAGCATCAGGGAGTTCTTTGGCCTTGTCAGGCCAAGATAAACAAATCCAAAGGTTGAACTTCAATGAGAGAAGTTCAGAGGGAGGGAGGAGGGGTCAGGCTCTGCAGCCCTCAGCATGGGGCTGAGTGACGCATATGGGGAAGATTTGAGTGATACATGAGGTGAGACATGCCTCCAGGCCAAGTTCCCCATGACTGGCCTCTTGGACCTTCCCCTGGCTTTCATCTTTCTGCAGGGCCGTGGAAGGAAGGAGATGAGTGGGACAGTGGAGAAAATGTGAAGCTTTGCTGATCTGCGTAAGATAGCCTCAGGCCTTTGGGGCAAATCATCACCTGGGAGAGGCAGCCAGGATCTCATTGCCAATCCACAGAAAGTTCAGAGTGAAAAAAATGGCTCTTGCAGCAGCGTGTACACAGTTAAATGGACTGGTCCAAACGAGGAGGCAGAAGCATCTAATGGGGAAAACTACTGGGTGTGTAAAAGGGCTCTTTGTCCCAGCAGGAAGGCAAAGGGCGCACAGAGGCTGAGCACTGGGGACGCACCCTGGTAGGAAAGCAGAGCAAGCTTGTTTGCAGTGCGGAGTGCAGGCTCCTGAAGAAGAGGTGAATTTACACTCTTGTTCCTTTTATGGCCAGACAAACTCTTGCCTGGAAGGTTCTTTGATAGAGCAACGGAATGGCTCCGATGTTGTGCACTGGAAAAGCAAGGTGGACTGTCCTTCCCTTCAGTAGTCCAGGATGGGAGGCTGTGGCTCACAGCACGTCTTGCACCCTGGGAGGACAAATAGAAAATGAGCACCCCAAAAGGCGTCCTTTCCCTATAGGAGAAGATCTTCGAGTCACAAACCAGAGGTGCTAGGCTAGGGTGAGGGTAGGAGGCCGGCAGCACCTGGACAGGAAGAGATGCAATCTCACCATCCTGCTTTCCTGAGCTGAGAGGCACAGCAAATAAAGGAAAGCAGATAACAAAAGCCATCCCTGCTGGCTGCTTGCTGGGGTGATGGCCTGGCTCAGCAAGAGGTTAGCATGAATTACATTTCCTGGCAACATGAGGCTGTGCTTTTAGAGGAATATCCACTGGTAGCGTGGGACCAAGGGGCTCAACGCATATTGTGGAGAGGTCTGAAACAGAGAACAGAACTAGATCATGACTTTGGGCATCCCCAGGGAATCCAGCCCATTTTGGTGACAGTGACGAAGCACATCCTGCTGCTCTTTGGGTTGGAGAAAATACAGCAATGCAGGAGAAAACTTCCTGAACATTTTGGGCAGAAGTTACCTACTGCATTAATGTTTGCTAGTTTACACAGTTGTCCCTCAGGCCGGCATTCAGACACTGGTAACAGAAAATGCAACCAGTACGCAGGGTAAGCAGCTAACCCCAGACCCAGAAAAGACCCTTATAACTTATAACATGTGCATGCATGGTCACATGCTTGTCTGAGTCCTCAGATGGTGTCATGAATATGAACCATGAAGCAGACTCCATGGAGAAGTCAAAGAACCTGATGGTTGTGGAATGGGACACACCAGTGACATATAATTGTGCACTTGAAGATGATTGTCAGCTTAGACTAAGATTGAGTCATGGAGGTTTCCTGTGCATCCCAAGGAACGGATAGAGATAAGGAAACACAGCCCAGACCCCGCGTGTTACTGCTCCCAGCCCCCCATGGCTGTAGAGGATATCCTTATGCCAGCCATACTCACCCTGGACCCAAGACCCCGTAGAGCCTTCTTGCATGAACTGGGCAGGGAGACTCCCACCACATCTCCCTGTGCCTGGGCCCACCCCCAAAGACCAAATACAGCCATTCGTCTTGTCAAACTGCTTTAATATTTGGACATGAAGACAGGACAGAGCCAGTCAGGTTGTGCACAGACAAGATGCCCCCAAGCCACAGTGTAAGGTTGTAGGGCTTCCCCTCTCAATGGATGTGTGGATTTGGCCAAGAAGCAGTTCAGCTGACGACGTCCTGAGCGTGCCAGTGGGTTGCACGTGTGGGGTAGGGAAGAGGGACAGGGGCTCCCCAGGGCAGCTCAGAGATTGTTCAGCTCCAGCAAGGTCTGGTCCAGGACCTGGTGGATCCCCACATTCTCCTCTTTGGCACTGGCCAGACTTTCTGTGGATACAAGGGACACGCACACAGACACAACCCAAACGTACCCAGGTGTAGCCAGACCCATGCACACCACACCACACCATGCACAGACACACGCACACATTTCAGTATGGCACCAACCTCCAGCCAAGCAAGGCATCCTTGTGGAGCAGAGTCCACGCAAGCAGCCCCACCTCTGGCAAGGATGAGCCCAGCTACTCTGGGACCTGCCAGGAGTGGTCACTGGGGGCAGGCAGTTCCCATTCTTCAGGATTTTTGTCGTTCACTGGAGCCCTGTTGCCCATGGCTGCAGCCTCCATAGTGTAGGTACCACTGGTGGGTACCATTCCCTGGCTAGCCAGCAGCACGTCCTGCCCTGGGGCATCACCATGGCCTGGCAGTGGGCACATGCACAAACCCTTGGCCAGCGGAAGAGGAGAGCCAATACCTGCTGCATCACTCAGTGGTGCACCATGAGGAAGAGGAGTGAGACAGCAGCCCGGGAAAGCGGGCAGAGGACAGCAGAGAAAAGGAGCAGAGCTAATGAGGCTGCAGGGACGAGCTCTGCCGGACAGCCTGCTGCCAAAGTAGCCTTCTCCAGCAGTCGCTTCCAAACAGCATCCTCCTTCCTTCTAGAGACAGGAACGAGACAGGCGCTCTGTCTAAACAGCCCCTTCTCCCAGCACTCTCCTCTGGACTCTTCCCTGTCTCTTGCCCCAGGTCTGGCAGCAAATTCTGCTGCTCCCAGCTCCTATCCCAGCACCCTACAGGGGCCCTGCTCTGAAGGGATCCTCCCTGCACAGTCTGGGTGTCCAGAGTGAGGAGGCAGAGGCTGGCAGCTGATTCCTGGGATAAGGGGAGGAAGGCAGCAATACAAACCACTGCATCCCTCCTCAGCAAGGCCAGTCTGATGCTGGGAGACAGTCATCACCACGTGGGCATCCTTGGACATCACAAAAAAAATTCATTCCTCTCTCAAAAAAACCAATCAGCTCCAGAGGGGCTCCCTGTCCCCACCAAGCAGGGTGGTTACCCCTGGGGGAATAAGCCAAGGCTCCTCACCCCGTCTAGTCCCAGCAGGGGTCAGGCAGGGGCTCCCAGTCCCAAGCCAGCCTGACTGAAACTGGGCAGGGAGTGGGGCTGGCAGCAGCCTGGGTGCGGGAGTTTTGGGCTGGGGCCGGGAGCTCTGGGCAGCTCAGTTGTTAAGTTCAGTAAGGATGACCCGCAGCTCATTAGTGAGAACTCGGTTTTTCTCAGCCTCCTGCTGGGAGCGCTCTAAAGAAAATGGAGACATCAATGCAGCAGAGGGAAGAGAGAGAGAAAGGCAAGTTAGTGAAAAGAGACAGCATTCCCCAAAACCCTCACTGGAAAACCCGCAGCCACCCAGCCAGCAATGGGCAAGCTGGACTGGAAGGAGGAGGCAGCTGGTTCCTGGGCAAGGATGGGACTGTGGGTCCTCAGTTTGGGAAGTGGGTTGTGGGGCAGGGTAGGATGCTGAGGAAGGAGAAAGAGGAGCATGAGGGGTCCATTTAGGGATCACCGCTGAAGGGTAGGATCAGCCCTCTTGTCGAGGGAAGGTGATCCAGGAGAGATGCCAGGGCTGAGATTGCTGCTTGCAGGAAATGGCTGAGAATGGGGATGGGAACAGAAAGGACCAAGTGTAATCCTGCCGTTTCAGGCCAAAAAGAGTCATGGAGAAGATGGCACAAGATCAGGAAAGCTGTGTATGAGAGCCAGGGGATGGCAGGGATCATTCCCTGGGCTGAGGCACAAAGAGCCTCATCCCACTCAGCCTGGTAGTGTGGTAGCAGCTCAGGGCTCAAAGACAGCTGTCCCGAGGGTCCCATGGCTGTAAGCTGCCTGCACCACCTCCTACTACCCTGGCACCCATGTGAGACAGGCAGGAGATGAGGCACAGCATGGCATGAAAAAACAAAGGAGAAACCAAGGAAACAAAACAATTTATTGAGAACAACTCAGTAGCCCAGAGGGACAGAACACAAAATAAAAGTCATGAAATGCAAACTGAAGAGCAATGTGCAAAGGACAGAAGGGAGGCAGGGGCAGAGAGTCAGGGGTCTGGGGGCTGCCTGCCTGGGAAAAGGCTGCTTGCACAGTCAGACCCAAACTTCCATCCCCAGGGTCTGAACTTTGGCAGTGGAGGTGTCGCTTCCCTTGTGTGGGTCCTCCCCACCCTGGGCCTAGTAAGAGCACTGGGGGGCTTTGTTGGGAGCCTATGGGAGGCCACTGACCCCTGGCCCCGGAGCTGTGGGGTCCCTGGTGCTTGTGGTGCTGGACAGCAGAGGAGGGAACTGCTGGAACAAAGGGCTCCTTGCAACAGCCCTATGCACCACTGGGCAATAATGGAGGACAGACCTTGCAACCACACAGGCTGTCACCCCAGTGCAGGGGATCCCAGAGGCTGCTCCCTTGCCCCACCAAACACCCCTGAGCACCTACAGCTCATCTCCCCACAAGAGGTGTACTGCAGGAACACCCCACGCTGGCTCCTGTCCCAAAGGGGCCGATGGCAGACAAAGGCTAGGAAGGACACAGGAGGACAGGGCAGGGAGCGCGGTGGGGCAGCCAGGCAGGCAAGTGGCTGAAGTGGAGAGGGGAGAAGCAGGTAAGGGGGTGCAGTGCTGGTGCCTGGCGAGGGGCTCAGAGGGAGGTGATGTCATTAAGTGCATTGTCCAGCTCCTCGCTGATGGCTTTGTACTTCATCTTCTGCGCATACACTTCATCTGCAGGTGGGGAGTGGACAGGGGGAAGGTGGAGGAGCAGGGCAAGGGGCAGGTGGCAGAGAGAGAGAGCGCGGCTGTGAGCAGGGGGACCGAGGGTAGTGGAAGAGTGCAGGCAAAGGCGGCATGGATTGTGGCCCTATTACCCACCCGACAGCAGAGCCCAGACCTCAGCTGCTCTGCGCTCCCACAGCTGACACCATGGCATCCAGCCTCCCCAGATAGGACCCCTGCCCACCCCCTCACCCTGGCCAAGCCCTGTCCAACCCCAGCCAAACCCTGTCCAATCCCACCACATGGTCCCTGGGAAAGAGGGACAGAGGGCTGATGGGGACATTTTACCTTCTAGATCATCGATGGTTTTCTCCAGCTTTGCCACAGACCTCTCTGCAAACTCTGCTCGGGTCTCAGCCTGTGGAAACATAGTGGGGAGAAAGTGAGCAGTGAGGCACCACAGCTGCACCATGTGCCAAATCCACCCCATCTGCATCTCCTGTACCACCGATCCCTTCCCTGGGAAAGGCAAGGGACAAAGGCTTCGTGAACCGCCACATCCTAAACCAGAGCAGGCTAATGTCCCCCTCCACAGGGAAATTCCAAAGCCACGCACATGCCACACCACAGGGCTGCAGTTTTGGGAAGAGAGGACGTGGGCATAACAGGGTCCACACCCTCATGGGATGGCAAACTCATTGCTGCACCAGTGCAGTGCTAACTCCGCACCCCTTACCTCCTTCAGTTTTTCCCCTAGAAGCTTGATTTCCTCCTCGTACTTGTCTTCCTTGGTGGAATACTGCAGAGACAGAGATGGGCGCCCATGAACCCCATGGGATATTTCCAGTTTTCCTTCACCCCAGCAGGAGACCCCAGCTCCCCAGACCCCACACACTCTATCCAGTGCCAGCAGCCCCACTAGGTCCTACCTTGTCAGCCTGGGCTTCCAGGGACTTCAAGTTGTTGGTGACAATTTTCAGCTCCTCCTCTAGGTCACCACATTTACTACATCCCAAGCAGGGGTCGCCAGGAAGGGGAGCGAGGCCAAGGGGCAGGAGAGCGGAGAGCAGAAAGAGTGGGCACAGGGAAGGAAGAAAGAAAGAGAGAGAACAAGTTGAGAGAGGAGAAAACTCAGTGAAGGTGGAGGAGCAGAGCTGCTTTGAGTGGGAGCTGCTGGGACGCATCCGTTCATCCGTTCCTCGTGCCTCCTAACACAGACACCCTGTGTATCACTGCTGGCTGGGCTCTTGCCAGCCCCACTGAGAACAGGCATGGGGGGACGGAGGAGCGTGCCATCGGAAGAGAATGCCAGGAGAGATTGGTGGTGGAACCAGCAGTGCAGACAGGAGAGAGGTGGCTCACGTGGTTCAAGAGACAGCGACAGAGAGAGAGGGGCTGCTGCATGTCGCCCCATACCCTTGCCCCAGTACCTCTTCCTCTGAGGCAATGAGGGATTTGAGAGTCTGGTCCATGGTCCGCAGCTCTTCTTCCAACTGTCTCACTCGGCTGGGGTGGAAGAGGGGCACCCCGGTAGGGGACAGCAGAGAATAGGGTCAAGGATGTGCTGCCAGTGAGTCGGCATTCCCCTGGCCCCAGCCTGTGAGCCCAGGGACCACCCCAATGGCAGACCCTACCACTCCCAGGGAGGGACATCCCTGTGGCAGGGACTTGGGGTAAGGGCTGCATGGGACCCCACACATGGCCCACCAGGAGACCCACTCACCTTTCTGCCACCTCTGCCCTCTCCTCTGAGCGCTCCAGCTCTCCCTCAAGGACAACAAGCTTGCGAGCGACCTGTTGACGGCAGCAAAAGGTGTGTGTTGGTCCCATGGTTGCCCCAGCTGGGCGCACAGGGCTGCAAGGAGATGGCCCTGGGTGCTGCCAGGTGGTCAGTACTGGGGAAAAGGTGCACAAGGGTGGGGGCATGCACCTCCTCATATTTGCGGTCAGCCTCCTCTGCTATGTGCTTTGCCTCCTTCAGCTGCATTTCCTGGAGCTCCATTTTCTCCTCATCCTTCATGGCCCTGTTTTCGATGACCTTCATGCCTCTGAGGAAAGTCCAAGCCAGAAGATGTTATCGTCATGGGTCAGAGTGGCACCTGTACTTTCTCCTTGCCCCCTGTATCCTAAGCCCACCATCCTCCAGCTCAAGAGACACGGAACAATGCTGAGGAATGCTGGTACTTGCTGGCCAACCCACACAGCAGGGTCACACCAATGGTACCCCAAGGACAATCCCATGCAAGTTACAGCAGCAGAGCTGGCCCCAGGGCCACATCCCAGATTGAGCAGATGTGAACTACAGTGTCTATGAACCAGGCAGGTCCTGAACTCATCATCTAGTGGGGGAAAAATGGGTGCAGCCCAGCATGAGCCAGCTGCAACCTCCACAAAAGGAGCCTGACAGAACAGCAACCTTTATAAAATGCTAGAATATATCCCATGACGCAGGCCTTTTCTCATTCAGGGGTGATGCTCACAAGCAGGGGGTCACTAAACCCCTACAAAACCTCATGGCAGGGACTTCTGCAGACTCTTCTCCTCTCCCTCTGATGCTGTTGCTCAAACTGGTCCTTGCCAAAGGAGCGAAAAGCTCATGTAACTATCAGGAATGCTGTGACATGTCCAGGCACTACCATATGACCTGAGTGTCCTTGCCTGCACAGCTCTAGCCTGGGAAAACTACTTGCCACAAGGATGGGGCAACATGCTTTGCTAGAAGGTTTGGGTTTTTTTGAATGAGGTTCCTATTCAAAAGCTGACTGTGTTTCCCAGTCACAGATGTCCCCTCCTGGGCTGCTGTTCTTTTCCTGAGTGGAGAAAGCTGCTTTGGGGGCAGAAAACAGGGTTCAAGCACCTTCTAGTTTTGGTTACAGCTTAGTATTTGTACAAACATCAGATAATTTTTTTCAGGATTTTATGGGTGCCCTGGAAATTTCAAAGTCTTTTTAAGAACATCTGTATATGGGGGACTTCTCTGCACCATGGCTTTGCTCTCTCTCCCTTCAGGGTATGCAGGAAAACTAAGGCAAAACCTCATAAGATCATTTCAGAAGGACCCCCCTGTGAAACCAAGGGGGCTACCTCCAATTAACGGTGAGTTGATGTCACCCCCATTGTCCCTTCCCATCATACCTCTCACTCTCATCAGCCGCCTTCTCAGCCTCCTCCAGCTTCTGCAGGGCAGTGGCCAGGCGCTCCTGGGCTCGGTCCAGCTCCTCCTCTACCAGCTGGATACGGCGGTTCAGAGAAGCCACTTCAGCCTCAGCCTAGGGGAGCAGAAACCCTTTGGGTCACCCCATGTGTCATATATATATTAAATATAAAGGCATTTTTAGTGGTTAATTCTACATTCACTATCCAGAATACCCCTTGGCAAGACACAACTAGCCAGTGCTTGCTGGAATGGGACGCCTGACCACACAGTCCCTTGCCTTTCTGTACGGACAACAGGATTTTTCTCCAACCCTATTCCCCTCTTTGAAGCTGGCTTCTTCTAGCCATACAAGCCTAGCCTGGCATGTACAGCCCCTCCACTGCATCCTTACACCTCCAGCTCCTTCCCTGGAGAGGGATAAGGCACGTTCACCAGGATCGGGTAGCTGGAGCAGCCATGCCGTCACAGGGATGGTATTTGGGGTTTGCAGAGCAGTGAGTAAAGGGGGAGGAATGCCCTGTACAGTTTTGCTCCCGAAAAGGAGCCACTTGTGGATTTCCTGTTTACGGAGGCAAGCTAGGAGCCTCTCCTGCAGGACCACCCCCCAAGCCCCGCCTGATGCTGTGCAACGGGGCAGCCTGAAGCCAAGCACAGCTTCCCCTAGTTGATGTACAGCGCAGTGCCGGGGGCAATGGAGCGAGTCGCCCTTGGCAGCCTGGCATCCGGCCAAGCTGCGGCCGCTGGGGCTCCTGGGACCAGGGCCCCTTGCTTTCCCAGGCTCCCCACGCACGGAGCCAGGAGCTGGGTCTGGCTGGGAGCAGTGGCCTTGGCCCCCCGCCAGCCCCTCGACGCCTGGCCTTGCACTCTTTCCATTTGGTAAAGGCCTCCTGCTCCATTGTCACCGCCGGCAAACACTGCCTCAGCAGCTCCCAGGCCTGCTCTCCACCAGGGAGGCTACAAGGAAGACAAAACCTAGGTGCAAAGGTATGGGTGGCAATGAGACCTCACCATGCGGAGCAACCCTGTGCACCAAGATGCAGGGAGGCATGCAATATTCCAGGGAATAATGTCTCCTGCATATTTGCAGGCCTGGCCACCCCGTCTGGCCTCATGTTCCAGCACCAGGAATGCCCTGGGGGACATTAGTGCAGCAGGAGGTCCATGGGAGCAGCAAGGGCTGTCACACTGCATGGCCCCACTGAGCACCCGTGGTCCCCTGTGTTGAGACGGCAGGTTGAGGATGGGCGCAGCCTGCACCTCTCTGAGTGAAACAGCCAGGCAGCGTGCCAGGAGGGCAGACAGCCCCATTGTTAGCATAACAGCCACCTCTGTTCCATGAACACCCTTTTTCCAGGCTCACCGAGAGCTTGTCTGTAGCCAGATGGCCCAACGGGAAACTGCGGCTGGCCCCCATGGGGCGATGATCAGCCTGCAGCATCTGCCTCACCTTAGCGGGAACTTTATTCCTAGGGAACCACCCCCAAAGTGGGTCAGAAAAGCCCGGATGGACACTCAGGAATATGAGCTTTCCAGCAGTGACCAGGGAATCTGATCTGCAGCTGCAGGAAGGGGTCATTTCCTCCGCACACAGCCCGAGTGACAACAGACCGGGTACCGCACCCAGCTCTGCCGCTCCTGATATGGTGAGGACATTAAAGGAGTGGGCATAGCAAAAAGAAATCTAAAAAAAAAAAAAAAACAAACCAACCCCAGCAACAACAAAAAGCCAAACCAGGAACAAGCTGCAGCTTGGAAATGCTGTCCCACTGCCAGAGTGGAAATTTTGGCCTGTGGCAGTGCAAAGGGGTAGCTTCTCCCTGCGATGGGACATGTCGGAGAACCAAAGGCTCTGTGACTGCTGTGGCCTGGACCGCAGAGCTTGCTGGAAGCCAGACAAGAGCCTGGGCACGGGATTTTCAGCCATGGACACGGCTGGTGTCAGAGGGAGAGGATTCTTTCCCGGGATCTGCTGTAGCCCAGACAGAGCCAAGGCAAAGCTGGTTGCTCAGGCTGCTGACCACTCTTGAGTGTGCTGCTGGCTGGGGAAGCCCTGGGGAGCCCCGACGCAGGGAGCATCCCTGTGAGACCCATGGAAGAGGCATCCCAGAGGCAGGGATCCCTCACAAGACCCACTGAGGAGGCAGGGCTCCCTCACAAAACCGACTGAGGAGGCCAGGGATTCCTCACCAGACCCACAGAGGAGGCAGGGATCCCTCTCAAGACCCACAGAGGAGGAATCCCAGAGGCAGGGATCCCTCGCACATAGCTGGCAGCCGGGAGGCAGAGATGCTGCCCGGAGCGCGCCAGGGGTCTCTCCAGCCGCCTGGCATGGGGATGGCAGCGCTCTCCAGATACCCGGGGACAATCCCTGGGGCTTCCACCCCGGTTCCCGTTGCGGGGTGCGACCGGTCCATGCCTGGGGAGGGATGCTGGCGGCCGCCAGGGATGCCGGTGGAGCATCCCGGAGAGCATCCCGGGGCGCCATGCCCGCCCCCCGCCCACCTTACCCGCTCCCGGGCCTGCCGCTCGGCATCAGCCTCCCTCTGCAGGTGCTCGGCGCGCTCCTCCGCCTCGTCGGCCACCTGCTGCAGGCTCTGGATCTTCTTCTTGACGGCGTCGATGGAGCTGGTGCCGGCCATGGCGGGCGGGAGGAGGCCGAGCCCTTTGTGAGATCGCCCGGTTCGGGCAGGAAGCGCTCAAGCAGCGCCCGCTCCCGCCGACCGCCCTTCCTCCATCCCTTCCTGCTCCTCCTCCTCCTCCTCCTGCTGACATGGACCGGTTTGTCCCGCTGGCCAGCGTGCACAGCCCCCCACCCCCCCCACCCCAAACAGGGTGGCCATGGGGGGTACATGGTGGTGGTACATGGTCCTGCCCAGGCAGCGGTCACTGTCCTTGCCCCTCGCCTCCCGAAAGATGCTTCTGAGCAGAGCATGCTGTGCCCGCAGCTCGGGCAGGGTGCATGTGCCCCCCACCCCCGGCAGATACACAATGCCCATTGGTACGGCACAAGGTACCCCCAAACAGGGCACACGGTACCCTCAAACAGGTCAAACTGTGACCACACACCAGGCAGGGTGCGTGGTGCCCCCCCAGGCAGATGCACAGTACTCATTGGCAGGGCACACAGTAGCCCCAAACAGGCCAAACTGTGTCCTCACCCCAGGCAAGGTGTATGGTGCACCCCACCTCCAGGCAGATGCACATTTCCCATTGGCAAGCACACCGTACCCCCAAACAAGGTACACAGTATGCCCAAACAGGGCACACAATAATCCCTCAGGATATGGTAGGTAGTCCCCCCATCAAAGTAAGAGCATACAAACCCCTCCCTGGGCAAGGTGCATGGTGGCCCCTGCCCAGCAAATGCACAATATCCACTGTTAGGGGCAAGTGGTACCCCCAAACAAGGCACACGGTACCCCCAAATTGGGCACACACACCCCAGGCAGGGCACATAATACTACCCCCAGACAAATGCACACTATGCATTGGCAGGGCACATTGTACCCCCAAAGAGAGCACACTGTGCCCCTCAAGATATGAGAGACAGTCCCCCCTCCCAAAGTAAGGGCATATAGACCCCTCCCTGGACAAGGTGCATGGTGGCCCCTACCCAGCAGATGCACAGCATTCTTTGTCAGGGGCACACAGCACCCCCAAACAAGGTATAAAGTACGTACCCCCAAACAGGGCACACAGCGTCCCTCAGGATACAGCACACAGCCCACCCAAGAGAGGGCAGGCAGTGCCCTCCCTGGACCAGGTGTGTTGTGCCCCCCAGGCAGATGCACAGTCCCCATTGGCAGGGGTACATGGTACCCCCAAACAGGGCATACACTACCACAAAACAGAGCACACTGTGCCACTCAAGACATGGGACACAGCGCCACCCCCTTCCCCCTTCTGAGAGGGCACATAGTCCCCTCCCTGGGCAGAGTGTGTGGTGCCCCCCATATCCTTATGGGGTGCCTGGGACTGGAGTCTGGAGCACAGCCAGATTCTCAGAGCCCATCTCATTCTGCCACTTGGTATCTGCTCCCCTAATTGAGGATGTGGCCAGCAGTCCTGCAAGAGAGCCATGGGACCCATGGAGCCCTCTGCGTCTCCCAAATGCTGTGGAGGCTCAGCCCTGTAGAATCATAGAGTCGTTTGGGTTGGAAGGGACCTTAAGGACCATTTGGTTCCAACCCCCCCTGCCATGGACAAGGACATCTCACAATAGACCAGGCTGCTCAAGACCCCATCCATGAGAGAGGTCATTCCCTCAGCTCCCCATTCTGCATCCTGGCCAGGGCATGCGCCTTGATCCATCAGAAGAAGCCAGCACTGGTGGCACTCAATCCTCACTTAAGGAGCTCTGACAGCTTTCAGGCAGCCCCAGCTGCATTTCACACCTGCCTCTAGGGATGCCAGTTCCTGGGTTGACCCCACCAGCTGCCCTCAGCTCGGGAGACGGGGTCCTTGTGGAGACCTGTCGGCACCACCATCAGCACCCTGCACCCCATATCTCCCTGCTAAGTGGTGGCGGAAGAGGAGGTGCTGCAGATCCCTTGGGAGCACATGGCCATGGTCTTGGCTTCAGTCCCAGACAATCCTGCCTTACTCCCAGCCTGACGCCTGGGTGCCAAGAGAATCCCATCCCTGTGCATGGGGCCCAGAGCAGAAATGGGTTCCTGGCAGCAACGGGGCTGGGTGAGCTGGCTGCAGGCAGATGGGGAGCAGCTTGGGAGGCAAGATGGGAAACAGGTTAGAAGGCGGGTTGGGGGACAGCCACCCAGATCCCAAAGCAGCCAGACTGGGTGCCTCCTGCTCTGGCCACACCCATGGATGCAGTCACTTCCCAGCAGAGCCCGTTCCCTCCCACTGGCTCAAGGAATCACCAAATAAGAGCAAAGTCTCAGCTGGGGAGAGCAACTGGGGCGGGAACCTGAGTGAAGCATTCGGGATCATGGCCTGGGAATGGAAGAGTTTCCTGGGGCCCTGCTGAAGCAGCCAACAGACAAGCCAGTGGTTGGGGACGTAGTGGGCTGGAGGAGGCAGCAGTTTAGTTCTGACTAAACTCATTGTACCACCTGCATCATGCTCAGCAGCCCCTGCCTACATCCTGCCCTGGGCATCACGAGCTGTCCCCACGGGACAAGAGATGATCGGGACACTGTGGCCTTGTAGAGCTGCTAGGAAGAGGCTGCCAAGCACCAAGAGCTGCTGATCAAGGGTAAAGAGCTCCCTGGTCCGTGCCACCATCTGACACCTTTTGAAGTGCCTCGGAGAGTCACATTAGCACCCCCTAGTGCAGATCCTCTTGGGCTTCATGCACTACCATCCAGTGCCAGAGGCAGGGCATTGCCAGAGCACAGGGAGATTTGTTCTTTTAAGGCATGTGTTAACATTTTTGCCTAGAGCTAGAGGCTGCCTGGATCACCGTGATGTGCCCTGACCTCGCTGAGGGATGGGAATGCTCCATGCTCACAGGAACACACTGTCCTGGCAGCCAAGTGAGGTGGGTGGATGGGCTCTGGGGATCTACCCTGAGCTTCCTCTGCTGGAGCCGAGAGCTGTGCTGCACCTTGTCCCAGGGAGGAGGTGACACCAGCCCTAGCACTTAGTTCTGTCAGCACATACAGGTCCCAGGCACAGGGACCTGGTAACTTCCAGATTCCCGCACACAGTGCAGCTTGTCCAGGCTTCGGCATCAACCTGAGGCAGCTGTGCTGGTGACGAGCTCCCAGGCCTGCTAGCAGCACACGCTGCAGCCAGACTGCCCACTCTGATGTTGCTACCTCACCATGCCTCCACCTTCAGTCCTTCTCTGGAGGGGTAGCTCCCATCCACCATATGTGCTGTGATGGGACTCTACATGAAGAAGTCTGCAGACTTGTCAAGCTACTGTGGACCGAGAGCCCAGGATCCTTCTTGCCCAGGATAGCATCACACCGCCTGCTGCCAGCAGCAAACCACTCTGCACTCCAAGGCCAACATCTGCCCAGGGCCACTGTTTGCCCCTTCTTCTGAGCTGCCTGCTGGGGATGTCCCGTCCATACTCAGCCAGACCCCACACTGAGTTTGCCCAGTCCCACACAAGCATGGACCCAGTCAGACCAGTGTAAACCCTGTTACATAGAGCAGCCACCCTGCCCACCTTGACACGTCTGACTCAAACTAGAAGAAATGTAACCTTTCAGAGGGATATCAACATTTTGACTACTGAGTTTAGTATCTTACTAAACTGAAGCAAGTTTGTAGCATGAACAAACAAGGTGACAGAGTTTCCCAGCTGCTCGTCAAAGCTTTCAGGCTGTCCCAGGGACTTGTGTTGCTCTTGTTTGTCCTTATTTCCTCACCCTTGTCCTTGGCGGCCATCTCAGAGATTTGACACATCTTCCCCATTTAGCTCCATAAACCAGCTGGGATTGAATTTTTTGTTCTCAATCCTAAAAAGCCTGGCCATAAGCTGCTGGCCATGCTCCAGCCGGCTCCCCTTTAGCTTCTCCTCCAATTTCCAGGTTTGGTTTTCATCAAAGAAGGACTGGCTATCAAAAGAAGAATTTATTTATAGGGTGTTAAATACCCGGTGTGGCACCACAGGTCGTTATACCCCATTTCTGAGTGGCTCCATGGCCACACACAGCTGTTCCACCCTTCATTCTAGCCGGGCACAAGCCAATTTCAACACCTTCCTAACATCTCCCCAGTGGGATCCATTTCCCAGGAGAAACATCAGTCACAGCACTAAATAAAACCCTTCCTGGCCTTGTCCTTCCCAGGGTACAGGGTAGCACATTGATAACCAAGTAAACCCCCCCCGACAGCCCAAGCATCCTTGCTTGTAGCCAGCACTCGGCAGCTGGCCACAGGCAAGGTTTTTTCCTGCTTCACTACTCTTTTTTTGCTTTCCTGCCACAGTTTAGCAAGTGCTACTGAGTTTTTCCTACAAGAATGGCAGAGGCGTGTGCCTAGGGTGTGGTGACAGAGCTCGGGACACTCATCCCCTCTAGCTTAGGGGAGCCAGGCAGATGGCTGACCACAAAGCTCCAGGCAGGACGAATGACCCAAATGGTGCCCGCTGCAGCTGGCCTAGGCCCCATACCCTGAGCAGGGTCTGCCAGGTCCCTGCCCTGCATCTCAGCCTGGTTAAGTGTCAAGATCACAGGAATGGGATCCTGACAGTCTTCCCCACAGATGCTTTCCATATAAGGCCCCCCTCTTCCTTCACCCCCCCGAGATCCAGCACCCGCACAGGGGAGGAGTTGCTGGTGTGTCTACATACGTCTGTAGCTTTCTTCTCCGCCTGCTCCAGCTTCTCCTGGGCCTCCTTGACAGACTCAGAGTACTTCTCCACCTCATCCTCTGTGCCCTTCAGCTTCTTCTGCAGAGCCTGCTGTTCTTCCTCCAGCTGGGGAAGGGATAAAGGGCAAGGGTTAGTGGGGATGGCAGTGCCCATAAGGCTAGGACGGGCAGCCATCCTCCTCCTGGGGGCACCCAGGCTGGGGGCACAGCAGGAACACATGGACACACTCCCTCTGTCAACTTTGAATCCACACATCCCCAGTGAGACCTTGGTCCCCAGGGCCAGAGCAGCCCCCAGCATCCTTGAGCCTGTGGGTATAGAACAGTGGTGGGATCTCTCTCTGTGTAGGAGACTGAAGAGATCCTGACTGGGTGACACAGCTCTGGGGGGCACCAAGAAGGTCCCCATCTCTGGGTGGCTGAGGTGGGAGTACGCTGGCCCCAAGGGTCACTCTGGCAGAGGGATGGGGAGGTGGCATTGGGGCATGATACAGTGGACAAAGGTGAGTAGTCAGGGTGTCCAGCCTAGGCACCCTTTGCGCTAGTGGTGTTCAGCCCTGAGGATCCCATCCTGCTGAGTGCCCAGCCTAAGGACCCGTGCCTTAAGGAGAGGAGCCTATGGACAGGCACCCAAGCAAGGTTAGGTCCCCAGGGATGGACACATAGCTGAGTGAGGTCCCATGGGACGGGCGTGCAGCAGTGTGAGACCCCTGGGAATGCAGACCCAGTAAGGTGAGTTCGCAAGGGCTGAGCATCCACAGAGCTAGGATCCACAGGCAGGAAAACCAGCTGGGCAAGGTCCTCAGGGCAGGACACAGCTAGGACAGGGGTCCCCAGGCTGGACAACCAGTTTGGAAAGATTCCTAGGGCTGGGCACTCTTAGCGTGGAGGGTTCCCAAGACTGGAGCCCCAGTGGGACATGATCCCCTGGGCTGGACAACCTTAGGGTGGACGGGGTCCTTGGCACTTGAGATGCTTATGGTGGGGACCCCCAGGCTGGACACTCAACAGTATGGGGCCCCTGGGGCTGGTGATCCTTAAGGTGAGAGTCTCCAGACTGGAAGCCCAGCAGGACAGGACCCTCAGGGCTGGACACTCCTAGGGAGGAGAGTCCCTGGGCTGGACACTCAGCAGGATAGGATTCCTGGCACTCGAAGTCCTTCCAGTAGCGGTCCCCATGCTGGACACTCATTGGGAAGGGATTCTCAGGGCTGGACAGCCCTAGGGAGAAGGGTCTCCAGGCTGTATACCCCTAGGACAGAGGGTCTCCAGGCTGGACACCCAGCAGGGCAGGGTCCTCAGGGCTGGACCACCCCTAGGACAAAGTATGTCCAGGCTGGACACCCAGCAGGATAGGGTCCCTGTGGTGTAGACCCTTAAAGCGCGGCTCCCCAGGCTGGACACCTAGTGGGATGGTATACTCAGGGTTGGACACTCCTAGGACAGAGGGTCTCCAGGCTGGACACCCCGTAGGATGGAACCCTGGGGCTGGAAACCCTTAAGGCGAGGGTCCTCAGGCTGAACACCCAGCAGGACAGGGCCCCTTGGGCTGGAGACCCTTACGGCAGGGGTTCCCATGCTGGACACCCAGCAGAATGGCATCTTCCCCTAGGATGGAGGGTCCCCAGGCTGGACAGCCAGCAGGACGGAGTCCCCGGGGCTGGAGACCCTTACAGTGGGAGTTAGCCGCGAGATGCCGGAGGAAGCGGTGGGACACCCACCTGCTTGCAGCGGTCCTCCGCCTGCTTCTTGTCCGCCTCCGCTTGCTCGGCGCGGTCGATGGCGTTCTCCTTGTCCAGTTTCAGCATCTGCATCTTCTTCTTGATGGCTTCCATGGTGTCGGTGGTGCGGGCGGCGGGCGGCGGGGTGCGGGAGGCGGCGAGAGCACCGGGGGCGGCGAGGGCACCGGCACTGCGCGCCCCCCTCCGCACGCTGCCTAAGAGCCCCGGGGAGGAGCCGGGGGGGCGCCCCGCCCGCCCCGCGGCGCGCAGCACCGTATAGGGGCACGCTCGGCACCAGGCGGGACGGGCGGGGGGGCACACGCGGGGGCACCGGGCGGGGACAGCGCGGGGGACACTGTGACAGGGACACCCTGGGACCCTGCTCTAGGGGTAGCGGGACAGGGACATCGCGTTGGCACCGGGAGAGGGACACCCTGGTGCTCTAGGGGTACACCGGTGGCACCGGGAAAGAGGCCGGCGGGGGCACCGGGAGGGGGACGTCCCGGGAGACACTGTGATAGACCCTGGGACACTGCTCTAAGGGTTTCTTGGTGGTACCGTGGGAGGGGTACTCTGGAGCACCAAGCAAGGGATATTTCAGGGGATAGGAACACCCTGGGACTCTGCTCTAGGGGTACACTGGTAGCACGGTGCTAGGGACATCCTGGTAGTACCAGGCAAGGCACATTGCACCCCAGTGGCACTGTTTTAGGGATACCCTGTTGGCACTGGCTAAAGAACACCCCAGTGGCACTGTGCTAGGGGCACCCCAGTGGCACTGCATTAGGGAGGACACCCTGATGGCACTGTATTAGACACTGAGGTCTTGAGGATGCTCTGAGGCTGTGACACCCTCAGGATGTGATTGCTGTGGGGACACCCATAAGCTGTGACTGCAATCAGGGATGTCACACTGCAGAGGCTGTGACTGTACTCAGGAACACCCATGGGCTGGCACTGTCCACATGGGGAAAATCCCCTGGGAGCGAAGCGAGCAGAGCCCTTGACCCAGCTCCTGCATTATGGCGGGGCAGGAGGGCCCCAGCTCCATGCAGGCTTCCTGGCATCCACCTTCCCACTGCCTTGCACCCTGGTGCCATCGTCCCTGGCACCAACAGGGACACCCCAGGACATGCACAGCCCATAGGGTGGCATTACAGGGTGACACTGAGCATGCGGGCAATCCCACCACCCCTCTCCATCTTTCTGCTCTAAATAAACTGTATTCCACAGGCAAAAAATGCAAACCCTTCAAATCCTGTCTCCTCCAAAAATAACCCGTGCTTTAATAATGCTCATAAATGCTTCTGGCGCATTCCCAGCTGCAGGGTGGGCTCTGGGCCGGGGGTAGGGGGGGGTGGAGCTGGGCTGGAAGGAGTCAGCAGAAGGGTTGCGGGAGCGTGTGGCACGTGAGGAGGCTGGGATAGGACAGGGAGAGGTGGGGTGTGCAGATTTCCCCAGGCCATCACCCCAGGGTCACATCCAACCCTTGCCTGCTGCAACTTTTTGGCACCAGTACTGCAAGAGAAGCAAAGTAAAAAGGTTTTGAGAGCTGGAGAAAGTGGTTTTCAAGGAGCCCTCCGCCCTGGGTTGTGGGAGGCATAGGAGAGATAGGAGCAGCGAAGGAACAAGGGGCTGCTGGAGCTTTGGGGAAAGCAGCAGAAGAGCCAGCCACAGCTGTACTCTGGAGAGCAGTTATTAATACTGACGAATTAGGCACATATTTGGACAAGGAAAGTCAGCAACTGCCAGCACATGGCTTCTGAGGGGAGGGGGAAGATCCGTCTCCCATCGTTCCAGAGCAACCATCCCGGTGGATGGTTTTCTGTGAAATACTTTGACCGGGAGCAGCTTCACGGGCTTGGCACATGGGGGAAAGAAGATGATATGCATGGTGTGAGCAGCAGAGCAGATGCCCTGGGGTCAAGCTCAGATATCTCACTGAAGGATGCAGTTTTCCCTTGCTGCCCACTTCCCTTTGCTCAAGGCATCATGGCCATGTCCAAATCGTGCAGCTGGGGCCATCCAGGTGCCCAGGCCCACAAGTCTGCCCTCAAAGCTGTCCTGTTGGGTGCCTTCTGGGATAAGGGGTTGGAGAGGGGCACGGATGTGTATCTCTCCCAATGCTGCCCAGTGCCCAGCCCCACCTTGGGCTAGGGTCTCCAAGAACAGGGACCTTGCTGCGTGCCCCACTCCAGGGTTTGATTGTGCTCCTAGGCAAAGACTTATTATGCCATCTGAAAGGAGCTTCATGATTGCAACTGGTGTTGCAGCTTCTCACTCAGTCTCTGGGCTCCTTGAGAAGCTGGGCTGCAACTTCCCTGCCCACCTCCAATTTAGGTGTATTTGTGTCTCTGCAGATGTGCTGGTGCCTCATGACTGTGGTGTCCCACCACAAAGCCCCTGTGTGTTCTTACTCAACCTTGCCTGCCAAAATAAATAACCACCTGCTCTGGCAGGCAAGATTTAGCGGACTGGGGCGAATTGCACCCCACATCCCTCCCCTAGTGTTTGTGACACCACCCCTTGGCTGTACCCCAATCCAGAGGATACAGCAGTGGGTGTGCCTGCAGACCTGTGCTGGAGGTGCTGGAGCTCCCATGGTCTCAGCATGCAGAGATGAGGCCAGGGGCTGCTGCTGCACTGCCCACTCACTGCCCTTGCCAGTCACTCAGAGGGGCCCCGTGTCTGTCTGGTACCTGGGTGAGAGCCTAGGGCCCGGTCAGGCCAACGTAGATTGTCAGGGGACAGCTGGGAGGACTTGAATGCCTGCTAGAGCCACAAATCCACCCTGGAGCCCAGCCAGGGGTGAAGGTCCTAGGGGGCAGCAGCCCCTTTGTACCAGTCGGGATGTGCCTACAAGGCAACAAGGGGGCACCAGCCGGGATGCTGTGGGATGCTGCCCTTGCCACTTACGATGTTGGTAACTCACAGTGCTGAGAATGGGTCCCGGAGGAAGGGGACAGATGCCAGCCCACCCGCGTCCCCGCTCCACCTCACAGCATCCCTGCCTGCCCCGCTGCCACTCAGGTCCCCCGAGCCCCCGCTGAGTGACAGGGTGGGAACAGGTGGGGACACAGTTTGGGCAGCTGCTGCCCGCACAGGTCGGACTAGGGGGCTATTTCGGGGCGTGAGCTCAGCACCGGCAGCCGGGAGGGCTTCAGACACATTCCTGGACCCACAGCACACCAAGGGCTGCCGCTTACCCACCAGTGACCGAGGGGTCCTCCACCTGCATCCCTGTAGCACCCTACACAGGGATATTTTTGGCTGGCAGCAGGAATGGGGCCAGGAGCCTGGCAAGCACCGTCCTGAAGACCAAATCCCCCAGAAACAAAATCCCCAGGGATTCTCCTGGGGCACCAGCCCCCCAGCAGCACCTGCGAGGGCTGGCACATGGCTGCCAGTGGGGGTCTGGCTCGCTGGGTGCTTGGGGCTGGACGTGCCTCAAATATTTTCCATGCTGTATAAGCACCCGTGTTACACTCCCCCCGCCTCTGCCGGGAGGGCAGGCAGCCATGGCCCCCCTGCCCACCAATCCTCCCTTTCTCATGGGGGATCCTGTTGATACTCAGGCAGCAAGAAAGCAGGAAAACCAGAATTTATTGATGAATGCGTCTTTCCAAGGAGACATCGGCACCCCCCAGTCTACCCCGGAGTCTCAGGGGGGAGCTGGTTTCCTTCAATGCTTAATATTGGATGCTTAAAGTATCAAAATAGTGAGAGAAGCCTCAGCGAG
The DNA here is from genome assembly GCA_033556795.1 of Tapera naevia. Taxonomy (NCBI): domain Eukaryota; kingdom Metazoa; phylum Chordata; class Aves; order Cuculiformes; family Neomorphidae; genus Tapera; species Tapera naevia. Next base: position 553,365 of record JAUMJJ010000092.1, on the reverse strand, counting down.
TGCAAAGGGGCAGGGGACGGGGGGCCCGGAGCTGAGGAGGAGTGGGATGCCAGGCTGTGGGACCCGAGCAAGAGTTGGGTGTTAGTGGGCAGGGCGCGAGCTGGGGGCAGGGAATAAATGAACTTCGAAAGCTGCAGGCTCAATACTAGAGAAACAGAAAAGTTACAAAAATACTGCAGATCTTGGAAAACGATGCAGGCACTTGGGAAGGAGGAGAAGGGCAGAGCTGGCTGGGGCCATGGGGTGTGGAAGGCAAAGAGCAACTGTGGAAATAAACCCATCACATCCACCCTATCCTGTGCAGAGGCACTGTGGCTTCCAGACCTGCAGCTCCCCAAAGGGGCCCAGGCTGAAGAATAGGTTCATCAGGCGGGGGTTGGCGGGGAGGTGGGGGTGGCTCAGAGCCTCCCAGGGAAGATACGTAGGAAGAGGAGAAGGAGGAAGTTTCAGCCAGCAATAAGGCATTGGAGGTGAAAGGCAGCTCTGTGTGAGAGCTCAGCGAGAGACCATGCTGCTCCCTGTGCCCCATCGCACAGGAGAGGGCAAGCTGCCCGCCTCTCCCCTCCTGCGTGGAGGAGAGAGAAGAAAGGAGCACGAGTGGGAACAACAAAGGCACACAGTAATATCCCCTATAGTGGACAGCTCTCCAGCCCCGCACTTCGGGGCTGGTGAGTGAGCCCTGAGCTGTGCAGCCTTGGCTCCCACCCTAGCCAGGTCCCTCCAGGCTCTCTGGCTGTGTCCTGGGTGAGCATGGGAAGGTGGGCTGGGCGGCAAAGCGGAGTTGCTGGTGCAGCGCCAGCTTGCAGCAGCAGCTGGGTTAGTCCCGGCGCTCTGGGTGCGGGCAGAGCTCTGGTCTAGCCCAGGCAACCCTTCGCTCAAGGTGGGTCATCTTAAATAGGAGCGGGTGGGTGGGCGGCAGTCTGTGCGGTGAGCAGTGGGAGGGTGCAGGGCTCAGTTCTGGTCCTCATCCCGCAGCTCTGAGGGCAGGAACTTGTACTGCTGCTGCCGGATCATGGCCAGCTTCTTCCGTGCCTCCTCCAGCTCACGCTCCTTGCGCAGCATCTCCTCCTGGGCGGCGATGATCTGCCAGGAGAGAGCCCTGGGGTTACAGCTGTCCCCAACGAGGAAACACCACAGCAATGCCAAGCCCGGAGCCAGGCTCTCCAGCTTATGCTTCCCCCCATCACAGCCACTGCCTTCCTGGGCTGGTGAAGCATGATGGCTGCTGACCCTGCAGTGGGACCACAAGCCTCCAGAGACAACGCGGAGCAGCACAGCTCCTGGGGCTTAGCTCCATGTGCTCTGTGGACGGTTTCAGATGCGAGCCTCTGCCCAGAAAGCAGCACTTGGACCTGTGGCACCCCATACCGGGCCTGTCACGCTCCCTGTCCAATGCTACAGCTTTCACGTGTCACAGACACCGTGATGGTGTGGGCACTGCACCAAAAAGAAGGCAGAGAATTACACCCTTGGGAGTGTGCTCCAACACCAACTGTGTCCGCTGCTACAGGTGACAGGACAAGGGTGAAGCCACAGTATTTTTGGTTTTGGATGGGGTGGGTGCACTTGCAGGATTTTTAAAACACTCTCTGGAGACATGACCTGAGCTTGTGTGTGGTAAGACAATGCCCCTGAGATGGGAACACACAGGTTGTAGTGCCAACCAGAGCTGCTCTTGCCCTGCCAGATCCACCCTGCTCACCTGCGCAATCCCCCCGACCATCTTCTCCTTCACCACCACCGTTTCGTCATGGTCCTGGAAGGCAGCTGCCTTCTGCGCTGCCTTCACCAGATTGTCAGATGCTCTCTTCACTGCGTTGCCGGCAGCCTGCAGCAAGGAGGAGGAAAAGCAGCAGACTAAGTCATAGCCTCAGGACATGGGTGCTGCCTGGGGGGGTTGAAACAATCCCTGCCTCAAGCCAGGCTGGCAGGCAGGACAAGCAGCCAGGCATGCTGAGAGCTGCAGGCAGGGATTCCTTTACATGGTTTGCTGCCTTGCCACCCGCTCATGACCATTTCAGGCGCTGCTGCTTCAGCCATGCTCTGGCTCCGGTCTGAGCAGCGCAGCAGGGATTGGGGAGGCAACCCATCTGACCCTCCCCACTGCTTGGCACGAGAGACCAGTGCTAGGACCCTATGTTAGCCCTCCAACGCATGGGCATTAACCTGTTGAGTGCCATGGCCTCTGAGGAGTAAGGGCGCTACAATGCATTGCCCCCCCAGATATTAACCACTCACATGCCAGAGATGCAGTGCATGCATTTCAGGCATTCCTGTGCTGGTTCATCACCCCTGGACATTGCTGGGCTCAGCAGCACAGCATCGCTCATATGCCTGGCACACATCTAGCAGTGAAGTTCCAAGCAATCTGGAGCCTGCACCCCAGTGTGCTTTCCCAATGATGGCGCACGGGCACTGCGAGTCTTGGAGAGCACCCATGTGCCCTCACCCAACTCCCACCCATCCTTCGAGCAGCCAGAAGGAGGTAGCTAGGGCTGGAGGGGCAGCCTGGGAATCACCTGGAGCCGCTTCATGGCCTCCGAGTCGTGGTCAGCCTTCACCTTGCAGGCCACCAGGAGCTGCGCTGTGGAGGCAGCCACCTGCTTGGCAGACGAGATGAGCTTCTCTTCGCTGGCGTGACCCTGCACCGCTGCATTGGCGGCCTCGCACAGGTTGTTGGTGGCAGCCGCCACCATGCGTGCCTGCAATGAGAGAGGCTGTCAGGGAGGGGTATGGGAGCCTCCCCAGGGAAGGCACGCCCTGATGGGCCCCAAGGAGGCTGTGGGACACGGGACGGCAACAACCAGCTTCCACACCATGTCTCAGCTCACGGGAGAGGGAGCAAGAAGCACAGCTGCTTCCTCCACGGAGTAAAAGTGCAAGGGCAGAGCAATTTCATCTTTACAGCAGAAGCCAAGAGGAGGGTTCCCCCCATCCCCTGGGCACGACCTTGACACTCACAGCTGAAATAAGTCCCTGGGACCACTGTCCATCGTCCACTGCATTGGCAGGGATGGCGCCCACCTGTAAAGGAGAAAAGCAGTGAGGTTTGTCAGCCTGAGCACCCCTGACCACAGGTTCTCCCAGAGAAGGGAGAACCAACAACAGCCCTACTTCTTCTTATTTCTTTCCCTTTTCCAGCCTTACCTTGCCTTGAGCCACTAATTCTCGCTGGGCTGCTGAGGCTGCCTTCACCAGGGCACTCGTGGCTGCAGCAATGGATTTGGCAGCTTCCAGGATTTGCTCCTCAAAGTTCAGGCTCTCGTCTGCTTGCTGCAGGCAAAAGCAGGGTGTGAGTCCCAGGCACGGGTGCTGGGGTCGGGGCACATATAGAGCTGGATCAAGAGTTGTGGGGCACAGAAGGATATGGGCTGCCCAAGAAAGGTCCAGCTGGGGATGTGGGAGGCAGCAGAAACACAGGACCAGGGGGGCTTCTCATGCATGACCTTTCACATCTGGCCAAAGGAGAGAAGGGAGAGTCTCAGTGCCAGGGCTCAGCACCGCTACCTTAGGTTTGGCCCTCGGTTTCAGCTGCTCCAGCTTCTTGGCTGCAGCCTCAATGGCAGCTGCTGCCCCCAGCAGTTCGTTTTCAGCGATGACAGTGGGATCTTCTGGGTCAACCCACTCGGTCCCTAGAAAAAACAGGATGGGAACCCACGTCTGGCCTCACTTCTGACTCACCCTACCTCCTCCATCAGCTCCTGAGTCTTCCACTCTAATGCCAGCCCTTGTTCCTGCCCCTTTGAGCAGGACCTTTCTGTACCTTTCATGGCCTCAGCTGCCTGGATGAGCTCGGTGACGGAGCTGGCCACGCGCTTGGAGTAGCCTGCCAGCTGCTGCTTCAGCTCGTGAGTTGGCTTCTGCAGAATCTGCGGGAAGAAGCAGATGTAAGTGTCTGGAACAGGGGGACCTCACCGGTCTGTCTGGGGTTCACTCTTTGGGGAAGGAAGATTGGACCCCCAGCTCCCCCTACATGTGTATACATCAGGGGTTATCTGTGATGCTTTCTTGAGTGACCCTAGCTCGTGTCCTCCAGCCTGAGCATGGGACGAGCTTCCCCTTAACCTTGATACATCAACTGCTTCTGGGACATCTTGCAGCCACAAGTCCCTCAGTACAAGCTTTCCTGCATCCAGTGGCTATCCCTTCCAGGATTTCACTCCCCCAAAAAAGCATTTCAAGATCCAGAAGCATTTCCCCCTTGCTGTCCTCCTTTTGGATGTTTGTCTGCAAACACAAGCTGGGCAAAAGGGGGCACTCTGGAGCCACATCCCAGCCCAGGAGGGCTGGTCCTGCCAGCACAAGGCATCTGGCAGAGCTACAGGGATCCTTCACTGACATGGAATGGGGACATGCACACACCACAGCACACACGCGTGCACACACATGGGGCCTGTATGCACAAGCAGAGCTCACTGCTGGCCCAGCTCGCACCACAGAGGCGGCAGTTGCTCATCAGCTAGAGCGGGTGTGAGTATACACACACACACACACAGAGACCCCAGGGACCCTGCAGACACACGCAAATGCCACCCCAGCTCTGGGCTGGGCACGCAGACACACTGTGAGCAAGGCTCATGCTGAGGTTAGACACCAGCAGGCACCCCAAGGCTGCCTTACTCACCGGCTGACAGGGAGGGAAGGAGAAGAGAGAGAAGAAAGCAGTGAATGTCCTGACCAGGACACATGAGCACTAGGTAGCAGGGAAGGGTGGGTGCTCTCTGGTGAGTGGTGAAGGGCAGCCAAGAGGAGAGGTGGGAATGAAGGGTCAGAGGTCCCTGGTGGGGAGCCAAGCTGCCATCCTTAGCTCATACTTCCACCTTGCAGGGCTGGGGCAGTCCAGGTGCCTGAATGAGGCTCCCAGGGCCAGAGGAGCCACCTACACACAGGGCAGCCACAGAGCCACTCTCCTCCTCAACCCCCTTTACACCTTACTTCTCCCCACCCTGAATTGCTTCACTGCAGTTTTCAGCCAGCAGATCCCTCTGCTTTTAGAGAGAGACACCTATCATTACAAAACACCACATCCCTGTGGAGGTTCAGATTCCTTTCCCTCCCCCAGCCTTTCCCCCTCCTCTGCTGGGAGCCACATTTTCCATCCCCAGTCAAATAATCCTCCATCTTAAACACTCATGATGCTCATACACACTCCATGCAAGGCTCTGCAATGGACTTGCTGCTAATGGGGAGCATCATCGCATCCAACATTTCACCTCCCATTTCCCTAAACCTGTCCTGCTCATGGAACCATTCCAGGAACCTGCTGTCCTCTGATAAACAGGACTCACAAACTTTGTTCCTGCCTTTGCAGACTGAAGTGCTGCTGGGGCAGTGGGGCACAGCTTTATCCTGGAGTCACGTGGGGCCATATCCACAGTCACCTGAGCTGCACAGGGCAGGGCTCAGGGTAAATGCATTCAGACTAAATACCACTTTATTAAGTCTGATATCTGCTCTGACAATGTTTATTTAAAACTGCTAAATGTTCTCTGTCTGGAGTTGAAGGCTGTGTGCTTACTAAGCTCACCTCCAGTGAGCACTTCATGGGATGTACCAAGTACAATACTCATGAGATGTCAAGAGATACTCGAGAGACTCAGCTGCATGATTACACTCAAACCACAGCTGAATAACGTGTTCCTGCAAGTAGGCTGATCTCAGACACTGCCACACTAATTAGTCATTAGCCCAATCATCTGTTAACAACAGGTCAGCCAGAGAATTTCTCCTCAGCACTCCAGCCTTGGCTGCCATGACTGCCATGAGGTGTGGATAAAGCATCTTCCAGACAGACATTTGATCTAGATCCAGAGGACGGAAAACTCACTGCTCCCCTGGGAACTGTATCCCAGTGGTTACCTCCTTCAGACAAAACCACCCTTTGACTTCCCCTCTGCCCAGCTTCAATACCTAACCATCAATTTCCTGCCCACCTCCTCTTTGTGCTGTCAGTGTTGGTTACCCTCTGTTTAGAGGGGCTTTCCCTGCAGGAAACCACAATCCATGCTCCACTGCCTTGTTTTTGGTGAACCCGAACTGCACACTCCCACCAAGCCCTTCTAACCAGCTTAGTGAAACCTTGCCACAGAGCTGACTTGCCCTTAATCTTTGTCCTGACCCCAGCTTGAGGGCTCTCGCAGCTCTAGGGGCTGAGTCTGCCTATCCCTCCAGCACTCTTGACTCCACCTCTGTGATCTTGCCAAGAATGCAAACCACTGGAAGGTCTTCTCTGGATCCTTTCTACCCCTCTGTGGTCTTAATTTCCTTCTTGTAAACCATGCTCATCTTGTAGGACAGCTAATTAAAGCAGCAAGCTGAAGTCTTCAGCTGAGGGAGGACCCAGACAGAGGAAGACGGGATCAAAAGGATGCAGCTGGTACTTGCAGTCATCCTCTCAGCTACCAGGGGCACTGCCCACCTTCCACTCTGCTGTGAGCTTAACAAGCTTTGTTTTCACACTGCATGAAGTCTCTCACTCCCACGACTTTTATCACAAGCTGCTTCAGGATTTTGCTCCCGTGTTGTTAAATTTCCAGCCCCCATCTGTTTATGGCCAGTTAATCTCCATCTGTTGTTTGCCAAATACCTTTCTTCAGAGCTTGTTCATCTCTTTCACATCTGCTCCTACAGCAGGGCCTTGGCCACACGCTGTGTCGGCACAGCCAGTAAAGGGGGCCATGCAAAGACTAAATGGGAGGAGGTGCAGAGCCCAGAGGGCTTTGGGGATTTGGGGAGCACCTTGGCATTCATGAGCAGCCTCTGCCCAACCTGGGAACTAGGACAGGGATACTCACCACCAGCACGTGCTCCAGCAGCTCCAGGTAACCATCGGCACACTCCTTGCCGAAGCGCAGTGCCCGCTGCCGCACGGCCCCGCTCACCTCTGGGTGGTAGGCGGCTTCCTGAAACCCGGAGACAGCAAAGCCCCAGTTTGCATGCAGCACTAGCCCTGCTGGCACCCACAGCCACCCATAAACCCGTGCGAGACCCACATCTCCTGCCTGCCTTACCTTGCAGGAGCGCAGCATATCCGCGATGGCACGGCGACTCAGGTTCGCTGTGGCGATGACGTCCTCCTGCCGACATGAGTTGCCAGCAGCCACCGCTTTGGCTGTGGCCATCGTGATGCCTTTTGTCATACGGATGAAGTCCTCTGGAGTGGAGACCTTGGCGGGAGGCACCGGGGAGGAGAAGACCTGCAAGGCAAGAGGTGGCAGTGAGCTGTGGGGCAGCCAGCAGGAGGAACAGCATCCGCAGCTCTGTAGCTGTACTCACAGCCAGCTCTTGGCGGATGTGCTCTATTGTGGCCTCCAGTGCCCGTGTCCCCTTCGTGGCCTCATCCTCAACAGCCTTCACTGTCTTCAGCAAGGAAGTAACATTCGTCACCATCACCTGTGGAAGGGAAGAGAGCCACGTGAAGCCCTGTGCAAGCTCTGGGATGCTGCTGGCATCTATCCCTCGCTCGTGGTTTGGTCCAAAATGGCCTCATCCCCATACTCCAATCACACCATCTCATCTTGTTCTTCCCCCAGTGCCTCCTCCACATGCTTTGTTTATGGTCCCTTCCTTCCCCTCTTGCCCTAACTACCTTCCAGTCATCCTCCTACCTCCAGACCGGCAGAGAAGCCCCCCTGCTCCTACTCCACTCCTGCTGACCCATTCTCTCTTTCATATCACACCCAGCTCAGACCTTGGCAGAGTTCTTCAGCTGATAGACAGCAGGATCATCCCCAGCCTTGCCAGCAGCTGCCTTGGTGGCACCAATCAGGTCTCCAAGTGCCTTGGCCACATCCTTCACAGCATTGATCAGGACCACCTGAGGAGAGCAAGACAAGAGCAATGGCTCGGCTATGGTCACACTCAGGCTGGAGGTGGTGTGACCCAGCACTGAGAAATCTGGATACCACAAGGCACACATGGAGTCCAGCTCAGCCAGCACCAGTCAAAACCCTGACAACCCTCTCCACAACACACAGGAACCAGCCCAGAGCACTACACAATACCTGCAACTCTCAACCCCTTAAAGCAAAATACGAGCAGCCTCCATTCACCCTACACATCCTGTCCTACCTGAGTCTCAGGGTCTTCAGATCCAAGGCTGGCAGCACCCAGCTTCACCACCTCTGCCAGGCGGGTGATGGTGGACACGGACGACTGGGCAGCCTGGGCCAGCTTCTCCTGGCTGGCTGTGGCGTTCTGCACCAACACCTTGGTGTCCTCCACCAGAGCCTTGGCTGTCTTCAAGATGCCCTCCCTGGGAAAAAGAAGGGAGTAAAAAAAGGACAGAGCCCTCTACATCCACACATGGTCCCTGGTGTGCAGAGACACCATGGACCCTGCCTTCTCTATGTATGAGCTGGATGGGAAACAGAGTCAGGGTAACCGGAACTTTAGTTCTCCTTGGGGCTCGTTCACAGCTCAGAAAGACAGGAGACCATAGGTACCTGTGGTCAGCAAAGGTCTCTGAGTTCTCCCGGTTGAGGGTTCCTGCTGTGGCAAACATGATGGTGGTGTCAAGGTCAGCAATGATGCCAGAGACAGCACTGGCTGCTGTGATGCAGGCTTGTGTCCCTCGGTTTCCAGCCTGAAGAGCTGCCAGCACGTGAGACACCTGTGGAGTACAAGGAGGGTGACTGGGGGAGCAGAGCAGGTTCAGGCAACCCCCACTGTACACACCTTCTCCAGCACCACCCAGGACAGAGTTGATCCATACCAAGAAGAGGGACTGGAATCATGTGGTTTGGACATCCCTTCTTAGCTTCCAGTTAATTTATTTTTAACTTGGAACTATTGTATTTGGGGGTCCAGGAGATACCGGACTGTGGTAGTTTTCAAAGGAATAAGGTTTGCATGATGCACATCAGAACACCACAACTCATTCCTTCTTTAGCTGGTAAACCCGATTTCTGTATTTGGAAAAGCACGCATAGGAGAACAAGCTGGAAAGCAATTTTGGAAAGCAAGAACCTGCAGGAGGTCCTGAGCATGGAGGCATGTGGCAGGCATGACAGACAAGTGCCTGTTTGCCTTTTGTAATTTTGCTTACAAGCACTGCTGCTCTATCCTTATCAACTAGAGTTTTTTAGCCATGTTTTCATCTGTTATTCAAAAGTATGTTCTCAAGACTGACTGACGGGCAGGACACTTCCCACCACACCAGCAAAAGGCAAGTAGAAAATTAATCAGCCAGCATGAGATGCAAGATTGGTTGGAGATGCAGGAAATGCTATGCCAACCAGTGTAAGAGCTGATACGGGGAGTGCTGGGCTGCCACCAGTGTGTAGATTAGTCTCTTCTTGTGGGCCATCAGCAGTACATCAGCAGACAGGACCCAGATATTACATTCATCCCTAACAGCACCGGCTGCTGTTATGGTGCCTGAAGAGGGGAACTCATCTTCCACCTTGTCAGCTGGGCAGGGTGAGCATGGCTAAGAGCATCACTACAGCCCAACTGGACCAAGGGAGAACCTAGTGTGGTGGCTCCAAGGGTATATGGCTCAGTCCTGCATCCCTCCCACCTCATCATTGTGTCATCCTCTCTGGACCACTCACCTTCTCGGAAACCTTGCGTGCACTCTCTATCAGCTCCTTCTTGGTGTAGGCATCGCTGGGGCTGCACTGCAGGGCTCCAGCCTTGGTGACCAGAGCAGCACAGCCGTGACCCAGTTCCTGCACCCGGCGCTTGATGTGGGAACCGATCTGGAGAGGAACAGGTGAGTGAGAGAGCCAGCAAGTAACTAAACCCTGCATCCATGACATTCACCGAGACACATCAGCCAAGCCCAACCAACTCCTCTCTCCCAATCCTCTCACTCAGAAGGTGGAAAAAGGAAACACAGCTTTGCTCTGTGTTTTCACATTGGGTTGCAAAGGAGATCTGAACGCTGCCTGCGCCCAGCTCTGATGGGAGCTTTGAGTGTTCCTATCCTCTGTTGTCAGGCCCCAGCAGATTCTGCTCTGCCCCACAGCATGGTCCAGCACTCCTGCCCACACTCGCACCTCCTCGTTCTCAGCAGTGAGCGCAGCTGGCTTGGCCTGTTGTGCCAGCTGCCCGTAGTCGTTGGTGAGCTGGTTGGCCAGTGTGCCCAGCTCGTCTGGGTTGGTGGTGGATTTGGTGACCTGCCAAAGGAAGAAGAACAGGAATCGGTGGAGACCTGTACTGGGATGGGTGAGTAAGGAGGGCAGTTGTCATGCCTGGGTGGCAGGCAGTACTTTCTACAGTGACAGGCTGGCTTGTACCCACCATCTCCTGCACAGTCACTGCGATGGCTTTGGCTGTCTTCACCATCGTGGTCTGGTAGTCTACAAAGGTCCCTTCTGGCTCGCCCATAGGCCCCTCGTCCAGCTGCAAGAGACCATCAGGAGAGTCTGGCTCCAGTCCCAGCCCAAAGACCTTTGACTGTGAGTTTTCCTCTCCCCCATCCCCATCCCTGGCCAGGTCCAATCCATGCTACACTCACGTGGTTGATGGCCTGGGTGATGGAGTCCACCATGCCCCCCACAACACCTGCAGCGCTAGCTGCCTCGTTCAGGGTGGTGGTCAGGTCCTCCACTGCTTCCTTCATCATCTGTACAGCCTCCTCCAGAGCCTCCTGGGTGTGGACAGCTTGCTGCAAGGACAAGCCAGAGTCAGGGATGCTGTGCAGCAGCAACCCTCTCAACATGGATGCTGCACACTTACTGCAGGTTTCTGTGACCAGCACACATGTGTGCATCATGCAGTAACCACATGAGAAGGGGAGGACACCACTGGCATGTGTGCCCCTCCTGCTCACCTTGGGGTTCCCACCAGCCTCCTTTGCTGTGTACAGCATCTGCAAGGCAGACTCGGCCAGTGTTTTGGTCTGGTCCAAGAGGTTCATCTGCTGCTGGTGGCTGGGCGTCTTGGAGGCAGCACCGACAGCCGCCATAATGAGCGGTTCAAAGTACTGAGCCATCTGGGACACCTAGAGAAGAGCAGCATCAGCACCAGCAGCTTTCAGCCCCAGCTGCCTTGTGCCCCTGCTCCCACTGTGAGCTTTACCATGTGCACCGAGTACCTTGCCAGCAGTTCCCTGTCCCCATCCTCACGTTACCTTGTGCCCCAGCTGGGAAGCCTCAGCACGTGCTGCGCTGGCCACAGGCTCGATCAGGTTGCTGATCTCCTGGACAGCTGTGATCATCTGGTTGTGCAAAGCCTGTTGCAAAGAGAGGTCGTCGCATGAGGTTGAAGCAGGGCTAGGGTCACCATGTGCTGCTGGGAGCCAGGGGGAAGATGCCCACACCAGTTAAGCTTGCAGCAGCGCATCCCTGACTCACCTCCTGGGAGATATCTTCTCGAGGAGCCAGCTGCTGGCTAATGGCAGCGAGGGAGGCCTGGTCCACCTCTCGCATGCATCTGTTCAGAACCTCGATGGCTTCATCACACTCCCGCTGTCCTGGAGCTTTGTCCCTGTGTGACAGATGGATTAGTTCAGTGCTGGCAGGTGCTACAGCACCTCTTTACCCCCAGCCGGTGCCGGTGAGGGGCAGGACACTTCTCCCAGGCTTTGAGGCAACTCAGCATCATAGAGCATGGGCACACTAGCATGGATTCCTATCAACCAGTGCCAGGGCTGGAGGAGCAGCTCCCATGCTGGATAAGAGGAACAGTGTCTTCCCCATCCCTCACCTCCCCAACATCGGCAGCAGGCAAGCAGAAGATAAGCCAAAACATCCTCAAGGCTGCTCACCAAAAGCAGGAATGGGGCCATGGCCAAGCAGTCAGGACTTGCCTCACCTCATGTTGGTGATCAGCTTCTTGATGGAGTCTGAGACAGTGCGCGAGTGGCCAGCCAGCACTGACCACTGCGGTGGGTCCTTGGGGTTGACAGCCAGAGAGCGGGCAGTCTGGATGAGGCCAGCAGAGCTCTCCAGCATGGTCTTGGCTGCAGAGACGATGGGCTCCATGGCTCTGCGTCCCTGCACAGTGATACAACAGGCTCATGAGGTGGGCAAGGGACTGTGCATGGAAAGTTACTCTCTCTCCTGTGACCTCCACCTTGGAGCAGTCCCTCAAAGCCCCAGGCTTGCTGCCACCTCCCCATCACACCCCCTAAAGGCACCAGCACCACACTGAGACTCCATCCCACACTCAGGCGGAGGCAGAGCACCTCCCCACCCTTCTGCAGGCCCCATTACAGCCAGGTCACATCCTCCCTGCTCCTTTTGCACGCTACCTCTGGGCTGATCTGGGCCGGAACGGTGGCAAACTCCGGGTTGGAGGCAAAGGCCGTCAGGTTATCCACAGCCTCTATGAGAGGGGCAGTGGCAGCACGGCACCGCTCCCTGTTCTCCTCATTGAACTCGCCATCCAGGGCCTGGTGTGGAGAGACCAGAGTAACTATCCAATCCCCACCATGCCGCAAATCCCATCCCCACCATGGTGCTGCAGCAGGGAGACCACACCTTGATGGTCTTCACCAGGTTTGCTGTGCTGTTGGCCACCTCCTTGGCTGACTGGACGAACTGGCGCTTGGCCACAGGGTTGGCAGTGCGGGAGGAGGCCAGGCGGCACGTGTTGCACAGGGCCGAGGTGTGCTTCGCTACGATGGTGGCTGCTGACAACACCTATGAGGAAGAGCAGGGTGAGGCAGAAGCCACCATGACTCCCCATTCCAGCAACTCTCCCTTCCTACCAGCCCCCAGTGAGGGCAGAAGTCCCTCTTGAGACCCAGGAAGGTTCACCAAGGTTCTGTGCACCCATACAGCTCCCCATCTGGACTGGCACCATTGCACCAAAGCTACCAGCTGGTTCCCCATACAGCTGATGGGGCTGACGAGACACAAGCCATAGTCTTGGCCAGCTCTTGGGATGCAGCTTTTCCAACTGGCTTCACACTCCCTTTTGTGCAAGAAAATGCCCGTAATGGTGCTTCAGCTCATACTTACCTGGGACTGGGTGCAGGCAGGGTCCACCAGATTCTGACAGGCCATCTGGATAGCTTGGTTAGCTCTGGCAAACTGAGTGGGATCTACCAAGCCCTGCTGTCCAGCCTGGCTGTTGGGGTCTGAGACACCCACAAGGTAGGCAGCCTAGAAGCATGACAGAGATGGTGAGAGCTCACACACAGGGGAGAGGATCAGAGCAGGCATGGGCTATGGAGGAAGGCTGGCACCACCATACCATGGGTTTAGGCTTTGAGGGGCAGGGGAGAGGTGCACATGGCAGTGATGCAGGATGGGTAATGCACAGGGCTAGCTCGACTGAGCATGTCTCACCTGGGCAGCTGCCTCTGTCAGCCCGCAGAGAGCTTTGGAGGCTGCGCTGATGGAGTCACCAAACTCGGGCAGTTTGCTGTTCTTGGCGTTCTGGGAGATGCCAGCCATGGACTCGCCCAGCACCTGCAATACACACCATGCACGGGCTAGAGTCCACCTTCCGTTCCCACACTGTGCTCCCAGATAAAGAGCTCACTGTGCTTCATAACCAGGGAGGAACCACCTTTTGCCTTGCCCCCACATCCTTTTCAAACCTCCCCACCCTTCTCCAAAACTCCAATTCCAGCTCACCTTGGAGTTCTCCATGACGCTATCAAGGCAGCTGAAGTAGGACATGTCGTTTACAGTCTGAGTGGGGTTCTCCAACAGCTCCTTCACTGTCTGTAGGGATACAGGTGTCATATCCAAGGGAAGGGACCCCACCTTCCACTTGCAACCCCTCTTTGCTCCCTGCTGTCCGTTGCCTTGGGGCACAGTTCCCCTTTCCCCACCACTTCAGCATGCAGTCACCTAGGCCCTCCTCAACAAGACGTGGTGTCTCACCTCCAGCTCCCGCAGGGCATTGTCGCACTCCTTCTGGCCCGGTGCCTGCTGGGTGCACATGGTGATCAGCTGGTTAATGCTGTCGGTCACAGCCCTACCGAGGACAAGGGAGAAAGACTCATGGATCAACATTCTCTCTGCCACCCAGCCCCACTGCAACACCAAAGAGCTCATGGGGAGTGTTTCCTCCTACCGTGCTGCTGCCGCCAGCTGATTCTTGAGATTGGGAGCTGTGGGGTCAGCAGACAGCGCCTTTGCAGCCAGCAGCAGCTTGCTGGAGGACATGGAGATGCTCTTCAGGTTTGACACCACCTGTGCCTGGTCTTCCTTATTCTGCAAAGAGCCAAGAAGAGTTACCTGCACTAGGTTTCCAAGCTCCACACCCACCTTGGGTCTTCTCTGGTGGTTTTCAAGCTAAGCCGGTTCCCTTCATCACACAGGTCCACCAACAGCAAGGACATGGTTGCAACTATCACTGAACTATCCCAAGCCAGTTTCTCCCTGCTGCTGCAGTTTTCCACAGCTCTAGAACCTATCTTGGTTCTAGAACCAGCTACATTGGTCACAGCCACCCTAACCACCACTGCTCAGACAAGCTGCCTATGGTAAGCCCCCTTCTCAGGCATCCCAAACCTCTCACCATTCCCAGGATCCCCCAACATGCATTTGCTCTCACCGGGGACTGGCTGGCCATCTCCACTCCTGCCTGCAGAAACTCATTGAAGTCTTGCCCAAATTTGCCAGAGGACTTGGCCAGGTCTTGAGGGGTGCCACGTGATGCCTGCACCAGCTCGTTGGCAGACTGGTTGAGCCCCGCGGCTGCCCTGTTCAGCTGGCTCTGCGCATCCTGGAAGCTCTTGGTGCTGGGAGGGAACTGGAGGCAGGGAAGGAAGTCAGGAGAGACAGTGAGGAGGATGGAGGTGGAAGATGAAGGTGTGGCACATGTTTGGAGATATGCTACAGAGGAAACCAGTGTGGACGGACCAGCTCACACACTTACAAGGCTTCCCCCTTCCCCTACCATCCTTGCTCATCTCACCGAATCTGCCAGCAGCCTCTTGCTGGCCTCTCCCACCATGCGGATGGCAGCATCCACATCCCGCTGTCCTGGCAGGCAGTTGACACAGCGGCTCAGGGCCTGTGACACTGCCTTGGCCACCTGTGGAGAAGCAGAAAGCGGTCACCATCACCCTGCCAGTCCCATGCCCTTCTCATGGGCTGGTGGTGGGACACCAGGGTTCACAGACCCCCCACCTGGGCCAGGCGCTGCTGGCTCTCTGGATCACCAGGCTTGGCCACTGCTTTCCGTGCTTCCTCAATGAGGTTGTTGGCTTTATCCATGACATCGCCGGCACATTCCAGCATGGCACTCTGCGCCTGCGGGTCAGGGGTGCTGGCTGCCACGCCACGGGCAGCCTGGCTGAGTGAGCGCAGGGCCTGGGCCACCTCTCGGGCAGCGATGCCTGTGGGGATAAGAGAGGTCAGTCACCACCAGCACAGACCCCTCCCCTCTCCCAGCCTCGACGCAGAGGCCGGTACCTGTGTAGTTCTCATTGCCCTGGGCCACCTCTCCCAGGAGATGAGCAATGGCAGAGCTGACAGCTTTTGTACTGTTCCCCAGGTCCTGGGCACACTTCTCCATCTGTGAGGGGAAAAGCGGGGACATGCTGGTGAATTGCACCTCCAGCCTTCCACGCCTGTGGCTCCCCTACTCCAGCACCTGCCCCACACCACCTTGCACTGCCCTTCCTTGTGCCCTTACCGACTCTCCCGGCAGAGGCTTGAGCTTGCCATCGCGGGCAGCTGCCTTGGCTTCCTGCAAGTCCCTCTCCAGGCTCTGCACAAGACTCAGCGCGGAGTCTATCTCCAGGGGTCCGCACGCCTCCTGAGCCTGCAATGGGTGAGAAGGGAAGGTGAGTGAGGTGACTGCTAAGACCACACTGCCACAGCTGTGACCCACCACTGGGCTGTTTCCACCACCCCCCCGTGCTTTGTACAGTTAGGGGTCCTGCTGCAGGACACGACCCAGCCTCTCACCTTCTGGGCAGCTGTGCGGAGCTCGGCCAGAGCCGCAGCCAAGTTCTTGGCACACTGGCTGAGCTGCATTGCAGAGGCTTGGTCTGTGATGGTGGGGACGGTGGCCTTGGCTGCAGCTACCATCTTTCCACCAGGCTGTCATGTCAAAAGAAGATGCCATGAGAATGGGACAAACATGCAGCATCTCTCCGCTGCCCACCAGCAGCAGGTTTCTTAGCTGTAATGGCTGTGCTGGAACTGACACAGGAAGCTCCAGGCAGCAGGGGTACCTGTAGGAAGTTCTGGCTGGCAGCAATGAGAGCCAGCTGGGCACTGGGGCTGTCCGGCTGGGACTGGCTTCCTCGCACGCCCTGCACCAGCATTGGGATCTGCTCTGCCACCACCTGCCAGAGAGAAGGATTACTGGAGAGGTTCATCCAGAAGGAGACGGCACTCCCCGTGGATCTAATACAGTACCAGTCACCAGAAGACCAGCTCCCAGAAGGACCCCAAGGTCCTGCCAACCTGCTGCAGCCGAGCACAGAGCCTCAGTGTGGCTGACAAGAGAAGGGACAGGGAGGTGACACAGGAGACATCAGGATCAGGCCTAGGCCTTTACCTTGCAGCTCTGCACCAGCTGCTGCTGAGCAGCAGGGTTCTTGTTGGAGGAGGCGGCGTGTTGCGCAGCGGCGATGGTCTGGGTGGCGGAGGCAGCAGCTTGCTTGGCTGCATGCTGGTAGAGAGAGGTAAGGGTTAGCAAAAGTGGTGGGGCAGTCCTGAGCCTCCCTGGGACACAGAGCCCCTAAGTTTCTTCCGCTGTACCTCCACTTGTGACACTGGGGCATCCCCAGCACCTTAGATGCCCTGCATCCTGAAGCAATGGAAAAGGAAAGGGAATGGCAAGGGGGAAGGGGAAAAGGGGAAAGGGGGAAAAGGGGAAAAGATTAACGAGCGGTGAGGAGGTCTCTGCAGGATGCAGCATGCACACTGTATGTGAAAATGATTTGGGAAAGTAAAGGGATGTGGGGACTCCTGGCCAGATCTCACTCTCTGACCATGCTTCCTCACCCTCTGTGGCCCCTTGCTCAGCACCTCACCTCCAGCTTGTGCACGAGCTTCTTCTTGATGGCATTCTGGGCTGCAGCGTTGGTTGCCATGCGGAGCCCCTCTGCTGCCTCACGCAGGCGCTGCTGCTGCTCCTCGCTGTCTGGGTGGGCTGCGGCTCCCTAGAAGAAACAGGAAACCCATCACACCTTGCAGGAACCACAGCATCTCTTGTCCACCTGCAACAGCGGTTCTGCTCCAGCCTGGTGCTGGGGAGCCCTCCAAGACAGCCTGGCCTCCTACAATGGAGATGCGCAAAGCTTCTCCAGGAGAGCTAACGGCTCCTCTGCTTCCATCCACAGCGCCAGAAGTCTCATCACCTCACACAGGTCCTCAGCTCAGTGCAGGATCTTGCTCTGGAAACTGTTCCCCCTCCAAAGGGCAGTTCATGCCCTCCACAGCACCAAGCCAATGGATGGAGCACTGGATGCCAAAGCCAAAGCCAGCATCCATCCTTCTGCACATCACTGACCTTTGCAGCCTCCACCATCTTGGCAGTGGCATCGGCCAGGATCTTGGCTGCGCTCAGCAGCTTGCGTGAGTTCTCCAGGTCTGTCTCTCCCTCCGCATCAGCTTTTATGGCATTGACGAGGTCAGAGGTGGCCTGCGCCAGAATGCGAGCTTGACGCACCATTTCCCCTGGGAGAGAAAGGAAGGGTGGCCTGTTAGCAAGTCCCATGGGCTCTCCAGTACCTCCCCATCCACTGCACTCTGTGCTGGGTGCCATCAGTCACTCTCACCAGCATCGCCCATGGAGCTGAATATGTTCTCGGTGACGTTGAGGATGGTGTCGGTGGCCTGGTCATAGCGCCCGATGGGCTGCCCGCCCAAGGCATGCTGCTTGATGTGTTGTAGCAGGTCATTCAGGGCCTGGGTGACAGCCGTGGCTGCCACCCCCACCTGCTTCAGGAGCTGGTCATCACTGGTGGCCGCCTTGGAGGCCTCCACGCAGCCCTCTGCTGACTTGGCCACCAACTTGCCAGCCTCAATCAGCTGCTCCTGGCAGACTGGGGAGCTGATGGTGGGAGCCACTACCTGGAGGAGAAGAGAAAGGCTGGGCAGCGAGCGTAGTGGGCTCCTTGTAGGAGCTGTGCAGGGTCAGCTGTCCCCAGCTTCTGGATATTCAGTGCTCGGGCACAGCAGCAGAGACTCCAGCCTGAGGCAGCCCACATTCCTAATGTCATGCCTGGGGACGTGTGATCCTGGCACATCTACGACCTCACCATGGAGCTGCGACCATGTGGATGATCCTCGCAGCCATACCAAGACAAGAGTTATCCTTGCTGCTTACCTTGGTGCAGGCCACCAGCTGGGAGGTGGAGAGGGCACACTGGGTGGCAGCTGCGATCACCTGCGTCTGCAGCGCTGCATCTTCTGTTTTCTGAGCCACATTCTTGGCTTTGAGCACCAACGCTGCAGCAGCACTGGCCACCGCCTTCGCGAGCTGCATCAGCATGTCCTGGAGGGGATGGAGAGTGTCAGCATGGGAGCCACCACAGCGGGAGCACCAGCGAGCTGCCTGCAGGGCACTCGTGAAATATTCAGTGGGGAAACGTGAGCTCTGAGTGGGCCTTTCACCCACTGTGTCCCAGCACCGGCAACACCAAACACCTGGAGTGGCTGGCAGTACCTTGATCCTATCACTTCTGCGTGCTACAGCCAGTCCTTAATCTGGACTTGAATCTCAGCCTGCACTGTGGCACCACCACAAACACTGCTCAGAGCAGCTCAGGTGATGCTTAGCATCACCCCAACACCCATAACCTGCTCATTGCCCACTCCCCAGGCAACAACCCACGCTGAATCCCTGATTGTACCACAGCAACAACCTGCTGCAAGGCACTGATGGGTACAAAGCTAAATACCAAAAAAATGCAAAACCCCTCTGGCCAAATAGCAGGCACGGACTGGCACAGCCACACTGGGGGCGGCTGCCTGCCCAGGGGCTGACCCCATCAGCAAGAGGTGACTGGGGGATGCTGCCCACACTGGTCACCTGTACTGCAAGCATGCCAGCTATTCTCTATCCCACTAGGGATGGGCTACATCTGTGCTGTCATTCCTGGGGCTAAAGGAGAGGTACAATGCAGCAACCAGCCTCCTCTCCCCCAGGGATGGCTGGGAAGTCACGAGGCCATCCTGCCAGCACGCTTTCCTGCAGGGCATCAGATGTGACAGGACAGCACGCTGCCAATATCAGGATCAGGTCCCATGGCACACTGCTTGTGAAAACAGTCAGCAGCGCTAGACAGCAAATGGTTGGGGCAAAGACCCTGGTACACCACGCTCTGCTCGCTGCACCTGCAATCCTCCTTCTGTGTGTGTGCTCACAAGCAAGTGGCTCTGCACATGACAGCCAAACCTCTGGCCAGCAAGCCAAAAATACCACAGTACACCCTCGCCTTCTGCAAGCCATGACTACTTCCACTGCAATCCACCACCTTTCCAGACAGGAGGAGAGACCAGAGAACACGTGCACCCAGCTCCAGAGTCCCCAGACCAAAGCATCCATGACTAAGAAGAGAAGTAGATACACTCGGGTCTGACAGCAGCGGGTCAGAACATCTCAATGCATGTGTGCAAACTGTTTTCCAGGTCCTAAACCTGCCCTTTAGGGATACCATGTCCTGGTACTGCTGCCTGGCTGAGCATGGTCTCCTGTCCTGGTGCTAGCTTTCTGTTCTCCTTGGTTCTCTGTGCAAGCTTTTCAGCTCACGCTGAGGCTCTGTGGCTTCTGTGAACAGACACCCTTTCTTTCTGGAGTCTCTTTTGGTCTACATTATGGCTAAATCCTCCTCCCCAGAATGGTGTGCTTTCTCCTCCATTCTGGAAGAAGCAGTCATGGGAAAGCAAGACAGCTGGAAGTCAGCTTAGCCAAAATAAACCATCCCACAAGGCTCCAGCCATGCTGTTTTTCTTGGTGGGGTCAGACTGGCAGCTCCCACAGGCAGGGAGCAGCATGCAGAAGCTGAGAAATTTACCTCTCAATTCTGAGAGAAACTGATAGCAAACCAATCTTTTTTTAGACTCTTTGCAGCATTATCTGCCTCAGCAGGTTGTTTATCTGACCCTCTATATGAAAGATTTAAAGGAGTCTAATTCTGGGAGATAAAGGTAGCAAAAGAAAATTATGTTTTCTTTAAATGCAAACCAAGTAGGGTGGTAAGCAGTAATTCTCACTACTTAATTTCCTCCAGAGAAAGAAGCAGCCATCATTGACAAGCTTCTCATTCTTGCCATCTTAAAGGTTAAGTGAAATTTCTGTACACTGTTACTGACGTCCTCACCCCTAAATGGAAGCTGTGAAGGAGGACTCAGGGAGGAGCGCTCGCCCGAGTGGTGACCCGAGTGCATGGACTTCTGAGAGCCAACCACCAGAAAAGCAGATTTTTGACAAGCGCCCTTCTCCAAACAGTTCAGTTGATTGTCCCCAGAGAAGCACCCTTCACATCAGAGAGGGCAAGGACCACCAAGCCATGCCTACAGCACCCTTTTACCGTCTTTGGGTCAGGGGCAGACAGGATCCAAGCACGTCGGCTTTCTGGGATCTACATGGGAATCCACAAGATAAGAGGCATTATATCACAGCGGCTCTAGGGACAGAGATGGGCAATGGCCTGTTCCCTCCCTCAGCAAAGTCACTGCCAGGCACCACCCAAACTTCAGCCCAAAACTGTCTTGATGGTTCTGTGCAAAGACCAATGTTTTTAGGGATTGCGTGTCCCTAGGCGCCCCCAGGTGCACTCACCTGGAACCGGGGATCAGTGTCGCTCTCTCCGATCTGCTGCAGCAGCTCCCCACTGGTCTGGCCCACCAGGCCAGCAGCCTGTAGGAGATTCTGGCGAGGCTGTGAGGAACAAGGCAAAAGCAACACCAAACTCAGGAGTAAATCCTGAAAACTCACCCAACAACCCCTTGGCTTTCACCCTCCCCTAGGGCCCACAGCCCCTCCTGCCCCCACCTCAGCGCTGGCAGGCTGTGCTGTTTTCAGCAGGTCGGAGACGGCGCTTGCCAGGTTCTTGGCTGCCTGCAGAAGCTGCCGCCCGTTCCCTCCCTCATCCTCCATCAGCGCAGCCAGCAGTTTCACACCCTTGGACATCTCCGTCAGATTGGAAGAGATGGTGGTAACAGCACAGCCCACAGCAGTGTAGTCTGTGTCCGCTGGATCTCCTGCACAGGGAGGAGATTGGTCAGGATGGAATGTGCTTCAAGTGATGTTCAAAGAGCATCCCTGCGCCTGTCACTGATGTGATACTCATTTCTGGGAGCAAGGGGGAAAGAACTCCCGGCTCTGAAACCTGAAAGGTGGTCGCACTTCCTTAGTTTGAGCAGGAGAGCCTGGAGAAGGAGAGTTGGACCATGTTTTGGCAGGGAACCTCCTGCTTCAGAGGACAGAGAGTCAGCCAAGGACTGGGAAAGACTGGGCTGGGCATAGGCAGGGTTGCTGGGGCATCTAAAGGCAGGGTAAGCTGCAAGGCCACACCTGGCTCTACAGGCACATTAGCAGCTGTAGGGTCTGATTCAGCTCCAGCTAGGGCAGGCTGCCTCCAACTCTTCACATACCTGCAGTAAGGTTGACCACCGAGGCTGTGCCTGCTGTGATAGCATCCACTTGAGAGTGGATCTCATGTTTTGACTCATCCATCTTATTTCTGCGCCAAGCTTTGGATGCCTGAAATTCGGAGAACAGGGTCAGGAGGCACTGGAGGAGGTGGTGGGAAGCCACATATTCACACAGAGAGATGCAGAAGAGAGGAGACAAGGAGGTAGGAAAAGTTGTGACCACGCAAAACTCCCCAGCCCATCCTGCCCAAGCATACACTGCATTCCTGCTCCCACAGTGGGAGACAACCCCACCTCTTTGCAGGCAGATCTTCCCAGGAGCCACTGACAAACTCTCCTGTGAACATGACCACTTTCACCCAGCCCAGCCAGCAGCCTCCAGCAAAGTACCCCCCCAACACCCTCCCCACAGCCGGCACTCACAGCATCCTGCCCGAGGGGCGGCAAGGTCTCGAAGTCATCCAGCGTGGCCTGGGCTGCATGCACGGCCTGCATGCTGGAGTTGATGGTGCCAGTCAGGGCTTGCTGAGCTGAAGTCTGCAACACAGGGACAGAGTGAGGTATGCCCAAGGCTTGAAATTTAGACTTAGATACTTGGTTCATGTGCCGCACTGCAACACGGGTTAACTCGTTGTTGATGGTGCTTGAGTAGGTGCCTCCACAAAGACAGGTGCCCCTAGCAAGAAGGAGGTCTCCTCTCTGCACCTTCCATCGGGAAATGCTGCATTCCAAAATGGGTAGCAGTGAGTTTTACAGTTAACCAGCTCTTGGGGAGCAGGGAGTAGATGCCGTGGGAACCCATAAGGCTTTACCAACAAACCCCACAGCAGGCTGAGGGGGGCCAAAGTAAACAGCCTCTTTGTGGCCTTTTCCAAGTGATTCTCTGGCTGCAGAGTACGTGGAGGTTGCTAAAGCCAGGCACAGGGCGGCACCAGTGGGGCTGGCTGGGCACAGCAAGGCAGGGCAGCTCAACATGAAGGAGAGGCTGCAGTTACTGGCTAGGCAAAAACGCCAGGGTGTAGCTCAAGTTTGCAGCGTGGGTGTGGGAGGACATCAGCTCAGCCAGGCCAGCAAGTGTACGAGGCCAGAGACACAGAGACACAGAGCCCCAGCTCTTCACAGCAAGCCAATGCCTAGCCACAAACC
Organism: Tapera naevia; assembly: GCA_033556795.1. Taxonomy (NCBI): domain Eukaryota; kingdom Metazoa; phylum Chordata; class Aves; order Cuculiformes; family Neomorphidae; genus Tapera; species Tapera naevia. The sequence continues at coordinate 530,752 of JAUMJJ010000092.1, read as the reverse complement.
TAAATAGATGAGTCCACACGAGCCTGATGGGCAACTTGTAGAGTTTGTGCCCCACGGTGGGTACAGGGAGAGCTTACCAGGGGAGGCATGTGTCCTCGGTGCATCTGGCCACTGGTGATCTGCAACTGAGGCTGAGGCATCGTGCCCACCTGGAAGTTTTCTGGTCCTCCAGCCCCTGTCCGCATGATGGCTGGCAGGGCCACCGAGCCCAGCTCTGCTTTGCCTACACGGTTAAACTGCTGCTGCACAACTGTTGACCTGTAACAGGGAGACATATCAAGTCAAGAAATGCCCGCAGCCCCAGCTCTGTGGGAGTGCTGCCACTGAAGGACTGGCAGCTCTTCTTCTGGACATGCTGTGCTGCAAGCGTGGCTGGAGCCCACTCTCCATTCAATTTCTGCTTGGCAGCTAACTTGCTCCTGGAAAACTTACTTCTTTGGAGACACAGAGTCTTCTAGCATGGTGGACTCCTCATCACCTTCCAGTCCAAAGTGATCTTTGCTCTTTTTCTGTGGAATGAAAGGGAAAATGTGTCAGCCAGAACATAACTCCCAGCCTTCTCCTCCTCCTGCAGCCCAGGCACCGTACCAAGGCTACAGGGTCCCTCTGCCCCATATTCAGCTCCCCAAGCAGCACCGTGTCCCAGTGGTCTGGAGGTAGTTGGAAAGTGCACTCTGCACTCCTCTCCAGAGAGGAACTGGTTACCAGTGCCCTTCTCAGCAGTCTCACCTTTTTGAGGATGATGTCGATGTAGCCGGCAATCAGCTGGGCAATCTGCTCCCCTTCTGTTGTCTGCACCGAGTAGTAACCATCCTGGTAATCTCCAAAATCCTGCAACAGCAGGGCACAGGGTAGCACCAGAGCAGGGCACTGGCAGCCATCCTGAGCCCCTCTGGTATGCACTAAGCACCCAAGCGCCAGCCTTCAAAAGGGCAGGCAGGAGAGGCAACAGAAGAGGGCAAGGCCGTCCCACTACAGGGCAAAAAATGGGAGAGGGGTTGGTGTGAAATCAGCCCGCTATAGGGGCACCACTGGGGAGCAGGGCTGAGGATGCAGGCTGGCCCCTACCAAGGTGAAGCTCTTGGGCGAGGCCGCCCAACGCTTGATGTTGGTCAGGCTCCACTCCTGAATCACTTCCTTGGTTTTCTCATCCACACGCATCACGCACTCCTTGGTGATCCCCAGCAGCCGCGGCACCAGCTTGTTCTTCCCCTTCATCTTCTCCTGCAGGCCACGAAAGAAGGGTTGTGGGCTGTCCCCAGAACAGATCTATCCAGACAGAACTTTGAAGCCTATTGTGGCTATCAAACACCTTCAGGGCCACACTTTTTGGTGGTCACAACCATGACATGGGGCTAGAAATTGACAAAAGGAAGGAAGTGCAAAGGTAGTGCATAGGGCAAGGCAAGAAGAAGAGGCAGACAGTGGAGAAAACTGGAGCAACATGGGCTGAGGGATAGCAGCTAGAGACTGCAACCCCTCCAGTTTTTGCAGGGAAAACTGGAGCAACGTAGGTTTAGGGGGAGCAGCTGAAGACACAAAAGATGGAAGGATCCTGGAGAAGAGTAATTTTGGCTGGTGAACGGTGGGACTGTGGGAAGCCACTGCTTTACCTTGACCAAGAAGAAGGAGACACCATAGGTCTTCAGGGAACGGGCAAGTTTCACGTAGCGAACTTTGGCTTCAATCTCACTCATGTTCCCACAGCTCTTGTGGGCCTGCAACAGCACAGAGAAAATGACACTAGCTTCACAGCCACCTCTCTATTCGCCTTTTGCACTGTCACAGCCTTTCCAAGCTCTCCCCACCTCACCAGCACCCCCTGGCCCTGCTACAGCATCTCTCTGACCTCTGGCTCTTCAGGAGCTGCCTTGTCTGCCCACCTACAGATTCCTGCTCCTATTTCTCACTCAGCAAGCTGCTGCATGTTGCCTCAAGAGACAAGAGTCTTTGGTGAGGAAGAACAAGAATCCCAGGCCTGAACACCCCCTTTGCACATACCATGAAGATCTTGCGCTCCCCTTTCTGCTTGATGTACTCCTTGGGCAGGAAATCCTTGAGTCTGCCAAGAGAGAGTCAAACCAGCTGTTAGCAGCAGAGCCCGAAGCCATCACTTGTCTTCAACTACAAAGAGGCCCAACCCAGAGCCTCAAACAAACCCCTGCCAAGGGTATGGGCTGGGAGCTTTTGGGAGTAGGAAGGAGAGGTTGCTGCAGTAATGAAAGCAGGCCCAGGAGCTGCCCTGCTGAGAGTTGGGTGGAGGTGCTAAAAATGCAGCCTTTCCCACAGCATCAGGTGAGAATGTATGGTGGACTGAGGTCCTCCCATCAGAGCTGGCTGCATGTGCTGGGGCATACTAGAGGGAGTAAGACTCGGGGCTGGCACCCCTTGTAGCTGGAGTGAATCTCCATGCCTGAGCACTGTGCTGCAGAAAGGAGAGGGGTCACTCCAGAGATATCGTGTCATAGAATCATAGACTGATTTGGGTTGGAAGATACCTTAAAGCACATCCACTTCCAGTGCCCCCGTCATGGGCAGGGACACCTCCCACCAGACCAGGCTGCTCAAAGCCCCATCCAGCCTGGCCTTGAACACTTCTAGGGAGGGGGCATCCACAACTTCCCTGGGAAACCTGTGCCACCGTCTCAACACCTTCATTGTGAAGAACTTCTTTCTAATGTCCAATCTAAATCTTCCCCCTTCTAAGTTAAAGCCATAACCCCTCGTCCTATCGCTACTCGCCCTTGTAAAAAGCCCCCTCTCCAGGCCTCTTGCATCCTTCTTTGGGTACTGGAAGGCCGCTATGAGGTTTGCCCAGAGCCTTCTCTTCTCCAGGTTAAACAATCCCAACTCTCTCAGATTGCTCTCACAGCAGAGGTGCTCCAGCCCTCTGATCATCTTCCTAGCCCTCCTCTAGGAACTGTTCCAACAGTTCCACATCCTTCCTATGCTGAAGACTCAAGAATTGGACGAAGTATTCTGGGTAAGGTCTCATGAGAGGAGGAAAGGGGTAAAATCCCCTCCCTCAACCTGCTGGCCATGCTTCTTTTGATGCAGCCCAGGATGCTTCTGGTTGGCTTTCTGGGCTGCAAGCGCACATTGCCAGCTCAGGCCCATAAGGCCCATGTGCTGGTGCAGTGCTGGGGGCTGCCAAGCTGCTCAAGCCACCTGGGGCTCCCTAGGACACTCACTCCAAAAAGCCTGGCTTGTGCTTCTGTTCATTGTGTGGCCCGAACTGGATCTGGCACTGGTAGCCAGCAAACTCGCAGGCTTTGTCAAAGGAGACAGGGTGGGAACCGTTCAGGATGTCATCACGAGCCTGTGTGGGAAAAGAAGACACCGCTGTGGGCTGGGCAGCCAGGCAGCTGTGTCACTGCTCCTCTCCACATCTGTCTGGAAAACAGGTTGGACCTGTTTTCCAGACAGAAAAGCAGCAGTCCTGAAAAACAAGAGGATCTTGGACCAGGCTGTCTCCACAGGGGCCATCACCATGCCTGGGAGAGGAACAGCTGCAGGACGACAGGATTGTTCGTACTAGGCAAAAGAGAAACAGAATCCCCTGCGGAGCTCTGGGCTACACAGAGGGCAGGGCTACAATTGCCAGCATTGGTTTTTACCCAGGAGATAACCAGGCATCCTGAAGTGCCCCTTTGGCTGCTGGCCAAAACTTCAGCCACCAGCCCAACTTCACCCAATTTCAGCCTCCCATCACAGGGCAAGCACAGGGCAGTGGAGCCAGAAGCTCTGGGGAGCTGTACCTGCACATAGAGCAGGTTGAGCTGCACAGGATCTCGTGAGTCCACGTTCTGGTCAGAGTAGAAGAACTTGCGCCGCAGCAGCAGGGTTTCATTATTGTCGATACCTTGCTCGTGCAGGGTCCGGCCATGGTCCAGCCAATTCACTGCAGATAATGTCAGGAAGTGAGCAGGCACAGGCACCCAGGCAGAATCTGTCCCAGCCCCGGGACTGCTCACATGGAGTAAGAAATGCAGGAGAGTATCCCAGCTCTCACTCCTCTTCCCTAGGCCTCCAAGCAGGAGACACTCCAGGGAGTGTGGGCACATGTTCCCTCATCACAGTCCGCTCCACCGCCACCTCCACACCCCTGCACTGGGTGCTCCCCCTTGCAGAAGTGCCTCCTGCCCTCGCCACTGCCCCTGGCAAAGGCTGACCCTGTCCCCAGCATGTGCAGGCACATACACTCATCATCTGTGTGCAACTTCTGCTTGAGTTTCTCCATCTTCTTCTCATCTCGCAGAAGGGTCTTGTCCTTCTTGGGGGTGCCAGTCACCTCCTCCTTCTTCTCTTCCATAATCTCCCGAACAAGCGAGTACTCATCATAGTTGGTGATGCCTGCAAGAGCGCAGAGGACCAAGCTCAGCACAACACTGCTGCCAAATACAGAGCCTGGAGTGAAACAGGGGTGCAGAGCAGTGTCCTCTCCCCAGTGTCACGCACGGCTCAGACATTCCTGCTGCTAGGTCATCTGCCACTGAGTTGCTGCTGCTCCCCTAGTACACATGTCAAACGCTGCCACCTCTCCCCACCTCCCTTCCTTTCCCCTGCTGCCGTCCCCTCCTCTCACCAATTCGGGCACAGATTGTCATGAGCATGTCTGTGACTGTTTTGGAGTCATCGACCATCACTGTTTTCACTGTTCCATCCAGCATGCGGATCTTCAGCGGCCGCTGCTTCTTCTTGTACTCCATGGTATCCTGTGGGCACAGTGGAGCACAGTTCTCAGCTCTGGCATTGGCACAGAGTACCTGTATCCCACCACTACCCCAACCGCCCTCGTTTCCCCACTGCAGTTGCTGGGGGATGTGTGGTGTTGCAGGGTATGATGCAAGGCAGCAGGACAGGCAACCACACCACCTCCACGCTGTGAGCACATACAACCACAGAGCCAAGGTGGGTGGGTACCAGTTGGAACGACATGTGATGGATGCTTACCCCATTGCGAAGCATGTAGTAGTCCAAAGCCTTTCCAGCCTCCAGCCAGATGCCTTTCTTTGGGTCTTCATCCGAGAGGAACAGCCCAAAATCATTGGCTAAAAAACAGGTAAAGTGTTTGCCAGGGTAATCCTGAGCACAATAAGGCCACCAACAAGCCAGCCTGTACTCAGGGATGTGCATCAGCACATGTCAGAGCATGAAGCACAGCAGTAGCACAGAATGACCTGAGTTGGCAGAGACCCACAACGATTATCGAGTCCAGCTCCTATCCCTGCATAGGACAATCCTAACATTCACACTGTGGGTCTGAGGGTGTTGCCCAAATGCTTCTTGACTATTGTCAGGCTTGGTGCAGTGAATGGTTCCCTGTGGAGCTGCTCCAGTGCTCCACCACCCTCCAGGTGAAGAACCTTTCCCTAATATCCAACCTAACCCTCCCCTGGTATATCTTCCTGCCATTCCCTCAGGTCCTGTCATTGGTCACCAGAGAGAAGGGATAGGTGCCTGCTCCTCCTTCCCTTGAGAGGAAGCAGTAAACCGCCATGACTACCATGAACATTAGAGACTAAACCTAATGAGTGGCAACTATGTTGGCAAACAAACCTCAATGTACATTTTTTACCATGGTTATCTATGGAAAAAATCGTTTGAAGCATGCCTACAAAATCCTGAAGTTGGAACTGATAGCCACAACAGAAGGAAGAGTATGAAGTTGTGGCTGACAGCTCTCCAAAATCTTCAGTGCAAAGTGCTGCAGTGGTCAAAGCAAGGTAGCAAAACATTGGGCATCACCCAGAAGGGTGCTGAGAACTGGTCTATAAAACCTAGGCACATCCACACTTTGAGTACTCAGTGGTGGTGCCTGCAACTCAACAGAAGGACGCTGCTGAGTTTGAAAAGATACAGAGAGGGGCAACTTATATGATGGAGCTTGGGTATGAGGGACTAAAGGAGTTGGGACTTCTCTATTTGGGGACAAGGAGGCTGATGGAGGATGGGATCAAGGCTTATAAGGTCTCAGAGGCGGTGAGTAAGTGCTGTTCACCAAATCAAGTTCCTTCAGGGCTAGGGTGCCTCAGCAAATTGCTGCTTCTGGAGCCCAGGCAGTGGCACCCCAGCTCATGCCCACAGGGATAGCTGTTTTCCTGCTGTAAGAAACCAGGACCATGCCTGGCTTTGCCCTAGGAAAGGTCCTTCTCCACCTTTGCAACAACCCTGCGCAGCAGGCTGTCTTGGCTGGCTATGTTTATAATGAGTCATCTTGTTGGCAGCTCTCTGCGGGGAGGGACAAATTCCTGAGCCGCCCTGCTCCTGCCTGCTTAACACTGCCATTAGGATTGTACTAAACAGGGAGGAGAAAAATCACAGAGGCTTGCCATTTTATTTTTAAATTTAAAAAAAAAAAATGCTATTTTGAAAGCAAATTCCAAGAGGATAACTCCAAAGCACTGAAAACTGAGCAACTTGCCCCAGATCCATAGCTTGGGTAGGGAGAGGTGCTTTCAGAGTAAGAGGAGAGCTAGACTGAAGCTTCCCCAGCCTAAAGCTGACAAAAACACAGGACTGTTCAAAAAGGGACCCCCAAGTGCCACTGGGTAAGTAGAGCAAAGAGAAACAAAAGCAGCAGGGAACTGATAGGAGAAAAAAAGCTGTGAGCAACTGAAAAGGAACTCAAGAATAAGCAGTTCCCTTTAAGGCTTTCCCCTTGCCTTTTTTTTATAAGCAGGCTGGCTCACACTCAGAAGCAGGAAATGCAATGCTCCCTCCAACAAGGCTACAGCCCTGCATCCACACAAACATCCAGTCCCTCTCCGAAACCGAAAGCCATGGTCTGTCAGACCACTGGAGAGCCAGGCATGATGCGAGAAGGCATTTCCTCCGATCCTCAAGGAATTTGCTGCTCCCAGTTGTCACCACACTCCTCCTCTTCCCACGACTCCTGCCCTCCTGTTTGTTGCTTCTCCTCTGTGGCACAGCGACTTTTGGGGGCGGAATGGACCCAGGAGAGCCCCCAAGATGATGTCCCAGAGTTCCAACCCCCCCATCCATAACAATGACAGGCCACATCCGCGTGGGCGTGAGTCACATCATGAGCTTGTGAGCCATCAGCTTAATATTGAGCCTGGCAGCAGCCAGGAAACATTAGAGCTGAGAAAGCTTAGCAAGGTCACAGAGCACCACCATGGGCCTGGCAGAGAGCTGCTGATGTGGGGGGTGGGACAGACTAGACAGGACTATATTATCTCCCAAGAAATGAGAAAATAACATATAATTTGTTAACACTTGCTACAATCCCCCTCAAGTGCTTAAACCCACCTAGTCCTGGCTAGTGTTGATGGATTCAAGTAGAAGAGAGAAGAGACAGAAAGGCAGCAGGCTCAAACTACTCGACAAGTATTCACTTCTAAATGTAGCTTCCTTTCTTCCAAACCCCTAGAGTTCTTCTGAGATGTCAAGGAAGGAGCCCGAGGAGCTCTGCCCCTCACCTCAGCTGCACAGGAGGACTTGGACTTTGCTCCCCTTACTCTCACATTGCTCTGGGAAAGCCCAGATGGACACAGAGACAGGAAGAGAAAGCAAGACCAGTGAAATGCCAGGACCTAAGCACTGGTATGGCAGCCAGCCCCACTGTGGACTTACGCTGTCCTATCTGTGCCTCAGGGACCCGCTCGCGGATCATCCGGCAGGCGTCGTACACCATGGTGGAGGGCTCAAACTGCATCGTCTTCACCACATTGCCGATGCTGATCTTCAGCGAGAGGGCAACCATGGTGGCCACTGGGCTGTCCCCACTCCTGCGTCACCTGCTGGAGCAGACAAACGGGTTATTGCTAACTGCTGGCCCCTCTAGTGTGCAGGGTCCTTCCTCCTCCTCCCCTCTGACAGCACTTCCGCTCCCCACAAGCCAAGACACAGCTTCCAGGAGCAAGCAAGGGCTGCACCGCACACTGGTGAGCCCATGAGGGGTTCTGGCTTCCCAGCACTGTGCTGACCCAGTGGTCTCTGTCCACAGTTGGGATCCTTGTCCCCTTGTCCCAAGGTCCCAAAGCCTGATTGTCCACAGGAGCAACGGTTGCTGGTATCCAGCAGAGACACTGCCAGCAAGGAGGAAGTAAGTGCATGGGAGCATGCGAGATAAGCTGGGAGAGCGCGACAGAAGGGGTTATAATTAAACCTGTCATGACACAGAAGCCACAAGAGGAAAACCAAGCTTTGACCCAGAGGTGGCAGGGCTCTGCCCTGGCTATCAGGGCCCTCTCCCACATTGGCAGCAGATGGTGTGGAGCCAGCAGCCTGAGCACAGATGGACCCAGAGGGATGGAAAAGTTCGGAGCTGCTTAGGGAGGCGAGATAAGGGAGCAGGCACTGAAACCACCTGTTAAAATTAATCACCTGGGGAAAGCACCACTTACACCTAATGAGTTTTCAGAGATCAGGGTCTACAGCAGCAGCAGCTGCACAAATGTAGGGCCAGGCAACCTCTGCACAGGACGATGCGCACAAGCGCAAGGGACCACCCACTGCAGGTTCCACAACACACCAACACAACAATGCTAGAAACACACCACACCATCCTGAACAGGCCCCAGGCCAGGTCTGGCTTGAAGGATCAGCTTCAAGCTTGAAGAACTGCACATATCACATTCAGACCAATAGTGCTCAATAGGACTCTGACACACACAAGATTTAATAATGCTTAATTAAAATGATATTCTTACAGCAGAGCAAATTCGGAAATCATTGACAACAGTAAAAGGAGGTTGTAAATAAGCCCCTGACTTGCCTTCTGCAGCTTGCAGAGCCTGATCTTTCAGGTTTATCCACTGCACAGAAGCTTTCAGCTCTTTCCAAGATTGCTGCAGCCCTTGAGGTCCCTGCATTGGGTCCTTCTCCCCACCCTTCTCAGCATCCCCAGTCTGCAGCTTGTCCCAACCTGACACTCTCTAGCAGTGACATCCCTTTTCCTCTCCTCAAGAGCATGCTTGTGGAGAACAAGTCCACTGCTCTGCCTCAACCCAGGCTGGTTTGTCCTTAAAATCCCAGCTGGTGGGAGGATGCAAGAGCACCGTCAGGATGCACTATATCTGTTTGTTCTCTTTTAGATAGATTTTCTCCTACCAGGCCTCCTATTATGGCTGTCAGGGAAAGGTTGCTGGCCACGTGGATCCTCAGTCTGGCATAGGAAGGTTCTTGGGCAAGGTTTGCTGGCAGCTTTCCTCGCCTGCCATACATCACAGCAGCACACAGTGTGCCTGTGCATCCCTGCCCAGCATTGATCCCCTGCAGAAGGGGATACACTGGTGTGGGCTGCGCCCAGTCAGAGATCCAAGTGGGCTACGGGTAGGACCTGTGATGGATAAAAGGCTCCTACATCCGATTTAAGTCTGAAGGAAGTCAGGGGACCTGCTCCTGCAGAGCCATAAAGCCATGCTGGTGGTGCAGGGAGGCAGGCAGGGATGGAGAAACGTGCCGCCTCCGCCAGCACATCGAGTGGCTCCAGCTCCGCATTCCTGAGCCATTCAGCAATGTTTCTGCGGAGGCCCGCGGCCCCCACTAGCTCTGCTGACAAGGAATGTAATGCATTTTGGGTCCAGAGAAACAGAGGTCCAGAGCGAGGGAGCCTGGCAGCAGTGGGAAGGTGGTGGTAAAAGCGCCCGCCTGTGTCATTGCCATCCACCCAGAAGCCTTAGCAAAGCTGTGGAGCTGAAGGGACAAGGAATACTCTGCCATAGAAAGGGCTTTCTGAATATTTCATATGCAAGTGGGCTGCTGTGGTCACCAGGCCATCTTCTCTATACCTAAAAATATTCTTAAGTCGAGTATAAAAGCTGCTTTCTGTTGCTCCGCAGGAAAAGGAGAACATGCCACTGCCAGGACAAGGTCAGAGACCACAGAGGAAGGGGAGGGGAGGACGCCAGACGGCAGAGAGGAACCAAGAGGAGCCAGGCCATGCCCAGCCAGTTCTGTAGCCCCATCTTGCCCTCCCAAAGCCACCCAAAATGAGGTGTTGTGCCACGGGCACCCTTAGCACACGGGGGCCACTGCACTTTCCAAGACTCCACAGTAGGCACAAGCCTTCCTATTGCTGAGCTGTTACAAAAAAAAACAGAGCTCAGCAGGGAAGGTACTCATGACATCAGGCAATCCCTAGCAGGAAAGGGAGATGCTTCCTTTTAATTCCCATATTCTACAGAAACAGTTCAGGCTGCAGCAACAGCACTTTACTGACATCAATGCCTAAAGCAGAAATGCTCTCCGCCATGTAAGAAGCACACCTCATCAAACCCTGGAACAATGTGTCAGCAAACGTGGCAATTAATCACACAAGGTCTGCAAATTTGCTGCCTCCTGTGAGGGCACAAACATGAGGATCAGCCCCTGCACACTTCTCCCCTCTGGATACCACGTGTGGAAGGAAAAGTTGGACTAGATAACACGGATGAGACAGCGTGGGAGTCTGGTACTGCAAACCAGAAAAATAAAGGAAAAGCACAGTAAAATTCCAGCTGTCCTCTGGAAAGAAACAGAAAAAAACCCAAACAAACCAAGTCTCAATGAACACACACCAAATTTCTGGCACCGGCTTGCCTCCAGAGCAAGCAAACCCATTCTCAATCGGTTGTCAGCATGCAAAGGCCGATAAGGCCCCAGAGCAGCGAGACAGCCAGCAGTCAGATTAACACACTTCTGCATTTTACAGCAAGCTGCGGGTAACCCTTTGAGCCACCAGCACGCTCCTGAGCCAATCACAAAATGAAGCCAGGTGGTTCTTGATGGGGTTTTACTCTCCTGGGACCCATCCTGGCTGTCTTCATCTCACCCTGCACCAGGTGAGCAAACTCACCATGGCAGTGGAGGTCTCAGTGCTGTGTTCAGAGGCAGGGGAAGCACGGGTAGGGATGCCTGCAAACAGGCAGCGCCGTGCCGGCCCAAGAAACCACGGCGTCACTGTCGGGACCACTGCGAGCAAGTTTTCCGTCACGTGACGTAACTGCTATATTTGTATCAGTGGCACTTAGCGATGCGAGAACAGTTACAGAAGAGGTCTAACATCTTTTAAAAAAAAACCCAAATCAACTAAAATCTAACAGCAGCCTGTTGGCGAACTCAGAGCCGGTTTCCAGAACAAGCTGCAAATATTTAAACACAACAATGCTACAATTTTAATGCACCCTTTCTAACGGAGACACCGGATGAGGTTTGGGTTTGTTTGGGTTTCTTTTTTATGACAATGCCACACTTCACTTCAGAAAGGCTCTGCTCCAGACCACCCCGGGGCTGGGAGTTGGCTGCAGGAAGCTCCATCAGCTGCTCGGGTTTTCCGCAGGTATGGAGCTGCCAGCCTGACCGCTGACACAACCAGGCAGGTACTGGGCCACATTGGCTTTGCTGGCATATTGGTATCTGCACAACAGAAAGATCAACCAGGTCAAAAATTAACCTGGTAGGAAGCCAGACCAGGCTGTGCATGGATTCTCCAGTATACACAGCCATGGTAGGTGCTGGGGACACAGGTGCTTCAGCCTCACGTCCATGGGAAGGCTGAGCTGGCAGCCCCAGCCAGCATGGTGCTGCATGCTGCTGAGCCACAGTTCCTCTTTCCCATCTGCATGTCCATGTTGGACAGCAAAACGGTTTCTTCCAGAAGGGAATGCGTGTGGCCATCAAGGCTGGCCCTAGACCCCTGGCAACACTGCAACCACCCATGGCTGGGGCAGGAGCATCTTCTTGCCCTTGCAGGGAGGGTAGCCCTGTTCGGTGTGGGAAATGGGCCATGGTGCTGGTGGGTCACAGCTGCAGCCTGCCTGCCTGCAAACTCACTTGTACTGAGGTGAAGCAGGTCTGGCCATTAACTGCTGGTGTTTCCCATGCATCCCCTGCCCTCCAGAAGTATGGGGAACAACCAGCAGGACCCCCAGGGTGCCCACCACCAAGGCAGGTGCTAGGGTGAGCAAGGGTAGGATGACAATGTATTTGGCTGGTACCTCTGTCCAGAGTCTCTTCTGTGTCCTTAGCAAGCTGATCCACCAGCACAGTACACTTATGGCAGCACTCAGGGGACAATGGGCACTCCCACAGACTACAGAGACCACCAAGTACCCCAATCTGGGCACTTGTGCTTGCCAGTGTAAGTGACTTGTCAACAGCTGTGCCACTGGCAAGGAAGAAAGTGGAAAGCAGAGGAGAGCACATTTGGCTTTCAGGACGCATTTCTCCACCCAGCAGTCCACAAAGCCGAGCTCCAAAAAGGAAGGCAGCCCACAAGCCCCTGCTCCCTCTTTCCCTGGCCTTTCCACTCCCCTTCCCCACATCTGCTGGGACATTCCACTTCAGATTGCATTCAACGCCTGCAGCTGCCACCCAGTGAGCAAGATGCTGTTCCCCATGCACCACTGCCTAGTCATTTAGCTCTTGGGGATTTCACCCCAAGGCCTGCAGTGGAGTTTCGGTCCCTCTAGCAGGCAACCCATGGGCTCAGGGAAAGTCAAATATGCCAAAAATATGTCCCCTCCCCTTCTGAGCAGCGAGGCACAGGGAGAGAGAAGAAGGGAGTAAACAATTATTGCTACCAAATATGGGTCTAACAGCCAGCGATGAAGCCACAGCAGAAGCATGCAGACATCCTGCCGGTAGATTCAAAGGGCCATGGAGCTTGCAAGGGCTCAGGCAGGACCTGTCAAGGAGCAGGGCTGGGCAGGGAACAGGCAGAAGATGGGGCTGAGTTTCTCTCTCCCAGCTCGGGCCTGGTGGGGATCCACACTTCTCCCTGATGGAGGCCAGATCCATGTGTTGCACCCCAGCATCCCATCCTGTGTGGCCATGACCAGCTGTCCTGTCCTGGAATGATTGCTGGGAACACAGGGATGACTTCCCTGACTGCAGCATGGCTGTGGAGAGTGGGGCTGAACAGGGAACAGGTAGGGGATGGGGCAGGCTTTCCTTCACCTGGTTTGCTGTTCCAGCTGGAACCCATGCTTTTCCATGACAGGGGTCAGATTCATGTGTCATGCCCCAGCACCCCACCCTGGCATGGTCACCAGGAGCCGATGGATAACCTCCCCAGCTGCAGTACGCCCATAAGGAGTGGAACTGGGCAGGGAACTGGCAGAAGATGGGGCAGGCTTTCCCTTGCCTGGTTCACTGCTCCACCTGGGACCCACGCTTTTTCCTGATGGTGGTCAGATGCATGTGTTGTGCCCCAGTGCACCATCCTGGGTGGCCACAACCAGCTGTCCCATCCCGGGATGGTCATCGGGAGCCGACGGATGACCTCTGCCATCCCCACCCAAAACCGCAGCACAGGCCCCAAGACACCCTTCCCACCCGCATCCAGTCAGGAAGTGGGGAGTCTGGCCAGGGGGACCAGAGCTCACCCTTCCGGAAGGAGCACCGGGGGCTGCAGCCAGGCCTCTCCCGCCCGGTCCCCCGGGACTCGCAGGGCGCAGGCCCAGGGCTGGGGAGCAGAGGCTGCGGGGCAGAGACGGCGGTGGCTCTTTCGGGACAGGGCAAGGGCAGGGCCGGGATTACCGGGGCCAAGTCCAGCCTAGCCGTGCCCGCCCCGGCCCCGGTGGGCGCTGGGGCCCGGGAAAAGCCCCGGTGGGAGCAGAGCCCTCAGTAACCGGGACGCGACACCCCCCCACGCAGGATAGGCGGGGGGGGGGCTCCCCCCGGGACACCCGTTTCCGGCGGCCCCAGGAGGCCATGGCGCTGCCGCTCCCCGGGACTCCGTGCCCCGGTTCCCTACGCCCCTACGCCGGTGACCGAGCCCCCCGCGTCTCCCCGCTCCCCGTACCTGTGCCCGGGCAGGAGCAGCGCAGCGGCGCCGCCGAGACTGTGCAGAACGGAGCGTGGCGGCACCGCCCGCTTCCCGCCCCACCGCCCCCCGCCGCGCATGCGCCGCCGGGGCACGGCTTGACTCGACTCGGTACCCCGGGGGCTCGGCTCCGCCTGGGCTCTCACCCACCCACGCCCGCATCCCGGCTCTGCGCACGGCGGCTACGTAGTGCCCGGTAGCCGAGCTGCCCGCCAGCCGAGCTGCCCGGTGCCTAGTACCCGCCCTGCGCCCCGAAGCAGCGCCCCGCTCAGCGCCCGCGCCCCGCTGCCCGCGCCACGCCCGGTGCCCGCTAACCCCGCGGGGCCTGCACGTGGCCACCTGCCCCCGCGCCCCCCCCGCTTTCCCGCCAGGGCCGCGCACACCAGCGCCGCCGCCGCGCGCACTCCCGCCACCCTGCCAGCCAATCAGCGCCCGCCGCGGCTTCATCCTCCGGGAGATGGAGGGGCGTGGCCGGCGCGCGCGCGCGGGGGGCGCCGGCAGGCGGGTGGCGTTACTGCTGGTGGCGTGGAAGTGCAGGGGCCGGCGCGGCTTCGCGCGGCGAGGTGAGGGGCGGGGCGGGCAGGCAGGCAGGGGGCTCTGAGGACACTGGGACAGGCACTGGGCCAGAGAGGCTCTTGGGACACGGAGACCGTCAGCATCGCCGTTTCCATCATCACCATCACCTATCATCATTACCCATCGCCCCTCACCCATTGCCCATTACCCTCACCCATCACGATCTCCGTCATTGTTAACATCGTCCCTTGCCCATCGCCCCCACCCACGTGCCCACCGCCGCCCATCACCAATACCATCGTCATCACCATTGCACTCCTCTTCCCTTGCCTACCCTGTCCCAGCCCTGTCCCGGGTGCGCTGGGCAGCCACACTGGCCTGTGGGCTGTGAGAACCCTCCTGAAATCCTTTGGTTGGTGCCAGCCCTGTCTGCTCCTGTCACTCATCCTGCTGTACCTTCTGGTTCCCCTTCCTTTCCTGCCTTCTCAGTCCATGCTCCCTGTGTCCAACACCCTCTGTGTTGCTGGCATTGCCCTGCCCACCAGCCCTTCCTCGCCCTGTCCTGCTTTCCACCGGTGGGGCTCTGCTTACACACTCCGCTTCCCACTGCCAAGCAGCCCTCTATTGTGCGTGCCCCAGCCTCCTCTTGAAAAACCCACCTGAAAAGGTGGGGGTTTTGGGGTTATTTTGGTTGTTTCAGGGCTGTGGCATCTGCCAGCTAAGTGCTGATGGAGAGGAGCATGGGATGTCCCGTTCCGAGTGAGCGAACTGTGCTTTGGTTCAGGTGTCAGAGGCTGGTACCCACCCCACCAGACAAACTGTGAGAACCCTGCAAGGCCGCATCTTCTCAGGGACCAAGGAGTCTGGGCCACATCTTATCAGGAGATAACAGCGCCAGCCCGAGCTGGGACCAGACAAAACTAAAACTGCTGCCACTAGCACACCTGCACAAACACCAAGGAGGGGTGTCCGTTACTTCACACTACAAAAGCCTGCAGCCTCCCCGAGCCCACTGAGCTCTCCTGTGTGGCAGCGGCTGCACAGTGGGGATCTCCCCTCCAGCAGGGACATCTCTCCTGTTGCTTCTCAGCCTGAGAGACCCTTTTCCTGGCATCTGATACCTACAGCAAGGTAAGCGACTTTTTACATTCGGCCTGAAAGTATGTTGTGTACTTGTGACATTTATGTGTATCCAACTACAGCTTAATTATTAGAACTGTGGTAAGAGGTCAGGTGTTTGACTGCTCTCTAAATTATTGCTTAAATCATCACTTAAATCATTGTCCAATCACTGTTTAATTACCATTCAATTATTGCTTGATCACCCTTTTATTACCATTTCATTTTCATTCAGTTGTCAATTAATTATAATTTTATCCTCTCTTAATCATTAATAAAGCCCTTTTAGCTAACGCCACGAGGTGATTTCTCTTAATAATTCAGTTGCAGTAGGAGATTGGCCCCGCAGGCTGATTGCTGCATGTACAGCACCCGTTGGGCTTCAGTGGAACAGCAGGATCTTGCACTCTCTGCAGAGGAGAAAGCCTGGGCCCCTTCTGTTTTCCCTCTTCTTTCTGCAGCTTTTGTGTTCTGGTTGCAGCATCATTCCTGTGGTTGAATCCCAGTAGTCTGGTGGGGAAGCTGGTGGAGTGGGGCTACTGATGCTGGTATGATAGTCTTGTTGGGTCTCATGGGCTGACTGTCACTGCAGGGCCTCAGCAGCTGTTGCGATTGCATGAGGATACTTTGTCCATAGGGGTTGAGGGACATCTTGAAGGAGTGGTGGTGTCTGCCCTAGTGCCTGTTCTCACTTTGGGTATCCTGTTTAGATGTCGTGCTTAGACGAACTGGCTGCCCTGGCAGATGAGGACCTGCTTGACTTTATCTTGAAGGATGATATTCCCTGCTCTGAAATCCCAGTAGAGGAGAATGGTCTGCTGGAAGACTGGAGCCTACAAAACCCTGAGGTGAGTTCTTTGGAGTTAATTGCTGCTGGGTTGTGGTTCAGGAGGTTTGGCTCCTTGCTGAGTAAAATGTTTTTCTCCATAGATCTTGGACAAGGAGTTGGATGATTTCATCAGCTCTATGCTGAGCCCCAGTGAAGACAAACTAGGCACACTGCAGGGTTGTTCCCTTGCTGACAGTAACAGTGGCACTTCTGAGGATCAGCATCTGTCCTATAGCCCCAGCAGCAACTCTGTCAGCAGCCTTTGGAGCCCAGATATTGTGCAGGTTGATCACAACTACTCTCTCCATGGGGGCTATCCTGTCCTGGAAAACGTGAGGTCTGAGGTGGCAGAAGGAGATTCTTTCATTGACCTTGGTAAGTGATTTGCTTGGGCTCTTTGTTCCTGGTACAGGCAAACAAGCAGTCCCACACTGGGGATTTTTTGGGTCGGTGCAAGGCAGCAGTGGAGAGTTTAGTGGAACAGAGTTTGGTGGCTTTCTGCGGCTCTAAAATTGTGGTTTTATGCTACTCAGAGCTGGCTGGTCAGGTGCTGCCTCACTAAAGCCCAGCGTTTGACTCTCCTTCCCCAGACACACAGATGAATTTGGAAGGCACAAGCGAAGCACAGAAGCAGAGCTCCAGTTTTCCCATGGCTGGTGCTGTGGATGGTGGACCCCAGTCTGTGTCTGAAGCCATCATGCAGGTACTGACTGCTATGTGTGGGCCCCAGCCTTTGCTTGTTTTAATCACATCTTCCCTTATCTCCTGGAGTAACTCCTGTGGGGGTTATCTCTGAGGAGAACATGATGTTGCTCTGGGATAGCTGATCCCAGTTTGGCGTGATTTCTGAATGCCTTCTCTGTACAGGGGTGGACACCTTCCACTTTCCATTCTCAGTGGGCATATTTTTGCTGTTTTCTAGTCCTCCTTCCCGGAGCTGGTCCTGACAGCGGAGGAGAAGCAGCTCCTGTATAATGAAGGTGTTCAGTTGCCAAACTATCTGCCGTTAACCAAAGTGAGTCCTTGCTACAGCCTAACGCAAATGCTTCAGCCAGAGTAGGGATTTGAAAAGACAGGATGGTGTCTTGATGAGAGCATTGGTGCCCAGGTGCTGTGTTCATGGCAGTGTATGGCAGGGCCTGGTGTACTCCTCCTTCCGAGGCCTGGGAGGTGTCCATGTGGACAACAGCCTCAGGCAGATAGATACAAACAGCAATGTGACCTGGCTGCTGTTGGTCTCCCCACTCATGACTGCTTGCAGGAGGCAGTTACCCCACAAGTGCCTCCATCCTATTTTGCCTTGCTTTCCTAGTGGCTTGTGAGCTGTGTGCTTTTCATCTCTCAGCTACACTGGAGAAGGTGCTGGCCACATCAGCAGGCCAGAGTTCGCCTTGCATTTCTTGCAGTTCATTCAGTGGTGTGGGAAGGACAGTGAACAAAAGCATGTGGGCTGAGAACTGAGATGTATGCGGGGTTTCTAAAGGGTTGCCAATGCCCTGGTGTTGCAGCTAACGACCAATGACCCTTGCAGGCTGAAGAACGGCTTCTGAAGAAAGTGCGTCGGAAGATCCGAAACAAGCGGTCAGCCCGGGATAGTCGTCGCAGGAAGAAGATGTACTTGGATGGCCTGGAAAACAGGTGCGGGCACACAGTAGTGTCACCCAACACTGAGGGGACAGACTCGTTCCTTTAGGACTCCTTGGCAGAATTATGATGGCACTACATCATTATTTCAATTAAAGCTTTTGTTTTTTTAATATGTTATGATTAGTCTAACACAGAATTTATAATACAACTTATAATTTTTAATCACCTAGGTCCTAATACAACTTATCTTACTATTTCTAATCACCTGGACCCTCTGCAGTTTGCATCAGATCTTAAAACATGGTTTGCTATGTCAATATAATGATCATAGTCTAGACTCAAAAATGATACAAAAGGAATACAAGTCACTCCCTCAGTCCTGGGAGGAAGCAGACGATGGTGGTGGTGTCCCTGACCAGGAGGGGTCCTGGGTCTCACTGTCCAGCAGCCGTTCCAGTCCAGGTTCCCCCTTAGGGCTTGTAACTGCTTGATTTTATGGACAGTGCTCTGTGTGCTGTTATGCTTCCCTGCTCTGTGATAGGGTGGTCAACAACACTGGGCTGGCTGTGTGCCTGGGACCTTCAAGGCCGGTAAGGAAGGGAGTAGTTGGCCTGGTGCCCAGGAACCTTGGGGCTAGGGAGGGGAAGAAAAAAATCTGTTTGGTGCACGGGACTTTCAGGGTCTGATAATGAGGGGAAAAGGAAGGAATGCATGACCTGCTCGGTCGCAGAGAAAGGCTGCTCCCTTCATAAAATGGAGTTAATTGTGCTGACCACATTGCCAGGGGTTGCAAGTAGGCAGATCTGGTCACAAGCAGCTGTGCTGTGCTGCTGCTAAGGTCTTGATGCCCCTGGCAGAAAGTGAAGCTGCCCCTGTGACACAGCAGCAGCTCTCCTCAGGGGTTCAGAAGCTCGGGGCATAGTCTGACCTGCTCTCTGATGCTTGGAGATGGCCAGAGCTTGCGCTGTTCAAGCCAGGTGCTGGTCTGCCAGGTCCAATGTGTTCTCCAGCTCAGGCTACTTTGCAATACAGCCTGATGTTGTAGGTCTGCAGGGCTGGTGTGTTGCTAAGAGTGAGCATCCTTAGGGAGTAGTCTGTTGGTTCTCTGTGAGACTGCGCAGGACAGGACTTACCCTTCCTGAAACCTGGTGTGAGGTGTTGTTCTCTGGGCTTTGCTCCATGTGGTACCAGGTAGATCCCAGGAGCAATTTTTTCTTGCCCCAGCCACCCAGAGGTGATGGCCTGAGGAGAGACTCTGGGGAGGTCCTTGCTGTTCACTAACAAGACCTCTTTGGTTTTCCTCTGTGCTATTTGTCATGCTCTGGGAAGAGTGGCAGCCTGTACAGCTCAGAACCACAAGCTGCAGAAGAAGGTGCAGCTGCTCAAGGAGCACAACATGTAAGTTCTCATTGTTGGATGTGGCAGGAGGTGTGGTGAAGGCTGTTCCTCTTCTTGGGATTGTGGTCTGTCTGTGGTTGCAAAGGGGAGGAAAGTGTTCAACTCTTGGTTCAGCTGCTCAATTAACCTGCGTTGCCTGCTGTCCTGCAGGTCATTGCTCAAGCAGTTGAAGAAAATGCAGACCTTGGTGAGAAAGTACACTATTAACACTACGACAGGGAAAACCTTCACTGTGGTGAGTGGCTTCAACTGCAGTGTCTGTGAAGTGGTCTCTGCCGTCCTTTGGGAGAAAGGCATTCTTTGTGGCTGGTTATGCCTATCCGTGTCCTTCGCTGAGGTCTTTGGTGATCTTTCTCTTTCCAGGTCGTGATTCTGTCCTTCTACCTTGTTCTCTCCCCCCGCCTCTGCTCAATTTGGAACAGGAAACTGCAGCCGGAGCTCAGAGGTGAGTGCCTGAGCACTGAGGTGTGGCTCTAGGTGAAGTCCTGCTCTCTGGGGCAGAGCACCACTCTCATAGACAGCCCGAACTCTGGGACACCTCCAGTCCAGCAGCCTGTGGTGACTACAAGGTTTGGCTGTGCTGGCTTGTCCCAGCCTTGGATTCTTTCTCAGCCCTGTTGCAGAAGCTGGCCTTGGGGCAGGGCCTTGCGCCAGGGTCAGTGCAGGAACTGGAGAGATCCAGTCCCTCTTGGAGCACAAGCTGTGCTTGTGCCTGGCAGCTGTGCAGCCTCCTGTCCCCACCTCCCCTGGGAGGAGGAGGCAGCTCTACTTGAACAGTTTGTTCCCTTCTCATGGGCTTCTTGCAGGACGGAAAGAGGCTGGGAATAACAGGGCTGTCTCTACCTATCTTGCAGTGCTATCACGGCAGATCCGTGAGTTCGCAAGCCAGGTGCAGGAGGATGTTGCAGTGGAGGTGTTTATCCCAGAGCCTGAGGATCCATCTGTGTCAGGAAGCCTCAATAAGTCACAGGAGGAGGGGCAGAATCCACCCAACCCTGATCCAAAGGTTTCTTTCAACAGCAGCTCATCTTATGACCCTCTGGCGACAATGGCCTCCAAGCTGAGCCATTCCCAGCCTCAGGATGAGCATTCCCAGGGCGACTACTTGCAGGGAGAAGTAGTTTGGAAAGCTAGGAGGCAGGTGTGTATGCAACATGCTGCCAGAGTTGTCAACCAGCAGCACGGTGCTGATGAGATATGATGGTCTCTGCCTCCTGCCTCTCGGGGTGACGCTAGACATCCTGCCAGGCAAGGACAGACAGAGCTGCATTAATAGATAATCTATCAAAGCCAATTCTTCTGAATACTCTCCCGATTGCTGGCGGCTCAGATGGTTTACCAGGGAGGAATTGTTTTAGGTCTGACCTGTTCTGACACTCTGCTCTGTGTATCTGTAGCAAGACTCTATTTGAGATGGTGTAGGGAACTCTGGGAACTTTGCTGTGCTGCTGATGCGGCCTGCAGCCTAGGCTTGGGATGGTCTGTGGCATGGAGGGAGGAGGAGTTTGGGCCTCAGGTGCCTGTGCTTTAGCTGATGGGATTAAGTTGGTGATGAAGGCCTCTGCCCTGGTTATTCCCTGCCCAGATGGAGGTGAACACAATGCTGCCTGAATTCTAGGTGTGAGATAGCGAGAGAACCTTCAGTGCCCTCATAGGGAGTGGCCCTACCATTGCGACAGACCCTACGTGTCACCTGTTCCTGCTAGCTTTTTGAGCCATGGGCACAGCTCCTGGTCTGGCTAGAAAAGGTAATGTGGAGTCTTTCCCGAGCCAGGTGTGCTCTTTCCCTTCTGTAGGGGCTGAGCCTTTTACCTGCCACAGCCCTGGGAGGAATTCCGCAAACTGGACTGCTGAGGTGATGTGGAGCAGAGCAGCAGAACTTCTTGCTCTTCTGAAGGCATTCTTGTCCACCGTATGGTTTCAAAGCGGTGTCCTCATGTCCCTGAGCTTTGCTGTACTAGCCGATGATGCAGTCAGCTGGCTCTGGTTGCTCACCAGGGCTGAGCAGAAACACTTAGAGCTAGCAAGCGATGTCTCTTTCCTGGAGTGCAGCTTAGTGGTATCTTTTGAGCATCTCTCCTCATCCTACACCAAGACATTTCAGAGAATCATGTAGAATAGTTTAGGTTGTAAGGCACCTTCTAATCTCACTTAGTCCAAGCTCTCTGGAATGAGCAGGAATATCTTCAACTAGATCTGGATAATAATCATCTCCTTACTAATAGTAATAAATGCTGCTGATGTGCAACTGTGTTGTCTGTGGTCATTTCAGTGAGTGGCTGAGCTGCTAGGTGGAGGAGAGGGGCACCGGAGGCTGGGAACGTTGTGGGAAGAATCCAGAGGGAGCTGCAGGATGATCACTCTTGCAGCCTAATGAAGGGAAACACACACTGCCTTCCCTTCCCGTGGCTGTGACTGCGCAGAGGGGCGTGTTAAGGCTCTGTGCAGGTTTGTCGGGTGATTTCTCTGTTCTCACCCCCTTCTCACCACGCTTCAAGGGTGCGAAAACACTGTTCAACTACTTTTGGAGACAAGTGGATGTTGTGAGCACCCATCACCCAAGCTGGCAGCTTCCCCAGTAGGAAGTGCGAGGAGTCGGTGTCTGCCCCCACCGCTGCTGTCATAACGAGGAGCTGCACAATCGCAGGAAGTGGAGCAGAGCCAGGATGGTGCAACAGCCCCGTCCCCTTGGCCAGTGGTCGCAGGAAAGGCCCTGCCTGCTGGGTGGTTGCTAAATGAGGGCTGTGCCCTGGATATGGTTGGGGTCACTGGGTCCACGGGAGGTACTAGCAGGTCCTGATCTCATGTTGTAGAGCCCAGCGTGGGGTTTGGTGGGGTGGGAGCCCAAGGAGGTGATGGGTGCAGGCAGCATCATGCTTGCAACCCACCTGTGAAGCAAAGGGTGCTTGTGCAGTCTAGTGAGATATAAAATTGAGTGCTCACCCACCAGCCTTGTCTCAAGGCAGCAGTACCCTCACAAAAGGATGAAGTTGCAGCTCTGCCCTGGCCAGGTCATGCAGCCCATGAGCATCCCCAGGGAATTACTGGACCTTTTCTCCCAAGAGCTGTGCATGGTGGCAGGAAGGTCTATGACCCTGTCCTTACTTTCATGTCATTTTTTACAGTTCAAGGGCACGGTGTGTAATGCCACTGATGTCGCCTGGATTCCCTGGCCCAGCACTAATTGATTTTGTCTGAGTCATGCTGAACAAAATTGGGCAGTGTTGCCAGCAAAGTAGGAAGCAGTCACTGGAGTCGATGCTGGGCCAGGGATGATGGGGTCAGCACTGTGCTCTGAAGCAGTCTGGCTTGCTTGGCCAAATGTCAGGAGGGGAGATAGCTCTGGGAGAGCAGGCAGGGAGCCAGCTGAGCACAGCTGGCTCCTCATCAAACACAGCAAAACGTATGCTCCTGCTGCCAGGCACTGCTTGCACCAGCCAGCACAGCCCTTCCATGTAGAAAGCTTGTTGCAGGGGTTGGGATATCACAGAGCCCACTGGGAACGTGTCTGCCATGAGAGTTCTGGGGATGGCTGTTCCACAGTCTCAGCCTGCGCCGCCACAGGGCTGCTATTTTCATTGCTCTCTGTGTTCTCCTGCTGGTGCCACAGCTCTGAGCTCTGAGCTGGTGAGAGGAAGGAAGCCCAGCCTGGGCTTCAAGCCTTGGGTTGAAGGGCAGCAATGATAAAAATGCTAGGAATGAATCCTTCAGCTGAGGAGGCTCACACCTTGTTTCCATCAAAGAAAGGAGCAGGAGGAGCCTGATATTTCTGCCACCTCCTTCTTCTCCTTGCTGCAGACCTTCCATGACCTCTTTTTCCTTTGAATGCTGCAGGGATCAGAGCACAGGCTGTCTGCTTGGGCACTAACTGCACGCACACATAGCCCCACACTCTGGCTTAGGTCAGTGTTATGGCCCTTGCTTGCCCTCCCTGTTGTGTTCCCTGTGTTATTCTCAAGGTTGACCAGTATCCCACTCATGTCCCAGCAGGTACCTGCATCAGTATCATGGGAGAATACTAACAAACAAGAAACACCAGCCTTTCAGGGCTAAATATTCTGCTTGGCCTTTGGCAAGTCCCATATGGGTGTTGCTGAATGGAAACTCCCTCTTTTTTGCTTGGTGACTCCTCGAATATTGGTAGTGCCACCTCCTTTCCATGGTAACAATATATTGAAAGTTGTGAAAGCACGAAACAAAATTTGCCTCCTGTTGCTGAGCAGGGCTTGGGTTGTGTGGCCAGTAAAAAACACCTCCTGCTCATGGCTTTAAAGGAATCAGGTTTTGCTTCCTTTTAAAGGAATTAGGATTTCTTGGAAAGGTGCGTATTTCAGTCAGTAGGAAGTAAGATACAGCCTGCTTTTGAAGAGAAACTGAAACCCCAAGTCATCATCCATCCTATTTTTACGCACTAGCACCAGCTGCTGGATATTGGCAGAAAAACTAGCAGAAATCTGAGCGCCTGGTTAAAAAGCCATGGGAAAAACAAGGACAGAGTCACCGACTACCTCCAGCTCCTGAAACTGGGCACCTCAGCCTTGGGGCTGCTGAAACCTCAAGGAAGCCAGTAGTGCAAACTCAGGTGGTGCCAAATGCGTCATTCTCCTCTTCCCTTTCCCTAGCCACACACAATGCTGCAGGGGCTTGGCTGGAGACCCCTACGTATGCATTGCCCAGGGAATACAGCAGTGTCAAGGGGCCTTTCTTGGCATGAGCTGTTCCGGACCTTCCCCTACCCCTGGGCGGCTGGCAGCTGGCCATCGCAGTGCATCCGCCGTGCCTGGGAACAGGAGGCTGCCGGATCTGCAAAAGCCATTTGCAGCCGCCCTGTGCATTTGAGCGGCTGAGAATCTTCCTCTGATCTACTCGCAGGGGGAGGGCTCTGCCTGGATCCTGCCCTGCAGCCCTGGGACATGTTGCCCACAGCATCCCGTACAGGCAGTGTCTCGTCCCACTGCATGGACACAGCCTGTTTTTCCCTGCATCCCCGGGGACATTTGGGAGGGACCCCTAAGAGACGAGTTGCCCACAACGCAGAGGTAGGTTTGCAGGCAAAGTGCCGCTACATGCTGCCCGGGAGGGGACATGGGACTGCCCCCATTCCCAGGGACCCTGCTTTCCTTGGCAATGCTGCACAAAGCCTCACCAAGGGAATGTGGCTGCGGGGCAAGACTAATTCAGCAGCTTCAAGGCAGGACAGAAACCGGAACCAAGCCCTGCATCCACACAGAAAATCTTTATTTTGCAACCTTCAGGCTGGGCTGAACTTGTCTGGGAGAACACGAACCTGTGGGCTGAGAGCTGCTGAAATGCAGCACATCAGCGTGGGCAGAGCCCGTCTCGGGGAAGTGCTGTCTCTTGGCAGTTCTGTGCCTGCTGAGTTTCTCCACTTGCTGTTACTTTATCCGGGTGAAAACGCTGGTGCCAACCCTGCAGAAAATCCCAAATCACTCTGGTTCACCCAGCAGGGCTCACCTGTGCTGTGGTGGAAAGCACAAGGGGAGAAACCCAAGGTGGGGCACTGTGTTCCTTGCAGCCTCACTGGGTGCTAAGTAGGATGCCCTGGGCTCCAAACACCCTGTATCAGAGGCTGTACCAGGTGCTGGCATCAGGTCCTGCTCTTTTCCTGCTGGAGAACATGCAGGAAGAGTCCCGGGGCAGTCCAGCTGGAGCCAGACCCTGTCCTGGGATCACCCACCCTGGGGCACATACAGGATGCAGGGGCTAGCAACCTCACAGGGATGCTCCTTAGCACCTACTTGTCACTGGTGACAAACCCATTTCACTCTCCTGATTCTGCCATACCTCATTGGGTGGGATTTGTCTCATCTCCAGCCCCACCAGAGGTCAGGAAGTATCAACAGAGAGGTGTCTGGGACATGGTGCTCACCAGGTGGCTTTCCAGTCCTCGGTGGGGCTGTCAGCTGCCTCTCGCATCAGCCAAAGAGCATGCAGTGTCTCCTCCCCGTTGGTGCCCACATAGCACTGTCCCAGGAAAGCGGTTGTCCGGGCTGTCTCTGAGTCTGAAAGGGTCCAAGGTGGTGTAAATCAAGGTGGCAAGGCATGACGGCACCCCATAACATCCTGCTGGTATCCCTGCTGCGGGGCAATGGCTCACTCCCACCTACCTCGGTGCCGCCAATGCACGGTGAAGGAGAAGGTGGGCTGTGGTACCAGTCCTGCATCTTGTTGAGACCCTTCCATTGGTGAGGTGATGATTTCAGGGCCACCAACTGCAGGCCCTGGCAGGTAGGAACCAGAGAAGCTGCCATCCTTGCTGAGGGCAGACACAACCATCCGGCAGCCAGTGTCGCTCCGCCATGACCCAGAGAGGAGGCACTGCAAGGCCAGCATGGTGACTTTAGGTGCCCAGCCAGGCACAGAGGGCATCTTGCTTCCACACTGGCTCTGCCCACTGATGGCTGCAGCAATAGGAGATGTGCCCTGGATCCTGGGTGAAGCTGGTACCACTGGCACTACTGCCTCAACGTGGGCATCGCACTTGCAGCACTTAAGTTCAGCCATTGCTCTGGGCTGTTTGCTGTCACCAGCCCAGGAAAAGGAAGTCCTCCTCACAATAAAGCAAGGGATGTGCAAGCTTTCCCTGCATGCTTGGTGGGAAATGAAGCTTCTCTGGGGCTTGGCTCTGTTTGCTTGTCTCTGGACATAGTCCAACAGCAAGAAGCATCCTTGTAGGAGTGGTCCCTCCCTCCCAGACACTCTGCAGCTTCCCCCATCACCAGATACTCATGGTCCCACCAATTCTGACAGCCTGTCCCCAGTTCCCTGCTGAGCAACATAGCTCCCAGCCTTTGGGGTCTTGCAGGGTGCCAGTGCCCCATCCCCATCCCCACCCAACCTTGTACCTTCCTCTCTGCAGGAGCAACACACACCACCAGGACCAGGGCGAGGAATAGGGTAGTGGTGATATTGCTCATGTCCAATGGAGCTGTGAAGAGCCCAGCACAGCTCCCTCCCAGCCCTGCACCCTGGCCCTTTATAGGGCAGTAATTGGAGCCCTGTGGGATCCAGGCTGGCAGTTGTGGGGCGGAAGCCGAGTGGCAGAGTGCCTGGAACAGCGCAGGCGAGGCAAGGAGGTCTGCATGACCTGGGCAGTGCTGGAGGAATGCAGGGATGAGCACGGCTGTGGAGAGAGGTGGGAGCATGGGATTTTTTTAAGGTCCTTAAAGCAGTCTGGAAAGCATCAGCTACTTTCCTTGGGAATCCACCTCCTGCACATGCAGATTGGAAATCAGTACCTGTTTTACAGATTCAACTGCTCCTTGCTTTGCTGTTGGCACTGCCTGACCTGGGTGTCTCTGACGTGGTGCCAGGGCATCCTTGGCAGAGGCAAGCTGCAGTGGCTGCAGCACTGCACAGGAGGAAAGGCACACCCCACCTTTTGTTTAAGCCGCAATAATGTTTCCCCAGCTTCTTCTGGATACTAGCTGCTAATTTCTCTGCTTTTGCTTTTAGAAGAGTTAGAGGAAGAAGTAACCACAGAGTGGTACTGAGGTCCAATTGCGTATGTTTGCTAAACACACCCAGCTTGCTAACCAGCCTTGTATTTCCACCTCTTCCTTGTATTTGCTGCTCTTGGGGACTCTGGATGTACAAAACAGAGTGTGCACTGTCCCTGCATTCCTGAGCTGCTTCTCTGCTCACTACAGTGCTGGAAACAAGCGTGGGTCTGTGGGCAACTGAAAATTTAGGTGAGATTCAGCAGTATAAACACATACCTTCCCCAGGGCAGCAGTATTTGGGGTACTGGATGGCAGGAGGGCTGTGGTGTGTGCACTGGATGTGCAGGAGTCCCACTGTTGGTGCCTACCATGAGCTACGGTGCACCCTGGGACCCTACTGCTGCTCAGCACCTCTCCCTGTCATTCTGATGACACTAAAAGCTGGAGTGAGCAGAAATCACTCCTATCTTAACACATCACTCCTCCTTGTCACCTTTTACAGTCCCAGTCTCATGAGCTTATTATAGGGGCCTGGATGCCACGGATCCACCCTTTCAGCCTGACGCCAGTTCCTGTCTTTCTACACTGTTTGGCAGGGACAAGCTGCCCTCATTAAGGGGCCAGAGAGGTGGCAGCCACCATTCCATGGCATGGCAGCCTGCACTAGCCTTGCTGGGGCTGGCTCAAGCTCAACAGACTGTGTGGATAGTATGCTGGCATCCCTGGGGCTGCGTTATATTTATAATGTTTCTGCAAGAGACTTCATCTTCACCCAAGGACCTGCCAAAAATCTCTGTGTCAAAAGAGCTGACTAAGCTTGACATATGTCCACAGAGTCAGATAGGGTGGCACTGACGAAATGCAGTGGCAGACAAGGGTAAAATTCCTACTTGTAACCCAAGGGGGTGTGGTAGGAGGGGATGGGATAAAAGGGGATGGGGACTTCAACTACGTGCATTTTACTTCAGGTGCTGCGCAGCACAAAGGAATTGCTTTGCCAACATTTCACGTCTACCAAAACCCTTACCTCCATCACTCAACCCTGGGCCTGGAAAGGCATCTGGTGGGGATGGGTATGAGGGTACCACAAGGGAAGTGGCTGGGTTCAGAATGCGGATGCTATGCCTGTCATTAGCAGGCAGGTGGGAAGTGATGGTGCAGGGCGGAAGTTTTTCTTAGAATGAGGTGGGAAATGAGCCCAGGGAGCTGGATGAGGAGAAATGAAGGGCATACAGATGTCCCCAGGGAAAGGTAGTGATGAGTCCTTGTGTCTGCATGGATACCCACGTGGACAGAAGCTGCCTCAGCGGACGTGCAAGGGCAGATTTTTAAAAAAGATGACCACAGCTGACATGAGTTTTTAGTTTTTTATAATGTTAGAGGATGTTTTTTCTTGCCTTAGGAATTCAGGCTGTAGCCATAGGATGACATCATGGGAAACGTGAAGCTGTGTCCTCACAGGACGGGGACACACTCGGCAAGATCTTTCCTTTTGGGGTCCGTTTGCGCGTGAATACATTTTTACCCACCCTGTGTGAAGCAGAGAGTTTCTGTGGGATGACCTGCAGACATGACCCATTCAGGGGTATCCCTAAGTGTAATCCAACTGGCCCCAAGCAACTGCTGGATGCCCCTGGCCAGGGCAAGCCCCTAGCCAGCAGGCACCTGCATCCCAGCTGCAAACCCACACTGTTTCCTTTGCCGAGGGATGCTCATCCTCAAGGACTATCTATGGGGTTGTTGTCTGCCATGTTCCCCCACTACCTCATGGCTTTCCAGTCCTCTTGGAGGGATCCAACAGCTTCACGCAGCAGCCACATGGTGGTCAGCGTCTCCTTCCCGCCTGAGTCCACGAAGCACTGACCCGCAAAGGCAGTGGTAGTATCTGAGGGAAGTGTTTTCTGGGGTGTTGGTGGGGACACCACTCACACTCACTGGCTCCTTCCCCAGCCACAACTGTGTTTCCACTCCAACAGCCACATGCCCACCCAGCCCACACTGGCAGGACCTGCCTGTCCACTTTGGGCTGCCCAGCAGGGATGAGTGCAAAGATACTGGGTGAGGAGAGGATGTGAGCCCAGCAGAGTTTGTTAGCCCCATGCCGGGCAGGCACTACTGCCTCCCTCCACCTGGCCTCATCAAAGCATCACCCAACACACTTTTCGGCAGAGGAAAACTCCTGTTGGCTACTTGTGGGGCTCCCAGTGTCCCTGTGATGCCGACACTGGGTGTCCCAGCACTTACTGGAGAATTTGTCCCAGCGCACGGTGAAGGCGAATGTTGGCCAGCCCCCCTCACCGGGCTGCTGCTGGATGCCCTTCAGGGGGGAGGCGCGGGCACAGCCACCAGCAAGGGTGACTTGTGTGAGATATCTCCCCTGGAAGTCCCCATTGTCCCTCACAGCTGAAATCTCCATCAGTGAGTCCTGTTCGTTTCTCCACAGCCCGCTGAGCTGGCACTGAAGGAACATGGCCACAGGTCATCCACCCCTGCACACGGCACAGAGGAAGACCCCATCCCTCCCACCACTCCATGGTCAGAACTAAGAGCCCTGGCATGGGTGCAACAGCTCTCCCTGTCACCAGTTTGAGGAAATGCTCCCCCAGGTGCTGCCTGCTGCTGAGTGGGCAGCATATCCCAGCCAAGCAGCATGCATGGTGCTCCTGGGCAAGGACCCTGTGGGAAGAGATGCCCTCTGCATGCTGCAGACTGTGTGCACACCCTGTGCACAAATCCCATGGGAGGGGGTGCCCGTGCACAGTACTCCCAAGCAGAGACCTTGTGGAACGGGATGTTCCATGCATGGTAACCCCAGGCACAGACCTTGCAGGAAGGATGCCCCATGCGTGGCTCCTCTGTGGGAGCAAAGCTTTGTGGAGATAATGATGGACTGGCTAGGGGTGATACCCTATGATTACCTGGACTAGGTGCTTGCAAAGGTATCCCACTTGTCCCAGCGAAAAATGGCATGTAAGAGAGGACCTCCCAGCTGCCCATGCTGCATCCCAGTTCCACATCTGCCATATCCCCTCACTACCTATCCCCGTACCTTCCTCTCTGCAGAGGTGACAGAAGCCACCAAGACCAGGGCAAGGAACAGGGTGACAGCACTGCTCCCCATAGCTGCAGGGATGTGAAGCACCCAGCACGGCTCCCTCCCAGTCCCGCACCCTGACCCCCTTTATAGGGCTGTAACTGGAGCCCTGCAGGCACCAGGCTGCCAGTTATAGGACACGTAGTTGGATGACAGAGCTCCCAGAACAGCACAGTCAAGGCGAGGAGGTCTGCATGACCTGGGCAGTGCTGGAGGAATGCAGATATGAGCACGGCTGTGGAAAGAGATGGGGGCAGAGGGATGGTTTGCACATCCAGTATCCAAGAGATTATGCCAGCCCATTCCTTGTTCTGCGATGGTGTCCTTGGGGTGGGCAGAGCCTGGCATAACCCCGCTACCACTGTCCAAGTGCTGCCACCCAAATATAGTGCTGCAGCAAGCACAGCCTGATCAACTACTCTCCACTGCACTGAAGAGTGGTGCATCTGTCCACAGGAGTTTATCCTCATGGCAGTGCCCTCCTGCATTACAAGTTTCTGCTGCTGTTTCTAAGCTGTTTTATTCTCCCAGCTGTTCTGGACTTTACCTGAGTTTCAGAGCTGTGACTGGCCCTGCAGTGGAAGTTCATAGGCACCCTGAAACAGTCAATGTAGGATGCTTTTTCTGGAAGATATGTAAGTATTAAAATTTGCTTGTCCCTCTAGAGGGGATGCTTTGTGCATGGGGCTCCCACGCACAGACGCTAAGGAAGGTGATGACCTGTGCACAGTACTTTGAGCCTGGGCAAGGTACAGCTACACAGCAGAGACCTGTCTGAGCCCTCCCAAGGGGTCCTTAATGGTAGAAGACTAACAATGGCAGGGGCCCTTGAACCACCTGGCTCTTGCACAGAGACATGGCACCATTTCCCAGATATCTCTCCAACTGGTTGAATATTTTGCTGCTGATGCTGCAGGTGAAGACAGAGCTGGCATCTATCTGTGTGCAGTTTGGATGGGATTTCTCTGGCCCCTGTCTTGCACACGGCACAAGTACCTGCTTCGAGTATCCTCCAGAGACACATCTTCCCCAGGCTTGAGGACACAAGAAAGACTACTCTTCCCAGAAAATGTGATGCTGTGTTGCTCATGTGCAAATTGCACTTTGTTTTTAATTACAAAATTACAGTAGCTGCCTTCAGCTCCCATCGCTGAAGCCCTTGATATTCTGGCACCGTTCTCCCTTGCTTGATGCCCAGTTGACTCTCAGCATTGCCATCTGCACCCAGAACTCAGCACACACCCCGGGGTCTCCATCCTGCACCTATGTGTGTAGCCCCAGCACGAAGCAGCAGCTGAGAAGTACCCCTACAGCCTTGCTCTGCCCAGGACTTACCACTGGCTTTCCATTCATCCTAGAGGCTGTCAGTCTCATCCTGCATGATCCATGTTGTCCTTAGTATTTCCTTCCCATCCTCGTCCATAAAACAATGACCCATGGAGGTGGTGGTGGAGACTGTGGGGAAAGGGTGGGAGGAGTGAGAGGGCACCAGGATGGGGTTTTCCCTCTGTCAAGCCACCAGCTTGCCAGTTTGCAAGTGGAACAGGCTGCATGTGGGAGGATGATATTTCCCTCTCCAGCCTCCTGTCCTGCTGGGACAGGTGACAGAGCACTGGTCAGGCCTGGGATACACAGGAGGTGAGGGAATGAGCCCTGATGAGCCTACATTCAGCTCTGCCTCAGCTTGTCCTGGGCATGATCTGCCTGGACAAGAGACAGAGGTGGGGATCAGGAGGTGCCATCAGCCATGCAGCTCTGGGATTGGAAATGGGGGAGCACTGGGGACACCATAAGAGGGCAGGGGACCATCAAGGACATCACATGAAAAGCTGGGAAGATCTGGGCAAGCACTGGGGACTCTGCAGCCTTCCTGCAGAGGAAGGCTGAGGATCATCAAGGATTCTGCAGGGAGAGCATAAGAGCATCAAGAACTTCACAGGGAGGGAAGGGGAACTCTGAGGACATCACAGCGAGGCTGGGAAAGGAGAAGCACCTGAAAAGCTCCAGTTGACTGTGAAGGTGAAGGGAGGGTGGGTCTTCTGGTTCATGCAGTGCTGGAATATCTGCAGTGGTGACAGCTAGATCTTGTTTATGGTGGTTGCCTTGGCCATGTGGTAGGAGCCATTGAAGTCACCTTTCCATTCATGGTCCTACGGTTGTGTTGGAGCCCAGGTCATTGATCCAGCAACTGGTTAGCACATACCGAAGCAGAAGTTATTCATCATTGGTGCTGCAGCACAGCCTGGGTACAGGCATGGTGGCAGGAGTGGGCATCCCTGGCAGCCGTGGAGGGGAATCTGGACAAGCTGCAGGTCCCCCACCCACATGAGAGCAGGCACTTCCAAGTGTGATGAACTCAGCCATAGCTTGGGGAGGCAGGTTGCATCTGGGAGGGTGCCCTGACTGGGAACCCTGGCCAAGGAACTTCTCCATCCTCCCGGGATGACAGTCCATGCTTGGCAAGATGGTAACCAGAGAGGTGGAGGAGCAGAGCAAGGTGTGTGGTGCTGACTGGTGGGACTAGTGGGAATGATGACCACATCAACATGGCAGAGGGGGCAGGAGCTATGTGACCCTATTTGTAGATGAAGTTATGGTCTTGAAAATCAAATTTATTCTTCTGACATCACCTGTGCACACACCTGGACCAACCTGCCATGGTGCCCCTGAGTGACCTGGGAACTCCCCTGCTGCATCTGCTTAGGTGGGACAACAGCTGGACTGAGAGAGATTGGGCACTAAGACACTGGGCACTGAGACAACAGTGTTGAGATATTTGTGAACAGTTGATAAGAACAGTCCCTGCAGAAATGCTTTCACAGGACAGTCTTCTGCATGTGGTTAAAGACAGTGACTGACCGAGGGATTTGATCCCCTATATGAGCCTGTCAAGATCCCAATAAATTATTTTTTCCTTTTTTTTTTAACAAATAGACTGCCTGAGATCCTGTGCAAAATAGACATGGCAGCAACCATACGCTGCACATGAGTGGAAGGTACCTCTTGCCTTCTTTAGCTCCCAGAATGCATCCACGGTGTGTGAATGACCATGACCAAAGCTTACCATGCAGCAGCAACTGCTGGTCTTCCTCCCAGAGGGAGGTCTGCAATGGGGCTGAAGGGGAACTCACTGCTCACCTTCATCTTGCTGATGAACCCAAGCTGGAAGGAGTCCAATAGTGCTGGGTTTGTATTTCAGAGGGACAGAGCAAACATCAGCAGTGTGCAAAGCACTGTCAGCAGATCTTGCAACTGGGTAAAAACCCCATGTCCAATGCCTGTGAGGAAGCATCCTCGGCCACACTCCCCCCACCTGAATGCCTGCAGGCACCTGTGACACACCATGTCCTATCAACTGCCACCCCAAAACCAAGATAATACTGGATGTGTCAGAACCTTGCTTGGTGCCCTCATATAAGAGCTAGCCTTGCAAACAGCCCTGCCAGCCCGTGCCCACCGAGTTTCTCACTGGCACCACGCAAGTGTTTGCAGATTGCTCAACCTGTGTTCAGCACTGCTGCCTTGCTGGAGTGCCCCAGGACAGCCTCCAGGAAGCCCTGCCCCAGGGAAATGTTGACATGAAGGCAATAATAAAGTCAGGAACACATCTGCAGTAAGGCTGCAATCTTAGCAGGATGCCCCACGACTGAGCTGGTCATTCTTTGGGGTGAGGGCAGAGCCTTGTGGTCCCTCTGCCACCCTCTTTCCTAACTCTCAGGTTCCACTAAAGCAGGTAAAAGGCTGTGCAGGCGAAAGGATGCCATAGCAGGTCTGGCATAAAGACTGTCTGCTCAGAAAGGATGTAAGTGAAATGAAAACAGTAGGAATTCCAGGGAGGCACTGAGAAGGAAAAAGCAGCATCCTGCAGAAGCAGAAGATGGACCTGAGTGAGAAAAACATGAAAAGCAAACCACACACAAATCTTCAACAGAGCAGGCTAAAACACAGAAAAGGTGGAAAACTCACTAAAGCCAGGGACCGTGTCAACAAAGCTCTCCCATGGCGTTCGTGGCAGGAACACCAGGGGAGCAGTGGGATGTGGCAGCTCTGCCAGCCCACTCCTGCCTTTCAGCTGCTCAAATCACAGGCAGTGTGCCAGCATGGGACATGCAGCACCATCTGATGTTGGTTTTGGACTGCAAAGGTCAAGAACCAAGTTTCAGATTCAGACTCAGAGCTGAGTTTCCTGGAAATCATTCATTTCAGCTGGGAGGAGTGAGTAAGTCAGGCAGCATCAGCACTGCTCATTACATTAAGTCAGAAAACCCAGCAGGAAGGGGTTCGAGACTGGACTGGCTGCACGTCCACTTTCCAGTAAATCACACACTTTTCCCTAGGAAGAGTTTTGAAGCTGTCTGTGCTGCAGATACTGTACTGCTAGTGCAGAGGACCCCTCATTGCTCACCAGGAGTACAGACAGTCTCCCTACACCTGCTTGCCTGAAGGCTGCCTTCGAGCCAGGGATGTTTCCAGCCAGATTTTTGGGGCACAGAAGGGCCCCCTAGGATACCCTCCCAAGGTGCTCACCTGACATCAAGCAGAAAAGACCCAGTACTGTCCTGCACTTGGTGTCAGAGGATCACTTTGGGCATGCATCATCCTATTTGGACTGGAAAAGGGGCTTTATGGCAGCCAGTCTCTGCCTGGAATAACAGGGTGAGAGCTTCACTCTGCACCCACTACTGTTCTTTAGCCCAGCTTCCCGAGACATATCCACAAACTGCAAAAGTTGGGTAGCAAGGCAAAAAAGAAATTTTATTTGGATTTTGAGAACAACTTCCTGCAGGGCTAATAACAACCCTGATGCTGGTATACATTGGTGCTGCTGAGGATCAGGTTTCACAAGCCTGGCTGAAGCAAGAGGGTTCCTCTTCCTCCTTTCAACCCACCCGAGTGAAGGTGTTGTGGCCAGTCCTGTAGGGAAGCAGAACATAAATGCCTGACCAGTGAAGAGGCAGAAGTCCTAGATGGGTGTCCCTTGGCTCACCTGGTGGCTTTCCAGTCGCTGGGCAGGGAGTCAACCTTCTCCCGCAGTAGCCAGGAGGTCTGCAGGACCTCCTTCCCACTGTCCCCAGCAAAACATTGTCCCACGAAGACAGCCGTGGAGTCTGGGAGAATGGTGGCTGTTAGCATCCTAGAGGGATCTGAGCTGCTTTTGGGGCTTCACGAGCAGCAGAGGGTTTAATGCTTAGGGAGCCCGTTTGTGTTCCAGTGTTCACAGGGGAATGATTTGCGACCGAGATGCTGTTAAAGCAACTCTCAAGGCTGCTGAGCTGAAAGAGTGTTTCAGTCCTGCTGTCTGCAGACAGTTCACGATGAGGGTGGTGAAGCACTGGCACAGGCTGCCCAGGGAAGCTGTGGATACCCCATCCCTGGGAGTGTTCAGGGCCAGATTGGACAAGGCTTTGAGCAGCCTAGTCTACTGGGAGGTGCCCCTGACTATTGGCATGGACGTTGGAAATGGATGGTCTTTAAAGTCCCTTCTATGGTTCTATGATTCTACGACACTTTCCAGAGTAGGGAGAGACCAGGAAAGGATAGACTGGGGACAGGGGAGGCGACAGAAGAAATGTGGTGGGCACTGGGACCTGCCTGATCTCCCTCGCCATCCCACCATCCCACCCAGGCACAGCCGCCCCTCAGCTACAGACCAGAAAAATTATTCCAGTTGACAGTGAAGCCAAAGGTGCACTGCCCGTCCTCATCCAAGTGCTGGGATCCAACAAGGGGGCATGGCTTGATGGGTTTCTGGGTGCTTGACACAGCAGTGTGGTACACACCAGAGAAGTTGCCCTGGCTGTCAACCGCAGTCACTTGCATCCTGGAGCCCAGCTCGTTCTCCCACCAGCCGGTCAGGTTGCACTTCTGGGGGACAAGTAGACATGTCCCCAGGGGCTCCCTGCACACAGCCCCTACCCCTGCCCCACAGGCTGAGCCCCGTGCCTGTGCCCACAGGGTGCTGGACTCACTTTAGTGTCCCTTGTGGTGTGTTTCTGCTCATGGCTTGGCCACCACTTGTTGTTCGTTGCCTTTGCCTCCTTTGTACCAGTCTTTTCATCTCTGGGGGTCTCAGCTGCCTGGCAGAGGATCTCGGGAAAGAAAGAAAACAAAGAGGTAAGGTGTGGGCAGTGGCACAGCAGGGTGTCTCCAGAATCCCATGAGTGCTCAGGTTCTAAGAGAAGATTTATAAAGTTGACACCATCTCAGCCAAGTCAAGAGGGTCCAAAAGCTGGGGTGAGCTGGGAAGAGGGGGAAAGATAAAGAGAAAAAGCTAAAGGCCAGGAGACCCATACACAAGCAGGAACACAGGCAGAAACCCTGTTTCAGCCCTGTCAGGTGAGATATGCAACTCCAGGTCACATCTGCCTGTGCATGTCAGGGATGTGTGCCAGGCACCAATGTGCAGCACAACTGGAGAGCACACTGGGATGGGCAGAGCCTTTGGGCTAATTGTGGGCTCTTGAACGGCCAAGAATGTGGCACAGCCAATATTCTGCAGCATCCCAAGTACAAGACTAATTTTTGCTTCGAGCACTGCCTGTCCCCTCACACATTGCACCTCCCCGGGCAGGGCAACCCTTCTCCTGGGTCCGGATCCCCTGGTTAACTCTACCCCAACTCGGCTGCACGTTTTTGCACCCGGACTCCCCACATGCATGCCCTCCTGCACCAGGGAAGGGAAGCCCATGTATACTCCTCCCAGGGATATGGACAACCCCAGAACATCCCTTCTCCTCCTAGACAGACTGTCTGCCCGTGATTCCTCCCGCGGATGGGTGTCCCATGTGTGTCCCCTCCATGGGCTGCATCTCCCACCCCTGACACTGCCGGGATAGGTCTCCCATGTGTGTCTGCTCCAAGGGCGGTGTTTCACACGTGTCCCCCCTGGGGCTGCATCTCCCATCTGTGTGACTGTGGATTGGGACACCACACCATGTCTCCGCCCCAGTGGCTGCACCTCCCACCTGCGTCCCCCCGAGCTGGGTGTTCACCCCGTGTCACCCCCGGACACCCCCGCCATGTGGGTCCCACGCGTGTCTCCCACCAGGAGCTGCCCCTGCTCTCACCTGTGTCCCGGCCAGGGCCACCCCGGCGGTGACGGTGCCGGCCGAGAGGAGGAGGCGGCTCATCCGGCTGCGGCAGTGAAATCGCTGTCTGTCGGGGGTGCCTGGTGCTTTATAGCCCGGCATTGCCCGCCCGTTGCCTTCCCGGAAAGCCCGTGAGGCTCCGGCGGGAGGGACGGGGGCAGAGACGAGGATGGAGGTGGAGATGGAGATGTGGGCAGCAGCAAATGCAGGAATGGGGACGGAGATGTGAATAAGGATGGGGCAGGGGCGAAGATGAGGACAAAGATGGGGATGGGGTACTGGAGAAGGGAAGGGGATCGGCACAATGACAAGGACCGGCATGGGGGATGGAAACTGGAATGAGGGCGTTATGGGCAGGAGCGACAACTGGGATGTGGCTGGGGACGGGGATGGAGATGGGGTTGCGAATAGGGCGGTGGGTGTGGGCATGGGCACAGATGGGGACAGAGATGGAGATGTAGGAGGGGTTGAATGGGGCAGCCCACTAGCGCACCCCAGCCCGGGGAACCCTGGCTCAGGGACTCCTGGCTTAGGGCTGTGCTTGGGCTTCACCTCGCCTCCCAGACCACCTCCTGCAGCCGATGGAGAGAAGGATGGGGAGTCATGAGGACAGGGCGAGGTTGTATGTGCAGGGATGGCTGGTGCTGTGCAGCGACTCTGGGAATTTGGCAGATGAAGGAAGCAAACCTGCCCCATCAGCAACAGAAAAACCCTAGGGCATTGTAAGATAGAGGCTGGCCACTCTGGTCCCATGTGCCAGGAAAGGGCAAAAGGCCAGTGAACACAGGCGCAGGATCAGGCCAGGGTGAGATGTTGCATCTGGGAAGTGGTTCAGCTGCCAAAAGATCAAGGACAAGGCATTATGGGGAGAAGGGCCAGGATGAGGTACATTTGGGTTAGCTGAAGAGCATGGCTTTGGGGGTGGTGGCACTGTCAGTGCTGGCTTCCTGTAAACACTATGGTTTTGCTTGCTGTTTCTGTTCCTCTGTCTAGCAAGCAGGCTGCTTACATTATCTCCTATCCCTTGGATTCTTTTCACAGGAAACCCAAAGAGAAAGGAAATTTGCAACAATGAGCATGACAAAAGGCCAGAAATGAAGTCTTACACCTCAGGGTTTCCACATGAATCTGAGTGGCACCTGGTCCCCATGGTGGGCTTCCTCCATTGAAGTTTCCAGCCTCATCCACCCACTCCCACTGGGATCTTGAGGCTTTAAAACCACAAAGGATTTAAGGAAATGTTTAGGGACCCACTCGTGCTGCTAGTGACAGTGGCTTTTGGGGACAGTGGGCATGAGAACAAGCCCAGAGTGCTCATTACAACGTCAAGGATGCCCACGTGCAACAGGGCTGAACTGAAATGCTTTGTATGGAAGGCCAAGGGTGAGAATGAGGGAGCAGTGGTGGGGATGAGGATGTGGGCATAAAGATGAGGATGCAGGGGTGAGGATGGGGATGCAGGGGCAGCTTATGATCAAAAGCTGGACGACCAGCCACATCAGCCAGTTGGTCATGGCTGGTATAAGCACGCCGTGGACAGACTCTGATTTGTGTCCTCTCTGGGAGCTGGTGGGGCTGAGAGCAACCCCAAAGCCCAGCAGAGAAGGAAGCAGAGGAAGGCTGGGGAAGGGCAGGCATCAACATCCTTTGTTCCTTTCCTAACGAGCTGATAAAAAACACATAAACACTATGGTGTCAGAAAAGGCCTAT
Source organism: Tapera naevia (assembly GCA_033556795.1). NCBI lineage: Eukaryota > Metazoa > Chordata > Aves > Cuculiformes > Neomorphidae > Tapera > Tapera naevia. Next base: position 492,177 of record JAUMJJ010000092.1, on the reverse strand, counting down.
CCTGATCCACCCTCAGGGTCCTGGAGTGACAGACAGTGGGAAGCACAAGGACATGCACAAATAACCAGAAGGGACCCTTCTAGTACCTACCCTTAGCACCCAGTCTGCCCAGTAGCTGCCCCTGGAGCCCCACGTTCCTCCCCTGGTCCCTCCAATACCCAGCCTGAATCTTGGAGCAGCCCAACACCCCGGCCTCCCAACTCATGAAAATGGTCCCTCTGCAGACTCTGGCACCCAGCTCTCCCTCAGAAGTGCACCCAGGACTGAGCCCCAGCAAGGGCAATGGCTGGAAATGGAGATCAGTGGAAGGACTGGGCAGACAGGGGCGCAGAGATGGAGGCTGAGGCCAGGCAAATGTGCTGTCTTCATCCTGACCGATGTCTGTGGAGCATCCTGCTGGTCCCTGTCAGGGACGCTGCCCGGGGCCACCTACCGCAGGGCCTCTGTGGGTACCCCAAGTGGGTGCTCTTGAGGCCTGATTCCACAGACAGGAAGAGGGATTTCCCAGCTGTCATCCTACCCTGACCTTCCCAGACCCATGAAACACCCCCAAACCCTCCCCCAGCCACCGTTGATACCCATCATCACCCGGGTTGTGGCCACACGGTGAGCTCAGAATGACCTCTTTCTGCCTAGAGAGACACAGGACACAGCTCTCTGCCAGGGAGAGAAAGGTTTATTTGGCTCCATGTACAGGAAGATTTCAGAAGAGAGGGTCCCATCAAAAGCCTATTCGGAGGAATAAAAGGAGGGCAAGGCTGTGTTTCCCAAACAGGATGCTGTGAGCAGGTAGGATCCCATTCCAGCCCTGGAGCAGCAGAGTTGCTGGTGGGACAGCAGGGTGCAGGCAGCTTGGGTCACCATCACCGTCACTGGAAGCGAGTGAAGTTGTTGACGCCAACCCTGCAGCAACACAGAGGGGGAAAAGTGAGGATGGGAAATGCACTTGTGCACAGGTCAAATACACCCTCCCTCTGCCCAAAACTCACCCAGACCCCTCCGCCCCCCTCCCCCCCGCCCCCCCCCCTCAGAGGAGTTTGCACCTTGGTAGGACCCCGGGAAGGCCATGCACAAGTGCCTCATCCTTCTTCAGCTCTGCACTGGCAGCAGCTGTGCTGGGCTCTGAGCAGCACGGGGTGGGAGAGCCCTGAGCCCTCAGGGATGTGCAGGGAACCCACACAGAACAGGGACAGGGGCTCACTTGGTGGCCTTCCAGTCATCCTTGATGTCGTCCACGTGTGCCCTCAGGAGCCACATGGTCTTCAAAATCTCCTTTCCATTCTTATCCACAAAACACTGGCCCGTGAAGACTGTGACAGAGTCTGCGGGGATAGGATGGGAGGTGGGGGTGAGCATGGCCAGGGAAGCAGGTGAGTGCCAAGCAGTGGCCCTGCAGGCTGTCCATGTCCAGGGGACTGTAGACCCAGGCCATCCCTGCTGGTTGGGCAGCAGTGTTGGGGAAACCAGGCAGGAGGTGTCAGAGGGTTGGGGGTCTAATGTGGAGATGGGCAGACAGCAGTGTGCTTCGGCTGCCAGTGCAATTTCTGCTTCCTGGGACTCCAATGTGACACCAGCCAAGGAGCTCCAGGATCGGGACTGGGGGACCATCAGGGAACACCACAAGGGAGGGAACTGAGGTCACTGCAGCAGAAGGCAGGAGATCATCAAGGCATCATAGAGGAGTGCAGAGGAGCCTCAAGGACTTCCCGAGGATGGACGAGAAGCTCTGGGAACACCTCAGGGAGAGAAGGTGACCTCAGGGGATAGTACAAGGAGGGCAGGGGAACTCTGAGGACACCACAGGGAAGCTGGGAAAGGTGAAGCACCTGTAAAACTCCAGTGTACAGTGAAGCCAAAGGTGGGCTCTTTTGAGTGTTGCTGGGACCCCAGCAGTGGTGATTTCTCGATCTTCTTCAGGGTGTCTTTCACAGCCGTAAAGTAGGTGCCATTGAAGTTGCCTTCGTTCACAGTCCTGATGGTCATGTTGGAGCCCAGGTCATTGATCCAGTGCCCAGTCAGCACACACTGAAGCAGAGGGGACTCAGAACTGGTGCCACAGCACAGTCCAAGCACAAGCAGGGTGGCAGGAGCAGGCAGCCCCAGGAGAAGCAGCCTCCCTGCCCCACGCATCCCAATCTTGCCATTACCTTTCTTGCGAAGAGGCCAGGAGCCAGCAGGGCCAGGCTGAGCACCAAGAGAAAGGGAGTCACTTGCACCATCTCTGCAACAGGCAGACAGCTCGTGTGCCCAGGGATGTGCTCCTCGCAGGGTTCTGCTGATGTGCTTGCTTCCTCACCCTTTTATTGCTGCCAGGTTGCGGGTGACAACTCTGGTAAAGGTGTTGTGCAATCTGGGTGTTTCCAAATTTGCACGGCCCAGCTCGAGGCAAATAGTTCCACAAATGCCTGCTGAAACCATCCTTCCTTGCTCATGGTTCCCTGGCACCTCGCAGGGAGGCCTTGGCTCCTGCATAGAAGTGACTGCCAAGACAGATGCTTAGGGAAGGAAAACGCCTGCATCTGCCTTGGTGGCTGGGGTATATTTTGGGGGCTGTTTTCCCTTCTGCCACCAGCCTCCTAAAATATGTGTGGTTTCATTCTCCCAGCCATCACAGCAAGAGCCAATGGAGACCCATACAACATAAAATGAGTCACTGTCTGCCTTCTTTGCTTCTGTAATGAATGAAGGGCTTTGCACCCCAGGAGGCAGGTCGTAAAACACATGCACAACACAATAGAAGGGCAGAAAATAGGACTTTATTATTTCACAATCAGCACAAGACCCCCCCACCAGTGACAACTGAGTGGAGGTTCACAGCAACCGGGCGGTGTTCATGGTGTCACCAAGCTTTGACCCATGGCTAGGAACATAGGGTCTACCTTATCTTAGCTTTTATGCGTTAGGTGGGTGCGTGATCGGTGCACACAAGTGGTGGATTGGCCTGGCTGCTATTCATGTATTCCTATGATTGGTGAGCAGTGAAGCCAGCTGTATGTATTGCTTACCTTCTAGTTGCTGACTAGAGCAAAAATCAAGTTATTTTTGCTGCATATTTTGGTACAAGAGTGTGGGAAGTCCGAGCAAGGTGCATCACCAAGGCTCATAATTCTTCTGCAATGACTCATATGCTCTATCTCCATGATGGACGTATTATAGACTGTCCCACTCACTGTGACTGTAGCTGTTCCACTCATTGTCAGTGTGGCGTGTAGGAAAGGTACAAGGGATTTTCACATAAAAAGGATATTACAACTTTACAAAAGACAAAGCCTAAGAGGACAAGGCAACCACCTTGAATTAAATTGCCTGCCTTTCTGGTTAACAAGCCAAATTGTTTTACCAAGCATGTCCTACTGTTATTTTGATGGATACCTTGCGGGATTTCTTGAATGTGATTGAGATTGTCTTCAGTGGAAACTGATTCATCTGTGATATTAGAGCAACACATCCTTTCAAAATCATGACAGTCATGATTGTGTCACAGTAGGAGGTAGCCTATTAGCAGCCTCTTTTGCAAGACACTTTGTTGTACCACACCACGTTCCTTTTTGAGTGAGGCTATGGTTCTAATGTCCAATTAAGTCCTTGGTCTAATGTACACGCAAGACGTATGTAATTGTGAGTGACCATCCTCGGGATGCCAACAAGGCTTAGCAACAGCCCTAGGGCTTCACTTTGGGACAGCAAACGTGTGGATTACAGGTTTCATCCAATACATGTTGAGGCCTTCTTTGCAAGGGTGCTAGATATGGAAGAATGCTGATGGCTACACAACCTATAGTGCAGGGTCCTCCAGTGACACTGGGAGGCACAGAGGTGTAGGCCGTGGTTCCGCACAGTGTGAACCAACTGAATGGCAATAGAAGGTGATCTTTGGCATAGGTAACGTTCATAGTAACATTACATTCTAACAGTCTTTTGGTTACGTCCAGTTGTGGTGCAGTAACATTAACAAAGGTGAAACATACATCAGCTGCTGAAAAAGCTCTCAATTTAAAAACATAGGTCCAAGGTGTCAGATATGGGGAGACAGTGCCCATATTACAGGCCTCAATAAACCTATGGAAACGTGAAAGCTTTTCAGCAAGGTGTACTGCTGCATTGTCGCAAGTGGAGTTGACACACCAACAGAAGAAGTTGTAAGCCCATTATCTACAGACTGCCTGCATGTGGTACAGAAGGCAGATAGATTAGGAGGTTGTTGAGCTAACCATACCCTGGTGTTTACGTGAGATGCCGGATGTTCTTACAGATTCAAAGCACGTGTTGTGCCAACCTAGAGCATGCACGCTCACCAGATGTTACAAATGTCTCTGGGATAACTTGTGAAGAGGAAGATACAGTGGGATGTTTTCAGATTCAGGCAGTACTAAAGCTGTGGCTCCAGACACTCCCCAAGATGGTTCCTGATTGGTTTTTCTTGTGCAGAGTCAGGATCCAAACGCTAGCGAGGATGTCACCCAGTGGCATCTCCACAACACGAGAGATACTTGATCCATGGACAAGGATGCCCCATACAAGTGGGTCCCCTTGTATGAGAGTGATTGGTGATGAAACAGACATCCAGAATGAGAGAACTTGAGGAGAAGTGATTAACAAAGGGCTCAATTGCAGTGGACATACTGGAGTAAAAAACATACATGGCAAGGACACTGAAGATGTACATTTAAATTAACTGTTTGTTTTTGTTCCTTGGACCGCTGTCAATGACTGTTCTTTTTTTCCCAGGCACAGCAGGGCCATATCAAATAGGCTAAATGGGGTATGAAGGCACACCAACACTTTAAAAGGTCTGAAAATGCTTAAAGTTGCCAGGCTCTGACTCCTTCGCTTTCTATGGGTTACACACTGATTGCTCCATCTTATTAACTAAACCCTGACTTTTCTCGGCCTGTGCAGAGGGAACTTCTTGAGCTGTCACTGCTTTGCTTCGTAATGGACAAGGGGCTTTGCACCCGAAGAGGCACATCAGAATACACAGGAACAACTGAATAGGAGGTCAGAAAATAGGACTTTATTACCTCACAATCAGCGTGGGGCTCCCCAGTGACGACTGAGCGGAAGTTCACAGCAAGCAGGAGATGTTCATGGCGTCACTGAGTTTTGAGTCATGGCCAAGAGCATAGGGTCTAACATATCTTAGTTTTCATGCATTAGGTGGGTGCGTGATCGGTGCGTGCAAGTTGTGGATTGGCCTGGCTACGATTTGTGTATTTGTATGATTGGTGAGCAGTGAAGTCAGTTGCGTGATATTGCTTACCTTCTAGTTGCTGGCTAGAGCAAAAGTGAAGATATTTTTGCAGCATGTGTGGGAGCTCTGAACAACGTGGATTGCCAAGGCTCCTTGTAATTCCACAACGGCCCATACAGCCTCAGTCTTTCATGGTAAGACCAGTTGTTCTCTGCTGTTCCAGCCTCCTGAACTGGAAGACAATAATGAGGAGTAGAATGAAGCCCCCATAATCTAAGGGGAAACGGTTAGTGACGTGCTACCCCACACAGACACACACAAGTCTATGGAGCCATATGGAATCCACTCAAGGGTACTGACGGAGCTGGCAGAAGTTCTTAACGAGCTGCATTCCACCATTTATCAGTAGTTCTGGCTGACTGAGGAAGTCCAGATTGACTGGTAGTCAGCAAATGTGACGCACAACTACAAATCTTGCTGGAAGGAACATTCCTGAACTACAGGCCCATCAGCCTGCCCTCAGGGGCGGGGAAGGTTATGGAGCAGATCATCTTGGGTGCCGTCACATGGCACATACAGGACAACCAGATCAGCCTCAGCAGGCATGGGTTTAGGAAAGGCGGATCCTGCCTGACTGACCTCATCTCCTTCTGTGACGAGATTACTCGCTGAGTGGATGAGGGGAAGGCTGTGTATGTGTGTGTTGTTTGACTGGCCTTCAGTAAAGCCTTTTACACCAATTTCTACAGCATTTTCCTGGAGAAACTGGCTGCTCATGGCTTGGATGGGTGTATTCTTCACTGCGTAAAAAATTAGTTGTATGGTGAGGCCCAAAGGTTTGTGGCAAATCGAGTTAAATCCAGTTGGCAGCTGGTTACAAGTGGTGTTCCCCAGGGCTCAATAAAGGGCTGGCCTCTGTTCAATCTCTTTTTGAATGTTCTGGTGGAGTTCACTCTCGGTAAGTTTGCGGATGACATCAAGCTGGGCAGCAGTGTTGATCTGCTCGAGGGCAGGAAGGCCCTGCAGAGGGATCTGGACAGGCTGGATTGATGGGCAGACGCCCATTGTATGAGGTTCAAGAGGCTTGGGGAAGAGTGGCTGGAAATCTTCCCGGTGCAAAAGGACCTGGGGGTGCTGGTGCAGCTGGCTGAATTTTCGATTTTTGGATAGTGGGGTAGATTACATGGCACTAGGCCTACTGATATCTGATGGGATTCACCTTTCTCAAAGGAGGAAGAGGGCCTTTGCTCATGAGCTAGTAGGGCTGATTAACAGAGCTTTAAACCGGGCGTGAAGAAGGACGGGACTAGTGTCAGGCTCACCCATGGCAGGCCCTGAGATGACAGGCCAGGGTAAGAGTCATGGGCTGCTAGCAAGGGCCCTCAGCCTGTTGTCCTGGGACATGCTGGCTGCACTGCAGCACACCTGAAGTCTTATCTAGATGAGCCAGAGGGTCCTGAGGTAACAGGACCCATGTTGGTTCCATGGCTAACAGTGGAAGACCAGTGAGATACTACACAGGAATTTAGGCGTGTTCCTCTTAAGAAGGCGACATGGCCAACAGCTCAGCTGAGGTGCCTCTATACCAATGCACACAGCATGGACAACAAAGAGGAGTTGGAAGCCACCGTGCTGCTAGAAAACTACAACCCAGTTGCCGTTACAGAAACTTGGTGACACAAATTCCCCGATAGGAGTGTGGCTATGGATGGTTACATGCTGTTCAGAAGAGACAGGCAAGGAAGGATGGGCAGAAGGATTGCCCTCTATGTCAAGAAACTGATAGAATGTGAAAAGGTGTCTCTGGAGAACAGCCATGAGCACGCTGAAAGCTCTTGGGTAAGAATTAGAGACCCAGGCAACAAAGGGAACTTTGTAGTTGCTGTCTACCAAAGGCCACCCGATCGAGGGGGCCCTATTGATGAAGTCTTCTTGCTCCAGCTACAGGAGGCTTCACACTCACAGGCTGTCATCCTGCTGGGGCACCAAGGTGCAGCTGGGGCTGAACTTGGCAAGGGACACAAAGAATAATAAGAAGGATTTCTACAGATACGTCAGCCAGAAAAGGAAGTTTGAAGAAAGTGTGTTTCCCCTTCCCCCCGAGCATGACTGGCAAGCTGGTAGCAGCAGATTAGAAGAAAGCAGAGGTACTCAACAACATTTTTGTCTCAGTCGTCACTGACAGCTTCTCTTCCCACATCTCTTGAGTGGATGGACCTCAAGGCAGGGATTGGGGAGCAAAATCCCTCCCACTGTGAGTGACAGTTAGGTTTCTGACCACCAGAGGAACCTCAACATTATGTAAATCTATGGAACCTGATGAGATGCACCCCTCATGGAATTGTCCTGATGGAGTGGGCGATGTAGTTGCCAAGGCACTCTTTGTGATATTTGAAAAGTCACAACAGTCAGATCAAGTCCCCGGCGACTGAAAAAGCTAAAACCTTGTCCCTGTTTTTTAAAAAAGGTAGAAAGGATTACCCTGAGAACAAGTGACCTGTCAACATCCCTTCTGTGCCTGGGAAGATCATGGAACAGATCTTTCTAGATGTGCTAAGGTACATGAAAGGCAAGGAGATGGTTAAGCACAGCCAGCACAGCTTCACCAAGGGAAAGTCTTGCTTGACTAACCTAGTGGCATTTTTTTGACTTCATCAGTGGATAGGGGAAGAGCTATGGATGTCATCTATCTGGACTTCTCCATGGCCTTTGACATGGTCCCTCACAACATCCTTCTCTCTAAATTGGAAAGATGTGGATTTGATGGATGGGCTATTTTTGGATGAGTAGGTACTTGGATGGCCACATCTAGAGAGTAGCAGTCAGCAGCTCAATGTCCAGATGGAGACCAATGATGAGTGGTGTTGCCCAAGGGTCTGTATTGGGACTAGTAGTGTTTAATATTTTCATCAGTGACATAGACAGTGGGATCGAGTGCACCCTTAGCAAGTTTGTAGATGGCACCAAGCTGAGTGGTGCTGTGACACACCTGAGGGATGGGATGGCACCCAGAGAGACCTAGGCAAGCCTGGGAAGTAGGCCCATGTGAACTTCATGATGTTCATCAAAGCCAAGTGTGATGTCCTGCACCTGGGTCAGGGCAACCTCCAATGTCAATACAAGCTGTGGGGTGAAGGGACTGAGAAGAGCCCTGCTGAGGAGGATTTAGGGGTCCTAGTGGATGAAAATCTGGATGTGAGCCAGCAACATGCACTCACAGCCCAGAAAGCCATCCGTATGCTGGGCTGCATCAAAAGAATCATGGTCAACTGGTCGAGGGAGGTAATTCTGCCCCTCTACTCCACCCTGGTGAGACTCCACCTGGAGGCCACAGTACAGGAAAGACGTGAACCTGCTGGAGTAGATTCAGAGGAGACCCACAAACACAACCAGAGGGATGAATCACATCTCCTATGAAGAAAGGCTGGGAGAGTTGGGGTTGTTCAGCCTGGAGAATAGAAGGCTCCAGGGAGACTTTATCAGAGCCTTTCTAAGCTTAGACGGGGCTTATGAGAAGGACAGGGACAAACTTTTTAGCAGGGCTTCTGTTGATAGAACAAGGAGTAATGTTTTTAAACTGAACGCTGGTAGATTAAGGCTAGAAAGGAAGGGAAGATATTTATTTGTGATGAGGGTAGTGAAACACTGGAACACATCAGCCAGAGAGGTGGTAGATTTCTCATCCGTGGAAACATTCAAGGTCAGATTGGATACGGCTCTGAACAAACCTTATCTAATTGAATATGTCCTTGCTCATTGCAGGGAGTTTGGACCAGATGAACTCTAAAGGTCTCTCCTGACTCAAACCATTGTGCGATTCTATAATTCAATGAATAATGAGCTGGCAATGTGACCAGGTAGCCAAGAAGTCCAGCTGCATCCTGGTTTGTATCAGAAATGGTGTGACCAGCAGGAGCAGAAGGGATCGTCCCCCTCTACTCAGTGCTGGTGAGGCTGAGGCCATTCCTTCAATCCTGTCTTCAGTTTTGGACTCTTCACGAGAGACATTGAGGAGCTGAAGCGTGTGCAGAGAAGGGCAGTGAAGGTGGTGAAGGGGCTGGAACACAGGGGTTATGAGGAGCAGCTGAGAGAACTGTGGATGTTTAGACTGGAGAATGGGAGATTGAGGGGAGACCCTATCAGTCTCTACAACTGTCTAAAAGAAGGCTGTAGTGCAGTGGGTTCTGGTCTCTTCTCCCAGTAACTAGTGATATGATGAGAGGAAATGACCTCAAGTTACACCAGGGGAGGTTTAAACTGGATATTAGGAAAAAATGTCTTCTCCTAAAGAGTTGGAATAGGCTGCTCAGGGAGGTGGCTGGGTCATCATTCATGAAGGTATTTTAAACATTCATAGACGTGGTACTTAGGGACATAGCTTAATGGTGAACTCAGCAGTATTACCTTAATGCTTGGACACAATGAGCTGAAGAGTCTTTTGCAACCTTAAAGATTCTGATCTGTGAAATTTCTCCTTTTATTAAAACGGAGACAAGCCAACTCTTTACAGCACCTCAGAAATGATTCCCAAATTTTCTTTCCCTTTAATCTCACTTCTCAGCCTCATTTTCTCTCTGACCATAACATTCATTGCCACCCAGACCAGGGAGCATTGCTTTTCTGCTGCAGACATCCCAACGCTCCCTTCTCCTCTCTGCAGGAGTCCAAAAGTCCTCCTGCAACCATGCCCACAGGAGCTCCCAGCCAGAAAATGGCTGCCTGTGGGAAATCTCTGCCCAGCTTTTGCTTCTCCCTGCCTTGGAAATCAACTGCACAACAAGGTGTGTTTCCCATGCAGCTCCTGTTTGCTTTGGCTGTTTTTTTGGCAGGGAGGCACTGTCTAGAGCGTAGTAGATTTGTGATAAGGAGCATCATACAAATAATATTGGTGTTATCTGCCCATAACAGTTCCTGTATTTACCAATCTCTATCCAAGTGGAGTATCTTCCAGGGTCATGGGATACCAGTTTACAAGGATGTCGATAAATTGACCAGTCTCAGCAGACTCAAAATAAAACAAGAGCTGGGCTATCTCCAGGAGATTTGCACCCTCCAAAGGGCAGCCAGTGAAGCGCCTCAGTGCTGGCAATCATTAGCACAGTTAAACCCTGCAGTGCCTGGCCTGAGCCCTGGCACAGCAGGGAGTGGGCAGGGGGGAACGGACAGACAGGGAAGCCCAAAGCAGAAAGTGCTGAAGAAGTCAAAAGTTGGCAGGGCTCTGCTTTAAACCCAGGGGTCAAGAAAGGGTTGATGGATAATAAGAAAAAAAGGGTTAATGAGCAATTAAACTTGCTGCTCCAGCTGGGATTGAGTCAGCCTTGAAAAACAGCAGCACAGGCAAATGTTAGAGAAAATCCTATCCATAACCAAGCCTTGTCCTCCCAGCCCACAGCCCTGCCTCTCCCTGCTGGAGCTGCTGAAAGCTGAGCCTGGCAGATACCAGTTTTATCCAGGTGATTCAGTCAGAACAGGGGGCAAGAGCAGAACTATCCCTTGATACAGACTGAATGCCCCAGCTTTTGAAAGGAAGTCTGCTGGTAACCCATCACTTGGGGATAAGGAGCAATGCTGACAGGTCACAGCAGTAAATCCCAGCACGGTCAGAAGCTGTGCTGTCTTTGTAACCAGCTTTTGTCCCTTGCCAGCTGGATTGGGACCACACCTCTACTGTCATATTCACACACTCATCGCCTTTAGAGCCTGTGAGGAGATAAAAGTAAATTGAACTAGAGTATGACAGAGGCCTTAGGTACACCCCAGTGACTTCTGCGAAAGATTATGACAGGCTTTGTTGATGTATGGGGGGGATTTTAATAACAAATTGGCAGCAAGCGTGTTTGTGAACCAAACCATCTCTGATATCTGCAACCATTTGAAGGATCATTTTAAGGATCATTCTCGGCAAGGAGAAAATTTCAAAGGTCTTGTATTACTTGGAGGCACATGTATTACATGTAGATGATTTGTTACTTTTCAGTAAGACACAGGAAGCCTTCTTGAAAGGTGCTATTTACCTACGTATTGCTTTAGCTGAAACGGTCACCATGTATCACTCTCTAAGTTTCATCTGGATAAGGGAGTAGCCAGCAGATTCCTTACTCAAATGTAGGTCCATGCTGCCTTCCTGTGGCATATTACTTAACTCCACCAGATCCTGTAGTGTCAGGGAACAATTCACGTGTTAAGGCAACGGCAGCAACAGCGACTGCCCTAAAAAGGAGCAGACTGTTGGGGCTGGGTGACTCAACAACCACGTATGTCCCACGTGAAGTAGAACTGATTCTCAAACAGCGTCCGCACAGGTATTGTCCCCAGAGAGGGCACACCATTATGAATTAGTGATTTTGAATGCAGGTAATATTACTTGACAGAAGATGTAACGTTGTGTACCCAGCAAATTTACTGTCTGTTCCTTCTGATGGTGGGCCACTTGTCGTGGTTCCTTTGACCTTAGAGAAACTGGAAGAAACAGAGGACTATGCTTATAATAACTCCATTCAGTTTGCCTTTCTGCAATGCAACTCTAAGCTCAGACCAAGTATCAGGATTGGAACTATACAACTGCTGTACTAATAGAAGGCACTTCCTCTTTCCCTCATAACCAGTCTGACCAATGTGCCTACTCAGCAGGAAGCAACTCATGTCTCCTAACTCAATGGAGAGCTTGTTACTGGTAAAAACAGAAGCACTTTCTGTAAAAGTCAAACCCTGTGTTTTGAAACTATGAGCTTCAAGCCATAGAGGAACAATTGCAGTAACATCTGAACGTGTGACATAAGAATGATCTACAAGCTGTGGAAAGGTAAAGAACAATGTAGTTTAAATGGAACTCAAGATATCTGGAAGTGAAAATAGTGTTGAGTTTCCGTGGGCAATATATGGGATTTTAATCTTACATACAATGTACTGACGAGTAGACAACGCTCCTAATTTGGGACTCTACAATGATATTATTTTGTGTGTGGCTGAAAAACTACTGGCCAGTTGGAGAGGCAGTTACATAGCAGACGTAGGGGACAAGTATACGTGTCCTGGGAGCTACCTTACGTAGTCCCTGCCCTTGCCCTACAGGGACTTGTAGACAAGGCTTCCCGGCCCAGCAGTTCCTGGGCCAGGATCTTCTGGCTGAGAGCTGTGCTTGGGCTTCACACTGCCATGCAGGAGGCCCCGTGTCCCAGGCCCACCCGCAGCTGATGGACCGTAGGGTGGGGAGTCATGAGGGCAGGGTGAGGTTGTGTGTGCAGGGATGGCTGATGATGTGCAGTGGCTCCCGGGATTTGGCAGATGAAGAAAGCAAACCTGCCCCGTCAGCAACAGAAAAACCGCTGTCAGTCCTGGCTTCCTGTCGACACTGTGGTTTTGCTTTCTTTTTCCTCTGTTTAGCAAGCAGGCTGCTTACATTATCTCCTATACCACCGGCTGTCTTCTCAGGAGACCCAAAGAGAAAGGGAATTTCCAGCTGTGAGCATGACAAAAGGCCAGAAATGAAGTCTTACACCTCAGGGTTTCCACATGATCCTCAATGGCACCGGGTCCCCATGGTGGGCTTCCCTCACTGGAGCTTCCAGCTTCATCTTCCCACTCCCAGTGGCGTCTTGAGACTTTAATGCCACAGAGCATTTAAGGAAGTGTTTAGGGACCCACTCTTGCTGCTGGTGACAGTTAGAGTGGCTTTTGGGGAGGATACCCACGTGCAACAAGGCTCAACTGAAATGCTTTGTATGGAAGGCCAAGGGTGAGAATGAGGATGTGGGCATGAGGATGAGGATGTGGGCATAAAGATGAGGATGCAGGGGTGAGGATGGGGATGCAGGGGCAGCTTATGATCAATAGTTGGATGACCAGCCACATCAGCCAGTTGGTCTTGGCCGGTACGAGCACGCCCTGGACAGACTCTGATCTGCGCCCTCTCTGGGAGCTGGTGGGGCTGACAGCAACCCCAAAGCCCAGCAGAGAAGGAAGCAGAGGAAGGCTGGGGAAGGGCAGGCACACCAGGAGAGGAAGAGGATGGTGAACAGACCCAGGCACTTCCCCACAGCACTCTGTGTTCTCTGACCCACAATCCCTGCATCACTCAAGTCTCTTCCCTTGACTTCCCTGTAGCCCCCAGGCAGCACCCTCCTTCAAGCCCTTCATGCCTCTCCCTGCTCACATGGCTTCTCCTCAGAGTGCTCAGGGACACACAAGTCTGGAACTGCCTGCAGCAGAGTAGGGAACTTGTGAGTTAAAAGGTTCATGTGTTGCTGAAATGATGGATTAGTGAGTTCACGTGTTAAGACAGGTGTGTGCAAAGTGCATTGGGCCCTTGTTCAACATCCTTTGTTCCTTTCCTAACGAGCTGATAAAATAAAGTTCAACACAGAGGCAACACTATTGTGTGAGAAAAGGTCTATCCTGATCAACCTTCAGGGTCCTGGGGTGGCAGGCAGTTAGTGAGAAGCACAAGCACATGCACAAATAACCATAAGGGACCCTTTCAGTACCTACCCTTAGCACCCAGTCTGCCCAGTAGCTGCCCCTGGAGCCCCACGTTCCTCTCCTCGTCCCTTCAATAGCCAGCCTGAATCTTGGAGCAGCCCAGCTCATGACAATGGTTCCCTCTGCAGACTCTGGCACCCAGCTCTCCCTCAGAAGTGCACCCAGGACCAAGCCCCCAGCAAGGGCTATGGCTGTAAATGGAGTTTAATGGAGGGACTGGGCAGACTGAGGTACAGAGATGGAGGCTGAGGCCAGGCAAATGTGCTGTCTTCATCCTGACCGATGTCTGTGGAGCATCCTGCTGGTCCCTGTCAGGGACGCTGCCCGGGGCCACCTACCGCAGGGCCTCTGTGGGTACCCCAAGTGGGTGCTCTTGAGGCCTGATTCCACAGACAGGAAGAGGGATTTCCCAGCTGTCATCCTACCCTGACCTTCCCAGACCCATGAAACACCCCCAAACCCTCCCCCAGCCACCGTTGATACCCGTCATCACCCGAGTTGTGGCCACACGGTGAGCTCAGAATGACCTCTTTCTGCCTAGAGAGACACAGGACACAGCTCTCTGCCAGGGAGAGAAAGGTTTATTTGGCTCCATGTACAGGGACAGCAGTATTTGAGAAGGGGGACCACACCAGCAGCCTGCTGCGGGGGGGGGGGGGGGGGGGGGCACTGGAAGGAAGCAAAGCAGTGCAAGGGGGTGTTTCACAACCAGGATGCTGTGAGCAGGTGATCCCAGGCCAGCCCTGGGGCTATAGAGATGTCAGTGGGACAGCAGGGTGCAGGCAGATCCAGTCCTCAGCCTCATCACTTGATGCGAGTGAAGATGGAGGTGCCAACCCTGCAGGGAAACAGTGTCAGCAGGAAGGGAGGCAGTGCTGTGGTGCAGGAGGTAGGGGAGTGTCAGCGCTCACCTGGTGGCTTTCCAGACATCCCTGCGGGATGGGACGACTTCCCGCAGAAGCCAGACAGTCTCCAGCGTCTCCTTCCCACGGTGGTCCACGAAGCACTGGCCCACAAAGGCAGTGGTGGATTCTGGTGGGGTTCAAGCAGGGCAGAGGCAGCTTAAAGCTTGCATCCTCCAGACAGGAGGCAGTGGGCCACCTAATCCTGGCAGACAGACTGACATCCTCCACCACAGGCCCTGGACTGACAAATTCCCCTCCCTGTCATGTTGCCTGGATGGGTTGCTTCCACATTGTCTGAACAGATAGGTGGGCACCTACCCTGCCTTGTCCCTTGGACAGACAGCTGGACAAACCCATCACCTCTCACAGACAGACAGACAAACACCGCTGCCACCCGCCCCAGGAAGACAGACCTCTTCACATCATGTCCCCTGGCAGAAGCGAGTGCGTGTAGCTGAACTGTGGTCACAGCCAGGGTTTCTCTGCCTGCCAAGGTGGATATGGGGACCAACTGGGAGGTACCCCACTCCCAGCATGGGCAGGGTATCACTGGCTGCTCGAGATGCTATGCTGGGTCCCACTGTACCTGCGAATTGCCACTGCACGGTGAAGCCGAAGGTGGGCTGCCCCTTGGCACCAGGGTTCTGTTGGGCCCCTTGCAGAGGTGACACCAAGATCTTCTTGTTAGTGGCCGCCACGGCGGTGTGGTAGGATCCTGAGAAGGTCCCAGCTGCATCCGTGGCCGAGAGGGTCATGTTGGAGCCCAGCTCGTTCTTCCACAGGCCCTGCAGGTTACACTGGGACCAGAGGTCATGCAGGAGCCTTGGGCAGTGCTGAGCCGGGATCCCCACTCCAGCTTGGTGGCTGGTGTGTGCCCCTCTTGTCTGGCAGCTGGGACCAGCGGCATGGGCGTCACACCACTTGGGCCAGCAATTCTACCTCCCAGGGCAGGGAAGGGCAGGGAAGTGCAGAGCTGCGAGTGCTGGCTACTCCTTATACCAAAGGCAGGTTACAACACTACCCCAGGGGTCAGCACAGCCAGAGCTGGCAGCTGCCTCAGTCACAAACACTGCATTTGGGCATTGCATGACATAGCCTTAGGGCGCACAGAAGGGCACAAAAAAAGCATGCAGCCCCTCAGCCACAAATACTGTGTGCTGGGATGGTGGAGCACAGCATGTCATGGGATAGCATGGCACGGTATAGCATGGCACAGCACGTCATGGCATGGCATGGCACAGCTCAGGTCAGCATGGCATGGCACAGCAGGAGCACTACCCCCACGGAAAGCCCCCAGGCTGGGCATAGCCCCCAGGCTGCCCTTACCTTCCTGGTAGCAGCAGCACAGGGGCTGAGCAGGGCCAAGGCGAGCAGGAGGCAGCAGCTGAGGCTCTGCATGGCAGCAGTGTGGTGGTGGTGGCAGCTGTGCAACGCCCAGATTCTGCTGCCCCTTGCTCTCTCGGCCCCTTATATAACAGAGGGGGTTGTGGCTGGGCAGTGGCCGCCCATGCTGGGCCTCTTGCCAAGGGCCACCCTGGTGGGAGATGGACCGTCAGCCACCTCGTTGGACTGAGCAGGGTCCTGCTCTCCCAGGCAAGCTGGGAGGTGTGAGGGAGCATGGTGGGCCTGCGTTGGAGGAGCCCGGGCCATAGGGTGGGGGTCACAGCAGGGGACACATGTTGAGCCTCAGGGATGGTGACAGGAGCTGCCACGGGGTGCCGTACAGGGTACAGGGGAATGTGAGCTGTGAGCCACAATGCTACAGGAGTCAGAAGGATGTTTGCAGAATAGCTTTATTAAGAGAAGCAGGGGATGGGGCATGATGGGGGTGGAGTCCACAGCCCTGGTGCTGCCGCTGACCCAGGAACCTCTGCAGTACCATCCTCACTCCTGAAGGCGCAGGCGTGTGAAGACATTGATGCCAACCCTGCAGCAATACAGAGGGAGGAAACGTGAGGACTGGAAATCCACTTTTACACAGGGCAAATGCACCCTCCCTCTGCCCAACACTCACCTGGACCCATCCCACCCTCAGAGGAGTTTGCACCTTGGCAGGACCCCCAGGGAGGCCGTGCATGAGTGCCTCATCCTCCTTCAGCCCTGCACTGGCAGCAGTTCTGCTGGGCTCTGAGCAGCATGGGGTGGGAGAGCCGCAAGCCCTCAGGGATGTGCAAGGAACACACACAGGACAGGGACTCACCTGGTGGCCTTCCAGTCATCCTTGATGTCGTCCACATGTGCCCTCAGGAGCCACATGGTCTTCAAAATCTCCTTTCCATCCTCATCCACAAAGCACTGGCCCGTGAAGACTGTGACAGAGTCTGCGGGGATAGGGCAGGAGGTGGGGGTGAGCATGGCCAGGGAAGCAGGTGAGTGCCAAGCAGTGGCCCTGCAGGCTGTCCCAGCCCAGGGCAGCAGACTGGGGCAGCAGTGTTGGGGAAACCAGGCAGGAGGTGTCAGAGGGTTGGGGGTCTAATGTGGAGATGGGCAGACAGCAGTGTGCTTCGGCTGCCAGTGCAATTTCTGCTTTCTGGGACTCCAATGTGACACCAGCCAAGGAGCTCCAGGATCAGGGCTGGAGGACCATCAGGGACAACACAGAGGATGGGAGTGTGGTGGGGTCACTGCAAGCAGAAGGCAGGGGATCATCAGAACACCACAGAGAAGTGCAGAGGAGCATCAAGAACTGCAGAACGAGGGCAGGGAAGCTCTGGAAACATTACAAGAAGTGCAGGGAAGCTCTGGGGACATTGCAGGGAGGCTGGGAAAGGACAAATACCTGAAAAGCTCCAATTGACAGTGAAGCCAAAGGTGGACTGGCTCTTCTGGTTCATGCGGTGCTGGGACCCTTGCAGAGGTGATATCTGGATCTTGTTCATGGTGGCAGTCACAGCTGTGTGGTAAGATCCAGCGAATTCGCCTTTTCCGTTCACAGTCCCGATGGTCATGTTGGAGCCCAGGTCATTGATCCAGCGCCCAGTCAGCACACACTGAAGCAGAGGGGACTCAGAACTGGTGCCACAGCACAGTCCGAGCACAAGCAGGGTGGCAGGAGCAGGCAGCCCCAGGAGAAGCAGCCTCCCTGCCCCACGCATCCCAATCTTGCCATTACCTTTCTTGCGAAGAGGCCAGGAGCCAGCAGGGCCAGGCTGAGCACCAAGAGAAAGGGAGTCACTTGCACCATCTCTGCAACAGGCAGACAGCTCGTGTGCCCAGGGATGTGCTCCTCGCAGGGTTCTGCTGATGTGCTTGCTTCCTCACCCTTTTATTGCTGCCAGGTTGCGGGTGGCAGCTCTGTCCTGGGGATTGTGCAATCTGGGTGTTTCCAAATTTGCAGTTTCCAGCCATACGAAAGAGTACGTACAGCAGGCAGATATTCCCAGAATCGCCTTCTGAAACTGTCCCTCGTTACTCACAGTTCCCTGGCACCTTGCAGGGAGGGC
This sequence comes from Tapera naevia, assembly GCA_033556795.1. Taxonomy (NCBI): domain Eukaryota; kingdom Metazoa; phylum Chordata; class Aves; order Cuculiformes; family Neomorphidae; genus Tapera; species Tapera naevia. The sequence continues at coordinate 474,160 of JAUMJJ010000092.1, read as the reverse complement.
CTGGCTCCTGCACAGAAGTGGCTGCCAAGACGGATGCTTAGTGAGGGAAAACCCCTGCATCTGCCTTGGCAGCTGGGGCATCTGTTGGGGGCTGTTTTCCCTTCTGCCAACTGTTGGTTACCCCACTGCTGTGCTCAGTGTGCATAGGGGTGCCAAGGGGCCTTAACCCCGATGCACTCCAAATTCAGCTGCAGCACACAGCCTCACCTTGCTTCTCCTCACCAGGCATCCTCATGCAAACCTACCCAGCACAGAACTCCATTTGGGGCTTTGCTTTATTCCCCCCTCCCCAGTACTGAAGCAACCACAGATCAAACTACAAAGCATCTGACCTCTCGCCTAGGGCTGGCATGAATGTTTGCTGCTGTTTTCACAAATCGCTTTTGTTGGAAGGAAATTATTTTGCTTATTAAAAATAAACATTCCTTGAATATCTTGGATGTCACATTTTAATGCTGACAAAACCTGTATTTATGCGGGTATTCTTAAATAACTTTCAGTATGTATTCGTATAGTTCTCCTTGCATTATAGTTGTTGCTGGAAAAGGAGACTGAAATGGCTCAGTTCAGAGCAGGTTTTCTTACCCATTCCTCAATGATTTTCAAGGTAGTCTCCTAAAACTTGTGTGTTTGAATTCCCCCAGTCATCACAGCAAGAGCTGATAGAGCACTGCACCAGCAAATGCTCCTTTCCTTAAAATGGAGTCAAGGGAACATCTCAAAAGTACTTCCCGATTTTTATTTTCCCTTTAAATCTCATATTTGAGCCACAGTTTCTCTCTGGCAGTAAAATTCGTGGCTGCCTACACTAGGGAGCATTGCTTTGCTGCTGTCGACATCTCAATGCCCCCTTCTCCTCTCTATAGGAGCCTCAGAGCCTTCTCCCATCCCTGCCCACAGGAGCTCCCTGCCAGCGAGTGGCTGCCTGTGGGAATTTCCTGCCCCAATATTTGCTTCTTGCTGTCTTGGATATTAACTGCACAAGGTATGTTTTCCCATGCAGCTGCTGTTTGCTTTGGCTGTTTTTTTCAGCAGGTAGGCATTGCCCAGTGTGTGGCGGACGTTTGTGATAATGAGCCCGGTCACTCTGGTAAAAGGGGCAGGGGAGGCAGGCATCACCCCCTCACCATCACCTTGGTTCTGGAAGCTGCTGCAGGGATCCCATGGCCACCAGTGGGCAGAGCCATGTGGAACACCACATCTCCATGCTGGCACTGCTGCTGATGGCCCTGCTGCTCATTCACAGCTGTAGGTTTATTTTAGCATCACACAAACAACGTTGGTGCTACCAGCCCATAATATATCCTGTATTTAGCAATCCTTATCCAAGTGGAATATCTTTCAGGGGCATGGATGCTGGTAAGGAGCTGCTCTGTTAACCAGTCTCAGCAGACTCAAAAATAAAACAAGAGCTGGGCTATCTCCAGGAGATTTGCACCCTCCAAAGGGCAGCCAGTGAAGCGCCTCAGTGCTGGCAATCATTAGCACAGTTAAACCCTGCAGTGCCTGGCCTGAGCCCTGGCACAGCAGGGAGTGGGCAGGGGGGAACGGACAGACAGGGAAGCCCAAAGCAGAAAGTGCTGAAGAAGTCAAAAGTTGGCAGGGCTCTGCTTTAAACCCAGGGGTCAAGAAAGGGTTAATAGATAATAAGAAAAAAGGGTTAATGAACAATTAAACTTGCTGCTCCAGCTGGGATTGAGTCAGCCTTGAAAAACAGCAGCACAGGCAAATGTTAGAGAAAATCCTATCCATAACCAAGCCTTGTCCTCCCAGCCCACAGCCCTGCCTCTCCCTGCTGGAGCTGCTGAAAGCTGAGCCTGGCAGATACCAGTTTTATCCAGGTGATTCAGTCAGAACAGGGGGCAAGAGCAGAACTATCCCTTGATACAGACTGAATGCCCCAGCTTTTGAAAGGAAGTCTGCTGGTAACCCATCACTTGGGGATAAGGAGCAATGCTGACAGGTCACAGCAGTAAAACCCAGCACGGTCAGAAGCTGTGCTGTCTTTGTAACCAGCTTTTGTCCCTTGCCAGCTGGATTGGGACATCCCAGTTCCCAGTGGCTGCCAGCACAACACAAATGGAGGCAGGTACCCAGGTGAGCTGAGCTGGTGTCCTGTCACCCCATTCCCCTCCTCACCACAGTGACCCGAAAGGAGAGCACCTCAGTCTCTCTCCAACAGATCTGGGCTGGTGTGGGGCGGTTGCATCCAGGACAGCCTGCCCTTCCCACATTGCATTATTCCTCTACCCAAGTGGATGCAGGAACACTCCCTTGGGGAGCAAAGGAAAGGCCATTTATCACCCCATGTCAGCACTGGGCCAGCTCAGCGCTGCCCTGCCTGCACCACGTCCCAGGGCAGGCAAGAGCTGGGGTCAGGCGGGTACAATCACAGGGGAGAGGACAGGCTGCTTCCCACCTGGCCCTGACCACACTCAAGGATTAAGGGAGGGCTTTAGAGCAAATCTCAAGCAGGCAAAAAGACGCTGTAGCCAAACCTAGGAATAAGGTCCCCTCCCCACCCTCAGAACCAGGTAGCTGTAGCCTCCAAATGCTGTGCTGGCAGAGGAAGTCAGAGAAGGAAGCAAAGCTCCCAGCCCTGGCCAGAAGGGCCAGCTCTAGGGCACCACTGCTCCCCACAGAGACATTTTCAGGTGGAATGTTAGGCTGCTTGCCTTTCCCCCTGCCTTGCAGGTCTCTCATGGCATTGCATCTCATGGGCAGTGGTATATCATGCTCCCATTAGCAAAACCCCACTAGAGCCAGTCTGTAATGAGAGCTTGCTGCCCCTGCAGCCCCACCCCAGAAAGAAAAAGGAGAAGCAATGAAGTCTCCTTCCTCCAGCTCGTCCCCACAGCAGAAAAGACACACAAGAAGACAGAAAGACAGATGGACAAGTTTATTAAGATATTAAAATGATTTATCCCCTAAAATGTTCTCTGCTTCCCACCCCCAGCGCCAGCAGGGAGGGGTGCCACACTACCAGACCAGGACCTGCTGCTTGGGCTCTGATTGTCACCTGCTGGGGAGCCAGGGCTCCCCTGGGAACTGTATCTGCCACAGGCTCTCCTGGGACTGGTGACTTGGGGCAGAGCCAGCCTGTGTTTGCAGCATCACACAATGGAGCGATAATTACAGCATCCATGTGCCTGCGTGCACCAGCCCAGACTCCTCACACACACACACACACACACACTCACATTTGTTTTGCCCTGCTAGCCAGCTCCTACCTCACCCAGCCTGCTGCCTGCAGGACAGAGGTCTAGTGTTGTCCTGGGCAAGGTACCAGCTCCAGTGAAGGATGGCTGGGAGTCCTGCAGGCTGTCAGAGCCCTGAGTGATAGAGAAGGAGAGGCACAGGCTCCAGCAGTGCCTCCTTATCCTGCCCCTCTCCAGGGAGAGATCACCCACACCTCTGGTCCCTCTCCTTATGCTCAGCATTGGTGGCTGGAAGCCTCTTGAGGTGAAGGGCATGTAGTGGAGGTAGGGAAGGAAAACAGCAACGTGAATACTATCAAATGGGGTGAGGGAAGGGTCCCTGTCCAGCAGCTGAGGTTCCTCCCGGTCCCTTGGTGCACCCACTGCCCTGCTCAGTGCCACCAGGCTCAAGGGCAGATGGGGGCCTGGGAGGGCTGTGCAGGTGGTGGTGCCTGGCTGGCTCTACGCTCCAGGGCCAGCTGCATGCTCCAGATGCTAAGGGGCCGCATGTAAGCCAGTGACCGGTAGACTTTCTTCTCTCGGTAGGCCTCTGGTGTCTGGAAAGCCATGCCCAATCGCTCCCAAACTGTTCGGTAGCAGCCCTCTGCTGTACGAAAGCCTTCTTCCACCATCCCCTGCAGCCGACGGAAGACAACCATCAGCCCACCTTCAGAGTGCAAGGAGGTGACACATGCTGAGGAAGGCAGCATCACCACTCACCTCCTGGATCATGGTGGCAGCCAAGGCATAGACCACACCAATCCACACCTCATCAGACTGCACACTGGAAGTGTCAGGCACACCATCGGGCCTCATGCCATTCACTGCTCCCATGGTGCCACCAGCAAAGCCCATGACATTCTTCTCAAAGATGGTCTTGAGTGCACTGACAACATGACTCCTGGGGAAGACCTGCATTGAAAGAGATAGGGCTTTGTGCTCAGCACACATGCAGACCACTTATGCCAGGTCTCTGGGGAGCAGGGTTAAGATTTCCATTAGAAAGAGGTCAACGCTGCTTGATGGGAAAACAGCCTCCTGAGGAAAATAACAGGAAGAAGTGAAAAAAATCTTTCCCTGAAGAGACAAAAAAGAGAAAGCAGTTGCTCAACAGAAGAGATGCTGAACTTCACCTTCTTTCTAGGGATGCCAATAGCTTATCCAACTACTGTGTCTCCACAAACAGCCTCTCACCTTCAGTCACTGGCCAAACCCTCCTAACATGTCTTGTGAGTTTGTTTTGGAGACCTGGCCAACCGCACCATCCTTATCTTGGTTTATGTTCACCACTCCTAGCTTCTCAGGCTAACAACTGCTTGAGGCCTTTACTTTCTCCTGATAAAACCGCTGTGCTGTTCTCTCAGCCTGTCCACAAGAAGCATTGCAATGCCTACAAAACATGGGACACTGGTCAAAGGCAGCCAAAGGATGGTCTGGGACCAGTGACACTGGAGGTATCTTTCACCCAAAGGGAAAGACTAAGGGAAATCCAGTCTAAGGACATCAGAATGAGTCTTGCACCTGCACAGTGACTGTTGTGGATAGTGGTGGATTTGTTTCAGTAAATGCTGGGAATCTTGGAGGTAAAAAAAAAAAAAAGATTCAGCTTCAGCTCAGGATAAAAAAAAAAGGGTTATTTTTGAGTGATTTCAAAAGGACTTTTAATCCTTTCAATTTTGTAATCATGTGGTGATGTAAGAGTTTGCGGCCTGGACCAAGGGGAATTTGGGGTGAGAGAACGGGTAGCTTGGGGATGAAGAGGTCAGACTGAGCTGCACAGTATGCCTGATGGTTTTCTGTGTCTGGTGGGAGAGACTCGAAACTTTTACGCCAAGTGAAAAGTGAAAGACTTCAGAGGTTAACAGTGCTCACTGGTAAAGAGCCAGGAGATTACTAGGAGGAAGTAAAAACATTCCCCCTGCAATAAGGGGAAAAAAAGGTTGTTCAACAAACTAAGGCCAAGAACTCAAAACAGTTACGAGAACAGACTGAAGTACCATGCTGAGCAAGCTCTTGCCAAAAAAAAAGAAAAAAGGAAAAAAGAAACCCCACAAAGGAATTAAAAAAAAATCAACCTCACCTGGGCACAAAAACACCTGCCAGGCAAACAAAAAGCAGTGGAGCAGCAATGCAGGGAGGACTGAATTAAGATGAAAAGCCTCTGCATGTAGCCAGAAGTAAATGAGTCTTTTGCACTGCTTTCATTATTGGCAATAAAATTAGGAAGTGTCAGAACAGCAGAAGTCATTGCTTTGGTGAGAAAAGCAAAGCTCGGGAGTTAGTGAAGTTGCAATGTGAAGGCTGGCTCGTCTGCATCCCACAGCCACCTAGCGGCGAGAAAGACATAACAAGAACTTCACAGAGTGACCAAGATCAAGAGTGCTGTCACGGAGCAACCACGACATCTAACTGCAACAAAAGGAACAGCCAGGCAGCTTCCAGCTCAACAGCAGAGCCCAGGGATATGCCAGACTTTTCTTGCCACTCTGGTGCCATCAGAGCCAAGGGAAGCAGAAGGTGTGAGGTTATCAGGCAGAAGCTTGCCGAGGAAGGCTGAGCAGTCCAGCCAGACAGCTTTGTTGGACTTAAAAGGAAATGCAGCTGATCTTCTGTATATGCTGAAGCCGAGCATAAACACGTTTTTCCCAGTCTGCCTCTGCAAATAAGCTCAAGTGCTTTTAGAGCTTGAGTCAGCAGAGGGTTGGTGTGAAGTAGTTGTCTCTGGCAGAAGGTTTCAGGGCAGTTTCTTGAGGACTGGGGTCACAGGCTTTTCTCACTTTGTATTTCATTACTGGCCTGTGCACACAGCAGGAGTGCATTAAAGAGGTTACAAAGAGTAGTGCCAACCAGGCAAGGGATCAAAATACCTGGGAAAAAAACCCTCAATGGTCATAGTAACAGAAGAGAAGCTCGCCACTCCTATCTCCAGTGAGCTCAAAGCTCGCCAGACAGCAGAGAAGAGTGCCTTTTGGACTGCACCAGGCTTACTATTTCCCCCTAAAAGGGATCTTTGTGTATTGTTGCATGAAGTCTGGGCCACATCCAGTCTGGGGCCCCAGAGACAGGTCCTGTCTCCAGGTTCTAGGGACACACAGTGGGATAAATGCAGGAGGGCATAACCAAGCACCAACTTCTCCTTAAATCCCACAGTATTCAGCACAACCTGCTCCCAGAAAAGGTCTCTTGACACTTCCCTCTAGTACTAATAGACGGTGAAGCGGTCCATCACCCTTATGCAGACAAGGGTCATCCCTTCGTTCAGTTAGGCAAAGCATCTGCCTGTCCATCACTATCACAGGTAGCTTTGGTCTGACAACTGTTTGTGGGTCATAAGTAAACCATACAACGGATTCCACTTCCCAGCTCTCTTCCAGGTGTTACTCCACCAGCAGGAATTCCTACCACCCCATCAGACAAGAGGAGTTTCAGCCAATTAATTCTCTTGCAACTGAAGAGAAATGGACTTTAGGGTCCCAAATAAACCCTAATCCCCTCAGATATTCATTTATAACTTTAAACTGAACAGGAAATAACACATGGGAAGTTTCACACACTTTTCTACTAGTTTTAAACCAACAGTGTTTTGCTGAGAGTAAACTGGATGGGAAGCTACCCAGCAAAAAAAGAACCTGGGGGTGCTGGTCAATAGCCAATTGAACATGAGCCAGCAGTGTGCCCAGGAGACCAGAAGGCCCACAGCATCCTGGCTTGGATCAGAAACAGAGTGGCCAGCAGCAGCAGGGAAGGGACATTTCCCCTGTACTTGCCACACCTCAAATTTCTATGTTCAGTTTTGGGCCCCTCACTACAAGAAAGACATTGAGGGGCTGGAGCGTGTCGAGAAAAAGGCAACCAAGCTGGTGAAGGGGCTGGGAAGGGGCTGGAGCACAAGTCCTTTGAGGAGCGGCTGAGGGAACTGGGACTGTTTAGCTTGGAGAGAAGGAGGCTCAGGGGAGACCTTACTGCTCTCTATAACTACCTGAAAGGAGGAAGTAGCAAGGCAGGTGTTGGTGTCTTCTCCCAAGTAAGAGGTCACAGGATAAGAGGAAACGGCCTCAAGTTGTGCCAGGGGAGGTTTAGATTGGATACAAGGAAGAAATTCTTTACTAAAAGAGTGGTGAAGCACTGGCACAGGCTGCCCAGAGAAATGGTGGAGTCTTCATCCCTGGAGGTGTTCACAAGGCACTTTGGGACATGGTTCAGTCTGCACAGTGGTGTTGGGCTGATAGCTGGACTTCATCTTAGTGATCTTTTCCAACCTTAATGATTCCATTATCCTATAAACCATAGCAGTACCTTCCTCCAAGTGTGCCAGAGCTGACCATAGTCACACACTCTTGCTGCATGGCTCCTCCATGAGCAGATTTTAGTTTAAGGCGGATTGCAGGGACGTGCATCCAAAAGGCTCCAAGCACTGCTGTAAAGGAGCAGGCTGACCTCCTTGCACCAGCCCCTAACACTTAACCCATGCCACACACCAGCCCTGCTGTGCTCCTCCTGCAGGTCCCACCTCATCCCACCCTGTATGCCCCTTCTCTTACCTCAAACTCCTCCTGGTCCAGGCCACACGCTCCAAGAAACCACTGACCAGCACATTGGTCTGACATGATGCTGCTGGAGGTGTCACTCCCACTGCTGTCATAGTTGTAGTATTTTCCTGGAAAAAAAGGCAGTAAGTAGTTTTAAATCCATAAATCCAGCTCACATACGCTGTCCCTACAATCCACCTCTTGAGGCACAAGCATAGTAGCTTTGTCCAGAAGGTTCTCCTCTTTCCTTTCTCAAACCACCATACCTCTCTGTTCCCTCCCTGCTGCCTGCTCCTTCGCCTCTGCTCAGAGGGACAGCATCTACCCTCCTTCCCCCATCCTCTGCAAGGCTCTGTAACCCAAGGAGGAGCCATCCCCTTTCCAAAGGACACATGGCCAGCTGAGCATGGTTCCCCACCAGTGAGCACCCACCATTCCAAAGCATCCTCTCAAATGCCTCCTTGCCCTTGCTCAGGATGTCCTTGTATTTCTGCTGAATCTCAGCATCCCCGAGCACCTCTGCCATCTTGCACATTGTGCAGACAGCTGCCAGCCACAGCCCGCCGCAGTAGGCGCTGTCAGAGCCAAAGGAGAGAAGCATCAGCAATACGGGACAAGCCATGGGTTACACAGAGTTCCCACAATAAATGGGGACCACGGCCCAGCTCTGAGCTACCTCCCCATCCCATGGTCCCCACCTCCAACCCCACCTGCATCCCTTGTTCACCTGGCTCCACTTACGACCCACGCATCATATGTCTGGTCAGCAAAGCCACCATTTTCAATGAGTCCATCGTTATCCGTATCAAACTTCAGCTCCGACTCCATCACAGCCTATGGGAGAGGCACGAGACAATCACACAGTCCCTGGGTCCTGGCTGCTCTTTGGACTCTGCTCTCTTGTTCTGTTCTCTTGGGATGTCACACAGCTCCCAAGGGAAGCGAGAAGGGAGGCATGCCCCACGGTCTGACCTCCTCCCAATACCTGGCAGACTGGCCACATGTCTTGCAAGTACAGGGAGTCGCGTGTCAGGTAGTAATCCCGGTACACTTGCAGCACAAACTTCAGGTTGAGGTCCTTCCAGTCGGCTGTATCGTGCATCAGGTAGGCATTGACACGTTGCCACGGCTCGTCACCTAAGACAAGGCAGATGCAGCCTGGCAGCAAGCAACAACAACTCCCCTCCTACTGAGGAGAAAGGTCCTAAAGGTGCTGTGATCAAGCAGCACTAAACCAACATGTTGCACCCTGTGCCATCCCTAGTGAGAGCAGCCTTTTTGATGCTGTTCAGCTTCCCTCTGACTTCCTTGTACAAGCTCCACGCAGCATGGTCTTCATCACTGCCATCACCTCAAACCACCTAAGCTTTTCACTGCCAGAAAAAAACAAACCCAGTGTACAGCTCATGGAATACCTCCTTCCTACAGCTGGGAGTTACTTACCCTAAGAAAGTCACCTGAGCAGCCCTGCAGCCCCTCTGTCTCCCAGCACGCCCAGCAAGATGCCTCACCTGGGTCCCCAATGTCATGTGGCACCACGTTCTTCAGCTTCACCTGGGCTATCTGACCACACATCAAGTATTGCCGGGGCCGGATGTCCTCGTTTACCACTGTGACAGCTGGAGAGAACACATAGTGAGGGACATTAGAAAGGCAGCAGGCACTACAGCAGCAAGCTTCAAGCACAGGTGCAGGCAAGGCCACCAGCACTGCCATGTCAGGCTCCTCTTCGGGGCTCTGGCTGTGAGGCTGTAGCCCTCTGCAAAGGGCTGACAGGACACCAGGCAGCTCCCAGTCTCCCCTTGGTGGGGGACACACAACTGTCACCACTCTCTAAAGCAAGGTGGCAGCAGCACCCAGGGTTTGGAGAGAAATCCAGCAGGCTCAGCCCTCCTGTAGCCCAGCAAAGGGCTGTGTTCCACCACCGGTTGGGCTACCACTGAGCAGCATAAGAGTTTGCAAACAGTTCCATGCTTCTCGTGTGCAAGAGGCATGGAAAAATCTGGCAAGACCAGGGAACCCCCCAGGGCAGGCAGGGTGCACTCCCAGTGTGGCATGAAGGCATTCCACTGCTGGGCAAAGAGATGTCAAGAGGCACCAGTGGGGGGGGGGTTGCAAGTCCCAGGGCCAGCAGAGGAGCTGGAGGGGCATGTTGACTACACAGTACAGATTTCTGTGGCTGATGCTGTCCCAAGACCCCCATCTCCTCCCTAGGTGATCAGCAGGCATCAAATCAGGGTCCCCTAGGTCACTCACCAATATCATACTGCAGGCTGGTCTGCAGCTTAGGCCACAGCATGACAAGAGCAAAGGAGGCATAGAAGTGGACATCATAGGTGTTGTACATCCGGTACTCCTGGCCTGGAAGGACCAGGGAGATGGTGAAGGATGGGAGACTTCCCAGAGGGAAGGGAAAAGAGGGGCAGGTCCTCCCTCCCAAATGGTCCAGGAAGCCAAGCTCTTGCCTAGCGCAGGCAGAGTCTCCCATTAGAAGTGTTTTTTATTCTCTACTTATAGCACTTAGGGATCTGAAGAAGACCTCATGTAATATCCCATAGGGATTGGTCCTGCAAGGTTATTTGTTGCCAACAGAACTACTACCTATCCAACCGGGATGTGAGAAGCATCCCCACAGCAGGTTAAACACCACCAAGTGACAGCAATGAGGAAGGGATGAGTTGGGACCATCCATCATGTCCCTGCAAGTTACCTTCCAAATAAGCAAACCTTCCGTACTCCCGCAGGACAGGGAGGAGATGGGAGAAGCCAGCCCCTGCCGGCCCCTGCAGGTCCTCGGTGCAGCAGTCTGGGGGCAGCTCCACCCAGATGGTGCCCCCATCCGTCACGAAGTATAACTCATTGAAGAGGGCTGATTTGTACCAGGAAGGCAGCTGGCTGCAGGCAAGAGCAACACTCAACCACAGCAGCAGAGGTCGTGATGCTCCTGAGCTGACCAAGAAGGTGCTCTCATCTACCTTACCTGTTCTCCAGGATGGGCTTCTGCCACGCTTCGATCTTCCTCTCCCACTCCTCATAGTGTGTCAGAGCATGATGTGACAGGGCAGGAGCAGCATCACCTCCGCTGCCAAAAAAGCGGGTGTACCGCCTGCCAAGAGCGGGGGTCTGGTGAGTATGGCAGGGGTCATGCTGGGAAGCCCACCCGGCCACAGGAGAGGGGCTGGACTACAATCAACAGCAGAATAACATAGCTGCTACTGCAAGGGTGCTAAGGAGCAAGGGCTGGGGAAAATCTCCCTTCCATGAGCTGGCAGGGCCATGTCCACAGGGAATGGGTGGCACAGGACTCACCAGGTACCACTCAAGCCTGGAGGAAGGGAGAAAGGGGTTTTGGGGCTATGAGCCAAACCCCACTTGAGACAACCCACTCACCTGAAGTGCAGCTTCTCCCTAGAGCCAAAGTGAACACGGGGCATGTCCCAAGCCAGGGCCAGCTCCAATGTCCTATGCCCCTGGGCAGGCACCCTGCAGCTGGCACACACTGCTGCTGCCGTCACCTCCCCCTTCTCCGTAGGGCTGCTTTTACCTGCCAGGAAAAAAACCACATTCATTAGAGATCAAGGAAGCCTATGGAGGGATGACAGATGCTCCTACACACCCCAAGGGGGCACAAGACTACTCCGGCATGCCCCAGCCCCCTTGCAACCTGCATGGTACATCCCCAGGATTTTAAGGTATGACATTACTGCACATGAGTAACTGCTCTTTGCAAGCAGGAAAAAATACCTGCTATGGGTGGAGGGGTTAAAAAATAAGTCATCAAAGCAAAGGAACAAATCAGGCAGGAAAAGCCACCAGGCACGAGTGGCAAGGACAGCCAACCCCATGACTTTGTAACTGCACTGCCCTCAGAGACACTGACTTTCTAGTGACAGTCATTGTTTCCAGCTTTTGGCAGGGTGCTTGAACTGCATCCGTATTTAAGGAAAGCCTTGAGGCAGCTGGATAATTATACACTGGTTCTGACATGTATACCAGGTAAAGACATTAAAGCAACAATTTTAACAGAAGTACAGATCTTGACTATGATAATGCCTGGCACGCACAAAGGAAAGCCACATCCCCGTAGCGTGGAGACCTCCAAGTGCATTTAGGCAGGAAACTTAAGTCTTCCAAAAATATTTATGTAAACACTTTGTTTACATAATTTAAGCTTCAAGAAGTCTTGCAAAGGCCCAGTGCCAGCATCACTAGTTTATCAGTATCATCCTTGTTCAAAAGGAGGCAGAGACATCAGGCTAATGATCACCTCTTACTGAGATAAGAGGCTAGCAGCAAGGACTAGGGGACAATTCCCTGCTTCAAGGCTCCTGCCAAGAGATGGAGTAGACAATTGAGGATGATACAGAAGTATCTAAAGAATACCAGAGACCTTCAGGGAACTGACATAATAACAAAAGGACAGCAAGTGATGGCAGCACCAAGCCCTAAAGAGCGCTAAATCCCTGCTAGAAGAAATCTGACAGGGTTCAGCTTGCAGATCTGGCAATGGGAACTCAAGGAAGGTGGCTGGGCATCACCCTGGTTAAACATCCAAAATCCCAGCTCAGAGTGCCATCCTACACAGACTAAAAAGCTACTGGCACATGCAATCAGAACAGTCCCAATGCAGTGCTAACAGCTTCTGGAGAACCACAAGGACAGCATGACAAGCAATGGGAGATTCTGATACAGCCTAAAGCTGGGAGCAAGCCACAGTATCACCAAGAGCCTTTTGCAATGGCACCAAGGTGGATTTCCCTTCCTTTGGCCACACTTGCTTGGGTGCCCTGTGCACAATGACCAGAGTGGCCATGTATACCCCTGCTCCGCCCCTCCACCCATCCCATAGAGAATGGAGTGACTCACCAGCAGGGGAATCCAGCCTGCCATCCTGCAGAAGGTCCTGCCACACCTCTCTACCTGATCCCACAGGATTGAATGCCGTCAAGTGGGTGACTGTCGTGCCAGCCTGGGGAAACAAGCATCATCATCATGGACTGGTACTTTTGGAGGGCAGATGCAGCTCCCCTGACAACAACTCTGGGACCCCAGACTCACTCCCCACACGCTGCCAAGCAATGCTAACTCCAAACCTACTCACTTGCTACCTCGCAAGCTTCACTCACAGCTTCTCTCTCAGCACCCACCCCCAAAAAGGGTGCCCTTGGGAAAGTCATGTCCCATTCCTGCTCCGGTGGTCAGACAAGCAAAGAGGACACGTGCTAATCCCAACCCATCACACATTCATCCTTTACCAACTGCTTGGAAGCACCCCTACAATGTTCGGCAGGGTTATACAACCCTCCAATACTAGAAGCCACACCACTAGTGCCAGCCCTTTACCTTCTCCCAGGCAGATATGGCGAAAGTAAAGGGGTTCACACGTGTGCAGTGGTGCAGCAGGACTCCAGCAACACACTCTCCCTCCTTCTCAACGGCAAAAGGCTCATTCCAGTGCCCTCCACTCCTGTCCTCCTTCGTTCCCGTGCCGTTCTGCAGGCTGAACATGATGGAGACCTCCACGTCCTCATCCCTCCCGTTCTCCACCTCCCAAATGAACACTGCCACTGGCAGGCTGGAGTCCTGGTAGAGACAGACACTGTGTACAGGGCTGGTGCTCCACAATAAGCCTTTGGAGCATCATTTCTGTGGCTTGGGGGACCACATGTGACACTGTGTGAGCAAAAGCACCAGGAACAACTTGGTCTTGGAATTTACTACCAAGCTGGGGAGCAGCAGTGGGAACAGAGGAATTTAAGCGGCAGGCAATACAAAATTCAGATCACAAGCCCTGGGCTAGCAAATCCCATGTTGGGCAACACACAGAGGGAAAGCACCGTTTAAGACTCAGACAGGTGTCTCACCATCCATCTGCTCAACAGGTTGATACAGGCTCACGTGCTTCACTGGGGTGAGAGGAAGGTCAGGTATGTTGGCAGTGCAGACTGCCACCCTTGCCTGGGGCTGGGAGTGAGCCAGAGCAGCATGCAGGAGCAGCAAGGCATCCCTTGCTGCCATCCCAAGCTTCCGCGTTGCTGCAGGGGTTCCTCCTGTCTGGGAGCATTGCTGAGTCGAGACATGAGGAAACGCTGGGAAAGCCCAGCTAACAAGCAGCTCTTCCTTCAGAGATGACAGGCAAGAGCCAGCTAAAACACTCATAGGAACAGACAGCTGACAAATCAACCCACAAGAGCAGGCTGAGAGTTTCCCAAAACACTCAGATCACCAGATCCTCTGGGAATAAAGGCCACAGCCCTGGACCTGCCATTTCTGGTGGACAGGAGCTGGGATGGCCACAGGACAAACCCAAAACCAAGTAGTACAAAGAGTCAAAGTACAGGTCAGAGTGAAAAAAAAACTAAGCACAAGGAAAAAAGGTATAATCCTTCAAGCACCAATGGCCTCAAGAGGGGTAAAGCCTTCCAGGGTCCCGCAGCTACACTCTATGCTCCTGGCAGCTGGCACCAAGGACAGAGTCTTAGGACAGAAGAGACCAGGCTCAGAAAGAACTTTAACAAGGTGGCAAGCCTGATTGTCTTCAGGCAATGCTGAGCTGTGCAGGAGGGACAAGGGACTCCCCGACTGCAGCATCCCCAGACCCACGAGCAATGTTCAGTGGCCAAAACCTCACCAGCTCCAAGCTGCTGCTACCAAAACAGGACACACAGAGCATCACACAGTGCAGCCCCATCTCTGCTGCGCCAATCCTTTCCCCTTTCCCCCTTCCATGCATGCAGCTCTGCCACATTCCTGCCAACCTGCTCCACACGAGCTGTGCTGCTGCAGTGCAGTGTGGCCCAGTGCTCCCATGCTGCAACCAGCGTGAACCCATCACCTCCTTACCTTATAGTCATGTGGGATGACAGGAGAGACCTGGCGGCACGTGAGCACAACATTCTGCCCTGGGAGCTCGTAAACCATCCAGGCACGGGGGTACAGGGCATGGTAGAAGGCATAGTGGCCACAGTAGCCCCAGTTCCAGCCCTGCAGGGTGCTGGGTCTCTCCACGGACAAGACCTGCTGGTAAACTGTCTGCCCCTTGCAACGCAGACACACTGTGAACTGGGGAGAAGCACGTGGAGAGGATGAGACGAGCCCAAGAGCAGATGCCTCAACCACTCTGGCTGCTGCACTGCTGTTCACACCCCTCACAAACCCTGTGACACCTACCTGGTTGGCGATAACTGTTTCATAGTGATAAATGCCAGGGTTCAGCTGCCAGCGGCAGAATTCGCCCCGCCAGCCACGGGTGATGGTGCCTCCCCCGATCCCGCCCAGCGGGCACCCTGGCAAAGACACCAGACATTAGCATCCCTGTTCCTCCCCATGGAGGGATCTGGCTCAAGGACCCCCCGTGCAGCTCCAGGAGCCCTTGGTGCTGCCCAGACTCCAGAAGCTCCTTGACCCACTCCCTGCTTCTAGTACCTCGATGGCCCCACGTGAATCCCTGTCCACCCAGCTATCAGGCATTGCACCACCCCAGTTCCCAAACTGGATGCTGACCATAGATCTGCTGCAGAGGAACAGCACACAAGAGGTCAATAAAAGCAGACTTCTTCTCTATGCGGGTCTTCTTGTACCACCACCTGAAGTATCTGCAAGGGAAAGAGAAGTATGAAAGAAGACAGGACCAGGTGTAACTGTCACTTCAGTGTCACTGGACAGGACATGAATAGCACACATTGCAGCTGCTCCTCTTGTAGAGAGGTACAATGGGAACCTGTGACCCAGGGCATATGGAACAGTAGTCCTAGCCATCCATCTGCAGATGATCTATGGTCAGCAGCCATGAACAGGCAGAGTTCAGGGCTGCCTGCAAGGGCACAGAGCAAAAACAATACCTGAGAACAGGGCTCCCAGCTCATGCAGGGGCAGGAAGGTTCCCAGATGCCCACGAAGAAGAGGGAATGCGCACAAGGACCACCACCACTACATCTAAGGAAGGTATGGGAGGAGGGTCACACACCAATAGAAACCATACACTGCTCCGAAGACATGAGCCTTGCTCTTCCACCTCTGTTCCCACTGTCTGATGCAGCCATGCAACATCCCAGTGCCAAATCTCTGGGCACAGATCACAGAATCACAGAATGACTTGGGTTGGAAGGACCTTAAAAATCATTCAGTTCCAACTACCCTGCCATGGGCGGAGCGACTTCCCACCACTCTAGGCTGCTCACATCCTTGCCCAACCTGGCCTTGAGCACCTCCAGGGAGGGGGCAGCCACAACTTCCCTGGGAAACCTGTGCCAGTGTCTCACCACCCTCATCGTGAAGAATTTCTTCCTAATGACTAATCTAAATCTTCCCCCTTCCTATTTAAAATCGTTCCCCCTTGTCCTACCACTACAGGCCTTTGTAAAAAGTCCCTCCCCAGCTTTCCTGTAGCTCCTTCAGGTACTGGGAGGCCACTGTGAGATCTCCATGGAGCCCTTCCTTCTCCAGGCTGAACAACTCCAACTCTCTCAGTCTCAGATGGCACAGGGCAGCCTTGCGCTAGAGAAGGTGATGCTTGCTGTCTGCAGCAGGTAGGATCTTGGAGACTAACCTCTGCTCGCATGCCAGCTGCACACCCAGGCATTGCCCATCAGATAATTTCTCACCCAAAGGCCTGGGAATCAAGAGGCACCCAAACTGGGGCACACCTGCACCTGGGTGTGCCAGCACCACTCCAGGCAAACGAAGCAGGGCTGGGCTCCAAGGCAACACTCGTAAAAGACTGGCTTTTACTAATGAACTGCTCCAAGTTAAATCTTCCCTATGGAGACAATTAACACATGGAAACCAGCTGCCAGACCAGAACAAGCTGCTGAACTTCCCCCAGTGAAAAGAGAGGCAAAACCCAATCACCAGGTCCAGGGCCCTGGGTGCCAGTGGCACGGAAGCTCCACAGTGGGCAACATCCCCAGGCTACTTACAGGCACCGATGCTGTACTGCCAAGAGGAGGAAGCCACCACAGACAGGGTCACACAGCCTGTCCTGCTCCTGTCCTCAGGATGCAGAGCCCAGGTGATGGGCACTAAGCCTCCAGCACACGTATCCCCAGGAGCAAGGGGGAGAGGCTCTTCCATGGCACCCCCTGCGCTTACACACTCCTCGACAAAAACATCGCAGATTTGCCCTTTCGGCTGCATGGTCAGTGGATGTTTAGCTTTATTCAGCAATATCTAAGGTCCCCAAATCCCTCTCAGGTTGTGAATTTTCAGGTTGCAGTCTCACACGACCCAACTCTAGCCCACTTTCCATTACTACCTACTCACCCTCACATCTGACTGTTTAAGGACATTTTGCCTGCAGAGATCCAGGGCACACCACAAGAACCAGCCTGTCCTGCACGACCGCCCTGAATCAGGGCCTGCTGTTATCTTTGAGCCACATCTGCTGCAACTACTCTTCTCCCAGCTGAGACAGCCCTGGCTTTATGCTGCTGAGGTGAGGCTTTGGCAGCATGGTCTCTCTCTCAAGGAAATTATTTTAATTTCTTTTATCCCAGCATCAGGGAACCAACCCAGCTGCTCCTCCAGCAGATTTCTGGTGATGGGAAACAAGGTGCCCAGGCACAGTGGCTGTGACACAATACAGCAGAGCAGAGCATTTTGGCTTCTTGGAAAGGAGGTGACAAAGGGATTTCAAAAAGCAGTTTTCCCAGGAGCACGCAGTGGGAGAGGTTAGGGATTTACAGCCAATGACTGTCCGAGCCACCCGACATCTCAATAGCAAGGTTCTCCTCTGCCAGCTTCTCCCAAAATCACACAAGCCAAGAAGAGAATGTGGTCAGTGCCCAGTTGCTGGCTATTAACAGCTCTGCCATGGCTGCAGAACAACAAGGTTCTGCAGCACCAAAAGCTCTGCCAAGGCTGGAAGGCATTTCTTTCCCTTCAAATTGGCAGCAGAATGAAAACCTGTCCAGACATCACCCAGTTGTTCCAGATCCACACCATGACCTGATCCCAGGGTGAACAAGCTACCTCTGCAGAAAGCAGCCTACACCTCTCCTCCTGCCCCAGCCCCAGCACCTGCTGCAGTCCAAACATTTGTGCAACCTTTCCTTTCCAGATTTGCAGCTATGGGCACTCCCATGAAGGAGTCTCCCTGATGAGCCCCAGTTAACAAAAATCCCACCCCAGGGCTGTCAACACCCCCAGCCATGCCAACTGCAGCAGGGACTGCTGCTGCAGGAGAGGGCACCCATCAGCCAAAGGCTTAATTCAACATGACAGTACCTCAGCCCAGCATGTGTTGGCTCTTCCGCTAATCCTCAGCTGAAGATGCACTCCCAGACACCCTAGGAAGCGATTTTGCACTTGGTGCATCAAGTCATGCCAGATTTTGGGAATACCCCTGGCATGGGTACCCCAGGTGCTACTCATCATGGGTCATTAGGGAGAGCGCACACCAAACCAGGGGTCTCCAGAGGTTCAGATCCACACATTGCGCCACAGGACTGAGCTGCAGGCTCCCCTTGCAGCACCATCACCCAGGCTTCAGCCAACTGGTTGTTTCCACCAAGCAGACACACAGGCGCCCACCAACACCAGGAGTACACAGCCTCCCATGCATCCTTACATCCCTGCATTAGCTGCCTTTCCAGCCAACACTACTGCCCTCAGGTTTTAATTCAGACCCAAGCAGGTAGTTCTCGCCACTCTGGCCTTTCCTCTCCTATGCTCTCTAGCCTGGAGCGTCCTTGCAATGAAACTTTGCCCTGCACAAGTACTTTGTGACCACAACCAAACTACCTCCTAAATTTATACAGGGAGAAGATGCCATAGTTTGACAACTTGCTCCTTGCTGAAAAGCCCTTAAAAACTTTTTCTGGGACTGATGCAAGCTGCTTCTACTCTGAGACACCAACAACAAGCAACGAATGGCCTCCCCAAGCCAGCAGAGGTGCTCACCTCTCCTGCTTGCTCACCCCACCAGAACTTCACGCTTTTCCACCTGTTCAGCTCATCCACAACCTGTCACGGCAGCTTTTCTAGCAGCCCTTATGTCCCATGCATGACCACACTCTCTCTTCCCCAATGGCCAAGCTCGCACCATGTCTCAGGATGTCTCAGGTCAGATGCGCACGCCACGCATCCCAAAGTGGTCCACTATCTGCCCCTCCATCAGGCCTTGCAGGAACCAGCTTGGCAAGCAGCAGCCTTCAAGGATGCCAAGCAGGAAAAAGCTCAGAAAATGGAGTCAAGAGATAAAATGCAAGTATAAAGAAATAAATCACCTCAGAGTTCGTTTCATGGTTCAGCCTGATGGGTACACAAACACCAGCACCCGGGCAGTGGTTCCAAAGGTTAAATTAACACTGCTGCTCCCCACATGTGTTTTTCCTGGTTACTTCCTGCAAAGCTGGGACAAGTCCCCACTCCCAAACCTGCTATAGTGCATGGCATTAATAAAATTCTCCTAATTAACACCAAGTTTCATCTCCCTTTGCCAGTAAGTGCCTGATCCAAAAGGCTGAGCACCTGACAGCAGCCAAGTAAGATGTGGCAGTGATGGGCACCAAGCCTCGGAGAAAGGAGAGGAGGGTTTTCCCACCACCGCCACTCACAGAAACGATCCCCCAAGCCCTCCCAGCTCCAGCTGAACACCTGACAGTGGCCAAGCAAGATGCCATGGTGACGGGCACAAAGCCTTGGAGAAAAAAGATGAGGGTCCTCTCACCACCACCCTCAGAAGTGATGCCCCAAGCCCCCCCAGCTGGAAACTGAGTACTTGACAGCAGCCAGGCAAGAAACCACAGTGAAGGGCATCCTCAGGAAGCCTCAGGCATGAGAGATGGGCTTCTTCCCTTCCCCTCAAAAGTGATGCCCTAAGCTCTCCCAGCTCTTGCCCGCTTTTGGGGAGCCCCAGCGCTGGCTGCTGCCCCTCACCCAACCTCGCCCAGTCTGCACCAGTGCTCCCGGCGCTGGCGCCAGGCAGGCGGCTGGTGCCGGCGAGGCTCGTGGAGGGCGGAGAGCGGCTCCTGCAGCACCGAGGGCTGCCATAACCCGCCGCACCTGGGCATCGCCCCGTGAACCAGGGAGTCCCCAACCCATGCACCAGGACACCGCCGGCGCAAAACCGGGCATCCGGGGGTCTCAAACCGGCGGTCCCGCCCCATGCACCCGTGAGCTCCGCGGATCGCCCGTCCCCGCCTGCTCTCCCCCCGCCCCGTACCGCAGGGCCAGGCCGACGTGCCGCAGGACATCGCGGAGCGGGACGTCGGCGGCGCCGTACGGCTGCCGCGCCTCCTCGAACCGGTGCGCCAGGCAGACGCGCCAGCCGGCCGTCGCCACGCCGCGGCCCCGCGCCGAGCCCTCGTACTGCCGCACCAGCTCCGGGGCCAGTGCCGGCACCGCCGGTACCGCCGGTACCGCCGCCGCTGCCGCCATCGCCGCCCCCCGCCCCGCGCGCGCCCTCTTCACGGTGCGCGCCGCCCCGCCCCGGGGCGTCCGGAAACCCCGGGCCCGCCCCGCGCGACCTGCGAGCCCCGGGGCGGCCAGGCGAGCGCTGCCGAGCGGCGCCCGAGAGCTGCCGAGAGCTGCCGAGCGCTGCCCGAGCGCTGCCCGAGAGCTGCCCGAGCGCTGCCGAGAGCTGCCGAGCGGCGCCCGAGAGCTGCCGAGCGCTGCCCGAGCGCTGCCCGAGAGCTGCCGAGAGCTGCCGAGCGCTGCCCGAGAGCTGCCCGAGAGCTGCCGAGAGCTGCCGAGCGCTGCCCGAGAGCTGCCGAGAGCTGCCCGAGCGCTGCCCGAGAGCTGCCGAGAGCTGCCGAGAGCTGCCGAGCGCTGCCCGAGAGCTGCCGAGAGCTGCCCGAGAGCTGCCCGAGCGCTGCCCGAGCGCTGCCCGAGCGCTGCCGAGCGGCGCCCGAGAGCTGCGGAGCGCTACCGAGCGCTGCCCGAGAGCTGCCCGAGCGCTGCCCGAGAGCTGCCCGAGAGCTGCCCGAGCGCTGCCCGAAGCTGCCCGAGAGCTGCCCGAGAGCTGCCGAGAGCTGCCGAGCGCTGCCCGAGAGCTGCCGAGCGCTGCCCGAGAGCTGCCCGAGAGCTGCCCGAGCGCTGCCCGAGCGCTGCCCGAGAGCTGCCCGAGAGCTGCCGAGCGCTGCCCGAGCGCTGCCCGAGAGCTGCCCGAGAGCTGCCGAGCGCTGCCCGAGCGCTGCCCGAGCGCTGCCCGAGAGCTGCCGAGCGCTGCCCGAGCGCTGCCCGAGCGCTGCCCGAGCGCTGCCCGAGAGCTGCCGAGCGCTGCCCGAGAGCTGCCCGAGAGCTGCCCGAGCGCTGCCCGAGCGCTGCCCGAGAGCTGCCGAGAGCTGCCCGAGAGCTGCCCGAGCGCTGCCCGAGAGCTGCCCGAGAGCTGCCGAGCGCTGCCGAGAGCTGCCCGAGAGCTGCCCGAGCGCTGCCCGAGAGCTGCCCGAGCGCTGCCCGAGAGCTGCCGAGCGCTGCCCGAGAGCTGCCCGAGCGCTGCCCGAGCGCTGCCCGAGCGCTGCCGAGCGCTGCCCGAGAGCTGCCCGAGCGCTGCCCGAGAGCTGCCCGAGAGCTGCCGAGCGCTGCCGAGAGCTGCCGAGCGCTGCCCGAGAGCTGCCCGAGAGCTGCCGAGCGCTGCCGAGAGCTGCCGAGCGCTGCCCGAGCGCTGCCCGAGAGCTGCCCGAGAGCTGCCGAGCGCTGCCCGAGCGCTGCCCGAGCGCTGCCCGAGCGCTGCCCAGGGCTGCCCGAGCGCTGCCCGAGAGCTGCCCAGGGCTGCCCGAGCGCTGCCCGAGCGCTGCCCGAGAGCTGCCCAGGGCTGCCCGAGCGCTGCCCGAGAGCTGCCCAGCGCTGCCCAGCGTTGCCGAGCGCGGCCCGAGCGCCGGGAAAGCGCCGAGCAGGCCGGGAGACGCGGCGGGCGGCTGAGGAGGCGCCGGGCCCAGGGCGGCGCGGCGAGCGGAGGCCGTGCGGGCGGTGAGTGGGGCCGGGGCGGCGGCGGCCCTGTGTCCCCGGCCCCTTGGCTGGGTGTGGACGTTTGGCCGGGGCCGCCGTGAGCTCCCCCGGCCGGGCTGGCAGGGCTGCTCCCCCCTGCCGCGGTCTGTGTGGAGCTGGGGGGGGGGTGTGCAGGGGCTGGGCTGGGTCGGGCCTAACCAGCCTCTGTGTCCGTGCGCGGATGTTTCTGTCTGTCTGTCCGTGTCTCTGTGTGTGTATGCGTGGCCAGGACTGGGGCTGGCTCTGCCCGCACTGCAAGGCTGAGGCTGCCGCCCTGCACGTGTCTGAGCGCTGTGTGTAGAGCTGCGGCTCTTCCTGACCTCCCTGTGCCCGTGTGCCCTGGCCTGGCTGTTGCTCTTCCCCCTCTGTTACAGCCCCCAGCCCTCTCTCCATTCCCACTGTTGGTCTTTTTTTGGCAGGTGTGTGGCAGGGCTGTCCGAGCCATGATCGAGGTGTTGGCCAAGCTGGGCCGTGGGCCTGTCTTCCTGGCCGGGGAGGTGCTGGAGTGCGTGATCACTTTCACCAACCCGTTATCGGCCTCATCTACCTCCGCCAGCAGGTAGGGCAGCCTGTGTTGGTGGGCCCTTCTGTGCCTGAAGCCTCAAGGTGGCAGAGCTGGGGGAAGATCCCTCCCTCCCAAGCAGCCAGATGTAGTCGTGGCTGAGTTGTGGGTGCGAGCCCAGCCCCTGGTGACTTCCCTGCCCTGGGTCCTCCCTTAAAGGTGCTTTGTGCCATTGCTATTGCAGGGATGAAACTAACGTCATTATTCTGGTTTTCTGCCCCCAAGTAGGAGACTAGAAAAGAGAGTATGCAGTTAGAGATGATCTTAACTGTCCCTCAGGTGAGCCCTCAGTGACAGGGTCATTGGCAGAAAATTAAGCCAAACTGGCTGTTGAAGTGGGGTATCTGGTTACACCAGGGTGACAGTCTCACAGGGCAACATCCAGACAATGTCATTATTTCCTGCACTTACGGAAAGAGCTCTCTCTGTTGGGCAGTACAGTGACGTACCTGTGTGCTCCCTACCTCCAGAGCTGGTAGGGAAAGGGGTGAGTGCTGCCCAGAGGGAGGAAGAGGCAGCCTTCTGTGGTGAGGTTTTCTGTGGCCCAGCCTTTGAGTGCTGCATCTCACCTTATCATTAATGTGCCCAAAAGAGGTGCTGAGGAAATGTGATAAGACAGGAGCTTCCTATATTGGCTCACAGAGGGTGACTCTGCATCATAAGTAATCGCCCTAAAGCCTCCATGTCCGCTGAGCGTGTGGCATTGTGGGATTCTCCAAGGGTGTAGAATGCATTCTTGTCTTTGGCTTCTTCCTGCGGAGTGTCTGTTTCCAGCCCTGTTGTCAGGTTCAACATCTTTTTGTCACCTGTATGTGCTTCACACGTGATTGTTTTGACAGACCCACTTCCGGCGCTCACAGTCTCAGCAGCAGCGAAGCAGTCTCTTGTATTATCGCCGTAGGGCTTCTTTGTTCATTGGCTTACTTATCTTTCTGTCATTTCCTCCTGGCTCTTCTTGCCTGCTGAATTCAGCTTTCAAATTCAGCTGTAGCATAAGCATCTAGCTTTCTGGAGCTCTGTCCTGTACCCTCATAGTGCTGTTTTTTTCCCATTCCAAAACATGTGGGACTGCAAAGGAGCCAGGTGAAACAGTTTTGGAGGTTCACAGTGCAGTTACAGGAGCTTCATTTGGGGATTTCAGGTGTGTCATGGTCTGTAGAAACCCATCTCTTGGAAAAGGGAAGTATTTTAAAATCAAGCATGTGACCAAACTGACGAGACCTGGTGAGTGGCAACACCGAACAGACTGGTGGTTTGGAAATCAAAGCTGTGAGTTGCATAAAGGCAGGAGACAGATCAAAGATCAGTCACTGCAAGAGGCAGACAGACCTGTCAGGCACTGGAAGCTCTCTGGGCCAGCAAAAGCTGCCTCATGGAGGAATTGAGAGGTGTGAGTTTCAAGCACAGGAGCAGAACTGAAGGATGAGAGGCTGGAGAGCAGCCCTGCAGAGAGACACCTGGGGGTTCTGGTTGACAGCAAGCTGAACATGAGCCAACAGTGTACCTTGGCAGCCAAGAGGGCCAATGGTGTCCTGGGGTGCATCAAGCACGGCATTGCCAGCTGGGCGAGGGAGGGATTTGTCCTGCTCTGCTCCACACTGGTGGGGTCCCACTTAAATACTGTGTGCAGTTTTGGGCAGCACAGGATAAAAATGACATAAAACTACTGGAGAGTGTCCAGAGGAGTCCACAAAGCCAGTGAATGGTCTAGAGGAGAAATCATATGAGGAGCAGCTGAAGTCACTCGGTCTGTTCGGCCTGGAGGAGACTGAGAGGGGACCTGCCAGCTCTTTACTGTCTCCTCACAAGGAAAGGAGGAGGAGCAGGCGCTGGTCTCTTCTCTCTGGTGACCATTGATAGGACCTGAAGGAATGGCAGGAAGATGCAGCAGGAGAGGGTTAGCTTGGGTACTAGGAAAAGGTCCTTGACCCAAAGGATGGTGGAGCACTGGAGCAGCTCCTTGGGGAAGGAGTCATGGCGCCAAGCCTGACAATATTCAAGAAGCATTTGGACAATGCCCTCAGACTCATGGCATGAATGCAGGGACAGGAGTTGGACTCAATGATCCTCATGGGTATCTTCCAACTCAATACTTTCTATGGCAGAAGGCAAATTTGATTGTGGTGTAGGAGGCGTACAAGAAATAAAGCTCTTCTGCCCAAGGTCTGTGTGGAGCACAGCCCTTGTGGAGCTACAGGAACTGTACAGGGAGGTGAGAGAGGAGGAAAGTGATGTCAGCACCAGTGCAGGATCCTTCTGTGCCCTGCCTCAGCTAGACAAGCCGGGCCTGCTGGTGGAAAGGCACAGACAAGTTTTGTCTGGGCGTCTGGTTAAAAAAATAGAACAATCCAGTGACATATCGTTGGGCAATACTGAAAATAGATGGGAAGATAAAATGATTCAAAATACAGTGTTTGAAGGTACTGTAATCATGTTGAGCTTGTATGAAATTAGTAAACATTGTCGTTTATGCTGAAGCATTCCTCTGTTTCCGTATGGCAGAAAACATGATGAAAAAGCCATGCTGGCACTATGGAAGATAGAAGATTACAGTTGTGGGGTTAGGCGTAAAGGCAGAGTAAGCAACGCGTGTTTGGATAAAGGCAGCCAACACATTCAAAAGATCAAATAGCGCATCATTAGTCAGCTGTAACAAATGAAGCATGCCTTTTTCTCTCGTTCACCTAGATGTTTAAATGCTCTGATGTGTCACATCGAGAGATACGCATATGCCACAAAAAAAATCCCTGTGCCACCTAAAACTCTGGTGTCAGTGCTTACTAATCAGATCGCGATGTTAGAAAACACTGGAGGAACTGTCTAAATTAACAAGTCTGGTATTGAAATAAAAATAGATGAGTGTTGAGGGAATTGAAAGGTGCCAGTAATGCCATGGGGAATGCCCTGTGGAATGGCTGAGTTCGAGGCAGAGTCCAAGCCATGAGATTGTTTTTCATGCTGGATGCAACCAATTCTTGTGGCTCTGCAGAGAGGAGGCAAAATGACACCTTGGCCTCCCCTGCAGGTGTCAGTGAATCCCTTGCTTCATGAGGAGAAAACAGTTCCTTATGCTTATGAAGGACTCTGAAGCATCTTTCTCTGGTCTGTCACAACCAGAAGTTGATGTTCTTGAAGGGGAAGGTGCTGAGGGGAGGGAGCATATTTGTGGTCTGCCTGCCCTGGGGAGCGTCGAGCTTGGGGCAGGCAGGCACTGTGGGCAGGGGCAGCTGAACCCAGGCTGCAGATAGTGGTTGCTTTTGATTCTACCCACTTCCTTGGTGGCTGTGTTATCACTGGAGGTGCTTCAGAGTGCTTCAGTCTGCTCTGTCACTTTATGCTTGCTGTAATCCAAGTTGAAAGCATAGACATGAGTGTTGCTCTTCTTTCCCTTCAGCGAGATGCTGGCATGGGCTAGTGCCCAGATCCACTGCCAGTTCCATGCCAGTGAGAACCGGGTAGTGCTCCCACCCTCTGACGGTAGCAAGCATGATGTGCAGGCAGAGAACGAGACAGTTTTCGTCCCCAACAGAGGTGAGTGCCACTCCCATAACCCCGGATGCCTAAAGCACAGCAAGCAGGAGTCAAACAGACTGTAACGTGTCTAAAGCAAGTGAGAGGTCAGTGTTGCTTTCAATTGTGTGATTCCTTGGTGATGCCTGTTGCAGGACCTTGTCAATACTGAGATCAAAGCGGTGCTAGCTTGGAGCAAAATGTGAGGGCTGTGTGTCCAGCCATTCCAGGGATGTCTCATGATCTGACCTGGGCACGAAATATTTCCTCCTCAACCCCTTCCCATTCCTCCCCTTGTGGATAAGGTCTTGTTGTGGATAGTGCCCCCTTGGCCTAGGCTTCATGGGGCCTTCACGTGATTCTTTTCTTCCAGGAGAGCGGGGTCAGTGTATCTTGTCCACTCCACCGAAGATTCTCTTCTGTGACTTGCGACTGGATCCCGGGGAGTCAAAGTCCTGTGAGTTCTGTCTTCTCTTCCCCACTCAGAGAGCTCCCCTCTGGGGAGCCCTGCTCTCCACACTGGCTTTGCAGACCTGAGTGCTGCAAGTGGGAGACGTCAGTGCTTGCGGAAGGTGATGTGCTGTGGTGGGAGTGTGAGTGCTATAGAATGGCTGCTTCATCCAGAGTCGGTTCTCCACCATAACAGGGCTGACCACTGCAACATGTCCCTCAGTCTTGGCCCCTGTTCTTTGCCACAGGTCTGTTGTGTAGCTGCAAGGCATAAAACGTTTTGAAATACCTCGTGGCAGCTGAAGGAGCAGTTACACACATCTACATTTCCTTGCCTGTATTTCTTCAGCCACACTGGAGTATTCTTGGGATTTAAGTTGGTATCCTCCAAAGGATACCAACCTCCAAAGGTCCATTTTCCTCTTCAGGCTGTGGCTGTCATGGAGATCTCAAAGTCTTTTGCGTGTGCTAGTTGTCCTGCTGTACAAGTGAGAACTTCTCTGCTCAAAGACTCTCTATGTCTTCAAAGCCCTGAAAGTCCTTCCAGTGGGTCCTCTTTAAGCTCTTCTTCATCACTACTTTCCCTGTTGCTGTTTAAAGAAAACTTCATCCTTTCTAATCAGGAGTTTGCAGCAGCTTATTTTCGCTGTTAAGAGCAGCTGCTTCTACCTGAGTAGACAACTGTGAAAATACAAGTACGTGATGTTGTCTCTGAGTTGGTGGCTGCGTCACTCAGCCTGTCTGTGTCGGATCTCCTTTGCATTCTAGCAGCCCATGGTCCAGTGGTAGTGCGATGCAGGCTGCCCGTGGACAGCTTCCTTTATTTGGCCTAGGGCTCTGCTGGGACAGTTGACAAGGATGTCTGAAGTCACAGAGCAAAGGCAGCGGGGAGGGAGTGCCTCTGGTGGAGGGCACTCTGCTGGAGCATTGAGCCCTAGGGAAGTCGGAGCAGAGCTGCAAGTGAGACCGAGGAGCCAAGGACTGTGAAGTGCTGGTTTTGAAACTGGGATCTCCTGCCTTTCTAGGCTTAGAGGTTCCTGATGGAGGAAAAGGCAGACAGAGTGAAACCAGCCTGGCTTGGCCAGCTGGTTTGTAGGCTGGGGCAGTGCTCTGGGGCTGTGTGTCCTAAACTGTAAAGCTAGGATTTAGTTATGTTTGGTTGTTTACTTGCTGTTCCACAGCAGCATGCGAGTTAAAAGGAGCTAGCCCTGCCTCGTCAAATCTAAGGTCACCTGTGCTTTCTGAAAGTTACCAAGGGAGGAAGAGGAGGCAGAAATCTCAACTGGCTTGAGGCTCACCTGGATTCTTCTGCACTCCTTGCTATGGGGCTGGAGCATCTGTTCCTCGGGAGCAGGGGAAGTCCCTTTTTGTGAAGTCCCTTTTTGTGGAGCCTTTCTAGGCATGTTTGTCAGACTGTGGGAGAGCAGATCAGTGACTACAGCCCAACCTCCAGGTGGCTGGGATGGATTGAGAGGATTTATTTTTGTGCTGGCTTTGCAGGCAGAAGCTGTTCAGCCCAGCTAAGCTGGTGACAGTCTGTGGTGTTGTATTTTGCGTGTGTGTCTGGTCTTGCTACTGGGTGACACTGGCACAAGCTGCCTGCACCTGCCTTGTACTTGATGCAGCTCTGTAGGAAGGACACAAACTCTTCTGCACTTTGGGGTTCCTTGGCCCTGTGTTACAACCTTTTTCCTTGGTTGTGTGATGCACGCATCCATTGCATGTGTCACATACAGAGCCACTGTGTGGGGTACTGGGGTTTTTATCCCCATATCACAGCTCCAGCCCCACCAGGCTGCTTACACCGATCCCGTCGGCATGTGGTGTTGCTCTTGTCATGTGAGACTGCAGCTGGCACGCTTGCAGATCATTCCTGGGGGCTGCTGCCAGCTCCGTGGAGGCAGAGTTAAGGCTGTGTGGGTGTGTATCTTAATTCTTCATTTCCTGTTTTTCAGAAGTTTTGAGTTCTGCTGCACAGTTTGGAAAGGCCAGAAAAACTCCCAAGAAATCTTAATTCTCCTTCAACATAGTACTATGTTATTAAACTGTAGTCAAAGCTGGCACGTAAAGCTGAGGTTGCATGAGGCCATCTATTGATAAAAGCCCTTGTTTTCAGTTGCTGACCAGCTTATTCCCCAATATCTTCCTGTAGTTATGATGCCTGTATGTTGAAGTTGACTCACCTCCCATCCCTTTGACGTGCTTCCCAGCCTGACCTCTTTAAATTTGTCACCATAAAACATTTTCTCAAGCCCTCACATTGTTTCTGTGGCTGTTTTTGCCTCCTCTCTGGTTTTGTAATACCTTTAAATATTTGGTAGATCACAGAGAAGGGAGGAAATGGAAGCAGTCTGGACACAGGCCGGTAGCACAGCCAGAGGGTACAGCGAGTAGGTAAGGAAGGCATCCATAGCACCAGGAATGTGCTTCCTTGTGGGATACGCATGGAAGCAGGAAATTCCCGAGTCTCGACATTCCTGTGCCAGGTAGCAAACCACGCGTCCTCCTTGAATGGCAGTGGTGTCTGCTGAGATTCTCCTTAGCGAACATGAAGGTTTTTGTGAACACCTTGTTGCCTGGTACAAGGGGTTACAGCAGCCTGCTTCCTTCCTTGGAAATACCTGATTATCCTCCCTGTGAGGATAGTTCTCAGCTTTAGCTGCGCCCTGCTCTAGTGGGACAGCCTTGTGTTTTAAGATGTGACAGCCTGTGGACACTGTACGTTGGTATGTTCTGTTTTCTTCCTCTGTCAGTTTAAATCTACGAGTTATATTTAAAATGTAACCCTAGCTTTTAATCTAGGCCTCAATGTTTAGGATGTGTCAGACAAGGGGAAAGATCTGTGGTTTCACAGCAGGATGCTGCCCTTCCTCTGGCAGGGTCTATCTGCGTCACGGTGGGCAAAACAGAGAGGTGGAGACTTTCCACAGTTCACTGTTTGTGCTTTTCTTATTATACTGAGTGCGGTTTGGGAAAGCTGCAGAAGTGTTCACGCTGTGTCAAGAAGCACTGGGGTTTGTGTGGTCGCCAAGAGGCTTTGAGAGGACCGAGTGTGGTGTAAAGCTGGACCTTGGCATCTCAGAGGTCTCAGAGTCAGAGGCTTTATGGTCTCAGTCATCACTCTGCCAAGGGGGATCTGCCACAGGTTGTTGTGAAGTTTGCTTAATTGTTTCTTGGCCATTTGGACTCGGTGCTTCAGAGAAAAACACAGGAAGTAACTAACTTTTGTTGCTGAGTTTGGAGTTTGTATGAAGCAAGTGTCGTAAGAGGCCTGAGGTATTGATCAGCACCTCTGTGCCTGGGGCAGAGCCCTGGGGGAGCTGCAGCCTGTGGCTCCACCATGGAAGCAGCATGTGAAGGAAGTGCGCAGCAGCAAATTCAGGTTGAACTCGTGATGAGTAAGTTTAGCTCTCCTGTGTTTGTGTTCCTGGATTTTACATCTTTCACATTCTTTCAAGGCAGGGTTTGTGTGTGTGCTTGTATGTGCTGGAAGCAGGGTCGGGATAACAGTGCATGTGATGTGAGGAGCAGTGCGCTGGTGAAGGGAAACCGGGGATATGCTTGGCCTGCTGTTGGGAAGAGGGAATAGCAGAAAGCACCAGGCGAGCACCAAGTGCTAGGCTGCTGGTCCTGACCCTTGGTGCAGGGAGGCTGTAAGCAGCAGCTCCAGGGGCTTCCTTTTTGCCTTGGAAAGCAATCCTTTCTGCACTCCTTGCAGATTCATACTGTGAGACGCTGCCCGTAGATGGTCCTCCCTCTTTCCGGGGGCAGTCAGTGAAGTATGTGTACAAGCTGACCATTGGTTGCCAGCGTGTCAACTCCCCCATCAAGCTCCTGCGCGTTCCCTTCCGTGTCCTCGTGCTGCATGGTAAGGCCACACACTGCCCGCCCTGCAGACACAGGGCTAACTGCACCCTGCCCTGCTGACGCTCTCACGTTCTCTCAAGGGCTCAAGGATTACCAGTTCCCACAGGATGAGGCTGTTGCACCATCAAACCCCTTCCTGGAGGAGGAGGAGGGCTTGAAGAAAGACTCTCGCCTGGCAGACCTGGCAACAGAACTGCTCATGGTAGCCACCTCCCGACGCAGCCTGCGTAGGTCATATTCCCTTGCTAGAACCTGCTGCCCTAGCCTAGATGTGAAGCTCAGCTCAGGGCTTGCTGCCAAAATCACTCGCTGGCAAAGTAGAGCTCTGGCAGAGGCTTTGGAGCTGTTCCATCAGGGCCCACTTGGGTCAGAGTTTCCCATGCATGCCTCCTTGCCACTCTCAGGCTCTTTCTCATTCTTCCAGAGAGACCCCCTCCCCAGCATATCACAGCCAGCATGTGGTTTGCTGTTGCTCAGTGCAGGCATTTCCCAAAGGGAATGCTACCTCCACTGTCCTTCATACTCAAGCAGCAGATGTGGGATCGTGTCTGCTGAGCTCTGTGATTAACCCAGAGTGCTGTATGGAGCAGAGCCTCATCCTGCTGCAACCCTTCACCCACCTCTCCTTTCTCCACAGACCTGTATAACATCAGCAACACTCGTGGGAAGGTGGGGACATTCTGCATCTTTAAGACTGTGTATAAGATCGGAGAGGATGTAATTGGGACCTTTAACTTTTCAGAAGGAGACATCCCATGTCTGCAGGTCAGTCCTGACTTTGAGGTCACTGTGAGGAGAGGCGGGGGTTTCATCTCAGGGAGAGGGAAGAGGGTTTGGACTGGCACTTGGCTGCTGTTGGGTTTCTAGTAGAACCAAGGTGAGGTCTTCTTGGGGTGTGAGGTGGGGAAGGGTTCCAGTTCTGAGCTTGTTTTAGGAACAGAGGCCCAGGGCCTTTGCACCAGGGCTGGGTGAGATGGTGAGAGCAAGCAACCTGCCAATTGTCCTGCAGTTCTCCGTGAGCCTGCAGACAGAGGAGAGCATCCAGGAGGAGTTCCAGCACCGGCGGGGGCAGCCTGTCTCCTTTAGTACACATGCCCGCCATCAGGAGGCCTGCCTGCACACGGCCCAGAGCAGCTTCAGCCTGCCCATCCCACTCAGCTCTACCCCAGGATTCACCACCAACATTGGTTAGTGGCCACCAGGGAAGGGACCCACTCCTGCTTGTCTCCACAGGAGTGCTGTTATGTCCCCAGCCCTGCCCTTGCTCTGCAGGATTGTGTGCTGTGGAAGGCAGCTGGCCTGCGTGAGTGGGCTTGTTTGTGCATCCCTTTGCTAGGACAGCCAGCCCTGAGGCAGGTGCTGTCCATGTCCCTTGTGGTCTGCTGACCCCCTTTTGTCCCCACAGTGTCCCTGAAGTGGAGGCTGCACTTTGAGTTTGTGACTTCTGGGGAGTCGGCAGGGAATTGCTTGGTTCGTGGAAGCCAGTCGGAAGCAGTCACCTGGACTGGGGTGGAGCAGATGGAAGTGGACACTTTCAGCTGGGACTTGCCCATCAAAGTCCTTCCCACCAACCCTGTCCTGGCTTCCTACGTATCTCAGTTCTCCAGCACCAACTCCATCTCCATCTGAAGTGGAGAGAGCTGATAGGAGCCTGCAGTGCTGTAGGCATGTCCTGCTACTGGGAATGGCAGGCAGGACTGTCACTGGTGTACTGTGGGATGTGCACCCCAGTGTCCCCTTGGGTTCATCCATGATGCTGGAGTGGGCACAGGGCAGGTCTGTGCTGCCTGCGGGTGGAGGAGCGCGGTGCTTGCTGCAGTGTCTGGTGCTGCAGCCCTCAGCTGGGAGCTGGACTCTTCAGCTGTGAGCCAGATCCTTCCTGCCCAGCAGAAGTGGGAGTCCCAGCACTCACTGAAAGGAAATCTGCTTCCCAGGGAATGGTCCAACATGCCTTTATCCCCATGAGGCGCTTCCAAGCATGAATGGCCGAGCCCAGGCAAAGGAGAGGGGAGCTCTTCCAGTTGAGACACATACCAGGCTTTGGTGAAGACTGTTCCTCTTCAGAAAGACCCCACAAGGAGAGATCTGGTGTCTGGGTGAGGCACAGTGGCCACCTGGGCTGGATGAGAGCCTGCGCTCTTGCCCTGCCACTTGTGAGGGATGTCTCCTGCTCACAGCCCAGCGCCCCTACTGCCTTCTCCCAGGGAGGGCAGCTCCTGGCAGGCAGACCCTGTGCCGCGAGCACGTGCTGTGACAGCATGGTGGTGCTGATCCACACCAGAAGCACTGAACACCTGAGCTCTTCTCTGCTTTGCTCCTGGGCGCAAAGGTGTCCTGCTGGTGTCAGGATCCTTGGGGAGCTGGAGTGAATGCATGCTGTGCATTCAGGAGCTGGGAGGAAGGCTTCCCTCCTCAACAACAAGTTCCCCATTTCTACCTGACCTTTCAAAGGGTTTTCCTCTTTGCATGGAAATCTAATAAACATCCGAATGTGCAAAACTCAGCCTTCCCAAGAGCCTTATTCCCACATCTTTCCAAGTGGTGGACGCAAACCACTCTTCACGACAGTCACAGCTGGGACACCCCCTCTTTTGTTTAATATCTTTATTGCAAAAAAAGAGACATCTACGCAAGGCTCTGTGTAACGCAGGCATGG
This sequence comes from Tapera naevia, assembly GCA_033556795.1. NCBI lineage: Eukaryota > Metazoa > Chordata > Aves > Cuculiformes > Neomorphidae > Tapera > Tapera naevia. The sequence continues at coordinate 441,463 of JAUMJJ010000092.1, read as the reverse complement.
CACCAGCTGGGACAGGCTGCCAGGGTTGCAGGCTTCACCCTGGCACATGCAGATTGCTTCAGCTCCCTGAACCCTAGAGGGGCACCCAGCTCTCCTGCCCGATCCCCTGCAGCTGGCATGGGAGCCTTCCACGGGGACATCTTCTAGTGGTTCCCCCACTCTGCTGCCCACCCCAGGCTGGCTCTGTTGCAGTGGTGCCCAGGGTTGGCCTGCAGTGCTGGGAACCCCCTCCAGCTCTGGGAGCTGTGGGAGCAGGGGCGTTAGTGGTTCCAGGGGTGGGTTGTGCCCCTTGCACTCCAGGGCAGAGAAGGGGCTGGCCAGGATGTGAAGGTCCTGCAGGAAGGGCCATGGTGCTCCCCAGTGGGATCCCATCGGCTGCTGTGCAGGGGAACAGGGTGCTTAGAGGGAAAAGGGAGCTGCTGAGCTTGAGACTGGATGCAGGAGTATGGGACTGCTGTGATGCAGGCTAATTTGGTCCTGTATGCCTTTCTTTAATAGCTTGAGGTTACCTGCCCACCTGGGAGATCCCTTAGGATCCACGTTCCCACTGTGTGCAGGATGACTCTCAGGGAGGTGACCCCAGGCTCAGGAAGCTGAAGGTGGAAGCGAAGCCGTATTGTGGCAGCACTGGGGTGTAAGTGTTAATGCAGTACTATGGTGTATGGATAGTGGTTTCTCTCGAAGGTGGCAGCAGTGATGTTTCTATGGGATGGGACAGGTCTGGAACATGCAGGAGGTGTGCTCTGGAGGAGGGAGAATGATGCCAGGTGGCACCAAGCCTCTATCTGCTCAGCCCCGCGCCCAACACCTTGTTGCTCAGTGGCTCAGGGGTGCCAGATGAGCCCCACTCGTGCTCCACGCTCTTCACGCAGGGCAGGCTGGGGTTGGCCTTCTGCACCACCGAGATCTGGCAGGTCTGCGAGTCGTAGTGGGCCTCACACCAGTCAGGGAAGTCGATGGGGTGCTGTGTGCTGTGGGAGAGTGTACGGTGCTGTCAGTGCCCCTTGGTCTGTGCCAGGGGGCTGCTGGCAGGCACAGATGGCCCCCTCTGCTGCCAGTGTCCTTTGATGGAGTGTTTCCAGGGCAGCTCCTGGCATCTTGCTGTGCTGAGACACCCCTGGCCCCAACTTTTATCTTCCTGAGTCATCCCACCACCTTTAGCACCTCAGTGGGCTCCTGGCCACCTCTGCCCCTTATCCCCAGGGCCTGACACAACTTGGACCCCCAGGGCTCTCACATTTGTTCCTCTGCATTTGCAACCATGAGACCCACACAATCTCCTCCTTGCTGCGAGCAACGAGGCAGGGTAACATCACCAGCAGAAGCCCACCCCAGCCCCTCACTCACGTCTCGCAGCAGCCCACGCCGATGGGGTGCAGGCAGGTGCAGAGCAGGCAGTTGGTGCTCAGCCATGACTCGCCCAGGGAGAACTGCTTACCCTCATACTCACATGGAGCTGCAAAGGAAATGGTGGAGATGAGCACACATGGGCCTGTGCTGTGTTATTTGGGAACTTCTTTGGCACCCCTTTGCCCTCAAAGAGGGGATGGGGACTTCATGACCTCCCACCACCCCATGGTATAGAAGATACTTGGCCTCTCTGCTGCCCTTCAGGAATGGGATGCCCAGGTGTCTGATGAGGGAGATGCTCCCACTCATCCTTTCCTGGCTGTGCCCTGCAGCTGTGGCCACTGCCACAGGGGCCTGGAGCAGAGGCAAGTGGCTCTTGCTTCCCTGAAGAGGGCATATCCACTGCTCCTTGGGGGCTGAGTATCTCTGCCCTCGAAAGAGGCAGCACAAGAAAGACAGGCAGCCCTCCTCCCTTTGCTGCTGGTCCTGTATGCTTGGCCCCAGCCAGACTCCTGCCAGGAGCTCTTCATGGCCCAGCGAGCTGTTTCTCAGCCAGAGCCCTGGGGAGCTGTTCTGTGGTTTATAGACTGCTCCTTCCACTCATCACTGGCCCACGACTGCACTCCCAAGCACAGTTCTTTCTTCACTTCACAAGCATGCAGGGAGAGCCTCACCACCCCAGGGAAAGCTGAGGCCTTTTCTTCCCTTCAGCATCTTCCCAGCTCATATCCCCGCTTACCTTTAGCCTGGAAGTAGCATTTGGCCTGGGAGCCCGGCAGCTGGAGCAGAAGGGAGAGCAGCAGGCAGAGCCTGCCCCAAGCACATCCCAACTTCTGTGGTCTCATGGCCATGGCTGGCGTTGAGCTGGGTTTCTTCACTGAGGTTGCCTTGCTTCTCTATTGCCTTCACTCCTTTCCCTTCTCTCTCTCTGTCTCTCTCTCTCTCTGCCTTTTTAATGCTCTTCCCCTGATCCCAACAAGAGATATTTATAAAGTTCAGCTTTACGACCCTGGCCACCAGCTGTGCCCCACTGGAAAAGTTGTAAAACTCATTTCCTGATTTGAAAGGCATGAAAACAAGAGGTAGGATCAAGATTTTTAACAAGCTGTGAAAAGCTGATTCATGCCCTCCAGAAATGTCTCCAGTTGGAAGCCCCTGTGGGTGCAAGGCTCCGCAGTGCACGGAGATCCAAGGGACCCCAGCAGGGTTGCCCTTGGCAGAGTGATGAGCCCACAAGCGGCAACCACGGGAGCCCCTAACCCCTGACCAGGAGAGCTCCAGACTCCTCTCTGGTTGTGCTGAGCTGACTCTGATCCCTTACAGTGGCCAAGATCTCAGGGCATCCTATCTTGCAGGGAACAGAGCAGCACAGGCATCCTGTTAACAACCAGTGTGGGATGCAATGGCACCATCCTTTGTGGGGATGGAGGTGCTAACACTCAGCTCCCAGGTACCACAGCACGGCAATTTCACCCCAGGTTTGGCTGTAGCCATGCCTGACTTGTGCCCGCTCATGGGCTCAGGGTGACAGTGGCTTTTTTTCAGACAAAAGCAGGCAGTACAGTTATTGCCACTGACGCGGAGCGGGTGAGGAAGGCTCTGCATGAGGCACAACCCAGGGCTCTTCTGAGCAGTGCTCATGAAAGCAGGGCCATGACTCTGTACATGCAGCACCCAGGAGACACCAGAGCTGAGCATCCCCATTCAGAGGCTGGAAATCACCCCAACAGAAACGGAATAAGAGGGATGAGCTCAGGAGGCAAAGATGCATTTGGGCAACAGGTGACCTCAGAGGGAAATGAGGGACTTGGCTGGAAGCAAGAAGCCATGGGAGGTTGCCACACCACATAGGGACATGCCCGTGGTCCACACAGACCCTTATCCAGAGGGGCTGCCTCTGGGTTGAAGTGATAACACTGTTATCAGCAGGCAAATCAAGGGAATGGTGAGATTGAGGAGGTCAGAGCCCTGGGAGCCACGTGGGCCAGGGCAGCTACAAGCAAAGGGCTGAATTGCCAAGAGAAATTCACAGCTCCTGTCAGAGGTGGTTGTCAGCAGCAGGAAATGGGGCTCTAGGCAGCAGCCTGCAGCTCGGCCAGTGGTGGGGCCATGCTGCAGCAAGACAGTGGCGGTAGCAGTAGCATATGTGGGTTATCTGTCCCTGTGTTAAGCTTCCTACTTTCTGAAAGTTTGGGATAGGTTTACACACTGACGCGTGAGGCTTAATATCCCTTCCAGAATTTGTATTGGCACCCGCTGTTGTAGCTGGATATTTTTGTTATCCCCATAAATGCCCAATCCCTCCTTGAATCCTGCTAAATTTTGGCCTGAGTATTTTCCTGTGGCAGCCTAATTAAGCATGAAGCGAAAAAAAAAATGCTTCCTTTTATCCGCTTTGGCTTCACCACCTTCAGATTTGAAGGCATAATCACTTTGCACCGCTCTTCCGGGCACGCTCCCTGTCCCATTTCATCCCCATCCTACACCTCGTGCTCTCCCTCTCAGCAAACAGCTCCAGCTTTTCAATCACTCTCCCCATCAGAGCATCACTCCAGCCCTCTTGTAGTTCACCCAAATGAGGGCTGGGTGGCAGCGAGGGTGGGATCAGTTGAAAAAGGCTGATAATAAATCATAGAAGCTTGGGGTACCCATGAATAACCTGCCAACCATGGATTGTGAGCTGGGATGGTGAAGTCTATCAGTGACAAATGAAACTTGCCCTTTGGTGCAGTTGTTACTATATAAGGAGGATAAAAGTGTTCCTAGTCAGAACAGTGAATGAATATTCCTATTGTGTGTTTGGAAAAAGAATTCTGGCATGTTAGCAACCACACTGAAATAATCCATCATCGTTTCATCACGGAGTACGGCAAACTTTAAACAAAAGCAGTGGGTTTGATTTAGAGACCTGCATGATTTCACCAGGCTTCCAGAAGGACGCTGACAGTCTGGGGTGAGAATATCTCTCAGCCACATGGAAGAGCATTGCCCCTGCTCTGCTGGGCACAGGGGGAGGCATTCCTGGGATCTCTGTATCTTGGCTGTTCTGGTTTTCCAAAGAGAAGGTTGAGGTTACCAGCCCGCTCACAACCTTTGGGTATTTCATCAAAGCATTTTGCTGGGTAAATGCGGAGAGGGAGGAAAGAGACACCCCTCATCATGTTGCAAAGAGACCCAGGTGCTGAAGCACCCTCCAAGCCATGGCTGTGCGTCAGGGAATGAGGCTGCTGGTCCATCACAGCCCGTTGGTCCCACTTCTCTCCCTCCCAGCTACCCTCCTCCCCATTGTGCTGCAACCCCAGGCACCCTCCTGGCTCCACGACACACCCCCATAAGGGTCTGGAGTATTTCAGTCCAGCTTGTGCAGGAGGGGCTTGCAGCTTGGACAGCAGCTATAGAGATGGGTTTAATGCTGAGGAGCTTTGGCTGAAGTGTACAAGGGATGCTGTGGCTGGAGGAGATGCACCCTCTCTTACTGTGTTAGCCAATGAATCCCAGAGGAGGTTTTGCCCTGAGGGGTGAAAAGGGGCAGTCGGTTTTGTTGCTTATGTCTTTGGGGGGACAACTGAGACCTGGGGAAGAGCCACAGAAGAGCTGCAGGGGCTGGAAGAAGTACCTTGCTGGCAGTTCAGGTTCTTTAATTGATCAGGCAGATGGCAACAGCAGAGACTGACTGACTGCATGTCCAGGCATGGTGGTGAGGAGTAGCCACCAGCCTTGGGCATCCGAGAACCCTGCAGAAGAAGGTCATATCCATGTCCCAGCATCCCCTTAGCAGAACCCAGCTGCTCCTGCCTGGCCTGGCCCTCAGAAGACGGCAATTCCTGGGAAGAACTGAGTGCTGCATCCCACTGAGGGCACTGTATCATAGAATTCCTCCCAGCAATGGTTGGGTGCTCTCTCCACGGAGCTGCTGTTCATGCCTCTGGTGGCAGAGAACAGGACCCAGTGGATGTGCAGGAATGAGCACCCAAGCTGGGTGCTGAGTTGGGGTGACAACAGCCCATCCCAGCCTCACAGGAGGTGCAGGGGTAATAAAGGATGCTGGACAAGTTGCCATCAGCATGATCCAGGAGTGCTATAAAACCTGAATCTCCTGAGCCTTCAGCTGGGACTGCAGCTGCAGAGCAGGAAGCAAACAAGATCCCGGCTGGCATTGTGAAAGCAAACACCATAAATCCGAGGAAGTGCTGTGATTGCTGTTTTAGGCACTGGGGAGCTTGGCTCCTGCTCCCCTCGAGCACTTTATTTTCTCTCTAAACAGAAAAAAAAAAAAAAAAAAAAAAAAGACTTCAACCAGTCGCATCTTATCACTGGCCTACCTGCTCCAGCTGGATCCTGGTGCTGCCTCAGGCTCAGGGGTGGCTGTAGGATGCAGGCACCTCTCCTCACCCAGCCAGGAGTGTCTTCAAGTCACAGAGCCCCAGGGCACCAAGTCAGGAGTCCTCTCACCTAAACTCTCAATGCTCCCAGAGCAGCAGAGTCCCAGGAAAACCTAAGCAGGGGGTGTCAGAGAGAGCTGGGCTACCACAAGCTGGGAAGGGGGAGAGGAGAGGACATAGGGCTACCCAGGGAATGACAACCTGCTCACTCCATCCTTGGTCCCGCAGCTTGTAAACAAGACATGGTAGCTCCCAGAGTCTGGAGCTGCAGGTGGGATCTGAGCTGCCCTTAACAGGTCTAAAGCAGTGAGTTCATTGTTCCAGAAAAGCGACAAAGTGGAGGGGACATGAAGAAAACTTTTATGTTACCTTATTCTGCAGGCTGGCTGCCTGCAGGATGGTGCAAACAGCCACCGAAGGAGCTGGTAGGTGTGCTGGCATGCCCCGAGTGTCCCATGGGTATCCCTGGCCTTGGCACTCGCACCCTGCTCCTCCTCACAGGCTAGAGCCATCTCTACTCCTGGACTGGGTGCAGTGCTTTGTAGGGACTCTACAAGCCTGGGTCAGATGATGTCTGTGAGTTCCCAGCTGGATGAACTCGTGGTGAAATGGGGTCATTAGGGCATGGTGTCTGAGGGTCCCCAGCACTGGGATGGAGTCATTATGGGATGGGATCATCAGGGAATGTTGTCTGAGGATCCCCAGCTGTGGGGTGGGGTCATTGTGAAATGGGGTCACCAGTGGATGGTGTCTGTGCGTCCCTAGCTGTAAGATGGTGTTATTGTGAGATGGGGTCATCAGGGGATGGTGTCTGTGGGTCTCCAGCTGTGGGACGGGCTCTGCCCAACCCAGGCTCAGTGCCCCCCTCCCTGGAACTGGTGCCAGGCAGGGCTCCACAGTCCAGAGAGCTGCACACTGTGGCTCCCTCAGGCTGCCTTACGTTTTTGCCCTCCCTCACACAGCCTCATCCTCCATTACTCACCTCCATGTTCCATCCTTCTCCAACAATTTTGGCTCTTTCCCTGGCCATTTATACCAGCTGTGGAGGCTCCATTCCAGACCAGGTTTTGGCACTTGTGGGTTAGCCACACATCCCCACTGCCTTCAGTCCTGTCAGGGTGCTGACACCCACCTTGAGACCTCAGGTACCCCATCAGACTGGGTGTGCCACAGCCCATGCCTCCATGGGGCTCCTGTCAAGAAAACGTGCTGGGATGGTGCAGTGTGTTTAGGAAAACAGGCCTTGGCACTTGCTGGACATCTCCAGAAAATAAAAACATCCGGGCGGGCAGCCGTGCAGCGAGTGTGAGAGGCCGGCACTCCATAAATCCCCTGGAGCAGGTGCTTTGTAGTCAGTACAAGGAAATGAGCACATTATTCAGCTCGGCTTAAACCCCCAAATGTTTCCTGTGAGTCAGAAATAACCCTGGGAGATCATTCCTGGGCCACGCACGAGCCACACCAGCCAAAAAAGTGCCTTGCACCTACTGGGACTGGGGACCTGCCAGGGAGGTCAGTGGTCCAGGCACCCCACGATGGAGGGGACTTTGCCATTGCAGTACCATGACATTGGTTCTGGCCCCACCATGTAACTGCTCTGGAACATGCTGAGGAACTCCTGGGGACTCCTAGACCTGTTCTGGGTGCCATGCTTCACTAGGATAGAAGGGCAGCGAGATCTTCAAGAGGCACTGGGGCTTTCTGGGTCCTAGATCGATCCCACAGATCTTTTCTGGCCTCCCTTTGGGATCAGAAACACAAATTCCGTGCTCCATATGCAAGCTCCTCTGCACTCTACATTGCTTTGGTGCACCACCCTTTACCCTGCTCTTGTGAGACCCCACCTGAAGTGTCCGATTCTGGAATCCTCAACATAAGAAAAAGATGAAACTGTTGGAAGAGGTCCAGAGGAGGCCATGAAGGTCATCAGAGGGCTGGAGAACCTCTGCTATGAGGACAGGCCTAGAGAGCTGGGCTTGCTCAGCCTGGAAAAGAGAAGGCTCCAGGGAGACATCACAGCAGCCTTTCAGTACCTGAAGGGGCTGAAGGACACATGGGGACAGCCCCTGCCCTGAACCAAGGAAATGACGCAGCTGCTGCATTACCCACGTTTTTCCCTTTAAAATATTTGCCTCTGTTCCATGTTTTCCACTATTGTGACACAAACCCCAAACAAAGAGACCATCAGGTTTCCCAGACTGCAGGAGCCAAGGAAGCCTGTGCCTGCAAAGTCCTTGTCTCATGCCTACACCATTGCCTATGTGTTTTGCACCCACCTGGCCAAAGCCACTCCAATCTTCTGGAGACGATCCTCTTCCTCTTGGGATGGGGTGGCTTCTCCAGCACCGGGAATGAAGAACCCAGCAGGACCCCAGTTCCCACTTGGATAGAAATAGGGACACTCAGTGGTCTCTTCTCCATCTATGTTTTCTCCTTTTCACCACCCAATTTTCAGCCCCCCCAGCCTGCAGCAGGATGGGGCTGCTGTCCATCTAAGCTAGACCTTCCTGTGACCCAGTGCCATACGTGACCTGTCACGGCAGTGCCTGCTCCATTTCTTCACCTGGGCCTCGGTGGAGCTGACCATCCTGCAGGCACCCACTTGTGGTGCTGCCGTGCCCTTTACAGCCACCTCTTAAGGCTGACAGCTTTCTCACCCCACTCTTGGTGCAGAGGTGAAGGCACTTGGCAGGGCTCTGCAGCCTGCTAGCTCGTGCTGCTGTGCTACAGGAGGTGGAAGAACACCTTTTAGCAGTCAAACAATTGCAGCACGGGGGGACCTGAGGCTTGGTTTTGCTTGCTGGGAAGATGGAAAACAAGATGGGAACTTCTTGGGCATGAGCTTCCCATGGACTCTCATGGGCCACTGTGGACCACCACAGACCACCCCAGTCCATTGTATATCACCATGGAACTCTGTGAAATGCAATGGACCGCTATAGATCACCACAGTCCAGTGTAAACCATCATGGACCTCCACTGACAGCCATGGACCACTATAGACCACCACAGACCACCACAGACCACCATTGACTGTCATGAACCACCATGAATGACCACAGGCTACCATGGGCCACTATGAATGATCAGAAATTTTTATGGACCACCACAGTCCACCATAGATTACGATGGACCACCACAGTTCACCACAGAAAGTCTTGGACCTCTGTGGACTGTCATGGACTGCAACAGAACACCATGGGTCATTGTGGACTGCCATGGATCACCACAACTCATCATCCTGGAACTCCATGGACGGCCACAAGTCACCAGAGACCACTATGGACTTCCATGGACCACCACAGACTGCCATGGACCCCTATGGACCACCAGCACCAGGGTGCTGGGTGCAGACCTGTGGAAAGAAAACTTGTCAGCTCCAAGATGTGTGATGCTATGTGCAGAAAAAAACTAAAACTCATCATGAGACCAGGGAAAGAGGACGATGAGATCAAGTTACAGAAACCCTAAAGAGTGGCGAACCCCAGACCCACACGGGAACCCCAGGGAACAGGCTGAGGGGACAGCAAGTGTATCAAGACCCACGAGACCCTAATCCCACCTCAGTTCCTCTCTGTCATGTGCACTTGTGGTGGGATGTCCTGGTCCCACAAGGGATGTGGAGCTGGAGCAGCTGCCCCCTGTGCCCTCTGCCTGCCTAAGTGTCCAAGCGACAGCAGGCATGGCCGGTAGATGGTAGCCGGTGTCCTCAGTTGTAGGAGTGGACAGTGGACAGCAGATGGTGCACAGGCTGCAGTGACCAGACCCCCTCTGCTGGCACGCACATGCAAACACGAGGTGGCCCAAGCACCACGGCCCCATGCATGTGGCACCTCACGAACCCCAAGTCCCCCTGGGCTGCCCCCACAATCCCACCAACCCCCTTCTGCTTTTTCCCCCCACCTTTCTTCTTTTTTTTTTTTTTTTTTCCGCTTTCCAGGGTGGTTGCCTCTCCTGTTTGCAGGTCCTGTGAGAGCATCACTACCCTCCAGATAAGTGACCTGCTGCCTGTCCGCTGCACACTGCAAGCAGGAGAAAGACAGAAGTTAGAGAAGGCCTTTCCCATCCAGACCATTTGCCCCTCGCTGCACCCCAGCCTGTACCACCGAGTGAGCCCAACCCAAGGCTCAGAGATGCCACCATGGCGCTGGGGCTGGTCTGCCTGATGAGGGGACATGTGAAGGGCACAGGACCAGGCACCATCAGTGCTCTGTGGACCGCTCACAGCAGCGGTAGTTTTGCAAAGGCTGTGGTCCCCAGTGGGACCATGACCATGCCCAGCCTCACACTCTAAGGCAAAGATCTTCCAGACCTTCTCAGCAACTCCTTTCTTATCTATATTCGCTGCTGGTTGGATTTCATTGTCCTGTGGTGATGTCAACCTTCAGCTCAGGCACCCATGCCAGCTCCATGCTGTGTCTAGAGCTGGGTATTTATAGCTGGCAACACAGTCCTCCCAGACTGGGTGAGCTGAGCTCCACAGCCCTGCGATGGAAAGGGTGCATCACTCAGGATGGGGGCACCTGCAGTGGCATCAGCAGGGACAGCAAGAGGTCCCCTGATTACTAGCAGTGCCAACTGCTTAAGTACTTCTGCGAGGGCACCCAGGGGTGTCATGCCCATAGGTCTGCTCTGCTCTGGTGGCCTGTCCCAAACCCCAGGAGGGGATGGGGACACCCTGCCGGCCGCTCACACAGCATTCCAGCATCCCTCATGCATACAACCCTCCGTCGAACCTCACAGGACCAGCAGTACCAGCAAGACCTATGGTGTCCCTGTGCAGCCACTGGGCTCTCTCTGCACTCCCCCACCGTGCCCCCCACACACATGTAGCTCTGAGCCATGGGACAGGGGCTGGCAACACCCCTCAGCCCTTCCCCCCCCCCGCCCCCGCTTCCCCCCTCCACCTGATGGAAGCAGGCAGCAGGCTGGGAATGCGAGGAATGTACTACAGGCATGCTGCCCCCACTGAGCCCCTCTTTCCTCACCGAGGCACCCCCTGCAAACACAGGACAGCTCTGTGTCCCCCCGGGGTGAAGGAGCCCTCTCATGGCAGCTCAGGCAGGCATCTCGTCGGGTCCTTCTTCAAATTTCCATGGCAGGGACAGGCAGCAGGGACACCAGATCTCTGGGGCACAGATCCCCACTTGCATACTCCACTCCTGGGGGAAAGTCCTGCATGTCAGGAACATTTGGATCCCCAGAGCATCCTGCTTCTCAGGACCCCCACTCTTCAATCACCTTCCTGCACCCTAAATCCTCAGGGACCACTCCCTGCCCCAGTGAGAATATAAACCTCCAGAGCACACAGATCCCGAGTTCACCCTCCCAGAGCCCAACTCCCGCTCTGCCCCGGAGTCCAAGAACTCACTAAAATCCCTGGTTAGGACACCTGCACCCAGGATGTCACCTCCCCTGTCAGCTGGCTGCACCCCACAGCCTTGTGTCTCCTCACCCCACAACCCAGTGAGGTCTTCCCTGCTCAAGCCACTCTTCTCCAAGACACCCCTTTCCCAAGGCCCCATCAGCCCTCTGCACCCCATTGCCCAGGACTTTCCCCAAACATTACTGTGGACCCTCAGAACAGGGTGCTCTCTCCCCAGGCCCCAGCCAGTGGAATCCCCCCAGAACCTGAAGCCCACTCCCAACTTGTCGTCACTGGAACCCCCTAAACCAAAGTAACATTTCTTCAATCCCCTACCCACTGGGGACACCACAAAACCCTCCTCAGCCCTTCCCCCATTCTGGAACCCTTAAAACCCAGACATCCGCTCCTTAATCCCCACCCAGTGGAGGCCCCTAGAATCTGGAAGCCTCCTCCCAAACGCTCCTCACTGGACCCCCTCAAAACCCAGGTACTTCTTCCTCAGTACTCCGCCCACTGGACACAACCCAAGCCTGGATGCCCCTTAGACAACCCACCTGATCTTCTGGACTCTCCAGAACCCAGTCACTCCCTCCTCAATCCCAGCCAGATGGGGGCCACCAGACCTGCACTCCTCCTTCCCTAACGCCTCATTGAGGACACCCAGAAAGTGACCACTCCTTGTACCATCCACCATACTCTGTATTGGACCTACTCCAGACCCAGTCCGGCCCCCTCCAACTCATCCTCCCTCTCATCCCACTAAAAACCACAGAGTCAGAGAATCATTTGATTGGAAAAGACCTTTGCAATCATCGACTCTAGCTGTACTGTTCTCCACTAAACCATATGCCCAAGCACGTTATCTACACTTTTTTGAACACCTCCAGGGATGGTGACTCCACCACTTCCCTGGGCAGCTGTAACCCTTTCAGTGAAGAAACATTTTGTAATATCCAATCTAAACCTACTCTGGTGTAGCTTAAGGCCATTTCCTCTCATCCTGTCACTTGTTGCTTGGGAGAAGACACTAACATCCCACTCACCTTTCAGGGAGCTGTAGAGAGTGAGGAGGTCTCCCCTCAGTCTCCTCTTCTCCAGGCTAAACAATCCCAATGCTCTCAGCTGTTCCTCATACCCACTGTGGTCCAGACCCATCACCACCTTTGTTGCCTTTCTCTGGACACATTCCAGCCCCTCAATGTCTTTCTTGTAGTGAGGGGCCCAAAACTGAACACAGAATTTGAGTTGCAGCCTCATCAGCACCAAGTACAGGAGAAGGATGGCTTCCCTGCTCTTGCTAGCCATGCTAGCCACCCTCCCTTGAGGACCTGGGCAATGCCAGTGGGTAGGGTGTCCCCAGCACCCCTCACACCATGGGTCCCACTGAGGCGAAGCCCCCACCGCCACAGCACAGTGCTGCCCATGTCCTTGCCACCCAGCAGGAGGGTGCTAGGGTGGGCCAGTGGCCATGGAATGATTTTGGTTGGAAGGAACCTTAAAAATCATCCACTTCCAACTCCCCTGCCATGGGCAGGGACACCTCCCACCATTCAAGGCTGCTCAAGACCCCATCCAGCCGTCTGAACACCTCCAGGGAGGGGGCATTCACAGCTTCCCTGGGAAACCTGTGCCAGTGTCTCACCACCCTCATCGTGAAGAATTTCTTCCTAAAGTCTACATCAAATCTTCCCCCTTCCAATTTAAAGCTGTGCCCCCTCATCCTATCACTACTTGCCCTTGTAAAAAGTTGCTTCCCAGCTTTCCTGTAGACCCTCCAGGTACTCAAAGACCAGTACAAGATATCCCAGAAGCCTTCTCTTCTCCAGGCTCAACAAGCCCAAGTCTCTCAGCCTGTCTTTACAGAAAAGGTGCTCCAGCCCTTTGATTATCTTCATGGCCTCCTCTGGACCCATTCCAATAATTCCATATCCTTCCTCTGTTCTGTTTTTCTTATGAAATGGACACATTACTCCAGGTGGGGGTCTCAGGAGAGTGGAGCAGAAGGGGAGAATCCTCTCCCTCGTCCTGCTGGCCACGCTTCTTTTGATGCAGCCCATCTGGGCTGTGAGCGCGCTCATGTTGATCTTCTCATCAATTAGCACCCCTAAGCCCTTCTCTGCAGGGTGGCTCTCAATCACGTCGTCCCCCATCCTGTATTGTAATCGTGGATTGCCCCGACCCAGGTGCTGGACTTTGCACTTGCCCTTTTTGAATCTCATGAAGCTCACACAGCCCACTTCTCCAGCTTGTCCAGGTCCCTCTGGGTGACATCCCATCCTTCTGGTGTGACCACTGCCCCACTCAGCTTGGTGTCATCAGCTTGCTGTTCCCATGCCATGGCTCCCACAGTAGTGCCACTGACCCCAGTGCTGCCCAGTAGGGGGGTGCTGTGGGCACAGGGACTGTATCTCCAGCAGCCCTCGCACCAGTGAGGCAAGGTGGCACTGTGGGTGCCGAGGCAGTGTCCCTAGCTCCTCTCACACCGCCCCGTCCATTCACGTCCCGCCTGGCAGGAGGCGCTCCATGCACCAGGGCAGCACGAGGTCCTCATCACCTCTTCCACCGCGGGTCCCACCGCTGCTGCCCATCCCCGCACCGCCCAGCAGGGGGCGCTGAGGGTGCCGAGGTGGGGTGACCTCAGCTCTTCTCGCACCGCGGGTCCTATTGGTGCCACCCGGCAGGGGGCGCTGCGGCCACCGGGGTGGTGGAGTGACAGCAGCGCCCGGCGAGTCCCACCCGTGCTGCCCATCTCCGTGCTGACTGGCAGGGGGCGCTGCGGGCGCCGGGGCTGCGCGGGGCCCCCATAACCTCTCGCAGCCCAGGTCCCGCGCGGCAGGGGGCGCTGCAGGTACCAGGGTGCCGCGTTCCCTCGGCCCCTGGCAGCGCGGGTCCCGCCCAGCAGGGGGCGCTGCGGGCGCCGGGGCGGTGCCGGCGGGGGAGGGCGCAGGCGGCGGGGCGGGGGCGCGGCGGGGGCGCAGGAGCCGCGGCCGGGGCGGAGGAGCCAGCGCGGCCCCATGGCTCGGCGGCGGCTGCTGCTGCTGCTGCTGCTGGCGGCGGGAGCGGCTGGAGGAGGCGGGGGCGGGCGCCGCGCGGCGACCCCCGACGTGTCGGGCGCGAACCTGACGGTGGCGGTGGTGCTGCCCGAGCGCAACCTGAGCTACGCGTGGGCTTGGCCGCGGGTGGGTCCCGCGCTGAGCCTCGCGCTGGAGGCGCTGGAGCGGGGGGAGCCGGCGCTGCTGCCGCGCCCCTTCTCGGTGCGCCTCGAGTTCATGAGCTCCGAGCTGGACGGCGCCTGCTCCGAGTACGTGGCGCCCCTCAACGCTGTGGACCTCAAGCTCTACCACGACCCCGACGTCCTCTTCGGGCCGGGGTGCGTGTACCCCGCCGCCTCCGTGGGGCGCTTCGCGTCCCACTGGCGGCTGCCCCTAATCACCGGCGGCGCCGTGGCCGCCGGGTTCAGCCGCAAGCGGGAGCATTACAGCACCACGGTGCGAACGGGACCCTCCGCGCCCAAGCTGGGCGCCTTCGTGTCCCACCTGCACGCCCACTTCAACTGGAGCGCCCGCGCCGTCCTGCTCTACGTGGACCGCAAGACCGACGACCGCCCCTACTACTTCACCGTCGAGGGGGTCTACCAGGAGCTGCAGGACGGCAGCAACCTCACCGTGCGGCACCACATCTACTCTCCCGACGAGGGGGGGCCCGACACCGCCGTGCACTTCATCAAGTCCAACGGCCGCGGTGCGTGGGGAGGGGGCTCGGAGGGAGGGTAGGGGGGATGGACAGGGTGTGGGGAGGGGGAGAAAGGGTGGGGAGGGTGGTAGATAGTGTGGGGTGAGAGGGCAGGCAAGGGGGGGGAAAGGTGTCGGGAGGGGGTGGGAGAGCGTGTGGAGGGGGTTCAGGCGTGGGGAGAGGGTGTGAGGAGGGGAGGACAGGACTGGAGGGGGGTTGAACGTGGGGGGAGAGTGTGGGGAGGGGGGAGAGGGTGTGCGGAAGGGAGTAGGAGGAGTTGGGACGAGGGATCAGGAGTGGGGAGGGGGTGGAAAAGGCAAGTGTGAGGAGGGGGGTTAAAAACGGGGGTAGAAGGCGTGGGGAGAGGAGGCAACCTGTGGGGAAGGGGTAGGAGAGTGTGTGTGGGGGTAGAAGGTGTGGGGAAGGGGGATCACGCGTCGGGGGAGGTCTAGAAGAAGTAGGAAGGGGGTGGCCTGGCAGGCATGGGGCGGGGGGGTTGAAGAGGAGGGAGAGGGAGTGGGAAGAGTGTGGGGAGGGGGGAGAGGGTGTGAGGAGGGGAAGGGAAGCGTGGGGAGGGCGGTGCAGGCATGGGGATGGGAGGGCAAGCGTGGGGAGGGGGCAGGCGGCTTGGGGAGAGAGGGGTAAAAGGCACGGAGAAGGGGGTAGAATGCATGGGGAGGGGGAGGGTGTGTGGGAAGACAGCATGGGCAGGGGAGAAAGGGTGTTGTGGTTCAGGCGGGGAGGGGTGAAAGGACGGGAGAGAGTATGGGGAGGGAGGTAGAAGGAAGGGAAGAGGGGCAGGCGTGGGGAGAGATAGATGAAAGAGGGGCATAAGGAGAGGGGGAGTGTGGGGAGTTGCAGTGAGAAGAGTGTGGAGAGGGGTTTCAGGCATGGGGGGGAAAGGCAGAGGAAGGGCATAGGGAGAGGGGAGCACAGGGCCTAAGGAGTTTGGGATGGGTGTGGGGAGGGGTGAAGGAGTCGGGGAATGGCGTTCTGGCACGGGAAGGGGGTAAGAGGCATGGGGTGGGGGTAAAAGGAGGGGAGAGAGGGTATAAAGGGTAGGGGGTAGGAGGCGTGAGCAGGACAGTTCAGGCGTGGGGAGCAGGGGGGGGGTGTGGGGAGGGGGGTAGAAGGCGGAGGAGGGGAAGTAGACATGGGAAGGAGGTAAAAGGCATGGGAGAGGGAGGCAGGCACAGGGAGGGGAAAGGGCCAGGCATAGGGAGGGGGTTTGAAGGTGCAGGGGGTGGAGGCAGGCATGGAGAGAGGGGTAGAAGGTGTGGGGAGAGGGAGTTCAGGTGTGGGGAGTGGGAGAAGGCATGGGGGGACCCCACGAGGGGCGGGGATAAGCGCTTGGGTTGGGGGGACAGCGCAGAGAGTGCCCCACAGGGAACGACGCCGGGTTCAGGGAGGAAGCACAGTCCTCTCTGGGGTACAGCCGGGGCTGGGGGGATGTGTGGGGCACAGTGAGGGGACATGGATGTGGTGGGGCCCATGTGGGGTGCAGTGGGGGGACCGAGGTGCAGTGGGGCACACATATGGCGCAGTGAGGGGCTGGGGTGCAGTGGGGTCTGCATGGGGCATAATGGGGCGTTAGGGATGTGGTGGAGCCCATGTGGGGCGAAGCGAGGGGACCAGAGTGCAGTGGGGCACACGTAGGTTACAGCAATGGCCTGGGAGTGTGGTGGAACCTGTCTGGGGTGCAGTAAGGGGAAGGAGCACAGTGGGTCCGTGTGAGGTGAAGTGAGGGGTTGGGGTTGCCCGTGGGTTATGCATAGAATACAGTGACAGGCTGGGGATGGGGTGGGATGCTTGTGGGGCCCAGTGAGGGGATAGGGGTGCAGTGGGGCCCGTGAGGGGACTGAGGTGCGGGTGGGGCACACACAGGGTGCAACAAGCAAGGGGCTGGGGGTGTGGTGGAACTCATCCGGGGCACAGCAAAGGTCCAGGAGCACAATGGGACCCATGTGGGGTATCGCAAGGGGCTGAGAATGCGATGGACACGTGTAGGGTACAGCAAGGGGCTGGGGGTGTGGTGGAACCTATCCGGGGCACAGCAAAGGGACGGAGACCATGTAGGATACAGAAAGCAGGAACACAGTAGGACTTGTGGGGGTCACAGCAAAGGCCCAAGGACCGTATCACCTTTGTGGGGCACAGTGAGGGTTTGAGTACAGTTGTGGGACTTATGTAGGGTGCAGTGAAGGCATCAAGAACAGAGTGGGACTCGTGGGGAAAAGCAAGGGGTGCGGTGGGATCTGTGTGGGGCACATGGAGAGGTGAGCAAAGCAGGTTGTGTGTAGGACTCAGTGAGGGGGAGGCACATTTGGTTGCAGTGGGGCTGGGGGAGCAGCGGGACCTCCACAGGGAGGTGGGTGCACAAGGGACAAGGCAAAACCCAGGACCTCTGGGCCACCCCAGTACTCGTAAGGGGTCCAGGACAGGGTGGTGGGCCACGAGGTCTCTCTCTCCCCCTGCCCAGTGTCCCTGTGCTGGGGGAGACCTAGGGTGGACCCTCACCTCAGTGGGACATGTGGTGTGAGGGCCACTGGGGCCACCTTACACTCCTGTGTTAGTGGCATCAGGGTGTCCCCAGGGGCAAGTGGGACCCAGCCACCTCTTTGAAGGCTGCAGGTGACAGTATAGAAGTGACTGTCCTGTCATTAAGTGCCCTGAGCAGCCTGTTACCGACACTGAGGCAGTCGTACCCATGGTGGGGCAGAGCCCACCAACCTGGCATCTGGGTGCCCCGGGCTGTGCCCATCCCCACAGGTGGAAGTCGGGGATGGCCCCACCCTGCTGATGGAGGGGTAAACCAGTATGGTACCTTGTGAGCATCCCAGGAGAGTGGCTATATTGGGAGCAGGAGGAAATGGAGGGGCTTACGGAGGCAGCTGGATAGCAAGGGCAGCCTGATGTTCTTTCATTATTGATGAGCCGGGTGTATCGATCCCGGAGCCAGCCACTTTGCAATGCTTCTTAATGGATCCTGAGATGCTGTGTCATTAAGAAGGGCATCAAGCTGGGATAAGTGGAGCCAGCTGGGCCAGCAGGAGACATGACTGAGGCTGCATGGGATGAGGCTGGGAGCGTGTGGCTGGGGTGCTTTGGGGTGCCTGACTGTGTTCCCTGGGACTCAGGTGGGTGGGGCTGGGTCCATGGAACAAGGCATCCTGTGGTGAGCTGCAGGAGCAGCTTGTGGCTACCCTTCTTTTTTCCTTGGCCAAGGGGCTGGGATTGATGCTCCTTTTCCCTGGTGTGCTGTCACTAGCCGTGGGGTATGGAGCTTCACGTGGGGCAGGAGCAAAGGACCATGCAGGAAAAAAGGCTAAAATCAGCAATTCCCATCAACATTTCCGCTTGGTGCTGTAAATCACCCTGATGGGACTCAATCTCTCCTGATGCAGGCAGAGGATAGTGGCTGCTGGGGGCTGAGGGAGGAGGCCAGGCGTGGGCAGAGACGTGGGGGACCTCAGAGCCAGGATGCAGGGGAGTCTGGTCCGCTCTGGCCACAACCTGGAGATGGGGGAAGGATGTGGGGCTGAATACTTGGTCCTGTAGGGATAGGTGCTTGTGACTGTGATGGTGATGATAGGTGCTTTCCTTATCTGGGGGTGTGGGGCAAGGAGTGGGAACAGCAAGTCTGTCCCTGGAGTGATCACTCCTGTGTGGCGTGGCATGGCATGGAAGGGGAAGCAGGAGCTTTGGCTGCAGCCACATCCGTGTCTGTACACTGCAATGACACTTCATGTCATCCCTCTTGGTGTCACCTTCCTTCTCCCTGGTGGTGGGCAAGAGTTTGGTAAAGCTTTCCAGGGGAAAGTTGGTTCCCTGTCCCACTATGTGCCCTCGAAACTGCTGATGCCTGATGTTTGTCGCTCTAAAGACTGGGCATGGGGGCATGTGGGTGCATCACCCAGTCCCTTCTATGGCTCTCACCGGTGCCTAGGCGACGTGCAGGGGCCCATGTCTCTCCTGCCACTTGTAAAAAGCACTGATATAATTAGAGTTGTTGTTGAGGAAATTACCAGAGCATCTGCCTGCAAAGCCCAGGTCCCCTGCCTGGGGAGATGTCCGGGTGCTGCCACCAGGAGGGAAGTGCATTTAGTCCTCACCCCTGCAGTCCCCCTGGGCATGATATGGCTGCTTAGCTGGGCCAAGGGTCTGTGTGCTACAGTGCTCTGTGCTGGTGGAGCTGCTCAAAACTGGGATTTGCAGGGATTTTCTGCTCCAGACCAGGATTTGCCCTCACTTCAGGGTTATCTTCCATCATGCAGGGGTCAGGCACTGTCCTGCCGCCCTGTTTGCATGTTTGGGATCTCGCCCGTCCCCCGGGTCTGTGCATTCTGCCTTCTTGATCACGGGCACCCCCAAAAGTAAATGCCTGTGGGCTGCATTCACACCAGTTTTGCAGAACCCCATTCCTCTTGTTCTCAGTGATGTTAAGGCTGCCTTTGGCCATTTGCCAACCCCCTGGGGTGGTGGTGGGGTGTGAGCAGGCAGGGGTGCTGCTGGCCAGGCAAGAGGCTAACAGCTGGAGGCAGCTGCCAGCGTCATGGAGAGCTCCGAGCATTGACCCTTTCCTGCTGCACAGCTCATGCAAGCTGTCCCTGGGGAACCATCCAGGCGCCATCAATCCCCTTGCTCTGTGGCCTTTGACCAGGCAGGCTTTTGCTGCCGCCGTCGCGGGGGCTGGCTGCCTGGGTTGTCCCACCATCTGCCACCAGCTGTTGTGACTCCCCAGCTCATGTGGTGCCGCAGGCTGTCTTTCATTGGTGCCTGTGATGGGATTCGGAGGGTCCCACACTATGTCCCCATGGAGACACCCTCAGGCTCTGTGTGCCAGGGAGATGCTGAGCTTCCCTTTCTGACCAAGAAATTCGGGGACGGTGCATTTCTGGATGCAAGACTAGCGAAGTGGGAAAGTAAAAATTGTTTATTTGAAGTGCTGCAGCACTCAGAGGGAAACAATTTCTGAGCCTGGAATAGACTTTTGCTCATGCATAGCCCAGGCTGCTGTGATTTCTGTCTCCCCTGTGCCCAGGAGCAGCTGTCCCACATTGCTGTGGGTTTCCGATGGCCAGGGTGGCTGTGCTGGCTTTCTTCTCCCACCTGTGGTCTTCCTTGCTGCCCCTGCAAATGACCTCCTGCCACCCCTGACGTCTGTGTGTCTGGGTGCCTGCTGGCAACAGGGACCCCATCCTAGGGCACAGAGACTTCCTTGCTATCCCCAGCCCTCCCTGTGCTCCAGATCAGACTGGGGCACCGGGCCCCATGCAGAAGGGCTGCGCTTTGGGGCCAGTGCCTGAGCGTGACATTCCTCTGCCGCCACCGCCTCCTCTGTTGCTCAATCCCGGGTTCCCAGCCAGGCTGGCTGGAGCGGGGGCCCTGGTTTTCCGGGGGGAGGGAGGAGGCTGTGGCAGGATCCTCAGCAAGGAGGAGGGCCCCTGCTTGGGGGGGTTTCAGACACTGTTGGGCGCCTGTCCCCACAGTCTGTGGTGCTCTGTGCCAGCCCCCTGCTGTTCCCATGCAGTATCCATGTGGGCATCCCATCAGGGCTGGCTGAGCCCTTGGCAGCAGACAGGGGCATGTGGGGCGGCCGTCCGGGGCCCGGGCTCCCCCTTTCCACATGGGTCACACCAGCAAGATGCTCTGTTTCCAATTAGCATCGGCAGCCGCTGAAGGTGCTGGAATCTGGGAACCTGCACATTCCTGCCGCACGGCTGGCCAGCCACGAACCCAAACATGGGTTTGTCCCGTTCCCCAGCCTAGATTCCCCAGAGGCCTCCAGCGCACAGCCCTGAGGCCTCTCCTGCCCCCTCCAATCCCCTGGCTGGGGCTGGCAGGGAGCAGCCGGGGAGGTGATGTCAGGGGAGGCAACCTCTGGGTTGTTTTTGCTGAAGCAGGGTCTATTGGGTCTGTGTGTGGGGTGTGTGCCCCATATTTTGGGGCAAGAGTCTCCTCTCGTCCTTCAACCCAAGGTGGCTGATGGGGCAAGAGTCAGTGCCAGCGAGGGCAGTGGGGCTGAGTGTGCTTTGTCACCATGTGGCATATAAAGCTGGTGAGCTGAGCTCTGCCCCATCCACCAGTTCCATCATCCCTGCCACCACCGATCATGCCCTATCACCCTGAGGGAAAGCATCCTACCCCATGTCTGAGCCGGTTGAGAAGGGGTGGGCATTGTCCCTCTGATGCCGTGTGTCTTGCCGCAGTGGTCTATCTCTGCGGGCCGCCGGAGATGCTGCGGCAGATCATGCAGCTCGCTCAGCGAGAGAACCTTACCAACGGTGACTATGTGTTCTTCTACCTGGACGTCTTTGGGGAGAGCTTGCGGGGTGATTCTGCCCGTGACGCCTTCAAGCCATGGCAGCAGAGCCCAGGCCAGGACTCGGGGCTGCGTGAGGCTTTTCAGGTGAGCTGTGCCTGCCTGACTGGAGGTGGGGACCTACTCAGCCTGTCTCCGGTGCATGAATCGGGATGCTATGCTCGGTTACAGATGGTGCTGGTGATCACCTACTACGAGCCCCAAAACCCGGAGTACCAGCAGTTCCAAACACAGCTCATCCTGCGAGCTAAGCAGAAATTCGGGGTGCAGCTCAACTACTCCCTGGTGAGTGGGTCCCCCTCTGTGATAGTGCATTGAGGACCATCCCAGTGGGGCTGTGGCACAGGCAATACCAAGGGCCTATCCCTGGTAGGAACAGCCACGGGCGCTGTCATGTATGTGGGGTAGATGTTGGCCCTTGTGTGGGGCTACAGAGCTGTGGGTGGGTGCTTGGCCCCAGTGTGGGGGTCCTGGGGTCAGGGTGCTCCTGTGTGTGTAACCATGGATGTGCTGAGGTTCCTTCTGACAGATGAACCTGGTGGCGGGGTGTTTCTATGACGGGATGCTGCTGTATGCCATGGTACTGAACGAGACCCTGCGGGAGGGTGGTTCCAAGAAAAATGCTACACACATCATCGAGAAGATGCGAGACCGCAAGTTCCAGGGTAATGGTGGGACAAGGGCAGCTGGTTGTGGGTGCTACAGGGGTGGTTGGACTCAGTCCCTATCCCATCTGGGTCTCTCTTCTACAGGGGTCACGGGGCTGGTGAGCATGGACAGCAACAATGACCGGGACACTGACTTCAACCTATGGGCCATGGGCAACCTCGAGAGTGGGCAGTACGAGGTGGGGGCTGGCACTGGAATCCTGCTGACAGCTGGGACTTGGGGTCAAGATGCTGGGGGAAGCTTCATCTCTCTCTGCTGTAGGTGGTGGGACACTATTCAGGTGTGGAGAAGCAGATCCATTGGCTGGGACAACCCATCCCCTGGGTCAAAGGAGCCCCCCCCTTGGACAACCCGCCCTGTGTCTTTGATGTGGATGACCCCTCCTGTGATAAAAGTGGGTGGACTGAGTTCCCACGTCCCTTAGTCCCCAGTACATGTGTGCATGTGCACATGGGTGCATGACAGACTGGCACCCGTGGCCAGAGAGGCCACGCTGACATCCCCTCCTGCCTGCAGCCCCCCTCTCCATGCTGGCCATTGTAGCTTTGGGCACCGGCCTCACGTTCGTCATGTTTGGCATCTCCAGCTTCCTCATCTTCAGGTCAGTTAGGGCCAGGGGAGCCTGTGCTTAGGCACTGGACACCCATCAGCCTGGTGAGGGGGACAGGCAGGGTGGGGACATGACCCCAATGTGCACCCCAGGAAACTGATGCTGGAGAAGGAGCTTGCCAGCATGCTCTGGAGGATCCGCTGGGACGAGCTGCAATTTGGGAGCCCTGAGCGGTACCACAAAGCAGCAGGCAGCCGGCTCACCCTTTCCCTGGTGAGAACTGTTGGTCCTCTGTCCCTATGCTTCCTTCCCTCCCTGCATGAAAATCCTCTTTTGTTGGTTACCTATGTGGTCCTCCATCCCCTACAGTGCCACAGCCCCACAGCATCCATTGTCTACATAGTTCTCTTTTCCTACATACCTCTCTATTCCCTATAGAGCCACGCTTCATTCCTCCTCCATCCTCTGCAGAGACACACTTGATCCATCCCTGCACAGCCCTGAATCCCCTACAGAGCACCATACCTCATCAAGCCTCTACATGGCCCTCTGTCCCCTTCACGGTCACACGTTATCCATCCCCTGCACCTTACTACATTCCCTCCAGCACACCATGCCTCACCCTGTGGGCTTCACCCTCTCTACAGAGCATGCAGAGCTTGTCCTGCACTGTCCCCTGCACACCCCTGGTTCACTAGTGCCTATCATGCTGCATTGCTGGGGTCCCCATCCCTAACTCCCTCTTTCCCTGCAGCGCGGCTCCAGCTACGGCTCCTTGATGACCACCCATGGCAAGTACCAGATCTTCGCCAACACCGGCCACTTCAAGGTCAGTGTGGCATTTACAGAGCTGAGACCTCTCCCTGAACCAGCCTATTAGGATCCTCTTCATTGGCTGCACCCCCACACTATGGGATGTCAGCACCTTCCTCCCCTCCCCAAATCTGATCTCTTCCCTTGCACCCCAGGGCAATGTGGTGGCCATCAAGCACATTAACAAGAAGCGCATCGAGTTGACGCGGCAGGTGCTCTTTGAGCTGAAACACGTAAGTTTAGGGTCTGAGCTGGTGTGGTCACCCTGCCTGGGGATGCAGAGGCCAGTGGTGGCAGAGGAGGAGGCTGGTGGGAGCAGCAGTGTATGTCCTGACCTGCACACCACCTGGGTTCTGCTTCCACATCCAGATGCGGGACATCCAGTTCAACCACCTGACACGCTTCATCGGGGCATGCATTGACCCCCCCAACATCTGCATTGTCACTGAGTACTGCCCGCGGGGCAGCCTGCAGGTAGGGGAGCTTGGAGGCCCCATGGGTGACATTTAGACACTCCAGGGATCCAGATAGGCTGGGTGTTGAGCAAAGGGTTGTAGATCGGGTGGCCACCTGAGCCCCAAAAGACTCTCAGAAAAGCTGCCCATGCAGGTGTCAGGGGCCAGGAGAGGGGAGGGGGTGGGTGCTGTGTTGCTCCCTGCAGCTGGGTGCTCAGCAAGGCTGGTGCTGTGCCACCATCCTTTGGATGCTTGGTGGGGTCCACTCAATGTGCTGACACAGGATGTCCTGGAGAATGAGAGCATCAACCTGGACTGGATGTTTCGCTATTCCCTCATCAATGACATCGTCAAGGTACCCAGGCAAGGGGGAGGAAGAGTTGGGGGGTTGTGCCTGAGGGATGCCAGGTTCACCATATCCATCTGTCACAGGGAATGGCCTTCCTGCACAACAGCATCATCGGCCACCATGGCAGCCTCAAGTCATCCAACTGCGTGGTGGACAGCCGCTTCGTGCTGAAGATCACTGACTATGGGCTGGCCAGCTTCCGCTCACCCTGTGATGGCGAGGACACGCATGCCCTCTATGCCAGTGAGTGCCTGCACATGGGGCCAAGGAGGAAGGGGTGGCCCTGCCTCACCACTCCATCACCATGTCCCACCAGAGAAGCTGTGGACAGCCCCGGAGCTGCTGCAGAAGGGACGCCTGCCCACCCTGGGAATGCAAAAAGCCGATGTCTACAGCTTCGGCATCATCGTGCAGGAGGTCGCTCTGCGCAATGGCCCCTTCTACATCGAGGGCATGGACCTGAGCCCCAAAGGTGAGGGTCGGGTCCAGGCGTGGGGTGGTGCTGTCCTCACTGGGTAGGCGCAGTGCTTACCGTCAGTCACCCCATGGCAGAGATCGTGCAGAAGGTGCGTAACAGCCAGAAGCCCTTCTTCCGCCCCTCCATCGACATTGGGGTGCACAGCGAGGAGCTGGCGGTGCTGATGGAGCGATGCTGGGCACAGGAGCCAGCTGAGCGCCCTGACTTCAGCCAGATCAAGATCTTCATGCGAAGATTCAACAAGTGGGTGTCTCGCAAGTGGGGAGGGTGGCCCTGGGTAGGAGCAGGGACAGCCTTGGGGGCAGTGGTTGGGGGGCACCTCTTTCTGTGTTGCCAGCTGTCTGCACCTCGGCAGGGAGGGCAGCACCAGCATCCTGGACAACCTGCTGTCACGTATGGAGCAATATGCCAACAACCTGGAGAAGCTGGTGGAGGAGCGGACGCAGGCCTACTTGGAAGAGAAGCGCAAGGCGGAAAATCTACTCTACCAGATTCTGCCTCAGTGAGAGCGAGAGAGATGGGAGCATGTGGGGCTAAGTGTTGGCATGGGTTCAATGTGCATACACTGCCATGCAAGCATGGGGACCCTTAGATGGCTCTCCATGCAGGTAGAGGGCAAGGGAGGCAAGGGGAACAGGTCTGAAGTGGGAGCCCACCACCATCTCCTCTGTCCTCACCAGCTCTGTGGCAGAGCAGCTGAAGCGCGGGGAAACAGTGCGGGCTGAGGCTTTCGACAGCGTCACAATCTACTTCAGCGACATCGTGGGCTTCACTGCCCTCTCTGCAGAGAGCACCCCTATGCAGGTGAGAGTAGGCCTTGAGGGGCAGCCCCTCTGTGGAGATGATGGGGGGTGGGGGCCTCATTCCCTATCAGTGCTATCCCTGGGGCTGGGGTTACATTCCTACTCCTGGACCCACACCCACCCTTACTTCATCCAGGTTGTGACGCTGCTGAATGATCTTTACACTTGCTTTGATGCCATCATTGACAACTTTGATGTCTACAAGGTGAGGGGAACATGAGCAAAGGCCTGACGTGAAGTGGGCAGCAAGGAGCCCAGGGTGCACCTGCTCCCTTTGACCCTGCAGGTGGAGACTATCGGGGATGCCTACATGGTGGTGTCGGGGCTGCCCGTGCGCAACGGGAAGTTGCATGCTCGTGAGATTGTCCGCATGGCCCTGGCCCTGCTCGAGGCTGTCAAAACCTTTAAGATCCGGCACCGGCCCAACGATCAGCTCCGCCTGCGCATTGGCATCCACACCGGTGAGTCCCTGTGCTGGCCAGCACTGCAGCTGCGGGGTACTTGCTCGCCTGCCCTGCCACAGCCCTGGGCATCTCTGTGCCTGCAGGTCCTGTGTGTGCTGGAGTCGTGGGTCTGAAGATGCCACGGTACTGCCTTTTTGGGGACACAGTGAACACCGCATCCCGCATGGAGTCCAACGGCCAGGGTGAGCCATAGGGCTGGCAGCTGGGGCTGGTGCCACAGGTTGTGCCCCACTCCCAGACCCAGCCATGTCGTTTTTGCTCCTCCGTGCCATCCAGCCCTGAAGATCCACGTCTCGTCCACCACCAAAGAAGTCCTGGATGAATTTGGCTGCTTTGAGCTGGAGCTGCGTGGGGATGTGGAGATGAAGGTGAGGATGTGAAGACCCCACAGGGTGCCAAACCACAGGGGCGTGTGATGGGTGGGGGAGTCGAGTCTGGGACCCCTTGTCCTCCTTGGTGCTGGGGACAGCACGCAGGGAGCAGCATGCGGCGGGGGGGGTTTGGAGACGGTCTCACTGCCCCCCTCCGTCCCCAGGGCAAGGGGAAGATGCGGACATACTGGCTGCTGGGTGAGAGGAAAGACACCAAAGTCATCTGAGCCTGGCAGCAGCGGCGGAGCCCCCAGCCCTGATGGGGCCACCATGCTTCCCAGTGCCTGGCCCCCCTGGGATGCACCGCCATCCCCCTATCACCGCAGCGCCCCCAGCACCACCGAGCCCTCCTGCTTCAGCAGGCCTTGGGCATGGGGAGGGGACAGCAGACATGGTACCGCCAGCCCCCCTCCATCGGCACCAGCAAAGCTCACCTCTCCCTGCAGCATCTGCTGGAGGGGGGAAACTGGCTCCGATCCAGCCCTGGGGGACCCCGTTTCCCCCTACCCTCTGGTGTTCTCTCCCCCACCCCCATTCCCCTCTCTCCCCTGTGGCTCAGCTGGCTCTGAGCCGCTCTAGGGGCCTGGCTGCCCCGCAGGGCAATTTGCCCTCTCTTTTAAGTACCTGGCCCCTGGCAGAAGTTGTGCCCATTTCGCCCTGTTCCTGGGGCAGTGGGTGGAAACAGGGGATCCTGCCAGGATTGTCCTCTTGGCCAGAGCAGGCTTCAATGCCATTTCTTTCCGCCTCCCCAATCTCTCCCTCCCTGTATATAGCCCCACTGGGTCATGTAAATACCCCCGGCTCCACCAGGTGTAAATATAGGAGTTGCTGTGAATTATTTTGTTGAAAAACAAACTTCCCCAGATTCCTCAGTCCCCGACCTCTGCTTCCCACTGCCCTGAAGTGCCAACCGGAATGGAGGGTTGCGGGTGGACCCCAACCCTGAGCTCAGCCTTACTTGGGGACAGCTGCCTGGAGCATTCCAGAGCATCGTACTCTGGGGTACCCTGACTATGACGTGGGATGGGGGTCGAGGCACGGGGAACCGGTGCAGGGCGGCTGCAGCAGCAGCTGGTGAGGGCCCAAGGTGGTGCTGGGAAGGCAGGACTGCCACGGCGGGGTTTGCTTTGGCGCAAGGACTGCAGTGCGTTCCTCTGAGCTCATGGTCTGGCTGCGTCACAACCAGGTCTTACTGGAACCCACCTGTGTCTGGGGACTGGGACAGGGACCGCATGTCACCCACTGTGGGCGCTGGGAGAGTGCACATCCCAGGGAACAGGACCATGCCAGGAGCTGTCCCTCCATGCCCAAGGAGGGAAGCTTGGGGGCCATAGCATGTTTTGGGGCAGCAGTGGCTGGGAGGTGTCCCCGCACCTGTGCTGCGTGGCCCCATGGGGATTGGGATGCCAGGGACACGGTGCTCCCCCTACAAATGTCCAGTCTGAGGATGACCCTGAGTCAGCAAGGATGCTGAGGATCACCTATGCCACCCTGTTTATTATTGCTTGCGGTCACCCTGTTTTTTTTACTGCTTGTGGTTCCGGAACTGGCTGCTCGTGGGGGCAGAGGCTGCCTCAGATATTCAGAGATGGGAGTGGTGAAGGTTGCATTCCTCCAAAAGGGACTTTTCTTGGAGCAGGTGCTGGTTACATCCTGGGGGAGAGGGAAGTGGAGAGGTCCCTATCAGCAGCCAAGTCCCCTGGGTGCTGGCAGGACAGGGTGCCGGGGGGCTTACGGGCAGGCTGCAGGCATGCTCCAGCCAGAAGCTGCAGGGCTGGTCCATGTAGTAATTGTGGGGCTGCAGGTAGAAGCAATGTGACAGTCAGCAGGGGGAATGGAATGCCAGGAAGGACACACGGGAGCCTCGTGGGCTCCCTGGGGGCTGCTGCAAGCTGCGGGGGCTGTCCCCTGCCTGTGCTTGGGTGGTGGGCAGTGGCATGGACTGTTGGCCTCTGGGACAGTAGTCCCTGTGTGTGGTGGAGACTGACTCCTTGGGCATCCATTGGGGAGACATCTCCAGCATCTCCTTCCTGCACCCCTCAGTTCTGGGTTTCCCCCTACCCCAGGCAGGCATCTGCAGCAGGGTCCCCTCTTCAGGGCATGACTCCAGGGGTGGGTGGCATGCAGAGGTGGAGGCTTGCACGTGTTTCTGGTAGAGGGTGGACTCTAGCATGACCTCCCGCTGCCCTGTGGAGGGAAGGTGCCATCAGCCCCACAGCCAGCATACCCTCACTGCCTTTTGGGGAGCAGATGGTTCAAGGGGGAGCTCAGCCTCACCTCGTCCCAGCAGCTGGGCCATTCCTGGTGGGCAGAAGTCATCCTTCATGGTGTTGCTGTTGGTGGGTGAGGAGTGGAGCTCATCGCCCAGCAACGCGTGGTGGCCACACTGATAGGTGAAGCTCTCATTGTCCAGTAGTTCCCCTGGCACGAAGTCCAGGAGGTTTATGGCTCTCTGGGGACAGATGGTGGGGGCTGCAGGAAGGGGTGAGGAGCCCACCCTGCAGTGCCCCATGCCGACTCCCCCATGCCTACTGCTGGCTGTCAGGGTTTTGATACTCCCATAGGGCTCTGGGCACAGCTGGGAGGTGGGGGTGAGTCACCCCCTCCTCCTGAATATCCGTAGGTTGGGGCCTGTCCCTTACATAAGTCTGTGCCACACAGACAGGTGCCCAACACAAGCTCTGGGGCAACCTCAGAGCCACAAGCTGCAAAAAGTGAGGACGGTCCTTCTTAGCCATCTCCCTGGGAAAGCTGGAGCAGGGGCACCTGTGGCTTGGGCAGAGCTGTTGGGGGTCAGATGGCCTCATATGGCCACCCCGAGTCCCTGGGTGCCCAGGCTGCCCCTACAGCTGGGCAAGAGCCCTTATGGCACTTGAACAAATCGTGGCATCTGCAGGCTGTGGCCCACGAGTGGCTTTCTTCAGGGAATGGTGCTGTTGAATATCTTTGTAGTCAGTGTGGACAGTGGGATTGAGTGCATCCTTTGCAAGTTTGCTGACAACACCAAGCTGTGTGTCATGGTCAACATGCTGGAGGAAAGGGATGTCATCCAGAGGGACATGGACAGGCTGGAGAGGAGGATCTGTGCAAACCTCATGAAGTTCAACAAGGCCGTGTATAAGATCTTGCACCTGGGTCACGGCAGTCCTATACACAAATACAGACTCGGCAGAGAATGAGAAGGACTGGGAGTGCTGGTGGTTGAGAAGCAAAACATGGCCGAGGAGTATGCGCTTGCAGCCTAGAAAGCCAACCATATCCTGGGCTGCATTAAAAGCATTGTGGCCAGCAGGGCAAGGGAGGTGATTCTGGAAGAAAACTGGACATTTTTTGCAAGGGCAAGTAATGATAGAATGAGGGGAAATGGCCTTAAACTGAAAGGTAGGTTTACACTAGATAAAAAGAAGAAATTCTTCACTATGAGAGTGGGGAGACACTGGCACGAGTTGCCCAGAGAAGTCGTGGATGCTCCATTCCTGGAGGTGTTCAAGTCCAGGTTGGATGGGGCATTGAGCAACCTGATCCAGTGGAAAGGTGTCCCTGTCCTTGACAGGGAGGAGTGGAACAAGATGGTCTTCATTCTATGTCCTCCTCTCCCCAGTGATAGGCTGTGATGCCAAGATCCTCCTGCCCTAGCAGTGAGCTCCCGGCTCTCCTCCCAAAGCCGCACTGTCACTCCCCACGTGCCTGCCTATGCCTTTTGTGCTATTGAATTTCATCCCTTTTCCATTCCACTGGGCTCAAGGTCGTGCAGGGAGCTCTCGCTTGGCCAAGGGCAACTATTTAAAGATTGGGGACTATCCAGGAGCATGTGGGTGGGTTTTGAGGAGCATTGCTCCTTAATGGCTCCCCAGCCAGTGGTTAGCTCCTCCTGCCAGCTGTGGATCAAGCAGCTTCCCTGGCACATGGGCCAGCTTGGCAGCTTTGTTGGCATTTGTGGGATCACGGGCACCACTGCACCACAATGGGGGACACCTCGCTGGAGCAGGTTCCCGGCATTCCACAGTAGGGCAGAAGCTCAGTCCGGCTGGGATCCTTCCCAGCCTTGGTGGATGGCACAATCCTGGGCACAGCTCACGGGACCTCATCAGGCAGCTTGGTCATTGATAGTGGCACTTCCTGAGGCACCTTATCCATGGCTGCTTGTGGCTCCCTGTGGCACAAGGGTTTCTCTGTTGGCACCTCAGGCAGGAGTACATCAGTGTGGACCCTCACCGTGCATAGTGACCTCCCCGTGGGGCACATGGGAGGCTTGTGACTTGTTAGAGTCACCCTACAGGTGGGGAGTCCTTCACCCTCCCCTTGCCCACCGTGTCCCAAGCTCCCTGAGGCTGGGGATCCTGGGTGCCCCACTGTGTCATTCCACCAACGGTGAGTGACAAGGGGCTCCCTTTAGGGGTGTATCACCATCCATTCAGTGGACTCATGATGATTCCTTTACTGTGATCTCGAAGCTCAAAATTAAGGCCAAAATGCCAAGGGGTTATACTTGTGTAACTTTATTATTTGGCCCATAAAGTGGTATGCGATAGACAGTGCTGAAAAGGGAAGGAAAAAGTAAAGTAAAAGGGAGGAAAGAGGATTGTAGCTAACACCACGGATCCAAGGCATCCCTAGGGTCCCAGGTCCCAAACAGTGTCCTGTTGGTCCTCGTCATGATCCTTTGTTGGGGAGATCTCCCCGAGACTCGGTTAGGAGCCATCTTTTATGCTAAGCAACAGCACCTCACACCTCCTCTCTTCCATGGATTGTGGCCAATCTCTGCTTCCATTTTGCAATCCAGAACTGCACAGGCCCAAAAAGGTGACCTCAAGACCCTCTGCGAACCCCTGTGCCTGCTCCT
The DNA here is from genome assembly GCA_033556795.1 of Tapera naevia. Lineage (NCBI taxonomy): Eukaryota > Metazoa > Chordata > Aves > Cuculiformes > Neomorphidae > Tapera > Tapera naevia. The sequence goes on along the minus strand of JAUMJJ010000092.1, from coordinate 410,514 downwards.
CTAGGTAGGTCTCAGAGGCAGGGAGGAGGTGGGGAAAGCTTGGCTGAGGCAGTAGGTGAAATTCATCTTCTGGACAGCAGCTATGCAGCAATCCCAGGTATTGGAGAACAGCACAATACTCCCTGTACCACGCAGTTCTTTCTCTCAGGATGTAAAGTTCTTGGTATCTCTCCAAGTCTCTGATGGTGATGTTGAGACAAATACTGTTCTTTGGACCGACTCTTACACCACCCAGTGGCTCAACATTGTTATTAGGATCTCGTGGCAGCAACACAATCCTCAAAGACAGACAGCGAGTATGAGAGGAAAAGGAAAAGAAAGTGGTCTATTTGATCCACGCGATCCGCTTTGTGTTGATGGCTTTAGTGATGTCTGCATTGGAGGGGACACTAAACAAGTTGTGTGCATTAAGTACAGATGTTAAATGTGTCAACCTTACCATTCTCCAATTCAAAACATACAGTACCACAGACAAAACAAAACCTATCAAAACTAGTAGCAAGAGAGCAACAATGGAGTGACACAACTTGTTCAGGATGCCTGTAGAGCACCCAATAAGTGTGTCCCACCATTTATGTTCTGCATCCTTTTCTACTCTTTTCAGCACTCAGTGAATTTCTTCCACATTATCAAGGTTTTTCTGTCCACTTTCTTGAACCTCTTCCAAGATCTTGACTAAGTCTTGATGTTCCAACAGTTGCTTTACCAATGTGGGATTCATCCTGGTAGGCAGCAATTCATGAATCAGCGTGTAATTAGATTGTAAAAGCTAGTGTGATATGACTGGTGCTAAGTAAGAGAAACCATATCGAGTGATTTTGACAAAATTACAAATACAAAAATTTTATTTCTAATATTTACAGTCACTATATCTACTGATGTAGGGTTACAAGCAGTTCTCAAGCATACACAGTCTTTGCCAATATACACTAGTTCTGCTTCATGATTGCTAGGACGAACCTCAAAATGGTAAACGTTCTGCTCAGTGTCCAGACAAATTCCTTGAACATTGACTGTGTTACTTTCACAGATGAATCCTTGTTGTTCTCTCACAATACAAGATTCTAAATTTACAGTTTGCCATTTCTCATCCACCTTTCGGGCCCATACTCTGTGCTCAGACAGACAGAGTGTAGCTCAGTTGTGGTTCAACCCTAATGCAATGATAGGTAAATTATGTATACTGCAGCATTGTGTATGGCTAGCACAAAGGTCGTGGCTGTTTGTGATGGGGTCATAAGTAAAGTTTACCAAATTCCACCAGGATTGGAATTTCCTCTCAAAGTTAGTGGCACTGTCCCAAACAATTTTCTGAATTTCGGTGGAGTAAGTACCTTCTTCACTTTCTCTTATGATCGAGGCAGATGCTGATTGCATCAACAGTTGTGCCTGCATACAACTGAGAGACAAAGAAAGATTATTTCAGACAACACCAAGTACAACTGTAGGCAATTCATGGTCTTCTACGTTCACCTTTTCCCATTTCGGTAACACATTTGATAACAGCCACTGGTTAGTTCCCAAAGCCAATAGGGAAGATCGATAGGGCCGTTGCAATTTTGCCAAATCACTAGTTGTGGTGGCCAGTTTGTTCATCAATGTTTCTGAATCAATACCATTTAAAACTCCCAATCCTGTCCCCAGCACACCAGTTAAGTCTCTCTATGTTCATTTCCTCCCTCTCTGGGCTCTGCACTTCCAAGCACCTCCTCTCTGAGCTCTGCCCCCTCCGGGTGCGGCGCCCTCCCTCGCTGAGCCCCCCGCCCCCCCCATTTTCCAGTGCCCCCCCCCCCCCCGGCCCCTCCGCGCTCCCCAGGCTTTGCCCCCAACCCACGCAGCCCCCGTGCTCCCCAGCTGTGGTCTCCGGGCGTCGCCCAGGCTCCCACCCACCCTCGCTGGATCTAAGTCCCCGCAGCCCCCCCGCACTCCCCCGTCTGTGATGCCTACGGGGGGGGTCCGGGAGGAGAACCACCCCGTTAACTGGGAGACGGTAAACACCAGCGGCTTCGCCCCCTCCCGCCGCAAACTGATTGGTGGTGACGCGGGTGTGAGCGCCTCCCATTGGTCAAAAGTCCGCCCGGGGGCGGGGCTTCGGATCAGGAGTGGAGTGGGGTGGGGCAAAGCGGGTGGGGGCGTGGCCGGGAAAGGGGGCGTGGTTATGGGGCGTGACCAGGGCAAGTGTGGGCATGGGGTGTGGCCAGTGGTAAATGGGGGTGGTGGGGGCGTGGCCCGGGACAAATCAGGTGGGGTCGATGGGGCATGCTTAGATGTGAGGGCTTGTGGCCATGGACAAAATGGGTGTGATAAGGGGCATGGCAATGGCAAGGGGGCACAGCCAGGGAGATGGAGCTGGGGTGAGGGGCGTGGTCATGACAAGGGGGCATGATTGGGTCAAATGAGGATGGGGGGTGGGGCCGGGGCAAATGGGGATTGGTGAGGGGGAGTGGCCAAGGAGAAGGGGACGTGGCTGGGGCAAATATACAGGAGTGAAGGCCACAGTCAGGGCAAGTAGCCAGGACCGATGGTCATGGCTGGGGACATGGCCAGGGCAAGTGTTCGTGGCCACAGCAGAAAGAAGTGAAGGTACACATGGTTGAGCTCTGGTGATGGGGTGATCCCCAAGCCCAGGGTTGTCTCCATCCTCAGATTCCATGATCCCCATCCCCAGAAGGGATCGGGGGGAGCCCTAGGCATGACCAGAGGTCACAGCTCTTGGCCTGGGGGCAGGTGTGGCCCCAGAGGTGCTCAAGGGGACATGGGCAAGCAGCGTGACCAGCTGAGAAGAGCTCAGCCCTGCCAGGGCACCAGGAGGGACGTGTCCTGCCCTGGGTGCCTGGAGACGCACTGCTTCTCATGGCTTCACTCAAGTGACCTCCTGGACACCCGGGGACACATCGCTCCCTATGGCTTGTCCCAAATCACCCCATCCTCACTACTTGGTCTTGGCCCTCAGGTGCACCCGTCAGCTCCAGGGACCCACGGGTGGAGTGGAGCAGCTCCCCTCGCTGCCAGCCATTAACGGCCTGCCTGTCCCCAGGGAGGCCAGGGAGAAGAAGGGCCCTTTGATAGTGCATGGCAGGCTCCGGTACGAGGGCTGTTATTCCATCCCTCTGCGGTGTGTGCTGACGGGGCCACCGTGCACTCGGCGCTGGGGCCTCTTGTTTTTCCTGGCTGGGGATGTGCCTGGCTTCTCTGGCCTTGGCCATCCGGGGCCCCCAGCAGGGACCGTTCTTCCCTGCGGGTGCTCGGCCCCATGCCAAGCAGGGGCTCTTGGAGCCCATGCGGCATGCAGCTGCGGGACAGACAGAGGGATGTGCCCTGGAGCCCCCCCAAGCTGGGGCCACAGCAGCCCTGTTGGTGCTGGATGTGGGTGCACAGGTGCTTGCTGTAAGGATGCTGGGGTGCGTGCTGCTGGTTTTACCCCTACACTCAGTCCCTAACCTAGGGCTGCCTTCTGAGATGCTCATGCACCCAGGCTGCTCTTCCCAGCAGCATCCCCCAATTCCCCACCAGACATAGAATTATAGAATAGTTTGGGTTGGAAGGGACCTTAAAGTTCATCCAGTTCCAACCCCCCCTGCCACGGCAGAAACACCTCCCACCAGACCATGACCCCATCCAACCTGGCCTTGAACACCCCATGGGAGGGTGCATCCACAACTTCCCTTGGAAATCTTTTCCAGTGTCTCACCACCCAGATGCATGGGCTGGTCCTCAAACACTGGCCTGGACAGCACAGGTGCCCAGGGGACACCAAACGGGCACTACTGGCATAGGAGCACAGTATGGGACAGGGGCCCTTGTGATGACAAACGCAGAATATGCACTTACTGGGGGGCAAACCACGCTGAGTTGGCATGTGAGGCATTGCCATGGGGCTGAACCCTGGCAGCGCTGCCATGGGACGGCAGCTGGAACTGCTGGAGCACATCTGTCTGTTTTCCTCCTGCTGACACATCCATCCCCTCCCCCCGCCCCAAACCTCCGCCCCCCCCTTCCCCGCCCCGCCCGGCTCTTTTGGGAACTTGCATCATTTGGGATAGTCTTAGGCTGAGCAATAAAAACAGCCCTGGTCCCCACAGTCCTCCCCCCCAGCCCCATGGGGCCATGACCGCTGTGCTGCCAGGCACTGACAAAATAAACCCAACACAGGGGACGATGCCCTTTGCAGACCTCCGTCCCCTGACCTTGCGTGCCAGCAGCACTCACTGAACACAGTGTCTCTGGGGGGCTGCTCCAAATGAGCCCTGAGGGACAATGCATCAGGGATCCTCTGCCACGCCCCAGAGACCCCTGCTTGGGATCCCCAGCCCCAGTTTGGTGTCCCCAGCCCCAATTTGGTGTTCCCAGCCTCAAGGCAGTGTTGTCCCACATCCAAGAGTGGCTTGAGCAGGCTTCAGAAACAGGAAGAAGCAGCATCCATAATTTTTAAGGTTCATTTGCACCCCCAAAAACATTTTTAAGGTCCATTTGCACGCTGAAAACATTCCCAATGTTGTTCTGGATACATCAGGAGGTGGGGAGCCACCGGGCTCTGCCACAGCCCCACATTGCTCCCAGGGGCCCCACTGTTAGCGCCACGGAGCCGGAGGCTGAACAGAGCAGCTATTCTCCCAGGCGGGCTGCGGTCCCCTGCGTGGCTGGCTGGGGCCCAAACAGCCACGCTGGTGGTGCCAGGTGGGCCGCAAGCCGTGCCAGCACCGGCTCCCAACGCTAAATATAGCCATGGCGTCCAGCCGTGGCTCAGCATGCAATGCGAGTGAGCAGTGGAAAAGCAGCGTGCTCCACGTGTTGGTAGCACAGCGCTGGTGGCGAGTTTGCCACTGTATGGACATGAGCCCCCTGTGTGTGTGTGTGTGCACACCTTGCTCGGGGTGGAGAAAGCTATGTGCAGGCATGGGTCTGCGGTTGATGCATGTCAACAAGAGCATGTGAGCTCTGCTGCCTGTCTACAGTGCTGTCTGCATTTTGCATGCATGCGGCAGGGGGTCTGTGGTGTGCAACGCAACGTTTTGCAGAGCAGTGCACACCTAGGACCACAAACTCAATGTGTTTTGCACCACGGTGGATGCGCAGGGAATCTGGGCTGTGCAGTGCATTGTGCTTTGCACAGTCATGCATATGCAGGCAGTCTTGGGTCTGCAATCCAACGTGTTTTGCAAAGGGCTGTCTGTGCAGGGAATCTGGAGTCTGCAGTCCAGGGAGGTTTTGCACAGTGGTGCACGCACAAGGAGCCTGGGGTGTGCAACACAAATGTTTTCTACAGTGGTGCACACCCACGTGGCCTAGAGTGCGCAGTGTAATGTGTGTTTTACACCACGCTGGACACACAGGGTATCTGGGACATGCAGTGCTATGTGTTTTGAACAGTGGTGCATGCACAAAGGGTCTGTGGTGTGCAATACAATGTTTTCCACAGTGATGCACACCCAGGTGGTCCCAGGAGTGCAATGCAATATGTTTTGCCCTTCAGTGGATGTACAGGGCATCTGGGATCTGCAGCACTGTTTTGCACATCGGTGCAGGCACAGGGAGGCTGGGGTCTGCAATCCAATGGGGTTTGCACAGTGGTGCTTGCACAAGGGGTCTGGGGTATGCAACACATTTTCAATAGTGATGCACACCCAGGTGGTCTGGGTTGTGCAGTGCAATGTGTTTTGCACAGGGGTGGATGTGCATGGTGTCTGGGATGCTCTGTGCAATATATGCACAGCAGTGCATATAGAGGCACTCTGGGGTCTGTAGCACTGTTTCACTCAGCGGTGCATGCAAGGAGGGGTTGGGGACTGCAGTCCAATGTTATGCATAGTGGTGTGTGCACAAGGGGTCTGCTGAGGGCAACACAATTATGTCACATCATGCTGTACAGGCAGAGGGGTCTGGGATGTGCAGTGCTATGTGTTTTGCACAGTGGTGTATGCACAGGGTGTCTGAAGTGTGCAGCGCTGTTTTGCACAGTGGTATGCGCACAGGGAGGCTGGGGTTGCAATGCAATGGTGTTTCACGCAGTGGTGTGTGGACTAGACGGCTGGGATCAGCAATCCCGTGCACGTTGCACAGTGGTGAACACTCAGCAGGTCTGGGGTGTGCAGTGCAATGTGTTTTGCAGAGCAGTGCATGCACAGGGGATCTGAGGTCTGCAGCACTGTTTTACACAGTGGTGCATACAAAGGGGGCCTGGGATCTGTAAACCAATGCATTTTACAGTGGTGGATGCATGGCAAGTCTGGGATGCACACTGCAATGTGTTTTGTGTGGTAGTGGATGCGCAGGGGTCTGGGATGTTTTGTGTGCAAGTGCAGCGTGTGGTGGTACAGGGCGTTTGTGAGTGCAGTGTGTAGTGGCATGGGGCGTGTGTGACTGTAGCGTACAGCTGTACAGTGTGTGTGAGTGCCATCTGTGGTGGCACTGTGCGTGTAAGTGCCGTGTGTGTTGACACCAGGTGTGTGCGAGTGCAGTGTGCAGTGGTGCAGGGTATGTGACTGCAGTGTGTGTTGGTACACGGGATGTGCAAGTACACTGTGGGGTGGTACTGTGTGTGTGTGCGATTGCAGTGTGCAGTGGTACGGGGTGTGTGAGTGCAGTGTGTGTGGCTGTAAGGGGTGTGTGAGTGCAGTCTGTGGCGGTATCAGGTGTGTGTGAGTGCACTGTGTGGCAGTACCGGCTGTTTGAGTGCAATGCGTGGTGGTATAGTGGCTGTGTGACTGTAGCGTGTGTGTGAGTGCCATGTGTGGTGGTACCAGGTGTGTGTGAGCGCAGTGTGTGGTGTTACCAGGTGTGTGTGAGCGGTGTGCAGTCGTATGGGGTGTATGAGTGCAGTGTGCGGCTGAATGGGGTGTGTGAGTGCAGTGTGCAGTGGTACAGAGGGTGTGCAATGCACTGTGTGGTGGTACCTCGTGCATGTGAGCGCAGTGTGCAGTGGCACAGGATGTGTGTGAATGCAGTGTGTGGCAGTACAGGGGTGTGTGTGAGTGCAGTGAGCGGCGGTACAGGCTGTGTGTGAGTGCAGTGAGCGGCGGTACAGGCTGTGTGAGTGCAGTCTGTGGCCATATGGGGTGTGTGAGTTCAGTGTGTAGAGGTACAGGGCGTGTTTATGTTCAGGGGGCAGACACGCACCATGCTGCCCATTCAAAACTGCTCTCAGCTCATGGCTATAAACCCGCCAGGAGCACCCAGCAAGGGCCCTCTGGGTGGGGAGGAGTAAATGTGCAATTAGCACTTTTAGTTCAATTTAGTGCCATCAGTTCACTTTTGCAAGGCAGAGAAGCATTATTGGGGGTGCTTGGGAGGCAGCCAGGGACCCTGGGGCAGTGCTGTGGCAGTAGGGCTGGGGTGCTGCTGGCACCCCCACGATGTTCCCCATCTCAGGAACAGCCTCACAGCACCCAGCCTGCAACCCTCACCACCAGGCACCAGGATGGGCCTTTCGTCTTGGTGATGTGGGCACCACCCAAAACCCTCTTGCTCCAAATGGGGGGCTCATAGAATGGTTTGGGTTAGAAGGGACCTTAAAAGATCATCCAGTTCCAATCCGCTGGCCACTAGCAGGGACACCTCCCACTGGATCTGGTTGCTCAAAGTCCCACAGAACCTGGCCTTGAACAGCCTCCAGGGATGGGGTATCCACAAGGGCCACTGTCTCACCACCTTCACAGAAACACATTTCTTCCTTAAATCTCATCTAAATCTCCCCTCTTTCAGCTCAAACCATTCCCCCTTATCCTATCCCTGCACTCCCTAATAAAAAGCCCCTCCCCCAGCTTTCCGTGGCCCACTCTAACTGGAAGCCTGCTATCAAGTTTCCCTAGAGCCTTCTCTTCTCCAGGCTGAACAACCCCAACTCAGCCTGTCCTCATAGCAGAGGTGCTCCAGACCTCTGATCACCTTTGTGGCCTCCTCTGGACCCGCTCTAACAGATCCATGTCCCTCCTGTGCTGAGGACTCCACAACTGAATGCAGGACTCCATCATCGCAGCATGAGCAATCTGGGACATGGGGAGCCCAGAGCTCCCTCCTCCAAGAAGCAGGGCACCAAGTTCCACCCCAGTCCAGCTGGGGTGACACAAGAAGGTACTGCTGTCCCACACTGGCCACCCTGATCCCCGGGAGAGCCACCCAGACACAGAGTCACTGAAGCCACTGCCAAAGAGATGCTTTATTGGGGGACATCAGGCAGCAGGTGCTTAGCCAGGGGGCCAGCCTAGCTGCCGCCCCCCCAGCACATGGATGTGCAGGTGGTAGACGGACTGGGCACCATGTTTCCCATCGTTGATCACTGCCAGGAGAGGGATAAGAGGGATCAGGCCACCCCCACACCAGGTCACCTCTCACAGGCCCTCTCCTCTGGGCACTGGCGAGGGTCCTTCCCCGTGGCACAGCATAGGACCATCAACTCACCCAGACGGTAGCCATCGGCAAGACCCTCCGCCTGCGCCGTGCGTGCTGCCACCACCAACAAGTGCCCCAGGAGCTGCAGGGGGGTGCAGCAGGAGAGTCAGCAATGCCTGCTTGCACCCCAATCTGTGTCCCATGGACCCCTCTCGCAGACTCACCTCAGTGTCCTGGGCGTCCACGCGGCTGATCCGGGGGATGGGGTGCTTGGGGATCACCAGGAAGTGGACAGGGGCTTGGGGGGCTACATCACGGAAGACCAGGCACTACCAGGGTATGGAAGGGAAGCACAGTGAGCCTCACACCCATGGGTGCTGCCCCCCTTCCCCATGGGGATGCACACCCTGCTGTCCCCACTACCTTCTCATCTTCATAGAGGATGGTGGCAGGCACGCTGCGGGCAATGATCTTGCTGAAGATGGTGGGCTGTCCGCTCGCCTCCTCGCCAGCCGCTGCTGCCCGCTGCGCCTTGCCCACCTCCCCATCCTGCCCGCTGACCGCGGCCACCCACCGCTGGGGACAGGGACACAGTGGGGCTCACCGTCTGATGGGGACACCATGGCAGGGGCAGGGGCCACATGGGCGAGGGAGGTTAGCGGGGTCCAATTGGGAGTGATGGGGGATGCAATTGAGGGTGACAGGGGCACACATGGGGGTGATGAGGGAGGCAATTAGGGGTGATGGGGCACACGAGTGGATGCATATGGGGGTCTGGAGGATGCAAATGGGGAAACAGGAGTACATATGGGGGTGATGAGGCGTGCACATGGAGGTCATAAGGGATGCAATTGGAGGTAATAGGGGTACACGTGGGGGGAATGCACAGGGAGGCAATGGCGATGCAGTTGCGGGTGACAGGAACACAGAGCAATGCACAGGGGAGTGACAGGGACAGGGTGATGGGGGTACATATGGGTGGATGCATAGGAGGAGTTATTGGGGAAATGCACATGGGGGAGACCGGGGGATGCAGGTGAGGGTGCCAGGTATACATGGTGGGGATGCATATGCAGTGATGGGGGATGCAATTGGGGATGACAGATATACATGAGGAGAGGCACATGTGGGTGGTGGGGGGATGCAGTTGGCGATGAGGGGTTCACATGGAGGAATATGCATGGGGATGATGATGGGGTGCACATGGGGGTTGTGGGGAATGCAGTTGGAGGTGATGGGTACACATGGGGGTACGCATACAGGGGTGATGCATATAGGGATTACAGTGGTACACATGCGGGAGATGCACCACAGGGTGATGGGGGCTGCAATTGAGAGCGGCAGGACTACATGTAGGGGCTGCAAATGGGGGTTATGGGGAACACAGTCGGGGGCAATGAAGGTGTGCCTATAATGGTTACAGGTGATACAATTGGGGGTGACAGGTATACACACGGGACACACACAGGATCTGACTGGTGTACACAAGCAGGGACGCACACAGCAATGACAGAAGATGCAATTGGGGCTGTCAGGGGTGTGCATGGGGGCTGACACAAGGTGATGCCTACAGGGGTGACTGAGGTCCACGCAGGTGCTCTGAGGCTTGGGGAGCACAAGGGGATTATGGGTGATGCAATTGTGGCCAACGGGAACACATGGGGAGGAAGTGAATTGGGATGATTGCAGATGAAGCTGGAGTGACAGGGGTACACATGGGAGAGATGCACACGGGGTGATCAGGGAAGCAGTTGGGGGGGGGGATGAGGGATGCAGCTGGGGGTGAAAGGTGTACAACTAGGGTGATGCACGTGGGGGTGACATACACGGATGTGATGGGGGGGATGCACCTGGGGGTTACAGGGAATGCAATTGGGGTGACAGGGGTTCACATGGGGGTTAAGGTCAGTGCAGATAGGGGGATGGGAGTACACGTGGCGAGACACACAGGGGTAACAGGGGAATGCAGCTGATGGTGACAGGGTGCCCATGGGGTTGACGCACGTGGGATTTCACTCACAGAGGGGGCTGGAGCGCACGAGGGCGCGCGATGCCCCACACACCGCGGCTCCCTCCCTCCGCGGACAATGCCCCGGGGGTGACAGCAGCGAGGAGCGCGGTGCCCGGCGGTGCCCGGCCACCCCATCCTCCTCCGTGTCCCCCGTTCCAACCCGCACTACCCGCCCCACGCGGCCCGGCCCCGCCCCACGCCCACCTGCCCGGCGCGCAGCGCGCCCCGCGCGAGCCCCCGCACCAACACCGCCGCCATGGCCGCGCCCACCCCGCCCGCCGGACCCGCCCCGCCGTCCCATTGGCCACGCTCCGCCATTGACCTCCGCCCCGACGTCCCATTGGCCCCGGCCCGCCATTGGCCTCCGCCGCGCTGTCCCATTGGCCTTCCCACCTGTCACTCACACAGAGCGCGTCAAAGGTCCCGCGCAGCTTCGCGCGGAACGGGGCGCTGTGCACGCGCCGTCCCGCCGGGCCCCCGAGAGGGGTGCTGTCCGGCCCAGCGCGGTCCGTGCTGTGAGCGTGTTGTAACCACGAGTGGGTGCTGTGGTCACGCACAGTATTGTGACCATGAGCAGGTACCGTAATCATGGGTAGGTGCCGCGATCACAAGTGGGTGCTGCGACCACATGGGTGACGTAATCATGAGTGGGTGCTGGTACCTCAGGTAGGTACTGTGACCATGTGTGGGTGCTGTGATCATGCATGGGCACTCTGATCACGTCAGTGCTGCAATCACACATGGGCACTGTGACCACATCATATATAGATACCATGATGATGCGTGGGTGCCCTATCATGTGAGTGCTGTAACATCCAGTGGGTGCAGAGATCACAAGTGGGTGTTGTGTCCACCAGTAGCTGCCCTGATCACACTTGGGTGCCACAATTTTTGCATGGGTGCTGTGACCACATCACGTGTGGGTCCTGTAATGATGAGTACGGGCTATGACTATATATGGACACTGTGACCACGAGTGGGTGCTGTGACCGTGTGGCTGTGTAGCCTCCCCTCCAACCAAGTCAAAAAGAGGGCACCTGGTGCAGGGAGGGATTTATTGGGTGTTCAGAAGCCCATGCGTGGGCGCTTGCGACGGGTCTGGGAAGCGGAGGAGAGCTGGCTTTGGGAGGAGGGGATGCAGAGCTGACTGGCCTGGCTGCTGGCGAGCTCCAGCGGCTCAGGGACACCCTCAGCACACACTCCCAGGTAGTCCCGCAGTGTCTTCCGCCTCTCCTTGGGGATGCCGCGGCTACGCAGGCTCTGCGAGGAAAGCAGCGTGTCATCGGGCACTGGTGACAGTGGGGGACTGCCATGGGCTGGGGAGCCCTCCTGGGGGACCACAGGGGAGAGTGGTGGGGGACCAGTATCGCTCAGCTCTGACAGCTCTGACTGGTAAGTGAGGGAAGAGGTGAAGCTGGCCAAAAGCCTGCGGTGGCCATGGGCTCGCTTCTGCTGCCGCCGCCGCTCCCGCAGCGCCCGCTGCCTTTGCACCCTGTTGAAGTTTGTCCTCTCTTCCCACCACTGGCTCCAGTCCCCAGACCAGGATGCGGTCAGACGGGCACTCAGAGGGTCTGGACCATCCACTGGCTCTTGGGGCTGTGGGATGGCAGAGGTCTGGTTGTCCGGGAGGTCCCAGTGCTGGATGCAGCCCCCTTCCCGCATGGCCTGGCGCATCTGCTGCCGCGCCTGCCTGTGCAAGTTGTTGGGTCCTGCCGGCACCTGCAGTTCTTTGCGGGTGAAGAGGCGCTTCTGGCCGCAGGTAGGGGGACGGGAGTGCAAGGGGGGCCCTCTGCAGTGCTTGGTAAAGGCCTTCAGCCAGCGGTGGTACCGCAGGGCCACAGCCTCACTCGGCACCACTGGGGAAGGCTGAGGGCTGGTGCAAGGCTCCTGGGTCAGTTCCGCTTCCTCCAGGGCTGCTGGTGTGCCCATATCCTCCTCCTCGTTGATAATCACCTCCAGGCTGGACAAGTAGTTCTCCTCTTTTTCCTCCTCCAAGCCCTGCGGGCTGCTGGCTGGATCCTCAAAGAGAGGGGAAGAGCCTGGGGCTGCCACGGCCTCATCCCTTGAGGTGGGCGCAGGGGGCTGTGCTGCCTTCTGGGTCAGCCTCTGGCAGAACACATCCCCAGCCTCGGAGAGATGGAAAACCAGCAGGGACTCCTGCAGGCCATCCTTCTGCAGCGTGGCAGCCAGCCCTGTGTGGAAAGAGGGAGCATTGCCATCAGAGTCCTGGCCCTGGGGCCTGACTGGGGCCTGACTGACAGTGGGGGCTGCCTCCACTCCAACATGGGTGCACTCAATGCTTGCTCCTGAATCCCAAGTCCTCTCCCAGCTCATTAATCTCCCACCCTGTGCACAAAGTGGTTCCAGGCTTTGCTCTTGATTTTTCAGACTCCACCCCAGGACACGGCAAGGGATATCCCCCACTCCAACCCATATCCTTCCTCCCAGAACCCACATCCCAGGCCAGCATGGGACACTCACCAGCAACTGGGGCATCAAGGCGCTGCTGGAGCAGGCGGTAGTGGTGTGGCAGCTGGGCAGGCAGGTGCTGCAGGCAACCAGCAATGCTGTGCAGCTTCTGCGGATTCCCCACCAGCTGGCAGGCTGACTGGCCACCCCCTGTGGAAGGACATGCAAAAAATTGGCCAGCAGGCACTAATGCAGCCAGTACCAGCAAAGAGGAGGCTGGAAAGTGGGTACAGAGGCAACCTGGCCTGCAGCATCCCCGGAGCCACATCTCTCACCCTCATATTGCAGAAGCAGCGTCTCCTGGGTGTGAGATGCGCCAAGCAGCAGTTTATGGCTCCTTCCAGGGTCCCCTGGCATCAAGTACGCAAAGAGAGGGGGGGCCTTCATCATGTGCATCCACTTCAGCACAGGCACCAGTGGCAACCGCTCATCCACAACATACATGGAGAACTAGGATGGGAGGCACAGTCAGCTGGGCTCACCCCAACATGCTATGGCAGCTCCCCTCAGCTGGGCAATCCCCTTGCCTCCAGGGCACTGGGAGCTGGAGCTGTGCTGAGGAATCTGGCTCCAGCCTTTGGGTGTTCCCTGGGTGCGGTGGGACTAACCTGGGTGGTGATGAGGTGCTGAGAGGGGTGAGCCCTGCCCAGATACATGGGAAGCACCACACGCTCACCCTGCTGGCAGTTGGCTTCCTCACCTATCTTGAACAAGTCGAAGTGGCATCTATCGGGGGCCTGCAGCAGCAAATTAGGGGGCTGTCATCACCCTGACCTAGGGGATCCGTCTCCCCTGCCTTGTGCCCACCCTCCAGGGCTCACCCGGGCATCCAGGCACTGCAGGCCTGTGCGGTCGGCACAGCTCAGCACCCGTGGGTGGGCAGTGAAGTCACTCCAGCGCCAGGGTGAATGGTCCCGAAAAAACATGGTCTGGGGGTCATGGCGGAGCCTCTGCAGCCTGTGAGAAGGCAACACCGATACAGGGCAGAGCTGTCCCTCTTACTTGGCCCTCACATCCCCCTGAGAGCCAGGGGTCTGTGTAGAACTCCTCCCAACCCCGAGCAGCTCATCTCACCCTGTCTCGATGTTCCACAGGTAGACGGATCCGCTCTGGGTGCAGATGGCCAGCTCCCCGGGGAGGTGAGGGCTGTGGGATGGACAGCACGACATCACCATAAGGGGCAAGACTATCCCCCACAGCGGGGAGGGCTGCAGAGGCAGAAGAGCCCCCTCCTTGGAGAGCTCCTTCCCCCAGTGCCCACCTGACAGTGAGGCTGGAGGCAGGCACGCTGGTGCGGATGACCTGCAGTGCAGTGGGGGCCGACTTTGTCCTGCCTGGCACCCTCCAAACGCCACAGTGATAGTCCGAGCGGACACCGATGAAATCTGGTAGGGGATGACAAGCAGCACATGAGAGACAGCAGTGTCCTGGATACCCCCTGCTGCCTCCCAGGCCTGTGGTATAGAGCCTCCTGGGGTTTGGATAGCTCACCTTCCCCATCTGACCGGGCAGCAGCCACTTGCCGGATGCGCCCATTGAGCTCAAACTCCACTGGGGAGCCCCGTGGACGGGGCAGCTCCTCCACCACTACGTCCTGGAAATCTGCGGTGCTGTCTAAGGGTCGTACAATACAACCTCCTCGTAAAGAACCACCTCCCCTCCCCCCAGGGACCTCACTGGGAAGGATACAGAGGTGGTTCATGGCCTGCCCTCCGGGGTACACTAGGCGACCCGTGCGTGTCCCTTTGTCTTCAAGGGGCAGCCAGGCCAATGCTCCCCCTGTAGGACTGTCGTCGAAGAGCAGGCTGGCCCACTGGAGCAGCAGCTCCTCGTGCACACAATCCGCTAGTAGCCCCAGCGGCACCTCGAAGAGCCAGTCACGTGACAGGTGTGAGAACCAGCGCAGGCGGACGGCGAGCTGTTCCTGAGGGCAGCCGCTGCGGGGGTCCAGACAGCGTCAGGCTCAGGGGTAGAGCTAGAAACTCCTCTCCAAGGCAGGAGACATGCAGACACTTACCGCCTGGCATCTAGACGGTTGATATTTTCCATCAGGGCTGTCATGCGGATGGTGTTGTCCCGGACTTCTCTCTGCAGGGAGGAGAGGCTGGGGCTGGCACCTGTGTGGGGTGATGGATGGTGTCCTCACCCCCAGACAGACACTGACCTTCACGCCAGAGTCGCCCAGGTGGAAGTTCTTGTGCAGCAGCTTCCCTAGGGAGCCAAATGCATCTTCTGGGTGATCCACAAAGAAGTGGCTCAGCTGTGTGGGAAAGACAGGTGTTGGGACATGCAGGGATCCTATGCTGTCCCGCTGCATCCTTGGTAGGACATGGTGGCCCAGGCTGCACCTGCTTGGTGAAATCCAGGGTGGGTCTACACTTGCTTGTCTGTAGCTTCCTGCGCAGGAAGCTGCGGTAGAGGATGTCCTGAGGCGTGAGCGAGGGAATCCAGCAGCCTGTGGGAAGAGGGTAGGGGCTGCCTGGTACCGCACATTTACCAGGACACCACTGCAGCATGGCAGGCTAGTGGCTCTCCCATTCCTGATCCCTCCTTCCCAGGCACCCCCGGGAATTGCTGCTAAAGCTCCATGTGCCAGCACGGCAGAGCCAGCAGGGATCCCAAGCTGCAGGCCAGCTCTGCTGGCATGTAGATTGGGATATCCCTCCTGCATCGCCCTCTGCCATCCCCCCATGGTCCTCACTCGAGTTGGGAGGCAGGAATGGCACGGCAGCAGTGTCAGCAGGTTCCCAGCTCTCGCCTGTCCTGCCGCGGCGTGGCATGAACATTGTCTTGGCCTGCCAGGGAGAGGAAGGAGGAGGACAGAGTGGTCTCTGCTCAACCCCCACCCGGCTCCACTAGCCCGGCCCAACCTCCCAGTCCTGGGCAGGGCAGCCTCACCTGATGGTGGCCGGGTCCAGCCTCCAGCACCTGCCCAAGCTCACCCCAGCCAGTGGCTGGAGCGAAGCACCCCTCATCCCGGGAAGGGCCAACACTGAAGTAGGACGGGAAGAGAGTGGCTGGGAACTCCATGGCCCTGAGGGGATGCCAGTACCAGGCAGGGGTGGACACACCGGTACCAAGCAGGGGACACTGGTAATGGCCAGGGGGACAGCAATACCGGGCTGGGAGGTACTAAGTGGGGGATACTTGTACCGGCAGGGGCAATAGATACCGTGTGTGGGGAGACCAATACCTGGTGGGGGGCGCCAGCACCGGGCAGGGGGTGGACAGGGGGGCACCGGCACCAGGCAGGGGTACGGGGGGACGGACACCGGCACCGGGGGGAGAGGTATGGTGGGGGAGAGGCACCAGCACGAAACCGATAGCGGGCGGGGAGGCACCGACACCACGTGCCGATACCAGGCGCGGGGCACAGGGAGTGGGGGGGGGGGGGGGGCACTGTTACGGAGTGGGAGAGACAGGGGTTTGCCGGTACCGGGCGGGGGGTAGGATGGAGCACAGGAGCAGGCAGGGAGGCACCGGTACAGGGCGGGGAGCACAGAGGGCAGGGGACCACCGGTAGCGAGTGGGGAGGCAGGGGGAACGAGGACCGTCGACACAAGGCGGGGGCGAACCGATATCGGGCGGGAGTCGCAGGGGTCGGAGCAGGAGTAGGCCTTGGAGCGGGTCCGAGCCGGGCCGGGGGTGCCCGGCGTGTTCCTGGAGGGTCGTAGGCACCACCGCCCGCCGGCTCCCGCGCGGTAGCGGCGCGCCACCGGAAGTCGTGTTGGGACGCGCTATGGCAGTCGCGAGCCAATCAGCACCCGGCAAGAAAGGCGGGAGCAGAGCGGCGGCCCCTGGGGCGCTATCTCCCCCTGGCGGCCGGGGGGAGCAAACGCGCCGGGAGCGAGGCACTGCAGGAATGGGATGGGACCGGGATAAGTGAGCCGTGGGGACCGGGAAATGGACTAGGACCGGGGAGCGATGGGGACATCACCAGAGAGAGGGCAAGAGTACAAGCATTGTCTCCCCACTTCTCATTTATCAGGACAGCAGAGGGACCAAAGGCCCTGCCGCCGCCGAGGAACAGGGAGCCGCGGGATCGGGATGGGATTGGGATCGCCAAAGGGACAGGGAAACGATGGGGACCGGACCACAGCAGGGAACGGGCAGGGACGCAGCCAGTGTCCCCCTGCTCCAATCTATCAGGACAGCAGAGAGAACAACCACCGTTGCCTCTGTCGGAACTCGGGGACCTGCGGGAACGAGATGGGACCGAGACCGGGGAGCCGAGATGGGGTAGCGGTGAGGATAGGACCACACCGAAGCAGGGACAGGGGCGTAGGAATTGTCCATCCTTCCTCATCCATCAGGAAAGCAGAGGGAGCAAATGCGCCTCATTTGTCAGGATGAGGGAGCCACGGGACCGGGATGGGACAGGAACCGGGAGCGGTGGGGATCAGACCACATTGGGGAACGGACAGGGGCGTGGAAATTGTCTCCTTCCTCCTCATCCATCAGAACAGCAGAGGGAAGACTCCCCTCTCTGGTCCTGCTGTGTGTGCTGCATGACTCTGGGGCACCCCACGTACCCGGTGAATTTGGGGCGGTGGGGCAGCTCCTGGAGAGCTTGGGAATGTATGATTGCTCCAGCCCCCACTTCCCCTCCCGGGTGACCCCACACCGACTTGGGGCTAGGGAGCCCCACTTCTGCTGCTGTGCTTTATCCTTATCCCCTGGACAGATCTCTGGTGGAACCCCGGGGCCTTTGGGGCTATCCTGGGAGAGAGAGCCTGCCTTGCGCACCCCAGGCAGCCGGGATGGGTCGTGCAGAGCACCCCTGGGAGCGAGGCTGTGCCCATGGGTCACCCCCACACCTTTGCCCTGGCCAAGAGGATGGTGATGTCAGGGGAGCTCAGGGATGATCACAGAAGCATAGATGGTTTGGATTGGAGGAGACCTTAGAGATCACCCCGCTGCCATGGGCTGGGATACCTTCCACCAGACTAGGCTACTCAAAGCCCCATCCAGCCTAGCCTTGAACACTTCCAGGGATGGGGCATCCACAACTTCCCTGGGAAACCTGTTCAAGTGCCTCGCCACCTTAACAGGAAAAAAATTCTTCATAAGATCTAGTCTAAATCTCTCCTCTTTCAGCTTAAAACCATTTCCTCTCATCCTGCTCCTGCACTCCCTGATCAAGAGTCCCTCTGCAGTTTTCTGTAGCCCCTTTCAGTACTGGAAGGCTGCTCTAAGGTCTCCCCAAAGCCTTCTCTTCTCCAAGCTGAACAAACCCAACTCTCTCAACCTGTCCTCACATGGGAGGAGCTCCTGCCCTCTGATCATCTTTGTGGACTCCCATGGACTCACTCTAACAGATTCATGTCCTTCCTGTGCTGAGGACTCCAGAACTGAGTGCAGGGCTCCAAGTGGGTTCTCACAAGAGTGGAGTAGAGGGGCGGAATCACCTCCCTAGACCTGCTGGTCACACTTCTGGTGCAGCTCAGGATACAGTTCGTCTTCTGGGTTGCAAGCACACATTGCTGGCTCATGATGAGCTTATCATCCACCATTGTCAGGAGTGATGATGTCAGGGGAGTTTGGGGATGATGCCATGGGAGTCTGGAAAAGCGTGATGAGATACTTCCAGTCAGTATGCCCTCATCCCCACAGGCAGTGCCCAGTCTTCCTGTCCCAAACACCTCCTCCAAAAGATAAACATCGTAATTTATTATAATGAGATGACAACCACTGTTAGAAACCCACCTGACCCCTCTGAACAGCCCCTATAGCTATCTGCCCTTCTCAGCCCTGTCCCTTCCCCACAGAACACGCCTTGTCCTCCAGCGTGTAGCCTCCTTGTCCCCCTGCATCCCAGCCCCACGGCCCCTTGCACCTCTGTCCTGTATCCTCCCTGTAGGCTGGTCTATGGCCACCTGCATCCTATCTCTGGTGTCTCCTGTCCCACAGCCCTGCATCTCCCATATCAGCTTGTGCCCCTGTTTCCCAACCTTTATCCCTGTCCCCAATCTGAATGCATGTCCCCAGCCCTAGGTCCCCCTCTCCAACCTATATCTATGTCCTCAACTGCATGTCCCTGTCCCCTAGCTCTGTATCTCTGTCTCCAGACCCAGGCCCCTGTCCCCAACTTGTGTCTCTATCCACTAGCCTTGTATCCTTGTCCCCAGTTATTGCCCGTGTCCCCAGACTATAACCCTATTCCCAGATCCATGACCCTGTCCTCCAGCCAAACGTCCCCTTTCCCTGGCCTCATATCTCTGTCCTCAGCTCCATGCCCCTTTGCCCACCTGTGCCCCTGTTCCTAGGCCGTATCCCTGCCCCAGACTATGTCCTCATCACCAGCCCAGTGTCCCTGTCCCCAGCTCCATCCCCAGTCTCCCAGCCTTGTATTTTGTGCTCAGCCCGTGTCCGTGACTCTTGCCTCATGCCCCTGTCCCCCAGCCATATCCCCGCCGCAGACCATGTCTCTGTCTCCAGCCCCATACCCCACTACCCCAGCCCCATGCCTCTGTCCCCAGCCCCACGCCCGGCTCCCCGAGCCCCCTACCCCATTCCCTGTCCCATATCTCTGTCCCCAGTTCCATGCACAGCTCCCCTAGCCCCATGTCCCTGTCCCCCAGCCTCCTATATCTCTTACCAGCCTGCCCCATACCCCACACCCCACTCCCCCAGCCCCGTGTTCCTGTCCCCAGTCCCATGTCCCCGTCCCCAGCCCCGTGTCCTCGTCCCCAGCCCATGCCCCTCTCCTCATATCCCTGTCCCCAGCCCCATGCCTTGCTCCCCCAGCGTATCTCTGGTCCCTAGCCCCATGTCCCCGTCCCCGTCCCCACCCCACGTCCCACGTCCCATGTCCCATGTCCCATGTCCCTGTCCCCATGTCCCCAGCCCCGCCAGGGGCGGGGCGCTGCTGGGGCCAATGGTGACAGGGGGCGGGGCTGGTGACGTCACGGAGGCGGGCACGCGCGCGGCTGGGCGGCGGGTGGCGGGCTGCGGGCGGCGCGCGCCCCTGGGCAGCCGGCGCGGCGGGGATGGCCCGGCGGGGCGGCGGGGGCCGCGGGCGGCGGCGGCGCATCCTCCCCTGCCTCCCGCTGCGGCTCCTGCCGCTCCTCCTCCTCCTCCTCCCGCCGCCCGCCGGTGAGTGCCGGTGGGGGGGGCGTGCCGTGGGTGTGGGGCAGAGAGAGGAGCGGGGGTTGGGGTGCACCTACATGGGGGAAGGGTGCTGGGTGCTGTGGGGCACAGGGGACACGGTGAGGAGTGTGTGCGAGGGGAGTGGGCAACAGTGCAGTGGGGCACAGTGGGACGAGGGGACTGGCATGCGTGTGCCGTAGGGCACAAGGGGGCACACTGAGTGGTGCTTGTGCGAGGGAAATGGGGAACGGGTGTAGTGGGGCGCGGAGGTGTGCATTGAGGGGTCTCTGTGGGAGGAGAATGGGGACGGGTGCAGTGGGGTGCGGGGCTGTGTGTTGAGGGGTGCATGTGCAATGAGAATGAGGTATGGGTGCAGTGGGGTGCGGGGTGTGTGTGGCGTGGTGTGGGATACCTGTGCTGTGCGGTAAGGGAGGGTGCACGCAGAAGGGATGCAGGGTGCTCGTGTCATGGGGCAGAGGGATGAACTTTGGAGGGGTGTGAAGTACACAAGCAATGGGATTCGGGGTACGCAACGCAGTGGGGCGGGAGGTGGGTGAGAATGGGTTTCAGGGTGTATGTCCCAGTGGGGTGTAGCATCCGCATGCTATGGCACGCAGGATGCACATGCAGTGGGACATTGTGAGTCTGTGCAAGAAGGGATGGGGTGCATGTGCAGTAAGGTTTGGGGCATGTATGCAACAGGGCAGTGGTGTGCCCAGTTGGGTGTGGGGTGTGTGTGCAATGGGGCAGGAGGTGCACGTGCAATAGGACATGAAGTCCATGTGCGATGGGACACGGAGTTGCGTGCATAACAGAGTGTTTGCATAATGGGGCATGGAGTTGCATGTGCAGCAAATACCAGATGCGTATGGAATGGGGCACAAAGACGTGTGCAGTGGGGTATGGTGATAAGCATGCTGTAGGGCATGGGTTCCCCATGCAGTGGGGCTCAAAGTGTGTGCTAGGAGGACACAGGCAGTGCACGTGCAGTGGAACACCCCAGGGGCATACAGGAGCATGGGCAGTGGGCTGGGGGCTGGAAGATGCGTGGCAGAGGGCTGTGTGCGTGCAGTGGGGCAGCGGGGCTGGACAGCCTTCAGAGAGGGAGATGGGTGTGCAACAAGGCAGCGGGCGGACACCGAGGGGAATCTGTGAGGCCATGAGCGTGTTGTGGAGCACGGAGAGCTGGCTTGGCGATGGAGATGTGGAGGGATGCCCGCGAGCGCGGAGGGCGCATCCCCTGGGGTGGGAGGTAGTGGCCAGGTCTGCCGGTGCCGCGGGGTGGCCGTGGGGCAGCGGTGGGGAAGCCGTGAGAGCTGTGCGCGGTGCTGAGCGCCGACCGCGGCAGCTGTCCGCGGTGCTGAGCGCCGGCCGGGGCAGCTGTCCGCGATGCTGAGTGCTGGCCACAACATGGGGCTGTGGTACCAGGGTCGGGGGTCTCACAGCTCCGGTTGCTGTCCCGAGGAAAAGGAACGCTTGCTTTCCTCGCTCCCATGGATAGAAAACACCAACCCGTCCTCCAGTAGCCCCCTTCATGCTCGGCCACACTGCCACGTGGTTTCAGCCTGACCCTCTGCCTGCAGCTGGTTCACACTGCCTTGCCCTGGGTAAATGGGCGTGGGGAACTGTGCTGAGACTGGGAAGCTGGAAGCTCTGAGTGCTTCTCTCCATGCCATGCCATGCCATGCCACCTCCTCAACATCCCCTCGTCCCTGGGGTCCCCTGCCAGATTAACTGTCTCCATGTAGGGAAAGGAGCTGTGGAATGCGTTGGTGGTTCAGTTCACTGTGAGGAAACTGAGATTTGGTGCTTTTGCATTGAGACAGGTATTTTGTGTCTGGCTTCTGTCAGCTGTCACTGAAAGGGAGGGGAAACTTCTTTTGTTCCAGGCAAAGGAGCAGATGCATATCACTGTATAGCCAGCTGGGGCTGCACATACACAGCAAAACCGCATGTGCACATAGGGACATACATGTACGTCCAGCCGGCACACACTGTACAAAGCAGCCCTTCCTCTCAGCTATCCCACTCCCCTCTGGACAAGTCCTCCCACGCACAACCCTGCTCCCAGCCCATCCTCTGCTGGCATGTCCTTTGCTGGCAGCTTGTGTAGAGGTACGTGTCATCCTTTGTGTGTCTCTGGGAATAATTGATGGGTCCCCCAGGCTGCAGCGAGGGAATTGTGGCTATGGCATGGTGAAGTTAGAGCTGCTGTTTGGAGACCAGGTCTTCCTTGTCTCTGCCATGCTGAGGAAGTGATGGTCTCTGTGATGATGGGGCTTCTGAAGATCCCTGGAGATGAGTCAGACAATTGGACAGGGAGAAGTGGCTCCAGTGAGTTCTACTGGGCTTGCAGGAAGTGTCTTGCAGACGTGGGGCTGTGCACAGCCACACACGCACTTGCATGTGGGTGTGCTCGCCTCCACTTTGCTATACATGCAGACAGCACCCACATGAGCATATGTGCACACATATGCGCACCATTCCTCCTCCGCAAACCATGGAAGAGCTGTGCAGGAAGAGCACTACTCATTCCTTCTGCTTGTGGCTCTAGAGTAGGAATCCGTGGTTTATGATGGGCCCTGTGCTGAGCCTCCTCAGCAGGCAGAGAAGGTGGGGAGTCTGTGTTCCTGTCAGAGCTGACCTGTTGTGGTAGGGCTGGAGCTGTGAGGAATGGCCTTTCATTATAGGTAAAAAGCAGGGAGAAGGTTCTCACTGAAGAGGACGACGAGTTGAAAGAGCTGCACAGCATCTGGGCAGAGCCTGAGCAGCGAGGGCAGAGGGTTCCTTAGGCTCCACGGGAGGAGTGCCCACAGGTCCAAGAACTGGGCTCAAGGCAATGCTGAACCAGGCACGATGCAGACTGTGCCAGGGCTGGGAGGGACAGTTTGGCACAGGTGACATTACTCCTGGGGGCACGCTGAAATGGTGCAGCCCCAGCCCGTCCTGTCCCACTGAGGGCTGCCCATTTTGGGGCATGTTCAACTGGGTAGGTGGGCCTGGTCTGTGAGGTGTTCTGCGCACCCCTCCCTCCCCCCCTTCTCCCCCCCTCCCCAATCCTCCACCCCACTGAGAGCACCTTGGATCTCCTACACAGATGGGCTCTTTGTGACTGACTACTTCACCCGCACACCACGCAAGCTCAGCCCCTTCCGCTCCTTTGCCAGCATTGAGCTCTTCCACTTCCATATCCCTGAGGACACAGTCATCGCTGTCTGGAACCTCATCACTTTCAAGGAGCAGGGTGGCACATTTGGGGATCAATGCCCGGACCGTAGCATCACCGTGTAAGTAAGCAACCCACCTTGTCTGTTTCCTCCTGCCTGCCTCTGTCTGTCCTTGCCCCCTGCTTGAACTTGCCTTGGAGCCTGCTTGCTCTTTGTCTGCTTGCTGCTTGCCCATGCATATGTGCATGTATGTCCACACGTGCACAAGTACAGAGGTGCACTCATGCATGCATATGCACACAGGCACTCGTATGCAGGCACACACGTGCACAGATGCACACTCATGCATATATGCACATACATGCACACACATGTTCACTCCCCATGATTCATTTTCCCAGGACTGTTGCAGGCTCCTCTCTTTTGTGCATGTCATACTTGAACAGTTCACAGCTGCCAGCAAGGTTCCACCTTACAGGTGGCTTCCCTTGATGCCTTTGATCTTCCTAGTAGCATGGAAGACAGATCCACATGTTCAGGGCAGGCTGGCCTTGCAATGATGCCCAGCCTGCACCCTGCTAACTGCCGTCTCTCCTGCAGGTATTTCCGCTCAGGGGCTCCCTCTGTCATTAACCCACTGCACACACACTTCCCCAGGGACACGGCTGTCCCTGGCTCTTTTGCACTGACTCTCACCTGGACTCTGCCCAACCGCACCACAGGAGTGTTCAATGTCACCAGCCCTCTGCCTGGGGATTGGTTCCTGGCTGCCCACCTGCCCAAAGATGAGGGCAAGATCTCCGTCAAGGTGAAGGGCTTGGGGAATGGTGGGGTGGTAGGGCTTGCTGCAGGGCTCTGCTGGGATCTTACTGTCCTGGGCTGGCAACAATGAGGGAAAGATATTCCAGGTGGGGACAATGCCCTGTGTCCCCTACCCTGTGCTGACTGTCCTGCTGGTACAGGGGCTCTACGAGGAGTGTCAGTATCTCTTCCAGCCACAGCTCATCGTTCAGCGCCTGGTGAACATTGCTGTGCTGTACCCTGGTTATGTCACCGAGCAGAGCATGGCCCCCCACAACCGATCCTGCCTCTACAAGTGAGTGTGAGAGGGTCTCCTAAAGAGGGGTCATCCACAAGGTGGGGAACTTGGTGTGTCCCATCCCTCTCTCTTGCCTTCCCAAGCCCTGTTGGTCTCCACTGAAGGACAGAACCTGTCACCACTGTCCCACAGGGTATTTGTGCCCAGCTACACATCACGAGTGCTGGTGGAGGTGCTACAGTGTCGTGGGGCTGAGGGCTGTCCACTGTGGCTGCGTGTGCGGGCCAAGGCTCCCCCCTTGCACAACTCCACAGCGCTGGACTGCCGGGAGAATTCTCCATGCCAGCTGGTGCTGGACCTGCCCTTCTGGCAGCACTGGTACTACGTGCTGGTGGAGAAACACCCTGGGGTGCCAGGCACCATCTTTTTCCAGGTCACCGTGCAGCTCACAGGTGAGAGTGCACCAGAAGGTATGGGTGGGTGACATGGTCTTGACTCTGCTTGCGTGGCTGGTACGGTGATATAGGATGCTCATAGGATGTGGCCCCAGTTAGGTGGCTTAGATATGCTGAGATGGGGGCAGTGGGAGGTGTTTGGGCTGGCTTGCAGATGGAGGTGAGTGGTGGGCAAGAAAGGGACGTGGGAACTAAGAGGTGACTGGAGAAGCTGTGTGGTGCCCAGGCTGATGTCTTTACCTTTCAGACTGCTCCCGACCCAGCCTCACCCGGCCACCCTTCCTGCCCTCCAGCGCCTCCATGAACATGCCCCACTCCTTTGGCTCTACAGGCGGGCTGGTGCTAGGGGACAGCCCTCCGCCAGCTGATCCCAATGGCACAAAACACCCCATTCCCATCTCCACTGCCTCTCCTGCCAGTGAGCCATGCTGGCCAGTCCGTCCCACTCTGCGCAATGAACTGGACACGTTCTCTGTCCACTTTTACATCTTCTTTGGACCCAACGTGTCAGTGCCGCCTGACCGCCCTGCTGTCTTCGTCATCAACCTCTTACCAGTGCTGGACAGTGGTGGGGTGCTCAACCTGGAACTGCGGCTCAATGTGGTGAGGGGGCTGTGCTGTGACCTGGATGGGGAGGGTGGCCAGTGGTGAGAAAGGATGAGAGGTGGGTGATCTTGGGGCTGCAGGAGGGCAAAAGACAGGATTTGACATGCTCTTGGGTCATTGGTCATGGTTTGTGAGCTCTTGGGTGATGGAGGGTGCTCTAAGGGCAGGATAATGGCCTGGATTTGGGTTGTTCATGGGTAATGGAACACAGATTAGGGTGCTCTAAGAGCAGGATGATGGCCTGGGTTTGAGGTATTCTTGGGTGATGGGCAGTGGGCCAGAGCACTGCTAGGGAGTGTGCCATGATGTAGGTGCTGTCAGAGCAGGAGGACATCCCCTGCACTGGTTTAGGACTATCTCCTCCTCTGCTCTTAGAGCTCCCTACGTGGCGAGAATGTGACAGTGTTTGGGTGTCTGAATCATGAAGTCCCACTGATGTCCAGTGACAACTCATCGGTCACCTGCGAGACGGGTAGGCTGGGCTGTGTGTGTCCTTCCTGCTGTGGCTATGGGTTGCAGCCCCCGTGCATCCTATGATGGGCTGGATGGGAGATGGCAGAGACCACGGGGGCATCTGGTACAGGGTGCTCTGTCCCTATCCCAGCTCTGCCCAGGGAAAGGGGCTGTCCCCTGCCCTGCTCACCTGGAGATCTTCCTGCTTGCAGGGTCCATGGCAGGCTTCCTGCTCTCCGTCAATGCCACCGCCAGCCTCAGCCGCCTGCGGATTCCCTACCCCCAGACAGGCAGCTGGTACTTGAGCCTACGGTCACTCTGTGCCACAGAGCATGGGTAAGAGCCCCAGCATGTCCACTCCCTGTGCACCCAGAGGGGATGCCCCACACTGTGGCCTGCGCCCATGTGTGCTGTGGGTCTGTGGGTGTCCATGGCCCCTGCGCTGTGTGTCACCACTCATGTCTGTGCCTGTGGCTTCACGAGCTGTGTGTCACTGCATGAGTGCCTGCGTGGGCATGGATGGTCTATCTTGTGCCTGCTTGACCATCTGTGTGTCCCTGTGGCTCTTCCCTCTGTCTCTTGGTTAGGAACCGCCTGTCAGCTTGTGAATGCTGTACATCTGTTGGTGCCTGTCTGTTTTTGTGGCAGTGCCCATCTGTACCTGTGCCTAGGAAGGGGATAGGGTTGTTACTGTGAGGACAGGGCTTTGCTGTGTGTATGAGAAGGCAGCTTTGGTCAGGCTGCTGTACCCCTGCTCTGCTCAACACCTCCTTGTGTTGGTCTTGTGACTGCAGCTCTGCTTTCAGCCTGTATGTCTGCCTGAGAGCCTTGTGGAGGAGAGGGGCTGTTGTGTGCATGTGTCCATACGTGCAAGAGTCCATGTGGTGGTCTGTGCTGTGCAGATGGTGCTGTGTGCATGTTCAGTGCATGCATGCAGACAGAACTGGGTGCAAACATGTGGATAGTGCTGCACGCATATCTAGTGTGTGCATGTAGACAGCACTATGCACATATTTCGTTGCACACATGCAGGCAGCTCTGTGTGCCTGTTTGCATTTGTGCAAGCAGATAGGGCTGCGTGTCTTTCTTGTGTAAGTGTGTACAGCTTTCACTGTGTGAGCACATGCAGGGACAGCAGACACATGTGCAGATGCACCCTGTGCATGTGTGCAGATGGCGCTGTGTGTGTTTGTGCATGTTAATGTGCCTGCGTGTGCACAGGCAGCAGTTGGTGTGTGCTGTGGAGACATGGGCCTGTCTGTGCTTCTGCCTGCTGGAGCTGCTGAAGTGCTAGATGTGCCAAGAGCCCTTTGTGTGGGGCAGCGGGGGTGCTGTGCTTTCTCTGACTCCTCTGCTGCATTTCTGGTTCACACTGAGTTGCAAGTTGCAGTCAGCCTTTCCTAGACATGGTCACATGCAGGCATTGCAGGGCACAGTGTTTGCAAAGGAAAATCCAAATGAAATGGGAGCCAGATGAGTGTTTTGCTAAAGGCAAAGTTGGTCTAAGTGAGGCCACGTTCCTCCTCCTCAACCAACCTGGCATAGAAAATTGAAACGCAAAGGTCCTTGAGGACCAGCTTGGAGGTGCCATACATAGCACCGAAGCAGCTTATTTCTGTATTTGTCCAGTCTCTGGGTCTGTCATCACCTGCCAGGTCTGAGTGTGATGGGTATCTGGGTGCAGCACTGGTGGAGGCAGGAACTGCTCAAGGGGTGCAGGGCAACGGCTCACCCCCCTCTCCTGAACTGCAGGTTTGAACCCTGCAGCAATGTGACGGCTGAGGTGTACCTGCGTGCCTACCTCTCGCCTTGCATCAATGACTGTGGCATCTATGGCCAGTGCAAGCTGCTGCGCACCAACAACTACCTGTATGCCGCCTGCGAGTGTAAAGCTGGTGAGAGCTGCCCCGGCCACCCTTGGTGACTGCTATACCCAGGGACAACTGCCCCACCCCCCCACCCTCCGCTGGCATCCTCCCCTCCTTCCCAGGGGCTGTGCACCCCATTACCCTCTGCCCCCCCTCCCCAGTTCTCTGCAGAGCACTGAAAGGGGCTTCTCCTCTCCCTTCCCAGCCCCTGTATTGTGCTGTGGGGGTGACGGCAACTCTCCCTGCCCACAGGCTGGAATGGCTGGGGCTGCACAGACAATGCAGAGGCTTTCTCCTATGGCTTCCAGCTCCTCTCCACACTGCTGCTGTGCCTCAGCAATGTCATGTTTGTGCCTCCTGTGGCCATTGCCGTCCGCAGCCACTACCTCATGGAAGCTGCTGTCTACATCTTCACCATGTTCTTCTCCACTGTGAGCCTGGGTGGGGGTGGCTGGGGAGGCAGGCGAGGGGCCAAGGTTGTGTAGAGTGGCTCTCACACCCTTTCCCTGCTACTGCAGTTTTACCACGCCTGTGACCAGCCGGGCATCGTGGTGTTCTGCATCATGGACTATGATGTGCTGCAGTTCTGTGACTTCCTGGGCTCCCTTATGTCTGTCTGGGTCACCGTCATTGCTATGGCTCGGCTCCAGCCTGTGGTCAAGCAGGCAAGTGCAGGAACAGGGTAGATGGGGCGGGCACAGAGAGGACCCATCCTGATGGGTGCCTGGCTGCCCCACAGGTACTGTACCTGCTGGGGGCCATGCTGCTCTCCATGGCTCTGCAGATGGACCGCCATGGGCTCTGGAACATGCTGGGGCCCAGCCTCTTCGCCTTGGGGATCATGGCCATTGCCTGGGTAAGGAGATGCGGTCCCTGTCCTCTTATGTCCCTATCCTGGCTGTGCTCAGCCTCCTGCCCAACTGTTCAGTCACACTCCACTGCCAGCAACTCTCCTCTGCTGTTTTCTCCCTTCCCCGTGAACTGGTTCCTGGGGATGTGGCACTGTGGGCCAAGGGTTGTGCCTGTCCCTGCTGGGGCTGCCCTCTTCCAGCCTTCCCTTTCTCC
The DNA here is from genome assembly GCA_033556795.1 of Tapera naevia. Lineage (NCBI taxonomy): Eukaryota > Metazoa > Chordata > Aves > Cuculiformes > Neomorphidae > Tapera > Tapera naevia. Next base: position 381,964 of record JAUMJJ010000092.1, on the reverse strand, counting down.
CCTGCAGACAGCTCGCACTATCCGTCGCCGCCACTGCTACCCACCGACCTGGAAGCGCTGGGCTTTCTATCTGTGCCCGGGAGCGCTGATTGCGGCAGCTGCTGTGCTGCTCTATGCCTTTGTGGAGACAGAGGAGAACTACTTCTACATCCACAGCATCTGGCACCTGCTCATTGCCGGCAGCGTCGGTTTCTTGTTGCCACCCCGTGCCAAGACCAGCGGGCGCCTGGGGCCGCTGCCCCGGCACAAGGGCTGTGGGTACCAGCTTTGCATCAACGAACAGGAGGAGCTGGGGCTCGTCGACCCGGCTGTTGCCTCCATCAACAGCATTTGTACCAGCTGATGCCAATGGCTGGCATGGACAGCAGCCCTGCAGGGGCTCTCTTTGCTGAACACTTGTCCCCTGGGAGTGCCAGGACTTCTCTGGGCAGGCTCACAGCTGCTCATGATGCCCTGTTCTTGCAATTACAGCCTGGTTGAACTTGTCTCTGGGAGTTGCTGTAGCTCAGTCCAGTGCAAAGCTGGGGGATCTTGAGGCTGAGCTGGGGTCACGCTCCCCTCTTTTGCATGACCATGGAGGTGCCCACGTGCAGACAGGTATGGCAATGATGTCTAGCTCTCGCTCAAGGGTCTGTAGGAAGGGCTGATTCGGGGCTGACACAGCTCTGGCATACAGCTGGGTGGCCAGCCAGAGGCGTGGGGCTAGGGGCTGCAATATTTTGGCTTGCTGCATGATAGGCTGCAGAGCTAGGATGACTGCTGTGGTACTGTGCTCTCACAGGACAGCTGTAATGCCTGACCCATGGGCAGTTCTGCAGTGCCAGAGCAACTGGGGTCCTCCGCCAGCCACCAGGGCTGCAGGAAGCCCATAGCCCTGGGGGCAGCTGACACTGGGGAGTGGTGACAGTGCTGCCTGCTGTGCTGATAGACGGGACTGAGAGTGCTCTGCCTGCAAGGGCTGCATCCCCAGGAGCCCACAGCCCCATTGATGTCCCAGCACTATCTGGTGCATCCCCTCTCCACACCCCACACATTGGTACACTCACCCAGAAGCAGTGGAGAAGTGACCTTGCATCCCTTTTGCTGCCACCAGCCACGAGCAACTCCTTGCTGCCCTGTCTCTGGAGGGCAATGAACATCAGTTAGAGGGGGCATTGCATGGACTGTAGTCCCCCCATGTGGCTGGGGCAACCGTTTCTAAGCCCATGTTCCTCATCCTGTGGTCAGACCCACAGCTTCAGCAGCCACCTGAGCTGCTGCACACACACACCTGAGCTGGTGTGGTGGTGAACACCCAGGCTGTGTGCATGGCTCAAGGACAGGGTATTTCCATACTGGTTGTGTAGCTCAGAGGGGTCAAGATGGATCAGAGCAGAGAGGGGAAAGCCCAGTACCTCCCCTCTGAGGACTGCTCCAACCCCCTGGACTCTTCTCAGCCCTGCAGGTGTCTTTGGAGGTGAGTCTCCAGGCAAAGTTCTGCACCTCAGTAGTCACATCCTGGCTCAGCAGAGTCCACCTGCCAGCAGCGGCCCTCCCCATGCCCCCTGGGGACAGAGCCCAGTACAGGGAGATTTACTGGATGCTTAACAGGATTAGCAACTGCGTGCAGGCAGGCAGTTCCTTAATAGGATTTCAATCTAATTAAACCTGCTGCTTGGGAGCTGGGCCCCAGCTGGCTGGAGTGGGGCTAGTGCAGGAGGCTGCAGGAGTGGCAGGAGGGGATGACAGGACAGAAGGAACGGTGAGCTTGTGAGGGCCATGGCAGCAGACATGGGTTCAGGGCTTTGCTGACTGCATCTGCTGGCTGTGGAAGGAATGATGGCTGCCACGAAACAGTCCGGTGTAGAAGTGTGTCCAGCAGTCCATGGTGGATGGGCAAAAGCCCTTGTCACTGTGCAAGAGAGATGGGGGACTTGCATCTGCCGTCCTTCCCCCAGGAGGTCACCCTTGGGCTCTTTCTCTGCCACAAAATGCCTTGTCTGGTCCAGCCACGTAGGTGATTAAGGATTAAATTTTTAATTAAAAATGTTACTCGCTTCAACAAGTTTAATCACATCCCACTCTCCCTCGGCAGTAGCAGCCCCTGGTGAATGAGTTCAGCTTTTAGCTTTCACATCAACTGGAGTGTGGCACACACCGAGTACAGGGCTTGTGCTACCCCAGCACCGTCCTGCGGGGCTCTGCACAAATGCACCCCAAATTCATGGAGATGTCAGTGCTCCATGAAGCATCCTTATCCCTCTCTCATGCCCTGGCTCGCCACTACAGGGCTGAAGTGCAAACCCACCGCTTGCCGAGTTTGTGTAGACCCTACAGTAACAGAGCCTACTGAGTATGTGGTGGAATGCACGTTCCCCGCGCAAGCAGCTGCGCAGCCCCTGGCCTGCCTCATGGCAGACACCAGGGGGAGGCACATACGGGTCTAGACCCCGAAGCATACTGGCAGAGGCAGTCAGGCTCGCAGATCTGCCCAGGGAAACCCAGCGAAGCCATACACGAGCTCTGTTGGACTCTGCTTTTCTGGGCTGCTGGGGCGGCTAAGTGCTCCCTCTCGTTTTAATTAAACCTGCGACAGCATTTTTCATCTCAAGGACAGGTCAAGCAGCCAACCGTGCTGCTGGGGAGGGAGCTCAGCCAAGCAGCACTGGAGGGGATCCAGACACTCTTTTTCAGTCCAGCTCATCCCCTGGGGCTGGAGACTGGGAATCCTTCTCCCCACTTTACCTCCCAGCCCTACCAGGGCAGAAATCCTTTCCCCTGCCCAGGAGACTGGCATAGCTCAAGAGCCACTGCAGTGGGGTGCAGGTACCATAACCGTGATCTTGCAGGGCTAGTGAAACCTTTTTGCTCAGTGGGCCTGGCATCAAACACAGTGAAGATTTTCTCTCCTGTGGGACACCCAGTGCAGGACATGTGGCACTGGCCCTCCCACCAAACCAACTGGGAGTGTGCTGGGACATTCTATGGGAGATTCTTGGTCCCCTTAGCCACCTTGATTTCCTTGTAGGGTCAGGACTGTGGGCCTGTCCATCCCTATGGGATTGGGTGAGATTTTCTGGTACACTCCCCAGAGTCTTCAGTTGGCCTCATGGAGATGCTCTTGGGGCAAAGTTTGGAGTCTGGCTTCCCCACCTTTCTCAGACAGTTAGGGTCTTTGTGAGTACCACCTCTGTGTAGTGTAAACAGCCTTCTTGATGCTCCATCCCTGCCTCTGTCAGGCATAGCAACTGCATAACCATGGTAACAGTGTCCCTATAACAACCAGGTACATCTGACATCCCCATGGCAACCGGCTCCCAGAACAGCCAGTGAAGAGCACTGTTTCCCGGAGCTTTGGAGGGATGGGGGTGTTGAGCCCCAGGAGGGCTGGTGGCTGCAGGGATGTCAGGACAGACATAGGGAGGAAGGGCTCTGGATGAATGTCTGGGGACAAGATTTTACGGCCTCTGACCTGCCAGGAAGGCTGCAAGGGACACAGGTGATGCAGGATAATGGGGTGGCTATAGGGACAGTATTGCCTCAGCTCCATCCTGCCTGTTGGGCTATGAGTGCCATTGAGCTATCTGTTCCTACTCCAATACAAGCTACCTAGAAATGAATATCTCAAAAGCTGGGGCCGTACTTCCCCCCACAACCTACCCCCTTCCCTAAGTCCCGCTGTAGAGATGCGCTGCCCATGCCCACAGCCTGCCCTCCCTGCAGAGCTGGAGAGCTCTCCCTGTCACTGCCTGCCCATGTCTGCCAGGCCAGGCTCACCAGACAGCAGCCCTGACGCAGTCTGTCGTTGCAGACAGTAATTGCACACCATGCAACTTTAATGTGTCCGACCTGAATTATTAAGGCCTGCAGCAGGCTGCGTGCATGCAGGCAGGACCTGTCATCCATCCTTCTCTCCCTGCACAGGTACACCCCAGCAGGCAGCAGCAGGTGGAGGCTGGTGAGAGATCACAGTATTTGGGGTCTCTTTGGGTACAGGAGCGTGCCATGCCCCTTGCTAGTCCTGGTTGCTCTGAGGTGTAGGTGGCTGTTGGTGCTGCCAGCTTAATTGCCTGGGTGTTGATGGCCTGGGGGTTGTGCCATGAGACCCCAAGGACAGTGTTATCTCTGCAGGATGCAGGGGTGGTCGTATAGGTAGGGATGCACCACCTTGCTCTGCCTCCACCTTGGCATCTGCTCCCTGCATCCTTATAAAAGCAGACGGTCAGAAGCAGCAAATGCCCCACAGCTTCCCTGGGAGGTCCTTGCCCTGCTCCTGCTTGCTCTGCTGCCAGGCCCCAGCGAGATGAAGCCTTTCCACTGCAGTCAATGTAAATCCCATTGTGGGTGCAGCCAGAGTTTGCTCCCTGGCCTGGCCTGGCTGTCACTGTGCTGTTCTGGGGATGATGCAAGGGTAGGGGAATGGCCCAGCTCCTCTCTTTTTGTGCAATTTGCCCAGTGCACCGTGCAGCCACGTGATGATTTTCTCATCAGAGTAGCAAGCTTCAACTGCCCTCCCTGCTAAGACCCATCTATCACACACAGATCACAGGTGCTGGAGCCACCTGCCGTGCTCGGTCCCTGGCCATCACTCAGCCCTGAAGACAGTGGCCAGTCTGAGAGGTGCAGCTCTGAGCATGCAAAAGGACCTAATTTCTCCTGGTGCAACCCTTGTGAACTGTGCTTTTTCGTCCTTCCTTCTTCTCTATCCTCTAGCCCTGTTTCTCACTCTCCTGCTGCCATCCTCAGCCATCATCCTGTGTCAAGGGCTCCTCAATTCTTCAGCCCCCATCTTATATTGTGCTGAGCGAAGGCCAGGTGGGAGCCATGCACCCGCAAGGGGGAGGTACATCTACAGATGGACCAAGCCTAGCCCCAGTACATGCTCCTCCATTGCTCCTATCGTGGGGTATCTCTTCAGGTCCATGCTCCAGGCATGGATGCATGGTGCTCCAGCACCACGACATGGCTACTTATCCCATGCAACTGGGTCCAAGCTAAGCCAGGCCAGAAGAGGGACAAGAGGCTCGGAGATGGACACAGGGTATCAGGAATCTGCATTGCCTCAGCAGCGCCCTGCGCCACAACCCCAGGAGGTGTGAGAAAGCAGCAAAGTGGCAGGGGATGCTTGGTTTTGCATCAGGGTATGGGTGCAGGGACATGGAGGTGAGTGATGAATGGCTTAGCTATACCCACAGGGACCAGAGAATTGTGGTGGGTCTGTGTCAAGCGACAAACAGCAGCTGCCATGGTTGCATGTCTGGGAGGGAGCAGCAGACAGGGAAAGGACACACAGTGACACAGGACACCAGGCAAATGTCATAGTGATGTAAAGCACCATGATTCTATGATTATTATCCTCAGGTAATTGAGTTTCTTGGAGAGACTGGTGGGGGAACTCTCAAGGGGGGTCTGAACGCAGGACTTTATCCTTTACAATTTAGAAGATTGCTGTTGAAGAGCTGTTCTGCCAAGCAGAAAAGCCACTTGAGTTGTGCTTAACTTCATCAAGGGAACACACAGAAATCAGGAAGCTTGCTAAAGAAAATTAATAGAGCAGCCAGGAGGCCAGAGCACCTGCAGACAGCATGAGAATTGCTCAGAGCAGCATGCTGGAGAATTCCAGTAAGTGAATGCATCCTTTAACAATATTTGCAGGGCTGCTGTGGCCAAGGATCAGAGCAGAATGGGCAAACAGGTGGGAAAGGGCATTCCTCAAGGAGGGGAAATTGTCAAAATGAAGAGCACAGGAAAGGGGATGAAGTTAGGGGGAAACTCAGAGCAAAACAACCCCCCAAAAAGGCCTTGAGGAAAATCTCAGCAACAGCATAAAATTGCAACACCAGCTTTGAGGCATTGCTCTAAGGATGAGTCTTTGGGGGTGCCCAGGGGTGCACCAGAGTGATGCAGTCTGGACCTACCTCCTGCAGGTGAATATTGGTGTAGGACCTGTGTGTTCTGCAAGCTTTTGCCTTCTGTGTTAGGACAAGAAAGTCACATGTTTCTAGTTCCAGAGCAGACATCCAGAGCCTATATATTGACGCAGAAGGATGCTGCTGAGTGAGCGGCCTTGGCACATCATGGCAGACGAGCAGAGGAAGAATCTCCTGTGGGCTGCCATTGCCAGAACAAAGTCTACAAGTACAAAGTGCACTCGCTCTCAAGTGGTAGGAAATTAAGGCAGTTACTCTCCTGAGAAAAGAGTCTTGCAACAACAGAAATCAAACTGTTACACCAAATAGTCCTGGATAAATTTATCTTAACAAGCAAGCCTGCAGAGGAAGATAAAACCATGTTACTGGAGGCTGAGAACATTTTCCATGGGATGCAAAGCCACCATTCCCTTTATGGCTTTCAGATTAAAGTTTTCTCATAAAAAAATTTTCCCACACACAAATGCTGCCACTAAAAGTTCTGTTGAGAAAACCAAGTGCTAAGCAATATGTTGTTATGCACGAACAGTTCTCTCAGTGGAAGCAGTCTTAAAGAAATCATATTGAATCTTCCTGTTGGGAGTATGAGCGCTGCCTATACCAAGGGGAATATTACGGTTTATTCTTACTTCATACAAAGATGCTTCACCAACTCCAGAGCTAAAAGCCGGAGCTTCACATTTTGAGGACTATTTTGGCTAAAATTAAATGAACTTGGAACAAGTACAATCTTGCTTTGTGTATCCCAGACCTTTCCCCACCAGCATCTCTGATGTGCCAGCCCTGTTTGCCCTTGCTGAAAATGCCTGGTACATTCATAGAATCATAGAATGGTCTGAGTTGGAAGGGACGTCAAAGATTTTCCAATTCTAACCTCCCTGCCACAGGCAGGGACAACTTCCACTAGACCACCTTTGTGCTTGCCTACTAGAGCCAGGCAGTCATGAGAAAGAGCCCAGGGTGGGGCAAAGGTCACCCCAAGTTCTGTGTCATTGGGTGTTTTTGGGGTGGAGCAAGGGGTGCAGTGTGGGTGCCACTACCTGCCCTTGACAGGAGACCCCAATGCCTGCCCACTCACCCACTCCACACATCTTTGCACAGGGAGCAGACCATGAAGCAGAACCTGGGGTGGAGGGAGCTCACCCCTTTTGCACTGGTAAGTGACCTCCAGTTCTGGGGGGCTCTAGTAGGACACTCCTGCACCAGGAGTGGTGGGTGAAACAGAATGTGGGGTAGGGGGTGTCACCCTCTTTGTACTGAGGTGTGATCCCTGGTTCTGGTTGGCCAATGTGGGAGGAACAATGTGCCAGTCGTGGGGTAGGATCCCAGGGCCAGGAGCTCATGAGAAAGGTGCTGTGCCTGTGGTGGAGCAGAGTTCATCCCAAGCCTTGCAGCATGGGGTGTTTTTGGGGTGGAGCAAGGGGTGCACTATGCGTGCCATTGTGTGCCCCTGGCAGGACACCCTTGCATCAGGAGTGAGGGGTGAAGCAGACCTCAGGGGGAAGGGGGTCACTCGCTTAGCACTCGGGGGTGACCTCTGAACTGGGGGGGGGGCAATCTAGGGGTGGCGGCTCTCCAGTCCTGGGGCAGGATCCTAGGCCAGGAACTCATGAGAAAGGGGTTGGGGTCCAGCCCTGCCTGGTGGAGGGGAGTGGGTGGGAGAGGTCACCCCAAGCCCTGTGACATGGAGTGTTTTGGGGTTGGAGCAAGGGGTGCAACGTGTGTGCCACTGCATGCCCCTGGCAGGACACCCCTGCATCAGGGGCCAAGGGTAAAGCAGATACTGAGGTGGGGTTGGCACCTGCTTTGCACTGAGCGGTGACCTCTGATTCGGGGGGGCCAATCTGGGGGTGGCGGTGTTCCAGCACTGGGGCAGGATCCCAGAGCCAGGAGCTCACGAGAAAGAGGCTGGGGTCCAGCCCTGGCTGGAGGGCTGTGCCCAGGGTAGGGATAGAGGGCAGAGGTCACCCCAGCCCCCGCAGTATGGGGTGTTTTTCGGGTAAAACAAGGGGGTGAAGCAGACCCCGGAGGTGTCACCTCCTTTGCACTGAGGGGTGACCCCAGTTCCAGGGGTGGGCCAGTCTGGGGGTGGCGGTGCCCCAGACCTAGCACACGACCCAGCCCGGGGCTGAGCCCACCTAGAGACCCCGGGCCTGCCCCGCCCTAGGACGACCCCAGGAACACGGCCCTGCCCCCTGAGTTCTTATTGGCTGCCTGGCCCCGCCCCTGCCCCGCCCCTGAGCTGCTCTTGCCCCTCCCGACCGCGCCTGTCCCCGGCCCCTTAGCTCCTATTGGCTGTCTGGCCCCGCCCCTGCCCCATCTCCTGAGCTCCTATTGGCTGCCCCGCTGTCACTCCAGGCCGGCCGGAGCTCTCGGGAGCTGAGGCAAGCTGCGCCGAGGGGTGACGGGACAGGTGTCCGCCACGTCTACCCTGTCTAACACTTTGCAGCCCCCCCCGCCGCCTCCCGCAGGCTCACCGCTGCCCTACTGAGCTCCAGCGCGCTGGCATTACTACCCCACCGCACCTCACTGCACCCCACTGAACACCCACAAACCCCAGTGCACCGCAGTATCCTCCTGCACCCAACTACACCAGTGGGTGGGGAGCACAACAGGGTGATGGTGACCTCAGCGGGAAGAAAGGAAACAGAACAGGGTGAAGAGTAGCTCAGCGAGATGATGTGGAGCACAGCAGAGTGTTGAGGAGCTCAGTGGAATGAAGGGGAGCACAGCAAGGTGATGGAGAGCTCAGTAAGATTATGTGGAGCACAGCAGGGTTGTGGGGAACTCATTAGGATAATGGAGAGCATGCACAGTAACAACCCAATGGTGTCCTATCATTGAAGTCATAGGGGTCAGGAAGAGAGAATCCACCTTTCTCCTACCTTCACCAACTCCAAACAACCCGTGGCAGGGGAAATATAGGGCAGAGCTGTTTGCAGGCGGTGGCCCTACCACTTCGAGGCTTGGGGCCTGAGCTGCTGGCTGGCAGTCAGATGTTTTCTGCCTTTCTGTTTGGGAACACAGAGTTTGTGTGTGAGTACCATCTCCACCAGGGCTGGCCTTGCTCCTCACAGCTCTCCACCCGCCGTGTCATGGGACCAACACGTATGTGCAGCACAGCCCTTCTCTTTGTCCCATGGTGTGCAGCTGGCATGGGATAGTGCTGTCAGAGATAGCAGGCTTTCCCAGCACTGCTCACCCACGTTTCTCCCCAGTCAGATGATGGCTGGGTTGTGATGTTGCTGCTCAATGGTGCTGTAGCACTTGCTGCCCCTGCCACCTCACTGCTGGCTCTGGCCCTCTCCTTCGCTTTGCCCAACATAGGATGCTTCAGCTGGCTAGTATGTGCTACTCATCCTGGTGATACCCATGGTGAGCCATGTGGAGGCTCGACACATCATCTGGAAGATTTGGGGTGCTCTGGCAAGCCCCTAGCAGATGGTATTTCTGGTGTGGCAGGCAGTTGAGGCCGCAGTAGGCTGGGTTTGTGCAGCGGGAAGGGCAGGAACTCAGGGATACCTTGCTACAGGTATATGTACTGCAACCTCATCCTGAAGCGGGCCTTGCTACATCCTCAAGATGGATGCTTGCTTCAACATGAACAGCTTGCCCACCTTCGTAATTGGGCTTGCCCTGGTGCAGATTAGCATCTACATGGGGTCCCTCTTCTCCTGGGAGAAGCACCAGTTCAACTGCCAGCCCTCCAGCAAGTGGCACTTGGCGTTGCAGAATGGAAGTCCTGATACCTACCTACCAGCGGCATCAGCTGCATTCTCTCCCTGGATGTGGCTAGGACATCCTGGAAGTGGATTCATCCCATCTCCATGGAGGATGTAAGCATCCTGGTGGTGGTGGGGTGTTCAGGCAAGAGCCAGTGCATTCTTTGCCCAGTGCAACATGCCAAAGTCCATCTGTTAAGTACTTCTACCTGATGATGATCTGTGTTCCAAGCCTGCAGGGACAGGAGAGGATTCACTGCTGCCTGCTGCAAGTTCAGAGCACAGGGTGCAACAGCCACCACCTCACATATCAGAAGTGACCCACCAAAGTGCTGGAAACCAAGGGACCACGGCTGTAGCACGTGCTGCCTCCCCAGCCCCAGTGCTGCCCAGCAGCCCCAGCTGCCTCAGCCCCTTCCCTTGTCCTGACTAGGCTCCCTGCTTCCCCAGCCCCAGCAACAACCCTGCTCCCCTCTATAGTCCTCTGAGCTGGGGTCCTGCTGCTCAGATGGAAGCAGTTGAGGAGCAGGTAGGGGCAGAGACAGTACATCTGCATGGCACTTTGTGGCCTGGGAGTTTCTCAGATGCTATAAATAGCCAAGTTCCCCTTCTGCTCATTTCGAAACTGAGAAAGAGAACATCCCTCAGAGAAGGGGAAAGAATCAGAGGATTGTTGTCAGTGGTACAAAAGCTATTTTTATTTTTATTTAAATGAGTATCTTTTATAAACTTCCAAAATATCCATGGCCTCTACTAAAAGATTTGTGCCATGGTTGTGTAGTGAAGCTGCCTCCCCTAGGGCTGAGGATGGTGGCACTCAGGATTACAGCCAGTGGCATGGGACGTCTGAGGATCCTGGTTGTCATCCAGGGAGGTGTGGGGAGTGCCAGAGGAGCTTGTATCCTCAGAAGCACCCTCAGAAATTGACATACTGAGGACACAGTTGTCACAGAGGTTCGGTGGCTGGAGCAGGACCTGGTGTAGAGTCTGGCCCATTTGCGCTAGGCGGCGGGAGGTGAATTGAAGGTAGGAGGTGGTGTTGCTGGCCAAGCTTTCCAGCAGCACCTGCTGCTGCCGTGACGACTCCAGGATCTGCTTCAGCAGGTGATGGATGCTCTGCAGTGAACCCGATTCACTGGAGCCTGCAGTGAGACAGCAGTCAGTGGCACCAAACCCTCACCATGGCTCCAAGAGTCCCTGTGAAACTATCGAGGTGCTGTGGGGAGGACTCAATGTGCGGGCTTGAGTCTAATGCCTCTTTACCTGCTGGGTGCTTATTCGCAGCAGCCGTCCTGTGGGAGCTCTGAGCTGTGGCAGCCACTGGCCGCATTTGATTTCCATTTCCCATCCCCAGGGACATTTCACCAGGAACATCTGCCACAATAGTTTAGCATGGAAGGAGCCATCAGGGTGATAGAGTCACACAGGCCCTGTGCTCAGACTGACACTGCTGCAGAGCCCAAGTGGGCAACACGTGCAGGAGCCCCTGCTCTCCATCCCCACAGGCAGGACTGGACAGAGTAGCCTCCTGGAGCAGGGGCACTTGCTCGAAGCTGCAGACCCTTACCAGGCGTTTCCTGAGCTCTCTCCTGCTCCGGGGAGGTGTGACTACCTGGAAGGAGTGTAGACCCAGCCTGCGTACAACACTCATCCTGGAGCGGAAGGGGAGAGCAGCAGCGACTGGTGTCTGCAACAAGAACTGTACCAGACAATGCTCACAGTGCTAAAGAGGTTTAGAAGGCAAAGAGGGTCAAGAAAAGTCTTACGTGGCATGGCGAGGGGAGCAGGTGACACTCCAGCGACATGGTCCCCACTGGATGCTGGGAGAGAGCAGAGAGGAGAGATGCACCATCTGATGGGACCTACTGGAGGAGCACCACCAGCCTGGGGTCTGCACAGCTTGCCCTGGCCAGCCCCGCAGCTCGACATGCCCTAGCCACAGCTCCACAGAACCCTGCAGGGCCCCAAAGTGTTTCACAAGCTAGACACAAAAGCAGGAGTCACTCACCCAATGGCAATGCAGCCACCTCTGGGCTGGAAGCAAGGCTACACAACAGATTAGGAGTGGAAGTAAAGGAAAATCCCACATCCACTTGAAACTGCAGGGGGAATTTAGGGAGATAGATGGTAATTACCCAGTGTGGATGCTGCCTGGGGCACCAATGCAAATCAGATCCAGTGACATATCCTTCATCACCTCGGTGCCAAACCCCTTGACATGTGCACAGCGAGGGGGTTGCAGGACCCTGGGTGCGCTGCAGGGCAGGGGAGCTGCAGGCACCTCTCGCCCTCGCACCCAGTCCTAACGCAATCACAGCTTTATGGTGTCACTGGGAAAGGGGGAGCCAGGAAGTGCCAAAGGAAGGGGAATCACATGCCCACAGTGCTGCACAGCCTCAAGACACCCTGGGCTAGACTGAGGACATTGTCCCTTAGAAATGTTGAGACCCAAGACCTGCCCTGGGGCAGTCAGCAGTCTTGTCATGCCCTCAGGCTGGGTTAGAGCCAGGAAACCCTTCTGCATCATCCCAGCCTCATGCTCTGGGGTGGTTTGGAGCCAAAGGCCCTAGAGAGAGACGTCCCAGCACCCTCACCTATGAGTACCCCTGCTGAGGGACTTGTGATGGGGCTTTCCAACCCTCTAAGGCTCCCATTCCCATCATGCTGGCATGAGATTGGGATGGAGCTGTGGCTGTGCAGCCTGGTGCTTCAGGGCAGACCTGTACTTACAGTTCGCTGGCCTGTCCTGTACACTCTGTAGTACTGAGGGCACATCCAGGGTGTCTTCGGGATCATTGTGCTCTTCAGAAGAAGCATGAAGAGATGCAGAAAAGAGCTTCAATAAGTGGAAGACAAGGGTGCCTGCCACCCAACCACTGGTACAAGCCCCAGTCTGGCTGTCTGAGCCCATAGGTACCTGGAAACTTTGGTGGGGGTGAAGAGTCGTCATCAGGGGCTGCTCTGCGCTTCCGGCAGGGCAGCTTCACCACTCCTAGAGGAAGAGAGATTGCCAGGAGATCCCAGGTGGCCATGTGGCACCAGCGTTCCCTCAGCATCCCATGACCAGCCACTCTGCCAAGCTCACCCGCCCGCTCCCTAGCACCCACCTTGCACTCTCTGCTCAACAAAGACCGGCCTCCCGCCTGCTATCCAGATGCTCTCCATGGCTTCGTAGTATGGAGACAGGGAAGGCAAGTTGCACCCATCCTTCTGGCGTGTCTCCCACTCCGAGTAAAAAGCCTGCTTGAGTGCCTTCCACTTGGAGCGGCACTGGGCCGCGGTGCGATGGTAGCCGGCCGCCGCCAGTTCTCGGGAGATCTCCTGCCACACCGACTCGCTGGAGCTCATGAGCAAGACGACCTCCTTCGAGCCCCCCACCAGCGCCAGGAGCCTGCTGACCTCCTCCTGCGCCCAGGATCGCCCGCGGGGCATGCTGCTGGGGAAAGGCTGGCCCCGAGCTGCTGGTAAGGCTGGGATGTTCAGGGCTCAGCCCCGGCGCTCTGCCAGGAGCCGTGCTGGGTGCTGCACGGGGAGCCTCTCCAGGAGCTGCATCAGGGGCCACCGGGAGCTGCACCGGGAGCTGCACCGGGAGCTGCACCGGGAGCTGTACCGGGAGCGGGGGGGGGCTGCACCGGGAGCCGCAGCGGCGGCCACAGCTGGAGCTGCATAGACCGGCTCCGCGCAGCCCCAGACGCCGCGCCGGGAACAGCCGGGAATCGCATGGAGTGGCACGGAGCATGCTCTGGGAGGAGCCACTGGGAAACGTAGTCCCACCCTCTAGCCCGACAGAGGGGGTCGTTGTCCGCCCGCGGGCATCCCCGCTCCTGCTCGGCTGTGGAGGGAGGGGGGGATACACGGGACCCCGGGACAGGATCATCCCCTAGAGGGGCTGGGGGACACTGCCCCCAACTCACCAGGGGTGCCCATCACGGCATCTCAAGGCTCGGGGAGGGCAAGGAGCACCCCAGCCCTTCCCCCACTTTCCAGGGCTGAGATGCAGCTGCATCCCCATGCAAAAAAGGTGGTAGAAACCACATCTGAGCAAACACCCCGTGGCCTTGCTGGTTTAGAATCACAGAATTATAGAATCAATGGCTTGGGTTGGAAGGGACCTTAAAGGTCATCCAGTTCCTCCCGCTTGCCATGGGTAAGGACACCTCCCACCAGACCAGGCTGGTCAAGGCCCTATCTAGCCTTGCCCTGGATACTTCCAGGCAGCGGGCATTCAAAGCTTCCCTGGGCAACCTGTGCCAGTGCCTCACCACCCTCATCGTGAAGAATTTCTTCCTGATATCTAATCTTAATCTGCCCCCTTACAGTTTAAAGTCATTGCCCCTCATTCTGTCACTCCAGGCTCTTCTAAAAAGTCCCTCCCCAGCTTTCTTGTAGCCCCTTCAGGTACTGGAAAACCACTATGATTTCCCCCTGGAGCCTTCGCTTCTCCAGGCTGAACAAGCCCAACTCTCTCAGTCTGTCCTTGTAGTTGGAGAGTGCAGAGCTTGGAGATGGAGACAAAGCCCCATGTCCTGCTCCTCAAGGTCTCCCACATAGTCCCAAGTGCAGATCTGGTGATCACTGAGAGATCAGGGCAGGGAAAATAGCCTCAACATGTCTGCCCAGCCTAGTCCTGGCCACACGTCTGAGATAGCAGCCATCCCCACCCCTTGCTGCCCCAAAGCCAGGATTCTGGGGTTGGCTTGTGCCTGGAATGCCTCAGTGCTGGCCTGGCTGGGGATTCCCCTTGCCCCAGTTTCTGGCAGCATTGTGACCCCCCAGTGTTGTGGCCTAGATGAAGCTTCTGGGGACTCCACCAGGAAGTGACACCATTTTGCATCACACCCTGCTGCCAAAGGGGGCTGGGAGATGGTTCGAGATGGTGGCTTCCCCCCACCACAGAAGCACGAGATGAGAGACCGAGGGAAAGATGGAAGAAAGGGTCACATTCACTGATTTGCGCTTTCCCTTTCTGATACAAATATTTGTTATTGCAGAGAGTGGAATGTTTTGTCTCAAGTAGTTTTTTCTGTAGAATTGTTTTTCTAACTGACTTCAGTGAAGTGATATCTGAGTGGTAGTGGTTTTGAAATTTAAACAGACACACACTGTTCTTCTGCTAGTGTGTTTTTTTTAAGTAGTGCTGCTCCCAGACAGTACTCTTTTTCTTATCTAAGGCTGGACTTCAAAGCAGAGAGTGCTGGCTTCAAAGCAGAGACTTTGCTGTTATGAAGTTCATAATAAAATCAAAATTAGTCCTTGGAAAGTAGCAGAACGTGCACAAAATTACTGGGCGAATTTATATCTATACATGTAAGTCAGATATTTTGTGACCAGTCTTGTCTCATTATGAGTGATTGAGGGCAATCATTCCCTCATGCACTCAGTGCTGAAATAAAAGGTGTTGCTTTATAAAACTCGAAAACGAGTCTTAGAGAGTTTATTTGCTGGCATTTTAGGTATCAACCCCACCAGATAATGGTTCCCTGGCCCTGGCAGTCTGGTGTTCCTGGAAGGTCCCCTGCCCTCCTGCAGCCCCTTGGACTCTGCAGGGCCATTCCCCTATCTCTGCTCCCCCGACTCTCTCCTTTTGGGTCTCCTCTCCCAAAGAGCTCCTCTCCAACACCTTTGCAGACTGCCTGCTCTTGGGGTGGGGGGTAGGAGAGGCTCAATGGCAGAGGATGACACCAACATGAGTGGGGCAGTTGTCACACCAGAAAGTCAGGATGTCATCCAGAAGGACCTGGACGTCATCCAGAAGGACCTGGACAAGCTGGAGAAGCGGGACTGTGGCAACCTCAACAAGGCCAAGTAGAAGGTCCTACACCTTGGTCAGGGCAATCAACGGTTTCAATATAGAATGGGGGATGACATGATTGAGAGTAGCCCTGTGGAGAAGGACTTGAGGGTGCTGGTTGATGAGAAGCTCGACATGAGCCGGCAAGTGCGCTCGCAGACCAGAAGGCCAACCCTGTCATGGGCTGCATCAGCAGAAGCACAGCCAGCAGGGCGAGGAAGGTGATTATCTCCTTCTACTCTGCTCTTTTGAGACTCTACCTGTAGTACTGTGTCCAGTTCTGGAATCCCCAACATAAGAAGGATATGGAACTGTTCGAACATGTCCAGAGGAGAGCTACGAAGATGATCCAAGGGTTGGAGCACCTCTGCTATGAGGACCGGCTGAGAGAGTGGGGCTGTTCAGTCTGGAGAAGAGAAGGCTGCAGGGGAGACTGTAGAGTGGCCTTCCAGTACCTGAAGTGGGCCTGCAAGAAAGTTGTGGAGGGACTTTTTAGAAGGGCCTGTAGCAATAGAACCTCCTGCTTGGGGCTAAGGATGTTGCAGGTTCTGGGGCAAGCAGGAAAATTGGTGAGGCGTGACCCTGCCTGCCTGGCTGGGAGAGGAAAGTGGGCAGACTGCGTGGGCTCGGGGACAGCGCTGGGGCATCCCACTCCATCCTGTGGCAGCAAAATGAAAACAGGAGGGAAAGTGGTGACACAAACTGAAAGGCAGAACCACTTTCACTAAAAGTCTGTTGTATGATGGGCTCCCAAACACAACAAAAGCTGCCAAGACCTTGGTAGGTTTGGGTGGTTGTTCACCTAAAGGGAGGGACACCCTCACCTGCAGCCAGCGGGCTGTTGCATGGGAGAGGATGCTGGATGCTACTGGGAGCAGGAGCCCGGGAGTGGTGGGGGCAGTCCTGTGCTCTTTCTTCTTCTATATATTTAGGACAACAGGTGAGATTCACCCATGGTTCCTGGAGCATGGAGAAGTCTCCCAGCTATGGACAACAGACAGTGTGAGGTAAGAGAGACTGGCAAGCTCCTGGATGAGGTTTGGAGAAGTCTGAACTGCAAGATCTACCCAGAATGTCCTCCCTCCCAAGTCTTCCTTCACAATTGCTGTCTTCTCATGACATGGATAGCTGCCCCAGTGTTGCTGAGCCCAGCTGAGTGCTGCTGTGACCCCTTTGGAAAAGAAAACCTCAGTGCAGCTCAGTGTCACCTGGGAATGCCACCAGCACCAGGCTTATGACTGCCTTTATCATCCACACACCGGACAGCATCTGGCAGTCTATTTCAACCAGTCTCTGTTGAAGCTGAAATCTTGACTGCATTCCCAGTGCTTTGCAAATGATGTTTGCATCACACCCTCCTGGATCCACCTGCCTGATGCCATCACCAACTTCCCCTGGGGGTCTTGCTGGGGAGCTGGGACTGAGATGTGGGAGTAAGGGTAAGAAAAGGGTCCTCTCTGCAGGGCAGCCACTGGACTACACTAGGTTGCTTGGTACCCTGTCTGCCCCTTGTCACCCCCCAGTCTCCTGGGCTGAGGGTCTGGTGGCAGCCTTGTCCTGGCAGCTCCCTCGGGCTGAGTTTCTGGTGTGCAGGGCAATGCCAGTTCTGCCCAGCTGGCTGGCTCTGGAATGCGGGGCAGTGCTACTACTTCTTCTCTGCCTAAAAGAGGTGGGAGCAGAGCAGAGAGGACTGCTGCTCCAGAGGGTCACAGCTTATCGCCATCCGATCCACTGCCAACTTGGAGAGTGAACCCAGACTGACCCATCTAAATCCCTGCAGATATAGGCCGCATCGGTGACCACCTCAACGTTTCTCAGCCATCATCCAGCCCATCACCAGTGTCCTCTCAGCTCCCTGGCTCTGGTGCATGTGCCCAAAGCCCAGCTAAGCCTCTAGAAAGGGAATCAGCAATGCTCTGCCTATGCTGCACAACCCCCATCATCAATTGCATGGCTTGGGGGTAGGTGCTCCCCCAGGTTGCTCGTGCTGGTCTTTTCTTGCTCTAGGCTTTCCTGGTGAGCACACCCGACACAGAGGTTGGGGCTGAAGCAGGACAGCTCCAGTTCTGACTGCAAGTGTCTGAATGGCACCGCACTGAAGGGGTGAGGCTGTCAGCTTGTCTCCAACCAGGCTTGAAGAAGTCATGGGGGAACAGGGGGAACAGACAGCCTACTGGCACACAGGGATGTGCTCCATATTTTGGCCACTTATTGTCTTCCCAGGGCTGCACTGAGGTATTATAGAGAAGGGATGATTGCAAGGGTCTGACCCTGATGCCCACACCCTGACTATGTGAGGGTCTGAGAGAATCCCCTAAAAGCAGGTTCCCAGGCTTTGCTTGGTGCAGCAGGTCTTAAGCCTGTTCAGGAGGGATCTGGGGCAACTGCATGCATGTTGGGGCTGGGAACTGCATGCCAAACCAGCAGGGGAAGGGTGGTGGGAAATCAGAACTTGTGTCCTAATTGGGAACGGGGTGGCAGGGGAAAGTGCTCCATGGGGAAGGTGAACTTTCCCCCACAGCATCTCTGTGCAGCCTCTGGTCCCTGGCTGGAAGAGTGGCTGGTGGTTCGACCCCAGACCTTCCTGCCCATTCCAACTCAGCCTGCTCTCTCCCTGCAGGCTCTTGCCAACCTAGCACTCCACCAGCTCCCTCCTGGCATGTGGCAGGGTGTCAGGCTTGGGACTGTCAGTTGTTCTGTGCAGGGAAGCCCTTGGCTGCGTCTGCAAGCACAG
Organism: Tapera naevia; assembly: GCA_033556795.1. Taxonomy (NCBI): domain Eukaryota; kingdom Metazoa; phylum Chordata; class Aves; order Cuculiformes; family Neomorphidae; genus Tapera; species Tapera naevia. The sequence goes on along the minus strand of JAUMJJ010000092.1, from coordinate 363,808 downwards.
TGCAGCCACCCTGTAGTGGCTCCAGTCCTCAGCCCTTGCCCTCCTCTAGGGAAACACCACCTTCATCTGTGTGGGACCTTGTTGACTGTGGGGACCTCCAGTGTCTCCCACCAATGTGTACTCTGCCCAATTGCAGTTCATGGGCATCACCAAGTTATAGCAAACGCCCTCACTTTGCTATGAGGCTGGGTGATGTCTGAGAGCCTAAAAGGGACTTGACTTGAAGGAGTTTGGTCCTGGGGTCTGTTATGGTTTCACTATAGACCACTTGGGTTCTGCCAGCAGCCCACAGCGAAGGCATGGATATTCCTGGAAGTACCTGCTGGCACAGGCAGAGAACCAAGCTTCCACAGTCACTAGAGCAGAGTCTGCAATGGGGAAGGTAATGCATGGCCCTATTGTGACAGTTAACATCCACTCTCAGAGCTGTTTGCAGCCTTGGGAGGTGGATACAGAGTATGCTGTCTGGAATATAGCTCATTTACATACACACACACACCCCTCCAAGGCAAGAACAGCTTCAGAAATAAAACCAGTTTTGCAAATAAGGCAGCTGCTTCTGCTTTTCTACACATGACGTAGTGGTTCCACCCCATGTGGCTACAGCCTACCACTTGACTGTGCAGAGCAGGACAGGATGAGTCCCTGGACTGCTGCTACCTGGTGCAGCACATGCTTACATGGCTGAGAGTGTGGTCTACGCTGACCTGAAGTTTGCTGCAGCACCGCCACTGACTTCCCCTCCTTGCCCCACAGCCCGTGATGAGGATGACAGCCCCTACGAGAACGTGCCGCTGGGGCCGGTGCCCGTGGTGCCCAGCCCAGGTGAGAGCTGTGGCTGTGGCCATGGGGATGTCCCAGCACAGGGTGGGCAGTGGGCGGCGGCAGCAGCACCACGAGGTGATGCCTGTGGTCTCTCATCTCTTTCAGGGTGCTGGTCCCACCGCTGGCGCGTCCCCATGGGGCTGCAGGCAGCAGGCCTGCTGCTGCTGCTGCTGGTCATGGCCACCGTGTCCCTGGGGGCTTGCTGTGAGCTGGGGCCAGGGCTGTGGGGTGGGGGCATCTGGGGAGGAGGGCACTGGGAGTGGCTTTGGGGCTGGGTGAGGTCTGGGCTGCTGGGACATTGTCAGGGCTAGGAGGTGCCTGGGGCTGGTGGTCCAGGGCACAGCACTGCCTCTTGCATGTCCCCCTTGCAGTGCCCTCCACCTGCCCACACTACCTCTTGCTGCCTCTTGCTTCCTTCTCCTTCCTTCCCATTGCCTGCCTTGCCTCCCACTGCCTTCCAATGCCTCCCTTTGCTTCTCCTGCCTCCCACTGCTTCCCACTGCCTCCCATTGCCCCCACCTCCCACTGCCTCCCACTACCTCTTCTACTTCCCACTACCTCCCATTGCCCCCTGCCTCCCACTGCCTCCCCTGCCTCCCACAGCCTCCCAACTTCTTCCCACTGCCTTCACCTGCCTCCCCCTGCAACCCACAGCCTCCCACTGCGTCCCACTGTGTCCCACTGCCTTCCACTGCCTCCCAAAGCCTCCTGCTGCCTCCCACAGATCACACTGCCTCCCACTGTCTCCCATTGCCTCCCACTGCCTTGCACTTTCTTCCACTGCCTCCCCTGCTTCCCACTGCCTCCCAGTCCTCCCATTGCCCTCCACTGCTTCCCCTTCTTCCCACTGTTCCACTGCCTCCCACTGCTTTCCACTGTCTTCCACTGCCTCCTATTGTCTCCCATTGCCTCCCACTGCCTCCTGCTGTCTTCCAATGCCTCCCACTGCCTCCCCTGCATCTCACTGCTTCCCATCACCTTCCACCATGTCCTACTGCCCCTCCAATGCCTCCCATTCCTCTTCTCACTGCCTCCCACTGCCTTACCAATGCTCTCCACTGCCTTCCACTGCCTTCCACTGTCTTCCATTGCCTCCCACTGCATCCCATTGCCTCCCACTGACTTCTACCTCTTCCACTGTGTGCCATTGCCTCTCCTGCTATCCACAGCCTTCCACTGCCTCCCATTGCCTCCTGCTTCCTCCCATTGCCTCCCTCTCCCTTCCATTGCCTCTCGCTTCCTCTCAGTACCCTTCCACTTCCTCCCACTGTTTTCCACTGCCTTCCACTGACTCCCACTTACTCCCACTGCCTCTCCTTGCCTCCCCTGTCTCCCACTGCCTCCCCATTTCCTCCTACTGCTTCCCACTGCCTTCCCCTTGCCTCCCATTGCCTTTACACTGCCTTCTCATTTCCTGCCCATTGCCTCCCATTTGCTATCCATTGCTTTCCAATTACCTCCCGTAGTCTCCTGTTGCCTCCCCACCCTTGTCACCACTGGGTCTTCCTTTCCCCTGGCAACCCTAGGATAGTCTCTGCCCACAGGCAGACATTCTTACCCACTCTCCCTTGCAAGGGACATGTCCTGAGCGGGATCAGTCCCAGGTCCCCTCTTGTGCAGGCTGTCCCAACCCTACTCCCCAGCTCACCCATGCTGTTCCCAGACTGGCAGGTGACCCGCAGCCTGCAGGATGCCTCCCGAGAGCACGCGGCCGAGCAGGGCCGCCTCTCACAGGAGGTGAGTGCACAGGAGCAGGAACTGGAGCAGGCATGGCTGGAGCTGATGTGGGCCAGAGCAGAGCTGCAGCGAGCGTGGCAGGAGGTCAACAGCAGCCAACAGGATCTGACTGTGCTGCAGAAGGAGATGCAGGAGGTGCAGGAGGAGGTCAGGTCCAGCAAGAGCGCTGTGAGCAGCCTGACCGCCTGTGTGAATACAGGTAGGGCTCTGGTGTGTGGGGGCACAGGCAGTGATGCTGCCCCTGTGGAGATCTGGGGACTGATCCCAGCCAGGCTGGGCCCCAGGCATCCACGGAAGGGTGAATGCCTGACCCGTACACCTGCCCCCAGATTGCTGCCCCTCAGGCTGGGTGCTCTTCAGGAGCAAGGGCCTCTTCATTTCTGTGGAGAAGAAAGACTGGTGGCAGAGCTGTGATGACTGCGAAGAGAAATCAGCTCAGCTGCTGGTCCAAGGCAACTGGCCATCATTGATGGTGCTGGTACAGAGCAGGGGGGCTGCAGGGTGGGAATGATGGTGGAGCTGGACAGATCCTATGGGGCTAACAGCAAAGGCACCTGCAGAGGTGTTGGTGTGGCACCTTGAATCCTGAGTGCCCTTCCCAGCAGATGGCAGGGAGGAGCACAGTAGGGCTCAAAGCTCCTGGGCACTGGGGGGAGTGCTGGGCATGGGGCAGGTGGTCGACAGCTTCTCTTCCCACAGGATGTTGTACTGGGCTATGGTATCAGTTACTGGATTGGACAGAGATTTCAAAATCATCAGGATAAATCTGAGCGACTGTGTAAGGAGTCATATACAAAGTAAGTTGTTCCATCCTGGCCACTTGCACCTCTCCCACCTTCACCAGCCACAAGTAAAGGTGCTGGCCACTGCCTGGGTGTTTGTCCTGGCTGTGAGACTGACGCATGGGTAGGGACAGTGCTCTGGCCTGTCCGCTCAGGCTAAGGGGCTCTGAAACTGTAGCTGTGTGTGGGGCACTGTGTGGCTGGCAGCGAGCTGGCAGCATGGTGGTGGCAGCACTCACGTGCTTCTTTCCTTCTAAGAACAGATGGCACTGCACAAGTGTATCTCATGGGAAGATAATCAAGTCTTACTGCAGGACAGATTTTCCATGGATCTGTGAGAAGCCTCCAGATCTGAGCAGCTCATTCAAGACACGCTTTCCTCTACAAGCCAAGAGCTGAACTCTGAGACCCCCTTTCCATTGTCGGACTGAGGAACAGGAGATGGAAGTGCACAGCAAAGACGCTCTTCCCCTCCTGCACAGCTATATGCCTGCACACTGTTGCCTCACCTGCATTGCAAATCTGTGGGGATACATGTTGGGAGGTGTCTGCATTTTAAAACAAGACTTACAGAAAAGAGACTGTATTTCTGTTTTCCGCACCATGCCCATGCCTACACCCTCAGCTCCTGCGCTCCAGCACCAGCTCCCAGGACCCACAGAGAGGATGCCAGTACTGAGCCCTGCCCCCCTCTGCTGCCTTCTGCTGAGGCTGGTTTGAGTGGTGCACCTTGTGAAGCTGCGTATGATGGTGCCATTGGTGTCCCCTTTGGGGAGTCCATTGGTTTTACTGTCTGCTCCTTACATCTCTCACTGAGTGCTGCTGATTCCCGCATTTTCTCCTCCCTCATCACTCGCGCTTGGCCACAGCCTGTCCTGGAGCTGAGCTTTGTTCTCCTGGTCAGAGAAGAGCCTTGATCCTATGAAGAAACTGTAGCATGTTCTCCTGGGCATGTGACGGTCCAGGCCCAGGAAGGACATACTGGTGGATGGGGAAAGCCAGTAAGCATTTATTAAGAGCAAATCACGCCTGTCGAACCTGCCTGCTGCTATGAGAACACTGGGCTGGGGAGAAAGAGAGAGAAATGGGAGACATTTCTTATGAGCCTTTGAGGTCTGGGACATAGTGCCCCATGGTCTCCTCACTGGCAGAGTGAGGGTATGTGACCAGAAAAGAAGAAAGTGGGTGGAAACTTGGATGGTGGGAGGGCTGCAGGCATGTGTCAGCCATGCCCTTGTGCAGCTGGCAACATCCCTATGGGGTTGGTCCTAGGACTGATACTCCTTGAAACCTTCACTCTTGCCCTGGATGATGGCATGCAGATGGCCTCAGCCAGCTGGGGGACAATACCAATTGGGCAGTAGTGGGTAAACTGGAGGACAGGACTGGTGTTCAGAGAGGTTTTCTGAAACTGGATGATGGGAGTCTGCTGATACTGCATGGAGGAAAAGGGGAGCCCTGCTGCCGGGAAAGAAGGAGAAATCCCATGAGTCAAGATGGGCAAGAAAGTAGGCATGCTGAAGATGCATGGGAGACCCACGAACCAGAGGCTGAAGAGGAGTCAGCAGTGTCTCCTTGTTGTGGTAGAGCCCAATGACACTGTGGGCAGTAGTGGCCGGTGTTCAGAGCTCCAGGGGCAGGGAGCCTGCTTCTCTGTCGGCGTGAGGGAGACCACCTCTAGGATCCCCAGGACAAGCCAGACATAGTGAACCCTTGTTTCACGTGACAGCTGAAATTGCAGGATATCACAGTATCACAGTATCATAAGGTTGGAAAGGACCTCTGAGATCATCAAGTCCAACCTATAACCCAACACTAACACCAACACTAACATCAACACCAACCCATCATCTAAACCATGGCACTCAGTGCCTCATCCAGTCTCCCCTTAAACACCTCCAGGGTCGGTGACTCCACCACCTCCCTGGGCAGCCCATTCCAATGGCCAATCACCCTTTCAGTGAAGAACTTTTTCCTAACATCAAGTCTAAACTTTCCCTGACGAAGCTTGAGTCCATGACCTCTAATTCTGTCACTGGTCACCTGAGAGAAGAGACCAACCCCTGCCCGACTACAACCTCCTTTTAGGTAGTTGTAGAGAGCAATGAGGTCTCCCCTGAGCCTCCTCTTCTTCAGAGTAAAATATGTCCTGCAATCATATCCCCGCCATACCATGGGCAGTCTCCACCAGCCTTCTTCCACACCTCCTCTCCCGGGAGATGCCCACATTCATCTTAGCATAATGGTCCCCACATACTTCCTGTCTTTGCAGAAACGCTGAGTGAGACAGAGAGGGTCAGCTCTGCCCCTGACATCCCCCCAGCCCATGATACCAGCTGGATTGGAAACCGGTCTTCCTTATCACTCCCCTGGCAGCTCAGGTCCCCCCATTGCCTTAGGGATCTTTCCCACATGGTGGCAGGTGTCTCCACTTTCCTCCATGTTCCCAAGCCTCCCCAAGTGCTCCCTACTCTCCCCCACTGCCTGAAAGCTCCTTGCTTCACCCCCATTTCCTCCCTTAGTCTCAGGCTCCTTCATTTACTTTTCCATAATCTTGGGGATCTTTGTTGCACTCCCATTTATCCCATGGCTTCAGGCCTTCCTTATTCACCCCACCATGGTTTCTGGGCTATTTGTGGCACCCATTTTACCTCCATGATCTCAGGGTTCCTTCATTCACCCTCCATGGTCTCAGTGCTCCCCCATCTCCCACATGGTCTCAGGGCTTCCCAGCAGTTTCTTATGTTGATGGCACCATAGCTTCCACCCTTTCTATGCAAGACAGCCCAAAGCCCTGGGCAGGTGATGGAGGCAGGAGAAAGGTCAGGATGAGGGCTGCTGATGCTGAGGAAAGGCAGTATATCCACAAGACTCCCTGAAGAGGACGTGTTGGGGACACCAATGACAGTGTCATCCCCCAGTTTCAAAAAGATGCAAGTGGCACATCCTGCACACCATTGGCAACCTTGGGGGAACACAGCAGGTAGGAACTGGGCTCTGCACCAGAGTCCTGTATCATTGTGACCTGCACCGGCTAGGGCACACAAGGACATGCAGAGGAACCAGTGCAAGGCAGTATAAATGGATTTGTAGGTGTGAAAGAGGTGAATAAGTCTGTTTTCCAAGAGCCTTGCTTTAAAATACAGAACACCCTTTCCCAGCACTTTGCAACATAGTTGAGGCAATGCGTGCGCAGGGGAGAGGTTCTCAGGGTGCAACCCCTGGTCCTGTCCCTGAGTCTTGTGATGGAGTAGGGTGGCAGTCCAGTCAGTCCTTGACTGGGAAAGGATGGACAGTCTCAGATGCAGTGCTCAGCTTCGGGGGCTGCTCGCAGATCCACTGGTGCCTTGTCCAGCATTTTGAACTCAGTATTTTCCCCTTAGCTGATAGCTCACAATATGTAGAAGGGCTGTTCCTAGGAGACACGACACGTATCAGAGGAGCAGTAATAGCATCCTTGCTGTGGACACCTCTTCCCACAGGTTTCAGTGCTGCTGAGGAAAACAGCGTGCCTGGCACTGGGACTAGTCTGAGGAAGAGCCACGTCCTTCCCCTCGATCTCCTGCTCTGCCACTTGGAGATCTGGAGGTGCACCCTGCAGCTGGGCTCTACCTGGGGCAACCTCCCTCAGGGCACTGCTTATTGCAGCATAACCCTCTTGGCCAGGAGGCTCTCACAGGGGTGAAATGACACCTCGCTGAAGGACAGACCTGCAGGTCAGGTGCTTGTGCCAAGGACCACTGCACTTACAGGTAGGACTGCTTGCTGTCCTGCCATATGTAAGTATTCTTCATGTCAGAAGCAAAAACTGTTCCAATCCAGTACTCCTCAACAAAATTCTGTGGGGAGAGGAGCTGTTGGCTACTGGCCCATGCCCATCACCCCCTTAGTGCTCCTCCCTGCAGTCTGCTGGGAAGGGCACCCGGGGTTCTAGGTGCCACACCAACACCTCTGCAGAAACCTCTGCTGCTGGCCCCGTGCCCATGCCCAGTCCCACCATCACCCCGCCACTTCTGGGGTGCTGCAGCCCCCCTGCTCTGTACCGGCACCATCAATGTTGGCCAGTTGCCTTGGACCAGCAGCTGAGCTGATTTCTCTTCGCAGTCATCACGGCTCTGCCACCAGTTTTTCTTCTCCGAGGAGATGAAGAGGCACTTGCTTCTGTAGAGCACCCAGCCTGAGGGGCAGCAATCTGGGGGCAGGTGTATGGTCAGGTGCTTGTGGTGCCCAGCCTAGCTGGGATCAACTACCACACCTCCCTGGGGGTCCCCACCATCCCCCACCATGACTGCCTGTCCCACTCCCTACCACAGCCCTACCTGTATTCACACAGGCACGCAGGCTGCTCACGGTTCTCCTGCTGGCCCTGAGCTCCTTCTGCACCTCCTGCATCTCCTCCTGCACCTCCTGCATCTCCTTCTGCAGCACAGTCAGATCCTGTTGGCTGCTGTTGACCTCCTGCCACGCTCGCTGCAGCTCTGCTCTGGCCCACGCCAGCTCCAGCCGTGTCTGCTCCAGTTCCTGCTCCCGTGCACTCACCTCCTGTGAGAGGCGGCCCTGCTCGGCCGCGTGCTCTCGGGAGGCATCCTGCAGGCTGCGGGTCACCTGCCAGTCTGGGAACAGCATGGGTGAGCTGGGAATGGGACAGGGACAAGAATGGGACTGCCCAGGCAAGGAATGTGTAGCTGATCCAAAGGGAGTACAAGGTGGCCCCCAAGGATGTGAAGGGAAAGCAATGGAACGCAATGGAAAAGCAATAAGTAGGAATGCAAAGGCAATGGAAAGGCAATAAAAGGCAATGGGAAGGGAAAATGGTGGTAATAGGAAGCAGTGGGAAGCAAGAGGAAGGCAATGGTAAGGCAAGGAGGAGGTGGGGGGAGGGCAAGGTGAAGATTAGAGGAGGGCAAAAGATGGGAGACCAAGGGGAAGAGAAACTAAAGGCAATAGGAGGGAAGAAAAAGGAAGTGAGAAGCAGTGTGGGCAGGTGGAGGGCACTGCAAGGGCGACATGCAAGAGGCAGTGCTGTGCCCTGGACCACCAGCCCCAGGCACCTCCTAGCCCTGACAATGCCCCAGCAGCCCAGACCTCACCCAGCCCCAAAGCCACTCCCAGTGCCCTCCTCCCCAGATGCCCCCACCCCACAGCCCTGGCCCCAGCTCACAGCAAGCCCCCAGGGACACGGTGGCCACGACCAGCAGCAGCAGCAGCAGGCCTGCTGCCTGCAGCCCCATGGGGACGCGCCAGCGGTGGGACCAGCGCCCTGAAAGAGATGAGAGACCACAGGCATCACCTCGTGGTGCTGCTGCCGCCGCCCACTGCCCACCCTGTGCTGGGACATCCCCATGGCCACAGCCACAGCTCTCACCTGGGCTGGGCACCACGGGCACCGGCCCCAGCGGCACGTTCTCGTAGGGGCTGTCATCCTCATCACGGGCTGCGGGGCAAGGAGGGGAAGTCAGTGGCGGTGCTGCAGCAAACTTCAGGTCAGCGTAGACCACACTCTGGGCCATTCCCTCGGCTGCCCTGATGGTCCTGACAGCTCTTGCTCTGCCACAGTCGCTCCTTCTATTGGGCTGCAAAGAAGAAGTGTGTCTGATTTCTGCAGAAGCGGAAGTTGGCTGTGAGGTGTGGGTGATGTGAACAGGAAAGCCACGGGGACTGGTGCCCTGCTATTGGTCTCAGTGTTGCCATCATGTCCCTTCCACGCCCCGAAACTGCCTAAAATGAGCATGAGCTCTTGCTCTTTTCACCTTCTTCTGGCCACAATTCCTCAGTCTACCAACAAGATGACTGCAGGGGTCTATGTCCCTTACTACAAAGGTCATGATAAATGGCGTCCATTGCTCTCTGCTTGTCCTCAGCCAAGTTCTCCCATAGAAGTGAGCAAGTAGGTTGGGCAGGTGCTACTGGCACTTGGTAAATCCTGCTGCCACCCCAAGAGCCACCACCATATCCTCCCTGGGCCTGGACCACTGCATGTGCAGGAGGATGTGCTACATCTTCCTGAGGACTGTGTGAAAGCTGCTCATCTTTCAGTATTCCAAACCTCATTCCTGTTCCCTTTGAAGCTGGCCTTGATTTTTGCCTTTCTGCAGTGATGAAAGACTTGTCTTGCTCTTGTAGAAATGATGGAGAGTTGCCTTGCGATGCTGTGATCCACCAGCACTCCTGAACATCCCCAGTCTTGTCCTAGGAACTGTCTGTGTCTTGATGTTCCCAGTTGGTCCCCAGCTAAATGACCATACTGAAATCTTTCTCTGGATGCAGAGAAAGAGTAGACATCTCTGAGATGCTGAGGGGCTGGAGGTTGGGACTGGGGAGAAGATGCTATAAGTGCTGGGGAAGGGAACGCGAAGAGGGTGTCATTGCTCTATGCAACTCTCTGCGGGGAGTTTGTAGTGATGCTGAACCTGGGGTCTTCTAGGAGAGGACCGGAGAGAGGACGAGAGGCAGCAGCAAAACCTCTATTGTGTGCAAATTCCCATTCCCAGAGGCCAGGAGTGGAAATCTGCATCTGTGAAGACCAGAGGCCTCTATAGGGCTGTGTACAGGGCAATGTGCTCCTGCGTCCAGGCTGTCCCTACTCTCCTCCAGTTCTCCCCTGGCCTAGGGATTTGGGTCCGTCCTTACTCTGCCGCTGCCCTGACTTCAGGACATGCTGCTCTGGCACTGCCGTGTGCCTGGGGAGACTATGAGAACTTTTGAGGCATGGGAGGGGACGGGCTAGTGGTGCTGGGACCAATGAGAGGGTACTGGTCCCTGCAGCCGTGCCTCGCTGGTCCCATCTGCTACAGATCACTGCAAACTTCTGCTTCTGCAGACGCTGGCTGCATTTCTCCTTTGCACCTCTGAGAGACGGTGCAATCACCAGCAAGCAGGACCATCCCAGAAAAGCATCCTGAGGGCAGAGTGGGAAGCAGAAGAGCTCAGGTCTTGCCCAGAACTTGCCCACATGGCCCAGAGCGTGGTTTATGCTGACCTGAGGTTTGCCAAGGTGATGGGGGGGCGGAGCACAGCCAGCCAGACACTGGAAGCAGGTGAGAGCCTGTGGGACACTCCACACTGCCCTTGCTGTGCCCGGCCCAGTGGTCTCAGGTGCTCTCCCCTGTCTTCCTCCAACAGCCCTCGGCATGGATGAGGCAGAGAGCCCCTACGAGAACATGCAGCCAGCAGTGACGGGGGAAGATGAGGATAGAGCCCAGCCCAGCCCTGGTGAGTGCCCAGCTGAAGACCAGGGGAACTGGGGAGATCCAGTGCAGGTGGTTGGAACTTTGGGGTGCTCCTGCTCTTGTCCTTGAAGAGGAAGAACTCGCACCGCGCCACTTGTGCCACCATGCTGCTACCCTGCTGCCACCCTGCTGCCTGCAGGCAGGAGGTAAGGGGGCTGCCAGGGGTTTCCCGGCTCACTAGGTGATGCCTGTGACTGGTTTTGTCTTGCAGGGCGCTGGTCCCGGCAGTGGTGCATCCTTATGGGGCTGCTGGCAACCTGCCTGCTGCTGCTGGTGGCCGCCCTAGCCCTGGGGGCTTGCTGTGAGTTGGGCGGGTGGGCCGTTCTGGGGCTGGGGCTGGGAAGCACAGGGTGGTAGTTAGGCTGGGGTGGGTGCCGCGAGTGAACAGGGGGGTGAATAGAGGCATGCCCTTCCACACCACTCATGGTTATGTCCCTCTGCCTTGTCTGTCGCAAGCTGGCTTGTGTCCCTTGCATATCATGAGTGCCTTCCTTGTCCCTCATCACTCCCTTTCCTCACCTCATTCTCTGCTTCTGCTCCTTTGTCTTCCAGGCATAGTCCAACATCTTATTGCTGCATCCTCCCTGCCCTGTTTTGTGCTCCTACACCCTGTCCTGCCTTACCCTGCTCTTCTCTACCAAGTCCTGCCAAGCCCCTGTCTGTACACTTCCCTGCTATGCATTTTCCATCCAGAATTGACACCTCCCTGCTCCATTTGGCCATGCTTACCCTACCCCCTGAGCAGGATCAGTCCCAGGTGCCCTGGTGCAGGCTGTCCCATCCCTGCTCCCCAGCTCACCCATGCTGTTCCCAGACTGGCAGGTGACCCACAGCCTGCAGGATGCCTCCCGAGAGCACGCAGCCGAGCAGGGCCGCCTCTCGCAGGAGGTGAGTGCACGGGAGCAGGAACTGGAGCAGACACGGCTGGAGCTGATGTGGGCCAGAGCAGAGCTGCAACGGTTGTGGCGGCAGGGCAACAGCAGCCAACAGGAGCTGGAGAGCCTGAACACCGAGCTGGGGCGTGTCAGGAAGGTCCTGGGGAAGACGGAGAAGGAGATGCAGGAGGTGCAGGGGAGGCTCAACAACAGTGAGAGCACTGTGGCCATCCTGCGCTCCTGCACAGCTATAGGTAGGGAGATGGTGGAGCAGGGATGGGATGATCTGAGGGATTGGGACACCTTAGTAGGTGCTGTCCCAAGGCACGAGGACTGGCTTTTTTGGCCACCTTGTGGGGACAGGATGGTCCAAAGGCAGAATCTGTGCCTGGAACAGAAGCTAAGCCTGTGATGTCTGTTGGGAAGATGTGGGCCATTCCTGGTCTCCCTGCCCTGGGCTAAGCAAGGCTGCGCCTCTGCCCTTAGATTGCTGCCCCTCTGGCTGGCTGCTGTACAGGGGAAAGTGCCTCTACATCTCATCAGAAAAGAAGACGTGGGAAGAAAGCAGAACTGATTGTGAGAAGAAATATTCTCAGCTCCTGGTCACCAAATCCTGGAGTCGCTGGACTGTGCCGGTAGGAGGAGGGAGCGGAGGGCAGGAACTGGTGCATTCATCCCTCGGCTCCACAAGTGGGCCAGCAGTGCTCTGGGGGCTCTTACTCTGCCAAACACTGAAGAGTTGTCTGCAAGTCTAACCTCTGGAGCATGTTCCTGGTGCTGGACATGGGGCAAAGAGTCTCTGGATACTGTCCAGGCTGGAGTAGGATACTGGCGCTCCTCAGCCGCCAGCCCCAGGGGCTCCTTGGGGAGACAGCCACCCCCTGCAGACACCACAGCATGTAGGTACCCTGAAAAAGCCACTAAAAGGTCATTTTTCTCCTTCTTCCCCAGACCTTCCTAAAGAATGCGGACATCCCATACTGGATCGGGCTGCAGAAGAGCAGCTTCCCCTGGTATGAATATGGCTGGCTGGAGGAAGAGGACCCAGAGGGCGAGGGAGTTTCTGATGCCTGGTTCTGGGTAGATGGCACCCTTTACGAAAGGTACCTGGCAGCACAGCTTCTTGCTGGAACCCTCTCTCCTGCAGAATGCTTTAGGAAGCATTTTAAATACCACTGGTAGTTAGTTTCAAGCATGAGCACTGAGCAACAAAAACACATCAAAGCAGCTGAGGCCAAGGGGAGGTGTATGCACTGGTGTGATGACATGCTTAGGGGTTGTGCAAATGGAAAACCAGGACCTGGGAGGAGGCATATGCAGGACTTAATACGAGCAGGAAACAGCAAGAGTGGACAAAAGAAACCACAAGTTTTATTTGTGGTCTAGACAAAGCATTTGAGCATCACCTCTGTCACCCACGTGCCCCCTTGGTCCCTCCTCAAGGGTAAATCAAATCTTCCCGCCCTCAGACCGTCCCTGGGCTCCTCCCTGCCACGTGCACCCTATCCCCGGCTCACCACTGCTTCCTCTTGTGGTGTCTGAGAGCACTGAGGAGGAACAGACCCATCTGTCTGGGTGTGGGGTACTCAGCCCCTGCCTGTTTCCTGCCCCTGCGTCCTCAGCACCAAGGGATTCTATTGTTCTATTATGACATACTCTCCAGCAGCAAGACTGGCATTGAAGCAAGGGGAGGCAAAAGGGGGTTGCAAGTGATACAAACCTTTTGCAGAGGAGTAGCTCAGCCTGCCTGAGGAAGGGCAGGAATGCACTTGTTGAGGCTTCAGCCTCTGAAATCAATAGGGGAGGACTGGGGGATCCCCCATTTGACTGCATCATTCAACACCTCCCATGTGGGCATACATGAGGCAGCCATCAGCAGCCCTGGCTGCCTCTGCAGGGGTGGTGGATATGGCAGTAGCAGCCCCCTGATAGCAGTTTCCTCATCCAGGCCATGGCAGTCAAAGTCAAATGGATCCTGTGCCATAATAAGTCGCGGAAACATCAAACCTGCCCAGTGTGCTGGTCCCGATGACCTGCACCTCTGGATCTGTGAGAAGCCAGTGGGGCCGAGCTCCCCTTTCATATGATGATGGCTGCTGACCCCAGCGCTGCTGTGGTGAGTGTGCCCACACCGGGTTCTGCTGAACCCTTGGTGTGTGCAAGGAAGAAAGTGGGGAGCCTGGGCCTCTGCATGGGGCTCACTGACACACTCCCTTGGAAGGGGAGAGGGATGCAGACACATCCCTGCACTGGATGGACTGTGCCTCCATCCCTTCATTGCCACGGGAGCCCCTGATCTGCAGTAGCGCAAGCAATGCCTCCACACTGTGGGGCAGCAAAGGGGCAAGACGGGAGAAAGCCCTTTGCAAGCTGCCTTCACAACCCCCACTGTGTGCAGCAGAGGCTGGACAGTACCTCATCCTATGCCTTCCCTTGCAGCCCCTGCATCGCACATGGCCTCCGCTTCAGCCTTGCTGCAACCCTACCCAGGATGCTACGTCCACATGAGCAATCCTCTTCCTTCTTGCAGACTCCTGCTCATGGGTTGCCCAGGTCCATTCCAGTGATGCCCAGTGATGCTTGGGCATCACGCTGGCTGCGGGGAGCAGTGGTGGTGGCTGTTTCTCTATGGCAGATGTGCTAGATGTGCCTTAGCAGAGCAGGACAGGCCCCACAGTTGAGCCCCCACCTGCACAGAGTCTGCCTGAGTGCAGGGGCTGGCCTGAAAAAGTATAGAGTCCAGACCCACTCAGAGCAGAACAAGCTCTGCACAGCAGCCATGCAATATCCCCAGTATGGAGTGAGCTGTGGTCCTGGCATGAAAAGCTGTGGAAGAGGGGGACAGCACAGCCCTACACCCATCCCCTTCCCACAGCAGCAGGGACAGTCTGCCTGGCCCCATCCCAGAAGCAGCTTGGCTATGGCCTTCAGGCAACTCAGCAGGCACGCCCAAGGAGGGAAACCACCTCAACTGTCTGGTGCCTGTGCCAAGCAGTTGTGTTTTTTTGTAATTAGGAAGCAGAGCAACGACCTTTAGGATTGTATGATGTGATGGTGCCTTTTGAAGCAAAAGCAACTCTGGCACTTGCAGCAGACCTATGCTTTGCGAGACAAGCCACCAGGATTTTAAATAGTTACTATGCACATCGTGCACATGTGACAATTAAGCAAAATAGCCCTGATGTAAGATTGCAGTCAGGCAACAGCAGAGGAAGTCATGTTCAACCAGGTGAAGATGCTCTCATTTTATTATAGGGTCATGTGTGCCATATATAGTTGATTAATTGCTATGTTGATTTTGCTTGCTTGAAGAGCCAAAGGGTGTTTTAAAGGCAGGCTCTTTGGAGGTGGCATGTGTCACTTGTCTGTCTTGTCTCCTGGCTGAACCCACTTTGTAGCAATAAAGAGATAAAGTTTGTCTACTGTTCGCTTTCTTGTGTACAATCACAAACACAGACTCAAGTGCATGAACACAAAGAACCTAAATAATAAATGGGAATTCAACCAAAGTTACTTCAACCGAGATGGCGGCTTTGGGGGCACTGAGATCTTGGAGTGAGCCAGGCTGTCCTGCAGTCCCTGAGGGGCTCACAAGAAGCCCCAAGGAAGCCTGTGCAACCTTCTGGGGCCAGGCTCCCCTCCATGTCCAATGTGCATCCACAAGACAGAAGCAGCAGTCTGAATTATTGGGACAGTCAGTCTTTATTACCACTTTAAATAAGCTGAGTATATATTACTAGCAATTATTAATAATAAAAAACACAAAGAGTTCTGCATTCACCAGTGCATTGTGCAGGAGGGAGGAAAGCCGGTTCCCACCCTTGTCAGGGGCCAGGCAGCCTAGCCATGCTGCCCACCAGCCCCTTATCCCCACTGCCAGGATGGTAACCCGGCCCCTCTGCCAGCACCCAGCTCCTGATCCCACATGCCAGGGGGACATGAGGCACCACGCCAGCTCAGCACCCAGCCCTCGGCATTTGGCAGGTAAGAGCAACCCCAGTGCTGGCAATCCTCCCTGTGCACTTCCCCATGGGCATTACCCCTCTCCCTGCCCCCTGCATGCCTCTTTGTGCATCAGCGTCTGGCTGCACTCCCCACAGCTGAAGGGAAGCATGGGGATATGCACCAGCCTGACAGGATCCCCAAACACACAAATACACACACTGATCCCTCAGCACACAGCCCAGCCCTGCTCATCCCCCTGCGTAGGGGGGCTGTGGGAGATGGGTCCTGGTTCTCCCTAGGTCATTACATGCCGTCTCTGTGAGATCCCCCCAGAGAAGTGAACCCTTCGGGAAGGGGGATCCCGCATCTATGGTTTGAGCCTCCAGGAGCAAACCTGCTGCCAGGGGCAGTGCTTGAGTGTGCTTGGGGCAGGGGTGTTATTGCACTTCAGTCCCTTGCAGGGACCCAGCCTACCCCTGGCACTCCCTGCAGGCCCCCCAGGCTGATCCTGGTAGGATGCATGCTTGAGCACCTGGCCACCAAGTGTAGTGTGAGCAAAGATGGATCCCATGGACACAGTTGCTTGGTGCTGTGGCCAGGGGGGTCTGAGGGGCAGCCAGACGGAGCCCCTTTACCCAAGGGACCCCAGCACTACGACTATGCCTCCGGCAGCTTCAGACTGGGCTCTGCCAGCACTGGACTCAGGGATTTCTGGTGGTGGCCCCGCTCATGGCAGAGGAAACTCTTGTCCTCGCAGCTGAGGTTCTGGTAGCGGGGCGAGCTTGGTGCTGGCTGGTGGCAGACAGAGACGAAACTGAAGGGAGACATGCAGCAGCCAGGACAAGGCAGCACCTCGTCCTGCTCCAGCGCAGTGCCAGAGCCATGCCCGGGGAGCATGGCTGCGCGCTCCGTCCGCTCCAGCGCTGCTGTGCAGGTGATGCTGAGCTCGGAGCAGCCAAGCTCCAGCCCTCTGCCCCAAGACAGGGGCTTGCTGACCACCATGTGGTTGTTGTTGAAGAGGATCCCCTTGGGGGGTTGCTGCTCTGGCTGCCAGGGTCTAGCACCTGAGGATGCCGTGCGGATGAAGTTGCTATTTTGGGGTGGCGGTGGGGGCTGTGCCAGCTCAGGTCTGTCAGAGCTGCAGTCCATCTGCTCCTCTGCCCTGGGATTGGGAGGGGAGGCTGGTCCCCAGGCCCAGGGCAGAGGGATGGCGAGGGTCTGGGGGTCGTCAGCAGGATGGGGGGACCCCATGCTCAGTGCCAAGCCCCCCCGGCGGGGCAGCTCAGGGGAGGTGGGCAGTGAGTGGCACTTGCGGGGAGTGGTGGTAGGAGATGAGAAGTCACACTGCACCTCCACAGTGGGCTCAGGTGTCACAGGACTGCTGAGCTGGAGTGGGGCAGGGGGTGGCAGGTCAAAGGTGAGTGAGATGACTGACTTGCTTGGCGTATCAAACAGCTTGATCTTCCCCCCCTTCAGGTCCTCACGCTGGGAGAAGGGGTTGACGCGGGGGTATGTCTCCTTGGTCCTGGCCCCGCTGTAAGGCTCCGGTGGCTGCAGCAAGATGGGTGATTTTGGCGAGAACACATCAGACTGGCTGCGGGACAGGGGCTGGTCTGGCTGCAGATGCTGTGTCCTCAGCTCACGCAGGGGTGACTGCTCGACACAGCCAACCGCCTTCTCGGCTGCTCCTGAGCACAGGCAGAGGAGAGGGTCACCAACTGCAAGCAGCTGCAGGGGTGCATCTCAGGGTGGAAACAGTGACCAGCTCCATCCTGCAGATCTCATGCAACCTCCCCAAAGGCTGCTGTGGGACACCCCACTCCCCCGCTCACATCCCCTATAGCCTGTCCTCTGGGTGTCCACATACCATTGAGTGCAGCTGGCGTCCCAGGTGAGGGCACGCTCTCCCCGCTGCTGAAGAGAGTGGCCCCAGTGCCCTCGGCACCCAGCTGGTGCTGCAGGATGCCCTCCAGGCACTGAGTGATTTCCAGGAATGAGTGCCGGGACGTAGGCTCCATCTGTGGGCAGGAGCAGACCTCTGTTACGTCTGTGGCCCCCCTCAAGTACCCCGGGGAGCCTAGCCAAGGCATCTTCTTGCCTCTTCCCCTGCACAGGCAAGGCTGCCTGTCCTGCCCACCTGCCCTGGCAGGGAAAGGAAGAGGAGATGAGAGACTCACACTGCAGCAGTGGAAAGCAAGCTCAAGGAAGGCCGCTGGGCAGTCGATTCCCACCATTGTGCTGAAGGTAGTGACATCCAGACCAAAATTCTATGCCAGGGAAAGCAGAAAGAGTGAGGGTGGGTTCCCTAAAGCACCCAGCATGGCCTGTCCCCCACTCCCCATACTGACTACATGCTGCGCAGCATCATGGACCTGGCAGCACCCTGGCTGAGGCACACAAAGGAGGGATCCTGGGGTCACTTCAAGTTGGGACAAGGCTGGGGATGCTGGGACACAGATCCCGTCTGCTCTCTGCCTGAATCCTGCTGACCTCTTCTCCCTCCCAGGCTGACTACAGGCTCTGAGGACAGCTTATGGGCAAACAGTATCCCTTTCTGGGTAGCATTTGGGACACAGCACCGCTGCCCCGAGATGCAGGTCAACTTCTGCACAAAGGGCTCTGCCCAGGACAGAATGATGGTTCCCTACATTCAGAGAAGTGGTCCTAGACCTGATGCTGCTGTCACCCACCCTCCTCCCCCGTCCCCATCCGAGGGAGTTACCTCAGTGCGTGGTAGGTAGTCAGGGTCAGCAGGGATGCGAGCGATGATCTCACACAGGATGATACCATACGAGAACACATCAGCCTGTAGAGAGCAGGGAGTCACGGATGGGGCCCTGCAGACCCGAGGTGACACACCCACCATTCTGTGAACCCACAGCCCCCTCTCCTCCCTGTGGAACCACACCAAGGGCCCTGCAACCCTGCCACCTGAAGCATGCCCTGTTCCTTCCCTCTGTGTGCCCAAAAGCTCCCAGGGCTGCAAATCCTACAAACTGCTGGCTTTGCCAGCCTGGATAAAACCCCACGCACGGCAGCCACAGTCTCACCTTCTCATTGTAGATCTCCCCTCGCAGCACCTCAGGCGCCATCCAGTATGGAGATCCTACCACGGCCAGCGGCTCCTTCTCGCTGCCCTCACTGGGGGACACAGTTGGACATTCAGGGGGCACCCACAGTTCCTTGTCCCTGTCCGACCTCCCATTCTTCCACGGGGCCACCCCAAATCACCATTACCATCTCCCTTCCTGGGCTAACTTTCCTCCATGCCTCCCACAAACTCATTTCTCTCCACCTACACCATCCTCTCCTCCAGCCCCTCTCAGCCACCCCCAAACATGTCCATCTGCCCCACGAGTCCCCACTGTCAGGGACTACCCTTGCCACCCCCATCCCTGCCCTTCTAGCTGTATCCCAAATGTCCATCCCTCCTCAGGTCTTGCTCCAAGTGGGCTGGAAACCCCCCACTCCAAGCATCGAGATGGACAGGTGGACACTGCCCACACACCTGTAGTCAGGGATCTTCTCTGCCAAGCCAAAGTCACCCACTACAGCTGTGTAGCCACTGGCCTCGCAGCGCACCAGGCAGTTCTGGGGGAACAGAAGGATCCTATCACACTGAGTGCAACAGCCCTGCCTCACCAGCTGTAGGGATGCCCCAGCAAAGCTCAGTCTTCGGCTCCCCAGCTGGCCACGTCTTGCGGCAGCAAGATGGGTATGGGACAATGAGTGCAATGGGATGCCTTGGAACACCCTGTACCTTGGAGGTGAGGTCACGGTGGAAGATGCCCTTGGAGTGCAGGTAGCGTAGACCACGTGCGATGTCGAGGGCCAGCTTGACACGTATGGACCAGGACAGGGGCACAGAGCTGTCCAGCAGCTGCTCCAGGTTGCCACCATTAATGTACTGATGGGAACAGCTGAGTCACTGCACCACTGTGCCCCCTCCCTGCCAGATACCCTCTCTCACCCCAATGCAGCTGCCAACCAACCTATGACACAGCTCCCCAGTAGACCTTGCCCTGCACACAAGTCACGGGCTGCAGAAGTATCCCAATAGCCAGCACTGTGCCCTCCCTAGGCCCGTAGGAACTCTGAGACTCATGGCTATTGCCCCGCTCTTACCTCTGTCAGCGCGTGCAGCTGTCCCTGGTGCACACACACCCCCATGAACCTGTGAGACAAAGGGGACCTGAGTGTGGCTGCAGTGGGTACCAGCCCCAGGAGCTCATCCAGAACCAGCAATAGCTTCACTCCACCCAGGCTAGGGAAAATGAGGGCAACGCGGATGGCAGTGGGGAAGCAGATCCTACCTGAGGATGTTGGGATGGGAGAGGCGGTTCATCAGCTGCACTTCCCGCAGCATGTTGGCCCGGTTGCTGGTCAGCTTGTTCATCTTCAGCACCATGATCTGCCCCGACTGGCGGTGACGCACCTGAAGGGGGTACAGGGGAGGCTGAGCCCCACGTGTTTCTGTGGCTCCCCTGGACACCAGTTTGCACCTGGTATCCACCCCAGCCCAAAAAGGAGGAGCACAGCAGTCCACACACCCGAGGCATGGGGCATCTTGTGGACCGCCTAAGCTAGGGGTGGCTCTCCAAGCACAGCAGCACCCCAAGGACCCCCAGTATTGATGATGCACATCACTGTTCTCCCCAGCATGCTGCTTGCCCTGCTCCCCCCACCATTCTACACTGCCCAGCCCTCCCTGAGAGGCAGCAGCCACTCCTGCAAGGTGTAACCCCAACTCTACTGCAAGGACAGGCAAGTGCATGATTAGGGCTACCAGGGAGGGCTTTTTTGGGTCAGTACCATCCACACAGACACCACCAGCATGGGAGGACAAAGGGGACACACTGCCCCCTGAAACAGCCCTGGGGGTGGCAAATGCCGCCCTGCTGCAAGAACCCAGCACAGCGGGGCATGGTGCTTGAATGAGGCTGTATATTTAGCTGTTGCCAGCCCGATTGCTGTCAGGCGAGCTGGGGGCCTGGCTCTACGCCAGAAACAGCAGCTGAGTGTGTCCAAGCACACCCCCATCCTCCTACAGCCCCCCAGCACGTGCAGGGCGAGCGACGTGTGGGATCCCCTGTCCCAGCACCATACTGGGGGGTGTGAACTGGTGTGAAGGGTTCCCTCCCGAGTGGGTGGTAGGGGTGTGATGGGACAACTTGGCCGATCCCAGCTGCCCTCAGCACACACTCAGCACTGCACGGAGGCACAGGCATTCCTTGGTGCTGCCGTCAGCTCCCCGCTCCTCTCCTTTTTAGTCAATGCTGGTTGAGGCTGCTGTGCTGGTGCCAGCTCCGAGTCTGCCCCACACACCCCCTCGCCTTAGGGATTGCATCCCTGGGCAAAACATAAGGAGTTGGCTGTAGGCAGGGTACCCAGTGCCCTGTGTCCTGTTTGCAGCTTGGCCCCTGTCCCCATCACAACAAGGGGAGGCTGAACGTGCTGGGTCCTCTGGGGCCTTCTTCCCACCCCGTTGGCATTACTTCAAAAAGCAGTCATCCTGGGGTGCACGCTGAAATAGGGACCTATCCAGCACCCAGTACACAGAAGATAGGCAGCCGCTCACTCTCACTGAAAGGCCTTGGGGTGAAATCAGTGTGTTTTAAAGATCCCTCTACATGTCTGGGTGCACCAAGACCAAAACAGTCCCAGACAGAATAGCAGTAAAAGGCAATGGCCTGGCTCAACTCTGCTGTGCCACTACCAACTTATTGAATTCATGGAGCAGCTCTGAATAATTCAGCAGCCACCTGCCCATGGACACCCCACTCTGGTTACACCTGTGTCACTTCCAGCCAGCTCCTGTCAGCCAGCCAGGAATCCCAACCAGAGATCAGGACAGACCCTGAAAGAGCAAGGAGGGAATACCCCAGACACCTGCCACCACAGGTCCCCATCCTGGCCCCTCACCAAGGTGCAGGAAGAAGGCAGGATGGGCTCCCCCATGCTCCCGCCTCACTGAGTACCAGATAAATGCCTGGACTTTGGGAGACCCCATCCCAGGGTGGAAGTACAGTCCCTGCGCACACCCAGGGCTCCCCACCTAATAGCATCCCAGGTCTTCTCTGTGTCCACCACCCTGCTCTCCCCACCCTAGCTCTGTTGCTAGTCCAATCCTGGTGCCCCAGGGCTCCCTGCCCACACCGTCACCAGCAGGTAGGGCAAGGAGCACCCCTACCCCATCCCCATCCCTTTAAGGGAGGGACTTGCCTGGCCAAAGCAGGGTGGACAGGGTCTCCCTTTACCCCTCCAGCTCCTGACAGAGGCCAAGGGAGCCAGAGCATAGATGAGGCCAGTGGGACCCCTTAGCCCTGATAAGACACGGGTGCTGGGTGCTGCCTAGCAAAGCCCATCAGTCTCAACCCAGCTTGCTCGGCAGCAGCGCTGCCCTCCCTTCCTACACTGTGCAGGGCTGGCAGGACTGGCTCGGTCGGTTTGGCTGGCACCAGCAGCTGCCAGGCGCCAGGACCCAGCTTGACAGTGCAGGAAGGCTTGGTCCCGCCAGGATGGCTGCAGGCGGCGAGGCTCCGGTGCCACGCGCCCACGATGGGAACGCCGAGCGGCATGCACAGCGCTGGCACCCAGCGGCCGTGTGCCCTGGGGCTGACAGAGTCCCCGTCAGCAGCAGCGTCCCTGCATCAGGGAGCAGCCCCTGCTGGGCACTGGCTCAGTGCCACATAGCCAGGATGTGCCCATGGCTTAATTCCTTGTTAATAAGCCTTCTGCCATTGCAATAGGTCGGGTCAGGTCTGAGTGCAGCTGCACGTCGTCTAATGCCTTAATCCTGGAGGAGAGGCAGCCTGGGGGAGGGAAGGTCCAGTGAAAGCCCTTTGCTAGGGACCCCAGGAGCCTCTGGTCAGCATACTCCATGGCTCCTAGGACAGTCCCAGGCCTAAACACATGGAATATGACCTTTTTCAGGGTATGCAGTGCCCTGTGCTTGGTTCCAAGGCCCCGTTCTGCCATCTGCCCTGCATACTCCCTGACAGGGAAGGGGTTATTTTCCCTCACACTTCCCACGGCCTCTCACACGCATTGGCCAGTTTACCCAGTCCAGCCAGTTGCTAGTATCAGCCCAGCATCCCAGCCACCTCCTGGAAGCAGGTATGGCAGAGAACAGAGCAAGCCTTGACACCAGATGGGACACAGCCCCATGCTAAGGGGGTTTCCTTCCCCGTTGCCGTCCCAGGAAGGCAGTGGGCAACAGAGCCTCTCTGGGCAGGACGACATTCCCCCTCGCCTCTACGCACTCTGGCATGGCGCCCAGGAATCCCAGTGCATTCCCCGGAGCTGAGCTCAGTCAGGCAGTCATGCTGGGATGTGTGTGGGGGGACACAAGCTATGGGCCCCCACCCAGAAGGCAGGCAAGCCCTCGTCCATCACTGATGACCCCCAGCACCCTACATGGTGCTTCATCGGGGTACTGTGGTGAAGCTGGGGTGCTATGACATATTGGTCCCCACCCCATCTGTTGCCAGCATGCAGGGCTGGGGGATGGGACGAGGTTGGCTGCAGCCCCAGCCTGGGCACAAGGGATCTGAGCTCTTTTAACAGCGGAAATTAGAGTCTTATTTAAAGAGCATGCTAATCAGAGCGAGCAGACGGCCTACTCCTTCCCCACAGCTGATGATCCTGTCTAGACATGGGGCAAAGCCCCCGCTGCCACCCACCCCACCTGGGGGTCTCAGCAGCCATCCCCCCTGCATGCCACACTGGGAACAGGCTTAGCTCATCATCTCACTCAGCACATGTCCCCTTTGCCCAGCCTGGTGCAGGCAAGGCACAGTCATGCATGGACATCATCCTGCAGCTCTTACCCCCAGGAGGGCAGAGGATGGGAGGGTAGGCAAGGGAGCTCACAACGCTGCTGGTAATCCCAACACTATCCATAACGGCTGCGTCTGAGCTCACGAGAATCTCAGTGGTGCAACAGGTCTTTCACTGGTTGGGACTGGAAAACCTGCTCATTACGTGGAAAATGCAGATTTGGTCAAGACAGACTTCCTTCAAGGAAGCAAAAGGAGTAGGGCATGCAGCACCCACTCCTGAGAAATGCTTGAGCATCAGCAGCCCTCACCTCCCATGTTCCCAGGTGCTGCACCGTGGGCACACTGCAAGCCAGGACAGCACCAGCCCTCACTGGTAATCCCAGAGTCCCTGATAGCACAGGAGAGATGCCAGCAGGCCCCAGGCTAGTCAGCACAATGTGTTTCCAGTGTCTGGGGCTCCTGAGCGGTGACAGTGTGGCCAGGGCTGCTCCTGGCCTTGCTGTAGCTGACTGACCTTTGCAAATTCACTTCCTCCCCACCTGCCTTAATTTCTCCTCCTGTGTCATGCCACTCCACCCTTCTTTGTAAAACAAGGCAAGGTCCACTGATGAAGGGCAGTAGATAAGATGGATGGAGTTGTGTCACTAGTTGCATTAGTAAATTGGGAGCAAATACAAAATCTCAAAGGTTGGCAGGGAAGCAGGCAGAGACGAGCAGGTGGCAGTGGAGCCAATGCCCTCTCCCAAGCTCTGTCCGTACTGAGAGCCGCTTATCTCCACCCTGGCACCAAAATCAAGCGCTGAATTGCGCTGCATCCTGGGAAGCACAGTCTCCAGGAAGATGTGCAACAGTGGGACATAAGGTGCAGAGTAGGATGAGCAAAGACCTCTGGATACAGCTCCCATGACAGCAAAGACAGGATACTACTCGCAGCTCCTGTGTCTGCTGCAGAGAGCACATGGGAAAGTAAGAGAGGGATTTGGGGAAGAGATGCAACAGTGGTTTAAGAGCTGGAGAAAAAGCCTGGCACAAACAAGCCCGGCTCAATCTGCTTAGTCTGTTGGAGCTAGAGAGGCGGCTCACTGCAATGCCCATGTACCCGAGAAAAAGGGTGGGCCTGGCGCCTCTGAAACTGCACAGGGAAAGGCAATGGGAACCAGCTGCTCCAGAGGGAAACAACTCAGCTCTGCAGCACAGCAGGGGACCAGTCGGGAACAATCTCTGGGGAAAAGAGCAGCTTTCCATCACCGGTGTCTTCTGTCCCCTCTGCCTTTCTGAGATAAGTGCTTGGCAGGAGTGGGATAAGACTCAACCCAGGGGCAAGCTCTGGGACACCAGGGCTCAGACTCACTGAGCCCTTTGGCTTTCACATTGGGAACACTGTCAGATGCCCATGCAGGTACCCCAGCACCCTGCCTGGCCCTGGCTTGGCCACACACCAGGGCTGAGCTACCCGCGTAGGGACAGAAATGTCCAGGTCCCCTCCCTGTCCCTCACGCCCACCAAGGCTGGAATGAGGCAGGACCCAGCAGCCACACAGAGGAGGGAGCTGCGAGTACCCACAACCACGGAAAGCAACAGCAGGAACAAGGGAGGTGGGAGGAAAATGAGTCCTGCGCTGCCCTGCCAAGCTCCATCCTCCTTGCAAGCTCTAGCGGCCAAACCCTAGCTCAGATCCCAGGCCTGCCCCACCATCCTGCTGAGCTCTTGGACACAACCCACCGCATAAGCACAAAGCCCCATCTGGACCCCTCCTGCCCTAGCCTCCTCTCCAGCATGCACATACGTCGGCTCCTGCCGCCTGATCCCGCTTCCACCCTCCATTGCTCCCTCAAACCCTACGTGCAAGAGGCCCCAAAAGAACACAAAGAATGTGTGGGAGAAGGAGCATTTTGTGGCTCCTGCAGGGCCCATGGAAACAGAAACAGCAAGGCAAGGCAAGATCATGGCCTGGCTGAGACACCGAAGCATCCATTATTAAAGAGCCATATCCATGCCTGACATTATTAAATGCTCCCTCTGCTCCGAGGTGCTGCTGTGCTCTCTGAGCCAAATATCAATAGCAGGAACCCCGCCAGCACAGAGGGCACAGCTCCACTGGGGCAGGAGGGCAAAAGGAGGAGAGGGTTCCCTCTGCACATTCACCACAACCTCTTGCAGGACACCTCTCTTCTGGCTGCAGAAGAGATGGGTTTTAGGGTCTCCCTGCTGATTCAGGAGAGGTGGCAGGGCTGGAGAGGGACCCCAGGGTGAGATGTGGATGCCCAGTCGTGCTGCATGTGGGAGCACGGTCCCATAAAAGGGAACCAGGACCCCAATAACAGTGGTGGGAGGTGGTGGGTGTCCTGCCCAGCCCAAAGATGCTCTTTGAGTGGGGTGAAGCCACTAAAAGCCCAGCTTATGGGCAGGCCTTGCCCAGCATCTTGTGGCACCTTAAATGATGGCAAGGACAAAAACAATACCTGCACACACTTCCCCTTGGATGGGAGAGGCAGCTGAGGCAGCAGGACACAGCACAGCTCCTTGGTGTGGGCTCACAAGGTACTATTACCATGGATCTTGTCCACGCTGCTGGGACCCCTGAGCTCCCCACCAGCACCCACACACCCCAAACAAGGGTGTGGGCCACACATAGGTATCCCCACTCTGGTAGTCCAGAGAGGATGAGGGACAATGGAAGCTCCAAATTTCCAGCTGTGGACTTTCGACTAGGCTGCTCTGCAGCATTACACCCCTCTCCCAGACTCGGTCACCTTTGGCAGGCTCCCATGGAGCACTCTGTGCATCCACCTGCCCAGCTCAGGCTGAAGCTTGCCCAGCAACAGTGGATATCACCCCAGACCATTTGCAAACAGTGCTTGTGTCTCCCTGGGCCTGGTGGGGTTGAGGCCCCATGCTTTGGGCAGTGGTCCCTGGCACTGGGATGCCTATCACATCAGTGGTGCCCTGACCCCCAATGGTGAAGCGCTCAGCCTTCCTGGGCTGTAAACAGAGCTCCATTCCCCGCTGCACACAGGGATGCAGGAATAACAGGGCTGCCCAAAACCCCAGGTCCCCGGGGAAAAAGGGGGAGTGATAGGACTCCACCCTCCCCAGCTCCTGGGGGTGATGGGGGTCTCCAGAACCCCAGGTCCTTGGGGAGGGTGGGGGGACACGGCTCCCTGCAAGCTCAGATCTCTGCGGGGCGGGACAGGGCTCCCTGAAAGCCCAGGTCCCCGAGGTGGGGACAGGGGGACGGGACACAGGGCTCCCCCAAACCCCTTGCCCTCTCGGGGGACAGCCAGATGGGGACAAAGCTCCCCAAAACCCCAGGTACCTGGTTGGGGGCAGGGAAAGGACTTCCTGAAATCTCAGGTCCCCGAGGGAGGGGGGAAAACGGGACTCCCCAACCCCCAGACCTTCAGTGTCTTGTCCCACCCGACCCAGCTGCCAGGATTACGGGGGGTTCCTGCACCTGTGCCTGGCCAGTGATGTGTGCACGCGGGGGAGGTGACTCCGGGGCTGGGGGATCCCTGCATCCCATTGAGGACCTGACGAGAGCTGGCGGGGCGTCCCTGCACCCCGCATCCCACGGCGGACCTGTCTGGGAGTGGGAGGGGGCCCCGGGGTGGAGAGGTCCCTGCATCCCACTAAGGACCTGTCTGGTAGTCACAGGGTCCCCGGGGTGGGCGGTCCCCTTTGCACCTGCCCAGGGGTGAGAGGGGTCCCTGATGCGAGGGGGGGCAGTCGCCGGGGTGGGGAGGGTCCCCGCAGGACGGTCCCGCGGGTGGGGATGCAGGAGATCCGCGCATCCCGGGGTGATGCCCAAACCCTGCCGGGATGCCCCGGTGACCGCTCCCTCCCCCCGGTCCCTACCCCGTCCCGCACCTTGAAGACCTCGGAGAAGAATCCGGCGCCGATCTTCTCGCAGAAGAAATCGTCGATGCGCGCCAGGGTGGAGACGGCGCTGCGCAGCGCCCGGTACGAGGAGGGCCACGCTCGCAGCCGCCCGCAGCCCGGCCACGGCCCCGCCGCTTCCCCCTCTCCCTCCCCGGGTCGCCGCGCCGGCTTCTCCCAGTCCATGTCGGCGCCCGCGCCCAGCGCGCCCAGCGCCATCCGCCGACCCTCACTCCCCGGCCTGCGGCCCCGACGGTGGCGCGGGGCGGGCGGCGCGCAGGGCCCCGCGGCCCCAGTGCTGCGCCCGCCCCGCCCCCAGCGCGGCACCCCGGGCGGGCGCGGGGCGGGGCTCACGGCGCGGGGCTCACGGCGCGAGGGCAGCGGGGGAGCGGGGGAGGCGGAGTCACGGTGTCAGGGAATAAATCATAGACTCGTGGAATTAGAGAATAAATCATAGAATCATGGAACAAATCGTAGAATCTTGGAATCATAGAACCAGGGAATAATAGAATCAGAAGCATGGAATCATAGAATCGTGGAATCATAGAATGAGACAATCAGAGAATCATGGAATAATAGAACTGTAGAATCATGGAAACAGACTCAATCATGGAATCAGAGAATCATAGAGTAAATCAGAGACTCGATCATAGAATCGTGGAACCAGAGAATCACAGAATCGGAAAATCAATCAGAGAGTCAGAGAATCACAGAATAAATCATAGAATCATAGGTTCATAGAATCAATCACGGAATCATTGAATCAATCATAGAATCATAGAAACATAGAATCGCGGAATCCTGGAGTCATAGTATCATGGAATAATGAAATAGTAGATTCACAGAATCAGAGACTCGTAGGATCACAGAACTAGACAAGCATTGAATCATTGAATCATTGAATCATAGATTCATAGAATCAAGCATAGAATCACTTATAGAGTGATAGAACCATAGAGTAATGGAATCATGGAATCATGAATTCATAGGCTCATGGATTCATAGAATCATGGAATAATAAAATCTATCATAGAATCATGCAGTCATAGAATCCAAGAACCATAGAATCATGGAGTCATGGAATCAGAGAATCATAGCATCATGGAATCATAGAAGCAATCAGAGAATCAATCACAGAACCATAGAACTGCTTGGTTGGAAAAGGCCTTTGAGATCATTGAGTCCAGCTGTCCCCGTCCACCAGTAAACCATATCCTTGAGCACCTTGTCTACCTGTCTTTTAAACACCTCCAGAGATGGAGACTCAGCCACCTCCCTGGAGAGCTGTTCCAGTGCCTGACAACACTTTCAGTGGAGAAATTTCTCCTGATGTCTAATCTGAGTCACAGAACCATTACAGTTGGAAAAGACCTTGGAGATCATCCAGTCCAGCCGTCAGCCTGAAACCACTGTGCCTGCTGGAGCATGCCCCAAAGTGCCACTCCTGCATGCTTTTTGAACCCCTTCAGGGATGGAGACTCCACCACCTCCCTGGGCAGCCTTTGCACTGAAGAAATTTTTCCTGATGTCTAATCTGAACCTCCCCTGGCACAGCTCAAGGGCATTTCCTCTCGTCCTATCACCTGTCACTTGGACAGTAGAAGAGACCAGCACCCACCTTGCCACAACTTCCTTTCAAGTAGTTGTAGACAGTGATAAGGTCTCCCCTCAGCCTCCTCTCCTCCAGGCTAAACAACTCCAGTTACCTCAGCTGCTCCTCATAAGACTTGGTTTGACTTGGAAGGTCCCTTAAAATCCATCCAGTTCCAACCCCCCTGCTGTGGGCAGGGACACCTCCCACCAGACCAGGCCTGTCATGGCCCAATCCAACTTGGCCTTGAACATGACTTCCCTAGGCAACATGTTTCAAGTGTCTCACCACCTTCGTTGTGAAGAATTTTTTCCTAATGCCCAAAATAAATCTTCCCCTTTCCAATTTAAAGCCAATCCCCCTCGTCCTATCACTCCGTGCCCTTGTAAATTGTCCCTGCCCAGCTTTGCTGTAGCCCCTTCAGGTACTGCGAGGCTGCTGTAAGTCCTCCCCAGAGCGTTCTCTTCTCCGGGTTGAACAAGCCCAGCTCTCTCAGCCTGTCCTCATAGGACCCTCCTCTGTAGCCCTCCTCTGTCTGATGTGACAACCTCCCACTGGCACCGGTGGGTGGTGGGGATAGTGGAGCCTCTGGTGTCCGCATGCACCAGCTCCTGGAGGGTCTGTGGGCAGCAAGCTGGCAGCTCTGTGCATGTCTGCATGGGCATCAGGAACCTGGGCTCCCTGTGTGTGGCTTGGACTGACCTCATGGACCCAGTGCTCTGATCATCTCCTACCCCAGGCCCTGCCTGGATGCTCCTTGTAGACATGGGAATCTTCCATCCCCGGGTCCCACCTGGATGCAGCTTGTAGCTGTGAACTTTCTTTCTGCCCTGAGCCCTGTCCAGATGCTCCCTGTAGATGTGGGACTCTTTTTCCTCATAGCACCCAATCCTAGTGAGTGGAAAGGCCAAGGGGATCTGAACTTGCAGTGTATCCAGCTTGATGCTATATAAGGGTCATGGTTCCAGTTCACCACATACAAGCAGTGCCTGCCAGGCTGGGTTCCACTGGCATAGGCCTGGATTACTCCTCACAGCCATCATCAGGCTGGATGCTGGATGGAACCATAGAATCATAGAATAGTCTGAGTTGGAAGGGACCATAAAGACCATCCAGTTCCAACCCCCTTGCCATGGTCAGGGAGACCTCCCACTGGGTCAGGTTGTTCAAAGTCACATCCAACTTGGTTCTGAAGGCAGGGGGATTCAAGTCTTCTCTGAACAACCTGTGCCAGTGCCTCACCTTCACAGGAAAAAAAATTCTTCCTCATATCTGATCTAAATCTCCCCTCTTTCAGCTTAAAACCATTCCCCCTTGTCCTATCCCTGCACTCCCTGATAAAAAGCCCCTCCCCAGCTTTCCTGTAGCCCCTCTTTCAGTACTGGAAGGCTGCTGTAAGGTATCCCTAGAGACTTTTCTTCTCTAGGCTGAACAACCCCAACTCTATTTCTCCCCGTGCACCCACCTCTGACTGAATGGTGTCCCAGGGAGCTGTGAGGTCTGTGTTCCAAAGGGAAGTGCAGCCTCCCATTGACAGAATGCCAAATGCTTGTTGTACCTCTTCATGTTTCTCCCTTTCCTGAGCTTTCCCACTTTTCCCTGGTTTCCTCCTGCTTCCTGCTGTCCTGCAGGACTTTTCCTTGCTCCACTGCTGATCTCTCCTGTCCTTCCCGCTCAGGGGCTCCTGGCAGCTGTATCTGCCCTTGCTTTCACCCACATGTTTTGCTGCTGTTCTCCTTGGCATCCACCTGCCTCTGTCATCTCTCCAGGTGCTACCACAACCCTCCCATGCTGTCCTGCCACTGCAGCTACCCCACAACTCCTTTGCTCCAGCAGTATTTCTGGGTGGTACAGCAGCTCCACATTCCCTGCTGGGAAAAGAAGCCACATGGAGTATTTCTTGGCATGGCACTTTTTTGCCAATGCTTGGCTCCAGGTACCACCAAACAGTGTATACACCATGGACCATAAGTCCTGTGTTTTCTTCCTTATCCCTGTGGGCTAGAGCAGGGCAAATGAACCTCTGATTTCTTTATAGTGGGAACAGCCTCCTGTACCCCTAGAAATGCCTCATATTTTTGCTATTAAAGGTCCACAGAAGGTGGATCCATGCAGGTCCCATCCATTCCTACGAGTGGGAGGCCCAGCCTGGGGACAGAGTGAAGGGAGGGAGCTCGGAGTCAAAGACGTAGTCTCATTCAGTCAATGCTCGCTTTATTACAAAAGATACACTGTTTATATAGAAATTCAACAGGGTTCAAGCGACAGAATTCAATCATTGATTGGATACATTCAACTGTTCACATGCTAGCTATAGCTTTATGATTGGTTAAATACCCTTCAACACACATCATGATGTGGCTGAGGCAAGTCTGCTTGCAGTTAGCAAGTTTCTTGACGGTCAGCAAATTTTCTTAGCAAGTTTCTTATCTGCAACCTTGTATTTCTTCTGTTTATTCTAGCCAACCTCTTCTATCAGGCTTGCCAGCGATAACATGTCCTTGTGTGTAGCCACATAGGCAGGGTTGTGCACAATAGACTGAAACAACAATTCATGGCCTGTATTGCTCAAAATATCCTCAACAATTCCCTTTTTCTTTTTGCACAACCCAGGCCTGAGTGACCATCTTTTCTAAACTTCGTCTAATACAACTTACTATACAAGGTAATATTAATGCTAACAACAAAAGCATCACTAATACAACTAAGCCTTGCTTAATCAGCTCTCTTAGCCAGCCAGTTATTCCCCAAGATTTCAACCATTCATCTCATGGAGAGATATTGGTAGTGATATGGGAAGCACGCTCCTTTAAAACTTGAAGTGGTTTATGCATGCTTTGAGAATGATCTGACAAGTTCAAGCAACGCATGCCTTCAAAGATCTTCACAGCCATGTCCTTGGGCCGATAACAAAAAATTGATCGCAGCTCTATTCTGAAGAACAGCATGTCTAATGGTATCTACATCAGTTAGGAGCTCTGAAATTATATCAGATGTGGTATTAAACTGCTTTATGCTCCAACCAGTTTTGTTAAGGAGTTCCAATTCTTTGCTGCTGAGGCCCCAGGAAAAAATAGAGATGGGAAAATGTGGCTGTGAGAGAGTTGAATGACACCTTATCATTACAATCTGGACCAAAAAATTTCTCGTTTTGATCAACTGTTTTTTGCGTTCAATATGTCACGATATCTGGGGGCAAACATTGTTAACTTCCCAATATAACAAGGACCTCCTTTAGGTTTTCCCGGTATTCCATTCCATGCCTGATTGCCACAGATTAAAAAGTACCCCGGCAGCAGCATTTTCCTGTCAGAGTTCCTGACTACTACAAAGCCATAAGGTGTGGTTCTAGTATAATTCCAGTGCTCTGCTTGACCGGTTATGTTTTGAAATTGTACTGCATGACCTAAAGCCAGGTCAGTAGTATCATAGCTAAAATAAATTACACCACTTCCATTTCTTGGTAACAACACGTTTCGTTGATTTGAACAGTTAACATAATCACTGACATTTGTAAACCATCCAGGGGGCATAGAGCCAAACAACTCTAGCTCTTGTAAAGGAACTGGGCTCGTACCATTTAAATGAGTTATTAGCCATTCTTGTTCATAGGCATGCACTATAGCAGAAGCATTATCGGCATAGCCACATTTGTACTTTGCAAAGTCCAAATTTCAGGCTTTCAAATAAGAGGCACTAATGTTTGTGAGAGGGCTGTTTACAAAAGCTCTAAAATCATCTGTATGAACTAGGGGATAGCTAATCAAGCACATATGAAGTGGGTCGGTTGCAGTAGCCATGTATAGACAAAAATCAGTTAACCCAGATGCATTTGCCCATGTTATCCACATATTCTGTCTTGTGTCTATGTGGTAGATCATGATGACATGTTTCAAAAACCAAAAGATCAGTGCCAATGATGCCAACGCATGGCCCATTCTTTGTCAGTTAACTCCCAGCTCTTAGGGAATCTGATATAATATCCACAACGTACCATTAAAATAGTACTAGCTTTAGCAACATAAATCTCTGACAC
This sequence comes from Tapera naevia, assembly GCA_033556795.1. Taxonomy (NCBI): domain Eukaryota; kingdom Metazoa; phylum Chordata; class Aves; order Cuculiformes; family Neomorphidae; genus Tapera; species Tapera naevia. The sequence continues at coordinate 331,131 of JAUMJJ010000092.1, read as the reverse complement.
CTGTCGATTTAGCCACCACCAGCAATAAGCTAAAAATAGTTGTTGCTTGTCTTGTATAATCTGGGATACGTGGGATAGAGCGGTCACCATTTCCTGGGGAATAAATGGCTTGGCTATGTTACGCAATACAGCTAGGTGATTATAAAGACAACTAAAACACGTTGTGTGAGTAGCCCAATCTTCTGCCCTTCGTATAACTCACCAAAGTAACTCACAACAAACTAAACATTTGCCTAAAAACCACGGCCTACAAACATAACCATGCTTAATGCATCCTTGTTGTAAGATATATAGTGCCGTGCGCAATGCCCTTGGTTGCACAAGGTCTATAAAGTCACAATATTCTATACAGTTAGTCGGTTCTAAATCTAGCTGATTATACAAAGGTCATAACACTCGTTCAAACCATAACAGTTCCCTTTGCTGAATATCAGGATCCAAACTGGGTCTCCAGTCCCACGGCTGTCGATTACGGCGCCTCTGGAGGTTCAATTGATCTACTGGCAGTGGTTGCTGCATCTACTTCAGGTGTCGGTTGCGTCGTTAAAGGACGCCCTGTCCATTTGCTAGGCACCCACAGTGGTCCATGATCTGTGGAGACACAACTATATCCTCTCCCTCTAAACAGAAAAGGACTTGGCTCTTCCTACAACCCTGTTTTCAGATTTTTATATTTTAATTTTATTTCTTGTATTGGTTGCATCCTCAATTGGGAATGATGCACCACAATGGGGGGTTGCTCTGAACCCTCTAAAATATTCCAAAAGTTTAGAGAAAATAACACTTTTGCCAATCGCATGGTGGGGTCTACATTTTCAGTATCTTTTTGTTGATTAATATAACCTTTTAATGTTCTATTTGCTCTTTCTACCGCAGTTTGCCTTGTGGACAAATGAGCAATGCCTGTTAATGTTTTACTCCCCACTTTTGTAGAAAGCAATTGACTTTCTCCTCCACATATGCAGACCCATTATCTGTCTTTAATGTTTTGGGGACTCCCATTATTGCAAAACATACAGTCAAATGACAAATTACGTGTAAAGCCCTTTCACCTGCTTGAGCGGATGCCCAAATAAAATGAGAAAAGGCATCAACATAAACATGTACATGTTTCAATCTTCCGAATTCAAATACATGAGTAACATCCATTTGCCAAAGCTCATTTGCCTGTAAACCCCACAGATTAACCCCCAGTCCAAGCTGATGCCATGCGATCCACATTGAGGGCATACTTTTACAGTGCCTTGGGCATCTGTCCATGATATGCTAAACCGTCTTTTTAGTGCTCTTGCCGCTTGATGAAATAGGGCATGGCTTTCTTGTGCTTGCACAAAAGAGTCTACTGGTCCAGCTGTTACTGGGCTCACTAATGAGTATGCTATTGCATTGCCCATAGCCACCCCCAACTCATTTTGATGAGTGTGAATGTGAATTATATAACATGGTTTGGAGCATAATCGAATCGCCCGTTGCACTTGGTAAAATAGTTGCTTGAGTCAAGGGTTCCGTAGTGGTCTAATCAAGGCATCCTCTATGCGCTGTATTACTCCTGCTACATACAAGGAATCCAAGACTATATTACTAGTCTCCTTTCTCCAGGCTATTAGGGCCCACATAACGGCGGCTAACTCCAGCGTTTGCAAGCTATCATCAGCCTGTCCCTGATTAAATGTATCTTCCACTCACGGTTTTCATACCATACACAAGCTGCTAACTTTTGCTTTCTCCCAGTGTTGGTAAAAACAGTACATTCTTCAGTCAGCTGGGAGACTACTGAAGGACAGGGTTGACAGTCCTGACGCGTTATTGTCTGGAAACATGCATGCTGACGTATGTCACTTTGGACTGAATTGGGAAAACCTAATAGTGCAATTTGAATTGGTGTGGAGTTCTGCAATGTCCATTCAAAGTCCTCTGTGGACAAAGGCAGATGAATGTTGTCAGATTCTGCCCCACTGACTTCGATACATCGTCGTCGCCCCTTTTGAATGAGAAATGCGATAATTTCAGCTCGTTGCCAAATACTTTTTGGGACTGTATGTGGCGGGAACAATCATTCCAAAACTGTTGCCGAACTGTGCTGTTATTGCTTGGCAAGCTCATTTCCCATATTATCAAGTCCTTCTTTTTCCCCGTTTTTCTTTTGCCAAGCGGAAATTTGACAGAGAAAGACAAAGGGGTATTGTGGACGATTAAAAATATATAGGCTGAGGGGAAGATCTGGTAGACGACGATTGGCAACTGTGGTTAATAATTTGTCTCTGATGAGTTATATGCAGCTGATGAGAAGATGTCCAGAGTATAGCGACAGTGGGGTCAGTTCCTTTCAACAAATCCATAAGGGGGGTGTAAGTCCTCATTAGTGATCCTTATTAAATTGCGAATCCACTAAGTGCCCTTTATTCCCACATAAAACACATACTCCTGGATTGATAGAATTCTGCTTAGAATCTAACTTTTGTACTGCCGCTTCAATAGTAGTGGTGGTGGGTTGCATGGCTGCTGCTACAGCCTGAGCTACCACTCTCGACTGCTGATCTTGATCTGCACTGTTTGCCATCTCTATCATATCGCCCACTGTTGCTGTTTTAGGTAACGTGGCAAGCACAGCTTTAGTCTTTGCATTGGCATTTTCAAAGGCAAGCAACTTAAGCATGTTTTGTTTGGATTCTTCTGCCATATCCGTGTATGTGGTTAACGCCTGAGACAAGCAATCAATAAAATGGGTATATTCTTCAGTCAATCCTTGCCTTACAGTGGTGAAGGTGGGAATTGGGTTCTTATCTGGGACAGCAAAAAAAGCCTGACGAGCCAATGCAGATGACTGAACATGATATTCACTAGGAAGTTGTAGCTGTACATTGATATTAGCAAATTGCCCAGAACCAGTTAACATGTGCGGAGCTATCCCATACAAAGGATCTCCTTGCTGTCTGGGGATGGCCGCAGACATATGAGCTAATTGTTGCCATTCCTTTTCCCAAATAATATACTGAGAAGGGGTGAGTAAAAATCGTGCCAAGTTTTGACAATCAAATGGTGAGTTCACATCTGCGGTAAAAATCCAATCTATGACTGTGCGGACTGCTTCTGACTTAATACCATTTTCAGTTACAGACTTTTTAGCTTGTTGCAACAGTTTCCAATCATTCTGTTTGTCGCGGCTTTGCGGACCGTTTAAACCCTGCTCATAGATTACAGGGCACGCCAAGCCTTCCAATGCCTGCCAGTCTCCCTCTGAAATAACATCACGAATAATACCGGACCAACGAGAAGTAGTGGGTAGAGTACGGGAGCGCACTATCTCTGTGTTAACACCTGACAGGGATCCTTCACTTGGTGGTAAGGCAAATCTTTTCAGTCCAGTTTCGATAACAGAGATACAGTCAATACGGTCACTGATTCGCGCCTCCAAATCCATTAGCAAACGCGCTGTTTCTGGCAGCTGTTCTGCCGTTGGAAGGACTGGTGTTATTCCTTCCTCATCATCTGATCCCTCAAGGGTTAGTGGCACAGTGTTAGGTGGTGGAGGTAGTGACACTGCTGCGGGGATCGGCTCAGTAGGAACCTTTTCAGGAGTCGTTCCTGAGCTTCCTGCCCCTTGAGGTCGGCAGTATGAGATTCCTGTCATTTGTACCTTTTGGCGCACCGCAGAAGGGCCTTTGCTTTCAAAGCATGTACCAGAAGGGGATAGAGGATGGAGCGGCTCTGCAGCTGCAGTCAGTGGGGGCTGAATGGTTGCTGTAACACTGCTTTCAATGCCTTCTTGCAGCTCTTGAGCTGACATAGCAACTGGTGCTGTTAGGCCCTGAACTGGCAGTTGCCGCAACTTATCTAGCCCCAGGAGTTTACTCATTTTGCTGTCCTTACTCTGTTAGTAACAGCAGGAGCTACTATAGCTTGAACAGCGGTGGCAGCTACCTTTGCTTCAGCTTTCATGCTAGTCAAAGTATTAATAACAGCGCACCAAGTAACGCCAAAGTTCAATGCATGTTTGTCCTTCCCAGTAATAGTCAAGTCTCACAACTTGTCCCCTAGAGTACACCAATCTTGGTAGTCAAATAAAAGAGGAGGGACTTCAAAAAAGCCAGTCTCTCGTGCCCAGGATATTAGCTTATCCAACGCCTTTTCGGCTACCAATGCTTTTTCGGCTACCAAGAGCCCCAGTGAGAGACCTGGATCAAACACCTTCTGTATGCCTACAGGTGAGAGCCAATCCCTACAATTGCTTCTTCTCTGCAAATTCATGAAAATCAATGGCTGCTGCTTCAGGGAGCCCAGGGATGACTGCAAGGAGGGAGTGTGTGAAGCTGTGCCAGAGTAGGCACAAGGCTTCGTTGCAGGAGGGTTTTCCAGCCTGGAGGGGCTGTGCAGTCCCAACAGTAAGCAGGAGAAGCATCGATGGACTCAAATGACTCCCTTTGATGCTTTCTCCTAGAATGTGAGTGCAGCTTCTTGGTTCCAGTTGTTCTCTCTCCTCTCGACACCTGACAACTTCTGCTGTTTTTCCACCTTACTAGACATTGCCCAGCAGATCTCCACACCTGCCTATGTCCTGTATGTACCTCAGCTTCCTGCTTATGAGGGGAGCAATCCCTGGCAAACATCTCCCTCTTCTGCACTATAGGAAGTAAGACAGGGGGACACAGCAGGGTCTGTTGGAATCTGCTAGGAGGCTTGGTCAGTGGAAGGAGCCCAGAATACACAGGAGAAGGTCTCAGCTCCAGTGGTTCATGTATGGTCTGGTTATGATGAACAGCACACAGTACAGCTGATGTAGCAGGACTATATTTTCCAGCGCACTGTGTGTTGCCAAGCTCCGTGAGTGCAGAGCTGTGGATGTTCTGTACCCAGCACCATGGCTGGAAGCCACAGCAGCTCGTATTCAGCTGCAAGGAGGGAGTGCTAAGGTCCAAGCTGTGCAGGCATTTTGCTGCCCCTACATTATCTCCACAGCTGCAAGGCCAATGCGAGTTATGTGCAGTGGAAGGGCTGCAAATATTTGTTGTGTCATTAATTTTCTACAACAAGAGTCAGCACAGCACCTGGCAGTGTTTGCTCACTGCCTAACTGTTATCTCATGTCAATGCTTCTCACGCCCGGCTGTTGATATGGTGCTATCAGTTGACGCAGCATCCACAAACCATCCCTAGTGGTGAGCAGTGACTTGAACTCCTTATTGTACTTTTCCTCAAAGAAGCCCAAATGTCCCTGTCAGAGTACACAACAGGGTGGCAGGGAGCTGAGCAGCTGATAGCCTGAACCCAGCAGAATATGTAGCAGCTGGAAGCCCTGTAGGCTGTGAATTTGAAAAAATTGAGATCACTGACAGAGCAAAATCAACCACCACCTCTGAAAAGAAGGGACACGCTTGAGGTTGCTGCAGGGAGGAGCTCTGAAACAGCACAGCAACATGGAGGGAAATGTCAGTGACCAGAGACTCTACAGAACAAACCCGTATGCACAATACACCCCAGAGACCCTACATTAGCAAACCAGAATCCTTAGCCTTGCCTTGCCTTGCTTACCCATTCCAGAGCTGACAAAAGGAAAACCTTCTGGAGGAAAACAATGCATCAGGCTGGAGAACCATTCCCCGGTGAGCTCTGAGCTTCTGTTTGGGAGGGACACAGCTCACACCAGCCACGGCAGCATGAGAAAGATGTTCCCAGTCCCTTCTCTCTTGTCCCCAAGTAGAGGCTGTGGAGCCCTCTTACTCTCCCAGATGCCTGAGCTGCAAGGGTTTCCCCACCCTCCAGCCAGTGGTCACTCAGGCTTTTTCAGATCTTCCTTAAAAATGGCTTTTACAGGTCTTCATTAACAACGGAGGTCAGCATCCATGGAAGTATTCCATGTGTTCCTTTAACATAACACAACATATAAATAAGGTGTAGGTAAGGGGGTACGCTCTCTTCTTCTTCCAGGAGGCTTGAGAGAAGGAGATACTTGCTGTTGGTCCTGTCTGGAGCTGAGGCCTGCAGTGGCTGCTGTTGTTTGCCCATGCATGAGGGGAGAGTCCTTGGTCGGATTTAGCTGTTCTGCTTTCCACAAGGCAAGTGGTGAGATTTTGCTGCTTCTTTACTTTGTTAGTTACTGGGCTTTACAATTGTGGATGCCTGTTTTGTTTTAGTTCCTTTTTGTCCTTTTCCCATTTTTCCTTCCCCTCTTCCCTTTCTTGGGAGTTTTGCATGATATACTTGCTGTATGTAGTTGTTTTTAGTGTGATTTCAGCTTTTCAATTGTTCTTTTTTTTTTCTTGAAAAGGGGGAAGCTTTGGGAAAAGGCCTTAAACTGAGCATTAGAGAGCTTGAGGAAGCTAGCTCAAACCAGCTCACCCGTGTATCTGTGTCCTCCGTTGACTGTTGCCTTCCCCTTTGGTCCCCCTCCCCGTGCCAGGACATAAAGTAGTGACAGTGCTAGGCTTTTAATGTTCATGGGAGCTTTTTGCCTGAAGGTAACCAATGCCACACCCATTTGAGGACAGTGATGCACTGTGCAGAGTCTGGAAAACGGAGCGTCCACTCTCTGTACACCAGTGAGACCTGGACTTCCTTGTTACTGGGGGCACTTCCCAGCTCTTTCCCTTGTCACTGTACCCTGTTCAGATCCTGTCCAGGCATTGCAGGCTGAGGCAGCACAAGTTGGAGCAAGGTGTGGGGAGGGAAGGCAGCTGTGTGATGTTCAGCATGGAAGTCACCATACTTTTGCTGCTTGCAGCTGATTCAATCACAGCTCTTTATTGCTTCTCCCAGCTGTTGAAAATCTCATTAAGTTTAGCGAGCTCTGTGAGCAATGCTGCCAGACTTTCTCATCTCCTGTCCCTCTCCTGTGAGTCAAGGCACCCTGACCTCCAAGGAATTGCATCATCATGGCTTCATGAAGTCTGGGCCCAAAACCCTTCCTGCACCCTGGTGTGTGTGTGTATGGGTCTGGCATAGACAAGGTGTGCCAGGGTCTGCCTTCTAGACAAGGGCAAGGAAATGAGGTGTGGTGTTGTTCTATGTGGGAACATCTCTACAACAGAGCAGGGGAGCAGGGCTGTCCACACACAGCGGCCTTGTACCTTGTGGTGGGTAAAAAATCAGGAAGGATAATGGGTCCTACTTGGCTATGTTAGTGGCAAAAGTGAGGTTGATGGTCCCTGGCTAGCAGTAGCAGAAGCAAAGGATACTTGAGCCAGGTGGTGGTGCTTCCTTTTCCTGGCATCTCTGCTGGCTCCAGCAAAAGGTAAAGCTGAGATGGATGGGGCAGGGCTTTGATCCTGCTGTGCCCTTCATGCTGGAGCCCTGTTCCCAGGCAGTGCCTGCTTGCAGCCACAACACATTAATACCTTTGATTACCATGGCCTAATTTCTGTCCACCTGTGTCATGGGTGGCTGGTCACCCCACCCTGTTGAGCCCTTGTTCTGCAGTGGCTGATTGCGCCAGCACTGGACAAACTGGTCTCCTGGGATAATTACAGCCAGGAGAGACCTGATGCTGCGGGCTCTGGGTGAGCCAAGTGTGTCACTACCAGTACAGCACCTGGCATGTAAGTCACACCATGATGCGTGGCGAGTCCTTTCTTATGGGATATTCAGGAGCATCCGTGTGGATGCCCTGTAGCCTGGACGCTCATGAAGAAGTGCCATCACAGGCATTACCTCACTAGGCTCTCTGGATGGAGGCTGATACCCTCCTCCCAGTGCCAGCCAGAAGTTTTACCTGCCTTGTGACAGGGGTGAAGCAGCATCCACCCTCCCTCCCTACTGCCTCCTGCCTGGCAACCTGTCTCTGCCACTGGCTCATCTCAGGACCTTGGGCTCTATGGGATTTCTGCTGGCTGAGGTGGAGGAGGCCAGGCTAAGTGGGTGTTTCTTATCAGAGATGGGACCTTCCCTTTGTCCCCAAGTCAGCTGTGGCGCTGCTGTAGGTCTGTTCCTGGGAACGAATGTGACTTTGTCTGTGTATTTATATAACAAAGGGCAGCTGCTCCCTGGGCTCTGAGCACTAAGCCATCCCTGCCACTCTCACTGACTTACAAGGATGCAAAGCCCTCCTCCTTCCTTCTCTTCCACCTGTTCAGCCTTTGTGGGGAATCAAGTTGTGCCACAATAAGCCTTGGTCAGAGGCTAAATGCTAGGAGAAGCCAGCAGGATCCCAGAGGCCACACACTGAGGAGAGGGGTGAGCAGGGTGTCAGCCCAGACCTTGCTTTTTCAGTGCCCCTTGTGTGAAGGAAGCTGCTCTGGGGAGGCGCAGTGCTCTGCTGATGGCAACCTGCCAGTGCAGTCATGAACAGACATCCTGGAACGTGTCAGGTAGCAGCTGTGGCAGCTCAGAGGGTCCCTCTGGCATCAGCATTGCCTCCTCCAAGGCATGACTGGTGCAGCACCAGGTGTGACAGTCAGGCTGTGCAGCCCCCAGAAGACCAGCTAACACCATCAGCTGTGCCACCTTCTCCCCCACCAGGCCACTGGCTCCTGTTCACTGGGCAAACAGCTACTTGCCCTTTTATTCCCCGTTCTTCAGGTTCCTTCCAGGCCCAGGATATTTTGGGCACTTCTCTGTTCTCAGCTGCCCTGGGTGGCATTTGTGGTTCCTTGGATTTCCTTTTTCTCTGGAAGCTATATAGGCTGAGAATTGAAAAGGGCAAATGCCAAGACATTTATTTAAGACCTGTGTATAGGAGAAACTCATGACTCCACCAAACCCATGCAGTCCGTTTGCTGCCTGTGAAAGGGAGCTGTGATGTGTGTGATGTGGAGCCAGGACATGGGGTTGGGTGGAACATTTGAACGGGAGCAATGTAGGGACGCTTGTGAAATGTAGGACATGGAGGGAGAAGGGTTTGTCTAGGATAGAGAGCTGCTCCAGTTAGGCAGAGAAAGAGACCACAGGCACAATTTGCCACTCCTGCCAGAGGGCACACTGGGAGAATGGGAGTATGAAACATAGAAGCAGAAAGAGCAGGTCAGTTGGTCTTGTTGCAGAGACTCTACCTTGAGAGTGGCACCTTCAGGCAGCAGTTCTGTGGGGAATGTAATCTGGCATGAGATGCTGCTTCAAATCTTACTATTCCCACCTCCTGGGCTTAGCCAGTTTCCCTGTCCAAGAACCAGGATGAGACGTGCTGAAGATGGCCCTGGGGATGGGAGCAGGAATGGCTGGACCAGATGTGGAACTGCTTGGAGGTCAGAGCAGGAAACGTTATTGCTAAGCACATTTTCCTTGAAACAAAATGCAGCATGCCACACCCCTCCAGCTTTACTCCACCCTACTCCCAGCTGTGAACTGCTTATGTCCAGTTTTGTGTGCTGAAAATATCTAGGTGGTCAGCAAGTGCTCAGCCAGATAGGAAAGGGCTGCAGTCTGAGAGTGAAGGGAAGTTGGGGTGCATCTGGGGAAGATGTGGGCTGCGGCACGAGGCCATATGGGCCTGAGCAGGCTGGGTGGGAGGCCGTGGGCTGGCAATCACTGCAGAGGGACATGTGTCAAGGCAGCAGTGCCAGGGCAGAGAGTCTTGCTTGACTTGGGTCCATGCTACTGGGGAGAGGTGCAAAGCAGAGGGACATCACCAGAGACATGAACTAAGGTTGGGAGATGCTCACTAATACAAGTCCTGCTCTCTCTCCTGGAAGAGGTCACTGTAGCAGTCAGGGCAGAGGGGAAGGAGGGATGGCTATCGAGTACCCATGGCCTGCCCCAGCTCAGCCCAGCAGACAGAAGTGCCGTCCTGGGACCTCAGAATCCTGTTGGGCTGTCCTTGTCACATCTCTTCTTTCAGTCCACCAGTCCTGGGTAAGCCCAGGGCATGGGCACATCTGATGGAGCCATAAACTTCCTTGGGAGCAGAGGTGGCAGCCTTAGGTGGCCAAGGCAACAAAGAGTTGCTGCCCTGGCTGCTGCCACCAACTTGGTGACAGCAAAGATACCACAATGCTACCCCTTTCCTAGGCCAGCACAACTCCTTGCAGACATCCCAGAAGATTTACTAGGTCCGAGGCAGAATGTGATAACCCATCATGACCAGGCTGTCACCCTGGCACTACTGAGGCTCCCGCTACCCTTCTTTTATCCACAGGCCTGGGGTTCTCCCCCCAACTCTGAGGCAGATGTGCAGTAGGGGACTGGGATGTCTGGCTTTTGTTGTCACCTTGGGGAAAGGGCTGGAGTGTTCTTAAATTCAGGCTGGCACAGTGCACTGGCCTTTGTGCCCCTGATGACATTGCAAGATCCCTGTGTGGAAGAGCATTCAGGACTGGTGGGATTGGGTATAACCCACAGCAGGGTTCAGGGCTGGGGTCCAGCTAGGTTCCTGTGGGTGTTTTCCAGCTCTTCCTGCCAGAAAAGCCTCTGGACTGTGGCAGTACGTGTTGCAGCCCTGATGCAAGTGGATGCTGCATCCTGGAGAGGAAGCAGCAGCTTATGGGGAGCCAGCACCCTAGAATACGTGGGGTCACATACTGGTGCTGTGCAGGGAGCAGACCCCTGTCTGGCCATCCTGGTGCTGAATTTTACTGGTTACCCTCTCCAGGTCATCCTGACTCACCACCTGCAGAATGACATCCCAGACTGGGGTCAACCCACCGCCACCACCATGTCTATGTCTGATGATTTGTAGGCACACCTCACCCTGGGCTCCCTCAAGGACAGGTGTTGGGTAGGGATGAGGATGAGCCTCAGATATACTTCTGTTATTTGTGATATCTGACACAGGAACAATCTTTACTGTAGGCAAATGTGGTGGATATGTTATCCATGCTTTCCACAAAGCCTAATCCTCAAAAAACAGAGCTACTTCTCCTTTCCTTGTGGTTTTGTGGATATTTTTGAGCCCTCAATGTTCTTCTCTATCAGAAGTAAAACTGATCACAAATTGTAGATAGTCTGAGTCCTGTTAGTTCATTGATAATTGAACCAGATCTTCAGGAAACAACCTATCAATTATGTTTACCACAATCAAATCAACTGGCTGACTGGCTTAATTATGTGCAGAAATGTACACATTCACTGTATGGTGCAGCAGGAAATCTGTATTAGAGAGCATCTAAGATGTGTTGAGATAGCTCTGTGAGACCTATTCCTGCTGCAAGGAGATATGAAGAGTGGTGTAGGTAGAGTGGTGTATGAAGAGCACGTGTAGCCCACACGTGTTGTGTTCTTGGAAGTGGTGTGGTCTCACAGAGCTGGACCTCATTACCTCTCCTTGATCATGCCGTGCTGACTTTGGATTCATGAGTTGCGATGCGATGTTCCTGAACAGATCTTAGGAGAGACGTAGCTTCTATAAACCTCTCAGTGTTGCTGATCTACTGGGGTAATGCAGATAGATAGACCAAACACTCTCCTGCAGTGCTGAGAAGGGTGGTTCCTGGAAAAGGATCTGCCATGGAGCTGTGGGCCAACTGGCCCCAGCCAGGTGGAGAAGAACACCTTCCTGGCTGACAGCACAGTTTCCTAGAATGCATTGTGTTGAACCATGCAGCAACTGTGCTCCTCTGTCCAGGGAAACAGAGAGAGGGGGCCATATAAATCAGAGAATTGAAAGAGGAGCTGCCCAGGAGAGCTGCAAAAGCACAAGGAGCCAGGACTCATGGAAGCTTGAGCTGTGTGTGAGCTGCTCAGAGCTTAGTGGTGGTATTTTAGGGATGGGAGACTGGAGCTGTTTGAGCAAGGCAGCCTTGGGGTTACAGCCCAAAACAAGAAGTGCCCAGGGAACTACCTCTCATACCCAAAGGGCCTACCTGGCCTAGTTCCACCCAGTTCCAGGAAGGCCCTGCGTGCACTGTTCTTGTGGAGGTGCTTCACGTCCTAGGAAGCACTGAGAAAATGTAGCTTAGAGCAGGGCAGCAGGAAAGGTTTGGAGGAGAAGGGAAATGAGCCTTATCTGGCAGGATTTTCTCAGATCTGAAAGGTCCATCGGGGGTTCAGGAGCAAGATTACTGCAGCTGGGTCAATTCAAATAAGTAGAGAGATTTCAAGGCAAAAGTTATGAGAAAGCATGATGAGAGCACCCTGGGATGGCTAAGCAGGTGAAGCAGGGGAGTTTTTCTAAAGATCCACTGCTGGATCTGGATGGAGAGAGGAGTGAAGCAGACCTGAGAAGGTTTTGGGGGTGTTTGTGGGAATAGGGTACAGGGGCCTGAGGCAGCCAATGAAAAGCGTGGTCTGAGGTACTGAGGAGACCCATAGAGCCTGGACCTGCTGCCTGTGGGCAGATGAGTGAAGAGCAGCCCTGCGGCTGGCAGGATTGTCTCTTTCTGAAGAGGAAGCTTTTTGAACAGCATGCAATTTCTCTACGTGGCTGTTTCATTTCTGTGCCTGCACATCTCCTGCACTGAGATACACAGACATCTTTCCTGAGAGGCTCAGGCTGAATCTTGCCCTGGGACTTTATGCCATCATGGCCCTGCGAGGGCTGGCTCTGGCCTCTCTTGTGGTCCTTACCCCTCTGCTTCTTGCATGGGAACAAAAAGAACCTGGTCCAAAGAGTCAGGAGGGAGCCAAGGAATCAGGTAAGAATGGGTTGTGCCTCTCTCTTACAGAAAAGGTTTTTCTGCTCCTCTCTGCATGTTTGCTATGCAGCTTTACCCTTTTTAGTCCACAGTAGCTGGGTTGGTGAGGTCTGAAGCTGGTATCTGCATCAGTCCTGAGATGCTTGGACATCTGTTGAGTTGTGGTGGGGCAAAGCTGTGTTTGCGGGTGGAGTGCAGCAAACCTCAGTGTGCCTGGGACAGCCTCCGCGAGCATGGGAGTTGCAATGTCCCTCTGTGGGGTGGGCACTGTCCCTGGGAGCAGGGTAGACAGATGAAGCCATAACAGTATCAGAAGTGGTGGCCTTCCTGGGGCAATCTGCGTAGCAGCCTGGCTGCAGGGGAAGGTGGTGGTGGTGTTTAGCAAAGATATAGAGAGCTGTGAGATGAATCTCAGTGTTGGCTGGGATGCCTGCTGTCCTTGATGTCGAAGGAGTTGTGGTTTCATGGGGTTGTTCTTAATAGCATTTTTCTTTCTCTATGCCAGAAGGGTTAGGGGCACCTCCTGGGTCTTTGCTGGGCTCTTCCTACGGAGACTATGGGCTTTCCTGTGGAGACTGTGTGCTGTGCCCTGGGGTGCTGGTTCAGGTCCCCATGGTGCACAGCAGGTGCGACTGCTCTTTGCACCAGGGGCTTGAGGGCCTGAGGTGTGAGTCATTTTTTCTGCAGGGAAATGGGAACAGAAGTGGTTTGCCGAGTCATCAGGTTGGTTATGAGACATGTTTCCAACTGAGGGTGGCTCGAGGGATACCCCCTTCTGGCAATGGGCAGCCTTCATCTATCCAGGGCAGGACGGAGCCCTTTTCCCTCGACTCAGTAGCAGTTCCTGCTCCTTTCTCGTGTTTCCCATACCCTATCCCTGAGAATTCCTCTTGATAGTCAGAGCTCTCCCCTCCTTGGCCTGAGAAGTCCCAAGTGGAGGAGGCTGTGATGGGCTCGGTAAGATGCAGTGGCTCTGAGTGGCCGGGGTAGATTTCTTGGACATGTGTCTGCAGAAGAGGTATGGGGCACCAAATTGAGAATCTGGCTGTTATCCTACACTGTAGCCCTGGCACCTGCAGCACCAAAGGCAGCTATTGGAGTCTGGATTATGGGTAGCACAGCAGAGATGCAGGAATGGGCAGGGCTTTCCTCCATCTGCACCGAGAGAAAACCCCTTTTGCAAGGCCATGCCCCTGGCAAGGGCTTTTGCTGCAGTCGATGCTCTTCAGGTGTCATCAAGGAAGCATGTCTGACATAGGTGTGTGCTATTTTCACTTTCTCTCCCTGTCCTGTGTCTTTGCTGTTCAGGGATAGCCATGAACATCTGAATGACTCACATGCATTTTCTAGACCAGACCTAGACAACAAAGGTCTGTGTTACTTGCTGACAGTGCCTATGGCCCAGTTTTGCTGACCTACCTCTCCCACTGAGCTCTGCACGAGACAGCCTCATGCTCTCATTGCTCCCACTTGCTATGTTGCCACTTGTGACTTGGCCTTGCCAGCTGTTTCCTTATTGACTCTTCTTGTTGATGTCTACTCCCTTAGGAATGCAACCTGCTTGTCACTTCCTCTTGCATTGCAGGTCAGTGTCAGCCACCTAACTGAGCCAGACTGTGCCCTTACTGCATTCCTCATCCTCCATCTGTGTAAGGGTGTTTCTCCCTAGCCTTTCAGATTGTAGAGCCATGGACAACCAGCCTTTGGGAGCTGTTTCCTGACAAGTACCAAAAGGAAAAAAGTGTTCCTCCCCACAGGTGGAAAACTGCTCTTTGAAGTTCGGGTTCATTTTCCCCAGGCAGAGGGATTTCCTCCCCACTGACTGGTGTCCCTGGTCAAATGCTGAGTGCTGGGCAGTCAGCCTGAACACTGCTGGGGTGGGAAGGATCCTGGATGTCACTCTGGGGCAGGGATATGAGGGTGTGTGCACTGCTTCAGGGAAGTTTAATGATGAGAGGGGAGCAGGTATGTTCTGGGGATGCCTAACAAGGCATGGACTGAATTTCAGGTCTCTGGAGACTTTTGGTTGTCACAGTGAAGTGTGTGATCTGATGGCGGTAGGAGGGATCCAGCTGCAGGGGAAGAAGATTCAGGCAACACATCGTCTCTCAAAGGCTGGGGGAGGTGGCCACTCTACTTTGTGGTGGAGAGCCAGTCTGCAAGTTTGAGATGGTCGCATGAAAACCTGCTACCAGATAAGGGAAGTGTGGTGATACCCCTGTTCCAGTGTAAGGGAGTGCAACCCATGAGCGCTGGCTGCCAGGAAATAGGCAGTTGTAGAGCTGTGTGTAGCTGAAGAGAGGTGTTTCGTTGTCTTTTAGTGCAGGCCACCTCCTACCCTGATGCCTCCTCATGAATTCAGTTTGCACCAGGTGAGCAAGTCTGGGTGACATGTTCACCAGGGCAGGACAAGGCGAGCTCGTTTTGGGTGAAGTGCACAGAAAAGTCTAGGTGCATGAACTGGGGTGTGAGCTTTGTGGCCAGTGCTGTGAGCATGGATGTGGAGGTCTGAGGGCAGGCTATCGGTGCTGGCAGCTGCCTTGTGGGGCCAAGTTGGAAGGGTGTGTAATGGCAGCAGATGCTCACTGAGGCTGGTGCAGTCCCACAGCCCCTGTCTTTCAGGGAGAGAGTGCAGGAGAGAGCAGCATCCACCAGGCTGCAGGATCCCACTAGTTGGGATCTCTCTACAGCACATAGGTGGGCAGGAGGGTCTGCGGGCAACCCTCCTGCACTGCACCTGATGGTCTGGGGCCTCATCCTGGGATGTGCTCAACCTCTGTTACCCTTCTCAGGTGAGGGAGACCAGCACACCTCTGGATGGGGTCTCCTCCTCCCACCCCAGGATGCTGCTGGAACGCAGTGATCCTCAGGGCTCTCCCACATGGACTTAGCCCAAAGGATGTTGTAAAGCTTCCTCCAGCTGGGACCCCATGCTGTGGAACCAGGACAGCTATGCCATGAAGAGTCTGGTGCAGCCGAGCTGTTTTGGAAACTCTGTGCCATCAGTCCTCCAGATCAGATGCATTTCTAGCAGAACCCAGCCCCTGTGGAATGGAACTGCTACCTGCAAGAATAAACACAGCCCCACATCACCCTGACCACAGGTTCTTGAGCTGGCAGGAGACAGGGTGACAGTCCAGGAGCGGGGAACCTAAATATGTGTGCTTTCCCCCCTCTTCTGACAGTGCCAGGGCACCTTTTGTCTCAGCACTTTGACACAAGCAGGTGTCATTGTCTGTGCTCCTGGGAAAGGGTTGAAATATAGGAAGCCTTTCTGGTAAGCATCTGCTGCCTCTACATGGAGAGCTTCAGCTGTGAAGCTGGGAGGAGGAGTAGCTAGAGGGGTTCAGCTTGAGGCTTTGGCACCTTGCATTGCATGTTTCCATGGGAAGCTTCTCTGGAATTTGGGTGAGGTCTGATGAGGGAGGCTCTCACTGCTCACTTGAGCATGAGGAGGGCCAAGACAATGGGGTCTCAAGCACTCCAGGGAGGGTGGGACCCAGTGGAAGCTTAGGAGATAAACCCTGTAACCCTGAACAGTACCTGGGCACACAATGGGAGTAGAATGAAGTCTTGCGTGAGTCAGAGTGAGTGGTCAGAGTCATGGTGAGGAGAAAGGTGTGTCAAGCCTCCTCTTGTCACCTCCCAAAAACACTCCTCATACAATTCTATCTCTGACAGAAACATGTCAAAGGCCTGCTTGGTGGGACCCAAGAATCCAGATGGCACCAGTCCGTGAGAATTACAAAAAGAATGAAGAGGTGACACTGAGCTGCAACAGTGGTTTCCAGCCATCCTTCACGCATGTCATATGTGCAGGGACAGCTCAGCCATTGAATCACTCTGCATCTCTAGACAGAGATGTATGGCTAGGGAGGAAAAGCAGTGATGCCTGGATCCACATAGAGGGCAACGTAGTGTGCATCGGTAAGCAGAGTGTCAGAATGTGCCTTTTACGGAGCTCTGTGGTGGAATCCTGCCCCATTTGTCATCTCTGAGCTTTGACCACGCTGGCCAGGGATGCACTTCTGATGCCTGATTTGGGCTACTCATATCTCCCTGTTTTAGACACCTAAGACCATTCCCCCACCAAATGAATCACTTGCCTGGACAGGCCCCAGCCCTGGCTGATACTCACCCACAAGGACAGCTCCTTCACAACAAAACATTTTAAGAAGTCATGTCACGACAGATTATTGCGTTACACTCCCTCATCTTTCAGGGGCTAGAAGGATTGCTGGGGATTGCTGATACCCCACCAAATACTCTTCTTCCTTCTCAAAACATCCCACACCAACTAATACCCACTTTCACTTCTGCCAGAAACATGCCAAAGGCCTCGCTGGAGCCGAGGACTCTGGTTGGCACCAGACCAAAATAACTACAAGAAGAATGAAGAAGTGATGCTGAGCTGCCCTGAGGGTTTCCAACCATCCTTCACTCATGTCAAATGTACAGGAAAAGTCCTGTCTATCAGCAATGGGAAACCTGTACACAGAGAAGCTTGGAATGGAAGGAACAGCACAGGCAGATGGATCAACATTCAGCCCTCATTCAGTGTGGAGTGCGTTGGTAAGGGAGGCATCCGGAGCTCCCTGGCTGCCCTGCTCTGCCCTTCCTGAGCAGGGGAAGGCAGGCTGTGATTGCACAGGATGTTTCAGGCTCTCTGCCTGCCTGGGCAAATGGCAAGTCCTGCTGAAGGCAGTGTTGAGACAGCCCCTGAGCGTGCCCTGATTCCAGCCTGTGGTTTACCAGTGGTGGGAAGTTCTTGCTGAAAGTGCAGGCAATAAGGGTCTTCTGAAGGGCTTTTGGCAAGAATAGGTATAGAGAAGACAGGGACTACAGTGGCGCAGGCCAAAAGCGTTGTGATATGATTTGGGGAGTCTGGACTCTGCTTCTGGAGTCCTTTCAGCCTGTGAAGGCCTAACCTCTTCTACATGTGCTGGTCTCCTGTCCCAGTCTCTGCTGCATGCTTTTGGGCTCAGACTTTATGGCCTTCTCAGGAGGACTCAGGATGTTTTTGTCCTCCATGAGGGATGAACAGAGCACTTGGGTCAAATGCTAGTTCATTAGTCTCTGCAGGCTTTGTGCATAGTATGGGTGCATTGCAGGTGCCACCAATCCCTGGATCTCCTGCTCCTCCTGGACTATTCTGGAGGGCCTGAGGGAAGCAGTGTGGTACCTTTCTTGCCCTCATCCGCTGACTGAGGACATGGTGCAGGAGGGCTGCTCTGTGTGCTGTTGCACAGCTCAGTCCCTTGGCTTGATGTGCCAGGGAAGGGAATCCTCTGCTCCATCCCTTGGAACGCCCTGCAGGGCCACCTTCTACCCTGCTAATGCTTTCCCATTTTGTGAGTGCAGAGAAATGCCGGAAGCCCCAGAGGGACCCCAGGTTTATCTTTGACCAAGAACGGGACATCTTCAACCCAAATGAAGTGGTGAAGATGAGATGCCCTGAGGGGCACTGGCCTCCCCCCATGGAGATTAAATGTGTGAAGCTGAACCCAAGGGAAGACTCTATGATTCCTCGCAGCAGTTGGATTGTGAGGAATGGCCTAGGCCACTGGGGCATTATGGAGGAGAACTTGACCTGTGTGGGTAAGTGAGCAAACCAGCCACTCTGCCAGGACTCAGGCATGGAGAGCAGTGCTGCGGGTGTCCCACAGCATTAGGTGCCCTGTGCTTGGGGTGGTCAGGACATGGCACGGGCATTCACTCCAGAGGAAACTGATGATGATGTATCCCAGGTTTGTGTCTGTGCTGTTGACAACTGGGACAACCTGCGCAGTGCTGAGGAGGACAAGTCCTCACCACTGTGCATAAGGTGGCAGGCAGCGTGCTCAGATCAGCCAGATGCGTCTGCCTGGAGAATAGTAAGACAGCCCAGGAATAGGAGGGCAGGGCTCTGCTCTAGCTGCTGGGTTGTTGGCCGAGTCATTGCTGGTATGAAATGGACAGTCACCAGGTCAGTTTCTAGCCTCAGGTGGCAGCTGCTGAGAGGCCACAAGTACTTGCTACAAGTACTTGCTCTTACCTTCCCACAGTCAGTGCAACCCCCATAGTACCTCTGGGAAGGGTCCAGGACCAAAGGAAGGTGCAGGCTGCGCATTAGTGTAATCTCTGAGATGGCAGAATGGTCTCATCTGGACTGTGATGGGCATGGGAATGGTGCTGATGATGGAGGTTGGCTGCAAGCCAAGGAGGGAAGAGTGTGACCCTCTTACAATGGTTCCTTCACAGAGGTCTTCCAGGTTGTGTCTGAGACCTTGGAGATTTCCAGCACCAGCATCAAACTGAAATGGACCTGCAGGCTCCCTGATGTTTGCAAGAACATTCGGGCCAGGTGCCGTCTGGAAGAGCCTTCCTCCCCTCCCTGTGAGGCTGAGGAGGTGAAGGGAGAGGAGACGCTCCACGGTCAGGAGGGAACATTCAGCTGTCCCCCTCTGCAGCCCTTCACTGTCTACAGTGTCATCATCTCTCTGCCCCCCAGCACGATCCTGTACACACGGCTTCTCAGGACAAAGGAAACACGTATGTTCTACGTGAAACATAATGCTGATTTTCACCTGGCAGCACAGCCAGGGGCTCAGGGGAAGGTGCTGTGCAGGGGTCTGGAGCATGGCACTTTCTCTCCTCAATCTCCTTTTCCTCACCACACTGCTCCTGCTGCTATGATATGTGTTGGGGATAAATCCTGACCAGTCCTATACATGACCTCCTCCTCTTGTGCTTCCAGTGCCAGACAAACCAGAAGGGCTGTGGCTGGATCCCAGCACAGGTTCCCTCCAGTGGAAGGCGCTGCCCTCCTGCAAAGGGGAGATCATTGGATACCAGGTACCTGGAAAGCAATAACTCACTGTAGTCCTGCTCACCTTGGCAGACACCTCCCTGTGTGGAGCTCTATGCAGGCAGCCTAGGGGGAGATGTGAGCCCTCCTTGGCCAGAGCCCACCAGCTCTACATTGTTCATGTTTCTGGTGGGATGAGGTTCCCTTCTGTCCCCATCCATCAGCAGCAGACAGTACTGCAGACCTGCCCTAAGCAGGACTGGCAGATTTATGCTGCTTACCACCAGCTCCTTCTCCTTCCTCTAGCTGAACATCACAGCCAGGAGAGCGCATGATGACAGCTTCCTTGAATTCGAGCAAGTGATGGTGAACCAGTCTGTCACTCATTACACACCACCTCATCAGACACCTGGAAGCAAATACATGGTGACAGTGCAGGGTGTCACAGCAGCTGGTGCTGGGGCTGCGTCACTGCTGGAATTTCAAAGCTACGTCTCAGGTAATGGTTTCTTTGCCCTGGGTCTGGCTGAGGTGTCCTCTTTGAGAGTGAGTGCTGAGCCTGGAGCATCTCCAGAGCTGTGTGTGCACCCACCTGGTCTTCACTAACACAGAGGTAGGGAGAGTGGGTGTCTCTCTAAGAGCCCAGCTCAGTGAGCCTTGGGGCTGCGTGAGTCTTGCTCTGAAAGGCTGCAGTGCCTGCTCCCTAGAGCAGCTGCATCGTTTCTTCCTCTGCGAGAACAGAGCTGGCCTCTCTACTCTTCCACAAGAGAAGATGATACCCATACCTACATATGGGTACATGGAGGGCTCGAGGCCAGGCAGCACTGGGGCTGCTGAGCCTGGGCCTGTGTGTCCTCTTGCTGTGTGCAGCCTCATGGGACGGGCTTCTTGACCCTCCGGTTGTGCATGGGAGATGGGACAAGTTTCCGTGCTCCAGAGCCTCCCTCCCTCTGCCCTGTTTAGCACATGTGAGGGCAAGGGAAGGCTGCGCCTTGCTCCTGGCCCCTGTAGCAGCCAGGAGAGCAGAGCCTGGACACAGGTGTCTACACTCATGCAAACACCCCACACCCTGGTCAGGGCTGTCACTGGTGCGTGGTCCAGGCTGTGGCACCCACTCCTGGCTGTGTGTTAGTTGCAGGGCAGCCTCTGGGCCTGTGGCCAGGGACAGCGGTCACGGTGGTGGTGGTGCTGTCGGTGCTGGTCCTCCTGTCTGGAGGGATCCTGTGGTTTGTGCTATCCAGGTGAGTAGGCAGAAGACTTGGAGTTTGTGTCCTGCTTCAAAGCCGTGCTGCCCTGTGGGATGGCTGGGAATGGAGAGGAGACTTTTTCAGCTGTTTCCACCCTTCTCCGGGCACGGGGAATGCAGCTAGCTGGTCCTACAATAGCTCTGCTCTAGGTCTACTGGCTGGAGATCGTGAGCATCTTCCCTAGGGCTGGGGCAGGGACTGCGTGTGCTGAGAGACATCCTCCCTTGTTGCTATTGCTGACACTGCTGCTGTTGCCTTGGGTGTTGATGGGCAATGCTTGCCAGCTCGAGACAGTTGAGGAAGGGTGTGCAGAGCCCTCTGTGCCTCTAACCCAGCATGGTCCTGGCCTGTGTTAGCCTATGACCCTATTCACGACTGCCTTTTGCCTTCCCAGGAAAAGGAAGAGGAAGGCCTTGCCCAGCAAAGCTGAGGAGGACTATTACACAGGTAGGGCCCCCATCACAGAGAAGCCTGTGGGGTGGCTGTTGGAGCTGGAAGGGGAGCAGGTCTATTGCAGGAGAGCTATTGCCATCCTGGTGTGGCTGCAGGCAGCCCAGATGGCTTGGACTCTCCTGCCAGAGCTGTGTGTCCCACAACTGCTATTCCAAGATGAGTACCTCCTCCAGCTGTCTTTTCAAGCAATTTCTGACTGGGGTCCCCTGTGCTGCCAGTGAGGGTTGGGAGCCACCCGTCCGTCTCTGCCTGCCTGGGGCAGGGATCTCCTCTGCCCAGCCTGGTTGCCCTGCTGTTGTGTGTGCCAGTGCTGCTGCATGCCTGGGTCTGCCCTGGCCCTTCTCTCATGACCCCTGTTTCTGTCATCCCACCAGAACTCCAGCCCTACGAGAACTTGGATAATTACTCTGTGATCAAGGAGACTCTTCTAGCTGAAAGACATGCAGGTAGGCAATGGATTGCCCTGCATGTGTTCCCACACATGGCAGGAGAGGGTTGAGAGTGGCAGTCTTGATGGCTTGAGCTCTGCACACAGTGCGGCCTCTTCCCTGGGTGCCCTTGGTCTCTGCAGGTAAAGGTGTCCAGGCTGGAGAGCCATTGCCCAAGCCTCTGCCTATCCTGGAGCCCTCAGGAGACAATCTGAGCAGTAAGGGAGAAGATGAGGAGGATGTCCGAGGCTCCATGCTAATAGCAACTCCCATAGCCCCTTTTTGAGGCTTGGTCCTCCACCTCTGGAAGCAACACCTGATACAACTTATGCTGGATTATTGTTCTCTCTCAGATTTTGTTCCTCATCAAGCTCCAGCATCCTCTGTCACAGAGCAGGAGCAGCCCCTGGCCTGGGACCACCTGCTTGTGCCAACAAGGACATATTCTGGTAGTCCTTCTGTGCTATGGCAAAGCTGTCTCACCTGCATCCTAGTGCCTGCAACTGTCATCTGAGACCAAACCACCTCACTGGTTTCCAGTCCTTTTTTCCCCTCTCCATGCCCTTGTATCCATCTAGACCCCAGCCTCTGCTTGAGCCTGGCCCAATGGCACTGCCCTCGCAGCTGCACTGCTGTGTCCAGACAACCAATAAATTGTTCTGGTTTGCAGACACAACAACGCCTTGTTGTGGTTCCTCTTTGTATTATGTGTGAAAGTTCTGTCCCTACAAAACTTCATGGAGGGCCTTTTCCAGCCCCACACAACCCTGAGGAAGCACACCTGAGAAGATGCCTGATCCCAGTCCCATACTGCAGTTGCTGCTTTCCCTCCGGGACCTCTGTGTTGGTCTGTGACCTGCTCTGTGGGTTCTGGTGCTCATCTCCCTTTTTGTGAGGTGTGTTTGGCACTGTCCCTCTTGGGAAATCCCATCCTGCGCTCTTTGGGATCTGCTTGATCCCGGCTGCTTCTGCTACCCTGTTACAGCCTCTGCCTCTCCTACATGGAGGGATGCTGGTGGCCACTGGATCCTGGATGCTGAGGGGCAGCCAAAGGCTGTCTGTGGTGAGGAGCACACTGCTGGGAGATGGAGCAATGGACCACCCTCTTCTCCAGCTCTGCATGTGCGCTGGGGTGTTTCTATATCCTTCTCATGGCCTTGGACCCATGGGCTCTCCTGAATTCTATGGACCCTAGCATGACAGTCATGGCTTTTTCCTGCAGTGTCATCTCTCTCCCCTGCCCTCAACACCCAGAGTGGTAGGAATTGGGATGCTGAAGCGACAGCCTGCCCAGTCCTTGTGTTATCCCTTCTTGAACCCGTTGTCTGTGAAATTCTCCAGTCCCTCTTTGACCTAGCTGATACTGCCACCTTCTGTGGCCTTGTGCGGCATGGAGTTTCCACAGCTTGCTTCCTGCTGAGTAGAGACAAGTTTCCTTTTACAGTTTTGAGCGGGTCTCCCACTGATTTGGGGGAATGCCTCTTCTTTTTTTCGTCCAGGCGGTTTGGGGAACAGTGCTTCCACAGCAATCCTGATCGCAGCCAGGGTTGTAACCTCCCTTCATCTCCCAACAATGGTAGGTGTACCCTTTTCTGAAATCGTGCATGGAGGTCAGTTCCTCCACTCCATCCGTTCCACAATACTTGCCCATCTCTGCCTGCTGTTCTGGAACTACAGGCACCAGAGTGGAACACTGCATGTATGATGTAGGCACATCGTATCTTACAACTCTGGGAAAATGATGTCTTTTTCTGTCCTTATCTCAGTACCCTCTCTGATGACACAGAACATTTTGTTGTGTTATTAACTGTTCGAGACAAAGAGCCTTCAGTGACTGCTTTCTGCTTTATGACAGGAGAGACTCTCTGCAGCTCTTCTCTCCTTCGTATCACTGACTCTTTTCAACTCTTTTCATACTTTCTTGGAAGACCTCACACTGCGGCAATAATTGAGGGGAGGTGCAGTGACTTCTCATGACTTATCCACAAGCTGTGACTCAAGCAATGGCATCTAGGAAGCATGTGGGTTAACTCTTAGAAATGGGAGCAGTGCTTCTTGAATGTGCTCTGGTAACTAAGAGTGTTTGGAGAAAGCTCTGGGGTTTTGTTGAAGGATTCTTTTGCAGATGGCCTGATCCTTGGATGATCACAGTATCACAAGGTTGGAAAGGACCTCTGAGATCATCAAGTCCAACCTATAACCTAACACTAACACCAACACTAACACCAACCATCATTTAAACCATGGCACTCAGTGTCTCATCCAGTCTCCCTTTAAACACCTCCAGGGTCGGTGACTCTACCACCTCCCTGGGCAGCCCATTCCAATGGCCAATCACCCTTTCAGTGAAGAATTTCTTCCTCATATCAAGTCTAAACTTTCCCTGACGAAGCTTAAGTCCATGCCCTCTGGTTCTGCCACTGGTCACCTGAGAGAAGAGACCAACCCCTGCCCGACTACAACCTCCTTTTAGGTAGTTGTAGAGAGCAATGAGGTCTCCCCTGAGCCTCCTCTTCTCCAGGCTAAACAGCCCCAACTCCCTCAGTCGCTCCTCATAGGGCTTGTGCTCCAGCCCCCTCACCATCTTCGTTGCCCTCCTCTGAACACATTCCAGTATCCTAACATCTTTCCCAAACTGGGGGGCCCAGAACTGGACACAATATTCAAGGTGACATGATGTCCAATCATGGACATGTGAAACAGAAGGCAGCAGCGGTGGTGCTAGTGGGAGGTTTGCTCACCAAAGAGGAAGGCTCCTGCTTTTCATGAAGTTTCCTAGTGCAGTTGTTTTCTTCCTGTGGTTGCAAGTCTTGCAGTCAATGACAGACTCCCAGACTCAGAGACCGAGTAGGGCCGAGATCTCAATCCTGTCTGGGGACTTCGTACTAGCATGCCTCTACCCTTGCTGGCTCTGAGCTTTATCCTAGTCCTTGTATCTCTGCGGGCAGCACAAGACCAGGAAAAACATGATCTCAAGGTCAAAGAAGCACCCTGGGAAATAAGTAAGAAGGAGTTCCTCCTCTCCCCTAGAGAGATTTTGCTGCTTTTCCTTGTGCAATTTTGATGTGCATCTTTAACACATGCGATGTGCGGTAGCTCTCAGAGAGGACTGGAGCTGATGTCCATACCAGGGCTGTGGTGTGGTGAAGCTCTGCTTGGGGTTGGAAGGCAGCAATCCTCCATGTGCTGACAGAGGTGAACTTAACTGCATTCAATGTGAGAGTGGGGAGCTGCACCATCTTCCCCTGGAGTGGGCAGAGTTGTTGGGAGCAGGAGATCTGCCTATCTGGCTGTTGTGCAGACAAAGCCTGAGCACATCATCTTCCTGGGGCAATCAGAGCAATGTCCCCAGTGCTGGGCAGGAGCATGCTGGTGCTGGGGATCTGTGGGCTGAAGCCCAGGTGGTGTTCTGAGGGCTGTGTCAGCTGGGTTTCCTGCTGTCTCTAGGACATCGTGGGGGCAGGAACTACGCTGAGATGTGGGTGCACTGGAGATGCTGTGGGAAGGACAGGATTGGGCTGGATGGTTGGGAATGGGTCATGGCCTGCATCAAGCAAGTGTGCCAGTCATTCCCTGGACACTGCAGGCTTGAATCCTGCTTGAATCCATTCATTGTGAATCAGGGAAAAGGTTTTCATGGAGCAGAGCTACCACTTCCTATACAAGTCCATGTATGTCTGCCTGTCAGAGGCTGGTGAGAGCCCTCCCTCTCTGCCATGTATGGACCAGAAAGCTGCTGGGCCAAACTCAACTAGACAGCTCAGTATCCCTTGTCTTCTCTAACCAGGGCTGTTTCCGAGCAAAACATTCCTCAGTCTCCTTGTTCTTCAAAGCCATATTTGTAGATCTTCTTTTCTTGTCAGAAGATGATGTGAAACTTGAGAGATATGCTCTCTGTTTCATTAGGGTATGTGCATTGCATAATTTCTCTGGAAACTGAATATGCTTGCAGAGGCTGGAATGAGGAAGTGTCTCTATCCTAGAAGGCAGCATCACAGACTTGTGACTGCAGAAAACCCAGACATCCTTTGCCGTTGCAAGCTTCAGCTCAGTTTGGGATTTCCTGATACAATCCCTGCCTGCACTGGTAGTGTTTCTGTATTCTGCTTTGTAGCTTCTTCTTCCCCTTTCCTGGAAGATATGCTCTATGATTTTTCCAAGGACAAAAGAAAGACTGAACAGCCTGCGGTTCTGTGTATCATGTTCCCTGCCCTTTTTCAAGATGATGCAACTTTTGCCATTCTACAGCCTCAGGAAACTTATCTCTATCTTCATGACCTTTGAAAGAGGATAATGAGTGGCTTTACCATGACATCAGCCACACATGGAGATCCTCAACCTTGTCTGCTTCCAGTGTCATTTGATGCCCCAGCCATTTGATCAGGGAGCACACGTGTTCCCTGTTCATCCGTTACTGCTAATGTAGCAATAGAAGGTCTGAATTTTCTCCCTTGACTTTTTCTGCAAATGTCATCTCTAGTTGAGCTTGCACTTTCTTAGCACCATCTTTGCGTGCACAGGCAGTGCTCCTTTTGCTCCTTGGCAGCCTTTTCATCCCCCCTCCTATATACTGCCTCTTGTGCTGCAGTGAAGTTCTCTGTTGCACAAAGCCAGTCCCTGAGTGTGGAGATGGACTGTTCTTGGGCTTGGAGGAGTCTGCACAGACTCCTGGCTTTTCCAGGCACCTTCTTTGTTGTTTGGAATGGCTGCTCATGGGATCCCACTGATCAGTGGGATCCCAGTGACCTGAGTAAGATGAAGTCTGCTCTCCCAAGATCCAGAGTCTGTACTCTGCTGCTTGCCCCCTTGCTCCCTTCAGTATCTCACAGTCCACCCTTTCAAGGTTGCTACAGGCAACACTGTCATTTGTTGTCACCTCCCTAGCCTGTTCGTCCTTGCTCATGAACAACAGGTGGAGAAAGGCCTCAGCCCTGGTTGATCCATCCAGCTCTTGTGCCAAGAAGTTATTCTGAACTCCCTCCAGCAATTTCCTTGATTGCTTGCATCCTTCTGCATTGCCCTTCCAACAGCTCATGCAGAGTTTACTGTCTTCCAGTTCTCTTATCTGGAGGCTTCCTCACGTACTTTTAAAAAAGTGTTGTTGCTTGCTCACTGGATGGGGTAATCTTTTACATTTCCAACATGACATCACCTGATGATTAAACATTGTACAGGCATGGCGTTGGTCCTTGAAATGCAAACCAAACTCTGGTAATGCTCTCACAAGGAGCTCCCACTGGCCTGAAATAATTGCTGCTGAATTTGCCAGTCTGGTGGGATTTTATTCCATTTATTTGACTGGGGCTTGGTTTTGGCTGAGGCTTGTTTCTGGCTGGGATGATGCTGCTGTTGTGGTCTGTTGGCATGCAGAACCACCATGGTTTCTTGGTGAGTCCTAATGCCACCTGGGTGCAACCTCCCTGTGCCTCCCTGGCTACACCTTGGTAACCTGGGACAGTGTTTGGGTCCTTACAGCTGAATTTGTTGGGTGGAGAGAGCTCACAGAGAGGTACAATTCTTATCACAGGAAAATTGCTATCAGCTTAGAAGGTAGAGATCCAAATCCATGCCATGCAGAGCGACAGCATCGTTCTTGTCCAGAAACTAAAGGAAAACAAATATGAAGGTTTACTTCTGACAGGTGTCCAATCTACACATTGTGAAATGCAGTGAAGCCTGCAGCTGGATGAATGCATACCTGCAGTCCCCACTGAGTCATTTCCACCAACCCAGATGTGAGGGTGCTGCCCCTCCAGGGTGAGAATTGGAAGGGTACAGGACAGGAGATAACCAGACCTAGGAGCCAGTGGGTATATTGGCCAGTGGGTGAAGAGGAGAAAGCAACAAATATACCATGCAGAGCAAAAACTAATTGGCAGCTTAAGAGGGCTTTTTGTTGCAAATAAATGTATGTGACTCTGAGTAAGTATTGCCCAGTGGGATGACAGGAAAGCAGATGAGCAGTGCCAGCAGAGACTGATGGTGCCTGGTGCAGTCTCACATATCCTGTCTTTGGGAGAGAGAGAGCTGCATCCACCAGGCCGGTGGCAACACTGGTTGGGATCTCTGCACAGCAGGTGGGTGGGCAGAAGGGCCTGTGGATAACCCTCCTGCACTGCACTTGAGAGTGCAAGGAGGGCTAATGCACCTGGGGCCTGAGGCCTGATCCTGGGATATGCCCAGCCTCTGACAACCCACTGAAGTAAGGTGGACTGTCATCCCATGGATGTGGCCTCCTTCGAGGACACTGCTAGAGCTCAGCTATCCTCAAGGATCCCCCACATGGTCTTAGCACACAAGAAAACTCGAATCTCCCTTCAATTGGGACCCCAAGTTGTGCTTTACTCCAAACCAGAACAGTGATCCCATGAATGGCCTGGTGCAGCTGAGCTGTGCTGGGGACCATGTGCCATCAGTCCCCCAGATCAGATGCATTTACAACGGGACCCAGCCCTTGTGGAACGGGACCGCCACCTGCAATGGTAAGCACAGCCACACATCACCTTGACCCCAGGGTCCTGAGCTGGCATCAGACCCTCTGTGGCCTTTCAGCCCCACCTGGGTGACCATCCAGGTGCGGGGGACCTGGATGCATGTGCATTATTCCCCCCTGTCCTGGCAGTGCCAGGGCACCTTTTCTCTCAGCACCTTTATGCAGGTGGCTGTTGGGGTCTGTGCTCCTGGGGAGGCTTTCAAAGGCAGGAACAAGGGGCCCTGCTACTGTAAGCACTGTGCCTTCAAACGCTGCACGGGCACATGGCCGAGGTGGTGGGAGTGGAAGGACCTCTTGGGAAGGCTGGGAGGGGCCCAGTCCCTGGTTAACCTTACCCAAATGGAACCTCGGTGGGGAAGCCTGCGCCTGTGTGAGCGTGGATGGGATTGCTTCTGGGGTGGCCTGCAGCCACTCGTAACTTTGCTCTAGGCTGTCTAGAGGGATTTGGAGTTGAACGTGGTCACCAAAGGAGCTGGACAGCAGGCCCCTTCCCTTCTTGCTTACAGCAGCTCCTTCTTGTCCATGCAGAGAGATGCCAGCAACCCCAGTGGGACTTCAGGCTCCGCTTTAGCCCAAAGAAGAGGTTTTATGGGCTCAATGAAGAGGTAACACTGAGCTGCTTTATGGTGGACTCTCCACCGCTTGCTGTGATCAGATGTGCAAAACAGACATCTCCAGGTTGGCAGGATGCTTGGGAGGTGAAGGACCTTCAGGGAACATGGCACTGGCTGGCAGACAACCTGACCTGCACCACGGGTAAGTGTAGACATGCTTCTCCCCAAGGAGGAACCCTGAACATCCTGCTGTATCCGTGAGACCTCTTGGCCACAGCCAGTGGACATGCCCCATTTGGGAGCATTCTCCTAGATGGGAAGACACAGAAGGCTTCAGTGTGGGATAAGTTTTCTCACTGTCTCTGCATCTCCAACAGGATGAAGTTCAACAAGGCCAAGTGCCAGGTCCTGCATTTTGGCTACAATAACCCCAGGCAGCGCTACAGGGACAGAGTGGCTGGAGAGCAGTCAGGTGGAAAGGGACCTGGGGATACTGATTGACAGGAGGCTAAACATGAGCCAGCAGTGTGCCCAGTTGGCCAAGAAGGCCAATGGCATCCTGCCTGTATCTAGAATAGTGTGGCCAGCAGGACGAGGGAAGTGATCCTTCCCCTGTACTCAGCATTGGTGAGGCCACACCTTGAGTATTGTGTTCAGCTCTGGGCCCCTCAGTTCAAGAAAGATATTGAGGTGCTGGGGTGGGTCCAGAGAAGAGCAACAAAACTGGTGAAGGGACTTGAGCACAAGTCCTATGAAGAGAGGCTGAGGGAGCTGGGGTTTTTTAGCCTGGGGAAGAGGAGGCTCAGGGGTGACCTCATTGCTCTCTACAACTATCTGAAAAGAGGCTGTAGTCAGGTGGGGGTCGGTCTCTTCTCCCAGGCAACCAGCAACAGAACAAGAGGGCACGAGCTTAGACTCTGCCAGGGAAGGTTTAGGCTGGATATCAGAAAAAAGTTCTTCACAGAGTGAGTAATCAGGCATTGGAATGGCCTGACCAGAGAGGTGGTGGATTCACCATCCCTGGAGGTTTATAAAATAAGACTGGATGTGGCACTTAGTGCCATGATCTATAATCATGATAGTGTTGGATTAAGGGCTGGAATTGATGATCTTGGAGGTCTCTTCCAACCCAGATAATTCTATGATTCTATGATTCCTCCCAATCTGCTACTGAGTTGCAGCCATGGGGAAGCTGGTGGAGGCCAGATCTTCCCCTCAGTTCACCTCTCTCCCAGAGTCCTCCATCACTCCCATGCCCAGGCACATACTCCTGTTTCCCACTTGGAAGCCCTTGGATTTTCTCGTTGTCTTGAACGCTGACACCACAGTCCATCATGGCAAAGCCTCAGTCCCCCTCCTGCCTGAGCATCCCCTGTCCCTGAGAGAGACTCTCACACTTCCTCCCTGACAGGAAAGTGCCCCAAACCCCAGTGGGATCCAAGAGTCCAGTTTGCAGCACGAAAAAAGCATTACAGACTCAATGAAGAACAGACGCTGATCTGCCCTGGAGATCTCCAGCCATCCTTCCCCAGGGTCAAATGTTCAAGGGAATTTCTGCAAGTGATTTCTGGACAAGCCGTCTATGGAGATGTCTGGTGGGGCCAGAGCAGCCAAGGTGCCTGGATGATCATTGAGAAGCCCATACGGTGTGTTGGTAAGTCAGCTACGTGATGACGATGCAGGGACTGACGGCTGCTGGAGCCGGGGCTGTGTCGCTGTGGCAGTTTCAGACCAACAGCTCAGGTGAGGTGTGAGGTGTCCCAGTCCCTCCTGGGTGGCCATTATGTGTGTGTCTCTGAGATCCTGACTCTGAGAGGCTGCAGTGCCTGCTCCCTAGAGCAGCTGCATCGTTTCTTCCTCTGCGAGAACAGAGCTGGCCTCTCTACTCTTCCACAAGAGAAGATGATACCCATCCCTACATATGGGTACATGGAGGGCTCGAGGCCAGGCAGCACTGGGGCTGCTGAGCCTGGGCCTGTGTGTCCTCTTGCTGTGTGCAGCCTCATGGGACGGGCTTCTTGACCCTCTGGTTGTGCATGGGAGATGGGACAAGTTTCCGTGCTCCAGAGCCTCCCTCCCACTGCCCTATTTAGCACATGTGAGGGCAAGGGAAGGCTGCGCCTTGCTCCTGGCCCCTGTAGCAGCCAGGAGAGCAGAGCCTGGACACAGGTGTCTACACTCATGCAACACCCCACACCCTGGTCAGGGCTGTCACTGGTGCGTGGTCCAGGCTGTGGTCCACTCCTGGCTGTGTGTTATTTGCAGGGCAGCCTCTGGGCCTGTGGCCAGGGACAGCGGTCACGGTGGTGGTGGTGCTGTCGGTGCTGGTCCTCCTGTCTGGAGGGATCCTGTGGTTTGTGCTATCCAGGTGAGTAGGCAGAAGACTTGGAGTTTGTGTCCTGCTTCAAAGCCATGCTGCCCTGTGGGATGGCTGGGAATGGAGACGATCACCATTCTCCAGGCGCAGAGGATATGGCTGGCTGGTCTCAGAGTGGCTCTGCTTTAAGTCTCCTGATTGGGGCTTATGTGCATCTTCTTTGGGAATGGGGCAGGGACCGTGTGCTCAGAAGCCCGATCGCTTTTTTCTGTTGCTAGCACCACAGCTGTCTCTCTGAGGTACTTATGAGACACCCAAAGGAAGAGGTGCAGAGCCCTTGGTACCTCTGTAGCTGCATTCAGTGGTGCGCTGGGCCATGTCAGCCTCTCCCCTACCTCAGGACTGCCTTTTGCCTTCCCAGGAAGAGGAAGGATATGCCCAGCAAAATTGAAGAAGACTATTACACAGGTAGGGTCCTGGCTGTAGGGCTGGTGTTACAGCTAGGAGGGGAACAGGTCTGTGCTGGGAGAATGTGGCCCTCAGAAGGAACATCTTCTCCTTTTCCTGTCTTGGTGTGGCTGCAGGCAGCCCAGATGGCTTGGGCTCTCCTACCAGAGCTGTGTGTCCCACAGCTGCTATTCCAAGATGAGTACCTCCTCCAGCTGTCTTTTCCAGCAACTTCTGACTTGGGTCCCCTGTGCTGCCAGTGAGGGTTGGGAGCCACCCCTCTGGCTCTGCCTGCCTGGGCTAGGGATCTCCTCTGCCCAGCCTGGTTGCCCTGCTGTTGTGTGTGCCAGGGTGGCCTGCAGCCCCCAGTGCTGCTGCATGCCTGGGTCTGCCCTGGCCCTTCTCCCATGGCTCCTGTGTCCCTCAGGCTCTTTCTGTCATCCTGCCAGGACTCCAGCCCTACGAGAACTTGGATAATTACTGTGTGATCAAGGAGACTCTTCTGTCAGAAGAAGATGCAGGTATGATGCACACCAGAGAGAGAGTGGAGAGGGATCGTTGCTTCATGTGCCTCTCCTTCAGCCTCCTTGTGGTCCTGCAGGTGGTATCAAGATGGATTTGCCTGCTGAGCCTGATGGTGCAGCTGCATCAGCAAACACATTCCATGACCTGTGGTGGGGCACAGCTGGGATGGAGAAGTTGTGCTGTGGCAAGCCCTGCCTGGTGCTCCAGCCTGTCTCAGACCTTTACATGTGCAGGCAGCTGCAGCGGTGTGATCTCTGCACGCTGCCGAGGGCACACAGCAACCCTTGCCCTGGGTGCTGTTTGTCTCTGCAGGTAAAGATGTTCAGTCTGGAGAGCCATTGCCTAAGTGTCTGACTGTCATGGAGTTCTCAAAAGACAGAGCTGTCAGGGAGAGGACAAGATGGAGCAGACATCTAAGGCCCAGTGCTGACAGCAATTCGCACGGCTTGTTCTTCAGGCTTGGTCCCTCTCCAGGCTGGCCCAATGGCATTGCCCTCGCAGCTGCACTGCTGTGTCCAGACAACCAATAAATTGTTCTGGTTTGCAGATGCTGCCTGTCCTGTGACATCTGCCCCCTCTTCCCCCTCCCTGCCTTGTTGTGGTTCCTCTTTGTATTATGTGTGAAAGTTCTGTCCCTACAAAACTTCATGGAGGGCCTTGATCTAGGCTTTTCCAGCCCCACACAACCCTGAGGAAGCACACCTGAGAAGATGCCTGATCCCAGTCCCATACTGCAGTTGCTGCTTTCCCTCCGGGACCTCTGTGTTGGTCTGTGACCTGCTCTGTGGGTTCTGGTGCTCATCTCCCTTTTTGTGAGGTGTGTTTGGCACTGTCCCTCTTGGGAAATCCCATCCTGCGCTCTTTGGGATCTGCTTGATCTCGGCTGCTTCTGCTACCCTGTTGCAGCCTCTGCCTCTCCTACATGGAGGGATGCTGGTGGCCACTGGATCCTGGATGCTGAGGGGCAGCCAAAGGCTGTCTGTGGTGAGGAGCACACTGCTGGGAGATGGAGCAATGGACCACCCTCTTCTCCAGCTCTGTGTTTAGAATCACAGAAAGACAGAATGCTCTTGAGTTGGAAGGGATTTTTCAAGACATCTAGTCTAGACCTTCTGTTGGGGGAAGGAACGCCTTTCACTAGATCAGATAGCTCAAAAACCTATCCAACCACAATTTGAACATAGTAATGGAGTATCCACGATTCTCTGGGTAATTGTTCCAGTGTCTCACCACCTTCATTGTAACAACTCTTTCCTTATGTCAAATCTAAATCTACACTCCTTCTGTCTAAAACCATTGCCTCTTGTCTTTTCACTATAGATCGTGTTATAAGACCATCTCTCCATTTATCTTTTAAGCCCTCTTTAAGTATTGAAACTCTGCAATAAGGTGTCACCCTGGAGCCTTCTCTCCTCCAGGCTGAACAACCCCAACTCTCTCAGCCTTTCCTCATAGGAGACCTGTTTCAGCTGTCCAATCATTTTTATGGCCCTTCTCTGGACCTGCTCCAGCAGGTCTGTGTCTATCCTGTGCAAAGGACTTCAGAGCTGGACGCAGTAGTCCCGATGGGGTCTCACCAGACCGGAGCAGAGGGGCAAAATCACCAGCCTTGACCTGCTGGCCAGATTTCTTTCGATGCAGCCCAGGATACAGTTGGCTTTCTGGGTTTTGAGTGTACATGGCCAGCTGGCTCATGACCAATATTTCATCCACTGGTACCCTCAAGTCCGTCTCCTCATGGCTGTTCTCAATCTCTTAATTCGCCAGCGGATTGATACGGGAACTTGCCCTGGCCCAGGCATGAGGCCCTGCACTAGGCTTTGTTAAACTTTGCTCACATCGGCCTGCTTCTCAAGGCTGTCCATGTCCCCCTGGATGCCATTCCTTCCCTCAAGTGCTTCAACTCCACCACTCAGCTTGGTGTCATATACGAACTTGCTAAGGGTGCTTTCAATCCCACTGTCTATGCCATTGATGAAGATATTAAACAACATTTGTCCCATTATGGACCCTTGAGCGACAACACTCATTACTGGTTTCCACTTGGACTTTGAGCCTTGACTGTCACTCTTTGGACACACCAATTCAGACAATTCCTTATCCATCTAACAGTCCATCCATAATATTGACATCTCGCCAGTTTATCAGGTAGCCTGATATGACTTGCTTCTGCCAGCAAAGGCATGTTTTATGAGTCCACCAGAGTTCTGGATGAGCTGTCTGACCATCATGGTGGTACTTGCAACTGGCCCCTGGGATGAAGGAGTTTTCTTCCAATGGGTTCTGCTTCATGTGGCCTACGTGCCCTGGTGGAGCTGCTCTTGATTGGTATTGGGCACAGAGTAGAAAAGGGAGTTCAACCCCATGTGACTACTGCTGGTTGAAAAAGGGGAATGCGCAGGGTCAGCGTATGGAGAAACAGAGGGTTGGTTTGTGTTCCTGCCACCTCCTGGGTTGTGCTGCTTCCCACTCCCTGTCCTCATATTTTCAGAACCATGGCCTCATGACTCTGTCTGGACAAACAGCAAAGGCTTGTGCTTTGGAGGGGTCTCCCTGAACACACACATCTCCCTCCCCGCACAGAGCTCCTGCCTGGTCCCCTCATTGCCCTGTGGAGTCATGTTCCCTGTGGGGTGCTAAGCTGACTGTGCTGTGTTAAGAGGATGCTATGAGCAGAGCTTCCCCAGGCCTTCAGGGCTGTGCTGGGAAGTTCTGATGTGCGTTTGGACAGGGTGCATGTTGGGAACCAGTGGGTGGTGGCTCTCCCTGCCATTCATCCTTGGCAGGAGTGCGTCCTCTTCATGTGCTGCAGGCAAAGCTGAGAGACGAGGATGATCTTTGCTCCTCTGAAGTCCCCCTGTCTGATAACCCAGCCTTCTGGGATCTCAGATGTCACAGGTGAGCCCATGGGAGGTTCTGGAGGAAGAGAAAAACAGGAGATAGTGAGGAGCAAGAGGGATGACTTGTAGCTGTGAGAGTTTCCTCAGGTGCCTCAGCTGGCCCTGAGCGCAGGGTGGCCTGCGCATTGGGGACAGACGAGAGTGTTGTTGCCAGGTTGAGGGGGAGGAGGAAGAGGCAGCTGGGGATGGAGGAGCAGGGAAGGATGAGAGAGGGTGTGGGCTGGGTGTGTCTTTCAGAAGTGTCTTTCCTTGACCAAGGACTGTTCCATGCCTTGAGGTACTCCTTGTGGTTCATGTCCCATTCCTATCCCTGCCACTAGCCAGCTCTCTGTGTGCACTCTCAGAGGTCCTCCACCTCCTGTGATTCTTGAGAGGAAGTGCAGTGACTCATCAAGCTCCAAAACCCATGCAGTGGCACTGGGTGAGGGATGTTGCCTCAGAATTGGGAGGAGTGATGCTTCTTGAATGCACTCTGGTAGCTAGGAGGGTTTTGTGGGGTAACTCTTGGATCTTGGTGACAGGGATTCTTCTATTGAGTCCTACAGCCTGGATGCCCCTAAGAAAAAAAAAAAAAAAAGCAGCAAAAGGCAGCAGCACTGACAATGATGGGAGGTTCTCTGCCCAAAGATGAAGCTTCCTGTATCTTACGAGATTTCCCCTCGTGGTTGTTTCCTTCCTGTGGTTGCAAGTCTTGCAGTCAGTTACAGATACCCAGAGAAAGCAAGTGGGTATCAGATTTCAGTCCTGCCTGGGAATTTCATGGTAGCATGGCCCTGCCGTTCCTGGCTCTGAACTTTCTCCTGGTCCTTGCATCTCTGTTGGCAGCAGGGGGCCAGGAAGAAGGTGATCCTAAGGTTCAAGGAGTGCCCTGGGAAACAGGTGAGAAGGGGTTCCACCTCTCTCTTGGGGAAATTTTGCCACTCCTCCTCCTGAAAGTTTGATGTGCGTTTTTGATGGAGCAGGTTTGATGGAGCCCTGAGGGCTGTGTCAGTTGGAGTGCCAGCTGCCTTTGGGGCAGGAGTTATGCTGTGGTGTGGGTGCACTGGGGGTCCTGTATGGAAGATGGAATTTAGCTGGACAGTTGGGGATATGTCATGCCCTGCACTGAGCCAGTGTACCAGCCATTCCCTGGAGGCTGCAGGCATGAATTTGTCATGAATTCATCATGAATTCATGCATCACAAATCAGGAGAAGGGTCTTCAGGGAGGAGAGCTCCACTTTCTGTATATATCCTATCCCCAGGAGTGCCTGTGGGACACTGCCTCCTGAGAGCAGAACAAAAGGAATCTTGGTGCCACTTTGCCATCTGGGTGTGGCCGGGCATGGGGAGTGCTGGATGCCTATGCTTGGGTGGGTTGTAGCTGTGTGTTAGTGGAACACAGCTGCTTGTCGCAGCGTTCAGATGCTGGTTGCATCTCTTGCCTTCTGCAGACAGGGCTGTTTGAGAGCAAAGCCTGACTATTAAGTGGCTTGCTCACCAGCATATCTGTCTTTCTTCGTGGCTGTTCAGAACATGTCCTGAACCTTGTGAGATCCCTTCTGCACCCCTTTGAGAGAAGAAAGTTTGTATTTGAAGCACTTTGGGGTCTCTCAGATTCCGTGGCAGAGGCTGGAACAGAGAGCAGCATCTTTACCTGTAGGAATCATTTCCACAAAGCCTCTGCCTCCCCATATCACTCAGCAAACTGCTGTGGTAGGCTGTGCCTCTTCAGCCCAGAGGATGGTGAACGTGGTGAGGAGAGGATGTGGAGGAGCAAGCAGGGCTTGTGGCAGACAAGGAGTGACGGCTGTGGTAAAGCAGAGGTTGTGAATGGAGAAGGCTCATCCCCATGTCCCACTGCACAGTGGTATGGGGCAGAAGGAGAGTAGCCAAGGAACTGAAGGAACTAGCAAAAGGATCCCAGAAGTGTAACAAGGGCATCTCTGATCCCCGTGGGAGGGATGAGCCATGGCTGGAGAGACATCCACACCAGCAGGGCTAGGCTAGATAGACCAGGGTGCCATGGTCTATCAAGGGCTGTCTGAGCTGGGGTGGATAACAGGTCTGAATGAGTGTCTGGAGGGGCGACTGTCCTTGGAAGGTCCCTGTTGTGGGCTGTGCAGGAAGGAATAAACTGTCCTGGTACACAAGGGTGGATGAAGGAGGCTCATGAATGAATGATCCTTCATGCCTCAGCTAAACAGGGAGAAGCCCCTTCCACCAAGACATTCCTCCACGTCACATCCTGGCAGAGGAACCTGCTACCTTCCTCCTCCCTTCAGGGGCTGGAGAAAGAGCTGGGAATTTCTACCCTAGCATGCAACCCTGCTCCACATCATCACCTCTGAACCAAACTATCATCCACTTTCACCTCTGCTAGAAACGTGCCAAAGGCCCCGGTGGGATTCACGACTACAGCTGGAACCAGACCAGGAGGGTTACAAGAAGAATGAAGAAGTGATACTGAGCTGCCCTAAGGGTTTCCAGCCGTCCTTTACCCATGTCAAGTGTGCAAGGGAAGTCCAGTCCATCAGTCAACGGATGCCTGTCTACAGAGAAGTTTGGCGTGGAATGGACAGCAGAGGTGCTTGGACGCGCATTCGGTCCTACGTGGAGTGCATTGGTAAGAGAGGCATCCAGAGCACTCCTGGTTGCCCTGCTCTGCCCTTCCTGAGCAGGGGAAGGCAGGCTGGGCTGGGGAGATGGTAGGTGCTGCTGAAAGCAGCTTTGAGGCAGTCGCCAGGCCTGCCCTCCCGTTCAGTGAACGGGAAGCTGGGGCTGAAGGTGCAGACAGTAAGGATCTCCCTGAGGGTTTCTGACAAGAGCGTGTGCACAAAGGAGAGAAGAAGGGGAGAGCTGTGTGTGGTGGAGTTTGTGGTCAGCATGGCATCACGGTTGGGGCAGGGGGATCAGAGAGCTCTGCTGCCTGTGTCCTCTCACACTGTGCAGCTGTGAGTACCAGTACCACACCCTGCTCCTCACACCATGGTCCCCTTGGGGCTCCGTGTTATGGTGGGCACAGGCTTGGCAACATTTTCTTGGTGCCTGGGGCACTGTGGTCCCCTCCAAGGGAGAACAGGGCAGTAGTGGGCTTGTTTGGGAACCTAGTGAGAGGCACCTCGACTTTTGAAAACAATTGTCCTCTGCTGCTCCCCAGCTCACTGAGTGTCCTGAGACCTGGGCCACAGCAAGAGGTCTTGGTGCTGGTTCTCTGCAGGCAGCTGTGAGCATGGGTAGTGGGGGGGAGGTCTATGGGAGGCGAAGGAGATGCTTCTCCTGTGACACCCTCCCATGGGGACAGTTCCATGCACGGCCCAAGCTTTGTGGGTGTCCTGCCTGGTCCGTTTGGGGGCTTTGTTGACTTCATGTGGCAGGTTGAAATAGACCTCACTTCTTGGACAATGCCACAAGGCAATAGGGCCAAATCGTGCTCCATCAGTTACTGTGCAAATTTTGTGCATCAGCTGAGCCCCTTGTGGTTGCCTCTGTCCCTCGAGCTCCTGCTCCTCCTGGCCTTTCCTGGGAAGCCTGGAGAAAGCAGCATGGCTCCCTTCTCCCCCTCATTCCCTTCCTGGAGATGTGGGGTAGGAGGTCTAGTCTGTATGGTGTCCTAGAGCCCTGTCTCTCAAGATTCTCATGGAAAATGGACCTTTCTCCTGGGGCCAGTGCAGGGCAGGAAAGGGCAGGTCTCTCTAGGAACTGCATGTGTTGAACTGTAGATTTGCTGGGACCCACAAACACATTAGTTTTGACTTGGTGAAGAAAATTGCCTTCAGTAATGGTAGTCCTCATTTATACTTACAATCATTCCTCTCCAGACATTTCATGCTTCCTTACCAGAAGCTGGAGTGACCAGGTTCAGCCTCCCTCTTCTTCCCCCCCTCCCAGCTGCATGGGGAGCAGAGCTGTCTGACTGCAGCACCCTGGCAAGGCTGGGAGGGGGAGGGAAGGGAATGACCCTTTGCAATGTTTCCTTCACAGAGGTCCTCCAGGTTGTCCCCGGCACCTTGGAGACTTCCAGCACCAGCATCAAACTGAACTGGACCTGCAGGGTCCCTGATGCCTGCCAGCACATGCGGGCCACCTGCCGCCTGGCAGAGCCTTCCTTCCCTCCCTGTGAGGCTGAGGAGGTGAAGGGAGAGGAGATGCTCCATGGCCAAGATGGGACATTCAGCTGTCCTCATCTGCAGCCCTTCACTGTCTACAGTGTCACCATCTCTCTGCCCCCTGACACGATCCTTTTCGCATGGTTGCTCAGGACAGAGGAATCAGGTATGATCAGCCTGATCATCACCTCCCTGCATGGTGGTCCTGGGATCGGGACTGCTTGGAGCCTGTGGGGCTCAGCGGAAGGGGCTGTGGAGGGCCCTGCAGCATGTCTCATCCCCTCCTCTTTCTCCATCTCCTCAGCAAACTGTTGCTGCTGCTGCTGCTACAGTTCATGCAGCCTTTGTGTGGACAAACCCTGCTTGGGATGATCCTTTGCAGCCCATTCCCTGGGTCAGGAGCTGCCTGGCCCCTGGCTGGGGCTCAGCCCCTCCTCACCAGCTCCATGTGTGACCTCG
This sequence comes from Tapera naevia, assembly GCA_033556795.1. Classification (NCBI taxonomy): domain Eukaryota; kingdom Metazoa; phylum Chordata; class Aves; order Cuculiformes; family Neomorphidae; genus Tapera; species Tapera naevia. The sequence continues at coordinate 291,938 of JAUMJJ010000092.1, read as the reverse complement.
TCCTCTTGTGCTTCCAGTGCCAGACAAACCAGAGAGGATGTGGCTGGATCCCAGCAGTGGTTCCCTTCGGTGGAAGGCGCTGCCCTCCTGCAAAGGGGAGATCATCGGATACCAGGTACCTGGGAAGCACCAACTCCCTGTAGTCCTGCTCATCTTGGCAGACACCTCCCTGTGTGGAGCTCTGTGCAGACGTCGTAGGGGAGAGTGGGCAATGGGAACCTGTGATGACCCACAGTTCCTATCGGGTCCAAGTGAATACCTGGCCATAATGAGCATGAGCATATCCTGTCCCATGTTTGACATTCCTCCAGCTGTGTAGTTGCCTGGAGAGGTGGTGGGTGCCCTTTGGGCTACCTATGTGGATCTGCTCAGCCAGGGGTTTTGCAGATCTTGTGGCTTGCTGTGCTGCATTTGGTTACCTTTGTGTTGGGGTGGCCTCCCAGGGTTTCCTGTGCCTCTTGTGTGGTTGTTTCTGGTTCCTGTCACAGAGAAGCCTGTGGTTTGGGTCATCTCTTGAAAATGTCTCTTCTTTTAGAAGAGTTGCACTGTTTCTTTCAGCTTTCCTCAGTGAGTGGCTAGAATTGCCTCCTCTCTCTGTGGGTTTGTGGCTTTTCCCACCAGTGCTTCATAGCACTGAGAGGTGATCAGAACCTTACCAGTGTGTCCTATGCCCTCTCTGATGACAGATTTCTCCGTGGGATGACTGGACTCAGCTGTATGGGTTCTTCATGCCCCTTTTAGGTATTTGGAGAAAGTGGCAAATAGGCTGCCTGACACCATTACCTGGTGCCCTGCTTCCAGGCACCTCTCTTGGCAGAAAGAACCCTTTTTTTTCTGCTTTCCTTTAGCTCCTTCTATTGCACAAGCTGAAGATACTGCTTCCATAAAGACCGTGACAGCAGTGAGAAGGAGGCCTGGGATCTCATGAGAAATTTGTGAGATGAACAGGCATATTTGGAGCCTCCATCTATATCCCTTGTTGGAAGTCTCTCTTCCCATCTTCATGTAGAAAAGACCTTTAGCATCCAACCTTAAACAGGAGATAAGAGAAATTTAGGGCTCTGTTTGTTGGTGATGTTACCGTAGCGCCTATGTTGTAATATCATTGCAGCAACCTGGCCTTGGGCTCATTGCATGCATAAATACCTCTTGTAATGAATGGCTTTCCTCTTGCCCTCTTCTCCTCACAGAGCCTTGCTCCTTCGCTCACTCTGACATCTGGAGTGTTGGCTCCAAATTCCTCTTCACCTCCTCTTTGCATGTTGATTCTTCTCCAGGAGCCTTCCCCAACTGGGGCAGGCACAGAGAAGGGGACTGTTGCAGAGGTGCTTTGCTTAGTCTCCTCGTGCTGTGGGCAGGATCCCAGAGGGCAGGTTGGATCTGCTGCCCTCCAGCTCTGTTCTCTCCCCAGTTGAACATCACAACGATGAGCGTGCTGGATGGCAGCTTCCTGGAGCTGGAACGACTACAGCTGAGCAGCTCCGCCACTGAGCACCCGCTGCCTGAGTACAGCCCTGGCAGGAGCTACGTGGTGACGATGCGGGGACTGACGGTTGCTGGAGCCGGGGCTGCGTCGCTGTGGCAGTTTCAGACCAACAGCTCAGGTGAGGCGTGATGTGTCCCGGTCCCTCCTGGTCGTCTTGGAGGAGCCTCGGCACAGAGGAGCTGCGCTCTGCAGCCTGCACTGCCCCGCGCTGCCCCTGCTCCCGCACAGCCCCTGTTGCGCTGCCCACTCGTGCTCATCCTCCGAGCCTTCCCCTCCAGACACCCCACAGCCTCTCGACCTCGGCTGCCGCAGTGTCCACGATATCTCCCCATCCCAAGGCACAGCCGTGCTTCCTCTCCAGCCCATCGCCCGTGCCGCCGAGGCAGCGAGGTGAGTGCGGTCCCTGGCAGCTCTGCTCTCCACACACAGCCCCGACACGCGTTTCCTCACCGGCAGCGCCTGCTCACAGCCACCCCCATCCCGCTCTCCCCTCCCGCTCCTGCTGACCCTCGCTCCGCCCTGCCCTGCAGGGAGCACCAGCTCCTCGTGCTCACAACGCACAACAGCACAGAGGTGGAAAGCGCCTGCTCGGGGGATCTGCAGCCCTTCAACGCCAGTCGGCAGCCCGGCGCCTACCTGGCTGCCGTGCTCAACCTCACCGGCCCCAGGGACTTCGTGCTGGGCGACGGGATCCGTGAGCAGGGCTACCACAATGCTGCCCTCCAGCCGGGCTGCGACTACACTGCCTTGCTCCGCCTCACCTACCGCTCGCAGCAGGTACCCTTTGCGTGGTCTTCTCCCTAGGGATGCTGCCGTCCTTGCTGGGGTCTGGTTTGCTGCTGCTGTTGAGCAGCTGTGCCACATGGGCTCCACTCTCAGACTCTGAATGGAGAGCTGGGATGCCTCGGCCGCACGATGTTCCCGGGCTTTTAAGTCACAGCTGGGACATTCAGTGGCTGTGGGTGGGAGCTGTTGGACCCCAGGGCAGGCAGTGGGGCAGAACCGCCCTGAGCTTTCCCTCTTGTCTCCTCCAACAGGCAGAGAAGTTCACCTGTGTTTGCTACAGCTTCTCTGTTGGTAAGTGGGCTCCTCGTCTCCTGTGCCAGAGCTCCTTTCCTGCATCTTCCCTTTTTCCAGACTGGCTGCTTCCCGTAAAGAGGAACTGACAAGTCTCATGGGAGGCAGAGGAAACCTTTCATCTCCCATATATGGAATGATTCTCTATTCCAGAAGAAACCTGATCCAAGACACATGTCTACACACTCACATATATTCCTGGCCATCGCTCTGGCTACTGCCAGAATGTGTTCCAGGCCTTGGCACCCACTCCTGGCTATGTTAGTTGCAGGGAAGGCTCCGGCCACATGGCATGGGACAGTGATAGGGGTGGTTGTGCTGTTGGCAATCCTCCTTGTGTCTTCAGGGATCCTATGCTTCGTGCTTTCCAGGTGAGTAGGAAGGGGAAAGGTTCAGCAGGGCCATGGGCAATTCCATTTTTTTACTAAGGATTCCCCTTTTGCTTCCCAGGAGAAGAAACTCTTTGTCAGGCAAAGTTCAGCAGGATAATTAAAAAGGTAGGAAAATTCAGTTCCCTGCACCATCATCACAGAAAGGGCTGTAGGGCTGGGGGGCAGCTGGGGGACAGAGCAGAGATGTCCCAGGAGAGGCTGACCCTCAGAAAAAACATCTGCTGATCCTCTTTACTGCCACGTCTCCACATTTACTCAGTCCTGTGGTGCTGGGGAGGGTCTGGATGGCTCTGCCTGCTAGGCCCCATGCAGCACTGGAGCATGACTGCAAGAGGAGCTCACTGCAAAGGGAGCTCACAGCTTGAAGCAGAGGCGAGCAAAGTCAGACATCCCAAAGCGTGGCTCATGGCTCAGCCTTTTGAGGGACTCATGTCCATGTCACCCCTCCAGGGGAGATATCTGCTGGGAGGGGGTCTCAGGAGGGTCAGGCTGAGGGACTGCTGCTCTCAACTGAGCACTGGTGAGCACATCTGGGGACTTGTGGTGGGGCACAGCTGGGATGGAGGGATTGGACTGTGCCTCCAGCCTGTCTCAGACCCTCATGTGTGCAGGCAGCTGCAATGGTGTGAGCTCTTTATGCTGCCAAGGGCATGCAGCAGTCTTTACCCTGGGTGCCCTTGTATCCGCAGGTAAATGTGTCCAGGCTGGAGACTGGTTGCTCAAGTCCCTGCCTAGGACCACAGGGGATATTCAGAGTGGATGGGGAGCAGAGCAGGTGGGGAGGAAGGCCCCAGCTCGGTGCTGATGGCTGCTGGCCCCCAGCTTTCCTGTGACTACAACCATCCAATTCATCAGGGCAAGAGGAAAAGAGGAAGCTCAGGAGAGTTGTGTGCTTTTTCTTTCCTCAACCTCTTCACCTCCCAGCTTTCACTAACTGCTGGTTTAAGGCCTTTGAATGTGACTTTCTGTAGCCCCTATTTTTAGACTTTGATTTCATTTTTGCTTTCCTGGAAGCAGCAACTGTACCCCAGATTTCCCAGTCCCTGACTTACAGAGGCTCAGGCTGAGGCATGATGGTCCATGCTCCTGCCATGCCCTCTGCTGATATTCAGCCAGACCCAGGGCTCTGCTGGAACTTGGCCTGACTGGATTGTCTTTGTGACTCTGCTTGCTCTGTCTGCACAGTCAAATAAAATCTTGTGGTTTGGAGGGGGCTAACTGCCCCACCAGAGATCCTGCCTAGTCCCCTTATTGCCCTTGTGGCATCAGGTGTGCCTACAGTGAGCTGCCTGCACCTTGTTGAGGGGAAGCTGTGAGAAGGGCTGGTGTGACATCGTATCCCTGAGTGGTGCCTGACAACCTCTCCATCCCCTGAGGCAGTGCTGGGAAGCTCTCACATGAGTTTGGATGGGGGATATGGTGGGAATCAGTGAAGGGTGATGCCCTTCAATGCACATCTTCGGAAGGAGCATGTTCTGCACCCATGCTATGGCCAGAGCTGAGGGACATGTGTGCTTTCAGTGGCTTTTCAGCCCCTCTGCCAGGTCAAATCTGGAAGAAAAGTGAAGATCAGAGGTCACCACCACCATGGCCAGAGTCTTTATTGCTGAGATATGGAACAGAACCATGTGGTCAGAACTCTGAAGCCCCTTTCCCTTGAGAGCAAACGCAGAACCAGTCTCTGCTGTGCAGCAGCCCCTGCTGAAAGCCCATCAAGATGTCCAGATTGAGCCACTAAAACCTGTGATTGCCTCGGTGAAGCCGGAGAAGTTGGTGAGGGAGCTTCTCTGGAGCGAGCAGGGCTGTGGCACCTGGATCAACATCAGGAAGATGGAGCTCCGGGAAGGGATTGTGTGGGGTAGGAAGGACCACACTAGCCCTACAGGACTCTGGATTGCCCCTCCCTTGGCTTTTGTTGTCCTTGGGCTTCATGCATCTCCCAAAGTAGGAGAGAGAGCCTGTGCTCCTGAGCTCCATGTATCTTGCAGCAGTTTGATGCTCAAGTGGCAAAACAGTTTTGAGTGTTCGAGGAACTGCCCCATCTTCCCTGGGGCTGCCTGAAGGGACAAGGAATCGTGGATGGGACAGGTGGTTCTCTTTATCTCTAGCACAGACAAGTAAAGTCCCAGTGTCTCTGCTCTGGTCTGCACACTCAGGCTGTGACTCCAGGTAAGTTCCAGTGCAAGCTCTAGGCAAAGGGTCAGGTTCCCACTTCAAAGGCTGACGACAATTTGGAGACAGTCCAGCCGGTGCTCTCCAGCTGCAGAAGACACTTGGGGTGGCCTTTCAGGGGAGTAAAGCATTATAGGGCTGTGCACACCCCTGCTATCTCCTCTGGTTTCCACTGTTACCGATGGAGGGCTGTCAAGAGAGTCAAAATCCTGGCCAGAGATGGGCTGTGACTTTGCCTCTACTTGAAATTCCCGTAGGTTTCAAATGAATTCAAATAACTGAGGGCCAGTTCGTAGCAGAACCCATACTGCTCCTGTGAACAGAAGGATGCACATGAGAACCCGGTACACCTACACCTGTAGTGGAAGGCAAGACCTAGTTGTCAACAGCTTCCTGAGCAAGCCAGATGCAGGTACAGCCCATTCTCCTCCTCCTATTCGGAGCCCACTTTCCCTCCTGGAGGAATCTCTGGCATTTGCTCCAGTAGCTGAGGGCTGGGCTGTGACAATGCTGGAGCCAGCTGGTCTCTGGATGATACCCTGCATCCACAGCACAAAGCGTCTGCTGCACACTGCCATCCAGAGTGCTCACCCTATGATAGCTTCTAGCACCCAGACTGAGTAGTGAGAGGTGGGTGCAGGATGGGCATCTGAGTCCCCACCAGTGCAGCCCCCCAGTGAGTAGGACAGGTGGACCAGAAAAGGGCAACTCATCCCACAGGGTGCCTTAGCACCTATCTGGTTGTGCAGAACCTGCCCTTAGGGAGAGGTTATGTCCTATTGGCAGAAACAAGAGCTTTCAGAGGTCTCATCTGGCCCTGGTGGACACAGGATGATCTGAGCACAGAAGAGTTAGGGCAGCTGCTGGGATGTCCAGGCTATGGCTCTTGCTCTAGTGTTGCCGTCTCAACTTGGTTTATAGACAGCACCTACCACATCTTTAATCAGCTGTCTCCGCCGCTTTTTCAGCATCCTTACAGCCTGGGATACATCCACCAGCCCTTCGCTTTGGATCTGCTCACACAGGAAACTAGCAGCACAAAAGATCCCACTCCGGCTGGCACCGTCCCTGTGGAGGAGAGAAAGGGGAGAGTCACCAGCTCTGGGATCACTCGGCAGGGCTGAGTGTCAGAGGTGTCCCACTAGACATGCAGGCTATCACAATGATCTTGCCCACAGATTGTGCCCTCAGCCAACCTCCACAGGGAAGCCTTCCTCTCTGAACACAGGGAAAGTCATGTCCGTATGTCCACCCAAGACAGAGCTGTGACCCAAGCTCACTGACGCAGCCTGAGCCGAGCCAGCTCTGTGCCATGGCTGCTCCCCTAAGAGACATTGCTCACCAGCAGGTGACAAGGATGTGTCCATCTTGGCTCTGCCGATGGTGTGTCTCCACCTTCCCTAGCAGGCTGATGATGGTGTCAGGGTTCGGGGGAAGATGCTGCTGCATGGGCCAGTCCTTCAGTTGCCAGAACTGGACTTCCAGTGCAGGCTTCTTGGGCTAATGGGGAAGAAAGACAGTGGGTTGAGCAGAGAAGAAGCCTATTGGCTTCATAGAGGAAAGGGACAGAGAGGGTGTATCCATCCTGGCTCAGCCATGCTCACTGGATCAAGGGAGCAGCTCCACAGTGGGATGGCCTGGTCCTACCCTCTGCCCTTCTCCATTCCCTGAGCCCAGCAGATGGACAGAGCACCAGATAAGAGCTGACCAGCAGTTGTAGCTCAGACTGATGCCAGTCCAGCACCCAGCTACATGTAATAGCTGTTATCCATGAACCACCACCAAGACACAAAGACCACCAAGACGCAAAGACTCTATCTACAGCTGCAGCTCCCCGAGTTAGGAAGTTATACAAATGTATCTGTGCCTTGTACTTCTGCCTGCATCCCTCTTGGGACCAACTTCTTTCCCAAGGAGAAAGGCCATGCCCTGGCCAGTGCCTTTTTGGAACTCCATCAAATCCCTCTGACAGTTGTGGCCTCTGCCACCCTGAGATGTGACCTTGACCCCAAATCAAAGCCTACTGATTCTGGAGCCTATATGGGCCTCCAAAGTCTTGCAAAGGCCATTCTCAAAGGACTTTGCCATCTCTGTACAAAAAGCCCACCTGCTGCTTGTTGATGAGGGCAAGTGTCCAGGATGTGAAGCCAGCTCCGGGCTCCTCTGAGATGAGGTGGACATGGAAACGACTGTAGTCAGCTTCACCTTGGGTGGGCCAGAACTCCACATATGTCTGGGGCAGAGACACACATGTATCACACACAGCTCTTACCTGCACGCATAGCAGAGCTCGGCATCTCTCTCGGGTGTGCTCACACAAGACTCTTGCCCATAAAACACATTGTGCATGTGGGTGCTCTGCCTGCCATTTGCTGGGAACCAACCCACTGTGGTGCAGTCAGAAGAGTAACACCCCTATGGAGAGAACACCTGGGCAGGGCTAAGCGAAACCCGAGGGATGGTCTCTTGCTGTGAGACTGGGGACACCCCACCACTTAGTGCCACGGTGCTGGGGCTGTCCTCATGCCTCTCCCACATGGAGCTCATAGCCTTGCAGTGGGCTCCTGCAGGCTCTCATGGGAAGGGCTATGTGAGGGCAAAGGCAGAAAGCACACCGCTTGGCATCTTGGGGAGTCAGGAGAAGGGAGAGCTGCAAGTTGGCTGCTGACCTTGTCCAGCTCCTGCAGCTGGTTCAGCACAACAATTGAAGTGCAGGTGTAATCCCAAACCAAAGCCCAGAAATCCACCAGAGTGGTGGGGAAAGGCAGCTGGGTGATGATGAGCCTGTCCTCCTCGTTGTATGTCTGCAAAACACACCGGGGTGTTGGGGGTAGCAGTAACACAACCCAGACCCTGAGGACCCCTCTGACAGCAGGAGCAGCTTTCTTCCTCCCTCCTGCCAGGCTCTGCAGGCACAGGGGCAGAGCCCAAGGAGACACAGACCACCCCAACCCCGCCCACAGCAGGCTTGCACACGGCTGCCTCTTCAGTTTATGCCACCAGGGCTCTGCTCCCAGCAGGCAACACCAGTGGCTGTGCTGCAGCCTGCTGAGCTATCTGTGCAGGCAGGGCTTGAGCTGATCACAGGGAACATCTCCCAGCAGCAGAGCCCCAGCCGCTGGGATGGAGTCACTGTAAAGAAACTCCAGGGCTGGGACACCTCCAACTAGAGCAGCATGGTCTAGCCCCACTTTGAGCAGGGGCGACCGGAGTGTCTCTGCTGCTTCCACTGTGGCTGGAGCCTTACGTTGGCAAAAACAGCATTGATGTAACCTGGTGAGCCATCTGCGTTCAGTGAGGACATCAGGATGGGTCGACAGGAATCCGCTGCGGAGGCAAGGAGCAGGGGGAGAAATGATATGCCATCCTCTCCCTCCATAGAGACAAGGGTGTTTCCCTGCTAATGGTGGGGTCAGGTTGGCTCCCTCCAGCACGGGCTGGAGAGTCTTGGATGAACAGGCATCACAAGCCGAAACAGTTCACGGCTGCCTGACATGAGATGTCCAAAATCCCATATGCAGAAGCACAGAGACACAGCAATTGCTCGTTGTCCTGTGATGCCTCATCCAGGCTCCTCCTCTGGGATGGATTAGACCCAGGGATGTGTTTATCCCAGGTGTAGCCCATGGATGCATCTCTCCAGCAAGCCCAGAAGGAAGCAGGGATGGGATCTTGCTCTTTATGGAGGGACCAGCCTAGTCTATATTTACTACCAAGCAGAAAATGTCAATTAGACCTTGAGGAGAACCTGCCAGTGGCACGATGCTGCAGAGGGAAGCAGCAAGGCAGCGTCTTCCTCTCACGTTGCTCTCAGGCACTGGCTTGTTAGGCAAGGGGATGGCCAGAACTGTCAGCTGTACCTGGCAAGATCCCTGGCTTGCGGTTCTTGGGCTGGTTGCTGGGTTTCTCCGCTTCTCTGCATGGCAGGAGCTGGAAGAACTCAGAAAATTTCTGCAGAGCCTGTAGGGAAGATTCAGGCACGAATCAGGTCTGCCTAGTAGCTCTTCCTCTTCTTCAGCCACCCCAGAGAAATACTCCCCCATCTCCATCCCACAGCTGAGGAGAGGAGGGGAGCAGTAGCACCGAGGCATCGCAGACCAGCCCCCCAGCAGCAGCAGACCCAGTGCACCAGACCCTGCTGGTACCTTGAACTCCTTCTCAAGGACGTTTTTGTGCCTTGAAGTCCCAGCTTCTCGAAGGCACTGGACATGGCTGGCGATGCCCTCCACTGGGATCCCGGTGCTGCTGCAGAGCAAGCCTTCGAGGAGCACCTCATACAGGAAGGTATACTGCTCCTGCATGAGGATATGAATCAGCTGCATGGTCTGGAGCAGCTCCATGAGGTGCCCTGGTTCTCCAGACAACCAGCTCACTGGCAGCGACCTGTGCCAAGAATGAGTCAGGTCCATCTTTCACTTTCCTGCTGTGGAATCCTGAGGCCAGACACCTCCCAGTGTAGGCAGCCCTGCTCTGAGAAACAGCCAGCAACTGCAACAACCCAGACAAGACCACCTTGGTCTGTAGTTAACGGCCCATCTCAGAACAGACCCCTACTCTGCGGAAGGAAATCCAGAAAATGGTGGAACTAGTTAGTCTGGTTGGTATTAGAATCATAGAATCATAAGGTTGGAAGAGACCTCTGAAACTGTTGAGTCTGACCGTGCCTGCCTCCCTACTAAACCATATCCCTAAGAAACTCATCTACCTGTCTTCTAAACACCTCCAGGGATGGAGATTCCACCACCTCCCTGGGAAATCTGTTCCAATCCCTGAGCACACTCTCAGTGAAGAAATTCTTCCTAATGCCCAGTCTAAACCTGCCCTGGTGCAACTTGTGGCCGTTCCCTCTTGTCCTGTCGCTTGGCACTTGCGAGAAGAGAGCAGCACCCACCCTGTCACAACCTCCTTTCAGGTAGTTGTAAACAGTGCTGAGGTCTCCCCTCAGCCTCCTCTTCTCTAAGCTAAACAACAACAAATTCCCTCAGTCTCTCCTTGTAGGGCTTGTTCTCCAGCCCCTTCACCAGCCTCGTTGCCCTTCTTTGCACACACTCCAACACCTCAATGTTCTTCTTGTACTGAGGGGCCCAAAACTGCACACAGTACTCGAGGTGTGGCCTCATCAGTGCCGAGTACAGGGGGGTAATCACCTCCCTGGTCCTGCTGGCCACACTGTTTCTGATACAGGCCAAGATGCCGTTATTGGCTGTCTTGGCCACCTGGGCACACTGCTGGCTCATGTTCAGCCAGCAAGCTACTTTCCTCCAAAGGGTCCCAACGGTACATAGACCATGGTGACATAGTCTCTAGGCCAAGACACTGCTGTCCAGAAGACTTAGTGAGAGCAGACATCCTGAAGGATATGTGGGAACTCATTCATCCTCCTTGCTTACAATATCAGGATGACTGGTGCAATGAATGCTGCTGGTACCTCAGAAGGTCTAAGGGAACACATATCTGAACTAGGTTTGGACTCAGCATTAAAAACAAGATCCTGCAGTCTCCATCACCTGGCAGCTCCAGTCCTTGTGGCTACACCATGAATGGCAGGACCGCTGTGGCTTTGCACACCACATCCATGGAAAGGTGGGAAGGAGACCTGCAGCCTCACAGTGTGCAGTGAGCAGATAACTCTCCTTACCTTTGTCTGCACCATGCTGACCCGCTGCTCCCGAAGCCTCTGCACGCAGCGGAACACATCCACCTTGCCCTCAGCCTTCCCCATCTTCAGGAGGAAGTCCAGGGCGATGAAAGTTCCTGTGCGCCCAATACCTGCACTGAGGATCCAGAAAACTGGGAATCAGTGCTGCCCTGGCCAACCTTGCTCCAGCACCCACACAGTCCCAGCCCAGTACCTGCAGTGCACCAGCACGGGTCCAGCAGGTGCTTCCAGTCTCCTCTTGTTCACTATCTCCACTAAGGACAGGAGCTGGGCGGAGTTTCTGGGGACCCCATGGTCTGGCCACTGTAGGTAGTGAAACTGCTCCACCACTCTTGGGAGAGCACAGCCTGCCTGCAAAGAGGTTGACACGGCTGGGAGCAGGAACCAACCTGCAAAGCCGTGTGAAATAATTACAAGCTAACAAGTAGGAAGCAGTGAGGAAAACTTCACTTCAGGGGCCACCAGCTCACAGTGTTCTCCCAGCATCTCTACCACAATGACTGCTTCACTACAGCTCAGCAGATAGGAAAGGGCAAATTCATCCAACACGCTGCCAGGCAATTCATTTTTTTCTCTATTTCCCCATGATATAAACAGGGAACTCAGGCAGTAAATACAGCTTCTGCCTCAGAGGAAATAAAACTAAACGTCATGATGTAGAGTGTTCCCAAAATAAGGCATTTCCTAAGGTGGGTAGTGCATTGAAGTGAATGCAGTCTCTGGTTACCAGCCCACCATACATTTTTCCTTAAACATCACATTCGCTTGGCCTGAATTAACAAACAGCTCTGACACCATCAGGTGGCTCTTGCAGCTTTACCTTTCAGTGAGACTTTGCTCTAGATAAGACAAGACTATGAATAACAGCAATATCTTGTGCCTCTTCTCCCCTCCTTGCAGCTCTTTCACTTTCTGCTTATTATCTGAGGTATAACTTCAGCAGTAGCACCCACCTTGTCAAATGTCATTGTCCAAGTCACCCTAAACAATATACTACCTGTTCAGGTTTAGGAGCTGCAAGTTACCATGGAGCTTGGATGTGGGCCCTCTGCAGACTGGCCCAGGCAACAGGTAGGAACCTATTCTGTCATCCTGGATGTACAGAGATGCCATTTTACACCCTTTAATTGCTTGTGTATCCTTCATGACCACCACATCCAAGCCCTCAAGGATGCATGATCTGCCTATGTGGCACAGAAACCTGAGGGAGATGCCCTGGCACAGCATCCAGTGACAGCAATGCTGATGCTTGCCAGAGCTGGAGACCAGGCAGGGCTCCACGCAGTGTCTCTCAGCTGACAGCTCCTACCAGCTGCTGAAACTCAAAACCATGCTCCATCCCCATCTTGGCTATAAGCCAGGCTTACCTTCTGCAGGCAGAAGATGCGTGTGATGAGGCCCATGGTGGTCCTGGTGTTGTTGAGTGTCACGGTGAATTCCCCGTAGACCTGCTCCTGCTCTGGCCAGTACTGCTCACACTTGGTCTGTTAACAGCAGTGAGACTGAAAAGCGTAGCAAACTCACAAGGAGCGCGCAGCAAGCCAGCAGCGGTGTGGAGCTGCTCTCTGCCCTTGTTGACAGCTGCACTGGGGGTGGAACAAAGCAAAGCAAAGCAAAGCAGAGAAGGAAGCCTGGGCTCTGGGGGAGCCTGAGCTGAGCACAGGCTGAGGTGGTTTCTCTACCTTGCTCTGCTCCACTAAGCCTGTCAGCATCACAATGACCGAGGTCTTCTCCTGCCAGACCATCTGCCAGAAATCCACCACCGTCCCAGGCAAGGGACCTTGGGGAGGAAGAGGAAAGCCTTGTGCCAATGTCCAAGTTGTGGGAGTGTACCTGCTCCCAGACATGGCTCAGATGTTCGCAGGCTATGAGCAGCTCTGGTCTTCCCTCTGCCTAAGGACTAACACTGCAGAGCCTGGGCGCAATAGCACCTGGCATCACCCATATTAGAAATTAGGACAAGGAAGAGGGAGGGCAGGTGAGTCCAGGATATGTCAAGGATTCACTGCCAAACTTCCAGCGAGGCCTTCCATGCCCTGCAGCAGCTATAACCACCATCCAAGACAGAGGCCCAGGAAATACAAGGCCTTGGACTGAATCATTAACAGCTTCCAGGATGCTGTCTCAGTTCCACACTCCCCAAAGTGCACAGAGCAGGGACTGGCATCTCCTGAACACGAGGGCTGGGAGGACCCACCTTGAGCTGCAATGAAGAAGCGAGGACTTCGGTAGCTCTGTGGGGGAGAGGTTCAAATAGCTCTGATCACACAGGTTATATATTTAACAGGGAATGAAATAAAGGACCCATCCCCACAGGCACCAGAGCCCAAAGCTCTCAGCACAGTGTGTCCCACAGCATCACTCCTGGCCCGCACAGAAAGTGGGTACCAAGGGGCTGCATCTTGGCTCCTGTCCCCTCACACAAATACCCTTTTGGGATAAGAACCACACACAATCCCACAATACACCAGGCAGCTCAGAGAGGACACAAGGAAAATGACATGGTTTAGATGATGGTTGGTGTTAGTGTTGGTGTTGGTGTTAGTGTTGGGTTATAGGTTGGACTTGATGATCTCAGAGGTCCTTTCCAACCTTATGATACTGTGATACATCCCAAGATCTGCCAGCACCTGAGTGCAGCAAGTGCCCAACCTTAGGGACAACCACGTGAGCAGGATTGTCCACACACAGCACAGCTAGGCACCTCTTCCACCCTGCCCAGATGCCTCTGCCCTGCCCAGGGCAGTAAATCCTCACTACCTACATCCACGTAGCTGGCATTGATGTAGCCATTCCCTGTGTCAGAAGGCTGCAGCATGACACGGCAGTGATCATCTGAAAGAGAAGGGAGTGGGAGTTGGTGGATTGTCTCTCTGAGACAGCAATGAAGTGACTGTTTAAGGAGGGTATGTAATTTAGGAAAGTCTAGGACTGTCTTCTCCCTTCTCAGAAAGGACATCAGGCCTCAGGGCGTGCTCAGAGGTAAGGATGAGCTAATGAGACAAAAGGTGACATAACACAACAGGAAATGAAACGTGGTTTGGAGGAAGACTATCAATGCAATGGCCAAATGTCCACATCTTGTGGGACCCAGAGGTGCTTTCATTTTTGATGAAGTTGGATCACTCTCTCTGCTTTCCAACTAATAGCCAGCTCTGGATGGGACATGACAGTCTTCAGCAATGACAAACAGCAGGAACAGGAATACAATAATGAATGGCCATTAAGTTGTCAGGGGGATTTGAAGAGTAGAACAAGGCTTCTCCATCTGAATATAAAAGACTGGAGCCAACATGATGATTTTGTAAAATCCCTCTGGGTTTTAGTGGCCACAGAGGATGAGATGAGGAACTCGGCATAGGTAAAGAACTGGAGGGGTACCTGCACCAACTCAGAGCCCCATGCTGCCCAACCTCCTCCAAGTGCCTGTGCCAAGGACTGGAGAGCTCTGCTTACATGGGATGATGCTCTTGTAGCGGTTCTTGCTCTGATTACACAGCTCCTTCCCAGCATCACAGGGATGCAACAAAGTGGAAGACAGTTGCTGAAAAGTAAAGAGGCAAGCCCACTCTGCATCAGCACATGTTCTGGGGCTGGCCAAGGCCAACTCCAGGCATCCCACACTCAAGGCAGGGGTGAGAGCTGTGTGGACAGCCCAGCCAGGTGGGAAAGCACAGCTCAACCAGACCTGGTACTCTCTCAGACGCCCAGCGCCATGCCTGTCGACTGACTCCTCCTCTGTCTGCTCTGCCTCGATTTCTTCCCTCTTCAGCCTCTTCAGAGCCTCCAGCAGTTCCTCCACAGGGATCTGTGTGTTCAGTTTACACACACCTACGGAGACCACGAAGCCAGGAGTTTAGCATGCACCTAATGGCTGGCCCTGGAGCTCTGAAGCTGGGACTGAGCTGACATCACAGCTGTGAGGACCCAAAGCCTCAGACTGTCCCTGTGTCATGTCCCCCGCCTCCCTGGAGGTCCCTTTCTCCTGGGAGGTGTCCCTTTCCCTGTGCCAAGTTCTGATCTCCTTGCTCCTGCAAGGACCTTACAGAGCCTGTCAGCACCCTGCTTATGCTTTTAACAGGCAGCCTGTCCAGATAAGGAATGCAAGGCTTCTGTTCATACTGCACCTCCTTGACATCTTCGCAAGGGAATAGTGCTGTTGTTCTCCGAGGTTTTTGAACTGCTGCACTTTCGCCTGCAAAACACCAAGTCAGGCCCATAGACCAGAAGAAGCGAGAGGGGAGGATGCTGGCTGTGTAACAGCCTTGCCTCCCACCTTGCTTTGTCTCAGTTTCCACTTGGACACTCTCTGACAGTGCAAGGTGCTGGGAGCAGAAGTCAGGCATATACTGACCTGAACAGCACCAAAAGCAGCATAATCACCAGTGCCAGGAGGGCAACAACCAGCACCGCAGCAATAATCACAGGCATCCTGCCCAGCAGAAGCTCCGACTCCTGTCCTGTAAACAGCAAAGCCCAGGCTCAGGATCCCACAGAGCTTGAAACAGGCATTCCGAGATCCCATAGGAGCATGGGGTGAAAAGCATCTTCTCTCATCTCCCATTACTGGCTTGGCACTGGAGAAGAACTAAGATGATGGAGAAAGAGAACATGCTTGCTTGGTGTGATACACTCCAGCATGGGCCTCCTATCCCCTTCCCTGACTTCCCCAGGCATGCCCAAAGCCTGGTGAGTTGTTTGCATTTCTGAGGCTGCACAGGCACCAGGGGAGCAGTAGGATTAAAATGCAATATGCGGTGAAGGCAGGGATGATACGCAGTATCAAACTGCCATCAGTGCCACACAAGTGGCCCAAGGTTGCCCAAGCCTATCAGCCATAGATATCCTTAAGATCCAGAGAACTTCCACAAAGATGGAAGCAGGACAAGGCCATAATGCTCCTGTGCTTGGCTAGCAGCTCTCCATGGGATATGGCCAGGCTAGGGAAGGGAAGACGCAGGCGAGAGGCTTGGACACAGGAGAAAAGGAGCCCACTTACCAACATAGAAGCTGTAGCAAACACAGGTGAACTTCTCTGACTGTTGGAGGAGACAAGAGGGGGAACTCAGGCCAGTCATGCCCCAGTGGTTCAAGGGCTCCCACCCACAGCCACTGAATGTCCCAGCTGTGACTTAAAAGCCCGGGGACATGGTGCGGCCGAGGCATCCCAGCTCTCCATTCAGAGTCTGAGAGTGGAGCCCATGTGGCACAGCTGCTCAACAGCAGCAGCAAACCAGACCCCAGCAAGGACGGCAGCATCCCTAGGGAGAAGACCACGCAAAGGGTACCTGCTGCGAGCGGTGGGTGAGGCGGAGCAAGGCAGTGTAGTCGCAGCCCGGCTGGAGGGCAGCATTGTGGTAGCCCTGCTCACGGATCCCGTCGCCCAGCACGAAGTCCCTGGGGCCGGTGAGGTTGAGCACGGCAGCCAGGTAGGCGCCGGGCTGCCGACTGGCGTTGAAGGGCTGCAGATCCCCCGAGCAGGCGCTTTCCACCTCTGTGCTGTTGTGCGTTGTGAGCACGAGGAGCTGGTGCTCCCTGCAGGGCAGGGCGGAGCGAGGGTCAGCAGGAGCGGGAGGGGAGAGCGGGATGGGGGTGGCTGTGAGCAGGCGCTGCCGGTGAGGAAACGCGTGTCGGGGCTGTGTGTGGAGAGCAGAGCTGCCAGGGACCGCACTCACCTCGCTGCCTCGGCGGCACGGGCGACGGGCTGGAGAGGAAGCACGGCTGTGCCTTGGGATGGGGAGATATCGTGGACACTGCGGCAGCCGTGGTCGAGAGGCTGTGGGGTGTCTGGAGGGGAAGGCTCGGAGGATGAGCACGAGTGGGCAGCGCAACAGGGGCTGTGCGGGAGCAGGGGCAGCGCGGGGCAGTGCAGGCTGCAGAGCGCAGCTCCTCTGTGCCGAGGCTCCTCCAAGACGACCAGGAGGGACCGGGACACATCACGCCTCACCTGAGCTGTTGGTCTGAAACTGCCACAGCGACGCAGCCCCGGCTCCAGCAACCGTCAGTCCCCGCATCGTCGCCACGTAGCTCCTGCCAGGGCTGTACTCAGGCAGCGGGTGCTCAGTGGCGGAGCTGCTCAGCTGTAGTCGTTCCAGCTCCAGGAAGCTGCCATCCAGCACGCTCTTGGTTGTGATGTTCAACTGGGAGAGAACAGAGCTGGAGGGCAGCAGATCCAACCTGCCCTCTGGGATCCTGCCCACAGCACGAGGAGACTAAGCAGAGCACCTCTGCAACAGTCCCCTTCTCTGTGCCTGCCCCAGTTGGGGAAGGCTCCCAGAGAGGAAGCAGCAGGAGCCTTGGCCCCATGCATGGACCTCAAAGCAGACAAGAGGAGGTGAGGAGGAATCTGGAGCCAACACTCCAGGTGTCAGAGTGGCAAAGGAGCAAAGAAGCAAGGAGCAAAGGAGCAAGGCTCTGTGAGGAGCTGAGGGCAAGAGGGAGGCCATGCATTTGAAGAGGTGTTTGAAATGACATTCATGTAATGAGCCCAACACCAGGCTGCTGGAATGGAATTTCTTATCATGTCTCATGCCTTCTCATCACTGCTGTCACAGGCTTTATGGAGTGATATCTTCAGTATATACAAAAAAGGAGATAACTTAAATCAGAAAAAAAAGAGTTCTTTTCAGGAAGGTGCTTGGGAGCAGAGAATCAGCTGAAACTGGCCCACAGGCAATGCTGTCAGGGTCCTTGTTTACCACTTTCCCCCCAAAATACCTAAAAGGAATATGAAGAACTATCCCTTCTGAGTCCCAGTCACGCCATGCAGAGGTAGGTCCTCAAAGAAGGCACGGGGCACACTGATAAAGTTCTGACTACCTCTCAGTGATAGAAAGCAAAGCTGTACGGTAGGGAAAATCACCCCAGTAGACACTGTCATCAAGTACTGCACAGCAAGTAGCAAGGTGTGCCAAACCCCAAGCTGAGCAGATCCATAAAAGTAGCCCAAAGGGCACCCACCACCTCTCCAGGCAACTACACAGCAGGAGGAATGTCAAAGATGGGACAGGATATGCTCATGCTCATTATGGCCAGGTATTCATTGGACCCGATAGGAACTGTGGGTCATCACACCTTCCCCATGCCCACTCTCCCCTATGACGTCTGCACAGAGCTCCACACAGGACTACAGGGAGTTGGTGCTTCCCAGGTACCTGGTATCCGGTGATCTCCCCTTTGCAGGAGGGCAGCGCCTTCCACCGGAGGGAACCACTGCTGGGATCCAGCCACATCCTCTCTGGTTTGTCTGGCACTGGAAGCACAAGAGGACGAGGTCATACATGGAGCTGGTGAGGAGGGGCTGAGCCTAGCAGCAGGTTTGTCCCCACAAGGGTTGCATGAGCTCCGGCAGCAGCAGCAACAGTTTGCTGAGGAGATGGAGAGAGAGGAGGGGATGAGTCGTGCTCCAGGGCCCTCTACAGCCCCTTCCGCTGAGCCCCACAGGCTCCAAGCAGTCCCGATCCCAGGACCACCATGCAGGAAGGTGATGATCAGGCTGAGCTGCTGGGTGAATCTTCCTTTGCTGGGACACAGCCCAGACTCTCTCTTCTCTCCTGTACTCATGTGCACATACCTGATTCCTCTGTCCTGACCCGCCATGCGAAAAGGATCGTGTCAGGGGGCAGAGAGATGGTGACACTGTAGACAGTGAAGGGCTGCAGATGAGGACAGCTGAATGTCCCATCTTGGCCATGGAGCATCTCCTCTCCCTTCACCTCCTCAGCCTCACAGGGAGGGGAGGAAGGCTCTGCCAGGCGGCAGGTGGCCCGCATGTGCTGGCAGGCATCAGGGAGCCTGCAGGTCCAGTTCAGTTTGATGCTGGTGCTGGAAGTCTCCAAGGTGCTGGGGACAACCTGGAGGACCTCTGTGAAGGAAACATTGCAAAGGGTCATTCCCTTCCCTCCCCCTCCCAGCCTTGCCAGGGTGCTGCAGTCAGACAGCTCTGCTCCCCATGCGGCTGGGAGGGGGGGAAGAAGAGGGAGGCTGAACCTGGTCACTCCAGCTTCTGGTAAGGAAGCATGAAATGTCTGGAGAGGAATGATTGTAAGTATAAATGAGGACTACCATTACTGAAGGCAATTTTCTTCACCAAGTCAAAACTAATGTGTTTGTGGGTCCCAGCAAATCTACAGTTCAACACATGCAGTTCCTAGAGAGACCTGCCCTTTCCTGCCCTGCACTGGCCCCAGGAGAAAGCTTCATTTTCCGTGAGAAAATGAAGAGAAGCATCCCCTTCCCCTCCCATAGACCACCCCCCACTACCCATGCTCACAGCTGCCTGCAGAGAACCATCACCAAGACCTCTTGCTGTGGCCCAGGTCTCAGGACACTCAGTGAGCTGGGGAGCAGCAGAGGACTATTGTTTTCAAAACCCGAGGTGCCTCTCACTAGGTTCCCAAACCAGCCCACTACTGCCCTGTTCTCCCTTGGAGGGGACCACAGTGCCCCAGGCACCAAGAAAATGTTGCCAAGCCTGTGCCCACCATAACACGGAGCCACAAGGAGACCATGGTGTGAGGAGCAGGGTGTGGTACTGGTACTCACAGCTGCACAGTGTGAGAGGACACAGACAGCAGAGCTCTCTGATCCCCCTGCCCCAACCGTGATGCCATGCTGACCACAAACTCCACCACACACAGCTCTCCCCTTCTTCTCTCCTTTGTGCACACGCTCTTGTCAGAAACCCTCAGGGAGATCCTTACTGTCTGCACCTTCAGCCTCAGCTTCCCGTTCACTGAACTGCAGGCTGGAATCAGGGCAGGCCTGGCGACTGCCTCAAAGCTGCTTTCAGCAGCACCTACCATCTCCCCAGCCCAGCCTGCCTTCCCCTGCTCAGGAAGGGCAGAGCAGGGCAACCAGGAGTGCTCTGGATGCCTCTCTTACCAATGCACTCCACGTAGGACCGAATGCGCGTCCAAGCACCTCTGCTGTCCATTCCCACCCATGGGTATCTGGATGCAGGGTTCCAGTTGCTGTTGGGCTTGTATTCCTTTGCACACTTGATGCGGGTGAAGGACGGATGGAAACCAGGAGGACAGCTCAGCACCACTTCCTCATCGTTCTTGTAATTCTCCTGGTCTGGATGCAGCCGGAGATTTGAGTTCCAGTGGGGCCTTTGGCATGTTTCTGACAGAGGGGAAAGTGGGTGTTTGTTAAGGTGGAAGGTTTTGAGGAGGTGCAGGAGGTCAGGTATCAGCAATCCCTCCAGCCTCTAAAGGGAGAGGGAAGGGGACACGTCCATCTGCCAGGACATGATCCTTCAGCAACGATTGTTAGGAGGTGTCTCTCCTTGTTCACCTGAAGCGTGAAAAATCAGTCATCCATCAGCCTGCTCCATCCACCCAATTCTGTCTGAGGACATTCATAGCCATCCCTCACAGCCTGCAGCAGGCAGGTTTCCCTGGTGTTTCTCCCTGCCCATCTCCAGTGAGCACTGGGCTCACAGCCATCCTGAGAGTCTGCACAGCTGTGTCCCTCCCTGAGCAGCCCTACATCCCCATCCCCAGTGGGACAGCTTTGCTCTTCTCCCCAGTTCTTCCTCCCAACCTCCACCCCCAAAGCTAAGGGCTGATCCACCTAGGAAATGAGGGCTTCCTTCAGTCCACTGCACTCCAACTCATGGGGTTGCAGATGTCACCAGTACTCCTCACCTGCATGGGCAGCCATGGGCACAAGCAGGATTCTGCACTCCAGAGTGGTACCTGCAGGTGCAGCAGGGACCAGGGCACCTCTGCGGGCACCTGGGTTCTGGTCCCAGATCCTGCTCCAGGCCCTGGTGCCCATATGCAGAGCTCCACCCACACTTGGCACCTCCACCAGGAGCCCAACACCCAGCCCTGAACTACAGGCTGGAGCCCTGCACACCCAGTGCTCTCCCCTGGCCCAGCAGGGGCACCTCTGGCCATTGCCCCCCACCCTAATCCCACAGCCCACTCCTGCCAGAACCCTCAGGGATGCAGGTTGGTACCAACCCCATCCGCACCAAGGCTCTCTTGCAGCCCTAGGACAAGCAAAGGGCAGGCTCAGGGGCTGTCTCAACACTGCCTTCAGCAGGACTTGCCGTTTGCCCAGGCAGGCAGAGAGCCTGAAACATCCTGTGCAATCACAGCCTGCCTTCCCCTGCTCAGGAAGGGCAGAGCAGGGCAGCCAGGAGCGCTCTGGATGCCTCCCTTACCAACGCACTCCACGTTGGACTGAATGCGGATCCAGGTGCCTCTGCTGTCCATTCCCACCCATGGGTATCTGGATGCAGGATTCCAGTTGCTGTTGGGTTGGCCTTCTGTTGCACACTTGATGCGGGAGAAGGACGGCTGGAAACCAAGAGGACAGCTCAGCACCACTTCCTCATCGTTCTTGTAATTTTCCTGGTCTGGATCCAGCCAGAGATATGAGTTCCAGTGGGGCCTTTGGCACGTTTCTGATGAGGGAAAAGTGGGTGTTAGTTAGGTGAGAGGTGTTTAGGAGGTGCAGCAGGTGGAGTATCAGCAATCCCTCTGCAATCCCTCCAGCCTCCAAAGGGAGAGGGAAGGTGACACGTCTATCTGCCAGGAGATGACCCCTCAGAAAGGCTTACTGAGAGGGTGCTCTCCTTCCCTACTGCTCAGAAATTGCCAGCTTGTCCAGCCAGACCTACTTGGACTCTTCTCTCCTGCCTGGTTTGTCATCTGCAACAGTCTGCATGGGCAACACCAGCACTAAGGAGAGACTGTGGCATGCCTGCTGCTCTCCAGGCTACGTCAAGACCAATGTTGAGTGGGAAGGCAGAGAGAGCACATGGAGAGCTGCTGCCTCCTCACTTACCAACACACCGTATGGGCTTCTCAATGATCATCCAGGCACCTTGGCTGCTCTGGCCCCACCAGACATCTCCATAGACGGCTTGTCCAGAAATCACTTGCAGAAATTCCCTTGAACATTTGACCCTGGGGAAGGATGGCTGGAGATCTCCAGGGCAGATCAGCGTCTGTTCTTCATTGAGTCTGTAATGCTTTTTTCGTGCTGCAAACTGGACTCTTGGATCCCACTGGGGTTTGGGGCACTTTCCTGTCAGGGAGGAAGTGTGAGAGTCTCTCTCAGGGACAGGGGATGCTCAGGCAGGAGGGGGACTGAGGCTTTGCCATGATGGACTGTGGTGTCAGCGTTCAAGACAACGAGAAAATCCAAGGGCTTCCAAGTGGGAAACAGGAGTATGTGCCTGGGCATGGGAGTGATGGAGGACTCTGGGAGAGAAGTGAACTGAGGGGAAGATCTGGCCTCCACCAGCTTCCCCATGGCTGCAACTCAGTAGCAGATTGGGAGGAATCATAGAATCATAGATTATCTGGGTTGGAAGAGACCTCCAAGATCATCAATTCCAGCCCTTAATCCAACACTATCATGATTATAGATCATGGCACTAAGTGCCACATCCAGTCTTATTTTATAAACCTCCAGGGATGGTGAATCCACCACCTCTCTGGTCAGGCCATTCCAATGCCTGATTACTCGCTCTGTGAAGAACTTTTTTCTGATATCCAGCCTAAACCTTCCCTGGCAGAGTCTAAGCTCGTGCCCTCTTGTTCTGTTGCTGGTTGCCTGGGAGAAGAGACCGACCCCCACCTGACTACAGCCTCTTTTCAGATAGTTGTAGAGAGCAATGAGGTCACCCCTGAGCCTCCTCTTCCCCAGGCTAAAAAACCCCAGCTCCCTCAGCCTCTCTTCATAGGACTTGTGCTCAAGTCCCTTCACCAGTTTTGTTGCTCTTCTCTGGACCCACCCCAGCACCTCAATATCTTTCTTGAACTGAGGGGCCCAGAGCTGAACACAATACTCAAGGTGTGGCCTCACCAATGCCAAGTACAGGGGAAGGATCACTTCCCTCGTCCTGCTGGCCACACTATTCTAGATACAGGCCAGGATGCCATTGGCCTTCTTGGCCAACTGGGCACACTGCTGGCTCATGTTTAGCCTCCTGTCAATCAGTATCCCCAGGTCCCTTTCCACCTGACTGCTCTCCAGCCACTCTGTCCCTGTAGCGCTGCCTGGGGTTGTTGTAGCCAAAATGCAGGACCCGGCACTTGGCCTTGTTGAACTTCATCCTGTTGGAGATGCAGAGACAGTGAGAAAACTTATCCCACACTGAAGCCTTCTGTGTCTTCCCATCTAGGAGAATGCTCCCAAATGGGGCATGTCCACTGGCTGTGGCCAAGAGGTCTCACGGATACAGCAGGATGTTCAGGATTCCTCCTTGGGGAGAAGCATGTCTACACTTACCCGTGGTGCAGGTCAGGTTGTCTGCCAGCCAGTGCCATGTTCCCTGAAGGTCCTTCACCTCCCAAGCATCCTGCCAACCTGGAGATGTCTGTTTTGCACATCTGATCACAGCAAGCGGTGGAGAGTCCACCATAAAGCAGCTCAGTGTTACCTCTTCATTGAGCCCATAAAACCTCTTCTTTGGGCTAAAGCGGAGCCTGAAGTCCCACTGGGGTTGCTGGCATCTCTCTGCATGGACAAGAAGGAGCTGCTGTAAGCAAGAAGGGAAGGGGCCTGCTGTCCAGCTCCTTTGGTGACCACGTTCAACTCCAAATCCCTCTAGACAGCCTAGAGCAAAGTTACGAGTGGCTGCAGGCCACCCCAGAAGCAATCCCATCCACGCTCACACAGGCGCAGGCTTCCCCACCGAGGTTCCATTTGGGTAAGGTTAACCAGGGACTGGGCCCCTCCCAGCCTTCCCAAGAGGTCCTTCCACTCCCACCACCTCGGCCATGTGCCCGTGCAGCGTTTGAAGGCACAGTGCTTACAGTAGCAGGGCCCCTTGTTCCTGCCTTTGAAAGCCTCCCCAGGAGCACAGACCCCAACAGCCACCTGCATAAAGGTGCTGAGAGAAAAGGTGCCCTGGCACTGCCAGGACAGGGGGGAATAATGCACATGCATCCAGGTCCCCCGCACCTGGATGGTCACCCAGGTGGGGCTGAAAAGCCACAGAGGGTCTGATGCCAGCTCAGGACCCTGGGGTCAAGGTGATGTGTGGCTGTGCTTACCATTGCAGGTGGCGGTCCCGTTCCACAAGGGCTGGGTCCCGTTGTAAATGCATCTGATCTGGGGGACTGATGGCACATGGTCCCCAGCACAGCTCAGCTGCACCAGGTCGTTCACAGCATAGCTGCTCCAGTTTGGGGTAAACTGCAGCATGGTGTCCCAGTCATAGGGAGCTTTACACCTTCCTGCGTGCAAAGACCATGAGGTTACTGAACAACTCTGCACTCCTTGTGCAGCAGACCAAGAGACCACAACAGCTGTATCATCTCAGCCAGAATAAGCCCCTACTAAATAAATTAAATAAAGTCCCATCAGACTTGCAAATTGAACAAGAACCCTTTCACTCTGGTGAGAGCTACTTATGAAGATATTTCCAGTGTTTCATTTTACATTTTAGGACCCCAAATCATGTGTGTAGAAAGTTTGTTCATTGATGGGGATCATTCTAGCTTAGAGACACAACAGAAACATGAAAAATAATTGCTTCAAAAGAGGTTTGTGGAGCCTGACCCCAAGCAAGTAGCAATTTTAGGGAATGAAACCCCTCCAGTGGAGACAGTCCTAGGAGCCACGGACCTGCGAGGGATGTGTTTGGCCTCTTCCAGCCTGCTCCAGTCTTGACTTTCAGTGCAAAGAGTGCTCAGTGCTTTTCCTTTTGTAAGTGCTTCCATACATCCTGGTAGCTGTTACAGTCCCTGCAGTGATGCTGAACTCACCTGTAGAACTGCACATGGCAACCTTCTGGTCAGGAAATAAGGAGGGAAAGAGAAACTCTCCTATGTGTGCAACGTGCTGACACAGGTGCAGATTTCGAGAAATATCTGAGACACCATCTTCCTACAAGCACTGATGCTCTGCTGGTAGGAGTGATTGCAGCTGTGTGCCAAAGCTGTGCCTTGCTCCCAGTTCTCCATGAGCCTCACACCAAAATGTTTACTTCCCTTCAAGTAGAAAGGCGTTTGCTGCTGATACAATTTTGAATGAACCACTGTAGAGGCTTATGGCCTTGTATGGTTCTTCCTCACAGAGGCCACAGGTAATACAATGTTTAAAAAGGCCATATCTCATGATTGCTGCTTTAGAGGTGTAATACAGTGCAGAATTACTGTAGTACAAAGGAGAGCTAGCCTTTGTTTAAAGTTTATGATGTATTTTTTTACTAAAAGTTGAAGCCTCCCCACGTTGAAATTAGGCATGTTCAGCATTATAGTAATTATTGTTGACAGACATGTAGAACTGATTCAGCCTTTCTGTTACTTATGGGTAGTTCTCCAAAGTGCAAGAAAACAGGTGCTCTGCAGGGCTCCCAGGCTGGAAGTGGGTGCAAAGGGATCTCTTGGACTGAGCTGGCACAATAACCACACTGTTCTGACTAGACTGGCCGCCTTCATCAGCATCTCAGTGAAGAACTTATCTTAAACCTGGACATTCATTAGCCCTAATCCTTTGCCAGAGACATGAGCATATTTCCCCTTTTCCTTTTATTCAGGTGAAAAGGATCATGCAGAGGTACAATTTTGCTCCAGGACTTCCTCATTCCTCCTGTCAGAGCCTGCTAGGAGGAGATGGTGGGATGCTACTGTGAACCCTTTGTGGTTCCCAGTGCAGCATCAGGCAAGGGCAAATGGCTGAAACATGCCTCTGCAAAGACTACACGTGTTCCTACAGTGTGTCATTGGCCACATTTGCCCTTCGGGCACAAGGACTACACTGGTGAGCAGTCCCACAGGCAAACCCTCACACTCGTTCCTTGTACCTGGCTGTGTCCACAGAGTCCCCTGCAAGTACCCGCAAGGTGCCTGTCATCTGCAACTCATCCTTGCTGTCTGAACCCTTTTAGTTGTGAGGTGGTCATTTGGCTGCCTCTTTCTTCCCCACCGGCTCCCCTGTGCACTTTGACCAGACAGATGTGGCCCTGCTGTCCTCATGCTTGGGGCAGGCAGGGCTGCTAAAGCACCCAGACCCCAGCTGGGCACAGACAGCTACCCAGCCTTCGGGCTTTGTCTGGGAGAGACAGAAAAGGCTGCAGAGCCCACAGCTCTTCCCTGTCCTGAGAGGAGCCAAAGCCTGAAAGACACTACTGGGGGGGGAGTGCACTAGCCTCAGAAATTAGTCTGGGAAATATTGTCTGACAGAGGGACGATTATAACAAAATGAACTTGTTTGCCTTGCAAAAGGTAGTGCACACCAGTGAGGGAACCTGGGAGGACACTGAAGCATAGTTCTAGCAGGTCCTCTGCCACCACATCCCATCCAGGGCTTGCCTCCTACGCACACTTGTTGTGCTGCAGAAACACTGGAGAAATGGAGGGTGTCACAGCACCAACATCATCTGCATTCAGGCATCTGTAGGTTCTCAGAAATCTTCCTGGTGGCATTTCTAATGACTACTTGAGAGTAAAGCCTCTGCTTCCCTACAGAAGGAAGAAGAGAAGACGCTTCAGTCCAAGTTCATTTTTTTGCCTCAAGAACTTCACTGAAAAAAACCCAATTCAACTTCACTTCTCCAATAAGACCAAGCCTGGCAGGCATGTTATCACCACTTGAGACTCACTGGGAGAAGTTAATCCATGGCTGCTGGGTGCGACTGAGATGCACAGTTTGGGGTGGACTGTCCTCGCCTTCTTTCTTAGACTCCTTCCCCAATCACTCTGTAATATTTGCCATGGGAGAAGCACTCCTTGGAGCAAAGAAATCTTTTCTCTAACCCGGGGTGGCTGTTTGTGTGCTTTGATGGTGACCATGGGGAGCTATGTGGCACACATAAGTCGGAGTGTATCAGAGTTTCACCAGGCCAGAGCTCACTTGTGCAAAGGGGACATATGCCCCTGCCTGTGTGCAAGGGGGCTGGGGCACTGCTGGAGGAAGGAGGAAACTCAGAGAGATAGCAGAAAGAAATGCTCAGCTTCTAGAGTTGTAAGGAGTAACAGCATCCGGGAAAACAAAAAAAAACAGTCATCAGACACTGTTTTTTCACCCTACTTTGTGGTATGCACACAGCGACCCACAGGCCCTCCACCCCCAAATGTAGAAAAGAGGCTGACATGACAACTGAAATTTCAGCATGGAAAATATGGTGTAGATTAGACCAAACAGGTACTTCTTATAACATGACACCTGTGCTCACTACAAAGTGTAGAACGCTGAACGTCTAGGCAGGAGGGGTAACAAAAATTTAGTCTATTTGCCTCATTTAGTCAGAGATTAACTGTTTTTTTTTTTAATTAATGCTACTAAATGAATATACTCCTTGTTAATATGGTTTAGTACCCATGGATATAGTAAGCATTTTACAGAAGTATTTGGGCTGCCTGTCCCTGCTGCAAAGGAACTATGATTCTGGCAGGCAAAATAAAGCCCCAGCATGTCCCAGACACAGATGTTGAGCAGGATCAGAAGAAAGGAGGAATAGCTTTTCTGATAGTTCAGGTCAGGCTTCTGGGTTCAGCCCTTTGCTTACCAGCAAAAGGTGTACTTTCTTACACTGTATTATCTCGGACTTTCTTACACTGTATTATCTCAGACTTTCTTACACTGTATTATCTCGGACAAGGTGAAATCTAAGAAGAAGCAGGCAAAACATCCATAGCAGGTCAGCAGCTAACAGAGTTGACAGCAAAGTGCACTGGAGTCTTGCTGCGTTTGATTCCATGTGCTCGCTGAGAGGAGCTATGAAAAGTAACCACTGTCTCTGCCAGTGGAGAGTGGTATTGCAAGCCACTGAGAAGACAAGCAAGGATCTTAAAATATCTTCTACTCATCTTTAACAACCGAAGCTGCTGAGTGGATTTTTAAGAGTAATGGACAGTGTGAGGGTGGGGGAAGGGGTAGAAAGATCTCAGAATCTTTCCCTGGAGAAGGGAAATAGCAGCACTTTAACATATTCTACTCTGCCTTGCAAATCTGACAGGTTTTAAGAATATGAGAAGAAATACTTGTTTCCTGAATCTTTACTCTGGTAATGGGAAGGGGAAGCATGGTGGAGTGCACAGTTCACCGCCCCAGGGGTGCCCAGACCCACAGGTTTTACTCTAGGCAGTGTTTGAAATTCGAGTTTTACTAACACAAAACGTTTTGTTTTGAATGTGGCCTTATTTTACCTAGCACCCTTCCACCCACCAGGTGTTGCAGCTGTGTTCCTAGTTGGGGCTCCTTGTCAGCTTCTGGTAAACTACTGTGTAATGTCAAGCAAAGCTGATGACAAGGGGGCCCGGGCCAACCTGCATCACAGACCCTGCATCTCCAGGGAAAGCGTCCCCTGGAATCTTCTCAGCTAACACCCAGACAGAAGAAAACTGTAGGAGAATGAAGCTTTTGTAGAGGTGAGGCATCCCAGAGGAGAGAAAAACTAAGAACAGCACACCAAGACAACAGAACAATGAGACAATGCACCCTGCTCACTGCACTGTGCCCCTGTGACGGGGTGAGCAAAGCAGCAGTGCCACGCTGGTTCACACTTGCACCACACACAACAACCACATCCTGTGCCTGCAGTTCCTCTGCTCCTCCCTGGGCTCCCAGTGGCACTGCCATTTGCCTTCACCTCCTGCCCAGCCTCGGGATGTGACTCTATCATTTGGCTTCATTTCCTTGATGATTGCTGGACCCTTTGACCCATGGCCATTCCCCAAAATTATGACCAGGCCATGCCTGTGACTTTTTAGGAGCTGATGCTGCTGGTGCTCAGTGCTGGGGCAGGGTGGAAGCAGAGTCAGCAGGGGAAGTTGGCCCAAAGATTTTAGCATGCAGGAACCCTGTTGGAAGAGGATAGCCCCACACTCCCCAGCACCCTGATCCCCACAGTGAGGAGGCCTTTATAGGTGCCTGTAAGGGGACAGCAAAGTGCAGTGGGAGCAGCTTTTCCACTGTCCCCACTGAGCTGTTCCCTCTCCCAGATTGTACCCTACAACTGTCAGTCAGGGTCATGGGACATGATGTCCAGGGGGAACCCTTGGATCAGATCCTTTTCCAATGTCCCTCATTTCTAATCAAGGGCTTTAGTCTGTCCCACTGCCACTGTCTGCTCCAGAGAGTCTAGTTCGCCCTAACATGGATGGAAGGGTCCATTCTGCCCACTTTGCCCTGTCCCTCAGTGAGAGAAGGTCCCTGATCCATCAGGTGGGGACTTCAGCACAGGCCCTGGGATGGAACGAGCCCACGTGCTGAGGATGCTGGTAGGGCTGCATGTGCTGTTGGATGCAGCTGCAAAATGTTTTTGTCTCAGTTCCTCTTTTCACAAACATCGAGGTGCAAACTCAGCAATATTGTCTCTGTTGCAGTCAGCCCCAGATTCCTCCAGGGACAGCTGGGTGACAGAGATGTTCAGAGCGCGCCAGGAGTCTGCTCTCCACTGGGTTCCCCCTGCGTCTCACCATTTCCCACTGCACATAGTACAGCTAAGTGCCAGCCTTAGAGTGCACTGTGGAAACAAGCTGGAGAGCCTCGCATGCTTGGGGGTGGTTGCAGATGCTGATCTGGAAAGAAAGCTTCAGTGGAGGGTCTGGCTAATGGGAAGCCACTCTGAGCAGGAGAATA
Organism: Tapera naevia; assembly: GCA_033556795.1. Taxonomy (NCBI): domain Eukaryota; kingdom Metazoa; phylum Chordata; class Aves; order Cuculiformes; family Neomorphidae; genus Tapera; species Tapera naevia. The sequence continues at coordinate 262,600 of JAUMJJ010000092.1, read as the reverse complement.
TCCTCTGCTGCAGGTTTATCCTTTGGGCTTTGTGCTGTGCTCATGGTCCCTGCAACCACAGGGAAACTTTTTCCTCGGGAATGGGCTTCTATGGCCCTTATCAAAAAATTTGACCCTGCTATAACTTCACATCAGCAACTAAAACTCCTGGTCCCATTTCCTGGCCTCTGTCATAGCTAGCACCCTTAATTAGTGGGTTTCTCTAGCCTGTGTAAGCCCAGACAAATCACTGCAGTAGGTCAGTACAACAGGAATAGATACTAGGGTAATGGTATTCATCACCTAGCTCTAGTGATTTTCATCGCTACACAAGATTAGTTCAGAGAAATGCTCCAATTCAGACATATGCAGAGCAATGCAAAGTCAAAGCCCCAGGACCACATCTCAAAACTCAGACAGTGCCATGCTGGACTGATTCACCTGCCTCCTGGGAGATCAGACAACACATGAGCCTGAAGATACCCATGATGTGACTCTGCTGGATTGGAAATGTGCAGGCCATGTAGGAAGAGTCCAGCAAAGCCCTGACAGTGTCCATCCCCTCTGGTGCCAAGGAAGCCTGTTAAAGAGCAATCCCAGTACATCGTAACTCCTGCCCCACAGGGTCTTCTGAAGAATGGGGTCCTTAGGTCATGGCTCCCCAGGTCTTTGCTGGGCAACAGCACTCATCTCCACTGTGCTGAGCACATGGCATCTACACATTGTGCCAAGAGAGATGGCCATAGCTGCTCCAAAGGACACTACCCACTCCATGGAGGAAGGACATGGACCCTCTGAAGGCCTTCCTGCACACTGAGGTTTGCTGCCCTCCATCCCCAAGTGGAGATTTGCTCCACCACAACCTGTCTGGTGCCTGAGTGTCTTGAGACCTCATACAGACATCAGCTCCAATCCTCTCTGATACAGCTACTGCAACCTGCACATGGCAGCGTACAGAGGAACCTTGCAGCAGGAAAGCAGTGAAACCGTCTCTTGCAGGGAGGAGGGCAAACCCTTCTTACCTGTTTCCTGGGCTTCTTCAAAGACACTGTAGTTCATCTTTTTCTCCTCCTGTGCTGCCAGCAGAGATGTGAGGAGGAGCAGAAATGCCCATTGCAGGGCCATATTTGCTTATACTCCCAGGGCAGGTCTGAGGTCTCAGCCCTCCTGGGTGCCTCACAGCACAGCCGTCTGATTACCAGAGATGCAAGAACAGAAAGGAAACAGCCACGGAGAGAAATCACATATGGTGCAAGAGGCTTCCTCATTGGAGAGGGAACCTCCACCAGTGTCAGCACAGCATTCGTTCTTCTCTTCTGCGCATCAGAGAAGCTTCACGCCTCTTTTGCAATCTGGCTGCCCTCTGATCTCTTGTCTGAGAATCACAGTTTTTAGATTTTCTGGCAGGAGCAGCTACTAGCCACAACAGCTGGGTTGCCTCCTCCCCCAGCACAGATCTCAGCTGTCCTAGAAAGGCTTGTGAACTCTGCTGGTTCATGATTGTGGTTTTGCAGGGAGATTTAGCTTCCATGCTCACAGTAAAGTCAAGAAAAGACTACATCAGAACAACCCTAACCTTGTTGCTGCCTGATAAGGATTGTGATAAAAAGGAATTCTAAAGTGTACAGGTAATTTTAACTACCTGGCAGCGCATGCCGTGGGCAGAAAAGCCAAGGTTTTGGCAGAAGTGGCTGGGTGCTCAAGACTGGGCTGAGAGCAAGTGCTCAGGAACAAGCTGATGGGCGCCCTTGGACCTGGAGCCCAAGTGTCATGGCAGGTTGTGTTGCCAGTTGTGTTGGTAGGAGGGTAAACGACCATAAAGGGGGGAGAAAACAGCGCAGGCATGGCAGTGGGCAGAGAAAGGACTGCCAATGAACCTGTCCGTGTGGCTGGAGGATGGTAGCACTGGCCAGAGCAGCATACCTGAATGTTAGGGGATGGTCCAGGGCACGTGTCAATGTCAATGAAGTCGTGCTCGGACTTTCCCAGCCACCCAGCAGCCTTGCTGGATGTTCTTGGCCCATGTCCCAGCTGAAACACACAGTTGGGAGAAAACAGGCCCTGAAACCTTTTTTGAGGCATCTCAGCAGGGCTGCAGCCCCTTCCTATGGTCTTCACCTTTTTTGTGCTCCTCAGCAAGGCCCAATACCCCCAAGCCTGCAATCAGGCTATGCTTTCTGCTGATGCACATGTTCTGCTTGCTTTGCACAGCCTTCACTTGCTTTGCACACCTTGCAACATCTTTATTCTGCAACATCAGCAGGACAGCGTAGAGTGACCCTCTCCAAACACAGTCTTCTCAGCCACTCCAAAAATCTGTCCCCGATCAAAATGTGGTAGCAGTCTTGTTTTATTCTTTTGTTCTGCAATGATAGTGCTTGAGAGCACATACTGCAGCAGTCTTTTGCATCACGGGGACAGCGCTGGAGTCAGCCCAGCCACCTTCCTTGTGCCCTCCTATGTCTCAGTCTCTTCTCCTTTGTCTTTTTCATCTCTTCTGCAACAGAATTACCGGGCCTGGTGGTCCTTCCACAGGAAACTGCCTTTTTATTTCCTTTGCTCAGATATGAAGCTAATCCATAAGGATTTTTCCATACCCGAACACTCATGTCCTGGCAGAAGTCTCCTGAGGGCCGCAAGTGCACGGTCAGGACCTCACATTGCAGTCCCAGGCACATTCTGGAAGGCAGCTGTGCTTTGCCTCGGGTGGGAGGTTTGTGGGGTGGGGAGAAGTAACTGCTCCTCTGCTTTCAGTAACAGCAGCAACTCAGACATCAACTCTCTCTGCCCCTTGGTGCTACTGAGTCGTTCTAGAAATAATAAAAGGGCTGGTAAAGCAAACCATATCAGTAGGAACAGGTTCCTCATTTGGGTGATCTTTGGAAAAAGAGTAGGGAAATTCCATAAATTATAAAAGACTAAAAATCACATCCTCTTGTCCCTCTGTGCACCAGTCCCAGCACACTGATGTCAGTTGCTATGTTAGCAGTACCTACCACCTCCAAAAGCCTTTCATTACCCCATCTGAAACCTCAAAAGCCATGGAGGAAATGTGGACCAAGCAGATGCCAGGAAGACCTCTTATTCTCTCAGTCTCTTGCTCTTCACACTTCCTCTTTACTCCACATCAGAAAAATCCAGCCTTGAGCATAACCCAGGCTCTTGCACAAAGTGTTGCAAGCTGGTGCCACCTTCCCCAGTAGGTCCAGCAGCTGTGTGTTCTGGTCACACAAGGCAAACCCAAAGCCACAAAGACAGCTTTGTCTTGTTTGCAACAAAACAGGCTGCGTGTGTCCCTGGGCTTCTTGTTTTGGTAGGTCTCACTGGCTCCCAGATGCCACCCTGTCACAGAGTGCACCAAGGAGATCTGGCACAGATGAGAGGATGGGCAGGATGTATTTCAGCAAGGTGCATGCAGGGACGTGGGTCCTGCTGTGTTACCAGGGTCCAGGCACACTGCCACACATGTCCCATTTTTGTTACAAACCTCACAGTGCACCAGCATTTGAGCCATGTTTTGCAGTTATCTTGCCACCCACGGGGATGTCATTCCTCTGCTGCCAGGACATGCTCTCTTATTGACCCTGCAGACTTTGTGGTGTGTTTGAAGCTCTTGAATTGTTTGCAAAAAGGACTGCTGGCTGCTTCTACAGGCTGTTCTTCACCCTCTTTTTTGTTTGTCTTATGGAGCTTTTACATCTTACCTGACTGATACTATTTTTTATTGCCTAGACATGACTTCAGCTCTTTGAACGGCCCTTTCTGTTCCAAGTAACCTCTGACCCTGCTGGTTAGCCCTGCCTCCTCTCTACCTTTTGACACCAGGAGCCATGAAAAGCTACCTTAAATCTTTGCAAGCTTGCTGGACACTGTGTGACCATGCTGCTTCTTTTAGCTTCATATTGTCCAAGTTCCCTCATTTCACACATTTCCTCTTTCTGAAGCTGAACAAGTTGCACTGGACTTTTCAATATTTGATGAATATGCAGGGTCATGGAAACAAAGCAAGTTGTAGCTGTCAGCAGTGGGCGGCCCTTTCCTGAGAGTGTGCTCAGCCTAGTCCTGCACAGACCTCAGTTCCCCAATCTTTCTGCCTGGCCTTGAGGCACAAGTGGAGCAGCCACACACTGATGCCTTTCTTGCTGATGCCTGGTATTGCACACCAGGCACCAGAATGCTTGAAGCTCAAGAGCAGCACTATAACACTATACCTTGCCTCTTCCTTTTGATTGAGATTCAAGTTCCCAAAGGTGTACCTGTGATGCAAAGGGGTTTGAGCCCCTCTTGTACTCAAGTGGGGCTACCATCACTGGGGCCACACCTTGGAGAAAGGGCTCCTGCCTGTTCCTGGCCTCCTGCTTGCAGCTGGAAGTCAGTGCTTGCACCCACACGTGGCTTCCCTGCATGATGCTCTCCCAAGATCAGCACCTTGCTTGCCAATCCTCACTTAAATCTCCCCTGTGCAAACATCCACGAACCATTCACAGCTGCTGATGTGCAGAGACTGGCTCTTGCCCCATGATCATCGCAGCAACAGGAAACAGGGGCTCTGGGCTGTGAAAACTGCTCACAGACAATGCTGCCACTAAAGTTTATTCAGAGAAAATTTCACGGGTTTCATTGTACTGCTGGGGGAACTGAAGCAGAGAGGGAGTCAGCGAAGGGGCCAAGGAAGGAAGCTTGCACAGCAGACACAGATTTCAGTGCTGAGTAACAGGACGGTCCCACAACCACAGTGCTGTCCTTCCTTCATCTGAGAGTGAATAGGGCTGGGTCCCAGTGTCTGCTCCTGCCTCAGAACTCCTGGTCTACTGCCATAAACAGTCACACCAATCAGAGACCTGGGAAGCAGCTCTTGTGACAGGACAGCCATGGTGCAGGGAGCTGGCCTGTCCCTAGGCTATGCTGTAGCTGGGGTAGCCCGAAAACTGGATATTCAGCTGCTTTACACAAAGCCCTCGAGGGTTAATATGAGCTCATACACAGTTTGATGCTCCCAAAGCAGTGGTCAAAGAGGTGTTAGAGCCCATTCCCAGCCTGGTAGTCCCTGCCCTGTATGGCACAGCTGCTGCATAGAACCTTGTGAAATTTGGTGTTGTGTCACTGCCTGCTGCACAATGACAGTGTGAGCACTGGGTCTGGCTGCCAGAAGTGGCATGGGAAGGAAAGGCTTTCCCTCCCCCCTCCAATATATGGATCTTACCTTTGGACACACATATTCCCACTTGTGTCTCATGCTCCCTTGTGCAGGTATCTTTCCCTCTGTTGCCCTCAAGCTCGGTGTAGCCCTTGCAAGAGAAGAGCGAATCCCAGCAAAGTATAAGCCTGTCTCCCAGCACATTGACTTTCCCCTAGTTGCTCAGCTTTTAGTGCCTTGAAAAGATGCCATGTTAATGAGGCACCTTCTTTATTCTCTGTTAGATGCCAGGCAGTCATGGTGATGTGACAGCTACACTCCTCTGTCAGGCCTGATACTGTCTGCTTGCAATCTGTTCAATAAGACACTCTCTGCTTTCCTGTTAGTCTTGTTGAATGCCATCGTTTGCAGGTCTGTCCTTAGGAACAGTTCATGACACTCAGGCTTAGCCATAGGGTTACCACTCTGAAGACAGCTCTCTTGTTGTGGTTGCAAAACCCCGAGGACTCTGTGCTTACCCTATGGTTGCCTGTGCTGACTCCATGTGCATCCCTGTCCTACCTCTCCCTGCCCAAACCTGCATTCCTATCTCTGCTCTCCCAGCCTGTCCCCAAGGCAGCTTGGCAGTTTGCTGGTGCTCAGGTTCTTCCTCCTTTCCCCATCACTCAGGGCAGCCCTGGCAAGCATCCAAGGCCCATGGTCGCAGCCTTTGCCCTGAAGTTGAGCTAGGTCACGATGACCTGGGCAGAGAAGGCCCAAGGGGACTTGCTGCTCCAATACCCAACAGGAGAGTGACATGAGATGCGCAGCACTGAATGTGCATCTGACCACTGGTCCAGAGCTGCCCCCAGCCTCGCTCTTGTGCCTCAGAGCATGCAAGGTGAGAAGTGGTGATGGGATGGCACTGATGTCAAGGCTGGGAACTGCTCTGCCCTTTGCCAGTGGAGGGTAAGGGGAGTGTGGGTCTGGCATTGGCAGGCAGCTTGCTACCAAGAGGCTGGGAAGGGACTAACTGGTGCAGGAATGAGGCCAGGGACTTGCATTGTTTGCTAGTGAAGAGTTGCTCCATCTGGGTTCAGAGAAGTGGCCAGGAGGGGTAATGCACACACTATTGATCATCTTAGCTGTTCAGATCTCCTCTGAAGGTGTTTGTATGGCTGTGGGCCAGGACACATCCCTCTCTCCATTGCCGTCCACTCATCACAGCACTAACCTTTTTGGTATCACATCCCAGCTGAAGAGGCACTAAGGAATGCTGATTTCCCTGCCTCACAAAGACCAGGATCAGCTCCAGGACAGAACAGCACATGGCAGCTCCTCTCCCTGCTCAGCCTGGCCTCTAGTGGTACTCATGGGCTCATGTCCACATCAGGATCCTGTAGCTGCTCCTCTGGGACCAGGTCACCAGTAGGGCCACCCAGTCGCAGCAGCAGCGCTGTAACCCACTGCCTCATATACATTGCTGCCTGCCTTCCAGCCACAAAGGCTTCAGGCCCTGTGCTGAGTTCCTGATTGGGACAGGCTGTCTGATAACCACGGACCAGACTCTGCTTGAGTTTATTTAGACGAACCTAAGGAAGATTTCAGCAGCTGAAAATCCAGTAGCAGCAACCCCAGATCCAGGATCTGGCACGCTAACTACCCGTCTATGCCCTCCCCTTCCTCCAGCATCCAAGGCTGCCCTGGCAGTGAGTACCCAGTGAGCTGCTTGGTGTCAGTGCCAGCAGCACAAGCAGCTGGAAATCCCTCTCTCACCCTGGGGATGACTCAGCACCCCGTGGGGCTGTTTGCGAGCACATGGTCCCCTTCCCCATTTGGGCCAGCCTGCCACATGGGCAGAGAAGCCTGGCCCCATGTAATTTATAAACAGCCCTTACCACTGTCCCTTCAGAGAAATTTATTAAAGCAGACCATGTGCAAGCTCTGGTCACTCTGTGCCTCTCCAAGCAAGGACACGGCCTTATAGTCCTTCATTTCTGGGTATTTTTTTGCAACTGTTGGCTCACTCCACCACTGCAGACTCTCCACATGGATGCAACAAGCTCCAGCATGGTGTCCTTGCAACAAACACTGGAGCCTCCAGCAGAGTTCTTCTCCCAGGAGCTACTGAGGTGTAAAGGGAAGGGATGGGTTCTTTGAGCTCATTCCTGCTGGTTGTGGAGGTCCAACACCTTTCTGAGTCTAAGTGTAAAAGCCCCAGAGATCTTCCTTGTGAGTGACCCACAGACACTGAGATTTATGGCCAGCTTGTCCCAGGCTCTAAGCCCCAGTCCCACAACCCATTCTCCATCACCGCCGCCATACACTGCTCAGGACTTCCTCCCACCAAAGTTCCATTTTGGCCACCCCTATGGACACCTTACTCACAACACCTTGAGCACACCAGGGAAGGATATGACAGACTGAGACAGTCTCAAACCTGTTTGGTCGCCTGTAAGCATACACGAGGAATAAAGTTAGGAATCCCAAACAACTCTGCCTCCCTGAGACATACCATCATCAGATGATGTGAGGTAGTGCCTCCCAGCCTAAACTGACAGGTCTGACAGCTGGGGGGCAACCTATCTCCTTCTCTAGGTCTGGTGTTGGCTGTGGTGCACAGGTAGCCCTCAGGCCCTTCCCAGGTATGGGGTGAAATCACAAGGCTGTGTAGCAGAGAGCTCAATCAGCACCTTTTTTATTAATATGCATCATAAATAACGAAATAAATAAAGGCGAGACACCTTGTTCTAACAGGAAGATACAAATTAAATATGGTGCAACGTCTGCTAAGCGATGTACAAGCAGGAGGTAACCTTGCAAGACCAGAGCCCCTTGCCATGGGGAAGCCAGCCCAGGCACGATGCTGCGAGTAGCGTCAACATGGCCAAGGCACCAAATACTGGCATGGCCTTTCATTAACACTGTTTCCCACCTGACGGGCAGGTGAGGATCCCCATCCCAGCAGGCATCATGAGCATGGCAAGGAAGGCGTGGACTGGCATTGCCTCTACCAAGGACCTCAGGACCCCCAGCAACCCCTTGTGCTCATGCACAACACTGCACCCCCACCCCCCACCCCCTCACCCCCCACCCCGGGCCCTGTACAGTAAGACCAGAAACCCTACGCCAAGGGGGGCACCCCCCACCCTCCCCACTCCCTGGCTCTCAAAGGGAGCACCTCCAATCTACTTGCCAGAAGCACCTGTCCCCAGCTCTAAAGAGCACCCCTGGCCCAGTCAGGGACCCTTCCCTCTACACCCTCCCCTCCAACCCCCACTCCCAGGGCTTCCCAGACACTGGCTCACTGCTCAGTGTGGAGGTCATTGGGCCACCTCCCAAAGCACCCATTTCCACGCAGGGTGGCACTACCCATCTCTGAACATCCATGAACTTCCTCACAACCGCACACATCCGTTTGCCCCGCATGCACACACGTACCCTGTTCCCCCTCCCCTGGCCACAACAAGGCACAGCCCTAGCCCTGCAGCATGGCAATGCCAGGCCACTTGCCCTGGTACAACCCAGCAGGCACCACTATAATACATTAGGACAGAGCAGCTTCAGCGTGGGGGAACCTTCCTTGCAGCCCCCCATCAAGCCACAATGCAATCCATCAGCCCAGCCTTGCAGAGACCTTGCCAGCACATGGTGCTCCCACCCCTGTGGCTGATGGCACCAGGGATGCTGAAGGCTGCAGACTGCACTGCCACCTCTGAGGAGGGGATGGCCAGCATCTTGCACCCTCCAGCACGAAACTGAGCCAGGCAGGTGGGGCAGTGCCACCCTGGCAGGGACTGCTTGGGTTTCTGCTACGTATGAGTCCAGGCCTCTGGGTGTTGGAAAGGACATGGGGTGGAGGGGGCTCAGGTTATCCCCGGTGTGGCTGCATGCATGGCAATACGAGGTGCAGCTTACAGAAGACCCCTGGGGCTGAGTTGGCCTTTGGCAGCTGCACAAGGAGGAGCAAGAGGAACCGCCTATGGTTACTGTATTCTGTAATGGCAAGAAAGGTAAGAAACTAGCAAGAAGCTGTGTCTGTTCCTCTGGCAGGGTGGCCTTCCCCAGAGGAGCCTCAGCAGCCAATGGTACTGTGCTTGGCCTTCCAGGCACATCAATAGTCCTCATCTTCTGGGTGGGTGACGTACATAATGGGCACCAGTCCCTTCTCAGAGCCGAGGCTGCACTGCAGCCAGTCACCATCCACCTTGGAGATGACCTGCAGGATGTCCCCCTTGTTGAAGCTCAGCTGTCCTGCCTCGGTGGCAATGTGATGGCAAAGAGCTTTCACCTCGCTGCAGGCAAATGGAGGGAAGGAAGGGTTAGCTTGCCACAGGACAATCATCCCACTAAAGTTCATGGATCAACGCAGGCACAGAGGAGCAAGGAAAACACCCCTTGCCTCCCTCCTCAGCCAGGCCCCTAGCTGCTCCTCACCTGCAGATTGCAGGGTTGCAACAGATGGATGCACAAGCTGCATCACTGTCCTGAACCATCCCCTGGTCCACAAGAGCAAAGGGGGGCAGGCAAACTGCACAGGCAGAGCAGTGCCACCACCAGCCCACCACATTCCAGCACCTGCAGAACGTCCACATAGTGCCACTCACCAGGGAGGGTGGGGAGACATTCCCCGGCCTGGCTGCCCCGCAGGGGGCACTTCAAGTGGCTCTGGCCTGGGGGGCTCTGGATCAGGGGCTGCTTCTCGCCACATGCTTGCCCCAACTGTCTGGGCCACCAGCTGGAACACAGACTTGTCCAAACTCAACCAGCCGGATGGCAGCCTGCAAGAAGGAGACAGAAACATGTAGTGGAAGGCAGGGGGAAAAGGAGCAGCTGCTCTCATGGTAAGGTCATGCCTTAGAGGTCTTGCTCCATACAGTCCCCAGGCTGTCTCCTGGCAGGGAGGACTCAGCGTCCTCTGGACACACCATGACCTAGACTGGGAAGGGCGTTTCCAGTGGCCAGAGAAGCAGTAAGGGTATAGATGGAGAAGCAATGAAGGGGGGTCTCAGCTCCATGGTGCAACATCTCTTCTCACCTGTTGTGTACAACAGGGATGGCTCCATGTTGTGTCCTCAATATGCATTTCTGAGATGGCTAAGGTGATGATGGGGGCCATGTAGCAGGGGCTCTTCCACTGGAGAGAGGGCTTAAGAGCCGAGGCAGTGGTACATCTCAGAAGAGGAAAGCCCAGGAGGTGGACTGAGCAAGGGTAGGAGCCAAGGGGAATGGTGGTGTGGGAGGAATTAAGGCAGGTCAGAAGGCTGGCACAGCTGGGCAGAGGTGACAGACCTCTCTGTTCTCAGAGCTTCTGATGTACCGCTGTGGTACTGCCCAGTGGTGAGCTACTGGCCTGACTTCGACCTGCACTGATGCAATCCCAGGTTAACCAGCCCTCTCCAGCCCCAAAACATCCCTTATCCTTACCTGTTAGGCTGCCTGGGCTCTTTTTGCATCTTCCTGGACCCAAACAAATGTCCCCACTTGATGGGCTGGCTGCCCTCTGATGCACTAGTGCTGCTCTCCTCTTGGGGGGCTGCTGCTCCTCCTTTTTGCTGAGTCCCGGTCTCCTTCTCCTTACTGCGCTTCAGCTCTGTAACCACTGAATCTGGGGGGCTGCCCATCCAGAAGGGCCAGCTCCTTTCCTTCACCTCTTCGCTGACTGGTACCTGCTGGGGCTTTTCCAAGGGCTCCTCCACAACTTCGGGACTCGGCTTGCTGTTAGACTTGGGCCTCTCCTCCAAAGTGCCCTCAGCAATGGGGCAAGCCTCTGCACCCTCCACCACCCCTTCGCGGGGAGGTGGTGCCTTGTGGGTCTCTGCTGACCTGGGCACAGTATTCAAAGCCTTCTTCTTCTCATAGCGGATAAACTTCGAGCCTTCAGCTGAGCCCTCGATGTAAATCTGAGAGCTCTGCATGAGCTGGTACCACCAGCCTGCCTGCTTGTCCTTCTTCCCTGCCCACGTGCTCTCTTGTATCTTCCTCTGCTCTTCCTCTCTGTCACCTTCTCCACTGGAGGCCCCCACTCCTTTGATCCTCTCACTTGCAGCTTGCTGGGAGCTGTGGCCTGGTGAGATGTCACCATCTCTGGTACCCACTTTGCACGCTTCAGGGGCAGTGCTGCAGCCATCGGGATCCTCACTGCTGCCCCGTGTCCGCATCAGCTGCAGGGTGGAGTGTGCGGAAAGCAGCAGGTCCTGCTTCACACGCAGCAGCTCCTTTTGCTGCTGCTGTTCTTTGCCCATTTGCATCAGCTGGTGCTCAAAAAGGAGGTCTAGGTTGAAGGGCAGCAGGGAGAGAGGCTGGAGCAGGAGCAGGAGCTCCTCAAAAAGAGGCTGGCACACGCTATGTGACAGGCACAAGAAGCCCACTGGCTGGTAGTGTGCCAGGATGATATCTGCAGGGCAAGAGACGTTAATTAGAGGAGAAGCCCTTGCCGCCTTCTCCAAGCCACCAAGAAGCTGCCAAAGCTATGGGGAAAGAAGTTGGACACTAGTTTTTGGTTACAGCTGTGTCTGCAGTGTGAGACTTGGCACTGGGACAGGGAGCATCAGGTGATCTGTGAGCTCCTGGCAAACTGGCCCAGGTCCTGCTTCTAGTCACACCTGCAGCCAGGACCTGCCTGGCAGGATGTCCACCAGGATGACCTCTGCCACAATGTACCATTGGGAGCAGGGTGAAAATAAAGAGCGTTAAAATACTGCCACATGCTAAAATACTCTTCCCTGCCTCCTGGAGTTGAACAAGGAGCTGCAGATCTGTCCAGTAACAATTCCCTGCAGAGACAGGTGTCAGGGACAGCTGAATACAGTCTTTCCGGGGACCTGGCTGAGCTAAACTGGATCCTAACAGAAAGCAGACTAGAATTTCTACCTGCAGCATTCACCCTTGACTTCATTTGGCCACAGCTGCAGTGCCCCCTTTGGCTCTGTTGTCATGTCGCACCCCCAGTGAGAGAGCTTGCAAGAGGATTTGCGGCCATTTGGCCCCAGTGAGATAATGAACTTTCACCACAGAGATGACTTGCACCCTATCTCCCTTTCCTTCTGCACCCTGACAGCCCTAGCTTTTGCTCACACTTTTGACCGCTTAGTGATGGCTTGAAACAGATGCTTTTCTTCTGCTCCAGAAAACCATTGTGCTTCCTCTTGCTACACTGCTCAGTACAAAGTCAAGTCCACTCTCCTGTCTGCTCCACAGAGAAGTGCTGACTCCACACACAGACCTGGGAAGCGCCTGCTGTCAGCTCCCAAACCTGCCAGAAGATACTGGGCTGGACTTCTTGCAGTGCATGGGAGCCTGGGCTGAGCATAGGCTGAGCCAACAGCACTGTCAAGAGGATCCAGCAGGTCAAGGGTATCTGTCTCACTTAGTGCTTAATCGTGCTGCTCCTAGGCTTCAGGCAGTTTGGTTGTGCTTCTGGGTTATCTGAACACTCCAGAAAAAAATATGGTTGAAAAAACAGATACATCCAGTAAAATCTGCTTGTTTGTCATGAGGTCTTCCTTTCCATTTCTTTCAATTTCCCATGGCCTGAGGTAGCTAATGTATACAGCTGATCTCCAGCTGTATAAAGCTCTCAGGCACTGGGCAAGGAACACAAAAATTTGAAGAGGGCTAAATCTGGTCTCCTGCTGGTAGACTGAAGGATCTGCATTGGAGGTAATTGCCTTGGATACTAGCTGCAGCTGGGAAGGACATGACTGGCTTGGCTCAGGTGGAGTGAGCTGCACAGAGCTTGGACTTCTGCCTGGCACTTCCCTGGTACTCTGGGACCTGACCTTCAGTCCTTGAACTTCAGCTCAGACCGAAGGGGAGAAGCATGTCCCTCTCCTGCTCTCCATTGTCCAGAATTTCCCCCCTCCCCACTGCAGCCCACGGCCCTCAGGCTCTTACCTTCATGGTTGTAGAGGTGATTGAACCAGAACTCCAAGGACCGTATACTACAAGAAGGAAAAAAAAGGAGGGAAAGGAAGGAAAGGAAGGAAAGGAGAAGGAAAGGAAGGAAAGGAAGGAAGAAAGAAAAGAAAGAAAAGAAAGAAAAGAAAGAAAAGAAAGAAAAGAAAGAGAAAGAAAGAAAAGAAAGAAAAGAAAGAAAAGAAAGAAAAGAAAGAAAGAAAGAAAGAAAGAAAGAAAGAAAGAAAGAAAGAAAGAAAGAAAGAAAGAGAAGAAAGAAAGAAAGAAAGAAAGAAAGAAAGAAAGAAGAAAGAAAGAAAGAAAGAAAGAAAGAAAGAAAGAAAGAAAGAAAGGAAGGAAGAAGGAAGGAAGGAAGGAAAGAAAGGAAGAAAGAAAGGAAGAAAGAAAGGAAGAAAGAAAGGAAGAAAGAAAGGAAGAAAGAAAGGGAAGAAAGAAAGGAAGAAAGAAAGGAAGAAAGGAAGAAAGAAAGGAAGGAAGAAAGGAAGGAAGAAAGGAAGGAAGAAAGGAAGAAAGGAAGAAAGGAAGAAAGGAAGAAAGGAAGAAAGGAAGAAAGGAAGAAAGGAAGAAAGGAAGAAAGGAAGAAAGGAAGAAAGGAAGAAAGGAAGAAAGGAAGAAAAAGAAAGAAGAAAGAAAGAAAGAAAGAAAGAAAGAAAGAAGAAGAAAGAAAGAAAGAAAGAAAGAAAGAAAGAAAGAAAGAAGAAAGAAAGAAAGAAAGAAAGAAAGAAAGAAAGAAAGAAAGAAAGAAAGAAAGAAAGAAAGAAAGAAAGAAAGAAAGTAAAATTAGATTCACCACATCTATCCTCACTGTTCTACAAAAGAAGTCGTGGCTGGAAAAGGGCATTTACTCAGCATGAACCTGTGAATTTCAAGACCCTGTGAAAGGCCAGCAGCTGACTCCCATCAGCACAGGGTGACCGCAGGCACCTAGCCTGTCATCGACCCATCCAGTTTGCTGTGTATGAGGCATTGTGCAACTATAACCCCTAACAACCATGTTTCCAGCAAGTTTCCTCACCATTTAGCTCCTATGTTCTTGGCAGAGCTCAGCTCTGTTGAGAGGGTTCAAGTGAAAGAGGCAAAAAAATATGCTGGTATCCTGTGCCAGCAGGTGAGAGCTGGGCCACCCTGGGTGGGGAGAGCAGGGCGGAGCTTGCTTCTGCTTGTAGGGGTCCTTCAGCATTTGGAGATCTTAAGTACTCTGTTGCCACTGCCAGATCTCTTGCTGATCACTGGAGAGGAGCAGGGAAATACCATCCTAGCAGTACTCATCCCTTCATTGGCAAAAAGACATCACTGGCACCTTTTTTTTTAACACTGAGTGTAGTGTGCACACTCTTTATCCAATCTGGAAGGGCCAGTCTTAAGTCCTCAATCAGGGCAATTTATCTTTCAGAGTCTTGTGCCCTGGGATTCACTGCAGCTCCAAGAAGCACTGATTCAAGCAGTGATTTCCAGGAGTAGTTTTTGCATATGTTATGTCTAACTTTGTATGAGCCATTAGAGATTCTTCACATCTAATGTTTTAAGACTAAAACAAGCTGACAATGTTCTCCAATGGGTTCTAGCTACTACTTCTCAGTCCTGACCTAGTAAGGTAGGTTTTGATCCTTCTGGAGTTCCCTGAGGCTCACAACTTCTTCCTTCCCTCACCTAGATCTGGGGAGCAGCTTCCTAGGTTTCTTAAGTCTTTTCATTGCCAGCTGTGCCTGCCTGCAGTCAAGGACCAGCACCTGCTGCCAGCCCTGGATAGTGAAATGCATCCAGCCCAGGGAGCCTGCTTACTTGAGGAGGCCAAAGATGAACGCGTTGAACCTCATGGTGTGGTTGGTGAGTTCTGTGTACTGGCTAATCTTGCTATAGAGGCTGTGCAGCAACTTGGTAGAGGGGCCTATGGAGAGAAGAAAAATGATGAGATCAGATGCGGTCAACAAAGCCAAAATGGTACCACAGGAAGCCAAAGACAGACGCTGGCTGGGTGCCTATGCCTGTATGTGCATTGTCCCTCCACTAAACACTAAGAAAAGCACACTCTATCCCAGCAGTCAGAATCCACAAGGGAGATGGGTTGTGGTCTGTTCCAACCTGCCACTCCCAAACTCTGGGAGAGTGTCAATACTGCAAGAACCTGCCTCCCACGCTGCAGGGACAATCACAGCCTTTGGCTCAAAATCAGTAGGTAAACAGAATATTGTGGTGGGTGGTTAGAATTTGGTGTCTCTGCAATCACAGAGATAACCTGTGATAATCAGAGATCTGCCACAAACAGGCTAGGAGGCTTCCCAGCCCCGGATGTAAGCTCTCCATGATGCAGAAATCAGTGTGGCCCTGCCATCTGCAACCTCAGAAAGGAGTTATCTTGGATAGTAGCCACTACCATAACCCAGGTTGCAGACTGGTACTAGCAGGGTGCATGCTTGAGCCAGGTAAGCTGCAAGTACATATTTCCTTACACATCAGGCTAAAGCACAACTCTGCTTATACAGTAGTTGTGCAGGACTAAAGAGGAAGGTCTAGAAACACCTCGGAAACTTTCAGAGGGGAAAGGGGCATTCTTTTTTTTCTTTTTTTTTCTTTTTTTTTAATTGCTAAGGCCTGTTACAGGAGAATTTGGAAATTTGGGGGGAAATAACAATAAATATTTGGACAGAATAGAGCAGTGGCTCTCCAATCTCGCAAGAGAAGGTCAAGGTGCAACCTCTTCCATGTAGGGAGACAGGTATTATTTTGCATTCCTGTCCTTTTAGTCAGCCTTCCCAGCACCTCCCAGCCACCACACAGGAGTGCCACAGAGCAAAGGGCTGCACACTCTCCATACCTAGCTGGGTGGATGCCTCCACCACGCTCCAGGGAATGTTCCTCCTCTGGCCAATGATCATGTCCAGGACATAAGCCTTGAGCCCGTCACTCAGAATGTCCCGGACAGCAGGGCAAAGATATTTCAGGATGAGATGCCCTACGTTTGGGCTCACGGAGCTGTTTCCAAGTTTGGCCTGCGACAACAGGTAGAGGGTTGGTAACTGCTCTGCAAGGTACAGTTCCATGCAAACAATCCAGCCCTACTTCACTACCACAGACACCCTGCAGGCAATATCCAGGCTATGGTGATGTTCAGTAGCTTGTTGCCTTTCCCCTTCAACCCTGCTGCTTCACACACCAGTTCTGGGTTTCTTCCTGCAAGGTCTGTCCCAGACTGGGCTAAGGCGACAGCTTAGGAAGACAATATCCCATTTTGGGAAAAGGATATCCCAATTAGCATGGATGCTTGGTTCTGCCTACAGGTATAACACAGCTGTCCTGCTGGAGGAAGAAAA
This sequence comes from Tapera naevia, assembly GCA_033556795.1. Classification (NCBI taxonomy): domain Eukaryota; kingdom Metazoa; phylum Chordata; class Aves; order Cuculiformes; family Neomorphidae; genus Tapera; species Tapera naevia. Next base: position 246,277 of record JAUMJJ010000092.1, on the reverse strand, counting down.
GAGTAGGGGATTTTTCTGCTGCTGTAGATCTTCTTGTTGCTATTTTTGAAGCAGGAAGCAGAAAACCACATAGGAACTACCAGCACCAAGGAGTTAAGGAACACTTAACTCAGTGACATGCTGAGATATAATGCCTGGAGATTACTATAAATAAACAGGGTGAAGGCAAAATGGACAGACAGAGCTTAGGCTGAGGTGAGGAAGCACATAAGAGTCCAGCATCAGCAGAGTGGGGACATATTCTGCTGCATGGAGTCTCTGAGCTGCCGAGGGGTCTATCCAAAGTGGTCAGTCCAAGGCCCTGCATGTCATGTTGGTGGTCCAAGGCAGTTGTTCTCAGGGCACAGATTTTACTAGCTGAGCTGGAACTATGCTGGTCAGTTGGCATGGGTCCACAAAGGCCCTGAACTGAGACTGAACCTCTGGGTCAGGAATAATCCTGTCAGATCCATTGAGTGTGGAAGCATCAGCTACAGGGTGTGGCCTGTGACACACTGAGGGACTGGGGACACTGCACTGTGTACTGGCTCCTGTGCCAGAACAGAATCACAGGTCACATAGAGGGGTGCATGAGAAAAAAGAGCTGGTGTACTCCATCGGACCAGAAGTCCAGCTGGCCTGGTATTAGTTCTTATAATGAGCCATGAGTAAGTATAATACATAAGAAAGAGTCAAACCAGAACAAATATATATTACACTTGCCATTTATACTCTTGCAGTTTACAACTAATTTCAACTCAGAGATTACCTAAGCTGGACATTATTCCTGTGTGTTTAGCAGACCTCAAAGAATTTCCCTTCCATGTGTTTTTCTGATCTTTCCTTAAATCCATGAACTTTCAGCAACCCCAGCATCATACACCACGAACTGCCACATCAACAACATGGCTGGTTTGTTTTGTCCTTGGTACTATTAGCTTCATTGGATACCCTGAAGCTTTTGACTGGAAAAAAATGCAGAGGCAATCTTCCTCCACCCTCTCCATGTCACGCACAACATTCAGAAGTCATATTGAAAGCAAGACATACCTTCACCCCTGGATCCCTGCTCGTTCCAAAATGAGCCACAATCAGGTCAACAGCAGTGTTGATTGCCTTCACCAGACCTACAGGGGAAGAATATGTCAGAGAGCTGCCTAAGGGGCTTCTAGGAGAGATCCTGACCAAACAGTTCATGAAGAAGCCCATGTCGGCACATGTACCCTCTCTGCCGAAAACATGCAGAGTCCTCCCTAACTTCTCATCATATCGCTCCCTGCTGGTTCCAACACTCATGTACAAGCCTGACAGCATGACAACCTTTAGAAGTGGCTGAAGTATAAGACACCCTGTCACTGACACAGAACATCATCTCCACCCACCGTCCCTTGAGGGAGCAGAAATGGAGACTGAGGCAAGGAGTGTTTTGCTGCTTTGATCCTACAGGGTGGCAGGGCAGAGTAACAAACCAGTGGTGGGTAATCTGACATCTGCATCAGTGTGATGCAAGAAGAGAAGTAGCATAGAGGGGAATCTGGTAATCACCAGCACATAGCTGGAAAAGGCATGGGAACCTTTCTGCACATCCCTTGCCTCTGACATGATATTGAGGCAGCCATCAACAATACAGTCCCCATGCCTGCCTCTAGTATGGATCTCATCACAGCCATATTTTGTCCTGCTTTGGAATCCTTTCTCCCACGCTTTTACATAAACTATTTACCATGTAGGACCCAAAGGTCCTTTTACCTAAAATACAAAATCTCAGGCTAGCACATCTGCAACATCCCATGGATTCACAGGTTTGCCTATGTATAGTGAGATGAGCGCGAGCACGTCCTGCCTTAGGGTCACTCTCCTGTGCCTGTGTGCTCTCTCTGCCCTTTCTTGTGGACTTAAGATCCTTTCCAATTAAACTTCCTGGGACAAGAAGCTCAAACATATTTCGTGGCACATACAGTGGAAACAGCCATCAGTCCAGGGGGACAGGCAGCTATGATGTCAAGCAGAGAAGGGCAGGGAATGAAACCATTATGTCTGCAGAGATGGCATGAGATGAAGAAAAGTGCTGTTGACCTCACGCTATCCTATATCATACTCTGGTCCACAAGAGATGCATGGACTCACCCTTCTTCTGCAGCAAGTCGATGGAGATGGACTCTGTGTTGCCATCTGGAGAGAGGCAGAATTCAGCAGGGGGTTTCTCTGCTAGTGAGAAGTAGTCAGGGAAGAAGTCAGTGTAGGTAAGCTGGAGTTGCCTCATAGACTGTCCTGTAGGGCCAAGACAAGAGGAAGAAGTATCAGCTCCAAGCCCTTATACTAAAGCCTCTCCCCCATTGTTTGCTTTTCCCAGATGCAACATGCACCAGCAGCAGACTTCATACCAGCATGTCCAAGACTGCAAAAGCAAGGCTACAGGCTTGTTACTCTCCCAGCAATGGTCTCCAACATAAGCCTGTACAGTTCAACCTCACAGTCCACCCAATATCTTGCTCCAGCTTCACTGGGTGCCCAGGGGCACTGGAAGATGCTGTCAGAAGCTCACTCCTATGGGCTGGTGCTAAGGGAAATACTGCTCAGGGCTGCTGTATGGATAGACCCAGAAACTGGGATCAAAAGCAGAGCACAGAGAGAACTCCTACTTGTCACATAGAGGCAATCACAGGCAACAAACTATGTGTCTTTTGCCTGTCCCTAGGAATGGTCTATATTTTCAAGGGTGACTTCCCCAGGAGGTCTCTCTTGTGCTCAATTACCATCTGGTTGATTTCCCAGCTCTTTCACACTAAGCATCTTCCCACGAAGGAGAGATGGAGAAACTGTTTGGGTTGTCAGAGTGAGGTGCAGAGCTTTGGGGAATTCTCTCCAAGACCTGGGGCTGGCTTCAAGAATTCTCTCACTCCCACACACACACCCCTCTGCTACTCCCAGAAGACTTTCAAAGGTTCATCCAAAGGCAGCCTGTCCCTCCCAGCTGTTCCTGCACAGGTTTAGGAGGACAGGAAAGATCTTAATGGGAGAGCATATGGAAGACAGAGCCTCACAGAGCCCTACAGTGTTGCCAGGTGCACCAGGAGATCTACAGCCCAGCATCTGGCACACTGCCAGGGTTGGGGCAGATGGGCAGACACCATGGGGGACAGACATGAGATCCTGAAGGACTACAATTCCTGAACGAGACATGAACTACAAACTAGACACAATCCAGGAGCACTTGCTGAGGTCAGAGCAGGCTCTTAGTCTATTCGCTTTCCCCTTCAATCTAGCCCAGACCCAGACCTGAGAGGAGAGGCTCCACACAGATTGCATCCATCAGAGAGGCAATTTAACCTTCCACTGATGCCCTTCAGCCCAACTGTGGGCAGATACATAATCCTTCCTTCACAGAACAGGCAGTGATGAGGCCAAGTTTAATCTGAGCCCCAAGGGATACCGAATCTGAAGCCCCAAGGTCACCTCCCAAGACACCCCCCCCAGCAGAAAGGTGGTGCGCACCGTTCAGCTTGCAGTGGAGATGGCTGGTGTTGAGAGAGCCAGGGAGCTCAAAGATGGGGTTCCCCCGGTTCAGTCGAGGCTCTTGCTGCCTCCTGTCTAGGCTGCCTGCTAAGCTGGGCAGCCCCGAAACACGGTCCAGACCCAGTGGGTTCCTCCGCCTGTACTCCCTCCACTTTAGCGCTTGTGGGGAGAGGTGGTTCGCTAGGATGCCGTGGGCAGTGAGCACCAGAAGACAGGACATGAGCATATGGGACAATGTGGAGGGGAAACAGGGAGAGAGAAAATGAGAAAGAGGAAGGACAGAGAAAGAGAGACAGCACATTAGTTAGAAATCCAGCAGCACTTCAGGACGTTAGCACACATACACAGAGGCAGGCAGAGGCCACAGCCTGGCAGAGCAGGACAGGGGTCTTGGTGGCCACATGGCTGCAGGTACAGAGGGAGCAGGTTTTGGATGCAAGTACCTGGTGTGGGGTACTTTAAAATCAGCAGCCTCATGCTGCCCTCTCCGGAGGCACAGTGTAGGAGTTGGGACTGGAGGGACATTCTTTTAGTGTAAGACTCTTTTGCAGGCACAGTGACAACAGGGACTGCTGGGTATTGTAGCACACAGACAAAATTTTGCCCAGCGCTGTGTCTAGAAATGGGTGGTACTACAGGGAGTAGCCATAGCCATAGGGAGCTGGAGATGTTCCAGATTAGCATGTACTAGAGGATGGGTACCTACCATTGAGGGGTCGTATGCCCATGCTGCTCAGGGGACCAGAGCTGCTGATCTCACTTCCGCTTCTCCAGTGAGGATCTGCATGGCCTCCCACTCTGCTCAGAGGCATACTGCCCAGTGAGAGCGGTGGCAGGGACCCACTGTGGAGTCTGTACTCGGAGAGTGGTGGGCTTGGCTCCAGGGGTGCCTCCTTCTTGGGAACTGGCTTGGGTTTCTCCTTTTGCCTCAGGGCATCACCTTTGGTGGCCTGGGAGGGCTGCATGGCACTGACAGCAGGGGAAGACCTTGTGGGAAGCAGGTTGGCAGAGATGGGGCAGGACCTGCTCCTGGGGGGCTGGCTCTCTCCAGCCCTTTCCATTGTAGGCGAGGAAGAGGAGTCCACGCTTTGAAAGAAAGGCACGTTGCATCGCACAGGAGAGTAACTCCCCAGAGGGGACGGCCGGGTGGTCTCGGGGGCAGGCTTCTTACTGTATCCCTCATTGCGGGAGGCAGCTCCATCCACCGAGCGCTGCGTCAGGTGTGTGCTGTGGGCTTGGCTCCCCACCACTGCTGACTGCTCTGCTGAGGTGGCCGAGGCTGATGACTGGGAATTGGAGATCTGCTGGCTGGCAGGCCGGGTGCTAGACAGGCTGTAGAGTTGAGAAAGGCTGGAGGCAAAATGGCTGTGCAGAGCACGGGCCTTGGGTGGCTTGCTGAAATGGTGCTGGAAAACAAAAGGCTGGATGGGCAGAGTGGTGGGACGCTGGTCCTTGCTGTAGCGTACCACAGGCTTGCTGTCTGTGCCACCACCTTCGGGAGAGAAAGGGGGACAGAGCATGAGGATAGGCACAGGGATAGTCATCATCAACCTGGCAGATCACAGGCAAAAGGGAATGTGCTCTTGGCAGCAGGAGGAAGAGGATGAGCTAGAGGCCAGTGACACACACAGAGTGGCTCAAGTTTGAACCAATTATGCACATCATAAGCTGGCAGGGTGAAGGCATGTGGCCTCAAAAGCAGTTTGCAGCTGTTGACAGCTGTCTGCATGTGTAAGATACTGTACATCCAAAACAGCACAGGTCATGGCCTCAAGCACAGGCCCTGGTCCTGCCTCCGCCCAGGCAGTGCCACAAAGATATGGCCCAATGCTTTGTGGTACAGCAAGAATTCTTAGCCCAAAGGACTGTACCATCCCATATGTGTCGAGAACTCACCCACTGAGTGCAAGCACTACAAGTAATTGCACTGCAGCTCTGCAACCTGCATCATGCTCAATGCTGTTGGAAAGGCTGCTTGCTTCCCCTTCTCCTTTTCTCCTATCTCTCCCGTTACTGTAACTGCTATCCCTCTGAGCACAGAGCTTCCTTCCTTCTCCTGTCTGTACCACATCCAAGCAGAGCATTCCTAATCAAATCAGGACCACAGCAGAATTAGGAAAACTTCCAACCATGGAAAAACGACCTCCATCAAACAACTGACAGGGATGTCCTAAGGGAGTGTACTGGGCTGATCTCCTATGTGTACCTGCAGCCCCTGCTGGGACCACAATATTCCCCGGGACACAGCTGAAACATGACACGCTGTGCACAAACATACACAGCATGGGGTGCACAGGAGGCTGACTGGGACCTCTGGTCACTGGCCACTCCACATCCCAGTGCAGTGTGCCACCTTCTGTCTTGTCTCCCCTGACTCCTCCAGCCACAGTAAATCCTGAGATAAAGGACCCATCCCAAACACTGCCTGTGGGGTTTTCCAGGCCTCTCTCTCCTCTCTACTTTCCATCTTGTCCCTTTTCAGACCCTCTAGGATGGAATGCTGCTCTTAGCTGCTGTGGAGCAGCTCTGCTTCTACCTCCAGCCACAGATAGGAGTTTTCTACACAGCACTGTGGGCATTAGTGGGAGGGAGCTCAGCAGGGGATGCAGAAACTGCTGGGATATACTGTTCTCAGAGCTCCTCTCTGCCCTCTCCTCTTCGATCAGCTCTTGCTCCTTCCAAGCTCTCCCTCTGCAAACCAAGAGGGCTGCTCCCACACTGCCTGCTCTCAGCGGAGACTTGCCTTCCCTGCAATCCTGCACTAAGTGTGCATTCAAGGCTCAATAAACAAACAGAACAATAAACAAAAAACTCTTGCTCCAAAGGCCAAAATCTCTCCCATATCACACACACTGCAATAAGTAACGTGTTATTCCTATGTCCTGCTAGAAATCTTCAGGGCATTAAATCATGACAGTCTGGTCCTTCTATCCACTTCACAGCAGCCTGGTCAGAGCCCCATTTTAGAGAGATGCTTATCTGTGAAGCAGGTACAAGAACTGCCTTGGGCAGAGACAGAGGTCTCCTGCCAGACCAGAGAAATGGCCGTACCTGTCATGGGGCTGTCACAGAGGTTCCTCAGCAGGACATGTAAAGGCAATATCAAGGTGGAAAGCAACTCATGTATTACAGGCTTTCCAACAGAGGAAGCTGGGACAATTGCCCTCCAAAGAAACCTTTGCTGCGATCCAAGTGCACTGTGGAGGATATGGCCAAGATATTCCAGCAGAGATGTGCAGCTCCTCCAGCATCTGCAGGACACATGCGGTAAGCCCTGGCAGAGACTGTTTGAGCTCCCTGACCTCCCTGATTGAGAGGAGACTGCTGACTATACCTCCTCCCTCTCCACCTCAGCCTCATGCAACTCCAAAGAAGAAAGGCTGAAAACTCCCTAATGGTTCTTCTCCTTTGTCTGCTGCGAACGGAACGTGACTCCACTGAGGATATTCAGTTCTCTGTCTTGGAAGTCAAAAACATGTGATTCTCATGGCCTGGGGGCAGTACAATGCCCAGGAAGGCAGAGGTAGACCGGGAAACAAGATGTACTAGCACTGGTCTCCCACTGCCATGCTGGTTCCTCTGCTGCTTTCCTAGTGTCCCAAAAGCAGCCTTTAATTTTACTTCTTCATTCTGCCTAATTTGGTTCCTTACCGTCTGCTCGGGCTCTAACATCTCTTTGTCCGAGGCCACTGGCAGAGCCACCTGGGAAACTGGCATCTGCCTCCGTCAGCAGCGAGAGAGAGGCTTGCTCAGCTGCCCCATGGCCACTGGGGACTTTCTCACTGGAGACCGAGTCTTTGGTGGAACACAAAGCCTGGTTATCCCCAAAATTGTGATTTAAACAGAAGCCCTCGCAGCTTCGGTTCAGGCCATGGATGAAGGGCATGGGTGGAAGACTCTGGCTGCGGCGAGCTCTTTCTTCAAGAAAGGCTGGGCAATCCCTCTGTGTCTCAGGGATAGGAGAGAACTCCAAGGAGGAATCACCACAGGACCGGTGTGGTGGGGAGGTGCTGTTCTTTTTCCTGCCTTTAGCCAGTTCAGCAAAAGACGTCACTCGCTTTGGGGGAGAACTCTGGATAGGTATTGCTGGGCTTTCACTCAGCTTGACTGGGCAGCTCACCATGCGCTCCAAGGAGCCCAGCCTGCTGCTGGGACTCCTGTCCAGGTTCTGATCATAGCTCCTGGAGCGCTGCCGGCTTGTGTTGAGGTTAGGTGGTGACACATTCACATAGACCTGACCCTCAATCATGTTCTGGCTGGCTTCTCCCTTTGCCTCCTCTTCATTGCACTCCACATTGCCTTCTTCTTGTCTTAGATCAGGCCTTCTAAACAGATAGTATTCAGTGGGCTGGGCTGGGCTACCTTTGGTATGGTCTTCCGAGCAGCTAGTTATGGAAGATCCTGCTGGGCTGGGGGATGACTGGGAAGACAAGTCACATGTGACTAACTTATAATAATTCTGAGTAGCCACAACGAGCCGTGCTTGGCTCTGGAAGCAGGCAGTGAGGTCTGAGCTCTCTGAAGTACAAGGCTCACAGTGGAGGTGGTAGGAATTGCAGTTAGCATCAAGGACAGGTGAAGAGGAGTTTTGGCACCCACACACCTTCCCTGAACTCTCCGGGTGATGCGACTCGCAAGACATCTTGGATTCTGTGGGTGATGAATGCAAATCCAGGTAAAAAGCTCCTGTATCTGAGTGGCTGCAGAAGGAAGAGTCACAGGACAGGTTGGCTGAATTCAGGTTAGATCGAGACTGGCCATTCATTTTGTTGTAGAGAGCACTGAAGTTCACCAGCACCCCATCAGAGCTATTGCAGGATGAGTCACTGATGTAGCCCATCTGTTGGTCAATCACTTCAGACTGACTTGATGAGCTGTAGCAGCGACAGTGCTGGAGTTCTGAGCTGGAACAGCTGCATGTCCGGCTGTGCAGGACATCCTGATTCCTCAGTGGTTCACCTGTGTTCTGGTTCCACTCTTGGTCACCACCATCGAAGGAGAAACTGGAGGAGCTGCCGTGATGGCAGCTGCATTCATCCAGCTCCATGCGTTCTGATGCCTGGTGGCATCTGTTTGCATTGTTCCTCTTCTGGATGTCGTCACTGCTTATTTTGTCCTCTTGCCCGTCTACCACACCGGAGCGGCTAGCCATGTTCCAGGATTTCACAATGTTGTTGGAGTCGTGGAGGTGGAAAGGGGGCAAGGCCAGCTCGTGCAGATGAAAGGGAGGTTTGCCAGCCACAAGTGAGTTGTGAAGGTGGAAAGATTTTTGACCGAAGTCATCCCCAAAGATGGTGAGGTCTTCACCCTCACTCAGCAAGAAAGGGTTGTGTCGCTTACTGACACTAGGGACAATCAAATCCCTCGCTTTGCCTTCTTTGTTGTCTGAGGCCTCTGCTGAGGTTTCAGAGGTCTGGAGAAAACTGCTGTACACCAAGGAGTCAGTCTGTGAAAGGTCTCTGTCTGTAAGGGCAGAGGTCCGTGTAATGCTGAGCTCCGGCTGGCAGAAGGGGTTGGTCCTTTTGCTCACGGAGCAGCACTGTCTGTCAGGGACCTGGCAATGCACCAGGGGAATGTGATGGACAATCAGCGTCTCACCAGTCAGTTTGGGCGGACTATCCATGGTGAGGAATGGTCTTCAGGACATCAGTTAAGCTGGTGCTACCCATGAACACGTAGGGTTGTGCATGAGAGGCAGGGCAGACACTTCTCATGGGGGAATTCAGATACCTAGAGAGAGACAAAAACACACGGGAAGTCACCCCTCAGGAAAGGCAGAGGGAACACTCCCTCAGTGTTCAGTAAATAGCAGATCCTCATAAAGCTAGAGGAAGATGTTCATGAGCATTTGACATGGGATAGCAGAGAACATATTCATTCCTCCCATCTAACCCAGTTGCCTGGCCCAACCTGCAAGCACCTCTAGGACAATCTGGAAGGCGTTTTCCTTCTTGCCTTCCTTTCTACAATACAAAGAACCCTATACAGAGAAGTGCATGGGGGTACAGCTAAGGTAGCAAGGAGAGAGAGAAACCACAAAAACCAACGGTGATGCAGGAGGATCCTGAAGGATTAAAAATGACCAACTATTCTCTTAGAACCACCACTTGTTCTGAAAACACTAGTCCAAACACGTTTCGTCAGTAATTGACATCCCTTATGTCATCCAGGCATCTTCAGGGCTCACAGCATCCTGACACTGCATACTGTGATCCTGGTCTGGACTCCAAGACTCTGGGTCTGCTGCCATCACTGACCTTCAGACTCCAGAAAGTGGCACTCACAGGATCTGTCTTTGCCTACCTTACCCCAGCATTTTTCACTGTGGGATGATAATGGATTTGGAGCAGAACTGCAAAGGCACATGGCGGCGCAGGAGAGAAACTGAGAAATATGGGCTAAGCAAAGTTAGAACAAGAGTGTAAGCAATGAGACAGCTCCACAGAAAGATCAGGAACTTCAGTTTTGACAGCTTCATGGCGTAAGAATAGGAATTAAAAGATGCTAAAAAATGATCAAAAGAAGTACTTTCCTCCCACGCATAATAGTCCTTGTCAGAGATACAGGATGATGCTGGCAGGAGGAATAAATACAAAGATGGAAATGGACTTACTGTTTACAGTAAACACCCAATGATGTAAAACTTAATGCTCAGACCAGTGTCAGCGAACACACAAGCCTTCTTGTAGACTTTACCAAAAATCATCACAGGGGCACCCGCACCCTCATGTCGGCTTCTGCTGGGATGTTTCACCCCGGATTAGGCTCTGAAGCAGACAGGTCACGTGGACCAACTGGACCACATACAGATGGACTGTTGTGCCACCCTAAACTCTCCTCCACCTATGTATGATCTCATGATGCTTACATTATCCTTCACTTCCCTCTCAACGACTCCCCTGTTTTACAGGCCTCTGGCTCTTTTCCGACAGCCACTGCTGCAGAGGCTGGAAGGAAAGAGTCTGTCTTCAGTCCATTTCCTGTGGGCATATCTTTTACAACAGGGATTCCCAACATCATGATGTTCCAATGACCACCATGGGTAACAGCAGCTCCTGACTCCATACCTAGCGCAGACACACACACGTTGAAGGGGGTGTTCAACAGTTGGGGCACTGTCCATGCCCCATTTTAGACCTTGTGCACCACTGATGGTACATGTAGCAGCAGGAGCTCCCATTTATCCTGTCCCTCCCTCCACCTCCCCCACCACTATGGGAAAAAAGCTGGTCCCCCAGTGCCTATCTGCTTATGCAGGTCTCTCCTGCCTTTCTTACTGCTTTTGTGGCTGATTGTAATGCTTAGATCATGTCTCTCCATAAGGCTTTGCTATAATTTGAGTGTTGCCACAACGCAACCACTTGAAAAGCATCATTTGAGGATACAGACCATCACGATAGCACACTTCACTGCTGAAGCACCAGGTCTCAGCTGCCTTTGGGAAATGGCTGCTTGGAATCAGCTCCCAGCACCAGCACCAATCTGCTGCCAAGCCCTGCTGAGCAACACACAGTTCGTGCACAAGCTGCAGTGGGAGGACAAGGCTTGCACAGGCACTCTTTTGACATTTGACAGCAAAATGTCAAGAGAGCTGACACACAGCCATTTCCCAGCTGTTTTTCTGGAGCCCTGGCTGCAACATGCCTATGTGGTTTCAGTGGCAGCACAGGCTTTCCAGGTGGACTGTGATTCATTGGTTGTCACAGATGCTGCAGCAGATGGATGCTCGCTCTGCCTGTGCCCAGCACAAGGCTCTGAGGTCCAATACCACAGGCAGCACACAGCCAGCTCCTGCAGGAAGCCATTCTGACAGGTTTCCTAGAGATATACATGATTTTTACTTTGCCCTAAATACCCCTCTCTCTCGGGACACCTCTCCTGGCTTCCTCCTGTCTCAGTGATGCAAGGAGGCTGGCAGTGGCCAGTGCAGGGATTATTCAGTTCCCAACAGCAGAGCATGCTCCTTTTGCTCTCCCTCCCTGATTCTGGAAAACTGTAGAAGGATCCTCCCTCTTTTGTTCAGGGTTTGGTAGGCTGGGATTGACAACAAAGCATGAACTCTAGCAAGCAAGCAAGAGTAGTTTCAGATTCTGCTGGCTTTAATTAGCTGTTTGTAAAGCCTTCACATCCCTTTGCAAAGGGCTATTTCCAGATGTTGGGATAGTGGTTTGTAACTGAACACTTTTGTGAATTTTGTTCATTCTTCTTATCATTTGTAACAGAAAGAGCCCACAATGTGCTGAATCCTGCTCTATCCTACACATACAGCAGCAAACACATCATCCAGCAATAATCCCTGCCCAGAAAAGCATGTTGTGGCACTGGAAGGCAGGTAGGCACACAGGGAGCACAATGATTCCAGATACATCAGTGCAACAGCCATTTTGCTGCAAATGTCAAAATTCTTTACCTTCTCCATACTGACACCATCTGCTGCTACAAGGGAAATACAGGTTGTTTATTCAGCTCTTTCTTCAGGTGCTAAGGGCCAGACATTTCATTACTTGTGGACGTTTCACTCCAGTCAAGCTAATACAGAGCAGAAAAGGATGGCTTTTTGTGAGACAGCTGCAGTGTGGCGTGGAATTGCTTAACAATGCTTGTACCTTCATGTATAAATATACATGGCAAAAAGTTTAGGGAAAGTTTAGGCTTGATGTGAGGAAAAAGTTCTTCACTGAAAGGGTGATTGGCCATTGGAATGGGCTGCCCAGGGAGGTGGTGGAGTCACCGACCCTGGAGGTGTTTAAGGGGAGACTGGATGAGGCACTGAGTGCCATGGTTTAGATGATGGGTTGGTGTTGATGTTAGTGTTGGTGTTAGTGTTGGGTTATAGGTTGGACTTGATGATCTCAGAGGTCCTTTCCAACCTTGTGATACTGTGATACTGTGAACTTGTTAGCCATAGCAAAGCTTAGGTGAGTAGAGGGAGAGAAGTGTTGAGCAACAAAGATGGCTCAGCACTGATCTGAGAGCTGTCTGACAAGCAGTATCTTGTGCTTTAGAAAGGAGGCTACATGCTGCAGATAACAGGGGCACACAGTACCTTGCAGAGCTGAGCCCTTCAGGCTCTGCACCTCATGCCTTTCAAGTCCTTCCCGAGTATTACACTGAGGCCCCCAGATCCCTCCTCTGTCCTACCTTCAAAGACTGAGGATATTGTGCTAATTTAAGGGTGGTTGGTGCAGCTCTGTGGCTTCTGGATTACAACCTTCTGCCTCAGCAACACTGCTGATAGAATGGAGAAGCCAACAGAGTCGGCTCCAAAGTGGCCTGCAAGGCTCTGCTTCAATTAGAGAGGGCTGGTGCAAACATCAGCCTCGCCTCCAAGTGCTGATGTGTTAGGTGTGTCGGTCACATAACTCCAGGCATATCCCACTATCTATTACCACTCCAGCCACGCTTTTGGAGTTCCATTGCTGATTGCTTAATACCCTACTCTGCCCAGTGCTCTCAGCTGCACACGTGGAATGACTGGGTTCAACACACAGTGACACAAATTTGCTCATAAAATGTAATGTGATACTGAGGGAGGTATGCAGAGATTTAAGAAATAAATGTGACTTAAATGCAAAAAATTGCACACATAGCACGGAGGATGACGAGGCAGGAGCAAGATCATCAGAACTGTCAGTTAGAGGCAATGCTAGCTTTTTGGAGGCTGGCTTTTCAGAACAAATTAGTGTTTCTATAAATCTCAGTCACTTAATCTATGAAATTGAATGCCCAGTGGAAACCTTTAACTGTGAGAGTTCTTGCGGTCTTTTTCTGAATGGCTATGGTTTCACTGTCATCATCATCTTCCTCAGACAGATCAAGACCCAACATGTCACTCAAGGGTGCAAGATGGAAAAACAGTGTTAAAAGCTGGGCATTCAGTTTCATAGGTGAAACAGCAAAAATCTTTTCATATTGGAGCTGTTTGTTTTTTGAGGGTTGTTCCATGTGAATCCCTGGCTCCTACAGAGCATTAATATGCCTGAAAGAAAACACAACTCTACAAAACAAGCACAAGCAGAAATGCTGCAATAAGCCACAGTTTTTGTGAGCCTGCAGACAGGGGCACAATACAGACATCTCCTCTTTGCTCCATGGGGACACACATGCAGTTCACTCCCTGTAAGCCCACCTCCAGGCAAAAGGGCTAGACGACAGAATCCAGACTGAAAGCACTATTCAGACAGTGTGGGGGATCTCAGGGCTCAGTGGTTCCAGCATTAGTTTCCAGGATCCCACTAACAGTTTGTTCCTGCTCCAGCTTTACCACTCCAAAAGCTGCCAGAAAGTACTGAATGTTTTTTAAAAAAACTTAACAGGAAAATTCCAGAAAGCTGGAGGGCATTCAGGAAGCAGTGTGAGTGAAGAGAATGGGACAAGGGGGACAGAGTGGCCTGGGGACTGGCCTGAACCACCAGGGTGAGTGAGAAGAGGATGGAGGTGAGGAAGCCTTTCAGTTGTCATAGGGTGGGACTACCTAGTGGTATTTGATAGGCCATCCTTTTATTTCTTGCCAGCTAATACATCTCTGCCAAATTCACCTCTTCATTAAATGCTTTAGTAAAACAACCAGCATATTTAATGAAAAAAAGGTGTAATATGAAATACTAATTGTTGACTCTTCTTAAACCTCCATCTCTCCTCCCCTGCCTTGGGGAACAGCGAGCATAGTGAGTGTGGTCTGCCTGGTCCCAGAGTGAATATTCCAGCACCCAGTGTTTAAAGGGGGCTGCAGCAAGATAGAAAGATTAAATACTTCCTACATTTGTCTCAGCTCAGGCCAGTTCCTCTTGTGGCAATGAGTGAACAGTGATTCCTGAAAAGACCAGCTCTGTTTTCTTTCCATAGCGAGGTTCTGCCAAGGCTTTCTTTCCAGCAGTTTCCAGGACAGCCTGACTAAGCCTGTGATTAATGTATCATTACATCCCAGAACTATATAGGATCATGATGTGGTCAAAATGGAAACTGCTGCATGTGATAATCAATCACAGCCCTTGAGCTCGTGGCAGCAAGGAGCTGTGCAGGTCAGAGATGAGGGGCTTGCCAGCAGAGATAAGATGGCACATGAGATGAAAATAAGTAATATGTACTACGTGTATTCATGCTGATGGCACAACTACCATGAGGCAGGTACTGCCTGCCGGTCAGAGGAAAAGAAACCCTAGCTACTTTGGGCATTTTGAGTTATACACGACATCAGAAATAGCTCAAGCAGCAGATCTACACTGGCTAACACAGCAGCCGGACAGTGAACGAACCATTTCCACCCATTTCTGTGCTCTCTCGCTCCGTGACTCATCATCTGGCATGTGGCACTCGGTAGGAGCCACTTACAGGCCGTGACTCATGAGCGAGCATCGAGCATCGCAACAGGCCGAGGTGGTCTGGGTTGGAACCTTCTCCTCCTCCTCCCCGCCAGTCATCCTCTGGCCCAGCCCCCACCACATATGCTCCAAATTACCATATGCAAATCCACAGAGGAGGAAAAGACTGATATTTCTAGCTGTTAATATCACACTGAAATTGCTGCTGAATTAAACTGCCAACACAGTAAATCATTTCTTATCACAGACACTCTAGTAGCAGCAGCAGCAGGAGGGACTACACTTCTATAGCACCTTTCTGCCTGAGCCCTCTGAAATACTAAAGACATTACAAGAGTACAAACTGCAAAAATCCTTTCTGAAACATGGATCTGTCTGGGTGATGGAGCCTGGCTGCTACATTATTCCCAAGGTACTCAAGAACCTATTCAGAAAAAAAAAAATCCTATAAGCAAATTAAATTGCTGGGCAGAATCAGTACCTAAGTAGCCAAACTTAACTGCTCCTTTATGGCCCAACTTTGACCAGGGCTTAGCTGCAAAGCAGGGCTGTGACTATCACCTGGCTGCCTCATGAACATGCTCCTTTTAGAGACCTGACCGACTGAGGGCCCCAGGAACCAGAGGCTGCAGCTGAGTATCAACAAAAATATAGCCAGCAGTTGTGTGTGAATCAGACTCAAAGCCAACAGAAGTGTGTACTGAAGGTTTTCTCACAGTTGGCTGGCTGAATCTCACTTCAGCAGAATCCACGGTTGACAAAAAAACAATGGAGAACAATTCCCAGGATGATGAGACAAGAAGCTTCTGATCTGGGAGCAGTCATTGGACCACAGTAAGACTATGTAAACCACCCTTTCCACTACACAGCAGTCCTTCACAAGACCTCCCTAGCTAAAACAAGTTGATTAAGAAGAATGCTTTTCTCAAGAAAGACAAAATCAAGTGCAACTGTTGCCACCAGCTCAGAAATGAGGGAGGAGAAAAACAATGAACAGGTGAACACATTGAGTCTTCATGGATTAACTGCTACAGGGAAGTTTTGACTTCAGGGTAGGAACAGACATCTACAGCCTTAATCAGATGGGTAAAGCCCTGTCCTTCACCTCTGCAAGCAGCGTTCAGATGATCTGCATGAGGTGTAACAACCCCCAAAGTGGGCAAATGAGTGGTCGTCTGCTCCATTCTCCTGCTGGCTCACAGACAGCCTTCTCCATAAGGGAAGGGTTTAAATCTAGAAGCGTGTTTCATAACCCTCCCACAACAAGTAAGGAGTCTATAAAATCACAATGGAATATATTCTTGACATCCTTATAGTGTCTGAGTATTTTTTCTGAATTCTTGAAACTTTTGGATCATGTAACTTCCTGAACCACTGAGTCCCACACCTAATTACATGCCGCAGTAGTAGTATCAATCCTTTTGAACAAATGGGCACCTAAATTCCCTGCTTGTCCTTGAGCTAGGGCAGGGAGAGTATCATCTTCTCTACTACATTTATTACCCCTCTGAGCAGTCACAAGTTTTTAATTCTGCTAGCAAACATGAATATTCCCTGATCCTTGGTACAGTCACAAACCATTCTTCAAGTGTGTCCTCCTGATGTGTGGGTGTGTTTGGATATCTATACAGCCAGTGAGAAGGCAAACCCAAAAGGATCTGGATGAAACTGCAGCATCAATTTATATAACAGAATATTTGCCATGCAACAAACCTAACAAAAGGCAAACCAGAACCTTAACAAAATACTTATGAAGCGGACCAGACACTCCTAATGATTACACATACTTTTCTTCTGAGAGGAGAAACTTATTCCTTGCAGTGGCTAGTAACCTAAGCCAAGCTCAGTTTGTAAAGCTCTATTTGGGACAGTTTATTTTAGGATATTGCTCCACAAGACAGCTCATGTGCTAATTAGGCTTGGAATGACTGGGCTCAACAAAGCATTAAGGGTCTAACTAACTAAATCTGATAAGCCTGGATTAACCAACGTCTTCTGCTGAAGAAAGTCTTGCTGGTTGTAGAGGAGGCACACACTTATTCACTAGGAGAAAAAAAGCAGGGCAAATGGGGATGATCCTTGGCTCTGCACTGGAAGAGCAGGTCAGACTCCCAGGGGACACACCAAGTCTACCGGAGGGATAACGACTCTGCTTCTAATAATGTCAAAGGTGTTTGAGAGGGTTGAAGAGCCATGTTAAGACTGCAGACTTCTATGTCTTCCCAACTAGGATATGCTCAATTTTGGACATCTCCTTTCTTGAATATGTTGTATTCTCTCTGTAGCAGATGTCTCAGAGAAAAGAACAAGTACCTGCAACAAGTGGTGAGGACGAATTTGCCTCTCTGAAGTCCTTGCACTCAATTCAACAAGCAGGTTTCCAAAGCTCTGCAACTTCTGAACACATACTGTAAGTACACTGGATATTCTTATTCACACAAATGCCAAGCCATCTGGGAATATTGCTGGGCTTTGAAGTTTGACAGTAAGACTCGTGGACTAATTAATCACAGTATGTGAGAATTATTCCTATTATCAGTTTCAAATAAGCCTCCCTATACCAATATTAGAAGATTCCGTATCCTAATTTTTCATTCCATTTCTTATGTATCTTAACATTCATATGTAGATGCTTATCCAGTGAAGTCCCTTATGACCAGGGTGGCATCCAGGTACTTTTTGCAATTTAATGACATCAGTTTAATGAGTTAGAATCAATTTAATCAGCTTAATGATTTGGAACCTAAAAAGTGCACTTTGGTGGCCATTTTCTGTTGCACACATTTGCGTAACATAGCCTCAAGCTCAAAAAAAAATATATCAAGATTTACAACAAGACTAGCCTAGAAGAAACCAGGGTCTTTTTCTTATATATCTGTTCTCAGAGGCGAGGAGTTTCTTTCTCCTGTAAGTGCACTTCAGTTTTGGGTGGTTTGCTCCCTCAAGTTGCACAAATTCTTGACGTAATTGTGTGGGGAGGTGTTCTCCATGTCCCCATGCAAATTCTTCGTGGTCCTCCAAGAGATAAGAGGGTCTTCAATGTCTGACTTAGGTCTGGACTGAAGGATTATTTTCCCCGGTGAACTTGCCTCATTAAATAAATGAGGTCTGTTGGATTGCTTCCAGGAGAGAAGATTCCCCTTTTGTTTTGACTGGCAAGCCAAGAGATGGTTGTGGTTTTTCTTTCCAATCTCAACTTGTGCCAAGGCAAAAACAGAAAACAAAGCAGTAGACCAAAATATTGGTGGTTGAACAGAGGGGAATCACCTCTCAGTGCCTCCAGGACAAATCTAAATGCATTGCTTCAGTTTGGGGTGTATGTCCACTTTGTAATACCAAACCATATCAGCAGCACCAAGTCTCATAGAGTTAAGAGTTACAGAGAAGGACAGATTATCCGGGGTCTTTAAAACTTGTGCAAAAACACCAACAGAAGCACAAGTGATTGAAATCCCAATGGGTCAATGACTTCTATCAGTGCCTCAATAAGACATGGTCAAACACGAGCTGAAAGACATGTCACCAGAGTGTTGCCACCCCCTCTGCACTAACCACCCCCATGCCACTGCTTGTCAGTGCTGGGACATACTTGTTTCTGGCTGTTCCTCTTCTTCTTTGTTATCATGCCATGAACTGGCTAGCCCTACTGTACTAGAGTTTAGAGACCTCCAGGCATGTCTGAGGTCCTGCTGTGCTCTGCACAATCGCACCCTTCCTCTCCCCTGGTTCTTCCCCAAAACAGGCAGCCTAAGAGGAAACAGAGAAGGAAAGCACATGGGAACAAAAAGGCTGTCAAGCTTCCTGTAATAAGTAGTCACCACCTCCAGAGTGCTTTATAAGTACACTAATTATAAATAGCAAGTGTCTGCAGAAATGAAAAGGAGGCATTTTGACAAGGAGCTGAAGGCAAGGAGGAGACACCTGGGAAAGGAAGATACTCTCCTCAACAGCCATTTCAAGCTCTATGACCTGCAGCTGGAGGATAAATCTCAGCAGTAGGTTAAATTAGATGCCATGGACTCTGGACAAGAGAGAACTGCTTATTACCAGTAGAAAACGGCTAAGTGTAGATGCATGCTGAAATCCCCTTGCTGTTTTTCTGAAGGGTCAAGCCACAATCACTGCTCATGATAAGCCACGCACAGCAAAGAAATCCCTTATAAGTGACTACAACAACTCACATAATAACAAGTGGTAAAGAAGAGCTCAACCAGAGTAAGCCAGACCTCAAGGCAGATGTGTTACCTCAGGTACTGATTATTAGAATGAACTAGGTCAAGCCAAGGAAGATGCGTAGGCCAACAATATCTTGGGAAAAAAGCATGAATCATTTATAACTCCCACTGGATATTCGCATACGTTAGTGGAAAAGGTCGGAGGATGGGACTACATGGAAAAATGTAATGTCAGGTAAGTAGACACTGGAGGTAGCATCCCTACAAAGAACAGAAGACTGCACTAGCACAATGGTCCAGACAAGTGATTCTTCCTGCTGAGAACATCTGCAAGGACATCAATGCTATCTGAGTTACACAGAAGACAGATGACAATGCAGCAGAAGGCACACATCCCTGCTTTTCCCCATGGGAACCCCAGAGAGGCATCAAAAGAAGGTGGCCTGGTAAACGATTCAGGTGAATTGGACCTACTGGACAAAAGTAGATTAAATAAGCAGGCAGTTGCTCCTATACCAATGCAGGCAGAGCAGAACAGAAGTCCACAGAAAGCATTCAGGTCACACTTTTCCAGAAATGATGGCAGTTGGTGTCAGTTTACAAAGAATAAGGCACAGTTCTGGAGTTAAAACAAATGGATGAGATTAGTCTAAAGACATAGGGAACAAGAACTCCCTGCTCCCTTAAAGACTAACACCTGAAAAGCTCATTCTCTGAAGGTCGGAAGGAGCTTAAGGATATGATCTAATTGGTACTGAACTGAGTCTGTGTTAGCCAACACTCAGGAGCACAATTTTTCCCCAGGGTTGAGTACATCACAGTTAAGTAATTTACCAGCTCAAAACTCATATGACCACTTGAATTCTCATGAAAAACTCATTCTCCTGCAACTCTCGCCATTATTTTTTTTTTGTCATCAGTATGGAAGAGTGCTCCTGAGCATTTGCCAGAGCCACAGATGCTCAGGTACCTATCCCTTGTCCATGTGTCTCACCCTTCATCAAGAACAGAGCACAGTCAAGTTTGAAGCAACATTGGGTCCCAGGAAAGTATCAGGTGAAAATGTGCTGTATATTTGACAAGGTCTTTCCTACAACCTCGATTTTTTTTTTTTTCCTGTTAACTTCCAGAGCAGGAAATTCCCTCTTTCCAGAACGGACTACTGGCTCTCAGCACTCTGAGACACCTATGCCATTGGCCCCAGAAGCACAATAACAGGACAATGATACTTGCTTTCTACTTCCAGAGAGCACCTTGTGCTGGAGCGGAGAGAGACACTGGTAGTAGTGCCAGTTTCCCATCACTTGCCAAATGTCAGTACAAAGCACTGCTGACACCACTCAAATATTTATTATTTATCACACAAAGTTACTGCCAGCCCCATACCTTCAGCACTGCACAGAGACAAACACACGGTCTCTTTCCCAGTAGTTCGAGCTCAGAAAGTGAACCTGAGCCAGAAGCTGCCAAAACCTACATTACAGCTACTCACCTACACCACAGCTCTGCCTTCTGCCTTCTACCCATTTGCAAGAGTTAACAACTGCAGTCCTTTTTTTTTTCTCCCTGCTGTCCGCTGATATAACCACCAGTAGCCTTGGTCAGTAAAAAACATTTGCATGCATCTGATGCATAGAAATAAACATTGTCTACATGACCCTGAGGCTGCAACACAACTGTGGTGGGGAGAGAAAGAGTTTGTCAACAAGCCCACTCTTGTGCTCATTTTAACAGGTATGTCCCTGCTTTGACCCACTTCTTTCAGAAAATGAACATTAGAATAATTTCATCAAGAGAGAGAACTGGAGCAGAATCAGGGACTACAGCTGCTTATTTCTCTTTGGAGAGGAACCAACTTTCATTTAAGTGCTAGGGCATGCAGGGAACCTGCTCAGCAGATAACATGACAAATCCCTGCTAAGACTAGACACCAATACAGCTACCATTGATTATTGCTGTGGATTTCACACCCTGTCAGCCAAGCTCTCCCAGCTCCTTCAAGCTGTATCCTGCAGCCTTTCTTGTAGCTCTAGAGCAAGGTGAACTTCTAGCTCTTTTGGACTTACAAACTGGACTGCCAGAAGCACTTTATCTACATCATGACTTTTCCTATGATGCAGCACAGGTAGCAGACAAGTGAGCTGGTGGGAATGCTCAATGGCTTTCAAGGGCTTCCACAACATGGGAACAAAATCTCCTTTCAAGGACTTTGTTGAGATTCCAAAGCTGACATGGAGGCACCTCCACCTCCAGTCCTCCATGTTTCACCCACCTGCACAGATACCTGCACCTCTTACTTTTCGGGGAGGAAGGGTTCCAGGTTTAACCAGCGCTCAGGTCCATCACAACCTTGTCTACCGAGAAGAGTTACCACCCAGCATCTAGGATACAGAAGTGGCTTTGGACTGAATAACTCAAGCTGATCCAGATCATATTAGACAGAAGGGTAAAAAGCAGATGACTGTAATTAAGCCATTTTTAAAGAGCGGATCTCTGTTGTATCAAGGAAAGCAGTTATAAGACCAACAAGAACAAAGAGCTTGGAGATGTACTTCAGAAAAGACTTTGAATGCACATCATAAGTAAAAAAACCCCAAAACCTGGAATCACCAGGCAAGGTGAGGAAATTAGAAAAACAGGGCTGCTGACCACCCTTAATGAATAATCACACCATGAAAGGCATCAGAGGTAAGTGAAACAACATCTTTGGTCCTGTTTTGGCAAGAATAATATTGAAGCTACAGCAATGATGGGTTAGATAATACAGAGGAAAGAGGGTGCAGGAAAGGAAATGAGCTTCTGAAGGGGGAACAAATTCAAGAAGATGAATGCACTCAAGTCAAAGGGACAAGATATTCTTGATCCCAGAACGATGAAAGAATAAGTTGCATGATAGCAACTGGTAAGAGGGCTTTTGATAAAAATACCCATGAGGAAAGAGATGAAGGGGGAGAAGCTGTGTGGCTGGTGAATAATAAAAGTAAAGTCTGTACCTGTTCCAAAAGAGGAAGGAAAGTGACACCTTAGATCTATCAATCTGCCCTTAATACTATGCAAGGCTTTCAGAAAACATTGGAAAAGAATAATAAGACCAGGAAACAAATGAAAAATGGAGCAAAACACAACATGGTGTTGCTAAAGGTGGATTACTGTCTGGCTATAGGAATAATACCAGAGAGAGATCTTGACTCACCAGGAGCATCAGACTGGAAAAAAATTAAGATCTCTAGGACGAGGACTCATTTTTTTTTTTTTTGCTCTGACAGCCTCAGACATCTGAGAGGTGGTAATGGAGCCATGGGCAGGCCATTCCTGAGTCCACAGCACATTCTCCTCAGCCACCTGCACTTTCTGCAATGCAGCTCTTAAGTCTCTCGGATCCAGAGATGGAGCTGCATTTTATCTCCTCCATTCTGCATTGACTGATTGAGGAAGACATACGGCAAGAATTTTATCTCCTGTGAACCATTTCAGTCAGCTCCAGTCACCAGAAGTTCCTGCCCATCTTTTAAGCATCTCAAGGCAGAGATAATCTGTGCACTCTCACTGCTTAACAGATGCTCTCATAAGAGTGGCACCTAGCAGCTAGGCACAGCTTGCATGGCCTGGGGAGTGTTCCTATCTTACACAGTAAAGGTTGCATCACCTTCTCTTTATTTTTTCAGGCAGGCGTTGTACACTCAAACTACAGTCAATTTTTCTCCTACACCCCACTATAAATATGTATATTCTGTATAGATATGTCCTGTGCATGTCCCGTTCTCCAGCCCATGAAGCACCTATAACCACACACATGCGCTGTTGTTACCCTGCTTCAAGATCCTGCAGGAGCCTGTTCTGTAGCAGCATCACGAACACAGTCTGGTACAGAGGCATACCCTGCTCCCTGAGCACATCAAACTGAAAGATGTGGAGACACAGAGGGGGTTTCCAGGGTGAGGCAGGGATGAGAAGGGGCTGTATTTCAGGAAGATATATGAGTGCTTCCACGATACTGTGACAGAGCTGTAAGCAGAATGCACTCTGCTCCATGTTTTTTCTCCTCTACTCACCCAGTACCCTGCACTGAAACTCTGGGTTTGTCTTCCTCATCAGGTGTAAATGCCAGACAGCCTTCTGGCTCCATAGGGTTGGACAAAGAGTACCCAGCTGAGAACCTGTAGCAGCAAAACGGTTCCTTCAGAAAACTGCTACAGAAAAGCCTGTGCTGAGGATCGCTCGCACCCTGACAAACCCCTTGAGGCTGAACACAGCACTGACTCTTTTGGGGAACACAATGAGAGACTGGAGAATGACAGTACAAACGACACATTCAAATTCCCTGACAATGACAATTCTGAATCTCCTCCCCTGTGCCCCGTACTGCTGATCTCTGGCCCACAACCTTCTGTTCCTCCAGCTCTGCAATGCCCCTTATGTTTGGCCCTTCTGCTCCGAGGTTCCTCTGTAGCTCTGTCAAATAGTCACCATTTTATCTACATTTTTTCTACCATTCTGTTGCTCCTGACAAGCGTAAAGATGCTTTATCAGAATTATTCTCACAACATCGGCAAAACACAGAATGATTTTCTGAATAGATTAAACCTGTTACGCTCGTGCATTAGTAATACCTGTGTACAAGACTCCAGGTGTTTGGAGGCAAAAAAAGCAGATCTCTACCTCCCCCATTGTCCATACACCTCTATGACACCCATCAATCCAGACACTGTACAATCTTCCTCGACAACCAATGTTAATATCATTCTTATTAACACCTTCAATTGCAACTCAACGTACTCAGCATCTACCATAACCCCAAAAGATTGCACCTGCTATTTCATTATGCCCTTTTGTTACTACATTCTCACATGTACATTCCCCTACAGCCAAGTCACTGTACCATGCATACAGCAATCTCATTCTTTTATACCTTTGTCTTATTGTTGCCACTGACTGTCATCCTGAACATCACCTCTCCAGCACCTATGTCCCACATACACCCTTCTTTTTGTTCAAGCTGTTCTCCCTGTGCGTTTGTAGAGGCAATTTGATGGAAGGATTTGTGCAGAGGGTGGGGGAGGGAAGAGGAAGGAAGGCAGGGAGGGAAAAGAGGGATTTGGCTATAACAAGACCATGTAATTAAGCCCTTGTAACTGGTATGCAGCCTGGACCCCTCATTTTAGTAATTAAAAGCAGTAATATCTCCATTCCTAGATAATCTTTCTCATTTGATCTGTGAGGAGAGGCAGGCAAAAATAAAGCATCCATTTACACAGCCAGCATAGACACACCCTGGGCAACACAAAGGACTGCAGCCTGCACACAACCTGGTATATTTCTTAGCAGAAGAGCAGGGTTTTACCTGTCACAATATTTTATCCTAACACCTTTGATCAACTGATTTACCAGTATTTAAAACCAAAAAGCAAAAAAAACGCAAAAAAACCCACCAAAAAAACCAAAACACCCCCCCCCCCCCAAAGCCACACTGACAACAGCCTTTCCTCTGTCTGTGTCCTTTGTTTCTGGCTTTTCATGGAAGCAGTATCTGTCAAAACAGCTTTTGAGCTGCACAGCAGCATCACCGCCAGGGATGCACAGAGAGCATGGTAGCCAGCGGGACCAAAACAACCCGTGTGGGCTTGGCTGTCATGGCAGGCACAATGGAGAGCTATGCGACTGCATTGTCAGGGTGAAGCACGAATCGCCTCTGCACAACCAGCCCCTGACATGACAACCGCTATTTCATAACTACAATGGACAAACACGCGTTCTGCGCAGCAACACCAGCCTCCTCACTAGCGTGCATCCATTACATTCACAGTAGCTCCAAAGCAACACAGTTTTTAAAGGGACAAAGCAAGCCTAAAATCTTTAAGCTTCACCACATAGCTGGCAATGTCTAAAAAAAAACCCCAGCCACTTTGCAGATAACAAATAGCTTGAAAACGATCAGTGCAAATAACACCCACCCCATCATTTCTCCATCTCACCTTTCCACAGATCCTCTTTTTTCCCCTCTCCTCTCACTGAACACGCTCTGCTCCAGCACTGCTGCGCACTCAGATTCTAGTGGGCTCTGCGCTCTCTCACGAGGATGCTGTGGGAAACAGAGTCCATTTTTTTTAATTTATTTTTTTTAACAGCTGCATCCCTGGCAATGCAGAGGGTCTGCGCAATCACATCTCCAATGCTCCTGCTGCTGCTGCTGTGACGTGGCTGCGCGTGAAGGAGCAAGCATGCCCACAGCACTGCCGCTCCAGCTTGCAATCAGTCTCTGCGGGACCTCAGACAAGGCAGGGGATGGGAGGGAGCACAGAAGGAGAGGAGGGGAGGTAAGTCGAGCTGGAAGAGAGAAGATTGACTGTTACAGGTACTGGGAAATCAGGAAGGTAGCATGAGGAGAAATAAAAAGACTAAAGCCCGTGCCATAAAATAGAGCTGAAGCATCTTATTCTGTGTTGAGCTTGTGTTTCAGATACTGTGTGGTTGCAGGCTGTTCTGATCTCTTCTCCTGGCTATGCAAAGGAAAGCAAAAGGAACTGGAGTGGTATATTCCTGCCATTGATAATGGCAGCCAGGACCCTTGGAGACAAAATGCCAGTCTGCAAACCAACACACAGGATGACGAAGATGGGAAGATTTACAATCGAGAGACGAGGAAAACTGCAAGAAGCTTCTTGAAGCTTCTTTTGCATTTCTGTAGTGTCTTATCCTAAAGGACTTCATCAACAGTACTTACACAGCATCCCTGAAATACAGCCACCCCCAGAGCAAGATGCAACCATCAGCACTCCCCCCAGTGTCTAATCCACTTGGCAG
The DNA here is from genome assembly GCA_033556795.1 of Tapera naevia. NCBI lineage: Eukaryota > Metazoa > Chordata > Aves > Cuculiformes > Neomorphidae > Tapera > Tapera naevia. The sequence goes on along the minus strand of JAUMJJ010000092.1, from coordinate 220,485 downwards.
GGGCAGGATGTCTGCAGACCCTGATGCCACAGGGAATCTCAAATCAAGATCCCACCAACAGTTAACAACCTCTTATGATGACTCAAGTGCCACATGTAACCTGGGTTAAGTCCCAGAATCCCTACAAAGCAATCCACAGCATATCTTCCTTCCTGAAACAAGGCATCATCACCTGCAAAAGCCCAGGTACTCTTGATATCCTGGGGCCATATGAAAGGATTTTTCCACCATTCCCCTTTCACCAGAGGCAGCTGCAACCTGCTCTGCAGGCAAGTCAGTGCAGATCCTGGCTGGGCACAGGTAGCTTCACCAAGGGACCTGAATGGCTGCTTTTAATTTTCTCCCACAGTCTTGGCATGACCACACACCCCCAAAGCTCAGCTGTTCTCCAGGTTGTGCCAGGGAGATTCTTCTAGTGCTGGAGCAGCTTGCCTGAGACAGCCATCCTGGAGGGACAACTCATGCTTAGAGCACTTTGTCATCTAGCCCTTCTCCTAGAGCCACTGCCCTGCACCAAGCTAAGCAGAGCTCAGGAATTGGAGTGCCCATATTGAAGAAAAGCAATCCTTAATACTTTAAATCAAACCCCATCTCCTAAACTGAGGCTCCATGGGGAGCTGGTATTCAGAGAAGAGATATAAACGTCAGATAGACACACAATTCAAAAAAATGAAGAACCATCACATGCCTGAGTTACTTTTTGCTCTATGCCATGATCCACCCAAAGCCGCAACCAAATAAACAAATACAATAGCTCTGACAACACAACACTTTGCAGAAGCTTCTGCCTCTAGAGAGGCCAACATAAAAAGCTATGCCAGAAAAACGTTAGACTCATTACCAGAAGCGCTGCCAGTTGTCTCATATCCCAGACAATTGGAAACCTGTAAAATATCTCTTCAGGTGACATTCAAATCAGGTTTCTGTCTGAAAACCCAGTGGCTGGTGGGTTGCTCCCATCAGGGCTTCAGAGGCAGAAGTCTAGGACTCCCCTCAGTGCAAAGACATCCTTTGAGCAAGAAAAGAGAAAGGGCTATGCAGACGACTTGGTATGCACTGAAGCCAGCATTGCAGATACTCTGCTACTCACCTCCAAAACACCGGGAATGATCTGTCGGTCTGCCCCAAAGCTCAGGCTTTGCAGGTCCCTCCTGAGAAGCCAATGCTTTTGCCCTGTCTGTGGTACTTCACACTCCTCAGCTCACTGCTTCTCTTTCCTTGGATGCTCCAAGCCCACACCACCACCTGGTCCCATTCAAGCAGCAGGGACAAGCCGCAGGGAGGAGGCAGGAATGAATGATGTACCTCCACACCTGCCCATTACAGCAAGCAGAAAGCCAGCCCTGCCAGGCTTTGCTCTGCCCGAGCTTCAGTAAATGAGACTATTTACTGTATTCCTATTAGCGTGCAGCCCCTGGACCCCTGTACGGCCAGTCCCATTGTATTGTCAGCATTAATTAAGGCAGGCTCAAGCAGACATCTCTGGCCTGTTCAGCTGGGGCAGTCATGGAGCAGCAGTGAGGAAGGAGACAGAGAGTCTCAGCTGTGGAGTTCTGTGAAGAACAAGGAACATTTGTTACCCAGGAGACTTGTTCCCACAGCAGAGAGGAGAATGGAAACTATTTCGATGCCCTCCCCAGTCCTCCATGAGCATTGCCAATGCTGACGCCAGGAGGTATAAATGCTGGCAGGCAGACTGCCTCCATCCCTGTCCCTGCCACAGGACACTGGCATTAACCAATTCATGGACAGCAATGCCTGCCTTGTGTAGCAGACACACACCACAGCAGATGGAGTCAGGGGGCTGTTTTGTTAAAAATCAGGCAGAGCAATGCAGCAGACAGCAGACTCTCTGAGAAACACTCCTATTTACATATCTGTTCCCAACATAAACAATTCTGTCATCCTCCCTAAAACACATTCAGCAAATTCCCCTCACCCCAAGCACACGTGGCCTTGCGCCTCTGCAGCAAGGACCCCTTTGCTGCATTTCCCTCCCAGGATCTTCCCCTCTCAGCAACAGCGATAAAAACTGATGGGCTGTCCCAAAGCTTTTTAGGCCGTAAGAGATTATAGGCACTAATGAGGAAGAAGAAAGCTCTTTCTTGGGGACTGTCTTCAAGGATATGACTTCTCTTTGATCACAGAGATGAATCGGTGCGAGAAGGGGAGCGTGGCTGACTCCACAGTCTCATGCAAGGAGCGGAGCAGGGATACTGCAGGATGCTAACTGAGCTCCTCAGAGAAGCAATGTGAGGGAGATGGAAGTGCCATAACATGCCTGCCTCTACAGCAACAGAGGGCCCTGTCCTGCTTGGCCTGGAGAGGTAGGCAGAGATGATTCCCAGACACCCCAGCACTGTAGGGAGCAGCTTGGCAGGAGAAAAGTGGTTATCAAGAAACATCAGTCTCATTACTCACAAGCATCCCAGGTGTCAGACAGGGCTTTTGCCGTTTTGCCTCCTTCCCCTTTGCACTCAATGCACAATACATCTTCACACCTGTGAATTCCAGTAAGGAGGTACATCCCATTCCTAGTGTCAGACTGCAGCAGAGCTCACCACTTCAGAGGAGAACTATGTGCTGCACTCACACTGGACACAAGCTGTGTATGTACCTGGAGCACTTGCTGACAACAACCAGACACAAATAAATCATTTGGGTGGAAAAAAGCCCAACACATTTCTATCTTTGCCTCAGGCTCCTTCCTTCACATACCACGCAGGAATTGGCTGTTGAGGTCAGCATGCTTCCACATACAAGAAGGAAGAAACCTTCCCACTCTTACTGCAATTCTACAGCAAAATCATCCACAAGCAGCCCAAGCCTCACAATTATTTGCTGCAGATCTGCTCCAGTGATCCATGAACTGGAAACAGCTCAGCCTCAGATACCGGCCAGCTGCCTATGCTCTAGTTCTGACACCAGGCAGGAACAGATCTTTAATAACCCCTCACCAGCAGGTCTGATGAACAACCTGCCCACCCCCACAACAGCCAGGCAGCCCCAGAGATGCTGCCTCTCCACCGCAGCTCACAGCTATAACCCAGCACAGTGAGCTGCCTGCCACTTCCTCCTAATGGATGGGTATTTTCATCTACCTCTCATTACTCTCAGCATGCCTATGCCTCTTAGGAAACAGAAAGAGGTGTAAGCAACAGCAAACTCAGCACCACAGTGGATGACCTGTGCAGATATCTGTGGCTGAAACATCATGAACATACACTGGCTACAACTTCTGGCCCATCATGACCCCATTTGTAGCATGGCCACAGGAGGGAGAGACACCGTCACTCTTTCTCACATACTAGGCCACTCTGGAGCAAGATGAAAGCTGCTCAGCGCCCTTCCATCTCAGACACTGATTTCTTTTGGCAGAAATCTAAATCCTCAAGACATGGCAACCCCAACCATTACTGCTCAGGCTGTTTCAGCAATGCCACAGAGAGGGAAGTTGGTCAGGGCTGAACTATGAGCATAGCCCTACTCAACTGAAGCAAGAGAGACCACAACACTGGGGCCAACAGGAATTCAGGAGGTGCTGAAAACTTTATCAAAATCCTCAGAAAGAAAAAGCAAAATCATGCCACATCCCTGCAAGCCCGGCCCCTCAATGTCAAACAATATCTCTCTCTTGCACGCAGTGATCAATACAGGCTGGTCATTACCAATACGTGATTAACGACTCTTCGGTTTGGTGGGAACAAAACATGTTTTTGAATCAGGGGTCAAAAATCAGAGCATATTGAGAAAAATCACACATTAGTCTAGTGACAATGCCTGCTCACAGTCCTCACATTTCCCCAGGGGGTCACTAACCCACTCAGCCTGCCTTCCAAGAGGATCTGAGGACAGACGCACAGGAGTCCGTAGGGTTATGCTGGTCACAACCCCATGCTGATCTTGCCGACTGCCTGGAACAACAGTACTGATTTCTTCAGGTCTTGCGACTCAAGGCAGAAGTCACACCTCCAAACAAGAAAATGGCTTGAAAAGAGAAAGTTGTTGCTGTTTTTTCCTCAAAATTGGATATTTCTTTTGGCTTGCTAACCGTCTTCTAACAGAATTAATTCCCCAAATTCTTCCTCTGATGTTTAAGAACATTCTCTACATTTTTAGCTTATCTTTATCCATGCACAGATCACCCCTATTCAGTCATGTTCCAAAAATGAGCTTTAACGTCAGTGTTCACCTAATCTCAGTTTAAAGTTGTATCATCTGAGTTCTTTAACCACTTCACGTTACGTAGGCTCTCCATTACTTTGATCATACCCGTATCCTTTCCCTGGACCTGACCCAGTTTACCTGCAGCCTTCAGAAAGCAACTGTAAATGTAGAGAGTCTTCCAAGCAAAGTCTCACCATGCCTTAATATACTAAAATTTCCCCATCTCTACTACAAATATTTTGTTGAACATGGCACATTGAATAACATTTATCTTTTTTCATGGCTGCATCATACCATATGATCACAGTTATCCTGCACATCACTGACAGACAGATCCTGTTTTTTTTCCTCATCTCTGTCTTTCCCAATAAGCTCCCCATTGGAGATGAACTTTTTGCTCATTTTTCATGCACACAATTTTGAACTACTCAGTTTGCATTTACATTATTCCTTAAGGACATCCAAGATCTTCCTGCTGAATAACCTGGAACTGCCTCTGATGATGCTCCATAGCTTATTGTCTTCAGGGAACATCAGTAGCAAAAACATTACTTTTTAATGCTCAGAGCACCATTTGACATCTTGAATAGCTTCCATTTCAAGGCTACTTTCTACTAACAACTTCCTTTCAGGCCAGTAGTTCCTCTTTCAACATTCCTGCTGTCTTCTTCTAGTCTGCTTACTGCTTCTCATAGGATATGGAAGAAGTCCACATGGGTTCAATGGGAGTCAGGACAAGCACTTGAGAGATCTGTTTCAGCTTACTGAACAGATAAAGTATAATAGACTCAGCAAATCCCCCAGAAAAAAAAGAAAAAAGTAGGATATGACATCTGTTTGCCCTGTTCCCTCTCCTCCCTAGCTGACCACCTGCAACCACTTTTGAAAAAATCCTACTGGAAAAGGTGGTTCCTTCATCCCAACCATTATCCTGATTTTAACCTTCCTGCATCAAAGTTGAATCCTTCCCATGGCTAGCAGCTGATGCCTCACTGCGCAGGAACAGAGGCTTTCACAAGCTCCATAAAAAGTCTCAACTACCAGATCAGGCCAGTGTTGGCAAGGCTTCCCACTGGGTTGGGCTGAGTTCCACATACCTCTACACTACTGGGATGCCTACAGGAAAACCAAATCCAGCCCACAGTCAGCTGTCTGTCTCCTGTCACAACCAGCCTAGAATTCCAGTATGTTAGTACTGTTTTTCTAGGAAAGTACTGCTATCAACATTTTGCACACAGGAGACTAGGGCAACAAGGAGATGTGAATGACTTGGAAGGCTGTGGGAAAGGAAGAACTGATCCTACAGTGCTAGTGCCCATCTTTTAGCCCTACTACTTAGTACTGCCCGAGTAAGACAAAAAAATAGCCAGACACTTTTTAGCAGAGGGAGGTCGGGACAGAAACAGCAGAGCAACTCCAGAATCGTGCCTAAAGTCTCAGCTTCAATCTGATAAACAACACTTCTAAAGTTGCACAGAAAACCTCAAGTTAAAGCAAAGCATGGTCACAGCTCATCCAGCCTGAGATTTCAGAATGCCCGAAGCAGGCGTTCAGCTGTAACAGCAATCCTGCTTCTTCAAGAACTCATTCTAGCCTTGGCAAAAGGAGCAAAACCAGTATAATTACAAAAACAATATGACATGTCTCCTAATCTGAGCAGCCCATGGTAGCAATGCGCATTAAGGTGTTACTGGCTTCACTCCTACTAAAATTAGTTTTCAAAATGAGATCAGTGTTGCCTCTACAGCATAATTTACCAAAACACTTAGTTTCACCCTTACTTACTAGTCACTACTGCCATGAGGAAATCCTTAAGTTGCCACATTACATACCATATTGGAGCTGGAGAATCTGGCAGCCACAGCTCTGCTGTATTTACCAGTTTGTATTCTGACCTCAAATAAAAATTACATCTTCCCAGCTAAGCAGTTGAAAAGCTGCAGGGCTGAGCTGAATCCACAGCCCTGAAATGGTTCACTGTCCCCACATTAAGCACAACCACAGACTGCCATGTACTCAGCAGGCACTGCTCAAGGAAGGTGACTGCTTATAATTCCTGTGATGTACACCAAAGTGACATTCCCTTCCCACTCCAGCAGCATCGCGTAGCTGATTCAAAGTAAGGGTGATAGCACTGCAAAGAAGCTTCTGCTCACAGAGACTGCAATGGAAGGGATGCAGCAGGGAAGGAGAAGAGAAGCATCGCGGTTGGACACACGAGAGGCCACATCCAGGAACAGAAAAAGCCTCCTGCCCTCCTGCTTCAGTACCGAGTCATAAATATTCCAGTTTTCCTAGGTAACAGCAAGCATAAAAACCACGCTGGATTTCATGGAGAAAACTGACTCTCACCTCCCTCTGCGCATGCTGAAGCACTTCTCTGTCATCTCTACTCAGAGCAACAACAAAAGCCAAGCAGTGAGATCTGCCCACTCAGCACAAAGTGAGTCTGTAGCAGACCTCCCTGATCTCAAACACTCCCACCTTTGCAATGAAACCCAGGGAGAACATAACCACCAGCTGATTTTTTTTTTAGAGACACTGGTCGTTTATACTGATTTTTTCCCTAAGTTTCTCTATTTACCATCCAAACTGGACATATAGTGCTGCTCTGAAGTGTACCTGCTCTAGCTCATTAAGTTTTAGTGGCAAATAAAGCAACATCCAGACAACTCGTGCTTCTGCAAAGTACTCTGTGATTAGAAGAGGCTACTGAAGGTACACTCAAAACCCACCTACCAGTAGCATCACTGCAGCACTACTGGCAGGCATAGAACTTCAGTGCCACCCAAGAGACTGTGCTCCTGAACATCCCGCATCGCAGCAGGTACATATAAAAGCTAAAAAGAGAAGAGGAAAAAGGGTAGTTAAAGGACAACTACTGAAAACTTCTGCTAAAAAGCCTCTGTAATGCAGCCTTGTAACTAAATTCTGGAGATCCCATCTGCCACTTATGCATTTAACCTGTCGGCTCTCAGATGGAGTGGTTGTTTTTCACTCTTCTTCCGCACTGTCTACAGTACCAATACTGTTAGCTGAACATATAAGGTCTACATATAAACAGAAATGTGGTATAAATTACAATAATTATGATGCACCATTACCACATAACACAGACTGCACGCCCCCACCCATAATCATCACTCACGACCTGCTCATTCAGAAGGGATCTGTGCTCACCGTAGATTACAGGCTGAACTCAAATAATAGTGGCATTATGATCTGAAGCAGGCAAAAAGTATGTAGGGCTGTATGAATAGGCATGTCATAAGCAAGACGTGGACCAGTCCTTCCTCTCTACCCAGCCCTGGCACATGCCTCATGGACACGTCTTACATGGACAAACTGGTGAGTTCAAAGAGAGCAAGGAAAACCAGAAAAGAGTAAATTGCAAAGCGAGTTGTCTGTAGGAAACTAGGGGTACATAAAAGCAGTTCTGAAATGCATAAATGGCTGCTGCCAAAAGCAATTGAATAAGCCCTTGTGAATGCTTTCCACATCCCCGACAACATGAATAGGCTTCCCTGAGAGGCAGCCTGGGAAGCTTAGATTAGATACCAGGTATAATAGATAAAACTAGCCATTCATTACTACAGCAGTCAGGAGATAAGATTATTTTTCTTAGAATTTTGCATGCTTCTGTCCGTCTCAAAAGCTCTTTGCTTTACTGACCTAAAAGCATGCTTTCCTTTTAGTTTTTACAGGCTCTTAGTATCAGAAATCGGAAATGATTTCTTTTTCTGGGTTTGCCATTGAAGAAATGCACATTTTAGGGTCTTAGCCAATGCAGTGTGACATGGCATCAGGAGATACTCATGGAGGGAAGGGACTGGACTGCTAAGATGCAGGATGCAGTAGCTAATGCCCCAGTCACTGGAAGCTTCTAGAGAGAGATGAAATTAAGAAATACAGGAACGGCGTACCCACTATGGCTAGATAAGGGAGATGTCATTATGTGGTTTCTGGAGGTCTTATTCTCATATGTTTTCTGTTTCACTCAAAGAAGCAGGAAGCCCTTAATGCAACATTAAAATCCAAGAGCAGTTTATTCTGTGAGGCAGAACACCTGAAGAAACAGAATCACACTCCTGGAAAGACACAGCAAACCTACAGGTACAGCCTGAGAATGGAAAAGAATCCCATGCCAGCTGATCCAGTAGCTAACCTGGCTGCTAAAAATGCACTCCGAGGTGCCTTTTTTTTTTTTCCCCTGAATGGAATTTGCTTATCACCAGCTTTCAGGCAGTGGACTCATCCTCCTTTCATCCACCACAGTGAGGATACTTTTTCTCATGAATTCAGTCTTGTTGAAGAAGAACCTTGACCACAGCTAAGAATCTTTCTAAGTTTCTTTCTGGTTATTATTAACCTCATCCCATCTAACAGAGCAGGCTGTCCTGGGTCATCAGTCAGCTGTACTCAAGGTCTCCATGCCAGGTCAGCCCATGATTAAACAACCTTTTGGCTCCATGTGCTTATCGGTGTGTGTTTAATTGGCACTAACAGTCTAATCTGCAGCACCTAGCTACTGTGTGGCCAGTTATGCAAGGTCCACCTCCTCAAAACAACATGTGCAACCAACAGCCATCCATCCCATAGGATGACAGAGCCAAAAATGGGAAGAATATGCCTGTGTGCAACAACTTTGCTTAGGTTGGAGAAAGACCCACAGCAAAGGAAACGCGACAGCGATAAAGGGGATCCATGTGTGGGAGGAAATCCTGCTGTGTTCTTTAAAATAGAAAACCAAAGCTGTTAGAGGCAAAGCTTAGGCTCATAGGGTACTCATGACCTGGCACCGGCGACGAGCCAGGCCACAGAGGCAAAGCAGGTCACAGGAGATGCCTGATGAACATCCCAAGCTTTGATTGTGTTGTACAGACTGAAACAGGGCTCAACCTCATGTGAAGCAGACAAAAGAGCTGGGGTGCATTGCTCTGCAGCGTTCCCCACGGAGATAGCTCAGCACTTCAGGAGCTGCTGAAAATAGTGGTGTGGGGCTCTGGCACTGCACAGAACACTATCAAGAAATATCCAGTGAAGGGGTGCTTAAAGACGATGAACAAGGTAATGTGTCCCCATGGATGCCAGACATATTCCACTCAGGGGATCAAGAGCATTCCAACATGGAAAGAGCCCCAAAAGAGCCCTCAGGAGTTCTGTAATGTATGATGATACACACAGCCTCAGCTCAGGCCTAATAATAAGTAGGAACAATGACTCAGAGGCCTCCTTTGTTGGCTGGACAAGGGAGAGGAACGGGAGGAGCAAGCAGGAAACCCCTGATGAAGGACTGATTGTCCAGAGTGTGTTCCTGGAAAAACAGAAACATGCTTTTCATCTCCATGGCGTATTGCCACCCCTGGACAGTCCTGAAATCTGTGTTTTCAATAAACACTCTGAAAGCACTCCATCCTGTGCACAAACACAGCATGTGCCTCTCAACACACAGCAAGGAAAAGAGAACATCAGCTAAATGGTGAAATGGGCAGAGGGCTAGCAAGGGCTGAGCACACAAGATACAACAGTCCAAGCCAGAGGATGAGTAGCTGCTCTGCTCTCACTCATTCTCAGTCCAATTACTGGAGAAAACACTTGGTCATAATGTTCTAACAGGACCTGCTCTCCATCCCCATGACCATCTGCCAGAATTCACAATCTCATATCAGAAGAGGTAAAGCATAGAACACAAAACAGTGCTTGTGACCTTTTCAGTATTCTTGCACGCCTGCTACTTTCACAGCAACTTTCTGTATCAGCTTAAAATAAATCCAGCCCTTCAAAAGTAAAGTATTCAGAGACCGCAGAAGCATCTGGCCCTTCCTCTACAAAGCCAAAAACTGTCACAGATATATCTGGAGGTGCAAATCTGGAGGCCAAGTTGCTACAGAGGTGGGTTAATGCTGCTGTCTTGAACCCCAGCATCTAAAAATCAAGTGCGTGCTCCCCTATCCACAACACTGCTGCCTTCAACTTCAGGCAGATAGGTAAGACCAAGCACTGCCCCCAGGTTTGCAGCCAGGAGATATCTCAGTTCTTTTCATCTTCTGTGTGCAAGGCTCCATGTATTAAGCTGTGTAGGAGCAATGAGTGCTGCATTCCCATAGGGGGCAACTTCTGCATCCCATATTAGACCAGGCAAGAGCGGAGCCACATCATTTATTTTCAAGAAAGAGCATATCTGTCTTCAGATGGGGCTTCCTTGAGCGTGACTCCCCCAAGAAGCATTTCAGTGAGCTCTGGGCTCCATACACTGAACACTGACTCGGTGGGGTCTATTGCTTTCCATTGCTGATGCTCCAGCACCATAAGAGCAGCTGAATTGCACACATAGCATAGGACTTAACCAACAATAGGCAAAAACCAGCTGGAGGGAAACAAGCTGAAGGTTCTAGCCCCTTAGTGCAATGGTGCATCCTGCACTGGCTGCACAGCCCAAGGAGCATGGCTCCCCAGCAGCCTCTGCAGTGTGGTCCAGTTTTCAGTTACAGGTAACAAGCACAACAGGAAAAGGGCAGAATTTTAGAATTAATTTTGTGTTTATATGGATAGGAAGGGTGTCCAGAGCTATAACTGTTAATTCAACATACAGATTTAATATGCCTTCCACAACTAAACCAATCTCCAGCTCCCAGTTCCCATGATAAACCTAACATAGGGACAGAATTCCTACATATGAAATTGCTACATTTTAAGACTTCTTAGTGAAGAAGCTAGATCTTGCTACAGACAGGGACCTCACAGTAGGCTAGATTAAAGCTTAGGTTAACCCCTCCTGGCATTTCCTGTACCTCTCATTAGACCTAACAATACTATTCAAAACACACAGGAAAATCTCAGTAGCAAATAACCTAATTAGAAGTGAAAGTCTCACATCCTCTGTGTGGCCATCAGATCTGCTGAACCTGGGGGTCAGTGTCTTCTGTGGTCAGCAGGACAAAAAGAAGAGGAAAAAAAAGGGAGCCCTGATGAACCCCCTCTTCTGCTCCTCCCAAGGGTCCAAGGTTGCTTTCTATGGAAGATTCACAACACTTTGGCAGGGCTTGGTGTTATTTTTAACACTCGCTCACATAACTCTTTAGATGAATTCTGGGAAGAGCGCATCACCAAAATAGTATACTGTGGGCACTATTTATACACCCACTGGCAGCACAGCAGTGTATGCTAAGGAGGGAAAGCTAGAGGACCCCCTTCCCTCCTCACAGCTTAGCAACTAGGGATATCGGGTCAGGGGGCTAAAACACGAACCTCAGAAGTAAACCATCACCTGTAGAAGGCCTGACATCCTTGTCTGTCCTGTTTAGGAGACTCCCATCCACATGGGAGGGAAGCCCAGGTACAGTGAACCTGGGGAAGATAGACAGCTTTGTGCACAGGGGCAGGCACATCCCAGCTGCTATAGACTAAAAAGGGAAAAGCTGTGCCTGAACACCAGCTAGGTCAGAAGAAAATGCTGTTGTCCTTCTATTTGCCCTTCTATTTGATCTGTCTTTGGCTACTGTAAGGAAAACCAACAGCAGCAGAGTTTCGTGGTCATTACCTGTTTTCCCTATACAGCCCCAAGAAAGTTGTGCAGTGGTGGGGGAAGGTGAAGCATTAAATGCCAGTGAGGTTCCCTGGAAAGAAGACACCAGACTAACAAGACTAACTCTCCTTCACGCCTAGAGACAAGATCAGCCTCAGGCCTTTCCACGATCAAAACAGCTTGCCTTAAGGGACTGAAGGAAAAAAAAATCCTTTTGAGACTATCCAAGGGAAGGAAGCTCTTCCCTTGTTTAATTTTCCAGGGTAAAAATAACTTCTTTAAAGCCATATCCATGCCTATTAAGTTTCCTTGATTTTTGTCTTCTGTGATTTTCTTTTCCCTCTCTCCTTCTCCCAAGACACATTCAGACAGTTCCCTACTTTCATGTCTCCTGGGAAGCATGACCTGCAGAACATGCACAGGATGCTTCATGAGAACAGAGAAGACTGACAGCCTCTGGAGCACCAGTACACCATCTGGCAGTAGAAAGCGAGCCAGAGTTTGACTTTTCAATCTTTAGGTAAAAAGGAAATGGATATATGCATTTTTGTTCCATGTAATAGAGGCTACAGCATGAGCAGCATACTGATTGTTCACGAGAGGAACAGAACAATGCAAAATAAACCACATACATGCTACTAATTGAAGCATGCTCTCCAGGCTGGGCAGGACTTGCCACATTACTGTCAGCAGAACAAATGGAAGGGATCAGCTCCTACCTTGCCAGATGCAGTCTCCCCGGGTTGTGGGCTCAGCTCACCTCAGCTGGAAACTGCGTGCAGCAACAACAGCATGACAGCGCAGGAGGGATAAAGCATGCCAAGCCAGTGATAATCCAAAGCAAAACCAGCCTGTCCCTCTGTCAGTTCAGGGATCAGTAAGCCAAGCTGCAGGGAGCCTCCAAAGGCAGCTCCTGTCTTGCTGCAGGATGGCGGGCAAGAGGCAACATGACAAGGCACTTCTTCCAGATGGGAGCTGGCTCACGATTTCTCCTGCTGCCAGTCACCTGCCTCTGCTAAGGCACAGCCGTGCCAGGGTGCTGGTCTTGCTCACAGAGCATGTGGGCAGGAAAGCAAAGTGAGGGCTGCAGGCTGCTGGCAATGCAAGGGCCAGATTGCCAATGAATGCCCCAGTGTAAATACAGATGCACTCTAGAGAGGACTATGGCAGAAATGCAGCTCGTGTTACAGAGAGCCATTTACAGCAAGCTCAGAAAGAAGCGAGCACGATGCGGCTGTGCGGGCTGACTCCACTGCCTGCCTGCACAGGCAGGGGAATAAGAGGGCAACTGCCTGAAATTGAAAGCCATGGAGTGATGTGACCACTAGCGAGGGGAGATGCCCCAACTCCACACTCTTTAGCAGCTCCTACAATTCTACGCACAGGACCTCTGAGCAGTAATGTAAACCTATACAATTTTACATCTTGTGTCCCACCTGCAAGAGCCCAGCCCCACACCTCTGGAGCACAGTGCTACAGCAGCCTGGGAGAAAGCCTGGTCAGAGCCATTGCTCCATCTGTGTGTGTGACCAGCTCATTGTACAGGATCCCATCCCCGTAATCCAGGCCCTCTGCCTATCCATGGGGGCTCCACAGTTACTGGGACTTAACCTCTTAACCTCTCTCTCCAGTTCTTCAACTGCCTTTGACACTTGCTAGGATTCTTCTTTCCCTCCCATTTCAGGATAACTTACAAGCTGTATGGCAACTGGATTTACATCAATAAGGAAGCCGGGGAGACAGGGATCAGCTCAGCAAAGAAGCAATGTGTCAAAGGGTTTGGAGGCTTTGCCTCCATTGTTCCCACAGATGGAACCAGCAGTGGAAGAGTTTTTTGGGTTCTAGCTACTGCCCAGTAAACTAGCACTGGAAGACCTCAGCAAGAGGCTGAGAAGGAGCCGTTTCAGTACGCATGCCACAGCAGGCATAGCCTATTTCAGTAAGCCTGTTGACAGATAGGTGTATGGCTTACACCAGTGACCTCTGTGGGTGCAACCAGTGACAAAGAACAGGAAGTTCATGTAGTTATGTAGTGATGAAGACTGTTCTGTCTGTAGAGGATGGGAGACCTCCTTTGAAAAAATATGGCTTGGTCTCAAAAGAAAAAAGGCTGAAAACAGTTGCCACAGGCCAACTGCGGCAGCAAGTGCCAACTGCGGCAGCAAGTGCTGTTAAAAACCTAGCTTCGAGGACTTCAAAGCAACAAGCGTATGTCCTGGTAATACCTGCAAGAGGGGTGAAGCAAGCCAGGCATTCAGACAGCATGAAATGCTCCCTGTTAATGAAAGCAGCCAGGTTGTATTATCTACCATCTCCTCTCTCCAGTAAACTGCTGGTAGAGCCACTACCCCTCAACTAGGAAAGTGTGGTTATAAAAGTTAAAATTCCCTGTTCCTGCACACGCTGATACACTTTCCCTGGGTTGATAGGGAATCAGTCTGAGACAAAATGCAGCCATAACTTCACCTCCAGTTATTCATCAACACGAGTAAGAAGGCTCCAGCCAGGGAGATGCTTCTCCAAACACGATGAGCCTTCATGACTTATCCCTGCATAGTAACAAACTGGGAATAGGTCTCTCCTAGAGTGAAGCAACTACACTGACAGGCTAGTTCACTGCTAAGCAAAAAACCACTAAAGACACATGTTCAACCAAGCTGGTCTCAGCCAGGGAATAGCTAACCACCAGAAGATCCCAAAGTGTGTAGAAACTACTCACAACAACCCAGGCTCAAACAAGGCAGCTGAGAGTGTTTAGACTCAGGCTCTAACAAGGCATACCACATCTGCACCAACAGCAATCCTGCCAAGGCATAAGTGACAGCCCTGCAGCATCCATAGCCTGTGAGGAGCATAAGCACTGACCTGGGCTAGGGAACCCTGTCTGCAAGCTCACCCTTGTGCTTTCTGACCGCACCTGGAGAGATGGAGGACAGTGATATGCACAGAAAATGTGGTTTAGTAATCTGTACAGCCTGGCCTTGTCTGACTCTGGAAGCTGTTCTTCCCCACAGGCACTCCTCCACCTCAGTTCATCATTCATTGAAGGAACCCACAGGAGAGGACACGCATAGTCAGCACCGCTTCATGGGAGTTTACTTTTCCCGCTCAGCTGCATAAAACAGTAGACCTGTTTGATGCCTAAGTTTCCTCCCCTGTGAAAGAAGGATCATAACACTTACCAAATTGTTGCAGATGTGGTAAAGGTGACTTCATTATGGAATTCTGGCAGTCTGTAAACTGCAATAAACTTTCTGTGAAACACTTCTTCCACTCATAAAGTGAAGACTCCTTGCGGCTTTCCTGGGCATACAAACTACTGCACCCAGCCTCCTTCACCCTCACCACTGCAGGTACACTGCAAAGACAGGAACCTCCATTATTCCTAAAGGCACGAGCTTCTATCCCTCTACCAGCCGCATCCAGGCCATCTGCCAGGCAGGAATGAAATGCACCACCCAACCTCAATCGAGCTGTCAAGGCAGCGGAAGGGCTGGGGCGGCACTGCTCTGGAATTCCAGCAACGCACTAACACCCCGTCAGCCTGCCCCAGGAATGACTCCTCCCTGCCCCGGACCAGGCTGAATCACTGGAAATACCAAAACAACGATGAGGTCACGTTCCCAGAGCAAGGAACTGGAGCCAGATATAGCTGCGCAGAGAAGGGTGCTAAAAAGGGACTCGATGTACAGGCAGACAGGCACCCTGGGCATTTGTCTCGTTTAAAAACAGCTTGAGGCTGCCAGGAGACCTTTTCTTTTCTGCAGAGAGCAGGGAACTGGGCAGCAAAGCATGGACTTTAAACTCTTTGTCCATCCCACTGAAAGAGGTACAAACATTACAGCTTGTGAGTGCATAGATTTGTGTTCAAGACAGGTAAAATTACGATTAGATTCTGCATTCAGTGTTCCCAAAATCTCACTGCAATACCAGTTTCAGACTTAAGCAGTTAAGAATCTCCCTTCAGCAAGCTTAACGACAGACAAAAATCATATGCCCATTACTGCCTGATTCTTTTTTTCTACAGCCTCAGCCATCTTCCAGAAAAAAAAAAAAAGGTTTGGTAAGTTTTCAATGGGATGAGCAGCAAAGAACAGTGGCTCTGCTGTAGCTCCTAAAATGAGCACTCTATCATCAATAAATACACTTTTCAAGGCAGTACAATTCCAGCCTTTCCCAGTTCTCAGTGGAGAGAAACTGAAGACATTTTGCTACTTAGACTGTGAAGGAAATTGCAACATAAGACTTGGAAAGAAGAGAGGAATTCACAACAGAATTCAAAATAGCCTGATCTTTCCCCTCGCTGTCGGATCAGACATTTGGATGGATAACAAGAACATCCACCATTATATGAAGAAAAGGCTGTAAGAATCCAGATTTTGTCCCACCAGGACATATACCGGACCCTAATCAGAAGCCAAGGGGCAGTAAATTTAGGAGCAGACAGCTAACACCAGGCACCTCAGCTGGCAGGCTGGGTGGTAGTCACTGAGCTGGCATACTCTCTGCAATGACCAGCGTGTCTGGCACACAAAGCTGGTGTGCTACGCCTGCACCAGCCCCCTTCTTCTACAATTGCTTTTAGATTTACTAAAAAAGATATATGAAAGTCTGTGGTGACCTGTGCAAAACTCCCACAGGAGAGCCATTAGACCAGAAGCACTCAAAAACAATTCAGCTCATTTTCACCCCATTGACCTAGTGTGTTGTGGTAACAAGAACTATCATACTGAGTCACACCAACAACTCTTCTGGTCTAGCACCTTATCCTTAACGTTTTGGCCGTGGCATAAACATATTACAGAGTATGGAGTTATCTCTCCTAAGGCCATACTCTTCCAGTCTTAACAATCAGCAGTCATGGAAGTTCTAGGGCTGGAGGTTGCACACTGAGCACCCTGTTTAAAAGTCACTGAAACACATCTCTGCTATTGAGGTGTCTGGTTCCCTTTGGAAGCTGTGAGTATTTTCATCCTTCATGCCATCTCATAGCAACACATTCTGCAAATCAACAGTGTTGAAAAAGGACTTCCTTAACCTCCTGCCTAATAAGCAATTTTGCTGGATGTGCTTTCTCTGTGCTGTGAGAAATAGCAAAGCTGAGTAAGGTCATTCCTTATTCAATTTCTCCCCACGGTACAGTATTTCAGAGGCCTTTTCTCTTTCCTACTATCATTTACTTTTCCTTGTTTAATCTCTTCTTACAGAAGCTGTTTCAGACTCTTAACCATTCTCATTCCCTTTTTATGTATCATGTCCAGGTCTGTGTCATTCTTTTTTGAGAGGTGGTGACCAGACATTATGCAGTACTCTAGATGCAGGCACAACATGACTGCATACAAAAATACATACCAATAATTTTTTTATTTCCAGTATGAGGTCTGCCTTTTTGGTTACAGCGGAACATTGAGCTGATGTGTTCAGACAACAACCCACAGTGACTCCAAAGTATTTCTGGTAGGTAGTGATAAACTATTTGTAAATCTCCATTACATGTGTAAAGCTGTGGCATTTATCAGTATGGAATCCCATTTGCTGTTTTATCATGTCAATAGTTTTGCAAGATACTCCTGTAATTCTTCAGGTAGTTTTCAAACTGACTACCACAACTAACAGAATCACCAGAAAATTACTGTCTTCACTCAGTCTTTCAAACCATAGCTAAGTGTGTTTCACAGCATGTGTTCCACAGAGACCCCTGCACGACCCAGGCACTGCAGGTACAAGACCTATGATGCATTGAAAAACATTTGACAAGGAGTGCTATAAGCACAATGACAAGGAATGCTCCATCTCAACGGGATATCCCAGCATGGCCTGATACAAGGAGCAGTGAAAATCTAATGGCTCGTGCTCTGCACCTGAAATTGTACTGACACAGAGTCATGCACAGGCAGCCATCTGTACCAGATACTCCACAGGCTTTGTTGGGCAATGCTGTGTATGTGGTAGCACAATCATTAAAGCAGTAGGATGGACACATTCCACACCCCATTGCTGTGGTGAGATTAGCAGCACATCAAACTTGAGCTCTCACACTACCATCTGAACCACCATCTTTCCCTGGTGCTTGTGGAGGATCCTGGTGCAATTTGAACCAGTCATTGTAAAATTAGCCAACGAGTTCTTCTTGTGAAGGACATGAGCAAGTCACCCAAGAGACGCTATCACTGTAACGCATAGTTTTCTGCAAAGCCATTGCACTAGCAGAGAGGCTGAAAGCATCCTAAGGCAGGGTCCTCCAACAGCAGTCTTTACAGGTTGTGCCAGACAGATTCTGGTGTCAGAACAACAGTTGTGACATCAGCCCAAGAACTGTCCTTGGGGAGACTGTTCAGACAGCAGAAGTCCTGAGAAGGACACTGCAACCAGTTACCTGCTGCTCCCCAACCCCCAGCAATGTAGTCAGCACATTTTATGGGGACGTGCAGCCATTCTCTGTGACTGAGCAGGTCATGCATTCCCTCCATTCCCCTCATTACCAGGCCTTGAAGGTCCTGTGCACCAAGTAGACAAACCAAACAGTTTTCTTCTTTCCCTCCCCTCTGACCTCAAGAAAATAAAGCTTTAATTGGAACTATGATTTAGTGCTGTCATCATTCTGCCAAGGATACCTAAAAGAACCTACCAGTTCTGGGTGACGGGCACACACACCCATCCACAGCTCCACCAAGAACTCAGTCAGACATGCAGAGTCCAGGGCAAGGCTTAAGGGCCACAAAGATGCTCAGCAAATACCCACCACAGGCACAGCAGATGTGAATTGTGGAAACCAATATTTCCACTGCAGGAAAGCACATGCAAGAATGGCAAGAGGAAAGGAAATAATTCCTTTCCTCGAGTACTGTGTGCAGTTTTGGGCACCGCAGTATGAAAAGGATCTCAAGGTACCAGAGTGTCCAGGGGAGGCCAGAAAGTTGGTGAAGGATTTAGAGGGGAAGCCGTTTGAGGAGAATCTAAAGTCACTTGGCCTGACGGGCCTGGAGGAGAGGAGACTGAGTAGGGACCCCACAGCCATTTACTGCTTCTTCACAAGGGAAGAGGGAGCTGGCACTGATTTCCTCTTCTCTCTGGTGACCAATGACAGGACCCGATGGAATGGCAGGAAGATGTGCCAGGGGAGCATTAGGGTGGATATTAGGAAAAGGTTCTTCACCCAGAGGGTGGTGGAGCACTGGAACAGCTTCCCAGGGAAGTCACAGCACCAAGCCTGACAATATTCAAGAAGCATTTGGACAATGCTCTGAGACATACAGTGTGAACATAGGGATTGTCCTATGCCGGGATAGGATTTGGACTTGATGATCCTTGTGAGTCCCTCTCAACTCAGGCCATTCTGTGATCCTGTGATTCTGTAACGGTGCATCAGGTAACACCAGCAAAACCCTACCCAGGCTTCACATTTCAGAATCAGAGGAAGAGACCTATAAGCAACAAACCTCAGAAAACACCTTGTCCGGGGCTTTGGTGAAGAACTGGGAATTTAGAGTTCAGCAGAAGGCAGATTATGTAAGGCCAAGAGAAACTGGGGCAACCAGCCTTCCAAAACATCCAGAAGGGACATAGAAAACAGAAAAACTCTTCCCAGTCAAGTTTACCCTGAAGAACTCCAAGCTGAGCTGGCAGCCAGCAGCATCTGATGCCTGGCCCAGTTTCAGCAGAGCTTACCACAGCGAAGAGCATCACGCAGCCGCAACTACACAGAATATCTTAATTTCATTTATTCACATAGCTCAAAGGCACCCTTGCCACACAGCTGCTTGATGGCATGGGAAGGGTGCAGGAAGCATTTCATGTATCCCTCATCAGTAAAATATTGCCTGCAATCCCAGAAGAATGCCAGAAACGAGGTTTCAGTGTCCATAACCCCTATGTAGTATCCTGGTCTGGAGTACTACATTTTCCAGCTCACACAAAAAAAATGTATTCCTGCACATTATTGCCTATTGAACACAGCCCAGTCAGCAGCTCAACCAGCCCATCCAAAAGGCAACACAATCAAGCCACTGAATAGAGAAAACTCAGGATACCAGGCATCCGGCACAGGAAGAAGTGTCAGACCCCACCTGCTGTCACAGCAAAAACTGAAACAGAAGCAGAACTGCAGGAAGAATACTGGGCAATCATAAACCAGCCTTGCACCTGCTGAATAGTCTATGTTCCCTTAACCACAGCCTGAAGGCTTTGGAGGGATGATTGCCAGGAGGTAAGCAAGCCTCTGAAGCAGCTGCTCTAGGTGTTGTTATCGAAGCCCAAGGGATGCAAAACCACTGCTGCCAGTAAAAGGTCACCAGACTGGAACCTAGCCCAGCAGTTTCTATAAGACACATGAACTAGGAGAGTTTCAGACTACAATTTTCCAACATGAGAGTACAAATTAGTTTTCTAAATACAGACCTGTACTCTACATGGAAAGAATGGCCTGGATGCCTGCAGGGCTGATGGAGGGTAGCACTCTACTCCAGATGACACAAAAGACTTCAGTTTAAAATTCAGGGCAGCTACTGACTCCCTGAGTCACCTCAGTCTGCATACTTCATGCCTTAGCTCCCTGCTGAACAAGAATATACCGATCCTCCCTGCCTCTCAGGGGAGGAAAATCCAATAAACCTTGAAAGATCCCAGGATCTCTGACACAAATCTCAAAGAGGGAGGCAAACATGGTTGTTTATCGCATACAAAAGCCAGGCTTCTTCTATTAAGTGCCTAATATGGATGTGGAAGGAGGATGCAGTCATTAACCAAAACATCGGCCTTCCCTTGAGACGCAGCGCGCAGTTCAGACTGCGCTTGCTTTGTCGGGCAGTGCATGGGGCTGGAGATAGCACCTATAGGTCTGACACAGCATTGCATTCAGGCTTGGGAATAAATGCTCTCACAGCACAAACAAGCAAATCAGCAGCACAGGGCTCAGAAAGCTCCCCTGAAAGCCAGGCATGATGCTGGCGAGGCACCCTCATGCTGAAATACTCCTGCTACCGAAAGCCTGCGACTACCTGCAAGGACACAGACACAAAGTCTTGAAAGCTCTGGTAGAGATCGAGGAAGGGGTTGTGCATGGGGAGGCTATTCCTTTTTTTTTGTTGTTAATACCTTGCTTTTTTGAGCCACAGGACAAGACAGGGACAGGACCAAGTGGAAGCAGAATCCAGTCATTAGGCAAAGATCCAAGGGCTTGATACTCTCTGCAAGGACATAGACACTGAAGACTGTGGCACAGAGTACTCTGGCAGAGCCCTACAGAGGGATGGCGTTTGGTGAGTGAGTTTCGGTGCTCCCTTTCTTTGCTGAGATTAAGATGTCTTTTGTGGTCAAAGGCACAGCCAGGGCCAGCAGCAGTCGATGGCATGCTCCTGTCCTCAGCCATATAGCAAGAGAAATCCCTGCCTCGTACAAGGACTCTGATACACAGATAAGTCTTGAAGAGTCCTAGACAGAGCCTTAGGCAGGGATTGCGCATTTTGAGCAAGATTCGTTGCCGCCTTTCTTTGTTCATCTTATCCTTTCAGTTGTGAACTGGATTCTGTTCTCTTATTTCCTTCTAAAAGATACCAGACCAAAGACGGCAGGATGAAAAGGTTCTTTATTCAGTGTTAAGTTCAATTATCTTCACTACAGCATTTCAAAAATTTTTTTTGAACAGTAAGAATGTGTAAGAGTTTACAGTTGACTCTTCAAGAGTATATAATAAATAATTCACACTTCCTATGCACATTCTTGGTTGTGACTTTATGCATCACTACATAGGTTGAAGAGAAAGACTGTATTTCATTAACTGCAGGTTTATGCTAAGAAATACTAAATAATTTAAATTCAGCAGTGAGCTACAGCATAGTTCTTCTAATTTATTAAGAAACATATACAGAACCGAGAGTGCAAATTAAATTGCATATATTTAGTATAAGAGCACCTTTATTATAAGTCATGTCAGGCCTCTGAGCACGTCTGCTGGAAATCAATTAAAAAATTGCTTGAGAATCTGTATACTTACGCAGCTTGTAAAAAAAAAAATTGTTTTTTTCTTACATCATGCTCCTGAATATACACCACATATTAGAAGTTTGAGTGAGATATGCAAGTTTTCAATCATAATACACTAAAATATTTGTGTCCCCCACCTCTTAATAATGTCCTTGCACTTGTAGAAGTAGTTACTCATGAACACACATGAGCACAGGGTGCTATAGCAATTCCTCATTTAAGAAGCCCTGGCTAATAAATACACTTAACTGTACTATTTACAATATACCATTTGCAGGAAGACAACTAAAACATCTTTCCTTCAAGAGCTCGGAAAATTGTAAAAAAACCCAAAAACCTGAGACTAAATTAAAATCAAGAAATTTACATATTTAAGTAAGTGGAATTCCAGAAGATTGAGATAATGAACTTATTCCTGGTTGCTAAATATCAAAGATATTATAACAGAATGTTATTAACAGAACTGAGAGAGTTTTAGAGAATAAGTTGCATTCAGCTTCCATAGCAGATGTATTCTTGCCTATCTGGATGATGCAGAGTACCCTAGCCAGCCTCCTGCCACAGAGTCCTCAATCCTACCACACCAGAAGTATGCTGGTCTTTTCTAAGCTGTGTTTCATACTTGTGCTTGTGCCATGCAGGTGCTTCAGATAATCAAGGACTTTTAAAATCTTACTCAAGTGCCTTGGATATTCCTGTTTCTGCAACTCTGCACAGTTAGATGTACAAAGACCTGAAAGTGGTGGAATAACTCTCCTAGGACTGTTTTATGTAGTTCTTGGAGAAAGAGTTGATGTCCCTCTCTTCCTAGTGAATGCTCTGTTCATTGGATCTTATGGGTTATGGCCTTTTTTAGATTTTCTTCTGTTCCTGCTGTGACATAGAAGAAGCTCAACAGCAGAGTTGGAATGCAGCCTCTATGTTTTCAGAACACTCATGATTGCTGACCAGGTATGCCCTCAACATACCCCCTAGAAATACCAAGGATTTATATTCTGGAATGCCTACTCTTGAGGATCCACATCCCATATCTCATTTTCCTAGAAGGAAATGACCATAAAGTTTTCTCAGCCCTCCCAAAGTAAGGATTTAAGCACGACAATCAAACTTTACATCAAACTTAAACACAGTAAACTGCTGCTTTGCCATTTCTTTTCCCCCCAAAAGAAAACACAATGGAAAAATCAGGGTCATTCAGGGAGAAGTTTTATAGGCCTAGCTTGTACTATATTATCCATAAAGGCTGTATTATTTTGCCTTACAGCTACCAATTTTCTCAACTTCAGTCAACTTCAGATATCCATGCTGTTGAAGACCAGGATAATATACTCTGGTACTAATCCTGAACTTTGATTTTCACCTGCACATATTGGGTTGCCTGGGAGGAGTTATCAGCTCTGGTGCACAGGCCTGAATTTATTTTAGTCACTGCTTACAAAGAATATTGCAGAGGAAAGACAATTGTAGAAACCTGCCCCAGTACTATAAATGCTACTAACAGAATTCATCTGCTTGTATGATTTAAATTGTTCATGTTCTAGATCAGTCTGAATTCAGGGAACATATTTATGCTTGCACATAAACCATTGCTGTTCTCAAAAACACATGCATGCACCATTAATTTTCAATACGTGCAAGATACTTTCCAAGGAAAAAAAAGATCAAACAATATCACCGGGTAGAGCAGTAATCTTGTAATCACAGTTATTAGCATGATTGTTATTGAACTGTGAGGTATTAAACATGATTCTTTCCTCTGTTACTTCCTTAGACTATTATGTTCTAATATCCTCTAACCTCTTCCTCCCTCCCTCTCCTTCCTTCCTCCTTTTTGTTCTGTTTTTCTTTCTATTTTTCTTCGAATGTAATTCAGGTAAATATTGCCACTAAAGAAATAACAGAAATGTGGCTTCTTTGAATGGAAGCAAATATAAGAAAATGCATATTATTATTAATAATTATTGTCTTTAAAGGTAAATGGTACCATATCACATCAGTATGTCTATCCGTGCATGCAAGTGTACATGCATGAAAGAGGTGACTATATAGAGAAGGTAATTTAGAGAAAAAAGTTTCATTTACTATTCATATTTAATTTACTTTACTATGTAATTAATTCATGATTAAATTAGAAAAATTCCACAGAGAAAAAATATATGTAAAACAGGAACTGACATTTTACTGCTTTGATTTTCAAGTACATGAACATTAGTTGAGTAGATGAAATTGTACTGTAATGGTATTTCAAACCCCTAGTTTGCTGATTTCATGTAGTGATAACTGTATAAAGCTATTCTGCATAGGAATCTCTAAAAAAGATTGTTTTATCTCGTGACTTTACAGGTTATCTGAAGAATCTAAAGGGAAAGACACCTATTTCTGCTTTGTGATATTTAATAAAATTCAAATTATGCCTGAAATACTGCAGCAAGCTGATAAAAATGTATTGCTTTTGAAAAATGTTCCAGAGATTCAGGGAGAGAAACTAGACTTACCATTATGTTTGAAGGCCTCAGAAAAGTGGTAAAAGTTTGTTGGGGAGTGATAATGTGCAGCTCATCTCCAGCCTGGTGAAGATGCACTTCCTAATGAAGGACTGCTTAATCGTGGTCTGTTCTTTGAATTAAAGGAGGCTAAAGATAAACTATCAGATTTGCTTCTTAGGATAGTAGCATATGACGTGGGGAGACCAGGAACAGCTTCTGAATATTCTGGAAAAAAAAAAACCCAAGAAGTGAACACTTATTAAAAAAGAAAACTATCACTTCTCAAAGAATATTTATTTATGGAGTAGAAAAGTAGAAATTTTTTTTGTAAAAGGAGTGTCAGAGGCACCCTGACTTCATCAGGGACTCAGCTTCTAGTAAGAATTAGGTAGCAGCATAGAGCTCTAAGTCAGAAACTTCCGCTGCAGTTTCATCATAATATAAAAATCAGGCGGTTATTAAATTTCTTAGTCATGATAATATGAGTTTTTAAATTTTTAATTCTATTTCTATGACCTTAAGTCATAGTAGAAAACTGTCTGCCAAGATACTTTCCTTCACATCCTTACATAACTTTCTATATACACTTCAACACCGTTTGAAACCAAATATGCTCCTCATTTAAACAGTACTCTGCAAATTGATTGAGCTACCTAAAAATCCCAGCAGCTCATATATGCACAAATATCTCACCTAAAAACACACACATGCCCAAATCACCTCCTTTTCTGTCTCTGAAATATCCTTTTTCTTTTTCCTTTTCTGCCTGTACTTAAAATTTCAGTGACCACAAAGAAAGAATAGTGCCCAAATTTTTGGTCCACTTATAATGCTAAATATAAGAAAAATAAATGAATTATTATAATAGGTTAAAAACATCTCTCACGATCTTCAGGAACAAAGCAAGAATAGCCATTGAGATTAGCAGTCCTTAACAAGGTGAGAAGAACATTTAAAAATACATTGATATAGATGATCAAAGGGAGTCAGACTGCATATCAAGTGTCTATGAAGAGATTAATATTTGGGGAGACAGTGGAAGTGGCTGGCAAAAAAAAAAAATATCGTTGGTCTGTCATCTCCACTGATGATAAATATAAATTGGACACTTCACCCTTTAGCATAACATGAACAATGAAAAACTATGAGTGTTCAAAAGTTTTGAATAACAGCACAACCTATTGAAATAAAATCTCTAAATTATTAGGTCATGGCCTTGCTGGAGAGCTTTTGGAAAACTATTCTAAGCATAAACATAGTTTGAAATATTTTATAAATCAAGTGGTTTAGAATTAGAGGAGTATGCATTGTATTTTATGAAGATTGTGACACTGAATAGTCAAGTCTGTCAGGTTTAGAAAAAGGTCATTGCAGAAAAGTATTTATTGTCTCTGATCAAATGTCAAAAATACATGTGTCCTACATTTTAGAAGACACTAGAATTTGGTAAAAACAGATGACTAGTGTTTTAATGTTACATTTTTCATCTATGCAAACTCTAAACATACAGATTAGTTGATGATTCTATATCTCATCTAAAATTTGAATTTAAGTACAAGTTTTGACAATCAAATGGGAAAGGCACAAGTAAGGATAACTCTGCTTTAAACTGTTTTGCGTCCGGGTCTCACAAACTATCTACTTTATAAAGTGCAACATGATGTTCTTATGTTATAATTTAATATATATAATTAACATATAATTTCCTAGCCCACAATAAAAGGGGAAATAGAATATAATCAAGATAAATTAAAATACTGTATGAAACTATATCTTATAGGACTTCTTGAAATATTATCATTGGAATATAATTGGAATATAAATGTGATTTCATAAAAATATATCTTTGTATTTGATACATTCCTTCAACATTTGCCATATTGATGTGGTTTAGTTCTTTAAAAGAAAAATTTTTCCACAGGGATAAAATAAAGTAAAACCTTTCAAATTCCAAGGGACTATTGAAAAAATACTTTAAAATTTTGTATAAAAGTCTATTCGCATTAAAATAACTCTCATTCTGATTTCCCTGAGGTCAGAATCTTAAGGTCATGGAGGGTCTTGATTATTTTTTGCATTTTTGACTTCTTTTGGTCCCACCAAATGCTAGTTTATCTTATGGACAAAAATATTTTCGTCCTAACAAATGTAAATGATTTCATATAAATGAATTGCAACACAAATGTCCATGTTTAAACATCATATTAGAAGTTTAATGCAGAATGGGCATCTTCCTCATGAGCAGAGAAGGAGGATGTTTCCCAAGGAATATGTACATAAAGGAAAAGGAAAAACCTCTAACACAATTTACATCAGAGCATAGAAATGCTCAGTGGTGAAAGCAGCAGTTCTAGTTGGCAGGGTAGTTGTACTCTAAACCGGCACTGGGCACTGTGGAGCTCCTTGGATCCTCACAGCTTGGATCCTCTGGTATCTCCAGGGATGCTAATACCCTGCATGGAAGCTCTTCAGGAAATATTGAAATTGGCAGATTGGGATGCAGTCCTGTTTTTCTCACATAAAGCTGGAAAGTGGCCAGATTGTAGCTGGTAACAAGGATGCAAGGAACCAGATGAAGGACTCTTGCTTTGAAAAGACACCATAAATCTCTGTCTTTTAAACACAAAATACCTTTCCGCTTCTAACTTAGGGAGAACACATGATCTGTCATCTACATGAAATGGACAAGGAATCAGAAGGAAAATGCTAAGTTAAAAAGTGTGGTGTCAGAGAACTATTCCTGTATATTTTTATACGTAAGTAAACTGTTATGTAATTCTAACAGGGATATATATTCTGGTTTAGAGGATCCATTTCTACAGCAAACAAGCAAACAAAAAAGTGGAATCAGTGGTGATTGCTGTTGAGAAGACATTCTTCTAGAGTGCACACAGACACCGAAGAAATACACACTGGAATGAATTCTGCTTTATAATAACAAAAAACCCCACAAACCAAAAAAAAACCAAACAACAAAACTCCCAAAACCAACAAAACCACAAACCTGCCTTTGGTACAAACTTTACAACACAGCATAATAAACTTCAATAAGATTTCCAAAGAAAACATGATTGCAATCACATCTATAATGAATGTACTGTTCCTTAAGTATCTTCTGCAAATACAGGCACTTTTCTATTTTCAGCATGGTATTTTAGCTCTTTGCTATTTGCCTTGTGGCAAAGGAGATGGATTTGGGAAAACTTTATGTCACTACCTTTTCAGCAAATGATACATATCTTGTGTGACTGAAATATGGTATTGTTAGACTGTTAAATGTACAATATGTCATATATATATCAGTAGTAGAACTCCAACATCTGAAGACATTTTATTCTAAATAGTTCATTTGTTGACAACAGAAGATAATTCCTTAGATGATGTTCCTGAGTATATCAGCTATTCCAGCTTGAGAAGATTCATATAATTATTCTCATGTCATTTCTTTAGGAAGATTATGAAACAGTCTTTCTTGGTGGGTAAACAGAAAATCTTCCCATGCAAGTTAGAGAGTCTGAGCTGTATACTGCTTCATTTGCAAAGAAATGGAGATTAACAATCAGAAATGGAGATTAACAATCAGAAATTAGATACTAACACAAATAACCCTGATTCTTAGACCATTTAAAATAGTTTCTATGTTTCCATTGCCATGTATTATCTCCTGCTTGCGGATGGAGCAAGCAGGCAACTCTGCATGTTTCTACATAAACATACTATTTTGCAATTTTTCCTTTGTTTCCAATAGTAAATTTTTCGAAGTTCAATGACACACCGACAACAAAAGGAAGCCAGGCCCTTACTCCTCTAATGAGTCCGTCACTTAGCACTTCTCATTGTTCTGTCTCTCATTCTCTGCCATCTCCACCTGCTTCCCTAAAAGTGTCTTAGATGGTCTTGTTTATAAGAGAAGAACATGCTTCTTACGGGTTCTGTCAGATTTATCATCCAGCAAGCAATTTAAGACAAATGAGCAACTGCAGATTATACACACATGGGAGATCAAAATAACAGTCCTTTCAAAATTGTACTAATACTTCTTCTTTTTACTCTTTTTCATTGGAAGGGCATGTCAGCTTACAAGCTGTAACATACTACAGCTCCTAGTAAGCTTGAGCTAACAAGTCCTCCTTACCTAAGCAGCTTGGGATCAGACTTTATGTCATTGAGGACGAGTGCCTGAAACAGCTTCCAGGAAGAGAAATGCATCTGGAAAGGAAGAATATTAGAGGAGATGCAGGAGCCAGACAAACATAGAGAGCTAAGCAGTAAGTGGGACTGGAAAAAAAACAAAGTACGATACCAAAACTTTCTCCAGGCTGCCTAACTTTTATCAACTTATCATGTTGCTAGAGAGAAGGAAATAGAAGCCATACTGAAATCTCCAGTGGTATACAGCCTCTCTTTCTGCAGTAGTCTAAATAAAAGTGCAGCGGCTTCATTTGAATATATTTTTATTTATTTACAATAAAATTATTCCTTTAATTTGGTTTGGATCAGACTTCTGAGTCTCCGGAGGTTAAATTTATTTTCCATTATTTAAGTACGTAGTTAAACAGCTGGAGGGTAGACATTACTCTCTGAAATGTTTTTAAGCTTCATCAGTCTACCTTTAAAATCCTTGAGAAATTCCATCAGAGACCTACAGGCAGCTCTCAACACTCTGCTGCATTTGAGCTTCACAATGAAATTACATTTCTCCTAACCTCATTCTTAGAAATAAAACCTAAGTATTTGGGATGAAACATCCAAAGTTTTTTCAGCTGCAAGGAGACACCGATAAGAACACATAGGGCAAAAGGCAAAGATATTAAGCAAACAGAAATCAGACTAAAGCCAACATCTTAGATTAGTCTTCATAGTTCTTTGCACTACAATTACCAGATTTATAGTAAACTTAGCAACAGCATGACAGTTCTAAAATAGATTTTAAGTTTTTATTCCAAGTGCACATTTTTTAAAATGGGATTTCCAACAGTAGATTCTGATTTGAATTAGTTTTGATAACTTCTTAATGAATCTTTGCTAATTCATTAAATTATTCATGCATCTTTTATTTCCAGCACGTGCTGCTGTTCAGCCTTTCTTTGGTCAGATTCAACAAAATGAAGAAAAACAGTCCCATGGATAACAGAGAAACTGCGTTCGAATGATTATAGAGTGTTTCTTCTTTTAGAAAAATAGAAAAAATACTAATTTTAACATAATTCAAAAGAATGTTACTCCTCTAATTTGTGATAGCTACGTCAGGTAAATTCAGGTTCTTGTGTGCTGTGGGATAACTAAGCTGACACTGAAAGAATGAGTATCTGTTCCCACTGGATGGTATGTGCATATACGCATTCCTTTGGAACAGTCCATTGGTACCAATATAAACCACAAACACTATCCTGCTATATTGTATCTGACAGATTCGTTTCAAAAGTCACAATGTATGTCAACATTGCTCCAACAATGGTACTCTGTAATTTGACCAAAATACATTTTTCTTCAGACAGAGAAAGATGACAAGGCAAATTCACTGAATCCACCCCCAAAACTTCTTTGAAAACTGTCTTTGTAGTGTTTAAAATCTATGGAGAGTAATAGATTCTGACTCTTAACGCAATGTTCTGTTTTCCCTCATTCGTTTTTTTTTTTTTTTTTTTAGAGTGACTCCTGGTCAGTTACTAACTCACTGACACTTCTCAAGCATCTATCTAATTCAAATGTAGTCTATCTTGTAATACTTGCAAATGCAACTTCCATTTGTGTATTTTTGCTAGATAACGTGTTTAATCAAATGTCACTAAGAATGCTAACTCATTTTTTTCATTGTAACTTTTGTTTCAATAGAAGTTCTCATTCTTCTAAGCTTATGAAAATATGTGTCTTCATTCAGTAAACTGGATTGTATCACTGCTGCTCTTCAATTTTTTAAACAGAAATACATTTTCTATTCTGTTCTGTGCATTGACATTGGTTCATTTGGTTCTTGCTAGATTGTTTGGTGACATATAGCTTGGCAATACCTTCAGAGAGAGAGATGCAAGAAAATTTGGAAACTGGATATGGTGTCTATCCAGGGCACCTCCTTCTGAAGAGTTGGATTGCTACTAAAACACAGCAAAATGTCAATAAATTGTGCTTTCCTGATGAAATAAGATCAACTGTAATTTATTTTGTTAAAAACAAAAGAAAGAAAAAAGAAAAAAAATGTGGAAGCCAGCAGATTTTCTCAAGTGCATCTGATCCTCCTCTGCACGCTTCCCAACACGTGTGGTTTAGTTTAAGTGTCAGAGATTTTGTTTTAAAGGTGCTACTAGAGCCCAATTATTATTCAAACAACAGGCAGTGCAACAGAGTATGCAGACAAGCACGAAAACCACATCAAAACAATCAATAAAACTGAAATCTTCACCAGGAACTTCCTTTTAAACATCTGGAATCTGCATGTCCACATCTTAGCTAGTTAGGCTGAGTTCACAGGTAGTGAAGAGGAATATGGCAATTGATGTGATGGACATGGCTACTTCTGCACACAGACTTTAAAAGGAAAGTAAAGTGAGTAGCCGAGATGCCAACAATGCAATTTGTTCAGATGTCTAATCATCATAAACCAATCAAGCTTCATTTGAGTCTTTTCTGCTAAAAATGTCCAGTTTTTCTGTGGTGGCTGTCTGCTTTCCAAAGTAGCTGTTGGGGGTGATTTAGAGGAGGGAAGTTCTCAGGGAAAACATACTGGTTGTCTTCATTAACCTTTTCTCGCCACATATGTGATAGAATGGGGGATAAATTTCATCATAAATTTCATGGTGTTTCCTTGGGGAAAACCAACGATTTTTGCCAGGGCTTTGGCCAAAATAAGTAAACTTTCAATCAAAAAATTGTTCTGAATTGAACATTTCAGTGCGCCAGCGTTCAATGAAAATATACAATAACTTAATTTGAAAATCCAAAATAACCCTTCACTTGGTAGAATATGCTTTTGTCTTAGAAATCTGGTCATACAAAGCAGCAAATTTGAGAATGTGGAATACTATGGATAGATATGAAAAGAATTAAAAATAATTAGAGATATATTTTGTTTTCCTTTAAACTAACCAAGGGAAAGCACTTTGAAGACTTAAAGCATTGACTGAAAGTTAGTAAAGAACATTTCCAGCAGCTATTAGCAAATGAATCAGCATCTTTGGAATAATATACTGTTAGACCTAATTTAAATGTCATGAATTTTTATGAGGAATTCTCTTGGATAATATAAAGATGCTTTTGTAGAGTTAGTCATTGTTTCCCTTCCTACTGAAAGATCAATCTATTTTCCATCGTACTTCCACCTCATAGTCAGAATGTTGGAAATAAGTGACCCAACATATGCCCAATTAATCCCACTTTGTATCCAACATAGAACATCCACCAGATCAAGCAAACTGTATTTTAAAATACAACTCTTTAAGCTACATAATACTTAAAAATGCATTAACAAAAATAATAGAAGTTATAATGTATTCCAATTATGGAAAAACATTCCTTCAAAGGAAAGTAATTTAAAGATGGGAAAAATGCTTTGAGATTATTGTTACATTTTTTTCTATCAAAACACTTCAAAATTTTCTCTTTCAAAACATGTTAATATAATACACAGATTACAACTAGCTAGGGCATGCTTCTACTGTAGCGTGGGCTTCAAAAACATTGATTATATTCAGTCAGTGCTTTGTACCTTTTTCAAATGTACATAAGTCATGCAATGAAATGTGCTTTCCAGATGTAAAGTCTTATTTCTCATTAACTTATTGAAGGAAAAATTATCTCCAAATAATATCAACAAAATTTTATAATTTAGCATATTCCATCTAGTTCAATATTTATTACTTTTCTTTGTGCATTCTTTAAGATCTCAGATGTGTTTGACACTTACTGATGTGTGGAATTTTTCTGTCCATTTTTCTAATAAAAATGAGTTTTAGGCCAGCTTTGTCTAAAAATAACACTTTAAACAGACAGCACAGATACCTGAGGGCATCCCTACTCTCATGACACCCAAGGAAGAGAATGCAGAAACTAGCTTCCTCAAAGTATCTTGTGGTCTTTGGCTTGAAGGGGTAATGCTATTTACTAGGTGCAATTTGTTGGCAAATATGACAAAGTGACCTAAAAGTCCTAAGTGGCTTCTGTTTGTCACGTTTTAGACATATTTAATTGTCCTATATCTTCAAGAACTTCAGGTGCCTTTCATACAATATTTTTCAGCTCAAAGATGATGTGTTCTCCAGCAGAAAAGTATGGAGCATTACTTATGTGAGATCCATAGACTACCCTACAGGACATGCTTTTAATTGAAATGTTAACTTATTATCCCCGTGGCTGATCATCAGAGTCAGCTGTCAATCCTGAATATGAAGGAAGAACCAAGTATCAAAGGTCAACTATTTCAGCACAAATCAATTAAAGTAATTAGATGAATAGAACTTATTTATAGCCCTTCCTTCCTACAGCAATGTTCGGTGAAAACAATAGATCAATCTACAGTGAAGAAGAAATTTGTAATTGACATAGTTAATACAAAACACTTGATTACATTATTAATAACATCATGAAAACTGAAGCAGTCAAAATGTTAATCATCAGTGTATGAAGGAATATACCTGCTGATTTTCTTGGCAATGTAAGTGTACACACTTGTAAAAAAATTATGGTTTTTTTTAAGAAATCACATAGCTACTTGGCCAGAAAAACACAATCCAGGTTGTTACTCACTTTTCAGAAATATTTTTTAATGCTTTCTGAACCAACCTGAAAATACCAGTTTCCCTGCTGCTGCACAAACATAATCTGTGGTACTGTCTTAAAACTACCAGATGTTGCTTTCAAGAATGAAATTTGTGCTTCTCTTCAAACAAGGAATTAGCTTCCCATAAACATCTTTATTGCTGTCTTACTGCATTCCCCCAAAGCTACACCTGATAACTTGCGTCTTCTGTGATGCCACTGCATTCTGGCCAACTGGATAGCTGGGTGTGAGAGTTGCTATTTCTTTGTATTCTCTTGGGTGTTCATCAAACCGTTTTGGTCTGCTTTACCCAGTAACTTTGTTACTGAGGACTATATCTCTCTGCTTGAACTTTTACCTGTCAGTAAAACAGGACAGCCTTTAACTATGGATCATGTCCTGGCAGAAGCAGGAGCACGGCTGACTCCAGATTGGTGTCTTATGGTCCACTGTAGTAGTGAATGGCCTCAAATGGGCCCCTAGACCATAGGCAGGGTTGGAGGAAGCCCTACAGAGTCCAAGTAGAGTTGATAAATCCTAGCAGGGCCCTGACAGAAACCTCCCTTTCTAGCAAGGTGTACCTCATGTCCTGCAGAGACCTGGGCTCTGCAGGGACCTGCCATCGAGTGGCTGAGTTGCTTTGGGATTGCATAGGGATATCTTAAGGGACACAGAGAAAAAGCAGGGACAGGAACTGATACAGGGACATTGCATGGGAGATTTGGGGCTGTGAGGGTGGACTCGGGCTGCTCATGAAGAGGCGAGGCAGGCTGGCTCTGCAAGGAAGATGGGAGAACTTATCAAGCCCAATCAACGACTCCTGTGGTGTACATATTATAAACAGACGCACAATTCAGCCGATGATCTTGGAATCACAGAAACATAGAACAGTTTAAGTTGAAAAAGGTCATTAAGGTCATTGAGTCCAACCATTAACCAAATAATGCCAAGTCAATCATTAAATCATGTCACTAAGCACCACATACACACATCTTTTAAATGCCTCCAGGGACGTTAACTCAACCACTTCCCTGAGTAGTCTGTTCCAAGATCAGATAACCCTTTTGAGGAAGAAGGTTTTCCTAATATCTAAAACCCCCCAGCACAACTTGAGATATTTCCTCTAACCCTGCCACTTGTTACTTGGGAAAAGAGACTGACACCTACCTCGTTACAACCTCCTTTCAGATAATTGCAGAAAGTTGTAAGATCTCCCTTGGTCTTCATTTCTCGAGACTAAATAACCTCAGGTCCCTCATCTGCTTCTCATGGCCCTTGCTCTCCAGCTCGTGCACCAACTTTGTTGCCCTTCTCTGAACACGCTCCAGCACCTCAGTGTCTCTCTTGTAGTGAGAGGCACAGAACTGAACGCAGGATTTGAGGTGTGGCCTCACCAGAGCCAAGTACAGGAAGACAATCACTTCTCTGGCACTGCTGGCTGCTCTATTTCTGATACAGGATGCTACTGGAATTGTTGGCCACTCGAGCAAGCTGCTGGCTCATATTCATAGAATCATAGAATTACCTGAGATGGAAGGGACCCAAAACAATTCTCAAGTCCAACTCCTGTCCCTGCACAGGACACTCCCAACATTCACATCGTGTGACTGAGGGCATTGCCCAAATGTTTCTGGAATGCTGGCGGACTGGGTGCTGTAACTGCTTCCCTGGGGAGCTCTGGGCCTCTTGTATCACGGTTTCCATGCAGATTTGTACAAATGCTTGACCAAACTTTGCCTTGCTGAGCTCCTTCCTCTGCAGTAATTAGGATTTCCATATTTTTTTTTTGTATCTTTCTAGCATTTCTCATTTCAAAGTTAATTTGCTTTCAGAACAACCCAGTTAGAGGTGAATCACTCTATATATGTGCAATTCTGTACTAAATGCTTTATTTGATCATTTTATATTTATAAGGTAAATGCCTTATTTTTTTTAGAAGGCAGCTATCATCGTCTCCCACCTACTGCATCTCAAGGTCTTTTCCATTTTGCAGTTGGCTATTAGCAATGAATAATAATGTTATTACACAATTGTTCTGAGAATCATGTAAATTACAAAAGAATCACGCAAAGGAGCCTTCATGTAGTGTGTGAAGAGCGCAGGAGGCCAGTGTGGAGAAGCCGTGCTTGTCCTGTTTGACATCGTGAGCATGGGAGTGCAGATCCTCCCAGTACTGGAAGGGGCTTCAGGAAAGCTGGGGAGGGGCTTTTGATCAGGAATTGCAGGGATAGGATGAGGGGGAACAGTTTTCAGCTGGAAGAGGGGAGATTGAGAAGAGATCTTAGGGAGAAATGTTTTCCCATGAGGGTGGGGAGGCCGTGGCCCAGGCTGTCCAGAGAAGCAGTGGCTGCCCCATCCCTGGAGGTGTTGAAGGCCAGGTTGGACGGGACTTTGAGCCCCCTGATCCAGTGGGAGGTGGAACTGGATATTAAGCCAGGTGTCAACCATCACCCTCGGATCCTTTTCTGCCAGGCATCTTTCCCAAATCAGTAGCATTGCATTGGGTTGTTGTTACAAGATCTTTATGATTAAAATGCAGATTTACTAACAAAATACTGAAAACATTATTAGCATATATGTATGTGAATGAAAACTCTGTTCCTTTTAAAAGGAATACTGCCTCAGGATCACATCACCAGACAGAACTTTCAACAAGGCATAAGCACACTTCACTATTCAAATACATTCCCTGTCCTCAAACCTACCTGGACAGGAGAAACTGAAAGTTAAGAGAAATTAAGCACTTATTTAAGACAGAATGCTGGAAATAATTTTAAGAGCATACTATTACTTTTTGTACACTGTAAAAAGCGTAGATATTCATTTCATCTTTGGATGAAAGAATCTGCAGCATTTTTCATCAAAACATAGAAGTATTATGAACAATAAAGTCCTAAGTGTTTCCCGAAGTAAAAAAAGAATATAGCTTTCTGAGAAGAGAACATGTATCAAGAAGACAGAAAAACTGGAATTTGACAGGTTTGTATAACATACAAATTAAGATTGGTTTAAAGAGGTGCCAGTTGTACAGTGTATGACTTGTTCAAAGAATTGTGCAAAATTTTGTTTTATTATAAGGGAATATCCACAGTTTCGAAGCAGTTCAAGTAAAAAGGGATCAAATTAACATTCAATGCAATGAGTTCAAGAGCAAGAAATTCTAAAATAATAATGTATTTAATGTTTCTCAACTAGCATTTCGTTTTTGAGAAAGAGCAGTTTTACTTTCACAGAAATTTGTCAATAAGCCTTTGGTTAGCACAGAGATGTGATTCACAGCTAAAGTAAAGCTTTCTTTAAATTGCAGGGTTAATTAGAAGTCACTTAGGTTAACGTAAGTTTTTCTGTACCTTGTGATACACATTCTTACATATTATCCCAATTTTGTGTGTTTATGTGTCCCGTGGAAGCAGACAGCCTTTCACCCCCTCCCTTTTTTTTCAGAGGCAGCTAATGTATTCTTCTCCCTTCTCTAGTTCTCTGTGGTTTGCTTTAGTATTTGCTACATATTCTATAGTGCACTCTCCAACTTGACTTGCAACTTTGAGACCTTTATGTGGCTTAGTCTTCTGTGAGGACTCCTATAAATTAATCACTGCGTGTATTGTCAGTGTAAACAGTTATTGCTAACAATTAAAGAATTCTTACACAAAAACAAGAAGCAAAATTCTTGTTCTCTGGACAAATACACTGATAAAGAATTTTTGAGTATTTATACATAGGCCTATAGACTGTTGAGGGGGGTAACATTTTACATTGCTTCTGAATTGCTTTCAATAATAATAAAGCAAATTTAAAACCTCCACCTTGTTATGATGGACATTATTCCACTGTCTTCCTGCATGGAAACAACAGGTCCATGAAAAGGCACATGCAGAAATTTGTCTATTTTCTTCTGTGTCTGAGATGGACTAATAAAAGGTGAGCATACAAACCTTCTAAACCAGCCAAAATTCTTCCAGTCTTTGTAATGAAATAAATTAGAGTGCAATGCGCAGAGATTTCTATTTGCACATTATTTACCTAAATTGGAAATAACATTCTTGTACTAAATCTCCATTATTGCACAGTCTCTTCAAGTGATTCTTAATTATTCTCCCCTATGTTTATAGTGGTTGTTTTTAACCACAGGATGTGGTCTCTGCTTGTATGTGTTTCCAACTATAAGCCTGTTCTGGTGGTGATCCTGGCACCCTCAATGAAGTATTGGCCAATTTGAAAAGAAACTCTCAAAGAGATGTAGCCAAAAAGACAGGCTAGCAGCTCCTTGAAGGACATAGACTTGAGCTGTTCATACAGTGCTTTATAATGGAAACAAAAGAGAGGCTGTACAGCTCATCTCCAACAAAGTGCAAATTATATAAAAACGATAACAACAGTACCAAGGTAATGCCCTAGCATACTGGGTTTGTTACCCAGACAGAGCAAAAAGTATAATTTAATAAGGAGCTACCTGGTCGTTTACTAACTTCAGAAACATGATGATTTTAATTTTCAAGTTCAGCAAAATATTTTATGGATTTGGAGCAAGAAAATCAAATTGTCATTGTTTATCTCACTCGGAACTTCAGCAGAATAGTCCTATATAGTGCTTCCATCAAATACATCTACATGTTTCATCAAATGCTTCTACAAACACTTGTAGAAGATATAATCTGAAAATATTTAACTTTGGTAAAATGATGTCATATAAAGGTGAAGAAGAGGACTTTAAACTATGACAAGGTGAAATATTAAGGTAATACTTATGGTTCTGTTTGCATGCAGAGAGGTAACTTTCAAAATCTGATTAATTCTTACCAGTAAGAATGAGGAGAAAATTGACTATAAACTTCAAATAATAATTTAAAATACTTGAAAAGATTTCTAACAGATGTCCAGGATTTATTTCCATTTAAAAAAAAAAAATTAAGCACCCAGAGGCCTATCTTAAAGTGCTGCTGTGTGCATTGGGCTTGGGACACCAGGGATTTCTCTGTTCCAGTCTCCTCGAACCAGGTTGGTGAGGCCCTGTGACACCAGGCCGAAGCACTTGCAAGGCTGAACATCTATCACGAGTGAAAACAAGCGCATACGTGTGAACTACACAGTCAATGCTGGACATCAGGGGATTGAGGTAAACAGACCAATGCCCTTACAGGCAGCACCTACACACCTGCAGAACAGATGTTACCCTCACCAAGGAAAACAGTTTGAACAGGGTCTAATGGGAAGTTAGTACAGAATGAGACGAGTAGGGGCAGGGCATGGCAATATGAGTGCAGTGACAAGCATCTTATCTATATCCAGCTGCCCCTTTTATTATAGAATCAGAGAATCACAGAATGGTTGAGGTTAGAAGGGACTGGAGAAGCTATGAAAAGCCAGTGGTTGGATCATATGTTTTCCTAATTCAGAGGAAGCCTGGCTCAGCTCCGATTTCCCGCAACATCTCTTGGTGTTGGGGAGGGAGGGGGGAGGACAGGAGGAGGGCGGCTGGAAAAGGCCAGATCCGCTTACAGCTGAAGAGTCTGGCAGAGGACTGAGTGTCGTGCGGAAAGGCATGGGAGCTGACAGCTCAGTACAGCCAGCTCCACCCAGCACAAGAGGCAGGCTGGAGAAAGAGATGGGGGTTGTGAAAACCGCTTCCCTTCAAGCTGGGAGAAATGGGAGAGACATTGCTCCTCCACAGCGCCAGGCAGAGAAAAACATTCTCTGCTTCTAAGCAAATTATAAAAACTAGGGCAGCAGAAGAATAGCTTTCAAAAAATTGAAGAGCAGCTGAGCTGCAGCTATGGCCAGAAGCACTCATAGGTCAAGCCCAGGCTGCAGGGCTCTTTGCTCCCTAGCCCCGCATCACGTTCACCCCTGTAGCAAACCGGTTCCCTATCACTGGAACAGGGCTAGAGGTGGCTGCTGGAGAGGGAGCTGAGGCTGGGACCTTGTGTTTGCTAGAAGAAATAACAGCTGCCTCACTCCAGTGTAGTACTGTAGTAAAAAGCCCTTGCCTGCCTTCATGGAAAAGCTTGTCCCTGAGGACAAGACACCACTTTAAAGCATCAACATGCTCAGACTTTACGCTATGATGACTTCAGCTCCTCCCCACGTTATCAGGCATGGGACAGGGAGAGATGAGAGGTTTTTATTTAGCTGACATAACTTAGCTGACAATTGTGCATATTCACAGTCAAGTTAGGAAAAATAAGCACTAAAGCTGCATCAGGGATCACAGAAATGATGAGGTCATAAGAAAAGCAAATGCAGTCTAGACCAGACAGTGAAATACCAGTGCTATTGTACAGGCACTGATGACAAGAGCATCATAGAGAAAAAATTCTGGTCATCCACATTTAAAAATTATAAACTCAAATTAACAGGTGCAGAAAGGGCCTGAGGGAAACAGAAAACCTATCAAACAAAAAGAAACTTAAGAGCCTGGCTTGTTTAGCCTAGCCAAATGTAGGCAGAGAGTGGATAGGATAGCTCTCTAAATATAACGCAGGAGACAAACAAAACTGCTGAAGCAAAAGGATAATGCTGGCACAACAACAAGAGAATAATTGCACTGTGAAAACATTTAGGTTGAAAGCTACAGGAGGAGAAACGAAAAATCAACCATCAGAACAGAAAGCTTTCCAGCTAGAATGGCTGGTTTTAGGATGACATTTTGTCAGTGGTCTGGTGGGGTTATAGGACACAGAACCTCTGCCTAGAGGTATCCAAGACTTCCCTTATGCTCCTGTTTTTGTTCCCAGCTGGTAGTTAGCACAGATCATCATTCAAATAGCTCCCTTCTTACAACAGACCTTGCTGAGCATTGCTGCAGTTGGAGGACAAGAATGTTGTACTGCTTTGCCCTCCCATTCCATAAGAGCTGCACACGAGTAGTAATTTCCAGGCTAGAGGTCAGTAGAAAAGAATTGTGTGGATCGACCCTGATAGCCACTGAACAGCCTAGCAGGAATGCAGGTGTTGCAGTTAGCAATGTAGAACATCCTTGAAGTACTTTTGCCCACAAATCTCTGGGGAAACCTTCTAGCAGCCTTCTAGTACTTAAAGGAGATCTAAATGAAAGCTAGGGAAGGGCCCTTTATCAGTGAATGCAGTGACAGGATAACGGTTTTAAGCTTAAAGAGGGGAGATTTACATTAGATATTAGAAGAAATTTTTTACTGAGGGTGTGGTGAGGCACTGGCACAGTTTGTCCAGAGAACTCAAGAATGCCCCATCCCTGGAGGTGTTCAAGGTCGGGCTGGATGAGGTTTTGAGCAACCTGATCCAATGGGAGGTGTCCCTGCCAATGGCAGGGGGGCTGGAACTGGATGATCTTTAAGATGCCTTCCAAGCCAAACCATTGTATGACTCTAAAAACACTTAATAACCCACACAGAGACTGTTCCCTGTTTGTTTTAGGGGAGCAAGAAGATGCTCTAAGCCCTCCTCTGCTTTGGTATAAGAAAAGCAACCGTATCATCACCAGTTATCATCAAAGCATCATCACTCTTGATCCTGAAAAACTGCTGGCCAGTGGGCTAGTGAGTATTTAGTTGCTGCAGCAGAACAAAACATTCAAACCACAAACCTCTACATTATGTAATAATGAGGAAAAAAAGGGCGGGGGACACATACCAAATAAAATTAGTTTTGAGAGATTAATTTTTTATATAATTATCAAATACAAGAACTTCATAAATGACTCAATTAGCATCCTCAGGCATTGCACAACCCACGTGACGTCTGACACTCCCTCCCAGCACCCTGCACACAAGAAATACCGACACACACCCCCACATACCCCCATACGCACAGAGAGCACTGCCCACGGCTGAGCCCCCTCCCCTTCAGCACCGCTCCTTACCGGCCACCCGCACAGCTCCGCTGTTTACCGCCGGGCTGCGGGGCGGGATCTCAATGCTGCCCGCCTTCCCCCGCACCCCTCCCGCCGCTCTCCGCCCCTCGCGGTGTCCGCCCGAGAGTCGTTGTCCTCTGTCTAAGATGTCCGGCGTTTCCTCTTTAAGTTTCTTCTTAACATATCCCTGATAGGATGCAGAGATGGTTTCCCACACCAGGATACGGCATGGAAACCGCTATCGTCTCAGACCCATCTTCCGACAGACCATCCTCCCGCTTTAGGAGGTCTAGGAGCAACACACTCACCTGGTTGTAAATTCCTTTGATCGATTAGCAGACTGGCAGAAAAATCACTCATCCCAGTATTTTTATTTTTTAAAAAATTATCTCACAATATCAGGAGTGATGTAGGACAGACATCACTGGCAGCTGATACGTTTCAAATGCTGATCTTGTCAAACATTAGTATCTGGCGCGAGTTCAACAACAGCTCCTTTATCCCCTATACATTATCCCCTATACGTCCTATGCAGCATTTGCAAGTTCACTTCTGCCAGAAGGTGAGTGCTTTGCACGTAAACTGTTTGAGAAAAGGGGCACACTCTCAGAGCTGCCTTACTCTTGTCAGCAAAAGGTCTGCCTTTGCTACTCGATGTTATGTTCTGCTGCATTACATGCTATGAACAGCTTTGATAGGACTCAGTCCACAGACCAGTCTGGGTATCTTCAGAATGTCTGCCTACCTGCATAAATTCTTCTTTTCTCTCTAGCCACAGGGAGGCTGACTGTGAAAGCCATGATTACCCCTGCAAAGTGAATGGTAAATCAGAGGGCAGTGACAAGCACTAACTACCACAGCGGTTTCCTCTGTCAGGGTGCAGGTTCTCACTTTACTTAGGTATCTTCTTGCAGAAGAGATCACCAGATTAGAGTTTGCTCTTTCCTTAGCAAGCATCTCCTGGCTGCTGAAGTCTGGATCCAGTCCCAGCTCTAGGTTTGCACTGGCTATGCTGAAATTTAATACCACAGTTTGCAGAGAGCCTCCCAAAGCAGCAGGTGCAACAGACTTTTTTTCTGTGCTGAGATAAGTGCAGGGCAATGAAACCTTCTATTAGAGCTTAAGCAGTCTTATATAGTAACTACTGAAACTGGGACCACACGCAGCAAGGTGTTATGTGCAGGCTGGATGAAATGGAGGCGTGCCTGGCCTATTGCCATCATACACTGCTCAAAGACCCAAGGCAGAGAATTCTCAATAAATACCAGATGGCTGCTGTTCAAAAAAATGCAATTCAAGCAAGGAAGGAGTCTAAGTTTGTATAAAGGAGCCAAAAAAAATATAACAGCCAATACTGCTTAGTCCTCTGGACAGTAAAGCTCCATTTAGACAGCTCAGCGGTGCTGGCAGGACAGACACGGCCATGCTGGCCTTCCACCTAGTAACCCTGCTGATGATGGAGCGGGTGTAACAAAACAGTGAGCAAATCCCCATCAGTCAGAATCACCATGTCTTTGGCTGTGTCTGTGCAATTTAGGTCCCTCTGCTGGCAGCCAGACCGGTAGGCTTTTCAGCTCTCTGCAGCTCATCATTGATAGATGAACTGTTCCCAGATAAAATATTCACCAACAAAGAGAAGCCCTGTAGAGACCCCTGTGCCCTCACGAAGTTCCCCCTAAACGTGATCATACTGCTCATCAAGGGAGGGTAAGGAAGCCACCAGATCACACTTCATTCCTTATATTGAGCAAAAGCACCAGTGGAGTAAAGGACAGGATACCCTCATCTAGCCGTGAAAGAGCATCTCAGCCTGTGATACTGCTTGTGTGATTCACATAAACACAGATATACGTATGCCTCAGTCTGTTATGGCGGGAGAGACACCGAGTGCTGGCAGCTCAGAATAACCCTAATCATGACACACGCTTCTCAGGGGCAGATTTTATGGCTTGATCTGCATAA
This sequence comes from Tapera naevia, assembly GCA_033556795.1. Lineage (NCBI taxonomy): Eukaryota > Metazoa > Chordata > Aves > Cuculiformes > Neomorphidae > Tapera > Tapera naevia. The sequence continues at coordinate 177,784 of JAUMJJ010000092.1, read as the reverse complement.
GAGCCTGATATGCTTCTGTCCTTTTTGTTTTAAATCTAAATGAAGTTGCTGATGCCTGGCTACAAAACCTGAGAGGGCTCTGAGGACAATGATCTTTTACAAGAGCAGATTTGCAATACAGATAAAATAGAGCAGGCTGATGAGTGTCAAGTCCTTGTCCCTTGACCAACTAAGGGTTTCTCTGAGCTTGTAGGCTTCCCAACTGCATCTGTGGAGAGAGGCTGGTGCTTGGGCACTGGCCATCTCTTGAGAAACTGAATTAACCATTAGTTTGGAAGGAGGTTATTTCCAACTCACGCCTTCCAAAGTGCAAGTGTACAGTCAAAAAGCTACAAAATTACACATATTACAAAGATTGGGGATTTGGGGGTTGTGTCACTGGACCTAAGGCACACCTGGGGTTAATACTGTTACCCCAGTAATATGGGCCAGAGTGGATTCATTACAGAAACAAAGGCACATGTGAAAAATATCACAGATTCAGCCTTTTCCTCAGCCTGGATTTCTCTTTGCTCTGAGGTATGTAGTTAAAGGGAGAGAAAAAAATAGTCTCTGGGTGTTGAAGTGCGTCCTGCAGAAAGTCCTCTCTTTTTCCAATGAGGCCTCCTAGGATACCATACAACAGCTCTGATTCAACACTGCCTGTCTTCCCTGGCAGCAGCACATGTTTTTGGAAGTGAACTTGGAGTCAGATGGTGCACTTGGGTGAAAGGAAAGGCCCAAGTCCTTGATTTGGTAGCCCAGAGGGCAGAGTTCTGGATGGCCACAGGCTGCGTGCTTCACAGGGATTACAGCCTCCTCTCCTGAGAGTCCTTGACTTTGGTTTGTTTTGTTGGGTTTTTTTTTTCCTCTCTTTTTTTTCTTTACAGTCCTTTGTGTTTATGTTTGTCACTATTTGGTGAAAATGTTCCTGTTGTGGCAAAAGGTGACTTTGGCCGCATGTTTCTCCCAGACATAATGAGTGCTCCAAAGCCATGCTGATGGGAGAAGGCATAGCCAGAGCGGCGGGTGCTGGTCCGACGCAGACGTCTCTTGGGTGAGGGTGGAGGTGGCCTCTTTTTGGCTTCTTTGATTTTATGCAAGACCTGAAATCAGAAAATAAGATGGAAAAATTAGGAATTGCATAATTATTCACAAGCACAATAAAGGAGGAGCAAACAAAGGGAAACAGAAGCAGGGGTCCGGGGCCTAAAATGGTTGATCAAAGAGGGTGGCAGAAAGGGTTGCAGAGCAGGAACTGAAGTGGCAGCACAGGATGGCAGCCTAGTAAAAGTAAAAAGCAATCTTATTTTAATGGATGTTAATGGGAGTCTGAAGTTAAGGGAGAGCATAATTTCAGTGTATTGTTTCTCACAGCTCTGCGATGCCTCTGTTGGGGTATTGCTGCAGCTCTTCTAGGAAATTCAGTCAAATAATCCAAATTATGACAGTCATTGCATCAACAGTCAAAAGTTCAGAAAACAAATAAGAAAACATTTTAAAATTGGCTTACTTCATCTAGAAAACTGACTACTAAAGGGAATCTCCAATGTGTGAAAAGCTTCTTATTGTGAGAATAGTGATTAATAGATTCTTGTATTCCTTGGCAGAAGGGAATGAAATAATGCACTTTATTTGCTCCTGTGTGCCCATGAAGGTAATCTGCAGACAAGTATGTTTTCAGGAAGGGGCTGTCAAAGGCAGGAGGCCAGTACTGAGGGTTAGCAGCTTGGCACAATCCCCAGCCACTTGGACCTCTGTAATTCCTGTTTGGGACAGTGGCAGCAGTAGGTATTTGACCTCTCTAAGCATCAGGTCTGTATTGAAGTTCCTCTCATACTGCCAGCTGGGGATCTCCATACAGCAGGAAACCCAATCACAGATTTCTTGTGATAATTCACTTCCCAGAGAAAGCGTAAAAGTAAAGTCATTTTGCACCAGAGGGAAATGCTGAACACAAGCACTGAGGCTGGATTCTGTACCACAGGTGTCTCGAACTTTTGCTCAAAGGAAAGGTAAGCTCTGCTAATTTTCACGTCTCAACTGCCTCTAACTGTGTCCTGAGGGACTTATTTCCTAGCAATCTTCTCTGGCACCCACCTAACCCCTGTACAAGAGCTGAGAATTCCCTATCATTCATTCTCCAACAGACCTGGAGCACAAGGGGAGCTTTACAGTCATCCCAAGGATGACCAAGACAGCCCCTGAGGAGCAACGAGGAACAAGTCCTTGGGGATATGCTCAGAGATACTCTCATATCTCGCAGCTCCGTGCAGGAAGAGGAGGGAAGCACCAGGTGGCAGCAGCATCTAGCAGATGATCTTGTTCGAAAGGCAGCCTGGAGACGTGTTTATGCTGCTTTTATTGAGGGTTTCATTGGCTGCAGTAAGCTGGGCACTCTGCTCACTCGATCTTTCCCGGCATCTTCTTGCCCTAATGGCCTCATCATATTCCTGGGGTTGGCGGGGCAGCTGGTTTCAGAGGGGGCATATAACAATTGGCTACAAATGAAATAAATTCTGACGTTAAAAATTCCCCAGCAAACACATACACCTGAGTGGAGGACGAAGAGTTGTGTTCTACCAGGCTAAAAAGCAGGCAGCAGCAGGGCAGGAGGACTGAGAGATGCCACTCCTTTGCCACTGAGCCACAGCACTTAAGCCATGAACCCAAAAATAGTGCAGCTTCCTTGCTGTAGTGAAATCTAATCATCATCTAAATAATCTCAGCCTTGGTTCCAGCTGTAGATAGTTTAAACTCTGCCAAAGTCCAAATTCAATCCTCCTCAAGGGACTCGGGGATAGACAGATGGCAGCCCTTGCACCAACAGGGACATACACTCTGAGTCACGCCAGCCCCCTGCAAATGCCTCCATGGTAAGATTATGTGGTAGTAAGCAGAACTTCTGGTTTAGTAAGGCATCTTCTTACTTTTTCACTGGGAGTTGGCTTTAACTGACTCTTCAGGAATCGGTAGCCAACTACAGGCAGCACACAGAGGGTGATGCTGAGGAAGATGGCTAGCCACACGTTTGGTTGGCCGAGGGTGTTTCGAGCAGTACCTGAAAAACAACAGCATGATCACAACTATAACAGCAGCACTCTCGTCATCATTCGGTTGTAGTGAGTCCAAAGCACTTGGTGAACAGCCCAAAATGTAAAGTAGACACTGTCTCCAACAGTGAAATCAACTAGCTGTAGAGAAGACAGAGATATGAGTATTGCTGTCTGAGCTGAGCAGAGAAAAATGCTGTGTCCAGACTTAGCTGCAGCAACAACTCAGGGAGACAAGTGTTTCAGAGTGAATGACATTTCTTTACAAAGAGTCAAATCACTGCAAAGGATTGATATAAATTCTGAAGAGACCTTCTTTGGCAGCAGCCCAGATCTTTCAACTTTTGCTAGAACTCTAGTGCAAAAGGAGGCTGTTGTCTTACTTTCCAGGCCTGTTTCCCATTGCATATGGAGTACTGACTCTGCCCAGAAGACAGAGCCCTTTATGCAAGGAGCTTGCATTGCTCTGAGTGTCTGCATGGATGGCATGGCCTAATGTTATATTGGCAGAGCGGCTGCTGTGTGCTGATGGGACACTAACACCCTCTTGAAACCAAAGTCCTCTATTCGGGCTCTTCTGAAACTGAAGGACTGTAAGACAGTCTGCAAAACCCTCATTATAGAGCCTGATGATACTGTTATTGACAATGAAGTTGCTGAATGTTTTCTTTTCAGTTGGCCAAATTCTGCTGTAGTACAACTTCACTGAAATTAAAGTTAAAAAGTTGTCTGAGTCCAGACTGGGAATGTGTTCCTTAAAAACGGTTTTAGAGGGAAACCTTATTAAGCAGTGGTCAGCATTATGGCAAATTTGACCTATGTAATATCAACAGAGCAGCAGACAGAGATATCCCTTGCAACTGAGTTACCACCCGTCTTTGGAAACTGAACAAACACTCTGTCTAAAAGCCATCTTCCAGTGGATATGACCAACCACTTGGAAAATGCATTGCAGCAACTGACTTGCATCTCAGTTATTTCTAAAATGTTCAGGCACCTTAGTATTGCAGTGAAGATGGGCAGAACAAGTCTTGGCTTAACAATTTGTCCAGAAATAAAGACAGTGATTAATATACCAACATGACACTCAAAACAAAACACACTGAGATTTCAAAAGTAGAGTCTCATAACAATACTGTATCAATATCAGCTACAGATGCCCAGAACTTTTAGACATATCTGAATTACTTTGCTAAACTTTCATCTTCCTCCTAGTCAAAGTCTCGAGATAGACTCATTTTTATGTTATCCTTCACCTTTTGCGTGTGTTTAGAAATCTGTTACGTTGAGTAATTCCAATGACCTGGTCATCACTGCATTTTTTTATTGAGAATTTCCCATATAACCTGGCTAAGGTTCACCGTAATCACATGGCATTTTTTCTCATGTCTACCTGAATGTTGTACTTTTGTGCTTTCTTATACTAACATCTTAATTTATCTACAAAAGAACATGCATCCTTCAGCAAACAAATGCTCCCAGATATCTGTAAATAAAACTGGACACCTGGAAAGAGAATATAAAAGAGCAGCAGAAAGTATTCCAGCCAGCTCAGTAGGTTTATTTAAAGCATTATTCCTGTGTCTGCATGTGAACATGTATTCTTATAGAAGGATGTAAACATGACATATGTTCATCTGGATGGATGGGATTCAAAATAAGCATTCCCAGCAGCCCTCAAAAATACTCCAGCATTTCTTGTAGAAAAACCAATCAATATATTCTGTTATTGCCTCTAGGTAGAGGATAACATCTGCTAGAAATACTCAAAAGATTTAAGCCCTGCAGAATGCCCGTTTGGAGTGCAATCCACATCTGTGCCAGAGCTTACCAACGAATGGAAAGGATGCTGTGAAGATCAGGTACATGCCATCACTATACATGGTGAAGGTGATAGCGAAGTATACAGACAGGCTGCCCCAGATGAAAAACTGGTTCACAACTGTCCAGTAAGAGGTATCCAAGCCAATCTGAAAGAACAGAGTAAAAAAGCTACTGTCAGTGCTTTAATTATTTAGCAGATCTATGCTGACCACAGGTAGAGATCTTGACCTCCTCTTTGTATGTTTGTCCCCAAGACTGGTGTTCATTCAAATTTCTAGAAATACTAAACCACAGATTTTATGATTCTGAGACACTATTCAAAGTAAGCATTACTATGTTTGCCCTGTTGTTACAGTCTTCTCAAGCATTCCTTAAGCAACCTTATCTAGTGGAAAGCATCCCTGTCCATGGCAGGGATTTGGAACTTTATGATATTGAAGATCAATACAAACCATTCTATGATTCTATGATTCACCAATGACCAGTACTGGAGACAGGATACTATGTTCAAATGTGCCATGTTTATGTCCTCATCCCCCAAAATGTGATCTAGCATTGCAAGTTATGAGGAGGAGCCTACAAGACCGCAGACAGCAGAAACTGTTATCTAGGGAGATGTGATGGACTAGCTTTTCTTTTAATGAATTTATCTCATCCTGCTAGTACCATCTGAATTTTATACCACCCAAGTCTTAGCTGTATCTTCCAGCAAGGGCAGTTCTGCCATCTGCGTCATGCATTGGGTCAGGCTACAGAGACAACCACATCATGGAGACACTATAAATAGGTGCCTGATAGCAGGCAGACAGCCCTGGTCTTCAAACCCATCCCATAAAACTGGAATGAGCCAGACTGCTGCTTTCATAAAACACCAACTAATTCCTAAAAATGTTAGCTGGGATGGCTTACCTGAACAGACACCACAATCAACAAGCAGGTCTGGGCCATCAGTGCAAAAGACTGATAGTCAGCAATGGCCTTCCCATCACTTCTCACTGTATTGTACATGGCCCCATAGGGGATGAAGAAGAGAATGAGGGAACTGTAGATCCCTTGCAACATGCACTTGACAAACACCACTTTGTTAAAGTAAAGGTTTTGCTGGCCAGGCACATAGAGCTGGGGAAACAACATGCTCCAACGATCATCCACATCCTGAAAATAGAGTAGAGATGATCAGATTTTCTGACATCAATGCAACTGACCACACGGGACCACTAAGGGTTGCCATGTCCCTGTGACATACATTTCCATGAGAAAAGGCTTAGTACAGAATTCACTCAGTTGCGCTGATGGATGCGCCGCATCCCAAGTTCACCTAGACCCTAGACACATTTTCCATGTTGAATTTCACCTTTCTTGAGCTCAGAAAGCTGACAAGTGCTGCAAGAGAAATGAAGGTACACTTCATCTTTAGCAGACTGCTTGGTCTGCTCTCCCAAAAACTGCCTGGAAGCTAAGGGCTAGAAAATACCTCCACTAGTTCCACACACAGGCAAGGCTGTCTGGCTTGGAATCCTTATGTGTACAGAGCTGAACACCATGAACAATTGTGGACCAGTAAGATCCTACTTACTTGACTTGTAAAAAGCATATAGGAGTAGCTTTACTGCTCCTATGTCTTGTTGAACAATAATGGCAAATGAGGTAAAAATATGTATGTGAAATTACTGCAGAAGACTTCCAATAGAAAGGCTGAACCTGTAAAAACTGATTTCAAAGATCTAGTTCATGCATTGTTCTGCATAGCCATCAAAAACTCACTTGTTAGACTTTAGGAGCACAGCTACTATGATGTGACTACTTCAGGGGAATGTTGCAATTGCAACAGTTACTCTAGTCAGCAGCCTGACCCAAAAGTCTTATTCTACAATGAGACCCACAGGCCAAATCAGGGTAATACACCAGCTCCTCTGGATGCATCCTTTTTTTTGAGCTGTCAGGTCTCACTAACAAGAAGCCTTTTTAGGACCTGCCACAACAGCTAGCCAAAAAGTCAGCTGCTTTTGCTTCAGGGAACCAGCTCAAAGCACCTGGAGATAAAACCTCAATAAAAAAACCCAGACAGTACCTGATCAAAGAGGCTCATTCCTAGCACTGGTAGGGAGGTATACACCAAATTGTAAAGCGTAATGAACCACTCATCGTAGACCGTCTGAAAAAAATAAACAACAAACCAGAGCAAACCAATGCTGCCTTTTCCTTCTCTTCAAAAGTAAACAAAATTAAATGCTGGAACATTTTATTTGAGTTGCTACCGAGACCAAAAGTATAAGGTGACTCGAGCTCGTTAGTCCTAAACAGCTTGTTACCATAAGCTATGGGAATATATGGGGAAAGGATCACATTATGCTTGGTCCTGTTTGTTCAGGATCCACTGCCAGAGAAGGATCCTTGCCTGCACCATTGTACCCCCAGCCCCAGGATAACACTTGCATGCTATTTCTGCTTCCCAGAGTCTTAGTTGGGACTTAACTAATACCAGGATGTTTCGCTGCAGGAGATCTTCTCTCTTTCAAGTTGCTGAAGCACAGAGTCATCCTGGAATTAAATTGATTGTTTCAAATGTGCTAACAGGGCAAGCACAGGTCTTACACAGATCTGCGCCAAACTGGTCAAGCCTCTCTGAAATGTGCGTCCTGATGTCTGTGGTCAGTTTGGACACTTGAAAATCTCACAAGGTACCTATGTGCTTCGTAATGCACCTAACTGTCTTTAGGCATCAGTCCTCTACCAGCAGTACAATGGACGCAGCAATATCTGCTTGATGCTCATACAGGTGAAGAAGACAGACCTGTGTACTTCTCAGTGAGATGGAAGAAATGGTTTTGTTTATGTCCTTCTTAAATATTTCCACATGCTTTACTTGAAAATGCTATACATGACCATGAGAAAACAGAGGCTGGACTTACCTGTGCTGAGAAACCAGAGAAGAAGCCATACCAGAAATGCACTAATGTGAAAGCAAAATTCTTGTAGAAGAAGTATTTGAGGAACTTGCACATGCGGATGTAGGACCACCGGCCATGGACCAAAAGCAGGCGCTGCAGGTAACGGAACTGTGCGAAGGAGAAGTCACTGGACAAGACCGCCTGCATCCCCTCCTGGCCACTGATACCAACCCCAATGTGCGCAGCTGCAACAAGAAGTTTATGGATCGTGTAATTACAGCAACAATTTTCCCCCATTTTTAAAATGAGTTCCATGTACTGTGCCACTGTGTTAATTCCCTCCCAGCCTTCATAAAAAGTCTTATGTGAAGTTATTTAAAACAAAAAGAGAATAGGGGAGACATTAATTCTTTAAGGAGCATCATGATTGTAGCTGTGGTAGTATGTTTCCGGTAACTGGGCTTTTATTATGTGAATGAAATTACACCCTCAGTGGCAATTCGTGTTTTCTTTCTGAATGTTTTCAACAGCTTGGATACTGTTGTTTGTAACAGCTGCTGTTAAGATAAAATAACTTTAATTTATATTGACACATGACTTATATTTACATGCATGCACGTCCTTTCAGGAGCCTTAAAACATCCTTCCAGACAAGCAAAATCTTCAAACTCCTTATAGATTTCTCAGTGCTACAAGCAGACTGTATCCTTTTTACATTTCCTGGGCTTTATTAGTTCAATCAAATAATTAGATAGAAGAGTCACGTCTTTTTTAATAGGAACTTGGGTTTATTAAATATGGACATAAGTTTAATGTGATGGCTAATTATACAGCTCTAACTAATGAGAACAATCTTGATGTCTGGAGATTGGTTAGATTCAGAGGTTTCCATGGAACAGTGAACTGATGAAATCCCAAAGCCCCAAAACCCTCTCATGGGGAGAGGAGTGGGTTATTTTCTAATTATCATGTACAATTTAACTTGCTTTTCTTATCCTTTCTTTACTGACTCCCTGTTTTATCTCCCTTGAAGCTCCATACTTAGCCTTTTCTTTCTTAATTAAAAGGCTCCAGATAATCAATTTTTGCAAATTAACACAAGGAAGATTAGCAGTAGGCCTTTCTGAATAATCTTAATTTAATTATATCTAGTTTCATAAATTCACTGAGGAGCTCAAATGATGCTCAAGGACAAAGGGGCCTAGAAGCCCGTGTTTTGTAACACAAGGGAGATAATTGAGAAATGGCTCTACCACGTGAAATGTTAAAAAGATTAGAATAATAGAATGCCCTAAGTTGGAAGTGATGCACAAATTCCATCGAGTCCAACTCCTGCCCCTGCACAAGGACAACACCAACATTCACACCATGTGTCTGGGGGCATTGTCTGAATGCTTCAGGCTTTGTATTGTGATTGCTTCCCTGGGAAGCTGTTCCAGTGCTCCATCACCCTCTGAGTGAAGAACCTTTTCCTAATATCCAACGTAAACCTCCCTGGCACATCTTCCTGTCGTTCCCTTGGGTTTTAACATTGGTCGCCAGAGAGATGAGAACAGCACCTGCTCCTCCTCCTCTCCTTTCTTTTTGCACTGCAGACAGGTCCTCGCTGAAACAAACGTGTTTATTCTTTGTATTGCAGACAGACTAGTGAACATATCTCAGCCCCAGTGGGCTTTTCCCTGTTCTAAGCTAGAAACTGGGAAATAGACAAGAAGTGCAATCTTAGCTTCCTATGATTCTGGTGGTGGAAGGCACGAGTACCCTATAGTGACAGTGCTCTGCAGGAGCCTGCAGGAATCTGGAGAACTGACACGTGGTACCACAAAGAGGACGGTACAGATGGCACCTAGATATGTATTCCTCTTGCTAGGCCACCTCAAATAGCAAATACATCAGTGAGTCAGTTTGCTAGAGCAAGTCTGCTGTCAGACGTCACTCACTTTTGATCATGCTGACATCGTTGGCGCCATCTCCAATTGCCAGGGTCACAGCCTTCTTGTACTTCTTCACCAGCTCCACCACCTGGGCCTTCTGCAGCGGAGTCACCCGGCAGCAGATCACCACTTTGCACATGCAGGCAGTTCTCACCAGCTCCAGCTCCAGATTCCCTTCCAGCGCATAAGCCTGAGAAGGAGCAAAGGGGACATTCAGGTCAGACTGGCAGCAACTCATGGCCTGACAAGAAGCAGCAGGAAGAAAATGAGAACTGAGCTGGTCCTTCCATTCAACAGAACAAGGTATGATATCACAGAGTCAAAGAACGGTTTGGGTTGTAAGGAACCTTAAATATCACCCAGTTCCAATCGCCCGGCCTTGGACAGGGACACTTTTGACTGGATGAGGTTACTCATAGCCTCATCCAACCTGGTCTTGAATACCTCCAGGAATGGGGCTGCCACAACTTCTTTGGGCAACAGGAACACTAATTTAATAAAGGTGCTGGTGGGCCTGAGACAGCCTTGCATATCTCCATGCAAGAGAGTTTCTGCTCATTCCTCTTGGCTTACTTTTTAAGCTCTGGGGGACCTTGGGTATAAATAGAAGAGATTTATATTTGAGAGCACTTAATTAAAAAAAAACATGGAAAAGCTGAGCTCAGGTGGGTGTGACAAAGCAAAACACAAAACCGGGGAAAAGGCAACTTTGCTCCGAGAGCTGACCTTTTAAATCAGTTAGCCATATTATTCATACTTGGGAAACACAGAGATAATTAGGTGTCTTGTCACCCCTCCAGCTTTACATGAGGCAAGGGAGGCTAGCTTTTCATATTTCTTTCAGATTGTGCTTTTTGGTTCTGTTCTTTGATGTCTCTTTTCAATAGACATGCGTGGAAGGAACATAAGAGGCTCTGCCCTCCTCAGAGCTGTTACAGCAGACTGAAGGCTGACTGCCCTTTCTGCAGATAATCCTCAGGACAGATACCATTTCTTCTTGTAACAGAGCTATGAGTCACCAGCACCCCTGCTTCCCTCCTGTCAGTGGCAGGCAGGATTGCTTGATAAGAGAGGTCTTGTCATGATTTAGCTTTAGTACCAGCCACCCACTGCTGTTAGAGATGACTTTTGCCACGACATCCTCACTGCACAGCTGTACTGTCTCTAGCTGGTCTATGTTTTTCTCAAAGAAAGCTACCCAAATAAGCTGAATTATTTCAGCTAAGGCCTTACTGAAGCCAAATGAAAGAGGAGGCTTTCTTTGTAAGTCTTACAGTTGATGCTCTTACATATAGATCTTTGATTTTGTATGTGCACAGTTGATTATGTCAAAGTGTGGATCAAGGCATTTGTTCTTACTGAATTGTATTCTCCCTTTTTCCCAATATTTCTCTAGTTTGTTAAAATTATTTTCAAATCTAATCTTGAATGCCAACATGCCTGCAGTTTCTTCCAGCCTGGTGTCATCAGCTCTCCTTTTAAGCAGTTATTTAAAACACTGAATATCAAACAGATATGGGATAACCCCCTGCAGATGCCACTTAACTGTTTTTTTGGATCAACAGTGAGTCCTTTAGAGCCAGCTTTCCAAGCAGTCTTGCCTTTGTCATCTAAGGATTTCACCTAGACTGTGATACTTCAGTTTGCTTGGAAAGAACATCATGGGATAGAGCATCAATTTATTAGATAAGATATAAGACAGATACCCTATCTGTTAAATGATTTTTAAAAAAGCTGTTATCAGATACATTTAGGGAATGTGTTCTTGGCATTTTTGAAACGCATGTCTGATGTTATCTTCTTGATGCTTCCATAAACTGCCTGATTATTTTTCGAGTATCTTTCTGGAAATGAAAATTGATCCAGGTACCCTACCCTACATGTTCTCCTAACATCAGGGCCCACTCTTTCCTCTTTCTTTCTTGTCCGTCACCTTTAATGTCTCAGATGATAACCACAGAACATAATCTTGAATTGGGAAAAAAAAAATCCAGTCCTCTAGAGATAAATTTTTAAAGCATTTTCAGACTTCCATTATGTCTCTATCACATTAAGTTCTTCCAAAAGCTGAGTCCTAACATGACTCTGAACCTTCCTTACCAGGCTGTGGCCAGTGATAACCAGACCATACACCCCATTTGCTTGCTCATCAGGTATAATTTTTGGCTTTTTTGAAGATTTTTCAAACTGAATGTCGATTTCATCACTGTCCAGAAAGGAGTCTGGCTTCATCTTTTTCCTTGCATTCCTAAAAAAATCCAGAATAACAATGAAAAGCTTGTGAAGATATATGTTGTATTAAATCTACTTTATGAAAACAAAAAATCAATGCGTCTGTTTGATTTCCCTGTATTCCTACAAGAACAGAACATGCATGGTTTAGCTGCTGCTGTTAATGCAGACCACCAACATGCTTCTGAAATTCTAACAAGTGCATCTGAAACTTGCACTGATTTAAAGTCAAACAGATCATCTGAATGTCATGAAGGATAGTATCCCAAAGGACATCCCAATTTTCTATGAATATTTTCTGACAACAGCTACTTCGACAGAAAAGCTCTAAAATACTTTCCCATTTTCCACCAATACCTAAACAGATTTCCAGATAATTCCAGAAAAGGATGATACCCAGAAGAAGGACTGCTATGTGGATGAATGGCAGTATCAGTAAAGTAACAGCAGGAGCCTGGGCCCAAAGGCTTTGTGGCTCCAGATCGCTTGATGAATGTCAGCTGATATTGCCTGCCGGACTCGCTCTCTTACACATTTATGGATAGATTTGAGCTCTTGGATCAAGAAGCTTTGGAATTTACTTTTACAGGAGATTTCTTTATGTCTCTTCTGGACTTTCTAGGGAGCCAGCTAGCCATTATCTAAGGTCCCTGGAGGAACTGCACCAAGTAAATCTCAAAGGAAAAAAAGGGTGGAATAATACAAAATACTGCTCCATTTCCACGTCAGTGCACAGCAACGAAGCTGTGTATTTCAGCCATTTACCTCAGCTCATTAAGTACATCCTCTGATGTGCTGCCTTCAATAATAAAAACATCTTCCATGTCATCATACAGCAAGTTGCAGGAGTAACCAATATTCATTGCCGTCTCTGGAAAAGGCAAACCAGGAAGATGAGCCATGTTAGCAGCCCGAAATACTGTCTCTGTGGCCTTTTTAAACACATGACAAAAGCTCTCTTTCTCACTCTAAATGGTTCTAAATCTTTCAGAATCAATGGTTTTAGAGAACCAGGAGAGTCACCTTCATTGAAGTAGTAATAAATCTCTCCTAATTGGAGTTTACAAGGCCACAGAAAAAATAATTCTACCAAAACAAAAAGTCCTAAAACACCCTTTGTCCAGCCTACTTGTAGGAACAAAAAATACTTTGTGTTGATTCCAAAAGACTTTTTCAGGTTATTTGGTTTTTGCTCCCCCTACCCTCAGAAAGCCCCAAACCATAGTTCTGACGAAGTTCAGAAACTCTGAAAATAGAGGGTTTTTTTATAAGTGAAAATATTACATAGAATATGACAAGATGAAATATTTTCTTTTTCTCAAAAATTCTTCTCTCATTTCTGGATTAAATTATTCGCAAACACTTTTGGTCTCCCTGAAACGTCATTATTTCAGTGAAGCTGCTATTTCTCTTGTATTTGTTGGAGTCTGTTCATATTTCTGTCCAATTTAATGCTTTCTCCAAAAGCCTATGTTTCCTCCATTTCTATTTTGGATCATGAATGCCAGGACCAAATTGAAACTGATCCAGCACCCACTTCAGCATCAAAGTTACTGGAAAGCAGTACAAGCTTTTTCCATCTTCTTTACCAAGATGGTCAGCTGTACTAAACTGACACCTTTTCACAGTATAGGGATGAACAGGGATACTTATCATCGTGTCTCTGAAGGCAAAGCATGCTGCGTTCACACTGCTTCCAGCCTAAGGACAGGAATTAAGAACAGGCACTAGCGACAGTTATTTGTTCTGATTCTGCATAACTTGAGTTTCGCATAGCTGGCAATGAAGTAAATCAGTGTGTGTCCTTTGTGCAGTTTTTCAAAGGAGAAAGAAAGAGAACGTGGACTTTAGCAGAATCATACCACAGATGGGAGAGACAAGAAATATCCCAAACTGTACCCCCTTTACCTTGCTTGTCTCCAGTGAGAACCCATATTTTAATGTTGGCTTTGGCAAGAGTCTCAATGGTCTGTGGGACTCCGTCTTGTAACTTGTCCTCAATTGCTGTGGCACCTAGCAGCTTAACACAAAATAGCACGGAAATGGTAAGTTTTCCCCATGGCTAGCAAAGGAGGAAACATCAGACCTCCAGGTATTTACTAAAGCAAACACAAATGAAATCCAGGATTCGGGTTGTACTAATTTTCATTCTTTCTCAGCAGATTTAGTGTATAGAGCCCTGTTTCTGCAAATGTTGTAATCTCTAATCCTGAAGTCTCAACTGGATCGGTGATGTGCATGACATTATTTGCCAGTATGTTTGCAGGTCTATGTTCTTCCACACGTCCCTTCACAGTAGATAGACCTGACACTGAGGACCACAAGAGCTGCAGATCAGTGTCCCCAAACCTCCATATGCATCCTCCAGTGTGTAGCTTGCTCCAAAACCTACGGTACTGCAGCAGCCACATGGCTGCTAAGCATCTTCTCGAGATCAATCCCCATCCCTGCTCTGCAATGTCACACGGCTAAACCACAGACTTCTCAGGACACACACCTTCATTATTTTCTTTATTGCTTTTTCTGCATTTTGGAGGTAATTAGTGGCTTTAACCTGTTGTCAAAGAGTATCACTGCTAACTCAGATTTAGACAGCATCTGCTACCACCTACCTCCTTCTATTGAGAGTCGAAATTCAAGGGCTGACTTTAAGTCAAGATCCCTCTTAGGATGCTTACCATTCATCAGCTATGAGTGTTACTGATATAGATAAAAACTCTGAGGGAACTTCTCTATAGGGCCCTCAAAACTGTACAATTCTTATTTTACAGCAGTAGTCCCTGGTCCAGCTGGGGAACACTTAAGTTCTTGTGGCATACAAAGCTGCCTCCTGGGAGTGCCTGCTCATCCTTGGCAGCTAGAGTCCGAGCTGTAAGCCCAAAGGTGGACACTGACACCAAATGCATCCAGGAACAAGGGCGTACCTTCCCCACAGCTGTTGTCTTTCTGAGCTGCAGGAAAGCACAATAGTATTGTTGACAGGCCTTTGCTTGTCTGCCTCTTACCTGGTGTAAAAGCAGATGGACAGTCATGCCTTCCTGACTGTGAATCTTCCTTAGTTTTTAGGTCAATGAATTACAAATATAATTTTCGCTGCTATTCTCTGAATATAACCATATTCCATCCGTGTTCCCCCTTATTTCCATTATATCCTTATTCCCCCTAAGGATCCTTACAGGACTCTGCTACACACAGGGACTTCGGCTTTGGCCCATCAACCTGACTTGACAGTCCTCTACGTCACCCCAAGACACTTCTACTTCCTTGCTGGCTATGCCTCTCACAGTCATTCTCTATTACAAGCCTGGCTTTCCTACACCCACTCCCCATCTTCCCCTGCAGCACCTTCAGCAAGAAAACCTTTCCTGTGCAGAGTAGAGAGAAGAGTCTGGTACAAAGAATATTTTCTTCTGAGCCACACTTTCTCTTTCTGTGAGCCTGTGACCTCTTCTCATAAGGTCGTGAGCTTAATAAACCTTTTTTTTTGCAAAGCAGCTGGCTCCTTAACCTTCTAAATCTCCATGTCTTTCCTGCTTTGGGCACGACCCACTAGTCATTTGCACAACGTATTCCCTAGACTGGAGGAATAGCGTTTTTCCAGACCTGATCCAAAACGGCAATAGGCTTTGCTCCATGGACTGTGCAACTTCCATAGGTCAGCAGTTCCACAACACACCGTTACTTCTTCCCAGGCCTTGCTGGCATCCTGAGTGTACAGCTAATGGAAGGATCAAGAGTGCAGCTCTCAGGATTTCTGGGAGTTCAGGGAAGTACTGCTGTGAGTGCAGAACCTGAGTTGCTTGCCCTCAGACCCTACACATCCTTTTCATTCATTATTCATGGCTCTAAAATACAGGCAGATACACACACCAGGGCATTAAAAAAGCTGTAACAACACTCATAAAGGAAAGAATGACTTGAGGATCACAGTTTAGCCTGATTTCAAATTAACACAAACGTGTTCATGGACATAATCTCCCTGCCCAGGGCCACAAGAACAAAGAATACCCACTCTGAAATGGAGGGGCACTGGGGATTGTTCACTGCCTGTCTTTTCAAAGGCAAGAAGATAAATAGATCAGCCATTTGCACATACAAAGGATAGCTATGAAGCATTTGTCTCCATGTCATCTTCCTCAGGCTCTGTAATGTCACTTCATCATGGGAAAGCTACTCTGACACCCACATGAGTTAAAATAAAACTGTTCCCCTGTGATGGTGACTGACACCCCACTTACAGGATCCTGATGGAGGTGCCAGTGAAAACCCGGGACTGCCATATTCTTAACTGCTCCTGTCACACAACCCACTGATCTGTTTGTAGAACGTTTACTGAAGTCATGCCAAGCTGTTTATTGACAAACCACCATCCTCACTGCCTCCCCCAGAGCTTGGCCCAGATTCTCTAAAACACCAACCATTAGGTCTTTTTCAATCTCTTCATATAGCTCTGACAATTTATCTTCCCGTCCTTCCAAGGCAGTGCTTGCATCATGGTGACGCCTGATCCAGTCCTGAAAGTAGTCTTCATCCAAGTTTTTATAGGCCACCACGAGTGTCCTGAGACCTTCACCAGCAAACTCCTGCAAGACAGTGGTGAGGCAGAATAGATCAAATAAGAATGGTCTGCTCTCCAGGGCATACAAAGGGCCCTCAGAAAGCAAATTGCTAGCTGTGAAAGATTTTTCCCTCAAGTCTGCAGAAGCAAGGTGAAAATATCTCTCCTTAGACCACAAATCCTGGGGTATTTTTAAAAAAACTAATTCCAGCCCACTTTATCATTGCCATCCACAGTTCTTACAAAGAACAAATTGAGGAGATTTTTCATACTTTCTGTCTGTAAAGCTTTATATTAACCAGGCAGGTTTTTTTTCCCAGGCTTCTACTTCTAAACATAAGGTCCAGAACAGTGAGACCTAAATAAACTCTGAACACAGCCTTGAATTTTAGGCTTGGGATGAACATTTTTAGGGTACAAATGCTGGCTGGAATTCACAGTCTGAGACCAGTCAGTCATGACATCTCAGCAAGCCCTTGTAAGCGTGCTTTCTGCAGATATAAGACTGACAGTATGGATCTCAATATTAGGTGGATAAAAAGAGATCTCTCTGATGTTCCCCAAGACCTGAAGTAAAGGTGTATCAGCAACAAGCTACATCCACAACCCATCTCTGCTCTGCCATCTCCTTTACCAGTAATTTTCTCTGGCTCCCCTCAGCAATGAGCAGAAATGTTTGCACTATTGCACAACACCTCTGGCAAAAGTCTGCACCATACCAGTAGGATTTGGCATCATAAGTGGGAGTAAATATTGGCCAGAACATCCCCTTATGGGAGCAATCACCTCCCAGTGCACACCACAAACAGTATAAAATGTCAGAAATTTGAGTGATGCGTTTTCCTTGCTGCCCAGTAGATGTGCCCCTGTATGATCTGGAGGAAGGGGAAGTGAGCAGGTCCCAGTGCCTGCTCAGTTCCTTCTGACTGAGACCTCTTAGACTGCAATCACTGCAGATCTCAATTGTGTTCAAGAAGGTAAATGACTTTGTGGCTCCTTACTGATAATTTGATTTATTCCAATACAAGGCATGCTTGAATGCATCAAGTGCATGTGTTGTACAATAACAGCAGATTTAGGTGGACTTTAGTTGCCAAAACACCGATGTGTTTTACCATTTCAGGTGCTTTACCTATCCTGCCTGGCTTCCAGCTCCTACTCTAGAGGAATATAGGCCTTCAAAACGTCTTGCATTGTGCTTGCTGTCTGTGTCCAGATGTCCTGGATATCCTAGAGCAATTCAAATGGCACCTGATGCACTTACTTAGCAATTGACACGATACCTAAGACTTTATAAATTCATTTCCCTCTCCACCCAACACATACACACAAACAGAAAATGAAATAAGCAGTGCTGGATGCTGTTTCTGAAATCTGGGTTTTTTTTGTCTCAACACAAAGAATATTTCTGTACCTGAGGAAAATGAGGCTATCAAACGCAGAGATGTTATACAGAAGGCAACACTTACATTCAGGTGTTCTGTGGTCTCCTCTTTGAGAGATTCGCAGGAGGAATCAAGAAGTTCATAAAGAATGGTGTCAGCTCCCTTGCAGTACAAAGTCAAGTCACCTTCTGGACTCCGCACTACAAGGAAGAGGAAAAGAAATGCTACAAATCCCAGACTGAGGTGCCTGGGTTTTACAGGACTTGCATCAAAACAGAGAAAGGTTTTTAGAGGTGTCTAAACTCTGCTGAAGTGTTGACAGCCTCCCAGGAATCAAGACAGGCTTGACTTAGAACAAAAGATAATGCAACTGCTCTCCACATGAGCAGCAGCACCACAGATAACTGTCCTGAGATTGCATTGGTCTGAGCAAAGACTTGGTTCGACTACGTGGTTCCTACAGGCAGCATTTCAGGCAGAACATCTGCATTCGAAAGTCAAGAAGAGCAGGCTTCTCTTACTCATCATTGCCTTCTCCTTTCCCATATTCTCAGATTTTGCTGATAATTTTGAAGCTGATTAGAAGAAAGGCTTTTCCTGCACTGTCATGATATACGAAAAATATGCAGAAAACTTAGTGTCTTCAGGAGTCTGCTCCGTTACTGTTATCCAGATGGTAAGATATTCTCCCACCAGCTTAAGTTAAGTATTTATCTAGCACAGTTGATGAATAATTGAAAATTCAAGGCAGCCCGTCTAAAATGATCAGAAGTAAATATTATTCAGAAAGCATTGCAAAGGAGGTATCCTATAAAAGTCATCATAGAACAGTGAGGGCCAATGTGAGAGCTTAAAAAGTTAGGAAGGAAAGAAAGGAGCAAAGGCAACGTACCAATAACAGACATTCGCTTGCGAACGTTGTTGAAGTCAAGAATAGCTAGGAGTTTGTACACTTTTGTTTCTCCCATTTCCACGACAGTGATGGTCTCTGGCGTGCGAGCCCGGAACACAAATCCAAAGTTTCTGGCAGCGGTGACAAGGGCCCCCTCGTCAGGAGATTGTGCCTGATACACCAAGTTACCTGACATGCGGGATAAAAAAAAGACCAAAGTGGCTTTTGCTTTGTTTCTGACGTTAAGCATTTACAAAATGAAAGATATTGTATAGCAGTTAACCCTTTGCTTTTCTGTCTCTCCCCAAAGGTACAGTACTAAAGAGCACCTTATGCCCACATACCTCTGTCAAGTTCCATCAACCAGTCCTCCCAGCCAGTGCCAGAGGCCCCCTAGACTTTCAGGGTCTTTTATTGCTCTCTTTGAAGTCCAACAAATCTCACTGAGAAGCCAACTCCTTGAGTTTAACCTTAGTTACATCTACAAGTATTACCTCAACATTTTCACCTTATATGTGTCAATGAGTGGTTCTAGCCTTTAAAACACAGTTTTCACATGGTCTGGCATTTGAGGAGACTGATCCAGAATCTGTGGGAATACTGGATGAGTGGAGCTAATGAGTGGTTAGGTGCTCTATGTTCTTTGCTTTATGGGACTTAGTGCAGAGTAGATAAAGAATAGGATAAGCTATTTGCCACCTCAGGGAAGCTGTGGCACCGGCAATTTCCTCACTCCAGAGATGTGGTGTTTGCAGTAGTGTCAGCTCCACCACAGGAACACACAAGGAGTGGAGGCCCTGGTCGTTTCCCTTCCCATGTGGCATCTCCAAAGATACTGATTTATGTGTAGCCATACACTACAGAAAATAACTGGGCAGTCAAAAGGACCAATAACAGCTTCTGTGGAGAGAAGACATACTGTGGTGCAGGGTGAACATAACCACTTAGTCTGGTGCCTTCAACAGTCCTCACCTTCCTTCTTCTCTTCTGGCATCACTGTATGACAAAGCGAGAGCAGCCGGAAGAACCTGTGTGTTGGGACATCACCTAGCTTCACAGCTTCCACCAGGCTATGGTCATAGAAGGAAAACTTCGGATCAGCTAGCTGGTTGTATGAGAAGTCAACCTTCTCTGTGTTCTGCAAAAACATGGCTTGTGTTATTTGTGGAGCTTTCATATGCCTGTACACCAATGCCTGCCCATCATATCCTCTCTCTCTTCCTTAGATCTACAAAGAGCCTTCTTCTGCAAGGCTATTCATGACAGAGACTGATGAGTCTCTATGAACGGGAGGTCATGAAAGCTACTGAATCATAGGAAAGGCCAGGCACTTGCAGTGCCTTTCACAGCAGCACTCAGGCTGAGAACCAGATTAGGTTCTGTATGACAGCAAATGGTCCTACAGGATTCCTGCCAAAGGATTTTTGCAGTAAAGAAATGCCTGCCTTTAACACGTCTTCTTGGAGGAATTATGCTCCTGATGTCAATGGCTGCCTGTGGCAGGGGAATGTGGAAACCAAATTTAAAACAAATGCAAAAACTGTATTGTCTACCTTGTTTTCTCAAAGTAAGAAAAGCATCCTGACATGGAAAAAGATGTCAGACAAGTGATGTAAAGGTTCAGCTCTGCAGACACTGCCCATTTTGTCTAAATACAAGGAGCCCCTGGGAGAGTGGAATGTACTGAAGAAATGACTAGAAGCTCACAGCATGATGTGTTATGGAGAAATGTACTGCTGATCCTGCCGGGGACGATTCCAACTCCCACCCATCCCTGATGAGCTCAGAGTTTCCAGGATGGAAGGCATCATCTTGACCTCTGCAAGCTGACTTTTAGCACTTAACCACAAGAGTACAGGCCCACGCCCCAAACCTCATCTGCTCAGCAAGGTCCAGGCACTGCAACACCATGGATGTCTGGGCAGCAGCCTTTTGACCTGCCAGACTCTCCTCCAGCAAGTATTGTGGTCAGGAGGAGTTGCTGGGCGGCCAGTTGGCAGGAGACCAGCATGTGTCCCCAAGCAAGTCTGCCCTTTGTGTTTTGCTGCCTGAACAAGGGCAGTCTGGAGGCACAAATAGCCAGTTCCAGTGCGTAATTTAAGTTTAAATGGCCTGAAAATTAATCATTGAAATAAGGAGTGGGATTTGCATCATCATCTTGTCGTTAGTTACTTGGATTAATGCATGTAGTATTCAGATGTTTTAGAAATCCAAGACATGGGTTTGTGCCAGCAAGCAGAGACCAGAGAGAAATGAAGAAGCCAACCATTGTCACAATTTCCAATGTCCAGACGTTAGGGGAATTTGACAGTGACCTTGTTATTGATGTCAACTGAACTTATTGATTCCCCACCCAAGCTTTAATTAACTGCCAAGAATAATGAAATTCTCAAATGTGCAGGTTTCCAACAAAAATCAATGGCCAAGCATTCAAGAGGAGTTGCATGTGCACTAGGATGTCATGCGAAGCTGAGGGTTTAACTGGACCTGCAGGTTTAAACCAGGCTTACTGGAAAGGAATGCAACTCTGGCAATCCTCTGACATCCAAAAGAACACACATTCTGGTGTCTTGGTCAAGAGCATCGGCTTTTGCAGGGTCAAGAACATGAGCTATGCGTTCATGGAATGTGTCCACTAGCACTTCTGCAGGCAGGTTCACAGAAAGCACATACCCTGATAGCATTTGAGCACTTACCTCAGTTATTTCTATCCTTTGCCCAGACATATCATACACATCACCTGCAAGCAAGAAAGACTGAGGTTATAGCCACAAACTCCAGATAAGTGCAGTCTTTGAGCTTCTTTACCACAGAAGATTTTTGAAGATAGTATCTGCTTTGAAAGTTTCAGTAAGCATTAATATTTTGACATAGGTACTGGAGACTGGTGGTTAATATCAGTTTCTTTGTTAATCCATGACAAAGTCTGGAGACAGACAGATGCTTGAAATACTAAGCAGTTACCATAAAAATTACTGGCATTTGGGTAAAGAAGATGAAGACTTGACTCAAGCTGAACCCAGAATGA
Organism: Tapera naevia; assembly: GCA_033556795.1. Taxonomy (NCBI): domain Eukaryota; kingdom Metazoa; phylum Chordata; class Aves; order Cuculiformes; family Neomorphidae; genus Tapera; species Tapera naevia. The sequence goes on along the minus strand of JAUMJJ010000092.1, from coordinate 156,008 downwards.
ACATAATGCCAGGGGTCATAACTTCTCTTGTACCTTTCCTTTGGAATATGAGACAAAATCCAGCTCCTGGATCATACTGGTTTTGCAACAGTCCCTGGACAACGACAGAGAAGGAGTTGTCAAAGACCATTCTTCCTGTATCTAGGTAGCAAGGCTGCTCCCTTCATTTCCCCTGAACTGATGATCTGGTCACAGAAATGGAAGACCATCTCATGCCCAGGGAACTCCATGAAGGTTCTTCTTCCTGAAGAAAAATTTCACTTGGAAAGTTTGGATCATGCCCAGCCCAGGCAGATGCAACACTTCATTGAAATAAGACTGAAATACAGTGAATTGTGTGAATGACAGATCCATACCTGCACCAGAAACCTCAAGTGTGACTGAAGTCAGTGCAGGTAATGGTACTCATAAAAGCCGTGAGGGTGTAGAAGAAACTCAGAAGTCATGCCTCTTGAGAACTGCACAACAGTCAAACCTCTGGGAAGTGTAACTGAAGGACTTTTAAGTACTCTGTTCCCAATGGAAACCCTGAGCCTTCAGACTGCCTTCCCTTGCAGCACAACTAGTTCATCCTTCCTGGCATGGCTTTCCTAAATGCCCCTGAGCAGCAAACCCAAAGTAGTCCAAATCCTAGGAAGAAGCTAAACATTTCTAAAACTATAAGCAATAGGTCTCCTAATATATACAAAACAAAATCTATGGGAAGAAATAACTTACGAGGCCAGCTGATAGCACTACTTTTTGGCACGCTAGTCCATTGGCAGGTCTGAGAAAGGCAAAACAAATATCAGTCTACATATAAGTGGTGACTGATTTCTCTGGGGAAATCTAATTATGTTAATCAATTAGTCAGTTTGTGAATAGTTAGCACCTCTTGAGCAGTAGGAAGAAAACTGCCCAGGGCCATACAATGAAGGAACCTTTTAAGTCCATGACTATTAGGATCTAATGGAACTAAAAGCTTTTATTTCCAATGTTTTTCCCATATCCTTAAAAATTTTTGGGTCTTCTCTTGGTGAATATGCCAGGGCTAAAGACAAATTGACTAGGTGCCTACAGAAAATTCAATTATCTGAATAGGATGTGGAAAAGCACTGTTAATGACCTGAGAAATCGTTGAATGCAAGAGATAACAGTATGAGAAGCTGACAGAATCTGCAGATAACACCCTGAGGGCTGGATGCTTTTATAAGTGGTTAATAGAGAGTTAGTTATGTGAGCTATGTGTTATGTTTTGCAGTGTTAGCAATACCTAGGTGAACATGTCAATAATACCATAAAAGTCTGAGGTTATGTCGGTGGTGATATCAGAAAAAAAAACCCACAAATTTGAGTACAGATGTAGTAAAACTGGGACCAATGAGGAAGAAGTAATAAGGTACAGTCTCTTTAGTTGGGGCAGTAAAAAGGAGGTAAAACGGTGGCAAAAACAGGGAAGAAAAGGGACAGGAATATGTCATTGATATATGGAAGCAATGCAATCAGAGCTGTCCTGGCATCTGTGATGGACAGCCCTGCACTTAATCACTGCAACTTCTTGCATGAAACCCTCTGCTGGATATCACGTTTAGTGTCTGTGAGCCAGGAGACATACCATAGGATTTGCCGTTGATGGAGCACTTGTTGAAACTCATGATGTTCTGAGTGAGAGTTCCTGTTTTGTCTGAGAAGATGTACTTAATCTGACCCAACTCTTCATTGAGTGTAGTGGTGCGGGCCTGAGCTGGTGTGTCATTGAGCGCATAATACATTTTACGGTCCCAGTCAATGTAGAAACTGTTCCCCAAGCGTATAATCTCTACACTGGTGAAACAGAAAAAGAAGGTGATGGAATATTTGTTAGGTTAAGACACAACATCTTTATCTGCAGCACCATCATTAGTGATTGCAATTGAAGACAACTTTGAAGGTAATGATAGGGTGCACTCATTTGGTTATCCTGAAATGGCCTGTAGTAAGCAATGCTGAAACAAGTCCTTCTGACACAACCTGCTATGCTTATAGGAAATTCTTGTATTTATAAAACAATATCTTATGAATACATTTCAAGTTTTTTTGAACTTTCAGGCTGAAGACTGAGCCAGGAGTTTCACTTGGTGTAGTTTTGGGAGTGGGAAGGTTCCCACCAGGGCTCTGGGACAGTCTGAGCCTGCTGTTGGGAGATGAACACAGTCACAGCTGAAACAACTCAGAGCTCCACAACAGGTGAGTCATTGTGTAACTCAATACAACCATAGAGATGTGTCAGCTCTCAGACAACATGAATGTCCAGCTTGCTGCTGATGTGATATACTGGACAGGAATGGGATTAATTCCTTGTATTTACCAAAAAAAAAAAAAGTCTCATTAGCAAAGCTGCCTGAAGAGCTGGTTGCAATGATAAACTAATATATGCCTAATCAGTCTAGACCCCAGCCTCAAGATTTTGAGAGCACTACAGATTCATTGCCTACTCTTTAGCCCTGCTTGCCTATCTGCAATAATCAGCACAGCACTACGTTCTCTGGGAAGTGGCAACATTCACTCTGCTCATATAGCACCTATTATTATGAATCCTTAATTTGATTGCTTACCTACTTACCTGACAATCTTCTCCTCACATGAGCCCTACAGCCACCTCAAAGAACATAGCATTGACTATGATGGGCAGTGCAAGTGAGAGAGAGCAAGACGCTAACTGTAGAAGGCTTCTAGCCCGAGTCCTGTAGCATCCTATACGTAACACCTACCCGTTAACTGCAAAATCATTCTCTCCTGTTCCAGAGCTCACTGCTGGCCCCACTCCAACCCTGACAAAGACCTCTAAGGCAATAGAAAGAGGAAAGCATCACTATAGCTGTGTATCATCATCCACAACAGGGCTGCATTTGTGTCTAGGGAAACTGCTGCTCCCAGATAAGGCAAAAGCTAAAACTTTCCTAAGATGAAAGGAGGTTCTGGCACATACCTGACGTAGAGAGAAATTGGCACCACAGTGTTTAGAATAATCACATATGACCAGAACATGAGGAATCCGGAGTAGGAGGCAGAGTTGACACCTTCAGCCCAGGGCAGATAAACCTGGAAGTAGTAGCCCTTATTGTGCTCCCAGATGCCATTACCAATGGCTAGGATAAGACACATCAGTGCTAAAAATGCAAAGATCTGCAAAAGAAACCAAACAACAAAATATTGCATTTTAGACACAAGGAATTTATCATATACCAATTAATCAGAAGACATTAATGAGATTCGGAACACTTGAATCACAGGAAAATGATCCTAGAAATAAAGGAGGAAAACAAGCAAAGTTATGATAATTCTACTTTAAGGACAAATAACACAGTACAGAGTCTGGCTATTTGGAATCACAAGACCTCAAGGAGCTTAAGATCTAAGTTCCAAGCAGACACCTTAACTAGGATGTTCACAGGCAGCTAGCTACAGAACATCAAATCTCATTAGAGATGAGTTGAGCTGTGATTCCTCAAAGATCTGGCTGCCCGCTTGGGAGTACAGACTGCCTGGAGGACTTTACCTGGCCAGTTGCTGAATGCACCATAGTTTTTCTCACTATTTCTGAAAAAAATACTGAAGATAATTTGTAATACAGAAAATCCAGCACTGTGCAAGTTGTAATGCAGTGGTGGATATCATTCCGGTGGTTAAAAGAGAGTTAGTCACTGACTCAGAACTAGTATTTGCTTTGGTACATCACAATCTGATTACATTTCCTTTGAACAAAGAGAAAGCAACACTAACCAGCGATATGTATCCTTGGACTTTAGAGAAACCTATTTCCTGAAGCATAAAGCAATCAGGGGAACAGCAACTGGGAAATAACGAAAACTGGGACTTGCTCAGAAACACCATTTAATAGGCATAAAAATATTACACAGGTCATGAAGAATTTTTGATTAAAAGAAAAGAAGAACACAGAAATACAATTATATGGAAAAGAATACAAAAAGAAGGGGAAGAAGGTAATTTAACAGAAATTAATATAAACGGCAAGGGATTCTAGAACTACGAATAGCTAACAGTCATATGAAATACAAAGAAAGTAAAAGAAAAAAATAAACTCATGAACAGAAGTTTGGAAAAGGCAGACGTAGTCAAGACAACAGTCATCCATGAATGAAAGAGGAAGGAGGCAGAAGAAAGTTATCTATCCCATATGATGCAGCAGATGGAAAAGACAGATAATCTTCTATGACCAGAATTACTATGTGGCTATTAATAAACATTTTTTTGATCAAGTGATTCCAGGAAATTTAAAGATGAAAGCTAAGAGGGACTAGCTGAGAAATTCTCTTAATGAATCTAGTTAATTTTTAACCATGCTTTCAAAACCAGGAAGTTCCACCATGCTGAAAATTGCTACTACATTTCCAGTATTTGGAAGGTGGAAGTGGTCATCAAGGGACAGATAAACTGAAGTTAGCTTGATATCATTCCTGGACAAATGATAGTAAAACTAGTACTGTTGATATGGGCTTCTCCAAATATTTGACTTAAAACAACTGACATCCTCATAAAAATGTAAAGGTACAGAATTAGCAGGCTGCACAACAGAGTAATTAAAAATGGTCTCTTGCAAGTATGGTCGTTAGGAAGGAGATATTAGTAAGTTGGGCCATAATATATAAGATCACCCAGTAACAATCAGATTACAACAACAGTCAACCATTTTTAAAAGCAGTAAATAGAAACATAGAAATTTTGCTGGTAAAGCCATAGTTGTATTGTTGAGGTAACTTATTAGAGGAGGGAGGGTATTTTTATGGAGTGATTTGAATCACTCAGTGAAAAGTTCACATATGTCCAACTTGAATTTTAGTACCAAGATGTTGCTGAAAAGGGGACTGTAGTAAGTAAAGATGCTGGGCTGAGTTTCAGGAGAAGAAATTATTTCCCACATCAGTACTAACTATTTAATTGTGAAAGGCCAAGTAAATTACTTCACTTGTGAAGTGGACACGGTAGTGCTTGCTGGTATGGAATGTGTTGCAACATTTTTAAATTTCCGTGACCATCAGTAAAAACAGACTTCTGTTTATGTCCTTGTAATCATCATGACTTAAGGATATATGAGAGGCATGACCTGGGGACAGGCATTTTCCTTTATTAAACCAATAGACCAAGATGGAGAAAATAGACAAGCCTGTTTGTTTTTATAGATATTTCTATTGTTCAAGTAAAAGATATTACTTCCTTCTACAGACCTTGTCTGTTGTAAAAGAAATTAAAGAGCCAACTGGCTTTTCTATATTATCACTGTACCCTGAATGATTCCTTGCTTCTCCACAGGTGAAAAATTGTTGGTTTGTAGAATAACACAATCCGTGTAGGAAATTCAATGTATGATTTAGCAACAGAAATACAAATGGGGCAATACAGCAGCTGAACTTTCTTATGTCACGGCAGCTCTTGTCTACAGTTGCACTTGCTTTATGTACATTTTGCTTTATGTGCATTTTGCATGTCAACGCGCTTGTCCCTGACAGCTCAACTTGTCTGCTATACTCGTGCTTATACAAAGTTCACTAACATGCTGTTTGCTTTGAGACAAATGCAAAAGACCAAGCTGTTAACAGCAGCCCCTGAAATTAATTTCTGAGCAGAGAAACAACTGCATGCATGGTGTTGTAATCAGAACCACGGTTCTGCCAGAGAAGGACATGAAAAAGCCCTGATTGTAGGCTTGTGAATGCTCATGGGTCTTCCTGGCATGAAAATCCTCCCTTCCTGGGTCCTGCCTATATGGTGCCTGCAAAAGATCTTCTGTGGGGCTGAGGCAGGATTTTTTTGTAGAGAAGAGGTGACTTTTGACAAACATTTCCTGTTGGACTGTAAATTCAAACTGTCTCGGTTCCTTTATTGGCATTATGAACTCTGCTGTGGGATTTGAAGCAATAAGTTGCTTAAGAGACGAAGAAGATAGCCTTATTTCTCTGAAAGCATGCTCCCCCAAGCCTTCTGAAAAGCAAGTTTTGGAGGAAAAATCATTCCTGGAGCCGGTGAGTGTGTCTGTGGTGGAAGAACATCCACTTCACTCACAGATGCCTGAGAAATAATTCCAAATGTGAAAAACCTGCTATGGTTGCCATCTGGAAAGGTTCACTCCTGATTAACCCGTGTTAAGACAGACCAAGGCAACATTTAACCAGGACTTTGTTGGTGAACCCTACTTAAACACTGCTTTGTGCCTGAAAGTTTTATGGACAATTAAACACAAAATAGCTTTGCCAGTGTTAACATGGAACAAGTTTCATTGCATGTAAACTGAGCTATTTATAGCAAGCTGTGGCTGCATTGTGTTTCCTAACCCAAAAACGCAATACGCTGCCTCTTTTTATGACTGTGCTTTGTAACCCTCGACCACACAGTGAGCTAGAAGGACCAGATGCCACATCCCCTTGGTCTGCAAACAGCCTGGTGCTTAAGGTGGCATAGAGCTTTACTTAGATACCAGAATGTTAGGTGCCTTAAAAATGTGTGAAGGAGAAAAACACACCCTTGACTCCATCAGTGCCCAAGAATCCAGGCAGAGGCTGATGCAATCAACTGCAACTTGCTTCAGCTTTTTAAAACAGAACCAGGATGTAAATTAATCTCATTCGGGTTCATGAAGAAAGTCCAAACAAACTGAAAGCTCTGGGTGGGACCCTTGACTTGTGAAGGAAGCTTTGGCAAGCTATGAGCAAATGCTAAATTCCAACTTCCATATTCAGTTTTCCTCTGCTCTGTTTCTGTTCCCTATGGGTCCCTCACAGCCCTGTCCCACAGTATCTCATCCTTTCCAGTAGGAGCATAGTGGAACATATAGGAAAGTGTGAAATCTTTCAAATGCTTGCAAAACTCTGAATGTAAGTGGCCCAAACCATGCTTGATTTTGCTGTCTCCTTAAGTGTGAGGGAAAAAAACACTGAGGAAAACAAGGTAATGATGGTAATCAAGATTTTCAATTGGTGGAGATCAGTGTATCACAGTATCACAGTATCACAAGGTTGGAAAGGACCTCTGAGATCATCAAGTCCAACCTATAACCCAACACTAACACCAACCATCATCTAAACCATGGCACTCAGTGCCTCAGCCAGTCTCCCCTTAAACACCTCCAGGGTCGGTGACTCCACCCCCTCCCTGGGCAGCCCATTCCAATGGCCAATCACCCTTTCAGTGAAGAACTTCTTCCTCACATCAAGCCTAAACCTTCCCTGATGAAGCTTGAGTCCATGTCCTCTAGTTCTCCCACTGGTCACCTGAGAGAAGAGACCAATCCCTGCCCGACTACAACCTCCTTTTAGGTAGTTGTAGGGAGCAATGAGGTCTCCCCTGAGCCTCCTCTTCTCTAGACTAAACAGCCCCAATTCCCTCAGTCACTCCTCACAGGGCTTGTGCTCCAGCCCCTTCACCATCTTCGTTGCCCTCCTCTGAACACATTCCAGTATCCTAACATCTTTCCCAAACTGGGGGGCCCAGAACTGGACACAATATTCAAGATGAGGCCTGACCAGTGCCGAGTCACCTACCCTGGAGGTGTTTAAAGGGAGACTGGATGAGGCACTGAGTGCCATGGTTTAGATGATGGTTGGTGTTAGTGTTAGGTTATAGGTTGGACTTGATGATCTCAGAGGTCCTTTCCAACCTTATGATACTGTGATACTGTGAGTACAGGGGGACAATAACGTCTCTGGTCCTGCTTACTACACTATTCCTGATGCAGGCCTGGATGCCATTGGCCTTCTTGGCCACCTGGGCACACTGCTGGCTCATGTTGAGCTTCCTGTCAACCAGCACTCCCAGGTCCTTTTCTGCCTGGCTACTCTCCAGCCACTTTGTCCCCAGTCTGTAGCTCTGCATGGGATTGTTGTGTCCAAAATGAAGTACCCGACATTTGGACTTATTAAACATCATCCCATCAGAATCAGCCCATCTCTCCAATCTGTCCAGGTCCCTCTGTAGGGCCATTCTACCCTCTAACAGATCAACCCTTCCTCCCAGCTTGGTATCATCTGCAAACTTGCTGATGATGGACTCAATCCCCTCATCCAGATCATCAATAAAGATATTAAACAGGACAGGACCCAACACCGATCCCTGGGGGACACCACTGGTGACCGGCCGCCAACTGGATGAGACACCATTCACCATCACTCTTTGGGCTCGGCCATCCAGCCAATTCCTAACCCAGCACAGAGTGCTCCCATCTAAGCCACGGGCTGCCAGCTTCCCTAGGAGTCTACTGTGGGAGACAGTGTCAAAGGCCTTGCTAAAGTCCAGGTATACCACATTCACAGTCTTCCTCTCATCCACCAGGCAAGTCACATGGTCATAAAAGGAGATCAGGTTGGTCAGGCAGGACCTACCCCTCCTAAACCCATGCTGGCTGGGCCTGATCTCTTGACCGTTCTGCAAGTGCAAGTGTAAGGCTACTAAAGTAAAGGGCATGTCCTTACTGTACATGAAACAAGAATTCCAGAGGTCTTGAAGATAACCCTGGAGTGTCTCTCCATGCTGTGCACTGCTTCACAACAAATATGCACATGCAGATGTTCAGAACACTGCTTCACATCCCTGGGAGCTGGGCTAAATTCTACTTCTTGTACAACCTGCTCTGTAACATCTCCCATCCCTTAGCCCAACTAACAAGCTTTTTGGATCCTGAGGAAAAAGCAGGAGGATGAGGGCTGGGATGAAGCTGTGAGGTTGGAGAGTTGGGCAGTCTTGGAGATGTTTACGCTATGAGCCCCAAGGAGACATGAAGTCACACTAGGCACTGAGAACCCAGGGCAGCCTTGCTGTGATGGGTAGGCTGCTTTTGGATGTTTTCTCCAAGACTTGCTTCATCACCTGGGGATGGATCCTGACCCCAGCCTAGCCATCGGGTTGGGCTGGAGAGCAAGGCCAGGAGAGAAGAACAGGGAGCAGTGGGCACAGGTGTGATCACAGGAGTGGCCAGACCCCATCAGTGCTGTAAACTGAAGGTGGTGCAGCATGCTTGGAAAAGCACGAAAACCTTCTATTCAAAGGAAAATACAAACTTAAAACTGAAGAGATTTTCTTCAAACACTGCTGAGTAAAGCAGAGTTAGAGTATGTGGGTCTGCAGAATGGCAATAGCAACCAAAATAGTCCCTTCCTGGAATGGCTTTGAACTCAAAGCGTAAAATCTTGGGACAGTAAACGAGTAACTATCTCTGCCCAGAAGTTTTCGTCATTTGTTAAAACCACTGACAAGCTTCAACATCAAATCAGACCTTTTTTTTTTAATTCAAGGAGAGTGTCTGCTATATAAGATTAGTGTTCTCAAATTTCCCAGCTGCTAAAAACACCAGTTTCTGAGTATTAACAGGATCATGTCTAACATTTTACCTTAATGTGTTAGGTCAGAAGCTGTCACCATATAAATTAAAAAAATTTAATTACCCAGTCCTATGCAGATATCACCAAAGATGCCAAGAAATTAGAAGGAAGAGGGAAAACTGCTAATGTTTATCTAAATAGAAAATGACAAAATTACTCAGGAAAAAAGGCATTTTCAAGCTTCAAAGGAAATCTCACAGAAAATGCAGAGCGAGGGAGAGGAGAGCAAATGAAAAGCTAAGATGAAAGGTCCTTAACACTGTCAATGCCATGGCCCTGCCTTGTGAGATGGGCTGTTATAGGTGCTGCTGAATTCAGGCTGCTAATAAATTATTATATAGCTTCTCTTTTTATCATTAGTTATTTCTGATACCCCTCATTCTTGTAGACAGAGAGGTGGAGCATCTGGAAATGATGAATACATTTGAAGAAATGAAGATACATAAATCAGACTTACCACCAACACAAGGACATTCATGAGCCGATCAATACTTGTCCGTTTAAAAGTTGTTTTCCCACTGTTCTGCATTAGTTTGGTGTCTGGCCCTGGAGATGAAACACGCTGATGAATTTCAGGAATAAAGCTTAGCCATTCTAAAGTTTATTCCTTCTGAGGCTGCAGTATGCTTTACAGAATAAATACCCATCACAGCTTACAGTACTAGTGGGAAATTTAGGCAGAAAAAGGTTAAGTCACTTGTCTTTGATTGTATGAAGTCACATAAAGCCATTAATTCTGGATTTAGATTCTTTTCTGTTCTTTCAACAGTCAATCCCTTTCAGGTTTAATTACTTTTCACAAACACCTGATCCTGCTCCGTTAGTAGTGACATGTTATACCTCATCTCACATGTCTACAGCAGCAGAGAAACAATGGAACAGCTATGCTCATGAAAACATTGATCTAATGGTTTACAATAATATCGATAACCCTGGTGTTCCAAAATGGATTAAAAATCACACAGAAATGATGTGGGATTTTAAATCAAATACACTCAAGAGTGAAAAGGTTTGAACAAGCCTGGTTCCAATTGGTCCAGTGTGGCCCTGGAAATGTAGCTATAATTTAGCTTTAATTCTTAAACAACTTTAACTCCCATGTTCTTTCTTATTGGTTGATCAAGACCTCTCTCACGTACTTTGTTGCATGCATTTCTGAGTTAAGAGACTACTTCTGCTTACTAAAGCACTAAATGAAGACAGAATTGGATGTTGCAATGTAGCCATTTCCTCTTATAGACTACTATAAAAAAAAGTCAGATTGAGATCCTCTGTAATGTGCAACATTTCCAGCCTAGAGTGAAGCCAAGGGATCTCATGCACTGTTTTGCTTTTGCTCTTGTACCTGGAAGGAATGTGGTTTCCAAAGAGGAAAATTCTCAGTTCCTGTGTGTCTTGGTGTGATGTACTTCCACACTAGTGCTGCTGTGCTCTGCCATTTGCACATCATTTTTTCTACCTACCAGCGTAAATAACAAGACCAAAACACCACTCCGTGTTCCTAATAGTACAGCCCCTCAGCAACATCTTCTCGTTGTCCAGGGCATATTTCTCTCCTCGAAGAGTAAGAGTTCCAGTGAACTTATCCAGTTTGTTATTTGGTGCCTCACATTTGACTTCACCTGTAAAAGGAAGGTAAAAATAAAAAGACTGTGGAAATGTTCTTGTCCCAAATACATGTCGGTCAATACTGCATTCTCAACTATTCCACAGCCAGGGAATATTTCACACTGTAGCTGCAGTCCACTCCTGACCCTTTCATTCCCATCCTATGTCCTATATTTAGACATGTTTTGGGATATTGCTCCTTCCCCATATTAATTTTGCAATCCAGTGGACCAGAATGAATTTGGATTTATGTTGTTCTTTGAATATGACAATTCTGTACTGGTGGAGACCAAAACAAAATTTCCTTGCCTTTTGTTTGGGCAAGAAGAAATGTTGAACCAGCTATACACTTTTAATCCTTCCACAGCAAATTCATAGTGGTAGGATGCCACTGGACACCTGCAGATAGAAGTGCTGACCTCACACAATTCCTGTTTCATTTTCTTTAAAACTACAAGAGCCCAAGCAAGATAATCATGGCCTGAAGCCTGCAAGATGTGTCTTTGTTCATTGTTTTTTGATTTCTTCTGGTTTATACCTCAAGTCCCAGTGGCATATTTCTAAGGCTTGTTTCTATTTTCATGCTTTATATGTATTTCTATTAATAAAAAAGTGTTCTCATGAAACTGTCAACACACACAGGTCAATATAAAAACTAATATATCATTCAATATTTGGACCCAGTGTCTAAAGATTCAGAGCTGAACCCTATGGATATATTGGGAAGAACTGGAAAATATGAATACACCTTACTGAAAGGGAATCCAAGACTTCAGTCTGTTCAGTTAATCAGCAGGAACATCAAAGCTATTTTGTTCACGTGCTGCAAATACCCTCTTAAGGACTAGCACTTGCAAAGAATACTTCTTTTCCAGGTGTTCTCCGACAAAACACGTTGAACTCAACATATTTGAAGTAAAATCCAGAGAAGTGCAAATAAAATGTACAACTTTAAATATTGTGCTAGACTGCACCTCTACAAATTTTAAAATCAAGAATGGATGTTTTCTAGAACTACTTTCTACAACTAGAACTAGTTATTTTCTAGAACTTTTTCTACAAAATAGCTCTCCTCTGGGGTAGACAAATCATCAGACTTGAAATATGAAGCAACTGAGAAGTTCTGACACGTGTGATATCACAGCTTATACTAACCACAATGCTGATAGTAAGTTTGATCATCCAGTTAATCCAACAACAATCAGACTTGTACTCCATCATTTCTAAAAATCTACAGTAACCAGATTCCTCTCGCTACAGCCCTTACAAAACCTCTCAAAATGCACAAAGGAAACAGAGGATTCACAGTGCAACCCGAAGCACAGCCGTGTGAGACTTTGGTGAAAGAAATCTAGGGCATGATCCATCACCAGATCCTCCCCTTACCCCAGCTGTGGGACAGAACTTGGGTGATACCTTGCATGTTGACACCCACATCAACTTTCCAGTTAGTGAGTTGATCTGGGTTGCTGTTTTGCTGATTTTGAGATCAGAATAGATACATCCAAATACAACCAATCACAAAAAAGTGAGAAGCTCTAGAGATTTACCCGATATACCTGCACTGATCTCTCCTTGTCCCGTTAACAGCAAGAAGATATCTGGAATGCATTTCACCTGAAAGAGTTAAATGCTGCCAAGTCTACATGTGATGAGTGGTAGGTAACTGAAAATTATTGTTTCCTTTCTCATCTCCCAGTTCCCCAAATCAGATAAGAAACTTCAGCGTTTTGCAAGCATCTTCCTTATCTGAATTATCGCAATGTCAACAAGCATGATCCACATTTAGCATGCCACTGAGTGCCTGTATTAGCTGCTCAACCCTTTCCTCTCTTCCTATCTTAAGAAGTAATTAGATAAAGAGTTACATAAATATTTAAATACTTCTACAAAGGTTTGCTGGAGAAACGCAAGGTTGGGTCTCATTCTAGGCACTCTTCCCAGCACTCTGCCAAATATAAATAATCCTGGGAAACATTTAATTCATTTTAAGTATTGCAAAGAGGTCACTTTTATTTACAATATAACTAAAATAGAGACTTAAAGGACAATAAATATTTGATTTAAAAGTTTCATTTTCCAAAATATTTTTAAACACTTTTGAAATCATGTAGTTTCAAAGTCTTTAGATAAGCATTACACAGAAAAAGCTTGAAAAATTATTTAAGATGAATGGTTTGTTTACAAATTGATAAACACTGCAGCTGCTTTAGGAAAATAATTAAGGCATGCCACTCTATTAGCATAAAGCATCTAACTGCATCTGTAAAAACATATTTCTCAAGACTTAAACTGCCATCACTTTAGAGAAATCCTGATGCACTGAGTTGACGCTCAGCTGAGACCATACCCAACTTCCTGAAACCTCAATGTAGAAAGCAAAAGAAAACTTATGCCAGAGATGAGTCTGCCAGAGATAATCCCAGTTCTGCTAACTCTCTGCCATGTCCCCACCATTTGTCCTGGAATCATCTAGTTATTTCAAAGAGATTTAAAAAAATTTTTTCCTCTTTATCTAAAAATATTTCCTGAGAGCCTGCAGTCCTTGAGACATTCCAAGGACAGCAGCACTTACTCCACCTCTCTTCATACTGACTCTTCCCGTAATCTTGCTCTCAAAGTTAAGACAGCAGGTCACTGTGGAGCATAACTAACAACACTTAGTCTGTTCCTCCATCCTCTCTCTGCAGACAGATGTATGAGCACAGAGCATTTTTGACAGGTCTGGCTGCTGTGCATTTGATACGCAAAACAGTGCTAAGAAAGCACATGACATCCATTAACCACATCTGCACTGCGTGTCTTTAAATATCTCAAAATGCAATCTTTATTGTTACATTGAGAGAGAAGTGCTGGCAGGGAAAGCTTCAGGGAATTGTCACCTGTACTGTGTGCACAGAGCAGAGTTATTTCTCAGGTCTGAAGGGTGTCTGGAAAGTGCTGTGGCTCAGAAGCTAAGTGTAATCAATGCATCAACATTGCTGCACCAGTGTAAAGGTGCATTGTGAAAATAATTTGAGATCCGAACTAAGCATCCTGATTGGGGAAAACAGTTTTTACAGTGCAATTGCATGAACTCTTGTACCAAAGTTTGAGGGGAGTAGGCGTCAACATGGACAGACTGATGCTAAAGAAAAGTGTGAGGCCGGGAGAATTGCCACCAATGCAGTTTCAGGTTATAGTCATGCGTGGCACTAGGAGACCTGCAAGCAAAGTGGGGTCCTCTTTGTCTGTGTATGTGATTGGCATCTGTTACACAGACTGCAATGTTCCCATCCTGTTTCACTGCTGCTGCATCCAGAGGAGTCCTAGCAGGGAGCAGGGGACAGCCTGGAATACAGGCTCACAGTCACTCTCTGTACTATGATGCTTGGTCAAATATGTTGGAAAGTGAATTTTCCATGTAGACTCACCATTGAACTCTGTCAGTTTCTGAAGATCTTCTCCAAGCTCTGCAGTGATTGTCAGTGCCTGCTTCACCTTCAGGTTTGTTTCACTGTAACAACATGAGGCAAAAACATGAACTGAAAGTCACATGTGAGCTGAAAACTCTCCCTGAAAATCACTTCTGTATCTAAGAACACCCTTCTTTCTTATACATCTGATGGGCCATGCCCATCACTGGCATTTATCTGCTCAAAAGGGTGAAGTTATCTCCTTCAGTTGCAAAGACAGGTGGGCCAAAGAATTCTGAACAGAGTACCTTGTGCAAAAAAGGGTGAGGTGGCTCTGCCTTCCCATTTCCACCAGCTAGTGCAAGACCAGGCATCCCAGCTCTCTGCGGAGTTAACCCTCTATCGCACCACTCATACCACACTGAACCTTGAGGCATCTGAGCACATAGGAGAGCTCAGGATCTTCTCCCATGCTCTTCTGGTCCTGAAGAGTACTCAGGTGCTGGGACTAGCTGGCTGGGAAGGTGAGTTTTAACTACAATGTCAATGAAACAATGCACTTGTTCAGGGCCTCCTGGTACTTGCATGTACATGAACTACATGCTCGTTTTTAGCAGAAATCAGATGGGGAAAGTCCAGAGTTCTGTCTGTAGTGTCTGGGGAGAGACATGATATCTTGGATCTCTCTGTCTTGCTTAGTCCTTCAAGTTGATCCTAGCTCCAGGCGATGCAGGAAAGGTAATCCAAGTTGGCTCATAAAAATCAGGTTTGATCCAGTTTATTCCAATTAATACAAATTAGTTGCAGGCCTCTGACTTATGGCCAGTTGTCTCCTAGAGTGAGTAATGTTTAGAAGCCTTTGCTGTGTGCATACATTAATATCATGGTATAGCAGTCCAAAGGAAAATACTGGAGCTATTCATTGTGATTATCTCACTCAGATAATACAGATAAAAGACCAAGGGAGATACAAGAAACAGAAAGCTTCTGCCAGTGACATGGGATATTACAGGAACACATTTCAAACTAATTCTCCCTGTTAGAAGAACTGTCACTAATGAACAAAAGGAAAAATCCCCTGCTCATGTGACATTTACACTGAAAGACAAAAGATTATTTACCAGAGGATGTTATTTTCAAGATAACTACCCAAATTTTATTCTGTGTACTAGGTAACTCTTGCTACAGAAGCTCTTGCATGTAAGCTTGTGGCCCTGTGGGTCACCAGAGAAGATCTATCCCTGCAGTGGCAGCAATGATTGCACCTGAGGGCCACCCTCACTCACCCGTCCAGTTCAGCTGTCTCGATGTACGTCAGACTGTGAGGCTCACTGCTCGACAGCAACAGTAGATCAGCCTGAACATGGACAGACAGACTTGGTATGAGTTAATTCCGTCATGATATCACAGTGCTGTTTGTGGTTGCTGCATACTGTAGGTCTCTGAGGCAGTTATCATCTCTACTGACTAATTTGCATGTCAATGATAACAGTCATTACAGAGACTAACTGTGAGCAGCATGGAGAGAAACTGTACTCACCGTCACAAAGTTGTTGTTTTCTAGTTTTATTATATCCCCTACTTGGACATTCATCCATTTTTCATCCTTCAACCTGCAAGAAAACTCCCAGTAAGTAGGCACATAAAGCAAACACCACTTGGGAAAGCAGCATACTTCACTCTACTCCTGAAGCCAGCCTGTAGTTGCCGTCAGGACTCAGGCTGTTGATTAGATAGAGCAGGATGTGGCCTGATCCATACTAAGCTAAGGGACTACCATAATACGAAAAAGCAGTACCAGTGTTTGGATGACCCATGCATGCAGGGTTGAGGCCAAGACATGCAGTTCCATCACAGTCCATGTGCACTATCTTCTCTGAACTGACTACTCCTTTCCTTCTCCTGAAGGGCCACATTGTCTCAGAAAAATGCTCTCTATCATGCATAACAGACTTGCTAAACAACTGAGAAATCTGCCAGTTGTGCTGTTTTTCCTTAGTATTACGATGGTCTAGAGATCTGATTCTGTGTAGTTCTGGCTGTCAGGAAGGTCAATGCTCTGGCTGTGCACGTAGCGAGTTAAGCCCCAGTTTGCAGTCACTGGCCAAGATGTGTGTGCAGATAGACAGCTAAACTGCAAGAGCCCACATAGCGAAGTCATGACAGCTATAGATGTAAAATCTAGAGGTGAGACATATGTGTAAAAACAGGACTGGGTATTCAAGTTTTGAGTTCATCTCAACCTTGCTCTTTCTGTGTTGGTCAGAACTGGCCATTACCTGTTCTTCCCACGTTTGAAAAAAGGCAGAATATTGTAGAATTTCTATTTCAATATGTTTCCTAGACACAGTAACTAATACACAATAAACTAAGAAACTGGTTTACTTAGCAGAAGACTCAAAAAGTATGTTCCTATTCTTCAGTTTCCAGTTATATTTTTAACTGTTTGATCATCTGTTGGAGTTTACATAACATACTGCTATCTATAGTACAGAATAAAAAGTCACGAGAGACTTCACAGCTGTCTACAGCTGTGTCCTAAGCACAGCTGGACTTCATGGAGCCACAAGTAAACAGAACATCTGCCTACCACAAATGCCAAAGACTCTGCTATTTTTTTTCTGCAGGAAAGAACAGTGCTAGTAGTACAGTGACCAAAACACACTGAAATGTTCTGAATACATCTAAGTCAGAAGTACTACATGTCTTCAAAGGATTATGATATGAATGAGGATGTTATTTCTGCTTCTTAATTTAAAATCGCTTGTTGATAATGCCTAGTTTTGCTTAACACAGAAATAAATGCTATTAAAATAAATGGACATGGGGAGGTAGCCTGGCTTGTCACTTCTAGGGTGAGGAGCAAAGTAATACAGTACTCTCAAAGTATCACTCATTTAAACATTCATATATCCAGGAAGAGAAAGAGTTTACTTTTGTCTGTGTAGGGTCACAGTCATACTGTCTGCATTGATTGCGGTACTGTCTCTTGGGTTTATAAATTGGACACGTAGTCCAGAATGGCATAGTGAACTAGTGATGTGAAAGATGATGCCATTTTAAATTGTTTAGAGATTCTTGGGAATCACATAGAAAAAGTATTATTATAAAATGCTCTTCCCGGTGACAAAAATCCAGTCAAAATTACAGCAAAAGAAAAATGACTTACATGCCATTGATCAGGACCTGGACTGGGCGGTTGTTGACGTGTTTGTCACTTTTGTGTCGATTCTGAAAATTCAGTCAGTGTGTTAAAAGGCATTTCTAGGAAGCTATGCACATAAGAGCTGTACGCAGTTCTTTAACACTTTATGTTTTCATCCAGCTAGCTGAATGGGTCAGGCAGATTAGAGTCACAACTGAGTTACAGACACAGCCATGAGTAACATAGCACATAACTGGACTGCAAAGAGCAACAGGCAACACAGGACTTGCTCTTTGAAGGAAGAAGGAGGGTAGGGCCTTATATGTCACTTAGGACAGTCCTGATGCAACTAATATTGGTCCTGCCCATCATAGTTTCATGAACACCAGAGAAATCCATTCATGTGCTCTGATATGGCAAGTGGCTACAGATGTTCTAACATTGGTTACTGCGAAAGCATCTTGCCACCTCTCACTTGCCTACTTGCAATGTTGCACTCCATAGAGGACAAAAACTATTTAATAATGAGAGGAAAGGTCAGGTGCTAAAGTCCGCCTTATCATCACTCCATGAAGTTAATGGAAGTTTAACCAACAGCTGTAATGGGATCAGGCTGAGGCTGGGCAAGTTTGAAAAATCTCACATGGGTTGTACACTTACTTCTTACCAAATTTTTTTTTTACCACCTACATTGCAGCTAGATGGCAGAGCATTAGTTCTCCAAAGTGAAAGCCTAAGAATAGAATTCTGTGCCTGTGTGTGGGCATATATATCAGTGAATACCTTTTTGGACATGCTGAACAGTTTCAGAGAAAGTCAATGCTGGGCTGCTCAGCAATTTGGAAAACCTAGCTCATTTTTGGCTAATGATCTATGGATTTTGGGATCTAATCTCAGGCCCCATTATGGCCACAGACCAGTTGCCTGCCACTGGTAGTGTTTGTTTTAAGTGGTTTGCTTTAGCCATTGTGCTGAAGAGTCATAGGCAAACTCCAAAGTACAGGTCGGCAACACAGATCTTACAAAATCATCGATGGCATCCTTGACTCCTGACACAGCCAGCACCAGCACTAGGGGCACCACCGTTGTAAACCAGGCCAGAGAGGAAATCTGAGGAATCAACTGTGGGAAAAAAAGACTCGAGTTGAGAAATTTCCTACCACTGCAGAAAATAAACAGAAACAGAACACTATTTTCTACGAAAGCTGCAGACAACATTTTTCTATGATACCTGAATACAGAATAAAGATAGAAATGCAGCTCTCTCACTTATATGTGTTCCCACAAAAGTGGAAGAGCCAGGGAACTCATAAAAACCAAGTTTTAATTTAGATTATAATCAAGGAGCTATCAGGAAGCGTAATGGGTTGCTAAAACTAGGATTGCAAAGTCCCCAGTGGATTTATTTGGAGGTACTAACATGGGCAAGCCTACTGTAAGGGGCTCATTACTATTGGAGAAGGGTTCTTTAAACTAGATGATCTATAAGGTCACTTCAAACCCAAGCCATTCTATGATTCTATGACTCTATGATTCTATGGCTGTGCAGAGCCTTCAAATGCTTCTTTTTTCTTGGTTTCAGTAACATTTTTCTGAAGTAAACTTCGTATCAATAAAGAAAATGCAGCTGTTGCCAGGGCTGACCTTGCTCTTCCAAGATCAACAGAGCCATATTTTTTTTTTTTGCACATATTTAATAGTGAGAGGACTCGTCAGCTGAAGGTGACTCTGTGGTGCCTTCAGTGCTGCAGGAATTAATATCTCACAGGAGTAATGAGAGAAGGAATGCAATATCAGTATCATTGGGTCCATCAGATTGTATTTGGGCAGTGTCAACTCCATGTGAAATTGACATTTATGCCACTGAAACATCTACTTCAGGGTGGAGAGGTGCAAGGTGGTCTTCCACCACACTGTCACAACCCAGATCCTACTAGCACCATCAGATCCAGCCAGGATGAATAATGCTTTTCGACAAGCATAGACCCACTCTGCTGTGAAGACTGAAGACATATGTGACTGCTTCCGTCTCACCAAACTGGGAAAATGTACACCCTACTGGTCAGTGCCATAGGAACAGGGAGGAAAAGTCCCCACAGTCTACCCATCGTATCCACTCCTGATGCAGGAAGAGGTGCTCCCAGTGCCATGGGGACAGAATGAATGAGTGGGTAGAAGAGCGGAAAAATTAAATGAGCTGATACATAAATGTCAAAGCTTAGTAGCTGCAGTCTTCAGCAAACCTTAATGCAGGTAGCAGAAAAAGTCCTATGATTTTATAGGCACTTCTAGATGATTCAGCAAAAGACACAGTGGAATAATTTAGGGCAAATAATAGTTTGGAATACTATGAATTTGACAGACAAACAGTTAGAGCACAGTACAACAACACAGGAACCGTGCTGTCATCTTAGCTGAAAAGGCTCTTTCACTGGTTTCTTGAAAAATACACACAGGCTGTAATTTCCCCTATTTATTCCTTGTAAATAAGCAAAGAATTGTACATAGCTTGCTACAGACTTAACGTTATTTTGTCTATGCTTTTTTGATCTGAAATTGAAAAAAGTGTTTGACAAAGGTAAATTTGCAAATTTGTGTGCACCAAAATGGTCAAATTTAAAATAGCTTAGCTGAAACATGATCAAAATTATACCCTTTTTCTGTAACAGATATTCTAGTATGACCCAGCAACAACAGAGTACACTACGTTTAGCAATATTCTAGCAGATTTCAAAGGGGAGGATATTCTTCTATAAATTTCTGTGGTGCATTCAACTTTCAGAGTAGTGCTATCAACAGTGATGGGCTGAGTGCAACTCAACGTCTTCATGAGACAGAGGGTTCAATAGGGTTTATGGAGTCTGACCGACTCCGTATTATATACCTTCCTCACTCCACTAAGCAAGGAGCAGCAATATTTGATTTTATGAAAACTGTCTCCAACCTTGAGCCTTCCTGGTGTTAACTCTTTCCTTCCCAGTGAAACAGTACAGTTTATGCATCTGTTCTCTTGCTGTTACCTTTGAGACTGCCAGTAGAATTTGCTTTTAAACCAAAAATTAGTAGACTAATCTCTTTGCACAACAGGAGGAATAAGTAATACAGATCCAAGGACAGTCAGGATTATTCAGATGTAGACATGAAAAGGTGGTAGGAGAGGGCATGGAAAATGTACATGTTTTATTAAAAAATTTAATTCATTTTCATTCACATAGTTCAAACTCATATCCAAAGGTAAGAGAGGAAATTGTTTGCTTTTTTCTGCTCTGCCTACTTTAAGATTTTACTAAGATGCTAATTCATAACAGCAATATAGCTCGCACTTTGTTACCATTGTCAACACACAGACAGGTCTTGATAACAGACAACACAATCTGATCGAAACAATTCAATGAATTCATACCTGCAAGATCAGCAAGAAAAGAAAGTAGGCATTGGCTATTCGCTGAAACTGTTCGAACAGGTTGAGAGGCAGGAAAGTGAAGAAGTTGTATTTTGATGTTTTAATTGAATTGTTCTGTAGAGGAAAAAAAGGAAAATAAATAGGATTGGTAAAACAGGAAACAAAATTACAGCACAGCCCATTTCAACTGTGTTTTTACTTGCTTATATTTAGCAATAGCATTGTTTCCAACAGTAGCTCAAAAAACGTTTCCTTTTCTCTGACACAGTCATGCCAAGCCTGGATAAACAGACAGAATTCCTCTCAGAACTGGTGAAAACATGATACTAGTTTATGCTGGTAAAAGTGCAGGTACATGCAGCTGCTCACAAACAGAGGCACATCTTACCTTTATTCGTCTCTGCATTTACACAATGCACAAATGGAATTAACAACTGTAACCACAACACAACTAAGACTTTTTGTTGGCAGCTTCTGTAAAGCAGTGTTAGAAAATGCATGCTAGGTCAATTATCTATAACTTGTCTAAGACTTTGAAGCATCATTGGGCTGGACAACGACATAGGAGCAGAACGTGACATTATTATTTTCACCTGATTCAGCAGCCTCTCAACTCAGCAACTTGGAGCAGCAGCTTGTTTCTATTCCACAAAAATCACCTGAGTGCAGTGTTGTGCAAATGGCTACTAATACAAGAACTCACCATTTCAGTAAGTGAGTTGCAGCTTTGTTCCCTGTCTCCAGTTTCCTTTTCTAATTGAAGACAGCCTGGCCAGCCACAAGTAATGGTGGCTTCCCTATCTGTCTTCTTCAAAGCAGAGAAAGACTCAAGCCCAAGATTACAGAACTGGGTATTTTATTCCCTGAAGATCAGAGCTTTCTGGTACAATGCTTATTTATTGATAGACAGGCTCAGTCCATCACACTGACCTCACCAGCTTGGGCTGTTACTTCAATATTCAGATATCCTACACTTCTTTTTGTATGAAGTTTATGAAGCACTCATCCGGGTTTAGAACTAGATACATGAATGCCATCTGTGGCCAGAACACCTAAAATTTCCCCTGCAGAAGTTCTCCAGAAGATGCCCATTAACCCCCTCCCAGGGAACCTAGGCATAAGGTGCCAGATATATCACAATGCACCTTCACTCAGTAGTAGATTTACTGGTTCAATGGAAGTGAAAATGGCAATTTAGTACTGAAATAGCCTTTCAATAATGCTAAGCTGGTGGGAGCACAGGTGCTAGTAATTGTACTAATTGTGCCATTTCCAACCCATGAATTAACGCAGGATCTCAACTTCTCAACTGGCACACACCATCAAGTTTCCACCATTAAACCAATTACATAAGATCACCACCATAACATGTGTATGGGGAAAGATATTTCACTTTATGCAGCTACTGGATTTATGCCTATGTGCAGACAGAAGTTACAGCAACATTTTTCATCATTAACTTTTTATCCTTTGTACAAGCCAATGAATAAGTATAAAAAAGCAGAGGTGGAAATGCCCTTCATGGAAGAGCTAGCCAAATCACCCCAGAGACTGCACTTCAATGGGACAAGATTTTTATGAGCGATCATCATATGAACGATATTACCTGTCTGCTGGCATCACATAGCCATTCATGGGTGTGGTTAACTCTGCCTGTGATCTAAATTTCATGACACATAGTTAAATTTAGTTTATTTCAAAATTCCTCAACCATGGGATATAATCTGCACACATGCTCCAGAGAGACTGCTAAAACAGAAGAAATGGAATATCAGCATCCTCTGCAAATCGAACATATAGAGAATTACATTACTTCCTTGACAAGTCTGTGTCCATCGGAGTCTGACAGATTTTGTTAATAAAACCTGGATTTAAAGATGCCCCCTGAAAATACCACGGCCATTTACTTTGAAGAAAAATGACAGTGGCTGCAGGAGAAAGTAAGGGGTTTTGACCTACGCACATCAATAGATTTTAGAAGGTCATATCCAACATGGGAAAAAGTACTCAATAAACACTCCCATAAAGTTTACAAAATGTGACCTGCAAAAATCTCAGAGGGGAATAAGAAAAGAATGGGAGTGGTTTATTTCAATTCCTGTCTTCTATTTCTGTCCATTAATTACGTCAGGAAAACCACTGAATGAACCAGAACCATTCATTTTGTTTCCTATTGCCATTAGGCATGGTTAAAAAACCCAGACATAACTGCTTCCAAATGCTTAACTGCAGGAATATGGACATACAATATTTTCTCAATACCTGTTCATGATCTGTCTTTTGGGACACTGGGACATTACAGACCTCAGGGTAAAGACAAGGAGCATTGGAGCAGATCTTGTCATTATTCTAGAATCTATAATTAAAACTAAGCACCAGAAAAAAAAAAATCCTCATAATCACATGAAGACTTCTAATTCAACAAGTAAACAGTCCATGGCCTTCAGGGGCTAAGGGAATATTAATACTAAATGATAAAAACAAACTAAGGAAAGCATCAGCCTTTCCAGTTCAAAGTTCTACATTCCCACATCAAGGGTACAGCTGAACTTCTGTGCAAGATACAATTCACATTTTCATGCAAAAATGTGGGGGCTGTGTGCTTTGGTAGATAGAGCTCTTGGCTGAATACAGAGAAATCTCAGTTGGCCTCTACTCTTGATGCCATCCTATTCTGTGACGCTTACTACCATCACACCCTGTCTGTATCAGAACCCGACTCTGGGGCAGAACATATACTACAGAAGCCTGCTGCACTGCAGTGTGTTGAGCACTCCATATGCACACATAGTTTTATAAGCAATGTCTCTAACGAATCACCATCCTTACCTCCCCCGTGGTCTGCCTTCAGTGAGGGAGACTCCCATATGGAAAAAGTGGTGGAACAGAAATATCTCTGAAGTTGCATTAAGTATTAAGAGATCTTACAGGAGCTTCTGGTTCTCCTGTAGGTTTATAAAAATCAAGCACCTAAGAAAAGTAACTGTACAGGCTGAGCACAAAGATGAGAATTGGGATCTTTACTTACTCCTAGCTCTGCCCTAGACTTCTTGTTCTTGTGGGCAGACCTTGCATGTGGCTATGTCCTAAATGAATAGACTCGAATGTCTTCACTCACAGTCAGCCCCAAGCTTTCCAGATGCAAAGTTTGACCTGAGAGCAATGTTGTCTGTGGGTGAGGGATTATTCTCATCTGCTCTTTTCAGGGGCTAGATTCACACCTCCTGGAGGTGTGACTCCACTGAAATGCTGTCCCTAAGAATAGTGCTGCTCATCGCGCCACAGTTACACAAATGCAGATCTAGTGGATGAGCTGTTACTTTGGGGGTGTTTTCAGAAGCCTGTCTGTGACGTCCAACCACAAGCAAATGCTCAGCAGATGGTTCCTACCTTTGTTTGCTGAGCAAACAAATGGTCTCCTCACCATAAAAGTCACTGGAAATAAGAGACACTGCAGCTTTTGTGTCCAGATTACAGGGGCTAAAGGGAGACACTTGGAAAAGACAGAGGAGAGTACGGTATTGACCGTCTGAATTTATGCCCCTGTCTCAATGACATATTAGTTTCTAGCAGCTGGACAACCTAGCTTAAAGCAAGTCCTAGCGAAACTCTTGCCAACCTGAAAGGTGGTCGTGTGCCATGACACCTGGCAATTTCCCTGGTACAAGGTGTAGACCAACGAAGCAGCTGAGAAGCAGAAACAGCTTTCCCAGATGCTTTGATAAAACCTTGCAAGGAGGCAGTAGGAGAGCAATTCTGTAGCACTTTGTTTAACCGCAGCAGTGCAAACTGAAAGCTCACAGCTGCCATACACAGAAATGTGGCAACAGGGCTTGAATGTGGTCAAGGACATATTTATTAAACTTGTGTAACAGTGCAAGCAGTGCCACAGAGAGGCTTTGTTTTCATAGGTAGTACAGAAAAGCCATATGAGATCAGTTTTAAGTGTACCAAGTTCAATGCCTTGTTCCTGATGGCAGGCAGCAGACCCAGATCAGTGGAAGACTGAGAAAGGACAACAGGATGCTGATGGGGTTCATCTGGTCCCTGTAAAGATCTTATACTGACTCCCAGAGTAAAACAGTGGCTGAACACCATAAATAAAAGTATATGTATCCAACATACACACCTCATTTTTTTTCCTTTCTTTTGTTTTCTTGCTTTTTAGCAGTTTTGGGAATTTCCTTACGTACTAACTACTCAACCTCTTCCTGGCAGCAATGATGAAGTGAGTTCCAGGATCCCATTACAAGTTGACTATTCCAGGAAAATCTCTAGGAAGATATGCTCACTGGCTGTCTTTTCCTATGCTGTTCCTTGTGCCTGGATCCAACCCACTACAGAATTGTTAATCAGTGTAATGTTGCTGTGGTGAGTGACCTCAACATGGTGGTGCAGAGGAGGACAGGGAGGCAGACGGAGGTGGAGTGGCTTGAAAAACTCACATCATTCACGGACAGGCCAATGCAATGTATCTAAAGGCCTTGTTTGTTAGTCATTTTGCCCTCTCTTCCCACTCAACTCAATACCTGAAGCTGCTGTCGGGTAGGCTGAAGTGAAGGGGAACGCAGAGCCCTGTGGAGTAGTGCAGAGAAGGCAAACTTCAAGCCACTGCACTCTGTTCGTTAAGGTCTCACACAACAAGATTCCCAACCAGTACAGTAGGACTTCTGTCGCCACAAGGTTTAGGATAAGATGGAGAGTGGAAGACTCGTTTCAAAGACAGTCTATGGACTTCACTGCAGCTCATGTCTGGCTTAGCCTAGTCTTTTTGTGCCTATCAATCAGGGCCCTAATCAACTTTAATGGTCTTGACTTCACCTGGAACTTCAATCCACAATGCCTATCCAGGGCCAGCTTCACCAAAGCCCAGCCCTAGACTTTCAGTCCCCACTGCAGTGACCTTGTAGGAGTACCGGTCTCCAGTCTAACATTATTTCTAGTCTTGCAGGTGGATCTATCCAGCCCTGCCTTGTGGATGGATCTTGGACCTAAGCTGTACTCTTATTTTCAGCCCCATCTCCTGCTGCTCCTGTCTGGGCTCCCTAAAAGGACCCAGGACTTGATTCATCACCTCAGCTTATCTGGGATGCGTCCTCTGACCAGATGCTACAGGATTGCATCCTGACAAATGAGGGCATTGCCTGCACTGGTATCACCCTGATCTCCCAGGGTGTCACATCTCATAGTGAAGCCCTGCTCTGGCTGCTACCTATCAGCACCTCAACTGGTCTTTGGATGAATCCAGCTAAGACCCTCCTAAATGCAGAAGGAGCAGCTAAGGTTGCTGCTGTAGCTATTCCTGCAGGGGTTACTCAGACCACTTTTCACATCATCAGACAACACTCCCTTTAGCCCTGAGTGTGATGACACTGGGAAACATTTGCAGGGTAGAATGGGAAGAGAGGGCAGTGCTTTCACCATCACGATCACACTGACAAGATCCTTTAGAATAAACCACCAGGCATTCTTTTCAGATCAAAGCACACAAGCAGAGGAGGTGGAGCAGCATCTGATCCCACTATTGAGAGTTCCTTGCTCTCTGATAAAATTTCAAAGAGATAAGAACCCAGCTACCAATCCAGCCAAAGGCAATGTTATTTGCCATAGGAAGATATGTACATCCCTGCTATTTCTCTTGAAGATTCATCAAGTGACTAGGGAGAACAAGAGTGGAGTCCAAGCAGCCCCCCTCACTGCTGGCCTTGTAGAAAGGATGCTGGTTTGACCTTGGATCCTGATTCAAGATGAAATTTGACATTGACTCACGGGCCCTGCATTTCCTCTGCTATTGTCTAAAAGTCAATTTCAAAGTTGTTTTTGCAGCCCTTTGTGACGTCCCAGTGCAGCTGTGCTAAATTCCAACGTGAAAGCGAAGAAATGAAAGGGAATTGGGATCAGAGTGAACATTAAAAGCCTTCAGAAGAGATTTTCTTCTCCAGAGTCTTGATAGACAGAGAACTCATCGTGGGGGACCAAAAAGGGCAGTTCCCTCCACAGCTGTACTAAGGCAGTGCAGTCAGATTGAAACGTCTGAGATAAGAACCTTGATTAAAGCCCTTAAATCGTGCTGGATCACATTTGGTACCCTGCATTTCACTTTATTTCAGCTTTTACACAGGCAGATCTCTTTCTAAAGTCAGGAAGGATCTTCCTGTCTGTGGTGTGAATAAATGCAGGATTAGGTCTTGTCTTTTCATTTTTAAAGACCTATATTGAGTCCATTTTTGTGCTGCACTAAATGCCTTTGCATGCCACTAATTCACGCTTGGTTTCTGAGTCATTTCTAACTAATTTTGAGATCTAGTGGGTAGTATATACCTTCACACTCAGTGCTCTCAGTTAACTGCATAATACTTTGTTTTAAAGTTTCTTTTTTTTATTTTCCTAAGCTACTGTGTTCTTATCGTGTAGGATAAAGCCAAAGAAGTCTGGGGCTGCCTAAGAACTCTAGTTTCAGCTCCAGTCTCCACACTAAGTTGAGATCCTGACCTACCCAAGCACTGCCACTCCTTGAAATTGCTGCCCTTAGCCACAAGAACCTCCAGTTATTTATTCACAGCAAAAATAATCAGAAGACATGTAAGAGGCTTCTTCAGAAAGGAGACACTTCCATTGTCCCCATCTCAGTCTTAGTAAAGCTTCTATTCACATGGATGAAGGAGACCAGCCCAGTCTTCCAGGTCACTCCATGCATGGCACGTCATTCACCCATTCAGTTCTTCCTCTGAAACCATCATTTTGCCTCACCATGAAATCTGTGTTAAGGGATTACCTTTGTGTGCACCTCCTGTCCTCTCATCCTACCCTGTCAGTCCAGCCTTCCACACAACCCTCCTTCCCAGACAGTGCTCAGCTAAATAGGCTCCATGTGTGGAGTAGTCTGGCAGGGACATGCTTCAGCTTGGCCTCCCATGTATTTTCTGATGGGTTCTGGGAGATTTGCCCTCTAAAGTCTTCTGCAAGTCCAAGTGCGATGGATCTGGACGTACTCTTGCAAGCACTGGCAGACGCAGCTTTCCACTGTGCAGCACCAGGTTCCTGCAAAGCCAGTTTGAGCATCTTGCTTCACACCAGAGGGCCAGCTTTCAGCAGCTGCCAGAGCTCATGTCAGACTGCACAAACAATAGAGTTTTCAAGCCTTTCTCAGCTCCTCTCTTCTCCCTTCACAGATATCCTGTAGACTTTGCACTGGGAAGGGATGACAACTACCAACTAATCAGGGACAACACACCCATCTCTGGTTGTACATTCCCACTTCCCTGTTCTCACCAAGAATAAAAGAGGACAAAGCATCTCTGTGCCTTTGATCTATGCCTACATAAAGGAAACTCTCTTTGGTGAGAGGATTGAACCTTCACACCAGATGCCACATAAAGTCTGGCTGCAGCAGTAAAGCAATACCCTATGCCTCTGTTTGCATTTCACTTTCTTTTCCTTGCTGTACTTTCTCAGAACTGCCTCACTCTAAATAAATGTTTATTGCCTCACCTAGCTTTGTTACAAGAACCTATTCTATAGGTTATGGCTAAAATGGCCTTAAGTTACCAGAAAAATAAACCTCACTCCTGTGGCTTTCACTGTCTAGAAGACTTTCTAAGCTTTGTTATATTGCTCGATTTACTTCCAGTTTCCACCCAGTGTCCCTTTTATTTGGCTGGAATAGCTATTGGTGCAACTTTCCTTGTGTTTTGAGAGAAGATGAGACTCCTGTGCAGGAGGACAAGGATTAATGGTCCTTGCTGTGGGACCAAGAGCTGGATGACCGCTCTTCTCCTCCTTATGGCTGCATGAAGATGACTGAAAGCACTATGTGGCTGCCCATTTATACCAAGCCTTGTGTCCTAAAGAGCTGAGCACTACAATGAAGCACAGATAGTCCATATACTGCTGTTGTTTTCTTGTACAGGGGTCAAATTAAATATATTAGGGTGAGAAGACATATTAAGGGAGAGCTGCAGCTGTAGGAGACAGAAACTGCTATGTCCAGAAAATGTCAGCATGCTGAGAGACAACTGAGCCTAATAGCTGCTGTGCCTGAGCCCCAGGGCAGGCTCTGGCATTCAGACAGTCTTGGTCCCCTTGGACCACATCCTAGTGCTTAGCAGTGCAATCCCACCATGCTCAGACAAATCTGAACATAAAGAAGGGGCTGAGATTTGGCTATTGCACTACAGGATTGGAAGAGTTAACTTTCAAAAGCATCACACATATGTTGATGGAAGGATAACATGAGACTATCTATCTCCCTCTTTTAGCGTCTCCAGACGCACCCAGCAATCTACAGCATCCGATCTGAAGTAACATTTGAGCAAAGTTAGTCCTTTTCATAAATGGTAGTGTGGGTTTAATAAATGGAATTTTTGCTAGGACTTATTGGAAATCAGCAGCCCAGGACTTGACATGCAGATCCTTACATTTAGGGCAGTGCTTGCACCACCACTTAAAGTCTTTTAGTACCTCACCATCCACTCACCACTTCGCAGCTTGTCTCTTTTCATGGACAGTTTTCTGGATTTTCTAAGTCTCAGGTTACAATGGACTCCACAAATCACGAGGCACAGCTGACTAAAATGAAGGGTGGGATTACCAAAACTGACTACCAAGTTCTAAACAGATTATATTGAGCTGGCTTTTTGTCTGCCTCCACTCACACCTAGTCAATAGACTCTCATGGAAACCCTCCAGAGGTCTCTTTAATTTTTGTTATTTGTGAATATTTGGGCATGTCAGTCATCAGCTGGGAAACAGGCACATGCAAAGTCAGCCTTTTGAATGGCTTGTCACAGAAATAGGCTCAGAACGAGAAGGGCTGCTTGTTCTCTCTACTCTGGCATCACTGTATGTTCATCTCCCTCCTGCTTCCCTGCCTTGCTACAGCTTAGTTTACATTGAAGTCGTTTGAGGAAAAGATCACAAATCCATAAGCAGCAGCAATAGCTACCTCAGTACTCTATTGGCATGTTCTGTGCCAATTAAACACATTTTCCTAACTTAAGTCACCAGGCTCAATAGGGCATTTTTGCTGCACAGTCCTTCACATATATTAACTACAATACATTTCATATTCAGGACAGGTGCAGCAGCTCTGTACCTAGGAATTCTCTGACATATGTTGTTTAGTTCATGGATAAAAGGCAGACAGTGAATACCAAGCAGTTCATGTTGCTAACAGATCAGCTGCATTAAGATCTTCAGTCAAAACTGTTGGCAAGTCAGACTTTCTATCTTATGAGTAAGAGTAATTAGTCTTCCGAAATGTTGAGTTTTTTGCACTTCTTGCTGAGAAAACACTTGTGATGTTCCTAAACCAAAACGTGATTCAAAGGAGTTCCTGAGTAAAGCTGAAGGGTGAATTTCAGAACTGGAATTGTAGAGGACAAAAAATTCACAAAATTCCTTTTAATATCAGTCAGCAGCTGTAAACACTTTGAAAGAACAGAGCTTCGGGATCACCTCAAGAAGTAGAAAACCTTGTAGCCAGGCAGTACAAATGTAGCAACTGAATTAGCCCCCCTCTGCACACGATGTCGATAAATGATCCATAGGCTCTGGAAAGAAGGCACCAAATGACTGCCTGTCACCATAGCCTGGCAGACCTGGGTCACAGTCAGCCTGTATCACGATGCTCCTTGGAGTCACAGATTTCATGGCACACTGTGAATCTAAGCAGGTTGTGAAGGAGCTGGAAATAAAGCTCGCAGGAAGCCACAAGGGCCAGATTCAAAACCTTCCTGCTAGAGAGGATTTTGCTGCAAAAGCTGAGGAACTGACACATTTCCTTTCATGTTCTACGTTAAATGGAGACATGATTCCAACAGAAAACTCCCCCCAACCCAGATTTCTTTATTGAAAGACTCTGGATCCTGATCCTGCAAACACTTGACTCACAAATAATTTTCTGGAAGTGTATGAAGTCACTGTGTTACGTGTTTCCAGCATTAGATCACAGTGTCACAGTATCACAGTATCATAAGGTTGGAAAGGACCTCTGAGATCATCGAGTCCAACCTATAACCCAACACTAACACCAACACTAACACCATCATATAAACCATGACACTCAGTGCCTCATCCAATCTCCCCTTAAATTGGATCTCCTTCAACTGCCCATTTTTAGGGTTGAGTCTAGAGGCAGAGTTCCCTGTGTTGATTCAGCAATCAGTCATGTCTGGTGGCTCCTCTGGCACATGTTTTCTTTGTTTGCAGAGCAATAGCTAGCACGCAGTCATATCACCCCCTTGAAACAACACTGAAGACGTGAAGCAGATGCAGCTACATCTGTGACTACATCTGCATGAAAAACATACACTGGGTACTTACAGCATATTCAAACTGCAGATTAAAATCCCGGTTGTTTGCTTGAAGGTGCCTCTCTTCCTCTGTAAAATAGAGGAAATGTATCAGACCTGCTTGAATGTAAACATAGTCAATAGAGATACGAACGAAGCATTAGAAAACGCAAGCAGAGCTTCTACAAGTTAGTGTCACCAGGAATCTGTGCTCTGGGGTAACTGCCCCGTGTCAGGGAACGGAAGAAGATGGTGACACTGATAAAGCAGCACTGTGGACTAGCACCATAGCACTCAGTCTGTTCCCCAAGTCTCCTCTGCCTCACAACCTACTGCAATGCCAGCACTGGTTTTACAGGTCATTCACCTTCTTCTACTTAACTAGTGGTGCTCACCATTCCTGCCCTGCTCAATCTCTTCCTACTGAAGCCTCTGGGCTCTTGCCATCAGCCTGCTGTTGGTGCCCTTGCTCCAATACAAGAGCATCTCCCAGCATTGTGTCACAGATACGACATCACCACCATAGCTATCAGGAAAGGAAAAACTACTGGACGGGATATCAAAAGGTCATCACATCTATCCTCTACCTTAAGACAAGGTCATTCCTGTTACTCCCAATAAATGTCCTAGAAAGTTTCAGTGATGCCTGTTCCTCAGACTGCTTATTCTGCAGGGTCCTTCCCTTTGGGGAGTTTTTTCCCCATTACCTGACATGAATCTCATTACTTCAATTTAAACAGATTGTATCTTTTTCTGGGATGGTCAATGGTGCTCTTCTGCTCTCCCCTCAATTCTCCATTTGGCTTGCCAAGGAGAACAGACTGGTTTATTATGTACTGAAGACTGTTATGCCTTATTTTGGTTTTCTCTTCCTAAGGGTAAGCAACTCCTGTTTCTTCGGTAACTTCTTATGAGTCAGTCATCAGAAGCAGCATCACTTTTGCTGCTCTTCAGTGGGCTTCCCAGCCAGTCCACCTCATTCTGGACATACAGTGGCCAAAATGGACATATTTTTCAGCTGAGGCCCTACCAAAGCTGACCAGAGCACAAGACACATTCTGGCTACCTTGTAGACAATGCATATGTGACATGGGAACTCACCTAGAAGTAGTCTAAAATAATAACCTTATGCCCTACCAGCACGCAGCTGAGAGCATTCCAGAATATGATCCATTCTGGCAGATCATTTCTGGAAGATGACTCACCAGACAATGCAAATCTTTCATTTTTCCTTGCTGAATGGCATCCAATTTTTTCAGACTATTTCTCCAACTAGCCAATTCTAGTCCTATCTTCCAATGCACTTGTAGCTCCTGCCAGCACGGTACCATTCACAAACTTATCAAGTATGTTCTTTATTCTGCGAGCCACTATCTAGAAAAAAATACTGAATACTAGACTCACAATACCTCCTGGATGAAACTCTCAAGTTTCATAATCAGTCATTGATATCTAGTGTCATTGGTTAGAGTTTTTTTTCTGAAACGTCTGGCACTCACTGTATGTTGATTTTACCTCCAGCATGTGTCTCCAGTTTACTTGTAAAAACACTACAAGTGACAGTCAAGATACATGACAGTTATCTAAAGCTTTTTCACTAGCCCTCTGGCTACCACTAAAATGTAATTCATTTGGACTTGATGCAGTTTTTCAGGACTGCTTAATCATCTCTTCCCCTCACACACACTTCTAGGTATTTTGAAGTGGTTTGTTGGATTGTTCCAACATTTACCCAAGAAGTTAAGCCAA
Organism: Tapera naevia; assembly: GCA_033556795.1. Taxonomy (NCBI): domain Eukaryota; kingdom Metazoa; phylum Chordata; class Aves; order Cuculiformes; family Neomorphidae; genus Tapera; species Tapera naevia. Next base: position 123,069 of record JAUMJJ010000092.1, on the reverse strand, counting down.
TCTGTCTATAATGGCTTACTTTTTTCCCCTTTTCCTCTTTTTTCAGTCTTCTGAACTTTGCCTGTCTGTGCACCAGAAACTCTCAAAGGCAGTATTGCTCCAGGCCGCACTCCACCTTGCCTAGCCAACCCATTCATGTCTATTACAGCTCAAAATCTCTCCCTTTCTCCTTTGTTTCTGGCAACAGAAATATTAAACTAAAGGGAAAAGAAACTCAAACCAGATTTCTTAGCATTATTTGCTAGGTATTTTTCACTGAGTAGCAGATATTAACAGTCTTTGGTCTCCCTCCTACAAGAAGGATTACAGAATCCCAGAGATCCCAACTCTTACAGAACAACTTCTACTGTCCTTTATGTACTCAATAGTTTTTTATTTCTCATTTTGAGCATTTGCCATAAAGTTTGTGCTGGATAAAACAAGATGATTTACACCTTAGATCTAGAGGCATCCTTCCTCTGCCTGAAGTGAATGAGGAGCTTGCGATTTCATTGTTTCATACATCCTTCTGAGCCTTTTCCTGAAAGATGCTAACTTATACTCGTGCCCTTAATACTAATTATTTAATTAAGGAAACAACAGTTCTGCTTGATTCTTCCTCCACCCCACATTTCCTTCTCATGAGTTCTGTTACTAGCTTTTCATATTTACTGAAAATATTCTTTTGGAAGTCCATTTTAAATACTTTGCTATTGTCATTTTTAACTAAGTTTCATGGCATCATTTCATAACCATTCCCATTTACACATTTACAGGAGGCTGCTTTCACAGGACCAGCCAGCTCCTCCCTGTTGGAGGGAATCACTTCTAGAACAGCCTCCTCTCTAACTCCAAAAATTTACCCACTTCTGCACCAAAACACTGTACCAGCTGAACAGGTCATGTTCCTCTACACTCCTTTCCAGCTCTGCCTCTGCATAGTTAGAATTCCTCATTTACTACCATGCCCTGTTTTTCAGAAAACTGTATTTTGTTTTGTTTTTGGTTTTGTTGCACGAAAGTCTGCCTTTCTTGGTTTGCTGTTCCTGTATTCTTTGTCCTTGTAGCATTACTCAGAGATCTGCAATTTGTTCACGTCTTTCTTCACACTGGAGCTTGGGGTGCTTGAACACAGAAGGAAAACATCTCTTCCCTTGCCACCTCTGTTACCCTTTTAGAATAATCTTTGTTTTTTCTATTAATATTCCATCCTCATGAGTTATCCCAGCACGTGTCTATCATATGTATTAAATGATGTGTAAGACATCTAGTTCTTCCTGTTTATCCACTCTTGCATTAGCAAATGTCTAAGCTATTTAGTGCATTCAAGTGCTATCTTTTCTCCTTTCCCTCCAAAAACTCTATAAACAACATTGCATCCCTAGTTTTTAAGCCCTTTTTCAGACCACTACTTTTGTATCTCTGTCTGTGGGCTGTTTTCATCAAGCTCTCTAATTGCCAATGTAAAGTTCTGTTAGCAGGTAGGTGTGCTTTTCCCTTTATTCAAGCACATCTAGCTGTGTCAGGCATTTTCAAACCAGTTTCCATCTGCCCAGTCTGGATGATTCAGACCAATCACAGAAGCTTCACTTAAGACCCTCAAAGTGCTTAATCCTTCACCGCTTACCTTGGACACATTTTTCTCATCTTTCACAACGATGAGAACAATGTACAGAGAGATCAGAGTAACCTGTCTTGTGTCCCAGAGAAAAAAGAATCAGAGCTCAAAATGTCCCAGAGAAAAAAGAATCAGAGCTCAAGACGTCCGAGCTTGCAGGGCTTCAACTGTTATGTGATGTGCCGCTTTGTGAATTTTCCTGCAAGCAACTAGTGGTATCAAAGCAGATGAAAAATAAAGCTATTTGTTAAAAACAGAACTTCCCAACACTCACACATTTCCTTCCACACAGAAAGTGCCACTCTTATCCCTTCCCCAGAGGCTCCAAGTACAGCACTGGAATAAATGCCACAAAAAAAGAAAAAGAAAAAAAAAAGATACATGGCTTTATTGCAAATAGGAATAGATGACAAAACTTGAAAACCTACCCAACTGGCGAGGTACGCTTGCTGATCCTGTGCTGGTCCTGGGAAGGGGAACCAGCAGGCAGGGGCAGAGCTTTTTGCATGCCCCCCATGCTTATGTGGAAGAAGCATAAGGAAACCAAATGCCTGCAGTGATCCTGAAATGAAAGGCTGAGCACTTGCAGGAGACAGCCTTGTCCATGCTGCTCACAGCCAGCAGGTTTGCCCAGCTGCCTTTTCAGAAGGAGCTGTGGAAGTGCATGATGGGCAGAGAGGCACAAATATCTCCAAGAGATGTTGGTCTGAGCTGGAGCCCTTCAAGTGTCTGTTGTCTTGCCAGGACATGAGACACAGGAAACACAGAAGAGACTTGGGGTCACATGGGATTTTCTGAGAGGCTCTAAAGTCCTCAATTACTTTCTGCTGGCAGCCCTTGAGGGGACTGCACACAGAAGCAGAAATCCAAGTTCTGCCTGCAGCAACCAGAGATGCTGCAAGATTCTTTGCTCTTTTCAGGGCTCACTGGGGGAGTGAGGAGCCATCTCCTTCTTCAGCCTTCTTCCAGGATCTACATAGCCAGTGAAGAGGCACTTGACATGCATTTAAATTAAAGGATCCCAAATGCTCCTAGACAGAAACCGTGTGTGTTTCTCTTCCCATGAGGAAAGAGCCTGGCCTCCCACCACAATGAGAGATGCACTCTTAAATAGCAATGGCTTTTATGTGAGACACACAAACAGCTGCAAACAGCTTAGCAATGAGCACAGAACAGCAAATGATGCTCTCTCAAGGCATTGCCCTCCTCTGCCTGATCATGTGGTATCCAAGGGCAGATTTTCTATGGAGAACTCATTTCTGAAGGCCTCAGATAGCTATGAACCTGCTTCAAAACTGAATGGAAAGTCTCTGGCCTGCCCTAGCAATCCATTCCCCTCAGTGGTGATGCCCCTAAAGCCCTAATACTTTCTTGTCACAAGAATTTAACTTCTTACTGGCTAGCAACCAATATCTTTGGCTAAAGCAAGAACAATCACAACAAATTGCAAAGAATGCTTCACCCAACAACACCATCAAGCAGAACTTTCTGTCCTCTGGCTACATCAAAGGAGAACCCCTCACTGCCCACATGCACAGGGCAGCACTACCGCAGTGGTTTTGTTTTTACCAACAGAGGACCACGAGATCCTGTATTTGTGGCACCTAAACCAGCAGTTCTCAACTCTTACAGACCAAGCAACATTTATTTAAGTTTCAGGAACTGTTTGGACAGAAATGAAGCCTCTTGGATGATCACAAACAAAAAGAGAAAGTCAAGCATGCACGAGCTTCTCTTGGAAAACACAGCTCAGGATATTTTGGCTGTAGATCCAAGCATGCATGTCCTATCATGCCCTGTTGATTCTGACAGTATTGAGGAAAAAGGGAGGGGAAACCTGAAGGGCTATCAGATGTGAAGTTTTTCATTTCTTAAAACTTTTCTACATCTGTAGACAACTCAAACTTTCTGCTTCTGCAAACTGCAGTCACAAATCGCTGGAAAGAAGGAATGGGATTTGTGCTCCAAGTTATCATTTCACTGCCACTGAAAACTATTTTAAATTATTCATCAGTGGAAACTCAGCATACATAAGTATGGCTCAGTGCCCAGTTCTTGGTCTAACCACTGAGATCAAGTCACTGGGAAAGTGGCTGTTTTCTCAGGCAGACAGATTTAGGAGCTAAACTACAGAACAACATCTGTATTTAATAAAGTTAGAACCATGCCAAAAAAACATCTATAAATGTAACTGGCCAGCCCATCAGCTTTCTCCATTTAGGATAGCTGCATGGAAAAGTCCTGCAAAAGGTTAGCTTCAAGATCTGGTCAGACAGCCTGGAAATTTGTTTCTGGTTTATGCTAAGGAGCATATGCCAAGAACAATGATTCCAACAGGCTGTTGGAAAAAAAAAAATGTGGATATTAGGTATTGTGGCTCCAAGAAAGAGAAGGTTAAGGGCTGCATGGTTTTGCCAAGTCATATACAAACTAGGGCCTGATACCTCATGCATGAAACGAAGACAGTCCAATTAGGGGAGTGCCAGCGTAGCTGAGCCTGACAACAGAACAGAGACAGCATAAACTCTGTAAAAATAATGATCTCTACTCCACCCTTTAAACAAGTGACCTCAAGAGAACAAACACTGCCCTGGACCAGCAACAAAAAATGACATCCAGGATCCTGGCTCATCTCCCTAGCTTCCCTTGCAGAGTGGTTCTTAGGAAAGCAATTAACCTTACCAATACCAAGTTGTGAAACTTGTAACAGTTATTCTGCTCCCAAAGGCACACATCAATTTTTCCTGAGACTGTAATTCAGGTTTCTCCAGTGACAGGCTATAAGAAATCTCTGAAGACCTCCACCCAACACAGTACACTTTGTTTCAAGTCTTACTATGTGTCTCCTTTCACCTCCTCATGTCCTATCTCCCACCTATTTTTGTTGACTCTACTTTTGGGCACCTCATCATCACTGTATACCAGCCTTTAGTATCATTTCTGAGGAAGGGCATGAGTGCCACCTTGCATCCAGCACTCAGGAGATTACCCAAATCTTCCTTTATTTCTGGTCTTTTCTGGACTGTTACTCTGTGTAAACAAGTAACTAAAACCTGCCATTGTGTGTGAGGACTTCTATCCTTCCTCCAGAAAAGAGAATTACAGTGTCCATTGAAAGGCAACTCCATGGGAGAGGACAAGTTATTGTGTACTGTAACAGGCAACTAAAATTGATGCTCTTAGAGAGGCTATTATACAAGTTAATTGCCAAAATCTCCTTTCACCGTAAAGCAATAATTGCCTCTTTTTGCAGCCATGAGAGATGAATGAACCATGCACCAAGTTTCTCAATTTGCAAGTGCTGTACCTGGGTAGAGTCCCTGCCTTTGGGTGAAAGACAACAGGATTATTTTTTATAGCAGTGGTATCACAGGATTTTGCATTTATTGTACAGCATTGCACTGCTGGGATCAAAGCTGCACCGACAGAACTCTACCAAGGGCAGGAATCTTTGCCCAACAAGCTCAACATTTAATATGGGTCAGAGGATACATAGACAAAGAGAAGAGCCGTACGACAGGTCTGAAGCTGGTTAAATATCGACAGCTGATCTGGGACACAGACAAAAGCTGAACCCTCATTACCCAAGTGTCAGCCTGGCACTGTAACCTGCCTGGTGTCGGCGTGCCAGCTGCTCTGTGGCATGAAACCACAGCCCATCCCTGCCCTGAACGGCAGCCAGGGCCTGGCAGAGTGCAGCAAGAGTGGCTGAGGCAGGGGGAGTGGTGAGAACCTGGTGGGGTGTAAACCAGGAAGCGGAGGGTCACAGCCAAACCCTGCTCTGAGCAGGAACATGCCTAGCTGCCTGGCAAACAAACATGTTCTCTTATTATTGACTCAAAGGAGGGGTGCTCCAGGGCTCCGCGTTACAAAACTGCGCATTTTCAACACGTACATGTCCCTTCCCTCACAGAGCCTCTCTGGCTGCTGTGGTTGAAGAGAGTTTATACTGACAATCAATCACATGTATTTTCATCTCTGAAATGGACTTGCTAATACTGAGTGCGAGGGATTTATTTCTTTAACAAAGCGTATGGCAAGACCATTCAGATACACCACCATAAATGGGTTTAGACCTATTTTCTCCTGCCTGTTCTTCCATTATTAAATAAAGGTCTTGTTTATCCTCTCTTTTTGCTTGAAAGAACAAGAATCTTCCTTCCTTCTGAAGAAATAAACCACAAGAAATATACTTCTTTGTAATGAATTGTGACTTCTGGGCCTGGTACTAGGATTAGCCCCCTGCTTGCGCTAAACAAACACTACATGGCAACAGGAATTCACCAACACAGGTAAATTATTTTGTATGTCCCTGAACCAAATATTAATAAAACATGGGGTTTTTTTTGTGGCATCACTAAGAGAGTAGATGTAGTGACATATCTCCATTTTTGTGTATAGAATGCAAGGTCTGAAATAAAAAAATCTTGACGGTGAGTTGGAATAGTTTCTGCCTCAGATCCAGTTAATTTTTAATATAAAGATAATATTCAATATTAGATCTTGTTCTTTTCTAAAACCAGAATTTACTATTATCACCATGAGGAGAAAGAAAACAAGAAAAGGGGTGTCCAAAAGGATGCCCAGTGTGTGCTACGCTCATGGTCGAACAACATTCTTGGGAGACAGACCTGGATAACCTTGGAACAGAAAACATTCCCTTTTAGCTTATTCTGTGAAGGAACAGAGGCTGCCTTGTCTCTCCCTTTTCCCCATCTCCTGCAATAACACCATTTCTGGTTTGTCCTTCACTTCCTCCTCCCAACAATGTCTCACCCACCTGCCTTGTCTCTGGGTAAGGGGTCTTATGTCTCAGAAATGTCTTGCAACAGATTATTTCTCAAGAAATATTTCTCTTTTCATGTTTGTTTTCATATCATTTCAGAATGAAAATACGCATTTTTCAAACACACTAGGAGTGGAAATCTGTCCCTTCTTTATTTTGGAAAATTGTAATTTTGAATACTTTTTTTTTCAAATTTAGTTTAGAATTTCATATCACTTTTTATGCTGGGTTTTGTAGTAGTACTTCACAATATTTACACCGATATCAGCATGCTAAATAAAGCAGCTGAAAGAGTAATTTTTTTTTATTTTAAAAAAAAGTCTGACAGTGAGTGTCTGAGGTATATAATTTCCTTTACTAGAAAACAGCATCTCCTAGACATGCTGGTAACGCCCCAACTTGATACCATTGCACCCGTAGTTAATAACAGTCATACACTGTGACAGGAAGTGATGTAAAAATCATAAAAATAAATACAGCTCTGAAACAAACGTTGAGAACTTTTTCAATTCACGGTTATTTCTCTCATGGGAAATTATGTAAAAATAAATACATTTTTCATACTCAATGTCTGTTGAGCTAGACATCTCCTATCAGATCTGAATGGGAGTCCCAGAAGACAGCCAAGATTTATGTTTGTAGGGTCAGTCTTGGACTGCCTTCTCTGCAGGGGGCTGCTCACCCCTGCCAAGCTCTACCCAGAGCCTGGATGCTCAAACCAGCTGCCCTGGGCAGCAGGCTGCCCCTCGCAGCAAGAAAAAAACCCCATGGAGCTTTCCAAAAACCCTGGTTCAGTTAGTAAATATCCTTCCTCTTCCTCTCACAGTGCTCCTAGACTGGCTGTATGGAGGCAAACCCGTAGCAATGACTGTTCTTGCCATTTACTGGAAGAACATATCTTGGGATCAGTTTATTTTTGTAGATGAGTTCTTCCCGCCCCTGCTTCTGTTCATTTCATAGATGGTATTTGAACATCCCTATCCTCCAGATAAGAAGTTCCGGTGCTGAATAAACTTGTCTTGGGATCAAGGCAGCGGTCAGAGACGTTCCACATTTGTCAGCTATTTCCAAGGCCTGATCTCCATTTCTTCCCACACACTCCATGAATCGAATGTCTCACCATTCGTTTCTGTTCTGTCAATGTCCATTGCAGTTTAAGCCTCAGAATAAAAGATCTCAGGCATCTTTTCCTTCCACAGAAACACTACTGCTACTTTTCTAAGAGATGTACTTCCTTGGGTTTGAGGAGCATTAATAAGGTTCAGTCATCCAGCACTAGTTTTCTTTAACAGGCTTTGTCTGTCTGACATGAAGCCATATTTTACTGCTCTGTGAAGCTGAGTATTGGTTATATCCCTGATATAAAGAACACAAAACTATGAAAACCTAGCTCTTATCTCCAAGAATTTTAGAATATATAGTCTGTCTTGTTAAATTATGCCTATCCTTAAAAAACTCTCCTAATTTTGCCTGCATCTCAGCTCATGTGGAAACAGTTATATCTTGCTGGGGAGGAACAGCATACTACTACTTGTTCCCACTGGAGCAATCTTGATCCCCATTTCAGCAGCTAATGTCTGAGGTAATCCATTCCCTCCCATGAAAATCATACCATGAGCATGGCTCTTCAGTAAAGTGAATTGTCATTCAGCTTTGTTTCTGGAGTGGAAATTTTGTATTTCTGTGAGCAGTGCTGTCGCTTCGATATGAGTGCATGGAACGTTCCCCAAAGTGCCTCATGTGCTCTCAGACAGCACAGTCGTGTGGACTTCTCCAAATGCAAAGACTAATAAACTGTTAGGTTAAAATAGCACTTCAACCCTGGCATTTACTCCAGTGGAATGCTTTCAAGGAGCAATCATAGCCTTTCAGCTTTTAGGTTGCAAGGTGAAAGAAAAAATAAAAGTGAAGGAAAAGCTCGTTTATTTTCCTGTTATGGAGGCTCCTCATTCCCTTATCACCCCAGCTTCCCTTATCCTTCTCTGAACTTCCTTCAGTTCGAATTTGTTGGTTTGAACTGGTGATCAATAGTACATAAAATGTGAAAATAAATGACTTTTTCCTATAAAGTATGTTCCCTTCTATGTAGAAAGAGCTGTGTTTCTTAGACACTCAGCTGAAGGGGGTCTGAACACTGCTCTGCTGAAACTCAGATACAGGGCCGTGTATAACACAAGATTTTCCTCATATAACAACATAAACATTTTGATAACCAGAACAACTTCTTTATACAAATGGGGATGCCCTAGGTGGGTGGCAGCTCACAGATGAGCCTGTGCTCCTTTGTCTCCGAAGTCAAGATGTAGAAAGAGACCTCGGATTGGCAGAGATCCTTCTCTGAGAGCATTCACAACCTCCTCTCCTGGGAGTACCAGAGCAGCAAACGGATGCCCCTGTCTTAACACCAGGGCTCGCAGTCTGTCCCATGCCAGGAAGGGGAAACAGCAGTGCAATTGCAAAAATAAATCCTTGGGAAAAAGCTATTCAGCCTTCTGAGCTCAGAGAGGTGGTGGTGGGGAATAATTTGTGTCAAAATACAAGTAGGGCACTAATCGCTGCATTCATCAAATACAGGTGGAACACCCTTGAAAGAAAAGTCTAGAGACTTTCCCCCTTCACAGCACCTGTGGACCTGAATCTTTGACCAGAGGTTGCACCCTGTGCCTGGAGGTGAAGTGATAAAACACGAGGCTCTATTCAGTAGCTCATACTGCAAAGCCTGATGAAGATGCACCCCAAGGGGCTGTAGGAAACTATCCCACTTTGAGGTCATGTTAGCAGCCCTCCGACTGGGCTTCTTCCAATCATTCGTCTCTTCTGGGGTTTCTACTGCTAAGTCCATGAAGATCGTGCTGGAGAGGATGATTGCTCCCCCTATCTACACCCATTTATTTGGGTGTCACATATTGCTCCCAGGGATGGAATTATATAGGCTCTGGTTTCTTTTCCTGAGTTAGTGTTTCCTTCAGCAGCTTTTGGGATGCTCTCAGGGTGCACCTCTCTACTTTGTTCTTCTTCCAACCTCTCATTGAAGGGAATATCTGAGCCATTGCCATCAATACATTTCATCATTAAAAGACTGCATCAGACCTTCACACTAACTTGCTTCTAGCTTATTTTATAAACTGTTTGAGAGAGGACATTGTGTACTGCTGATTCATCCACTCCCCCAAAAGATCCTCGTAGAGTGAATGCAAAAACTTAACTTCTCAAGCCAGTCGTGTCATGACAGAGCACAAACTTTGCAGCTAGTTCTGTTGCAGATGTGCCTGCATTCACTGGCATGTATCCCTCAGTGTTCCTCACAGTGCAAGAAAAGGTGTCAGACATCCTCCCAAACAGGGTCTCAAGGGTTCGTGTGTGTTCAGTATTCACATTCCTGGTTTTATCACCTCTGACAATGGCATTACCAGGCCACACTCACCTTTCAATTTCTTCTTTCCAAATTTCAATCCAAATAGAGACATCCCAAAACTTTATTTTAGTCCAAGTCCATGGAACTTCTGCAAAAGAAAAGAGGATGTAATTTAGAGTGGGGCTTTCTAGACCCATAGCATGACATGATGCAGCACATGTATGTATTTCTGTGCCCTTAAAATGGGAGAACCAAACTCCTAAGCCCCATGGCCAAGAGCTGCAGTTTATCACATGATGTGTTTTAAAATGCAACCTGTCTCAGGTTTGCAAGTTGCACAGCATCAGTGTGGCCAGCCTTACCATGAACATTTTCACCTCTTCATCTCCTGACATCAGAGACCACAAAGAAAGGGCCATTGGGGGATAAACTGAAATGGATATCCCTACTACCTTGGCCCTATTTGAAAAGGAGAAACACATGCACCTACCTTGTGCTTAAGGTACAGAGGAACTGTGTGACTACCCAGAGCAAGACCAGCCTCCCTGAAGAGAAGGAAGAAGCGGGAAGCACTGGTTTCCTGTGCGTCTGCCTGTGCTCAACATATACTGTCTGACACTTGTCCATCTGCTGGTCACCCTCTGTGTTTGGGATGGACTAGTCTGTGTGTCTGAGCAAAACTTCTCCCCTGCTGGCTGCAAACTTCCTGTTCCTGAAGCCAAAAGCCAGGCACAACAAATGTGTTTAAGGCACTGAATATATATCCTGATACACAGAGGAATTAAAAAAAAAGTATCAAAACCAGTCAGTAATGAAACTTTTGGTTTTCCAAACATTGGACATTTTATTTAAAGGGCTTTAAAGTGATGTTGGTGCTGATAGTCAGTGAATATCAGAAAGCATGGGAAAAGCCAGCACTGCCCAGCATGCCCAGCTCACTGGGAGCCAGAATCAACAGGAATGCTGTACCAGTTGCTTAACTGTCTGGTGGAGATGAGCTGAGACTTCTGATGCAACTGTAATCTATCTACAAAATGTTTCTAGGTGATGTAATGAAGTTCTTGCACTTTATCTTATGCTCTCTGTGCAGAGCAAGGGTGTCTGAGGACACAATTATAGTAAATATGTTCTATTTTGGAAAAGCAAATGCAAATACAGCCTGTGCCACTGCCCAAATGCAAGCCTGATCCATCATTACTAGACCATCCCTTTGTGTAAACTTGAGCTTCACGTGTTCTCAGAAAATGAAGGTAAATGTTAAGGAAAACTCTACAACGATTACATAAGTCAAACATTTCTGTGCAGATCTCTATTCCAGATGCTGAAGCAAATCTATATTTAGCAGCTGCAATTCAATGAGCCTGAGATAAAGCAAACAGCAGCAGGTAAGCACCAGCCAGCCAGCTAAGTGTTGCACACCGTGAGCACGATGCAGCCCTCCCTGCTACTCACCACAGGTTCAGGAACCCCTGTGCCCACTGTGCTTGCATGTGATCTTTTTCCTATTCACTCATGTAGATCCAGTTATCTATGCTCACCAGAACAAATGCTTGGGCAACACCTCTCCCTAAAATATCCTCTGTCCATGGATGTAAACCACTTAAAGCGGTTTCAATGTCACAACTTAAAGCTTCCTCAGCCTTGCTGACCAGTCTTACTTTCCATCCCTAAATGACCTCTTATAATTTCCAATGTAATTTCTTCCTTGTTTCAGAAATATTATTACACCTTACAAATCACGCCTATCAAGGACTGAGAACTCCCCATAAACTGGTGGGAGGACTGAGACAGGCACCCACACACGCAGAGGTAAAGACCTCAGATTTCCTAGAGCATCAAGAGCCATAGATCTGATTATCACTTTCCACTGGCAGCACAATGATGCACAAGGTTGACTGCTTGTAATATGGTTATAGTGCCAAACTCTGGGTTTTGCCAAACGTTTTAGAAAGATTATCTGCAACTACCAAACCTTTCCCAGTTCTGTACTCAATTGACAAGGCATATAATTTCCACAGCAGGAAAAAAGAAGCTGTTTATATTTCCCAGGTAGCAGAGAAGAGAGTATGCTTATAAACCTTCTTTAAGCAGTATTAAAATGAAACAAACAATAGAGTTAAGATCTGTGTCTCACAAAAAAAACTCTGAAACTTCCTTCAGCTCTGATACATGATTTTTTAAATTACTGTGATTCTTTAATCACTGTTTTTTGCTGTGGCTGCAGTATGACAGAAAGACTGCAACAATGCACTCTCGGCATGGAGAACACCTTTAATTCCTTCACCCTCTCAGTGGGTTTTATTAGGATTGCATTCATTGAAGACCTTCTCTCAGAAGCAATTTGTTACCATCATGGCCAGGACAAATATCCATATAGGCTCACCACTCGCATAAAACCTTGCCACTTAAGGCAGACTCGAGTGATAACTTTGCTATATCAGTTTGCATCAGTTGTCTCTCTGGCACACCATTTCCATCACACAGGTTTAGCATAGCTGCTTACTTTAATTGAAGCCCAGGAGTTACAAATCCTTCACAAGCTGACCTGATTCTTTACGCAAAACTCAGTTCCGGGCTTGCCCAAACCACAATGTCGTTTGAGAATGTGTCAGTATTCAATGAGCACAATGGCATTAAGGGCTTGGCACACACCTATTGCACTAAGGTGTACCCTTCATACATAATATTGCAAATATCTTTCATTGTGGCCTTGTTATAGACTCACACATCTAATCCTCATAATTCTTTACCTAGCAAGCCACTGTCACAGCAGCTATGGCTTCTTGTGTGGGTCTGCCTGCTCACAGCTCGGTTTGCACTGGTACACCTTCTCATTTCCAGGTGTGTTTTTAGCCTGATGGTTCATTGACCATCAGCTGCAAGTGTGAAAATAAACTTAAACAAATGATGGTGGAGTTTTTCCTTTTGGTACTGCTCCAGGTACTGTTCCCGTTTGTTTTAGCTGTCACAACTTCTACAGCCAGATGTGGTCTCTTGGCTGACCTTAGCTCTGCCTGCCTTTCTGTTTTCCCAGGTCTTTTTTAGGGGGGAGGTATTTTGGCCTTTCAGGGTCTAAGATCTTTACAACTGTATCTATCAACAATCTCCTTCAGGGTACTTTTTTATTCAGATTCCGCTTGTAGTCAAAATTCATATCCCTGTTCATGTTTCTTTACCTATCTCTCTATCTTATAAATCCTTCCAGAATTGCAATGGTAGGTCTTCAACCTCGTGTCACTCTTATTTACTGCTATGATATTAATCTACCTTTATGTTTTCTGGAAAAAAAAATATGTCTCTCATGTTTATTTTCATGTGGCATGAAGCACTTCTCAAATTTTTGGTAAGATGCACTCACAGACTCTTGTTCTTGAGTTAACTGAAAACCCATAAATAACATAAAAACTTTCTATAGTCAGAAAAAAAGCAATTTCTTATTTGCCTTCTTTTTCCCTGGCACTCACTATATTCAGATGCAAAGTGAAGCACTATTTAAATCCTTGAATTCCACAGCTTGTATCAGCCTTTCTTGACCTGTTTTGCTGTGCCAATTTCCACTTCATAATTTTAGGGAGTTTTAACTTCTGTTTACTCCAGGCGCCCTTTGCTGTTCACTAATCGACTGGGACTCACAGCGTTTAAGTAACCACATAGGTCCAGCTCCTCTGTTTAATGGAACACACATTAACCCCCACACACTTCCAGAGCCTATAGCAAAAATTATTTAAACCTCGAATTCCCAGTTGTTCATTTGTGGGGATGTCAGGGTATAAAGTATGAATAAGTTAGCCCTTTTCACAATAGAAGGCTTTTGTACTACAAACTGTACAGCTATGGCTTACACTTCTGCAAAGACAATCCACCTGCTTTATGGCTATTGACAGTTTAATCATGGGCTCTGAGCACTTTAATTGCCAGAGCAAGAAGCTACTTTAACCAGTCTTGAATAGGGAAGGGATGCTTTCTTGCAAAGCAAGTTCAGCCTTTTTTAAGAGACATGAGAGCCCCACTTGGCTTAAGAACATAACTCTTTTGTGAGGGGCAGGTTGCAATGAGCTACATCATGTGGAATTTGCAAAGGCTACGTCCAAATCCAAAAACATGGCTTACTAAGGGCTGTACTGCAAACTGGAGGTGAAGGAAGGCACTTCCCACCACAACAGTCATGAGAACAAAAGTGAGAAAAGACATGGTGCAACTCGAATGGAGAGCAGATATTGGAGACGGAAAACACAACTAGTTTCTTGGCCCCATTTCTTTGGATGTAGCTACACAATACTTCAGATTCAATGATAAATATGGATTGGAAATTACTCGGTTCTTCTGCTCCCATCACCTTGTTCCCGAACTCTGTTAAGTGTACCATGTTAAATACAATCATTTTGGAAGGACTATTTTAATATAAATTATGGGGTGTAGTTCAGTAGACACTGAAATTCCTGCCCAAACTGTGGTCATAGCAGATCTGAGGAGAAAATCATGCTATAATACTAGAAACAAGCACCCAGAGTCCAGGGGAATTAGATATGAGGTCAAGATTTCTCCAGTCAGTTTTGCCACTAAACATAGTGTGGTATATATACACTCTAAAAACTTTAAATAGCGCTTTCTCAGTAAAAATTCAAAAATCATGCCATGCCTTCATTCACCAGCGTTCCATATCACGTCAGCTTTTGCATGTGAGCAAGATCCGTGAGCTGGATTTTTTAATCTACATTCAGCTGATGTAACAACCACAAATATCCACATGCCTTAAAACTTCTCTTTTCCTTTTTTTTTGTTTCAAAATGGAAATACTAAATATCCAACCAATAGCTCAGTGTATGAGAAAGATCCCGAGCACTGGGCATTACAACAGACAAAGTTCAATGCTGCCTGTGCTGCCTATTGCTCTCAGTGGAGTAATGCTGCTTAACACCACAAGATGACCAAATTTAAATCCACAGATTTTGAACACATATCATGCTAAACTGGATTTGGAGGCACAACTGCAAAAACACAAATGGTTTAAAATAAATTAGGTCCATAAACTCCCTGTTTTCTCAATGCCTTACCTGCATGTCTGGTAAGGGGTGTACATGTAGGATGCTAAACCAGGACTTAAATGTTCACTCACAGGTATGGCACAGGATATCAGAGCCAGTGCAAAGTTTTCTAATGCTCTGGGAAGAGCAATGTAGAAGTCTGGCACACCTGGCATGGACTGACCTGGTAACGTGCCACACAAAGGCATGTTTGCAAAGGCACCCCTTTAAACTTCTGCTGCATTAACTGTTTCAGTCAAATTATTCCAATTTTTGTTCCAAAGAGAATGGTATATTTGCTTTCCTAAATCAAAAGCAAACACAAAAATTTCATCCATTTAAAATAATTAGCACCAATAATCTTTCAACATTGAAATAAATTAGCACTTGTATCTCTCCATTGCTTCTTACATCCTCTTATGTTTGAACACCTCAAGACCAAACAAGGAGTAGCGTGTGTTGTACCGTCTGTTTTGCAGGTGGAAAACACAGAAAGTGAGCTGCAGGATGGATGGTTAAACCGTGTTTTTAATGCCAGAATAACAGTATTTGGGGACTGAAATCAGATTTGCCTGAAATCAACCTGGAATAAGTTTAAGAAGCTATAAATGGCTACTCTCTGCATCAGGGTTTCCAAAAGGAATGATGATTGGTTTAAATCGACTAGTTCAGTGCAAAGAATTTGAAAGTATCCCTAAAATCTCCCCAGCTTTTTAAATACCTGCAGAGGCGTCCTGCATGAGCTGAGCCAGCCTTCCAGCTATTTTTTGGTGCTGTTCCAAGCTATATGCACAGAAACCCATGAAACTGTGTGCTCCTAGCCCCTACACTCATATGTGCTAGTGCAGTTAGGTATAATTACTGAGGAACAGACTCAGTCTGTTATCTGCCACAGTTTAAAGTAATGATCCAATATCCTCCATCTGTCTTCATTAAAACACTCCTTAAACTGACACCAGAATGACAGTCAAAAATTTGCATTTAACTCCTTTGGGTGAGTTAGTTGCAATGCTCAAATTACCAACCAACAGCTGAGGCAGAGAGAAACAAACAGAAATTCAGGCTGCAGTCTGCTCCCTCGAAACAATGCAAACAATAGCAGCTTCCCCGGGTGGCTGCTGCTGCTTGAAATCATGCACAGCTCAGCTCACTCCACCCAGAAGTCTATCAGCTCGCCCGCAGAAAAAGCTCAACCCCAAACACTTTGATTAAGCTTTGCAAAAGCTTTTGGGTCGGAAAAAAATGCAAGTTTTCTGCCCCAAAAATCTATCAGAGGAAACAAACAAGCTGAAGGAAGGCTTTAAATCTTACCCTTGAAAGCTTGTAAAAGTCACAGCAACAAAGTTGCTGTCCTCCATAGCACTCCAGTACACTCCTCTCTTCTCATTTACACGCAGCTTTATTCCCTCCCAAGACCAACAGCTTCACTCGTAGTCGCGGCACCAGGACATTCAGCTAAGAAACCAGAGCTTCCTTGTGTTGTGAAATGGGCATCGCATGCTTCTCTCCGAGCTCCTTAAAATCCACCACTGATCTGCTCTGCCATGAAAAGTCCTGGTAACTAAACTTACTCCAAGTTCCCTACTTCTTACTTCACTCACTGGTTTTGGCCCCTGGCCAAATTCTTCCTTTTTTTTTTTTTTTTAATTCTGTTTCCTGTAGATAGGCAGAGTGTAGTAGCTCCCTTAAAAATAAAATGCTTCAGCACAACAAACTGCAAAATAAGTAAAGCAGAAAAGCAGAACATGTAGGGCTGGGACACCCCAATTAGTTTCAGAGGCAACTGCTGCTCGCCTTACCTGCCTTCTGTCGACGTGGAAGCTTTTAAAAGGAAACCGAGGGACTAAAGAAGTCCAACATATCAAATTGCTTTAAAAAAGGATGAACTTGGTTAGAGATTACTTTCCCAGCAGCAGCCCCTCTCTCTGCATTTGTAATACTGGAGTCAGTCAGAACTCCTTAAACACAGAGAAATATCCTACAAGCTGATACCAAGGCTCAACCTCATTCACTTTCCAACTGTTGTGAATAGCAAAAACTCTACAGAGAGAAACCTCATAGAGCACAATTGCATAACTTAACCACAGAGCTTCCTTCAGCCATCCGGAGGATTGCTTTGGCGCCAAAACTTCAGGGCTTGCTCATTCCTGAGAACATGGTCTCTCCTTGTCCTCTGCGACCTACCGTCGAGGGGAGCCTTCTCACCAAAACCCTACAAGATGTCATGAGCCTCCTAAGCTTCCTACTCTTTCTCCTACCTTCAACAAATCACACTCTTTTTTCAAATTCTGGGACCCTTCGCAGTACTGTGCCCTCCTGTGTGCCGGTCCCCTGGCATGGTACCTATCAGGTACACTACAAGAATAAACCCAACTTTAATCCACCTTCCCTATACCCGAGAATTGCAATTAATCTAAGATCATCACATTCTTTCCCTAAGTTGCGCTGACAGTAATGCCTGCTAGAAACATGCCAATTTATTGCAAGTAGCAAGAGAAAGTTCAACATAAAAGATTTCTGTATATATTTATAAAACTGTTTTCTCATTCATTTGTGTTTTCCCACTTGACTTATAGGACCACTTAGAACGAAATTCAAACCTGTCCACATGCATTAATCAGGTGATTAATTACAGTAGCATGACAGCCAAGGCTTTGACAAAGAGTATTTTCTGGAAGGCGAAATTTCTGAGGTCTTGTCAAAGGAAAAGCTATAGAGGACCCTGGATGCTGCAATGACAATATTCCAGTAGTAATGCAGATTGAAGTACAGAGTGGCAATGAACAGGACTTTGTAGCACCTTAAGCAATTTCAGAAGGAAGAACAAAAGCCTATGCCTGTTTTCAGTCGCTCCAGCATTGTTCTTCCGAACTACACCTATGTAACATAACATTCATTGAACTGTATTTCTAATTTCAATGCAAAGGAACCATGCAAACAGCAAACATTGCAGATAGCATGTAGGACTGAACTACTCAAAACCCAGGTCACTTTCAGATAATTTTGGACTGAAAAGCATCTACCTTGAGAAGAAATTTCCCCTACACCATCCTTCTCTAATGTTCTTGCCATGCACACCCTGTCTCAACAACAACAGCCACAAGTATCACAATTTCCATACAACGAAAAGTACACGGATCTAGATTAATTTCTGTCCTTCTATATATTTGAAGAACCCTTCATTCTTGCTTCCTTCTGGAGTTTTTCTCCTTCTTAGAACTTTCTTCTGCTTTCCCCCCCATTTTAATATGTTAGCTAGTGATACCACATGAGTTCTGCTTTCTTTGGTGCTGTCTTTATTATACTTGCTTGTAACCACTTAGATCTCAGCCATCATTTCTTTCTTCCTAGAGTTAGGTTCATCTCCTTAATTTGCCATGAGAGTAGATCCAACCATAAAAACAGCTGCACTTCGGGCTTGTTTAGAATTTACGACAGATAAAAATTGGGTAAGCTGTATAGTTAATGATTTTTCTTGGCACTGACATCCCCCTCACGTACATTGGAAATTACTTTTTTCCTCAGCTATGTTTTCCCTGTGGACTTCACTGGGCCTCTTTGTGTAGGGAAGTTCAGCACACATGGAAGCACTCAGAAGGGCAGGAGTGACTCAGTGTTATGAACCCAGCCCTGAGGTCTCTTGTCCTTGCCTTACACTCTGGTCTCCGGTTAGCGTCTTCCTAAGAATCACATAATTCATTTCCTCCTTTGCAAATTTTAGTGCCTATATGAGGGGTGTTTATGTGTGTTGAGTGTTTGAGCTCCCACTACAGTCAGCATCGTTTGGGAGGAGATTCAGCTGACAACCTGCAGCAAGGCGGCAATCAGTTTGCTGTGACCCATAGTTGTGGGAAGAAGTAGTTCAGTCTGTTGTCTTTTCTGTAAACAAGCTGTTTTCTTGGCCAGGCACCTACCACCAAACCATGGCTTTTCACCTTTGAATCCTCCACTCCTCCAAGTCCCACTGTTCACACAGGGCTAGCTTAGAGTGGGGTGGATTTAAATTCATGCCATTAAGACCTTACCCTAGGACTGTGCCTGGGAGAATGACTTTCAGTCATTTAGCCTGTGCTGGATTTCAACTACAAACAGGTGCAAAACTGAGGACTTGACGGCACAGGTGTTTAAGGGATGCTGTCAGCCCACCCTCTACATATGATTTGCTCTCCCTCTGAACAGCAAACTGAGAGAGCAGAGGACTCTCGTTGGAGCACACACAACCCCAACATGCCTAGGGATCTAGTAAGGCTTTGAATGGTTTAATATGCCATACCTGGGTAGCTGGAAAGGATAACTAGAGGATAGGAGAGAAACACAACCTGGAGCATCCCACAGCGTAGAATTAAATTGAATGCCAATTGTTGCAAGAAACTCTCCCTGTGTTAATGTTATTTTAAAATCACTGTCAACCTACACGCTTTCTCAGACATCTTATACAGGTTAAGAGGAGCACTGATGATCTTTGCTTTCCCTTACTGTCTTGCAGCTCCAGTCACTGGAAAGTTTGGAGCTTGACTTCTTCCACCATGGCTGGTACCACTTGCTGCAAAGAAGCAGCTGTGGTTAATTGAGCTACGATGGGCTGCTCCTACACCCAGATATGGTGCAACGTCCAGGCATCATTTCTATCCAAACAGCCTCATCTCACAAAACAAGAGAAGTGCATTGCTCATACCCACCATGGGAGTAACAACTTCAGAAAAGCCTTTCTACATGGTCCTGAAGGGTTTCCTCAAAAACCCCCAAGGGTCAGACCTAGACGACCAAATCTCCTCCCACAGAGTACGCTTTCCTCATCCTAGCTTTTATGCCCCTCCCTGACTAATCCTGGCCAGTGAGGACCTCCTTTTGTAGGCGAAGGATTAAGAACATACCTCATTTTGGGGAACACGGACACATCCTTGCTATGAGCTAGATTGCTACATGTGTGCCTTTTCCCAGCTGCCCTTGCTATGAGAGACTTCCTGCATCCTCTTGCTGTTGAAAGTCAGTGTAGGATTAATATGAAATACAGGACTGAAAGCAGAAAAGTGAGACGTTAATGCTTACCCCTTCAATATCAGAGAGATTTTAAAAATGAGATATAGGAGGAACAGTAGAACATCTGGTTTGTAGACCAGGAAACACCAGCACAATCATAAAGTGAACAATATAAGACAAAAATCCCAAAATATACGGTATCATAAGTGAGGAAAGGTGAATTGTACTGTAAGTGTCCTTGATCCCTGCTGAGCATTTGACAGGTGAAACCATCCACCTGGTAGCAGAAAGCACACCATGATGCTGCAGCTGAAGGGAAAAAGAAATCTTACGTATTCCTCTTATCATGACCAGATTCTAGGAGGAAAACTAAATGGGCATGAGAAGGCAATGTCATGAAGTACCATGTTACTCTAGGGCTGTTCATGGATGCTGGAAGCTACTCAGCCATATTTATTTAAGTGGTCCTTCAAGGAACTGATAAAACTTCCAAAAAAAATCAATAGAAATCCAAAATAACTCAATTTGAAAAGATGATCTGAATTCCTACCCATGTGCATCCAGCTCCCTGGAAGCTATCTGGAGTGTGCATCTTCAGCACTGCAGGTTCATACAGAAATATTCCCATTGCTCACCATTTACTCCAGCAGCTGGGAGCCAACGTTGGTGCTGTAAGGCACATGGCAAATAGAAGCGGTCAGAAAATAGTTTCAGTGGGTGTGTGCAGAATAATGTGACTCATACTGATCAGGATTCAGTGGAGTGCCACTTACCCACAGCAGGGGAGGAAGGGTACCTGGCTAGAAATTCTCTTTCTCCATCAGATCCCCTTCCGCGGTACTCCAGGCCCTTAGCAAACCATGATCAGCTGGGGGAAATAATAAGAAATCCACTGAAGTCCAGCCTCTTGCCTTTGGAAGGAAAGAAGCAACCTGCTCTGGTGACTATTGATCTCATCTTCCTGGCACCAACACCTGCAAATGTGAATCCTCCTGACATTTTAAAAAAGAAATTAGAATAGTATCTCTTGCTTGTCCCTTTTGCAGCCCATGGGAGACAGTGCACAGCAGAAAATCTTTTGGTCAAAGAATATTCATCCGAGTTCAGCTGCTCCGATGACACTGAAGGGGAGATAAAGAAGGGCAATGAAATTGGTGAAGCGGCTGGAGAAGAAGTCCTATGAGGAGCAACTGAGCGAACTGGGGGTGTTTAGCCTAGAGAAGAGGAGGCTGAGAAGAGACCTCATCACTGTCTACAACTCCCTGAAAGGAGGTTGTGGTGAGGTGGGTGTTGATCTCACATGTGAGGGGTGATAAGAGGAGAGGAAATGGCCTCAAGTTGTGCCAGGGGAGGTTCAAAGTAGACATCAGGAAAAAATTCTTCCCTAAAAGGGTGGTCAGATACTGCAATGGCAGCCCAGGAAGATGATTGAGTCTCTGTCCCTGGAGGTGTTTAAAAGATAGGTAGATGAGTTTCTCAGAGATATGGTTTAGTAGTGGACAGGTACAGTTGGACTCAATGACCTCAAAGGTGTTTTCCAACCAGGCAGTTCTATGATTCTATAGAGCTGAGCTCAATTCTGCAGGGTATGAGGTGCAATATCATCTGTCTCTGAAATCCAGTTCTCAGCAGATTTGGGATCTTGTGTCTGTGAACTCACTTCTGGCCCAAAATGTCATTGCTCTGAGAGGGAAGGGACTGTAGCAAAGGAAGAAATCTATCAGGTACCTGAAATGCTTGCTGTGAAATTAGGTGATTTGATGTGAAAGCTGCTGAAGATTCGCCTGTCTTAGGATTATGTTCTTTGACTATAAATTTGTATCTCTTCATTTGCCTATGACACTGCACACAAACGACTGCACAGGGAAAGCACAAGGATTAATCAGCTGCTGCAGCAAACCCCAGATGTGTCCACACCATTTTCAGCACATACTTCCTAATCATCATCAGTGAACAAAGTGTAATCTCAGGGGGGATGCTTAGGAGGCTCATTAAAAGCTAATCATGCCTACATGAACAGAAAAATCAATAGCTGAGGGTAAAGCAACAGCCCAGCTTGTTAGAGCCTCCGATTAAAGCGCCCTTTGTAACATAGGTATTACACAAGGCCTCTTGCTGTTATTTGCAAGGCAGTAGCTGCCACAAACACATATAATGTATCTGGTGACACTTCAAACACTGTCACATGCACACTGCTCAGACACACATAAAAACCCACAGCTCATACACTGAGGAATTACAATACCCCTCAGTGGGATCCCATGATTGAACACACAGAGGAAACCCAACCCATGCAGAGCCAACAAAAAGCTTCAGCATTTTACAGATTCTTCCCACGAGATGTGCTTGTGGGAAAAAGGGGCTGCAGTCATGAAAGGAACAGCTCTTGGCACGGTGTAACACCACCTTAAGGGCTGTATAATGGCTATACAAGGTTTAATCTCTGGTAGCCTCCCAGAGATGCTCTAGTCCTGGTTGTTCTTAGCTCCTCTTTCTATGAAGGCCTCTGCCGTGGCAGCGCAACCACCAGTGCCTAAGAGGTGCTATTAGGAGAGCTCAGAAGGCAAAGAAGGACAGGGCTGCAATAGATCTCTTCTTCAGTTTTCAAGATGCTAATAACAAGGGACACAGAGGAACAATGTCCACCATACTGTACAGGCTGTTTCATAGTTCTACGTTGCAACTCTGTCCCTAATTGCCACTTCCTCAGTTTTCTGCACTAATTATGTGTGAAGGAGATCTGGATCTGCAGGAAACAGATCGCTTCTGCGTTCCCCACCGCATCACACAAGATATCTGGGATTTATTTCTTTAATCCCCTCATGGTACCCTTATATATTTCTCTGACAGTCAATTATCCTTCACATGAAAAATTCAGTGGCATTCTGAGAGGATGCCTTTAAATAACATGTTGCATCCATTATGTTCATAAACACTGTAACCATCATTCCCAGTTAAATACACCATGTGAATTTTCTATATGTACTGTCTCTTTTCCAGCTTAAGATTACATCTATCCTGACAAGAAAAATATGGAGACAACCTTCTGCCTTCAATGAAATTCTCCCTAGTATCAATGATCTTTTGTATATTTTATGGTAGTGTTTTCTGCATTAAGTCCTTATTATATTATTATTGTCCTGGACGGGCACACCCTCTGCTGGGTCAAAAACTGGCTGGATGGCCGGGCCTAGATGGCGGTGACAAATGGAGTTAAATCCAGTTGAAGAGTGTCACGAGTGGTGTTCCCCAGGGTTCACTGCTGGGTCCAGTCCTGATCAATATCTTTATTAATGATCTGGACGAAGGGATCGAGTGCACCCTTAGCTAGTTTGCAGATGACACCAAGCTGGGTGGCAGTGTTGACCTGCTTGAAGGAAAGGAGGCTCTGCAGAGGGATCTGGACAGGCTGGATCCATGGGTTGAGACCCATGAGATGAGGTTTAACAAGACTACATGCCATGTCCTGCACTTGGGACACAACAACCCCATGCAGTGTTACAGGCTTGGGGAAGAGTGGCTGAAGAGCTGCCTTGTGGGGAAGGACCTGGGGGTGTTGGTCGACAACCAGCTGAATAAAAGCCAGCAGTGGCCCAGGTGGCCAAGAAGGCTGATGGCATCTTGGCCTTATCAAAACCAATGTGGCCAGCAGGACCAGGGATCTGATTGTACCCCTGTTCTCAGTACTGGTGAGGCCACACCTCGAGCACTGTGTTCAATTCTGGGCCCCTCACTAAAGAAGGACATTGAGGTGTTGGAATACATCCAGAGAAGGGCGACGAGGCTGGTGAAGGGGCTGGAGAATGAGAACAAGTCCTACGAGGAATGGCTGAGGGAACTGGGGATGTTTAGCTTGGAGAAGAGAAGTCTGAGGGGAGACCTCATCGCTGTCTATGGTTTCCTGAAAGGAGGCTGTGGGAGAGCGAGTGTTGACCTCTTCTATCAAGTGACAGGTGACAGGACAAGAGGAAATGACCATAAGTTGTGCCAGGGGAGGTTCAGACTGGATATTAGGAAGAATTTCTTTAGTGACAGGCACTGGAGCTGCTGCCCAGGGAGGTGGTTGGGTCACCAACCCTGGAGGTGTTTAAAAAACACGTAAAGGAGCTTTTTAAGGACATGGTTTAGCAGAGAATGGGTATGGTTGGACTCAATGATCTCAAAGGTCTTTTCCAACCAGAAGATTCTATGATTCTATGATTCTAGCTTTTGCTAGTGGTGGTGATAAAATGGCCCTCTTCAGAGAGGACAGTGATAGCTCAGTGGTGACCAACTGATATTTACTCTAGGACTATGCAGCAGCAGAACATCTGTTTACACTGAGTATGGTCCTAAAAGGGGACAGGAACACACAGGAGTGTATTATTCTAGTGCTGGCAGCTGGGACTGGGTGATTTCTTGATTTGTGAGAACTCAATATCTGTGAGCTCTGAGAATGAAAAGGAAACCTCTGGCTAAAGGCAAAAGAATATGTTTGGGATGGAGTCAGAAAAAGATAGCCATTTTATAAAACAAGTCGCAGGGAACCTAATGTATCAAGAAGAGAGAATTTTGCTCCTTTCTGAAATATAAAATGTAACTAATTAAGCAAAGATTGAAGATGTCTGCACTAATACAGCATGGTATAAGTATGCACAGAAACATTGATTTCCCTGGAGCTTTCCCCAAGGAAACTGCATGATATTTTTATCAACAGTTTGCACTTCAATAGCAGCATCCCTTTGGCAGTAAATAAGCTGTGTATAACCACAGCTGTACCAGCCTGGCCACAGAACAGGTATGCCAAGGCCTGGCACTGGCAGCCTTTGCTTTTACACAGTCCAAGTTTATTTTACATAAGATTGTTCCTTTATCTATTCTCCAATTGTTTAACAGAAATGCAGGTTCCTCTGCATTTATGTGATTGGGAACAAAGACCTGTATTGTTCTCATCTCTGCACGCACGGACAGTTGGAAATTAAAACAAGGCCAAATGCAAAGTCCTACATACACATGGGTCACAGCAATCCCAAGGAAAAATACATGCTGGACAAAGGATGGGTTGAGAGTAGCTCTGAAGAGAAGTATTTGGGGGTGTTGAAGAGTGAGAAACTCAACATGAGCCAGCAACCTGTACTTGCAACCCAGAAAGCCAACCGTATGCTGGGCTTCATCAAAATAAGTGTGAGAGAGGTGATTCTGCCCCTCTCTTCTGCTCTCATGAGACCTCAGCTAGAGTCCTGCATTCAGTTTTGGAGTCCTCAGCACAGGAAGGACATGGACCTGTTAGATGGAGTCCAGAGGAGGCCAAAAGATGATCAGAGGGATGGAGTACCTCCCACATCAGGACAGGCTGAGGCAATCATAGAATCATAGAGTCATCTGGTTGGAAAAAGCCTCTGAGATCATCAAGTCCAACCATACCTGTCCCCTTACTAAACTACTAAGAAATTCATTTACCTATCTTTTAAACAGCTCCGGGATGGCAACTCAGCCACCTCCCTGGGCAGCTGTTCCAATGCCTGACCACCCTTTCAGTAAAGAGTTTTTTCCTGATGTCTAATCTGAACCTCCCCTGGCACAACTTGAGGCCACTTCCTCTCATCCTATCACCTGTCACTTGGGAGAAGAGACCAACACTTGCTCTGTCACAACCCCCTTTCAGGGAGCCATAGACAGCAACGAGGTCTCTCCTCAGTCACGTCTTCTCTAGGCTAAACATCCCCCGTTCCCTCAGCCGTTCCTTGTAGGACTTTTTCTCCAGCCCCTTCACCAGCCTCGTCACCCTTCTCTGGATGCACTCCAACACCTCAATGTCCTTCTTGTAGTGAGGGGCCCAGAATTGAACACGGTACTCGAGTTGTGGTCTCAGGAGGGCCAGGTGCAGGGCACAAACACTTTCCTGCTCCTGCTGGCTACACTGGATTTGATACAGGCCAAGATGCTCTTGGTCCTCTTGGCCACCTGGGCCACTGCTGGCTCATATTCAGCTGATTGTCAACCAACACCCCCAGGTCCTTCTCCTCAATGCAGTTCTTCAGGCACTCTTCCCCAAGCCTGTAACACTGCATGGGGTTGTTGTGCCCCAAGTACAGCACTCGGCTCTTGGTCTTGTTGAACCTCACCCTGCTGTTTTCAGGCCATCAATCCAGCCTGTTTACAGCATTGGGATTGTTCAGCCTGCAGAAGAGGCTCCAGGGGGACTTTCTAGCAACCTTCCAGTACTGAAAGAGGGACTACAGAAACACTGAGGAGGTGTTCTTTGTCAGGGAGTGTAGGGACAGGATGAGGGGTAATAGTTTAAGCTGAAAGAAAGGAGATTTAGACTAGATCTCAGGAAGATTTTTTTTCCTGGGAGGATGGTGAGGCACTGGCACAGGTTACCCAGAGAAATTGTGGATGCCCCATCCCTGGAGGTGTTCAAGGCCGGGCTGGATAGGGTTTTGAGCAACCTGATCCAGTGGAAGGTGTCCCTTTCCATAGCACAGGGGTTGGAACTTGTTGATCTCTCTCATGTATCAAAAGCACAGGCTATCCCAAACTCCTGGTGAAAACGGTTGAAAACTGGACAATCTTTAAGGTCCCTTCCAACTCAAACAACTCTATGATTCTATGATTTTATGAAATGGTAATTTCCTGTTAAATGAAAGTTATACACATAAACTCCTCTGCAGTCACAAGAAAGAGAGGGATAGCCTGATGAGTGCACAGGGCCTTCAGCATGTAATGGCAGATTTAAGGAGGGCATGTTCTTCTCCCATCAGTTTAGGAGATCCTGGAAGGGTGGAAGAAAATTGCAAATAAGACAGTGAGAAATACTGGGATGAGAGCATCACAGTGCACACAGCCACAAGGATGCTGGAGTTATAGCTCCTATCTGAGGTTAATTGTTGCCATTTCTCTTATTGGTGTGATACAGTATCTCAGAAATTCCTTTTAAAGTCAAGGACATATGCAGTAAGAGTCAAGTACTTAAATTAAAATCCTATTCCCAGTGTTTACAATTTCTCATACCATGTTTGGTTTTCATGTGCTGCTTGTAATGTAAGATCAGTTTTGGACCCCATAAGAAGAGGCAGCGTTTGCCATTTCTGTTGATGTTATCAAGGTTTTACCAATGTACCTACACAGCAATGACACACAGCCAGAAGCTAAGAATGTGCTAATGAAAGCACCCAAGAGAAAACATAATCAAAGACTCTGAGAAACGAAAGGGAATTAAGTGAGATTTCAGGAGTACTTTGTGACACCAAAGCTTAGTCAGGAGAAATAAAAAGGAGTTTTCTCAACAAGGAAGTGAAAAAAAAAGCCAAACCCCAAACCCCATGGATCTCTAGTTTGGCGTGGCAGAGAAAGAAAAGCTCAACAAAGGTTTCTAGTGCCTCCTCCCCTCCAGGGAGATAGATAATCTCCAGATAATGGCAGGACATATCAAATTAATATAATAAAAAGAGAGGTGGCTTAGTGCAGCCAAGGAGAAATTGTACTCTTAAGCCTAATTTTCGAGGGTGTGTTTTGTTATTTTAGCTTCTTTTTGTGCCACGTTGTATTATTTCCAAATCTGTGTGTTTAACTTTCTTACAGCCTTGAACCTTTTCAAGTGACAAAGCGCTCCTCATCCAAGAGGTGGCACACCACAAAGACAGGGCTCTGCAATGCTCTGCCTATTTCCCAGCTCCACATTAGGCTACTGGGACCCCAAGCATAAAGCTGCCCATGTATCTGTTTAGGCTAATTTGACAGCCAATATTTACAGGGCTTGAGTGAAGAAGAAACATTTTCTAAGGACATTTAGTACCTGGTCAAGTTCTCCAAAATGAAGCAGAGTACTGAAAAATATATGTAATCCTTAAACACCTCTGCAACAACGTTGTAACCAGAATAGAATAAATGTCTTACATCAGTAAATCAAAGCTGTAAGATCTTTAGAAAAACAAGAATGGATTAGCCTTGGGGGGAAAGAGTGGTACAGAGATTCAAACAGCTCACACAGGGGTCTGAGTGTTTCTTTGGATGCCATTTGCTGAATAGGCTCTGTCTGCCCAGAAAGATGTGGACATTAATATTTTTCCTACAGTGAGATTGCTGTTTTGGCCATAGGAGAAAATGTAGCATAAAACTCAAAGAAGTTAGGCAAAGACAGAGTCCCAGGTGAGGTTTTGGAGCATGATTGGGAAGAGCATATTTATACTGCTCCAGGAAAAACATGGAGAAGAAATTTCAGTTTTAAACCAGATAAAGAATACCGCACATTAGCTTGGCTAGCCCACCTAAAATACAGCTTTGCAACAGGGATTGACCAGAAGGTAAACTGTGGTGACAACCCAGAGAATGATGATCTCCAGCCAGCAGACTGAGTCCAAAGTAGTGTCTGGTGACCAGCTGTAGCTGGGAAGCCTCTCTGGCACATGACAAAGTTATGGGTAGCAAGTGCATACCTTGAGACTCCCAAAAATATTTGTGAGATGAGGCAACCATGCCAACAAGGAATTAAGTTAGAACAGACCAGCATCTGTATTGCCTCATAATCAATACCTGGTGTGGTGGAGATTTGTTGAATGACTGGTTTCTTAGAAACTGGTTTCAGTCTGCAGATCATCTTGTAAGTATCCTAATTTTTTTGTCAGGTTTGTCTATTTTTGATTCATGTTTCTAATCTGATGTTTGTTAGCAAAATAAGAAAAGACCTCCCCAGAGGCTCTTACTGCACTTAAAGGAGAAGATTCAAAGGAAGAAGGAAGGTACTTTCGGAGCTGTGAGGGCCAAGTAGCAGAAGAAAAGGATTCACATGTAAAAAAAAGAAAATTTAAGAGCATGTTAAGAGGAAATTAAACAGCTCTAGAGTCAGACCTAAACTGAACACCAAACTCACTACTTGATGGGTATAAGGAAAAGCACTGGAAAACAGTGAGTTTAATGCGCTTACAGGTAGATCGATGCCTATGTTTGCTATGAGCGGAGCTAGGGATTTCCTGTAAGGTACCTGAGAACTCTAGCACAGGCAGCTGAGGCATTGGCTAATTTTGCAGTAAACACAACTGAAGAGGATGTTAATCATAAATACACATAAATCACCATCTATTTCAATTTATGCTCACATGACAGTTCCTACAAATTACAGCAACTCAGAAGGAGATACTGATCCATTTGGATGACTTTGTTATGTGGGAGCAGCCTCCAGGAGACGTGCGACGTAGTTGCCAGTCCAGCCATCCCCCCCTGGTGCAGAACCAAAGCCCTTGGAAAGCAACACTGAAAAAAAAAAAAAAGTGTTCCTCCCAGCCTACAAGGACACTGCACCAAGGGTGGAGGCATCTAGAAGAGAACAGCAGGGAGAGACATCCTAATTGGACTGCAGGACAGCACTGTGTTGCAACAAAGCATAAATTAAGCCAAACCTTTGTTCTCACTCCCCTCACACCTGTATCAATATCTTTTGTAGTGTTGTAAAGCCAAAGCTGTAGATTTAGGATGGAAAAATAAACTAAGTCTTGTTTGTCCAAGAAGTGAAATGGCAGGTGGGGAAAGCATTGGCAACATTCCCAATGACAACTGTGTAAATTGCATACAAACAGCTTTTATCAAAGAGCAGAGGAAGGAAAGAGAAGGTCTTAATGCTGAACTAGCAGGTAATCCAGATTGCCACTGAAATTGCAATGAAAGATGGTGGCAAGTCCCAGTAAACTCACACGAACAAAGGAGGAGGAAGGAAGCAATGGGTGAAAGCATAACACTGAATAACCTGACGAGACGGGCAGGTTTGCTGCATGGGCCCCGAGTATGAGTCAGGGAAAAGGAAAAGGAGTCTTGTTTATCTACGGATCATAGTTATCGGCCCTGTCTACAGGGCACGCACCCCGCTTTGACCTTGGATCCACGATAGTATTGCCCAATCCTAAGACAGCATCTTATACTACTCTCCATCATATGAGGAAAAACAAAGTCTTTAATGGACTGCAACCTACCTGTATTTCCTCCTTTCAATGCTCCTGCTTGGAATATGGCATTTGTAGCACTGGCTACTGCGTAATTAAACCTTTGAGATGGCAAATTCAGTTTTAAATGTATACAGACAGAAGAGCAGAACTCACCTCTTAGTGTTTTCCTGCTGTAAGAGTCTTAGGGACTTAGGTGGCTTCACTTGTGTATTGGCTTACATATGTGCTAGCACCTAATCCTGCCCCTCCTGGAGTCAATGCTGAGTGCATGCAGACATTTTTGGGTCCTAGACTGATCCCATGAGCATAAGGAACTGAATGGCTATCCAGAATAAACACTGCCACGCAAAGTGTGTGTAAGACTGGTCCCCAGAGAGCGGAGTAGTCTTTCTCATGCAGACACCCAACTCGCTGGTCTTGCCATGAGGATTTCGCTTTGATATCACAAAATTAGCCTACTTCACTCTTCCCTTTCTTATAGTTATTTTTTTGCTTAAGCCTGGAATAGTGACTTTCAGTAATGCTAAACTGTATGTAGGTCATGAATAAGCTAGACTAAAACTAAAGCTAAAGGGCAGTAAGTCACACATTTGGCTCAGCAGAGATCCATGGAGAGTTTTTATCACTAAGAAAAATAGGCCAACCACTTGAAAGGAAGTGAACAGTTACTTCTGCAATGTGAACTGCAGGTTATTTTGGTCTGCTGGTTTGCCAGCAAGGAGCACTGAGAGATAAAAAGAGTGCCTCCATCACTAATAGTATGGCTTTAACCTTTTCTTTTAATTCCATTTTAGAACTAATTTATCATTTGCAGAAGTATACTTTAAGGTTAACGCAACAAGTTAAATAACAAATGTCATTTCTCATCACAAACTCATGTAGGACGTCTTCCACTAGGTTCCATGGGACCTTTGCCTATGTTAGGAAACCTGAATAGTTTTATGTGAAGAGAGGTAAAAGCAATGCTTGCAGTGAACATGCTCCTTCGGTACTTGTTAGACTGTCTTACTCCTGGGATGAGAATCAAATTAGTATCAGATATGTGGGAAGGATGGAAGATTTCATGTAACAGATATGCAGAGGTTTGGTAGGGAAAAGGTTATTTTTCTTCGTAGTACAGAAGATGCTTTGGATGCATTTCATCTAATCAGTTCTCCACATTCATGAATTCTTCAGGCACTCATGAGTAGGCCTCACCTCTTTGCACTATGTGGCACTTACTAGTCAATTGAAGCAAAAGTAGCCAAGCTAAGTGAAAGTACATCCAGGTGCAACTTCATGACCTATAATATCTGCATAAGGATTTCAGCAAGTGGTGCAAATGCTCCATCGTCCCGTTTTAAAGGCAGTGAGGCAACTTATCGCTAAGTACACAACAGGCCAGAAAACAACACTCATTTTCTAGTTAATCTATCAGTTTGAGCTAGTCCACATCTCCTCTGGAGACGGTCAGTTGTAGTGTAAACCCTTACATGATGGAGGCAAGACATCCCCATTTTTCACGTCTTTACTGTTAAACTAAAATGCAATTGACAGGGAGAGCCCTGAGTGCCTTTTCAATTTAAACACACAGAGAAAGAGAAACCTGGCATTCTCTTCAGAAGTTTTAACAGGGAGAGAACACATGCCTAGATCCAAAGAAAATAAAATGGACTTTGGCTTTCCCTCTGACTTTAGGGAGCTTCGCTAAAGCCTTACTGCAGTGGTCCCAACTCACACTACCCTTGTGTGCTGCTGGTGCTAAGGAAAGAAAGCTTAGACAAAAGACCCATTATCAAGAAACATTTACAGATGAAAAATAATCCAGTATGCAAAAGGAATAAAATACACAGGAAAAAGATAGATGAAATCAAGGCTTGTATACAAAAGTCTACAGTTTTCTTCTAGAAGAAAAGACGAAGAAGTTTTCCTACCTGACTGTTCTCTATCTTCTTTTCTACCTGAAGATGTTTGTTGAGACAAGCAGAAGGAATTGTTTTCAACACTGTACAGAAAGCTGCAGCTTCTTCTAAAATCCCTGGATGGTTTCTCTGCAGAGCACGCCGGGCTTCTCCTCTGCTTGGCTGCGAAGCTCACTAGGGAACACCACGCTTTCCAGGATCTGAAGGTAAACTCATGCAGAGACGCACTGAACACGATTCAGAAGTCACAGGATGTCTCAATGTGCTTCATGTGCTCGATAAGGACTGCAAGAGAAAAGGCAAAGTTCCTGAAGCTGTGGGTGGAACATGGCACAGCATAGCACTGAGTAAATAAGCAGTTGATCGTTGGACTCAGGTATGACATCAGGTAGTACAAAGGTGTATGTACAATAGGCAGAACTCTGTATCTCATCTAAGAGAACTGCAACCTTAAAAACCTACCTGTGCATATTACTGCAGCTGAAGCAGCAGTGAGAGATCCAAACAAGACATTGTTCTCAACTTTTGACAGTCAACAGATTTATTTTCTTGGACAGCACTCAGAGGATTTCAAACACAAAACATGTTCTTTTTCAAAGGTCAGAGGTCTCATTACCTCCCTTACATTTCTTTATCTGCCTTACAGGGACTTACAAAATGTATGTGACTTCTGTGGGATAATCAGTTATTTGGGGTTGTTTTGGCACCAAGTGCAGAAGGATCCTGATTCAGGATTCCACATGCCATTGTTCTGTGAACAAAACCTGTAGGTTCAGCTTTGGACACAAAGTCATTTTTTCAATTCCCTCTTCAGCTTAAAAAAGAAGTTTACAAGATAATTCTGAAACAGAGAGGAGATAGTACTAATCTAAAAAAAAAAATAAATCATATAAGTACAAGTGTGATAGGGCATGATATGAAAACCTAAGACTAAAAAAAAAAAATGTGAATAATGGAATTTATCAAGCCACACCAACTCTGCAGATTTTCCTACAACTCAATAATGTAAACTTCCAGTGCTAGTTCACAAGTTTGATTTACTCCTGTAGGAATTTTTGCCAAGTTTTTTAAGTTTGATGATGTCTTCTGCCTGAAAAATTCAGAATTAGTGTCAAGTTTAAATAATAAAGAATTTTTTCCAAAGAAATCTAAGGAACCTGAAGGTGCACAAGTCCATGGGATCTGATGAGATGAATCCACAGGTCCTGAGGGAACTGGCAGATGCAGTTGCTAAGCCACTATCCACCGTACTTGAAAATTTGTGTCAGTCTGCTGAAGTTCCCACTGATTGTAAAATGGGAATCAGAAGTCCTATTTTTAAAAAAGGAAAAAGGAAGACTTGGGGAACTACAGGCCGGTCAGTCTCACCTTTGTGCCCGGCAAGATCATGGAACAGATTCTCCTGGGAAGTCTGCTAGGGTACATGGGAAATAAGGAGATGATTGGTGAAAGCTAACATGGCTTCAACAAGGACAAATCATGCCTAACAAATTTGGTAGCTTTCTATAACGGGGCTACAGCCTTGATGAATAAGGGAAGAGTAATTGACACCAAGTACCTAGACTTGTGCAAAGCATTCAACATTTTCTTGCACAACATTCTTGTTTCTAAATTGGAGAGACGTGGATTTGATGGATGGACCACTTGGCAGATAGGGAAGTGGCTAGAGGGTTGCACTCAAAGGATGGTGGTCAATGGCTTAATGGCCAAGTGGAGACCAGTGATCAGTGGCATTCTGGAGGGGTCAGTATTGGGACTGGTGTAATTTAATATCGTTGTTGGAGACAGGGAGAGTGAGATTGAGTGCACACTCAGCAAGTTTGCAGACAACACGAAACTGCATGGCATGGTCACATGCTGGAAAGACATGCTGGAGAGAATGGGTGCCATCCAGAGGGACGAGGAAAGGCTTGAGCTTGTGCAAATCTCATGAAGTTAAACAAGATCAACCGCAAGGTCCTGTACATGGGTCGGGGCAATCCCGAGCAGAGTGGAGAATGGACTGAGAGCAGGCCTGAAGAGAAGGACTTAGGGGTGTTGGTGGATGAGAAACACAACATAAGCTACTAATGTGTGCTTGCAGCCCAGGGCTGCATCAAAAGAGTCATGGGATGTATCAAAAGAAGTGTCAGTGTCAGGTCGAGAGAGGCGATATTTCCCCTCTTCTCTCGTGAGACCTCAACTGGAGTCCTATGTTTGTTTCTGGAATATTCGGCATGGGAAGGACATCTCTCTGCTATAAAGAGTCCAAAGAAGGGCCATGAAGATGATCAGAGGGCTGGAGCACCTCCCATACAAGACCACGCTGAAAGAGTTGGGGTTGTTCAGATGGCAGAAGAGAAGGGTGTGGGGAGACCTTCTAGAAACCTTCCACTACTTACCAGAGACCAACAGGAAAGCTGGGAAGGGCCTCTTTGTCAGGGAGTACAGGGATAGGATGGGGAGTAATGGTCTTAAGCAGAAAGAGGGGAGATTTAGATTAGACATCAGGAAGAAATTTTTTCCTGTGAGGAAGGTGAGGGACTGGCAGAGGTTGCCCAGAGAAGTTGTGGAAGCCTCATCCCTGGAGGTGTTCAAGGCCAGGCTGGATGGGGTTTTGAGCAACCTGATCCAGTGGAAGGTGTCCCTGACAATGACAAGAGGGTTGGAACTGGATGATCTTAAAGGCCCCTTCCTACACAAACCATTCTATGATTCTGTAATTCCATGAAACAAATATTTCTTTTTTTTTACATTCCTTACAATATGAAGAATTATTGCAGTAGAAGGCTTTTTAAAATGTAATTCACATCTCCTTAACAATTTCGTCTGTTAGGGTATTTTGTGTTGTTTTTTCTTAGCTAATGAAAACGGTGTCTTTAGTACTGCTGTTCTCTGCATCCTTTTTCAAAGTAAATCTCTTCTTTGACTTTTGATGCTGCGTATAGGATTGCAATCATGGTAGCAAAACCCACAGTGTTATCTAAAGTTCTCTCAGTAGATAATGGGCCATGGTTAGGATTAAGAGTTATGTGGACACCTAAAGAAGGAAAGATAGCAGAAAGAACAACGCTGAAATGAGACTGAAATCCATTCTCACATCTATGACGGACCCTGGGTGAATCAGTTAAAGCTGTTGTTCTATTTTTTTTATTCTCTAAAGGGAATAATCTTCTGTTCATCAAGAGACTGAGTAGGAGGCATCATTGAACTAAGAAGTGTTTTAAAACACACCAGTGAAATCTCAGTATATGAGAACTGATAAGTCTTTCTCATGTATAAAAAGCACAGACTGTCCGGATCTCCTGGTTGAAACGGTTGAGTTTTTCAAAATGTGAATACTCACTTTTACGTGGTGTACAAATTAACAAGATTTTTTTGTGTGTTCATTTTCCATTCTTGTGTTCATTCATCATGCTGCTGTTGAAACAGAAGAAAACAGGGAAAAGATGCCACATAATGCAGATTTCAGGTTTAATATCAATAGTACCATGACATACTCTCCTGCTAGTATTTTGCCTCCAAGCACTACAGCTATGAGTCAGTGAACTGGTAGGAGGAGTTTTACACAGCATTCAAGGTTGGTCTTGGAGGATACATAAAATTACAGTTCTTCCCTGTCTTTGCTGTGTTGGTCACTAAGGTAAAAATAACTTCAAATTAACAACGGCTAACAATTTGATACTAAAAGTATAGCTTGAGATTAAAGCTTTCATGGCACGAGAACTTCCTTTGTTTGGAGTTTGAAAGTTGCTGTTTAAGAGTGATGCAATATTTAAGGGGAAAAGACATGATGCTGCCTGATGGAAAGTCATTTTGGAAAAAAGACTTACAGCTTACAGTTAGATTCTGAGGCAACAAAAGGAACTTTGCAGTTGGTGTGTCCTACAGGCTGCCAGATCAAGGGCAGCCTATTGACAAAGACTTCTTTCTCCAGCTGCAGCAAGGTGTCATTCTTACAGGTTCTCATCCTGCTAGGGGACTTCAGCCACCCTGACATCTGCTGGAAAAGTATCACAGCAAGCTGTGGGCAATCCAGGAGACTCCTGGAGTGCATTCAGGGCAACTTCTTAGGTCAGGTAACAGACAGCTGTGCCAGAGGGGAAGCGTTACTGGACCTGATGGTCACCAATGAAAGTGACCTAACTGGTGATGTCAAGATTGGAGGCAGTCTGGGCTGCAGTGATAATGCACTGGTGAAGTTCACAGTCCTGAGGGATATGGATCAGGGGAAGAGTAAAACCGGGGTCTTGAATTTTAGGAAAGCAAAATTCCAGCTCTTAGATAAGTCAGTCAATAAGACCCCATGGGAAAATGCCCTCAGGGATGAGGGTGCAGAACAGAGCAGGCAGATCTTTAAGGATGCCATAGAGTGCAAGAGCTCTAGATCCCCAGATGTAAGAAATCAGGGAAAGAAGGGAAGAGACTCTCATGGCTGAGTCAAGACAGGCGAGTCAAACTGATGATCAAGAAGGAAATGCATAGCCGGTGGAAACGGATGGGTGCCCTATGAAGAGTACAGGGGCAGTACCTGGTTGTGTAGGGACAGGATCAGGAAGAGAAAGGTGTAGCTGGGGCTGAACTTGGTGAGGGATGCAAAGGAAAATAAGAAAGGCTTCTACAGGTATGTCAGCTGGAAAAGGAAGGTCAAAGAAAGCATATCCCCAAAATAAATATGGCAAATTTGTAACAAAGGGTGAGGAGAAGGCTGAGGTTCTCAACAACATTTTTTATCTCAGTCTTCACTGGCAATTTCTCTTTCCATATCTCTCTAGTGAATAGGCTGCAAGGAAGGGATAGAGGAGCGAAGTCCCTTCCACTGTAAGAGAAAATTGGGTTTGTGACCACCTGAGGAACCTCAACACAGACATAAGTCTATGAGACCTGATCTGATGCATCCCAGAATCCTGAGGGAACTGGCTGATGTGGGTGCCAAGGCACTTTCCATGATGTTTGAAAAGTCGTGGCAGTCAGGCAAAGTCCCTGATGAGCGGAAAAAGGGAAACATTTCCATTTTAAAAAGGGTAGAAAGAGAACCCTGAGAACAATTGACCCGTCAGCCTCATCGATGTGCCTGGGAAGATCATAGCACAGATCCTTCTAGAAACTATGCCAAGACACATGGAGGACAGGGAGGTGGCTCAAGACAGCTGGTATGGAATCACCAAGGGCTAACCAAAATAACAGCTTTGGACAATGGATCGTCTATGTCAGTGGACAAGGGAAGACCTATGGATGTGGTCTCTCTGGGCTTCTGTAAGTCTTTTGACATGGTAACCCACAACACACCTCTCTCTAAATTGGTGAGGGATGGATTTGATGGGTGGACTCTTTGAAGGATGAGGAATTGGTTGGAGGGTTGCATCCAAAGGCTAATGGCCAATGGCTTAATGTCCTGATGGAGATCGGTGACAAGTGGTACCACTCAGGGGCTCATACAGGGACCAGCATGGTTTAATATCTTCATCAATGACATAGACAAGGGGATCAAGTGCACCCTCAGAAAGTTTGCAGATGACACTAAGCTGAGTGGTGTGGTGAACATGCTCGAGGGATAGGATGGGATCCAAAGGGTCCTGGACAAACTTGAGAACTGGTCCCATGTGACCATCATGAAGTTCAACAAGGCCAAGTGCAAGGTCCTGCATCTGAGTCAGGGCAACCCTCAATACCAATACAGATCAGAGAATGAAGGGGTCAAGAGCCGCACTGCCAAGAAGGATTTGGACGTAGTGGTGCATGAAAAGCTGGACATGTGCCAGCAATGCTTGCTTGCAGCCCAGAAAGCCAGCTGTATCCTGGGCTGCAGCAAAAGAATTGTGGCCAGCTGGTTGAGAGAGGTGATTCTGTCCCTCTACTGTACTCTGGTAAGACTCCACCTGGAATACTACATATAGCTCTGGAACCACAACACAGGAAAGACATGGACCTGTTGGAGCAGGTGCACAGAAAGGCCACAAAAATGATCAGATAGATGGAACACCTTTTGTAGGAGTAAAGGCTGAGAGCATTTGGATTGTTTAGCCTGGAGAAGGGAAGGGTCCAAGGAGACCTTACTGTGGCCTTTAAGTACTTAAAGGTGGTTTTTAAGAAAGGTGGGGACAGACAGTTTAGTAGGGCCTGCTGCAACAGGAAAAAGAATAATGGTTTTAAACTAAAGGAGGGGAGTTTCAAACTAGATATAAGCGAGAAATTTTTGCAATGAAAGTGGATTACCTATCCCTGGAAATATTCAAAGTCAGGTTGGACAGGGTTTGAGAAACCTGATCCCATTGAAGACATCCCTGTTCATTGCAGGGGGATGGACCAAAATACAACGTACCAGGGAGCATCTTCCATCTCCCCCACCCTCTACTTGTCTCCAGCTACTAGACTATGGGTGGGAGTAATAACCGATTTTCCTCATCCTCTGTGAATGTGGAGTCTGTTTGTACAGAGCTGCTGAGCGTATTTATTCATCCCCAGTTTCTGCTTTAGATCTATCCTGCTATGCTGTGGCTTCCTCCTATAGGTGTTACATGCTGGGAAAGAGGCTTGGCAATGGACAGGTCTTGTGATTTCTTGTGGAGACACATACTGGCAGCAATAAGCATACCAACTATCCTAGAACAAGGAAGTTCAGCGTGACGTTGATGGATGAAGCAGTATATGTAGGCGTTTGGTCCCCATGTAGATCTGAACAGAAGGACAGAATCACTCTAATTGAAGACTTGTCCTAAAGCAGAGATGCATCCATTAGCCCCACAATTTCACTCAAAATTCTGGACAATGATCAGCCCTACTTAATTTTCTGGGACATGCCATACAGGCCACAGACACCATACAGGTTACCAGCCATACATAACTGAAAACATGAACTGTCTGAAGAGGAATAAGCACTCTGAGTTAAAGACAGCTCAGCTCAGAGCTGTTTGGTTCAAATTTTCCTGCAAACAGTGTTATTACGCAAAAAAAGTCACTGCAGTTTCATAAGACATGGGCTCTAACAGGGTATCTACTTCTAGAAGCTCCTTTTTGCCATCTCCTCAGACTCCTACTAACTGAAGAAGTATAAAGGGTATCTGTGTGCATTTGTATTATGTTAGTTCCTTATCTGGCTCACAAGGCTTTTTTTTTTTTCTTTTCCATTTTCTTTTTTCTCTCTGCCTTCCTCACTTTTTTCTTTCTTCTTTTTTTTTTTTTTTTGACACCTTTTCAGCAACTGAGTTCAAAACAGGCTCCCACGAGCACTTGTATTATCACAGCCCATGGGAGAATGAACTGTGATGCTAGGGTCTAGCAGAGCTTAACTTCTTCAACCAATTTTGTTGCTCAAACCAGTGTCTCATGCAGGTGTGCCTTCCTACATGGCAAAAGAAGGTTCCCAGTTTACCTGTGTGGATCAGAGAGTGGAATGAGGGAAGATGAGAACACGCACTCAGCTGAATATTCAGCTTGACTATTTATGGAGAACCCTATTTTATGAAGTATATTTGCAACAAGGCAGCTTTAACTTGCCTTCAAAGACCTGATCCAGTGCTCTGGAGGGAACTCCCATATATACTCACGACAGCTACCCAAACTCACTTGCACAATTTAGAAGTCTCCTACTGAGAAATGTGCCAGCAGATGCTTCCTGACATTTAATGGTAAACATGCTATAATGAGGCTATAAACAGCCTTTCACTCCAAAACACATAAAGGAATAGCACAAGACCCCAGGGGGGCACAGCTCTCAAGAAATCATGTTGCTGTTCCCCATTAGGATTCAGACACTATTAGGTTAGTTTTAAGTCACGACAGACCTTTGGTGCACAGATTCCCTGCTGCTTGCACCATGAAGGAAAATAAAAAATGAGATGTGTAAGTGAAGAAGCGGAGTCACAAACTGAGTCTAAAACCAGCACATGATCGTGCAATCATTACAGCCCACTGCTGTCATGACAGCTCCTGATCAGTTTCCTGTTTAACTTCTGCAATAATGTAGTTGTCACCTTCCTCTGAATTTCAGGAAGATTCATGCGCCTTCTTGTTTTTGGCTGCAGTGAAAACTCTCAGTTTCGCAGAAATTTGTTAGAATACCAGTAGATTAACCTTCAAAATGACTATTTCTGAGGCTTTTTTGGAAATGGAGAGGTTCAGTCATGGTGGAATACCCGAAGAGAACTCTTTCAGCTCTCTGAACTATCTTATTAGCAGTAACGTGTAGAAAAAAAACACAAAAAAGAAAGAACACTAAAAGGCAGAAGAGACTTCTTTATAAAATACCAGCTAAAGAACAGTAATTGAATAAAATCTGATCCCGACGAAAGTGAAACTCATGCTCAGATAGGCATGAATGCCGTGTTCAGAACTCATGTTATTAGAAGTATTCCGAGGCTATTGCAAGCTTTCTGATCAGGTTCAGCCCAGTTTTTCTGTGATTGAAGTTATCATCATTAACATGATCCATAATTAACATCCTTAATGTTTCAGGACTTTGAACTTACAATAGGGCCGTAAATTAGAATTTGACCCCCGCACCTAATTGTGCAAACAAGTAAAAAAATCACAAAACGTGTATTAAACCTACAGTTGTTTAACACAGAGAAGTTCCTACAACTGGAAATGTTTAAAATACTGTCGCAAGTGACCACTGCCCTCTGTGAATCATCGCCCATTCTGAATTAAGCAACAAGCTCTAAAATGTTATAAAATACTTTTATTGAATATATCACAGTAATTACAATAAGGTGCATTAAGAGCAACATAGTGCATAAATGAGTTCAAATTCTTCACAAAAGCAGACTCAGACATAGCAATGCTCATTGTAGCAAAGGAGAAATTTGGGAAAGGACTTCTGAAAACATGATGATTAGCATATTTTTAATAAAAGATAAACATTAAAATACTCAGCACAACAGACAAAGCAGAGTATATGAGAACCACATTCCCCTGTTGAATAAGATATTATGGGCCATTTTATGGCCCAACATACGTCAGAAATGGAGCTACAATACTATGTGTTAGCCAAGGATTGGCAAGGGGTTTTGAAATTTCCAGGCCAGGTGGATGTCTCCAACTTGCAGAATTAGGCAGTCAGCGCCAAGGGCCCTTAGCAAAACCAATCTGCAGCATCCAACAGATGAAAATACAACCCACTGCTCAAATCCCCATCTGATGTTCAACTTTCAGCTTTGGATGACTCAATTTCAATCACCAGAAGCTGGTCCCTCAAAGGATCCTCATGGCATATCCCCTTCTTGCAGCATGACTCTCACTAGAGTGAATTTACAAAGGAGCCACCAATTAATTGTCTTGTGCCTTAACGAGAAAGCAGCAGCATGGGCTTAAATCCACCTTTTTTGCCCCAGGAATGATGGGGTGATACTCAGATTTGCAGTACTCTAAATCTTACTAAGATCTTGTCTCTTCATTTTTTGGTGTGCCCTAAGAGATGCCTGAGGCTTCTGAGAATCTAGAATAGTTCCAGGGAGGGAAAATTAGGCAGGTAGTACATTTTTCTAGGATTTTTCACATTTTTCTGTGTTCTTTTCAGCACATAAATAGTTACCACTCTACTCCAGGGACAGTATGAGTTAAGGCAGCATCACAGACATATCCAAAAACTCGTTTCCCCAGCAATCATACTTAGGCTTTTGAAAAGAGACATCCAACAAATAGGAACAAAGCAAATAATTTCAGAAGTGACACTCCCAGGTACAGTTTAAATTCACAGGAGAATAAGTTAAACAAGGATGGTATCTTGCTAGCATCTTTTCCCCTTTTCTTGACATGTTTTTGGAGTGCCTGAGTACGTTCCTTGCACACTGGGGACATTAGATGTTGAGAAATGCAAATTCAAAACTGCTGTAAAGATGCCTGTGATATCCCCTAGCTAATGTAATAAACTTTTGCTTTAGTTTTGCAAAATCATCAAACTTCCTGCTATCTGCCATCTCCTCTCAAGAAAAGATAAATGTTCAGTATTATAGGTGCCCTACTTACCTAAGGCTTTGATCTCTCGTAACTCTGTGCTCACAGAAGTGATTGGAAGTGATTTCTGGAGCAGTCCCAACATATTTGAATTTACAATCCAGAGCGCCTATGTGCTTTCCAAGAGGGCTGGCTTCAGCACTGCATCTGCAAAACTTCAAAGGAGAGAGAAAAGTTCTTTTCTATTTACCGCTCCAGTTTTCCTTTCCACTGCCTCTGAAACCTGTCAGCCCTAGGAGATGTGACTTTTATCGAGACAGACTCCATACTGAACTTCTACAAACCATATCTAAGGAGAAGTACACTCAGGAGATGTGTTGGTTTTCCTTGCAGGACACAGAGGGTGATTTACAAACCATCAGATATATTGGCTTCTGCTGTAGATACAAACGCACACACTTAATTCGCTTTGTCTGAAACAGCTACCTGAAGCACCAGGCAAGCCCATGACAAAGCCAGTGCTCTCCTGAAACCCTATGGACAACATCCTTAAACCTTGGTAAGACATGGGCAGTATTTTGAGAGTTTGAATTCCCCATTCTTAATTCAATTACATTGGCCAGTTCACAAACATTGTGCCTAAACTAGTCACCTGGGACCCAATCCAAGTTTCCAAGAATAAATGATGTTAACACACCAGCTCCTATACTGCTGGGTCCTGCCCTCACACGTGATCTCTCACCACTGGCTGCCATGTCCTGCTTTCTGCTGAAAAGAAATTGAGTAAATATTTCTCACTGGGGACACTCTAGACAGCTGCGCAGAACATTTGCGCCAAGTCATTGATCTGAGCAATGGGAGGAAAATGGGGTCTTCCATGCACACGACCCTGCATGAAAGAGGGATGGCTGGGACTCTGCTTTGCTGGTAGAGGTGCCCTTCCAGTTCTACCTTCCATTTGGGTGGCAGATATAATGCTGAGCAGTCAACACAGGGATTCATGTTGTGGTTATATAGCCCATGACACCATTGCACCCATTCATGAAGAGGCAGAAAAGTCAATTTGCTGATTAGCACGAGAAGTAACTAAAGTTCAAGTCATTTGTCAGCCTTAATGCCATTTTACCAATGACCTTGTATGTGTAGTAAGGTTCTACCATCCCATTTAAAATACTTTTCCCAGACGATCATGATTTCTCATTATTTTTGCAGTGTCTCACAATGCTTTGTTCCAAGTTCTTTATAATGGACTCATTGTGCTGTATTGGAGAGACATCCCTGCCAGACCTAGCTCCAAAGGAAAAACAACACAAATAATCTGGCAGGGAGAACCCTGTGGTTGTCTGGAGCGGCACTGAGCCAGCAAAACCACAACACTTGCACGATCTCATCCTTCTGTTTCTGCACAGCATTGAATTGCACATTACTACCTACACAAGGCAGGATGCTCACAGAGGCAGGACCATATGCATGTGGTGAAGGACCTGTTACTTCTGACCACAGGAGTGGCACACTCAGAGCAGGACTCAGGCACACTAATGCAGTGTCTAAGCGGGAAATCTGCTTGTGATGCTGCGCTGTAGAGAAAAAGAGGCTGTTTTCACACCATTTGACAAGAAAATTGTTTTGTCCTCGCCAAACCCTGTTTGTCAGTATTTCACAGTGGATGTAGTTCTGCAAAATGGTCTATTACATAGCTGCAAAACACCCACTCCAAGAAAATGACAAACATGAAGGGGCTACAAAGCCACAGGGGCCACTGTCTGGCTCAGAAATCTAATCAAAAGAAACAGCACTTCTCCAGCACTGTTTCTTCTATGGAGATAAACTATGTTCTTTTCTTCATTGAGCTGGAAATAGATGTCGTATTTTGTTTATTATTTGCAATATTAGTTACACAGAAAAAAATTCCTGTAGATTCAGAAGGCTTCTTTTCAATAGGGGGAAAAAAATCTGCTGAGGATTCATATTCTGCACAGATATATTCTAGTCAGATATAAGGAGGTTGTGGCGAAGTAGGTGTTGGTCTCTTCTCCTAAGTAATAAGTGATAGGATGGAAGAAATGGCCTCAAGTTGCACCAGGGGAGGTTTAGAGGTAGTAGAAGAAAATTCTTTACTGAAAGAGTTGTGAAGTATTGGAACAGGCTGCCCAGGGGAGTGGTGGAATCTAGTACTGGAGTTTTCATCCTTGTTCAAAAAAATATGTAGATGTGGCACTTGTAGGACATGGTTTACTAGGCGTGGTGATGTCGGGCTGACAGCTGGACTTGATGATGTTAGAGGTCTATTCCAATCTTAATGATTTTATGATTCTGTGATCCTAATCTGAGGAACTAATCGGGTGTAGAAGAGAAGGTGGTAAGAACCCAAACCAAAAACCGACAAATGTACCTTACCCCCTCAGAGGGGTGACCTGCTGTTTACCACAAGCAAGTAACTGCATTAATTGAGAGGCCTCCAGTAGGCAAGGCCCTTTCATTGAAAAAGTTTTACGTGGGATACTGATGTCAAAGGAGCTTCGAAAGTTATTTGAAGCTGCCCAAACCCTCTGTGGAAGAATATTTCTGCTTGATCCCAAATCTATTAACCAGTATGACCTTGAGCAAGGCGTGCCAACCAGGCATTAAAGAAAAGGGAAGCATCTTGCTTTCCAAAATCGATAGAGGGACTAGATAAATCTTGGGTGTTCCACAGAAGAGGTGGGAGAAGGGAAGAGATACGATTAGCTTAATTAAGCTTAAATAA
Organism: Tapera naevia; assembly: GCA_033556795.1. Taxonomy (NCBI): domain Eukaryota; kingdom Metazoa; phylum Chordata; class Aves; order Cuculiformes; family Neomorphidae; genus Tapera; species Tapera naevia. Next base: position 78,890 of record JAUMJJ010000092.1, on the reverse strand, counting down.
GCTTAAATAACTTTAGATTATTTCTAACCAGTTGCTCATTGGGATAAGGAGGGTGGGAATACTGGCTGATCCTTCCAGGAGACCAACACATACGACCTGGGAATGGTTTGTTATTTGGCGTTTCTTCCTTCTTTGTTCTGGATCTCAGTCCAAGCTGATTGGGTCTAGATAGGTTCATTTAAAAAACTAATGCTTTTCTGGTAAACCTGCAGCTAGACAACCCCAGTCAAACCTCTCCTCTCTTGCTCTGAAAACATTACCTCCCGTTACAAGTGTGTAATGAAGTAAGACATCAAACAAATGAGTGTTAGGAAGTGAAACACTTCCAAACCATTGACCAGTAAAGGAAAACACCACTAGTTGATCTCCCATTTTTAAGTGTTTTTAGGAGCAAGATGAAGAGTAACTTTCTGAGAGAGGCGACAGACATATCTAAAGGTAGTGAGCAAAAATGCATAGTAGACTAGGTGATGCACAGTGACGCGGGCAATGCAGCAGATGAGTTGAAATGATCTACTAGTCCTTCCCTGGCTCTAATTCATCTATGGCTGTTACACATGTTGCAGCCAATGTAGCTTTGGTGGAGTATAGGAAATGCCATCATAAGCCTGGAGGGAATCAGGCAGATGGTTGGGTAGTAAAGGATGAAAGAACTGGTGGGAACTTCTGTCACAGAAGATGATGGTTTATAATTGCTTGAGAGGATTGCCTTTAGAAATCATGTAGTGATGCTTTCTGCCAAGTCACGCTTTTCTGTCAATCTTTTAAAACCATGTTGCATGACTCAGATGAAACCCACGGTATAGGACAAAATTGGCTACAGCATTAGCACTTGGTTTACTGATGCTCATTATATTGCAAGAACAGTGCTCTGCAGAGCAGATGTGAGCTATTACTGGGGGTGAGTAATTCTGAGTACTGGTTTGGGAATGGCATCAGGCAGACGCTGAAAAGCATCAGTATCAAGGAGCAAAACATGTTTCTTGATCTCCTGTCTCATCATCCCACATCATGCAGAAAAAATTACAAGTGGGATGTCCTCAAGTCGTACTCCCTATTTGTCCCCTTCTTCTATATCACTTTGGTTCATAACTCACCAAAATAACTTAAAATTTTCAATGTTCAGCAGAACACCTGATTGCTGCAGTTTTTCCAGGTGGCACAAGTGAATCCTGCAGATTTTCTTAGTGGCATAAACAGAAGATTGGATACAGGCAGAGGCAGAACTCACCTTGACTGTCTGGACAAAAAAAATATGTTATGAAATACAAGAAAAATTCAGTAAATGACTTGTGAAAGACAGAGAAGAAAAACATAACTCGCTCAAACATATCAGCCTCCATTCAGCTTCTATTATTTTTATAGGAGAAAGGCATTTGCTGGCATCACTATGTCTATGAAGTTTAAAGGTTGTATATTTCTTGCAGAGGCACATTTTTAATCTTGAAATAGCCCAAAACAGATTGAAGGGGTGGGGTGGGGGGTGATCACTGCCTGGCATTATGCCAATTACTGGTTAATTACTGGGAAGCATTGTTTTTGTCTACTGGCTTCTGACCACGGAAATCCTTGTTTCTGCTGGCATAGAAATGTAGAAAATGGGCTTAATATGTGAGCTGTTAGTCACTCGGTAGAAGAGGCTTGTTTTATCACCCTGGGGTTGTCTACCTTACATTTCTCCTTTTTTCAAGAGTACTCCCCCCGCAAAAAAAAAAACGTAAATGTCCTACAAATCTGAAAAGCAAGACTTTCCCTGGCAGAGGTTTTGCTTCCATGCTTCCATTTCCTTCATAACCTGTCACTTTCCAAGAATGGAACTGATAGCGTGTCACACTTGCTGTGTGACTGAAGCCTTTTCACCTCCTTTATTCAGAGAGTAATGGCAGGGCTCTAGTTAACCTGAACTCCAGCTGAAAGAACCAGATGGTCTCCAGTCGTTCTTTCTTGTTCCAGTGTCTAGACTGAACTACAAGCTCCCCCTGCAGAAAAACGTGCAGGGATTGCTCATGCAGCATTATGATATTAATGAGATTAAAAACAGAGTAGTCTAGAGAAATTGGCTATAATACAACAGCTTCACATCCAGCACTGACCGTGGTCTCCAGCTTCTGCTGATGGCCATTCTGCTGCTTCCAACATAGAGAAGAGGGGCAAGGAAGAAGATGCCCTGGAGACTTCACATGTGCAGCATGTAGATGTTGAGGCTGTCTGTGAAGGAGTGGGTGGCTTTGTTGAAAAATGTTTCAAAATTGAAGAAGAAACTTCCCTGAAACACAGGGAGTATTTGTGTCTTAAAACTCTGCCTCTCCCTCAACACACACACACACACACACACACACAAGGGAATGAGCTGCTGCTGCCGCCAAGCTCCAAGAGAAAACCTAGGTCACTATTGTGTGGGTTTACTGCATCCGTGATGGTCATCCTCAGAAATTTCCTCCTTTGGTGAAACAGATGACCTGACCTAGGCTTGACTCCAGGCACATGAAAATAATTCCAAATAAGGATCCGCAGCCTGACAAGCTGCTGTGCTCAACAGAAGGATAAACCTTCCATGTTTAGAAACAACTTAAATTAAAGGAGCCTTTTTGACTTCATCACTTCTCGCAGCTGCTAAAGTGATAATGTCTCTCTGCACCTCTAGCTGTGATTGGGAAGGAGGTAAATCACCATAAATTATTTTTTTCTACCTCTAAAAATGCAGACAGGCAAGGTTTATGTTCCTCACTTTTCCAGACACCAGTGGGTTACAAAAGGGAGTCTTGGGAAAGAGAGTCTGAAGCGGGGATGAGTGCAGAGAAAGAAGCAGGGCAAGCACGGTGAGTGGTGCTTTTTCTTGCAAAATTCACATAACTCAAACATACCTCCCAATAGGTTGTTCACGGGATTGATATTCTCACATTATCTGAATTATAGCCAATAGATATAAATCCTTTTGGCTGACAGTTGTCATTACAGGAAACCAGCATCTCAGCAATTGGTGAATAGCTGCTATTAATAATGGCACTACCAGATGTAAGAACTGACAGGTTTTGTCACCACATAGTCACAAAAATGATAAAAGGAGGTGGTGTTCTGGGTTTGGTTCCAATAAGAAGTGAAAATACTAAAAAGAGCAACTCTTAAAAGCACTATTATTCAGCGAATAGTTATTTGGAGTTTAAATGCAAGAAAAAGTAAAGTATATTATAATTTCTTAGACAAAACCAAAAATCCCCCATATGCACTGAAAAATCAAGCAAAGATAAATAAGAACTGTTTAAAGTTCATCTTGAATTAATCTTGCCAATGGAATAGAGATAATAAAAAGGTTCTTTGAGGCACATAGATTGAGAGCACAGAGCACTATGTACTTTGTCGTGGCAGAACTTGAAGCTAGTGCTTTGGTCTCCAAATGAAATCATTGCCGGCCCGGAAGAAGTCTTCCACACAGTTTGTGAGGAGTGCCTGCCTGACCTCATCCTGAGCGCCGGAGGGTGAGATCAGTATCTCCGATAACAGCTTTATTCTCTAAGTGTTCTGATTCCTATCTGATATTCCTTGAACTTTCAATATGTTTACATTATTTGTCACACAGTTTTACATTGTACTGAAATAACTAATGCTTCACTTCCGGACTTCTGCTTGTCATCTGCAGGCTGCCAGAAACCATCGCTCTTCTTTCCCAATGCTTAACTGCTCTTATTTTCACTGCATTTCACAATGCACAAAATGCAATCAGTTCAAGCATTTCACAATCTTGCTTTTGCTCAGTATTAAGCAGGATTGTGGGGATGGAGGTCCCCAGGTCAGATTGACAGATGTCACCGGGGTCTGGGATTAGGGTGACAGAGTTCACCTGCCTGCTCATCAGGCTGTATTTGACCTATTTAGGAGTGAGGAATTTGCTAAGGTAGTTGCAGAGCTGCAGTTCTAGCTTGCACTCTCCTCATAACTCATCTTGAGATTTTGAGGTTGCTGATACGATGCTGGAGGATTTCTTTGGCATTACAATCTGAGGGAGGGCAGAGCCAATCCTTTGGGGAACTGTTCCGAATTTAAAGCCTCTTTTGTGGTCATGGGTGACTGAGGCTTCAAAGGGACCTTGGAGTCCCTTCTGTCATATGCTCTTTTTTAGGAAGAAGGCGGTCAAGGACAGGCAGATGAAAGACATCCCACAAAAGAAGAACTTGGCCTCAGAGGGACTGCCCATGGAAAAGAAACAGCCTGAAACAGAAAATGAGGAAACAGAAAATACTACACCACAGTCACCAAAAGTTCAGAGGGCTCAAACTCCTCTGATCCCAGGGGAAGGATCACATCCGTGCAACACTCCTGGTAACACTGAAAGGTAGAACTAGAAGTTTGGCAGCAAGGTCCTGCTCAGCTGTGCGGGTGAAAGTTATGTGACCACATATCCAAGCAACTTCCAACTTGTTTGGCTAACTGGAAGAGCATGCAGGGGTTTAGAAGAAATATTTCGGCAAAGAAAATAAAAGGAAGGATGGAAGGTGAAGCAAAAGGCAATGTGGGTTTGGCAAATCTAGATTGTGTAGGACCAACTTGACCCTGGCTCTGCTAAATGACTTCCCAGCTCTAACTGTAAGCTGGCTCCATTGCTTCTGAGATGATTTGGGAGTATGCAGTAAGAGGCATTCAGTGTCATTCAGGAACCAACTGAATCCTACGGCAGGTTGCAGCTGGGCAAACCTAATTCTAGGAACATATCTGGGAGCCCAAATCTAGGTGGGCTCAAAAAAAGTTGCATGCAGTGTCAGATGGGAACTCAGTGAAGATAGAGGAGGCTGGGGTTAGTGAAAGGACTATGAGGTGACATAACAGAAATAGGCTGAGAAATATGAGAAGCATATGAAGATAGGGACTGATAATGAGTTCTTATAGAATTATGGAATCATTAAGGTTGGAAAAGACCTTTAAGATCATCAAACCCAACCATCAACAGAAAACCAACATGTCCATTTAACTATGTCCTGAAGCATCACATTTACAGGCATTTTGAGCAACTCCAGGGAAGGCGATTCCACCACTTCCCTGGGCAGTCTACACCAACGCCTCACCACTCTTTCCATAAAGAATTTTTTCCTAAAATCCAGTCTAATCCTCCCCTGACACATCTTGAGGCCATTTCCTCTCATCCTATCGCTTGTTACTTGGGAGAAGAGTCCAGCACCCACCTTGCTACGACCTACTTTTAGGTAGTTTGTTGTTCTTCTTAAAGCTAGGGAAAAGCGATGCTAGAAGGGCTGCATGTCAGAGCAGGAGCAAAGAAACTATGCACAGATGACCGGAAATGCAGTTTGGGTGATCACCCCACCACCTCAAGGAGGGCTCAGACCCACAGTGTACGTTTCACCAAGCAATAAGTGACATCCGCTGTGTCACCAGCTGTATTGCACACATTCACAGGCCTAGGATCAGCGTTTTCTCTAGACAGGAGGAAATGAGAGGCAAGAGCAGAAAAGGAGGAAGATGACGTGTCTGCAGGAAATCCCACGAGCAGCCTGACCTCCTCCACTGCCACTACACTGCCTCCTCCCTCCCTGCTGCTGCTCAGAAACAGGGAAATTGAATCCCATGACTGAAGTGCCAGCTTCCTTCTAAGTCTGTCCTGGTCACACCCCAAACCCTCCCATTCTCCTGCTTGCCTTCTTACCTTCCATCAACTTGCTAATCTCTTCCAGGAAGATTGATAAACTTTCCACCCAGCCTCTGCCCTTGGTTCTCTGTTCTCTCCCACTACACACCCAGAAATACAATATCCTTTCCCGTAAGGCCCTTTTATTCCCACCACGTGCGCACTAGCACACATCATCCCTTCCAGTCCTGCTATCACACTCCTCCAAACCATTTTTCTGACAGTTGGTCACAGCTTTAGAAGGGAATTTCTCAAAGACCAAAAAGTCTTTTCAGTCCTCAAACCAGGGCTGTTTTTTTTCCCTGTTCTTAGAAAACTATCTTTTCAAATAAGGGCTAGAAATACGAGGAGTGCTAACAGCTCTCCACCATCCACCCAGTCTCAGCAGGGTGCTTTCATTCTCTCAGGTTTGCTCTGAGTAACACCAAGTTCCCAAGCTACAGCAACCTAGGGAGCTTCTCCTTTTGGAGTCCCACACAACGTCTCTCTGTCACCCGGGAGGTCTGGCAGTGTACTTGCTCCCTGCTCCTCCCAACAACCTGCCAGTATCTTCTGCTGGCAGCCTGGAACCTTTTTTGAACTATTGACTATGGTTTTTAAGATTAGGAGCAAACTTTTGCCTTCAAAGGGCTTCCTCCTGGAAGCTGGTTCACGTTTTGAATGACGGATACTGTTCTGGTCCTCGTATCTGTCCGGTTCTGGTGTCCTCAGCATAGCAAGGACATGGATCTGTTACAGCAAATCCAGAGGAGGCCACAAAGATGTTCTGAGGACTGGAGCACCTGCCCTTTGATCACAAGCTGAGAGAGTTGGGTTTGTCCAGCCTGCAGAAGAGAAGGCTCCAGGGAGTCCTAATAGCAGCCTTCCAGTACTGAAAGGGAGCCTACAGGAAAGCTGAGGAGGGGTTCCTTATCAGGGAGTGCGTTGAAAGGACAAGGGGTGATGTTTTAAGATGGAAGAAGGGAGACTTAAATTAGATTTTAGGAAGAATTTTTTTCCTGTGAGGGTGGTGAAGTACTGGCCCAGAGAAGTTATGCATGCCCCATGCCTGGAGGTGTTCAAGGTCAAGTTGGACGAGGCTTTGAGGAACCTGATCCAATGGAAGGTGTCCCTGCCCACAGCAGGGGAATTGTAACAAGATGATCTTTAAGGTCCCTTCCAACCAGATCATTCTATGATTCTATGATTTCTAGTCCTCTTACCTTAGAAATGATCCAAATAAACGGAAGAAGTTCAAAGAATGGCAAAGATTGTCTACAGTTCGGGTTAAATGAATAAACTGGGACACTGTAATCTCAAAAGGCAATGATTACGGTGGAATATGATACAGGTCTACAATATTTCCTCTGCCCAGGGAAGGGCAGGTAAGACCAGCACTTCAGCATCTTTTTGAAAACAACGGAGGGCACCAAACTAAATCAGTTGGAAAAAGGTTCAAAACAAAATACTACAGCTCTTCATGGAACAATCTGTAAACCCACAGAACTCCTTTTCAGGGGCCCAAGGTGGGATTGCAGAATGGCTTAGAATTCACTAAAGAGAAATCATTGGAGTCAGGTACATCAACAGGGTTAAAAATTACCAGCACCATAAAGTGCATCAGAAGAAAGCATCATTAGTTTACCTTCTTCTTACTCTTCTCTGGATAGCTGCTTGGAACCACTCTTGGAAGTAGGATTTACAAGAGGTGGACTCTTTGTTTGAAACCACTCTGCTTTTCCCACAGACCCAGCAGAAAGGCCACAGGCAAGAACAGTCAGATCATTGTCAAAATTCACCCTCCTGCCTCCAGCACTCAGCTTATCTCTTGCCTCCCTCCAGTCCCATCTGATGTTAATGCCACTCCTCTCTAGAGATTCCTCCTGGATGGGACAGTAGACAACTTAGCACTTCCTTTCTCATCTTTGACACAATATTCATGGAACAGCCTTATCCAACACAGGACAACTGCTTCTACCACAGCTACACTAGCACATATATATTATTTCTAAAATACATCTATTTAATCATTAAATTTATTATGATATATGTGTATACATTTGATACACGATGTATATCCTACATCCAGCCCTCATTCTGAGGAACGTTCAGACAGAGTGGAGAGAGCCACATGCACAACACAGGCAGAAGAAAATGCGTGTTTGCAGCTCAAGTCTGCATGATTTTTCAGGTCAAAAAAAATACCCTGAAAGCATTGCAATGAGTGTAAACTCAAGAAACAAGGCTAGATGGACAAATGAAGCAACATGTCAAAAAGCAATGCTTATGGAAATTGATTCTTTAACTAAAAAGTTCACAAGCTTGGTTTGCAGGAGGAGGACTTGACTGGTGGATAAACAATACACTCAGAAGCCTTGGGTTCCTGGCTCTGTTAATAACACCCAGACCTCTTTCCCTGCCCAGGCCTCTTCCCCATGGCTACAGAGCTTTTCCTCTGAATAGGCCCTCACGGGTTTCTTTCCACCGCAGTGCTCAATGAAGTGATGACAAGCGAGTGTACCGATGAGTCAGAAGCCTGTGTACCCTCTAACTTGGTACTTAACTGGGGCTTTAATGTCGTGCTTTAAACAACACATCCCATGGGATATGCCATCAAGCCATCAAACTCAGTAACTTACCCATGATGAAGCCAGAAACAAAAACACTGCTACAAGCTGGACTGTGAGTTAGCCCAGTTATTCACATTGCTGAGTGCATGTTACCCAAGGAAAGAATTGCGTGTTGGATCACAAAAAAACAGAGACCCACACTATCAATAAATACAAACCTGAGTTATTTGAGCTTGTTTGCTGGAAACTGGCAGCATCCCCCAAAAACGAGGTGGGGAAAGTGGTATTTTATTTGACATGAAGAAGGTTTATTCTCTCATCTCTTGTCAACACCATCTAGAGAATATTAGCGCTCATATCAGGCTGAAAGCTATAAATCAAATTTGGTATATAATCATTTTTCTTCATGTGTCATCCATAAAGTGTCCTACTTCCTGCCTGAGTCTTCCCATTCAGCACCTTCCAGAAGCCACCTGCCAAGGAAACTTGACTTAAAGGCCAGATAGGAGAAGACAACAAAGTTAGTTATTCTCTGTGCTTTTCTGTGATGTCTCTGTGCGTTATCAGAAACCAAGAACTTCAGGGTGTCAAAGATGGAGGCATCATGGAGGAGAGGGGAATTCTCTGATCCACACCCCTAACTGGGTATCTACAGCACCAAAGAAATATCTACACCCTAAATGAGAGCAGTTTACAAAGACGTAGCAGTGATTCCACCCTATGTGATTTAGCAAATTCAATGACAGTTACACTTCAACAGACGACTACAAATGCTGCTAAAAGACTTTATTAAAGACTGTACTAACAGTTCTCCTAACAATGGCACATACAATGATTCAAAATCATGACAAATAGTGTGGAGATTTGAAGAGCACTATTATAATACACCATGGACAAGAATAAAGCAGATGTGCAGTCTCAGAACTCTACAAGCAGGCCCATGAAACACAGGAACCATATCATAAAGCTGTACAAGTCTCAGAGAAAATAGAAAAAAAAAAAAGTAATTCAATACACAGTCCTTGAATTTATTGACAGTATTACAGTACTTTATGGACAAGCACTGGCTTAGTCCAGCTGCACTTTCCAGAGCACAAAGGCAGCTGGAAATAGCAAAAAAATCCCCATAACAAGAGAAACCCTCCAAACAACACACCTCAGGAGCAATCAGTACTCCAGACCTTCCTGCTTATGAATTTTCAGTCAGAAATTCTGACCTCCCTGCAGTTACTTTGCTCAGGACAGTGTTTTGTTTTGCAAGAAAACAAAACCAGGATGCTTCTTTAAGACAGTGCAAAAATATTTTCAATGGTATCATTAAATCACAGATTAGTGACAATCAGCTTGGATCAACTGCAGCACAGCCAACAGTGACTTCAAAACCAGAACCAACCAGACCTGCTGCCCCTTGACCAGCACTCCAGACTGAGCGCTTGGAGAAGGGAGAGGTGTTGTTCTCTCCCAAGCGAGCCATCATTTCTGGGTTCATAGTGAGGAATGGTCTCAGCTACTCCAGGGTAACAAAATGCTACAGAAAGCCTGCAAGTATTACATTATCCAATCCTACGTCAAAAAGCTAACTACAGAATACCGAAGTGGAAAAAGTACACAGCAGCCATGTTATTTGCCATGGCTCAAATGTTGTTCCCTTCCTCACTGCATCGGTCACGATAGCCAAAGTGTGACACGTGGAGCTCAGCAGCTTACAGCACCCCCAAGGTGATGCAGGATTGCCAGCAGCCTGTGGGGATTTATACTCTCCGAGACACACCATCCAGTCACAACAGCAGGGCAGCTGCATTCTGCTCCTAGCGTGTTGCCTTTCCAGCTTTTGGCTATGAACTAAGAGGGGCCTCTGCACTTGTCCCAATGGTCTTGCTCGTGCTTGCAGCAGCACATCCATGGTTATACATTCATTCTTCAGAGCAATTTGCACTTCTTTTTAAAGCAGATGCTGAGGTGTCTGCATATCACATTGGGACATTGTTATAATCTGTGCAGAACATCCCCTGACAGCTCCACAGTACAAGAATTCAATGAGAGATAACTGTGCTTTGCCAAAACTCCAAATAATTATTCTTCCCCCCAATTTCCACATATTTGTGTGTTTGCACCGTAGTGTGATTATGCAGAACCTTTTTAATGTCTGCCAACTTCAGAGGATAAAATCACAGTGCTGCATATCAACAAAACCCAGCATACCCAGCCTACAATATAAAATAATTTATATACACAAAGCAGAATTTGCATCTTAAATAAGAAGAGATTGTCTCATTCTCTATGATGTCTTACCCAGCTACTAAAAAATAAATATTACACATCAGATTGGTGGATTTGTTTCCTGTACAGCACACGTGCGCTATCGGAGCTGACAAAGACAACATGACAAAAACTTTTGTAATGAATAACAGAGAATTGTTTAACACTCGCACATATTGGCACAAGGCAGAAGAGAAAAGGGAACATTACACAGCTCAGCTCAGGTGCCCTCCTCCGTGGAGCGGGACTCAGATTTCAACTTCACAAATTCTCTGGCAACTTCATCATTGGTTCTTTGAGAGAGAATCCTCAGGACTGTAAGTCCAGTCTCATCCATGTGAATCCTGCGCCCGAGAGGGCACCAGCAGGCACAGCTGCCCTTGTCCGCTATATCTCTGAGCTGCATCACTGCTATCCCCAGCACTCGGTCCTCACGAGCAAAGCAGTAGTCCTTTACACAGACTTGGAGCTCGTAGGCATCAGGACCATCTTCATTCCCCAGTATACTGTAAAACACACACAGGTTTAATTATACTTTCTCAGAATTCCTCTGCAAAACAAAGGTGTCATCAGGTGACAGAAATGCTTAGATGAGCCACAGAAAACTGCTTTCCACAGAACACCATGGTCAGAGAGAGAGAAGTAAAACTTGTGGTGTACAGGCATTTTTGCTGATTTACAGTTGATAAAGACAACTCGGCTACTTAAAAAGAAAAAAAAAACAAACAACCCATGCTAAAAGATTTTCAACTCAGATGACTTTCAACATTTCCAATTCTGCTCAGGATTGCTCCATTTCAGTAATTAATACTTTAATTAGATGAAGTCTTTGTTAAAGATTCAGGACATTCCATTAAAGCAAAGGCTAATAAGAATACATCCCTAACCTCTCTGATGTTTCTAAAATTAAAAGTATTTAAAAAAGGGACAAAAATCTCTTCACTTAGAGGAAGTCTGCCTTTCTTCATATTTAAAAAAAAAAATACATGGACTGGCCCTCTCTCCCAGTACTTTTACAATCTTTTGCTGGTCATTTCCCATTCTCACTGTACTGCTGGGTAAGCACTAGTCTTTACCTGACTTTGTTGAGTCTTCCAAGAAGGAAGATGCCAAATAAGATTTCAAGAAGCGTAAAAGCCAAATAAGAAGAGATCAATACTCGGGGTTGAGAAAGACCACAATTTTAGCAGGGCAACTTATTACCAGTTGCAAGTGCTGTATCCTTGGAAACAAGTTCAGAAACTATGTCCCAAAAGTCAAGTTGGGACAAAACTACACATTAAGATTAAAAGAACTAAAATATGTGCCAAACTTTTAGCCTTATTCTACCATTAAAAGACACAAAACTCATTAAAACAATGGAGTTAAGACACATTGATGGGAAAAAAAAAACCACATTTCAGAAGGTTGCCAAAGGACACTGCTGGTATAGAACAGAACTCAGCATCCCACCCAGAGACAAAAATCCCATAATGTAGCTTCTTCTGCCAAGACACCAAACACTTGGCTACCGGTACAAGCACCCTCTTGGGCCCTGAGCACTTGGTTCATGGACACCGAAAAACCTATCTGTCCTCTCTATGCATCCGCACTTGACACATCAGATCTCCAGGTTATTTCTCACACTTACAAGTGAAAGGTTTCATTGTATTTGGGAGCCCAGTTGTTGCTCTTTGACTTTGTTGTGAACTTCCTCTTCTTGTCACTCTGATGTGGCCCAATCATGGTGATTTCAACAAATGGACGGAACATCCCAGAGGTTTGCCACTTCAGGTCGTTGGCTGCCACAACTGGAAAAGAGAGTCACAATCTGTTTTACAGTAACTACTCATTTGTTCACATTGTTCTGGTCACCTTTCTGCTTTGCTCTGCTTCAGAGGACAAAGCCCAACTCAAAACAAAAAAGTGCCCTAACACACATGGGCAGGAGTTTTCTGTAATGCAAATATATGCTTTTTTTCTCTAGTCTAAGTTCTGTAAAGAGAATTTAGTGCTTGGCACAGCACTTAGCTTTTGCCACATACACAGTCAAGAAATTAGTTCAAAAAAACCCCAGGTATTCCTGCAGCTCTGAGAGGCACCAGTTCAGTGGTTAACTCTACTTTATGTGTGGGATCAGGAAAATAAGGGGCACTTTGAAGGCTGATATTAAGGTCTCTTGAAAATGAAATGCAGGTAAGGCAAACAAAACCCATAAGCTGTGGGTGGTTCCAGAATCCAGAACTATTAGCTCTTTAATGCTGATTCTCTCTCAGGTCACTACAGGGAGCAGACTGAAGCACAGGAAATAGCTCTGAAAATCAGTTTTCGTATTGCAGTGTAGATGTACCCAGCAGGACAGAGCCCTGAAGAGCTGCTTATATAAATCTTTAGAGGAAATTAAAGTAGTTAAATACGCTGTATTCGAGCAAAGGAGAAGGAGGAAGAGGAAGCTGAGATGAATCACTGCTTTGGTTGTTTTCAGAGCAGGTTTTCAGAGACCAGAGTGGCCTCTGGGACAAGGCAGAGGATCCTCTGAACTCTTACAGGCTCTGCAGCCTCTTGGTTTACTCTGAACAATTTCACAACATCGCCATGTCATGCTGCCCCCCTCTCTGCAGCACAGGCTGAACTGTGGTGCCTGCTTACAGCCATCTGATGCTTTGTTTACTTTGTGTATTGTTGCCAATAAACAACAGGACCGCGCACTGCCCTATCATTGGCTGAACTGGACAAGCTCATTTACTATTTGTCTACAGGATCCTGATGTGAAACAGAAAATTCTGGATTCTCATCCTATGAGCTAATGCAGAAATACAATGATTGCCAACTGGAGATTTGCCTCAATGCAGTCACAAAGCCTGAGCAGCAACAGATGCTTTGCTGTACCTTTAACTGTGACCTTGTGTTCACCAGTTCCTGGGTGGGTATACAGGTCGATCTGTATGGACACTTCGCCCACAGGATCATCCACACCAGAGCCTGTGGGAAGAAAATTGACACACACCCCCCCCCCATGCACATACACATTATTTACTGGCATCCTTTTTTTGGTTCACAGCCTCAGCAAGACAATAGCATTTTCACAGTACACCCTCCATAGCCAGCTTTTCAGTCGACATTGATAATGTGACATTAGTGCAAAACAACATCAGACTTGCATGCCCAACGCGCATAAACACTGATGCTTTTTGCAATCCACCATAAAGATCACATCCTGTTGAGAATAGCAGGAAGAATTCTAGAGGAATTTAAGAGACCTAAAGCTTGACAATGGACCCTCACGGAGAGCAAGGACTTTTCAGAGACTCCTGCCAAGCTATCACGTGAACATGCAGGCATTCCAGTGGTGGGTATTCCTGTCTGCTCAGAGAAAGGAGGACAAAAAACCCAACAAAACAAAAAAAAATACCACACCAGAGAGGAAGTTTAGGAAAAAAAAGACAAAGATGTTAGTGATTTGCACTGAGCCATAGTGCAGTTTCACCCTCCAAGGCGTTCTATCCATGTTGTACATCAGATAAAAGTTATCATCCTGACTGCTTATCTGCTTCCTTTCAGAGGATAATGAGAACACCTTCACCGTTGTGCACCAAAAATGGTGAGAGAAAAGCACTAACATCTTGTGTACTTATTTCCCTTCATCAATTAGCCAGGCAGAAAATAAGATGTAGCTTCACAGAGGACAAAATAACATGTTGTAACAGACAGAGAAGAGCTCATGAACCTCACGATTTGTGTGTTATGATGTTTTTGACTTTTTAACTTTTAATCATAATTATCATGCAATATGTGGAAATGACATTTTTCTGGATAGGAAAAACAAGATGTTATGTAAATTACAGAAAAAGACTGCTTTGCAAAATGAAAATGAAGTCTTTGATAAGATAGCAAGATTGATTTTACTTTCTCTTTGATAACTCTCTGATCTCAGGTTGACAATTAGCAATGCTGTTGTAATTGGGATACCTACAGGGTAATTGAGTACCTAGAATAAGAACTCTTATTTTGTCAATTTTGAGGCTAAAACACATTACTAAGTGAAAGAATTGGTATGTTTGAAATTAAAGATAAGGAGCTTGAAGGGTATCATTAAACAAACATTTTGATTAGAAAGATCTAACACATCAACTTCCAAAAGAAGAGTCTGCAGGCAGTGAAAACACTCATTTAAAATCCAAGAGACTGAGACCGAATCTGTGAAATTCTCTAAAGAGAATTACATGGCACAGAACTGTAGGAACTGTAGGCAGTGAAAGCCGCATTAATACACAAATAAAAGTATCTGAGCAAATACAACAGAACATCAAATTATTATCCATGGGTAAATTGTCATTCTTGACCTGAGTACAACAAACAGCAAATGGCCTCTAGGTTGTAACATCTGTACATAATCTTGAATCTACTGTTTTCTCCCCGCCTGGAAGGGTAGTTTCTTCTCTTCCAAATGTAAGCATGGAGCTTTAAAATTGGTAGGCTTAATTATTGACCTGACCCATCTCATGGTGCAGGTTTGTCACTTAACACTGTCTTCGTTTTCCACGGAAGTCGACAAGATTACCAACAGTATAAAACAACTTTATCAGGCCACATCTGCAGAAACATTGACCACCAAAGACTGAGGTCTTCATTTTACTGTCTTTAGTGTAATTAATGTCATAATGGAGACATTGATGCTTCAGAGGAATGACAGTGCAATCATCTCATTACCTCTGAGGCAGACAAAACTTAGTTTTTTGTTTCTAACTTCATTCTTGTCACTTCATATAAAAATCTTGTTCTACCAACAGGAATGCTCAGAGCCCAAAAACCACTTTGTAGATGGCCAGTGAAAAATATTATGATCACGCACAACTGTGTGTATACACATACTCGCACATTTAGTGACAAGCAGACTTAAATCTGGATGTGAAAGTCTCACTGGTATTGTGGTACTGGAAGGTGAAACTGCAGAATTAAGCTCATGCAACCTATTACAGAAAAAAAGACATTGAACAGCAGACAACAAATCGAGAGATGAAACAGAACAAGACTTCATTTTTTAAGGCTCTCCTGAGCACCCAGACTTTCAGCTCATTCAAGCCAGATGTTTCAAGCTCGGCCATAATCTCCAGTGCACATCAGACATTACCATGTGTTCCCGTAGCCGGTCTCAGCAGACCAAACGCATGCAAGTCTAGGATTTGAAACAGCAATACACAGCCCGTGGTAAAGGGTAGGGGAACAAGTCCATAGCATCTCTCAAAGAGCAGTCCACTTTTGAGACAGCTTTCACATTCGTGAACAAATCTCAAGCTTGGGGACAGGATCTCAGGCAGGGTACAGACTTCTACACCTCACAACCCGTGGCTCCGTTTATGGGATGCAAGCATTCAGTGGAAGTTCATTTCTACAGGGAACTATGGGTAATGGGACTCTGGAAAAGGTTTCCGAGCATGGGCAAGACGACTTCAAAAGCAACGCAGCTGGCTAATGTTGTTACGGTAACAACATTAGTCTTGAACATACCCTTATCAGGTAGAACATCCTCATTAGCGGTAAACCTAATACCTTTCCCATCGTGCACTGAGACATGAATTCAAAAGGCAAGAAGCAAGAAGGATAAAGAGAGAAGAGTGTGAATTACAATCCAATTAACAGTGTCACTTAAACAAATTCAAAACAAATATTCTAGCTCTTAATAGACAAAATACCCTCTTAGATCTTCCGCACCAACACAGACTTTGGAGAGCAAGGTTATCTGCAAATAAGGGATTGTCTGGGTTAAAACAAGAACAGATTTTGTGCTGGCATAACTAATCCACAAGCCCCGATTAAGCTTTGCAGGGCAAACATTAAACAGCATAGTGCTATGGAAGCCTCCTCAGAAAGAAAAAAAGGACAATAGATACCTCACAAGCCAGAAGATGCAACCATTAAGCAGTGAAGCAAGGAGGTAAACAGCATTTAAACAGCCATTTGCTCCCACTAGGTGGTGGGGCCTTTTTTTATGCAAAGGGAAACATCAGTCAGAGAACTCTGGTAAGCAGGTGTCAGCTCTAAATACTAGTGTTGTCCCTTCTGTCCCTCCAACACACATGTGGCTCTCCAAGCCAATCTACCAGTGGGGGTTACTGGGAAGCAATACACAAGCAATACCCTTTTCTAGCTCCAGTCTTAGGAGCAAGTCATGCCTTTCTCAGAGTTATTCCATCATTGATCCTACAGATATTAAGTGGCACAGCTCCAGTCTTTTGTTCCCCAAACAGGGCCCAAAACTCTCAAGCCTACAAACATATAAGATGTCAATTTGGACCAGCTCAGTTGCCCACCACACCCAGCATCTGTCTGCTGCTCTCAGATTATGTTCAATTCTCTTTGTATATCTGCTGAACACTCCCTCAGAGGAGTTTTACAGTCAAATCATGCATTAAACAAAGAGGCTTCCTCATATCAACTTTGAATTTGCCACTTTGCAATTTGAATGCAGCATCTGCTTCCTCTGACTGTAAACATTCCTGTAGCACAGTGTAGAACAGCAGTGTTGCACACATCCTTATATCTTATGACAACATAATAGAATCCATATACAAAAACTAGCTTTAATTCATGGTCTGGACATATAATGGGAAACATTTGCCATAGAACAGCAAAGATTGAAAACATATTGTGTATACAAGTTCCCAGTTAAAAGGTGTTTGCATAACTCTAATGGCAACAGCCAGCTTCCGGGTATCCCTTGTGTACATGGTCCACAGTCTTTGACCTGTCTGGCCACTGGATGTCATCGTTGCTCTGCTGGGACACAGCTATAGGACAACTCTCTCAAATGCACATACTGACTCTTTAGGTAACTTCAGCGTTCTAATGCAGTATATTTCAATCTAAGCAAGACTGATTACTGTGCTGGTAAAGGCAGGGATGATTCAGTCCCCAGAGACTACACTCAACTTTCACTTTCAAACTTTAAAAACAAACCTCATTCTGCTCAAGAATTTTCAATACCCTCTCCGCTGGCAGGGGATTGCCGGTATCAAACAGTTTCATTTGCACACAAGGGAGAAAGCATATTGGTGAGGGAGTGCTTTCTCCTTGATTCCAAGGCTTAGTGTAACAGGGCACTGATGGAGTCTGGACAGCCTGAGGGTTCAACAGCTCTCATAGGCTGGGAAGGATTAAAGGAAAAAGGACCAGAAGCAAAAACGTGGCAGAAAGACACCCCCATGGAGTTGTATGACTTTTTCTGCTGAGACACAGTAGCCCAATGCCAAGGCTTGTACTTAAACAGCCTGAAAACTCAAAATATTAGTTTCAGTTTTGACCTAACCTGTAATAACATCTCTCCCCTCTTCCTGAGATTATCAAGATTCATAGTCAGCAAGTGAAGGTCCCTGACTATAGAACAAATTGTTCTGTACAACAGTCTGAAGACGTTTACATGAAAACAATGAAAGACAGAGACAATTAATTCTTTAGCCCTCCCTAATCAATGAAACGGCACCACTATCAACCCTTCCCAGATTGCTACCAGAGAACTGCAGTGATGCATCTCCGCAGCTTACTAATATATAGTAGTGATTAGTAACGACCTAGCTTGCACATATCCTGTACAGGCTGCAAACAAAACAGTGCTTTTGTTACTCTCCTAAGAGACTTCTCCCTTTACCCGCAGCAGGTAGCTCTGCGACTCATCACACCGCCGCCACGCAGCCGCAGTCAGACCGACACAGGCTGCTGGCAGATTGCTCTGTGACAGAGACCAACTACACCTCTGCACGGTGTCTTGCCGAAACGTTCTCTCTCACCGCTTTATAATAACTTTGAATTTCACTTCTTTTAAGTCACTCACCCACTTTAATTCATGAAATGTGATTGTTCAATGAGGACTGCAGAAAAAAGACCACAAACACCTCAAGACTTGCACCTATTTCTGCTCTCTCAAACACCCCCCTTTCCCTGTTGCCTGGTTTCAAAAGCTCTGAACTGACAAGCTTCCAGAAATGCTACTGCCAAAAGTATTCTACAAACTGGCAGTACAAAAGGGAGCAATTACGAACAGAGCAGATAGCTCCATTCAACTTTGCCAACAACACAAAAGAGTCTTACCCTGAGCTGTCTGAGTCTGGACAAAGGTTTTTATGAGAGTATCCGTGGTCTGAGTGTAGAGAGAGAGTGCATATCGAAGTGCCTGCAGGTCTGGACTTTTCTCCAGGAAGGTTTTCTTCAGACCATTACCACCAGCATGGAAATATTGCTAAAAGTAAAAAGAAAGAGGAAAAATTGCAGAAGAATTTGCAATCAGCAATTATGGGCTATTGTGTGCGTGGTTGGGAAACAGCTGGAAAAATTAACAAACAGCTTCATTCCTGGAAAACCAGCTCTTAGACTAACTGATACCAACTGATCATAGTATTCCTCTTTCAAAGCACTTAAATATAAATACACTGGCTCCCAGCACATGACAGCCATCTGAGCCTATTCAGGTTCACACAAACACAGCAGCATCCCTCATTCAGTGCCGTTATTGCTCTAACAGCAGCAACAGATTCCTGTCATATCCTGATCTGGGACAGGCACTATTTTAACACATAGTATATGGGGCTGAAGCAAGGGAATGACAGAGACAGAAATGGAATCACTTACCTTGATAGTATCCAGCGCAAGATCCAGAACAGCACACTGCTTTGGAGTGAGACTCCTAGTTTCTTCTCTCACCATATGATCCTGCAAACAATCGTATTTGACTTGAGTATGCTGCCAAAGACTAAGGGAAAAGGTGTTCCCAGTATCAGCTCTTTCTCTGCATTCATGCTGTGGCTACGTGACCACAGCATTAATTCAGTTGTTTAAGGAATGTTTAATGGAGTCTTTCAGAGTCATCTATTTCAACTTAACTTGAAAATAAACCCTCTTCCTCTGTTTCTTACAGAAGCAGATGAGACAAATAAGGAAACTAACTGGACAGAGGTTAAATGACAATTTGAAATCACAGTTTGACTCTCAGAAAACCCGAAGAAGAGTCTGTTTGCTACCTTTATCTTTCTAGAGCAGCCACAACAAAACTCTCAAAACTCTACCTAAATCAAGTAATTCTGAGAACTAGTTACTGGGCAGAGTTGTTAGACCTTGTTTGTGGATTTTTTTTTAATTCTTTCATCTACAAAGGTCATTAATTCACCATGTTGTTGGTGTAGAGGAAGAAAAAACAAACAAGTAACATGTCCTAGAAAATACGTTTGCTAAAAGAAGCGGTTGTTCCCATTAAGATCCACCATCTCTAACAACAAATGCCAGGAATCCCTTGGGAAGGGATTCCCTTTCTTGCAGTAGAAGCGTATCTCTGGTAGACTCCTGCCTAACTACAAGGATGTGTCATCCTATGGTATTTCACTCAGCTCTTTCTCTCTTGAGAGTTACTCTAGGTCTCGGGGAAAATCACCATATTTCAGCAAGTGAAGGCTTTGCACAAACCCAAATTCTAACTGTCTGACCTGATGGAGGATTGGGCCAGCTGGCTGCAGCCTGGGTGCTGAAGCATTCACGGAAACGACGGAGGCAAACCAGGCAAAGGCTACTTATCCCTACCTTAAACGTGCCATAGCCTCTGATAAGAGACACTTTACAAGAGACACGTCCAATAAATTGACTTTTAGTAAAGCATGCACAGTGTGTGTATTTTATGCTGATAAGCCCACTGGCTGCCTTGCAGCCTGCTGATTCTTCACATTGTCTGGTGCTGTTCCCATTCATTATCCACCATGACCCATCTTCTGCCCGACAGAGACAGAGCTCACAGCAGCCCAGGTGTAGTGCCAGGCCTTTGCTGTGCTTCTCACAGATGTCGTGCAAGCACCTTTGCACAGTGCTGCACTGAATTATACAGAAGATGCCTCTCAAGCCACCAGCACCTCAGACCAGTGTGTACCGTGCTTTCTTGAATGCCAGAGCCATCCCTGAACTCGCCTCTTTTAGCTCCTGGTCTGCAAAGCTGTGTGCAGTGGCACGGTACTCTAAGCTGTGAAGTATCATCGGTTGGCACAAGTTGTCCTTAGCAGAGCAATAGGTCACTTCCGCCTTCTTCATGAACTGGGAATAATCCAACTGAAGATGATGTGGCTTCACACTTTAGTGCACAGAGGGTAAAACATTCTTTCTCTGTCTGACAGTCAGATTAAGTGCACAATCAGCCAGAGCCCAAGGCCACGTTCATGGGAGAGCTCAATTTAGTCGGGTAGCCGTGTCCCCAAGGCACAGTGATTTTCATATGTGTTGAAATGACTTTCTACGTCTGCCTGCCAGATTCCGCACACTGCGTCAGAAGTTTTGTGGTCAGCATTTTTTTCTTTAATGCCTAAAGAGCTCATTTACCCTTCTCTGAGCTGTCACCCCACCAGTGCCCATGTTGTCCCTGCACAGCAGCATGTCACTGCTTTCTAAGAGAGCTTCCTACTGCCATTTACTTCAACACATCATGTAAAAATAACCCAGTGAGTGGACTGGTGATGCTTGCACCTACACACAGAGGAGCCCGCAACTGTCATTCCCCTCCATAGCTGCCCTCTGCAAATCCCACACTATTCCTATAAAGGACTGCACGGAGTGCTACTGTGAACTTCCCAGATTGCCAGCCAGGAGTAAACCACAAATATTTACATCAAATAATTATGCAAAAAGCATAAGAAGTAATATATTTTTTTTCTTGGTCAGTCATACTTATCCTTGCATTCTCCACAGGTACAGTGACAAGAATCTCTGCAGTCAGAGCTTGGCTGTTTACCCTGTGGGCAGCATAAGGGAGAAGAGGCTGCCGTTCCCTGCTCCAGCTGCTGGCTATTAAGCAAACTGAGCAGACCAAACTGAGCAGAAAGACCTTGATAATAAATGGGAGGCAGATATGTGGCACAAAGGTGCCAGTTTTATGGCTGGTTTTCTGAGCATTTTAAAATACACTGTGAAATTGATTTGTCATCAGGATGAGAGCCTGTGCTTGTCAGGTCTGTCTTTCTCAGTTTTCAGCTAAATTACCTGATTCACTAGGGCTCTGTTCCCCCTGTTCTATTTAAAATCCATTCCATAATTTCCCCAGGCTTTTAGCAGGAATGCAAAATGCACAGGAGAGGCTCTGAAGAGCAATTTACTCATGCTGTCCTGGTTTGCTTGTATGTGCCCACAAAAACAGAAGGAAAAAAAAATATACATGATACTTTCATAGACCCAAACAATTTAAACTATTGTAACACCTTCACTGTCTTGGAAATTTCTGGATGCAGTGCTGGTTCACACCATCTATCTGAACTAAAGGTCTCAAGAATTCAGGTTCAAGAGTGTATTCACACTTGTGTCCAGCTCTTTTGCCACATGTAAAATCCTGTGTATCTCCAGTCCTGCGTGTGGATATGCAAATAAAGGCTTGAACACACACCAGGGCTTGCTGGATTTGCATTATTACAGGCATTTCTAAAAATGCAGCCCAGAGTTACAAAAGTTAAGCTTTACAGTAACCAAACTAAAGCCAGACTGCTGCTGGGATGAGGTTCATCTGATCAGAGTAAATGGAAAAGGGCAAAGCTTGCAACTCATTCCTGGCAAGAGAGATCTTGTAAGTAAAGACATCTTCCAGTAAAGAGACAATAAGGAGGAAGCGAAAGTGAATGTCACTGAAAATGCAAGCAAGGCACAGGAATTTGCGGCCATCTGTGCACAAACTTGTCCTTGTGACCTGGGAGGAGAAATAGAACGAATTCAGAGCTCTTCCCTTTTGACAACAGGAGTGCGTGTAGAAGGCAGGAGGGGTTCTGGCTGCTGGTTGAAAGGGGAAAAGGATCAAAAGGGAAGGGGATACTCACAGGGAAAGGGGAGTCACAAGTGACATCTACTCCCTTGGAGAATCACACTTGAGGGTTTATGTTAATTCACTGTTAAATGCTATGTAACAGCCTCAAAATGCAGCTGGAGAAAAAATGCATGTCCAGATCACTTACTCAGATTGCTGATAAGCACTACCTTAAATCAGTTGTGCACTGTTCTGGCTCATAAACATGTGTCTGTAAAAATCATCTGTTGGTCATGGGAAATAGACCATTGTATAAAGACAA
This sequence comes from Tapera naevia, assembly GCA_033556795.1. Taxonomy (NCBI): domain Eukaryota; kingdom Metazoa; phylum Chordata; class Aves; order Cuculiformes; family Neomorphidae; genus Tapera; species Tapera naevia. Next base: position 56,394 of record JAUMJJ010000092.1, on the reverse strand, counting down.
CTGTAATAAATGCATAAGACAAAAAAAGAGTACAGGAGAAGACATTTTTAAGTGCATTTGCATTCTGGAATTGCACTAATCACCTAGAGGAATGCCCTTTCCTGTGGGAAGATTACCCCAACTGAGTTCACGTTCATCTCCATCTTTCTTGCTCTGTAATTTGTGCACTGTGATGCTTCATATTTAGACTGCCTCTTGCACAATACCTGTTCTGCAGCACAAGTCAAAGCACAACACAGTGCAATCTGAATGTGTAAGGTGTTACTATTTTCATACCATTCCTGTCGTGAGCAGTGAGTTAATGCTTGATTGGTTTATGATGAGGCGGCATGCACTTAGTAATGCTCATGTCATGCACTGTCACGTCATGCACTGTCAAAACACATCAACATAGCCTTCATACTAAATGCCAGCTTGCCTGTAAAGAGAGCCCACGCAGAAGGAATTTACAGACACAGGCTCCCTTCTATAAGCAGCAGTTATTTTTGTAACAGTTCATATAATTCATCAATAGTTAGTACGAACATCTTTTCTACTAGTATCTCATAATCAGGATCACACAAGGGACTCCCTTTGATACGTAGGGACATGGACGAACTGGCCATATCTCGAGATTTCTATTTTTTTTTTCACTTTAATTTGAAATAACAAACTGATCACTGTATCTACAGAAGCCAGAAACTACTTTGATGATTAAACCCACAATAAAATTTAACAATTAATTTAAACACAATACTAATGCTAATAGAGTGCATTTGAAAGCACATTTAATGCATTTAAAAGCATTTCTCTATGATTGCATTCAGCAACAAACCACTGGAAGCACAAGACATGCTATGCACTACTACACTTACACATGGACATGAACACGAGTCATGCAGAACAATACCTTCAACTTTGATAAGTGTCCCAGTTCCTTAGCAGCACTGAAAATCAACTGTGTGCCCTATGATTGCAAGAAGTTAGAAAAGAAAGGAGGGAGGGAAAAAAAACATTATAACCAAGCTTTGCATGTCTTCCCTTTGAGCAAGACAAGTCAGTTCACAGCTAGAACTTTACATAACCACCCCAAGGCCAGTCACAACAACTTGACTCTGTATCAGTTTATTACCAAGTATAAAAGCTGGCATTTCCTTGGATACCACATCAAAAGCTATGTTGGAGCACAATGTTCTGCTAACTGGTTCGCTCTTTCTTACATCAGCCACACATTTAAACAGGATGCGCCTTCAAATGGATTGTGCTGGCTGAAGGTGAAGGCTAAATACATATAAAACCAGCATAAGACTGGCCAAAGCAAAAGACCACACAATTGATGACAATCTCTTTACAGAAGTGGAGCCCAGTCAGTGGTGTGGTGGTAAGCATACATCAGATCAGAAACAAAACTGGATTTGAGTAGTTTTCAGGTGAGAGAGACTGGCCACCGAACACTACAGCATTGCCTTCACATGTCGAAAGCTTGGCCAATGGCTATCCTTCCCCCACTGTGGTTTACTGATGCTGTATGACCAACGAAGCAACAAGAATGGAAGACAGATCCTAATGATGGGAAATCTTGCTTCAAGTCACTCACATCCCACTATAATGGACTTTTACTTTCTCTGCTATGGTTACAAGGACATTTTGCCTTTGCCCCACCACACCATTTCTCTGTTGCATAACATTGTTTTTGTTAAGCCCAAAATGTAATGAGAAAGCCAAAAGTAGCCAAGACAATTCTCCAGTCTCTTCTCCCAGAAGATGGTGTGTGCTGGAATTTATTTTCTTTGGCTTTGCTCCTTTTCATTCATCTTGTCTTTTTCTTTAAAAAAGTCACAACTGCCTGTTACTCCACTCGGAATAAAAACCCAGCCTACTGTAACTCAGGCTACGAATGGTGCATCTATCACATCACTCAACTTTGCCCTCCACTTCAGCCTTCTTAGGCTTGTGAGATCTAGGACCATGCCAAAGCTGCAGGTGACCCTTCTTCCCTAATTAAACCTCCTCTTTAGTATCTCTCTCAGGAATGCCTTAGGCATGTCAGGAGAGCTGCCATATCAAAGATGATCTTTGGTTCTCCTGGATAGTCATTAGGGGCTGGCATTAAAAGTACACGTAATTGTCACCACCATTGAGAATTTATTGGGGAATGTCTCAGTCTGAAATAAGCTTCCAGGGACAGATGCTGGTTGGGAGCACTTTCCAGTAAGGTCTTTTCATTCAGGAAAACACTTAAGAGAAGATGAAGCTCAACTTATTTGTAGATTGCTAGTTCCATGAGGACCACATATTTCCAAAGGTCTCCATTAAATTCAGTTCTCCTTTCCACAAGCCCTCCTTCTCCCTCTTTTACCACCCTTTGTCATCTTAACCATCTTTCACCCTCCCACTAAACCACAACTACCACTCCCCACCTCAAAATCCCTTGAACTGTAATGAATCAAGATGTAAAACTAGAATTATTATATTACCCTTTATGCCTGCCTATGCCACTCAGTTTGTTTTCTTTGCTTTCTTCTTAGGTATTTGTTCATTTGTTGCCTTTTAAGTCAGTATTCTGTGGAGCAGAACTACGCCACATATGCATTTGCAGAAGAGGCTCTGGGAACTGGGTTCCAATGCAAAGATTATTGCTGAAATAACTCTTTTTTTCACTGATGGATTCCCCTCAGCAAAAAAAATCTAGAAGTAGCATGTACCCTTTTACAAAAGGAAAGCAGCCAAACAATTTACAACTGACCCGCTCTAGGGACACCCTCTGCCCATTACAACAGGAGTACAGAAGTGAGTTTTCAGATGAGATACTCTAGCTTTGCCAGCTTTGGAAATTTCTTCAAGCTGAAAGACTCTGTGACCTGAAATCACAGACAATCTCTTGATTTGCTCCACCCATAACCATCAGCTAACCCCACTTTTCCTCAGCCTTTTATGTTTGCTGAATACAAATCAAAGTCAAACAAACACTATTGATTTGGTAGCTAAACAGAAGCTCTTGATAATTGTTTAAATTCACAACTCTTGGGAGAAAAAGGTGTAGGCAAGGACAATGCATGCATAAAGGAAAGCTTCTGAAACAAGGCTGAGAGCTTCACTTGTTGCCAGTATCCAATGGGAAGTGTTAGAGTAGAACTCTCTAAACTGAAAGAGTACAAAATTCTCTGTATTTCCAGCAAGCAAGGTTGAATATGACTGCACACCAGAAACAACAAATAGACTTCACTGTGGGTTACAGCAAATAATCCACGAAGGGATACAGCTTCATCCATCACTCTGGTATCCAACAGATGTGCCTGTTGTCCTGTACAACTGGTCATGAAGTTTGCTTGACTTATCAGTCTTAAGATTTTCATGCTTGTTCAGCAAGTAGAAAAAAAATAATTTTATAACCTGAACTTTTAAAAAGTTAATTGAGGACTCTCTAAGCACACTAATATTATCATTTCCTGATCCACTATTTTCCGCCTTTGTTTGACAATCTTTTTCAGATAGATTTGAACAACAACATTAGCTAGCCTAGGCACGTATTCTCCCTACTGCAGGCCTCTAAGGAGGGCTGGTCAGCAACACTGAGCAATACCCAGTGACTTGATATGCTTGAAGGAACAGAGCTGCTCAGATAACTACTCAGTTCTCGCCCGCTAAGAAAATCCTCATCACTCAGTGCCCATCTCTGTCAGTATGTCTGCAAGGAGAAGTTAATTTAATGTTACACTGAGTTTGTTATCAATGCTGGCAACATCTAATGAAAATCCAGACAGGTTCTTCCTCTGCCAAATGGCATTCTTGTAAACAAGATGCTATACGTCCTCAAAAAGTTATCCATTCATTGAAAGCACATCACAAAGTTCTACAGATAGCACCTAGTCCAAGTACACCTCTAGAGAACTTCTAGGGATCAAAAAAACTAAACCTAACTATCAGGTAGGTTTGAGAATAGCTGCCCACAAAGGAATTCAATAAAACGTCCAGGATGGAAGGTCAAGTCCTTATTACGAATTGTTTCTGCCTATCTCCATGGCAAATGTAGCTGGAAAGCAGACAGACCTCAGTGCTGTCATTTCTGGTTCTCCCCGTGAAATTAGTTTTACCCTCCTAAACTTTTTGTAAACATGAAAGACGTCTATAGTCCACAATACAAAGATTTTAAATTCCTTGTTTATTGTCTGACTGTTTTCTGCCCCTCAGTGAAAACATTCAGAGAAGGATCATCAGCTTAGTCAAGTCTAACTTTCTAGAAACCAACAGAACTGCACAGATTTAAACCCCAAGAGGCTCACACCTTCTCACAGCTCAACTGTTCCACTGCTTAGTTGACAAAGTTAGGAAACAAATGCCTATTGCAAGTCTTGAATTCCAGTCCTTTTTTGGAAAACTTATTATTACTCAGGCTTATTTTTCTGAGTCATACCAGAGAAAGGAAGTTTTATCTAGTATTGTACATTCCTTTAGAGTTTTTGTTTTTAATTCCTACATTTGACAACAATAAGATTGTCTGAAAAGTTGAATTTGTTACACAGCATGCAAATAACCAACATCAACAGCAAGCTGAGACATTGATTTATTTAGAGTTGTGCAAGTACGGGTGCTCGGTGGTTTTCCACAAACCAAGCACCCCTGACAGAAGCCTCTGCATTTGATTTGTTACAAAAAGTTATACAGTGAATACATGTCAAGTACTTCCCTCTACAAATGACTGGTTAGGGATCAAATGAAGTTACAGGTGATTTTATCATGCGTGCTCAGTGCAGGAGGAAACTGCTTTTGGAGGAAGGTTCCTTATGTTCCTCTGCCAAGTCAGCAGATCTGATAATAGGCCTGATCAATGCTGTCCTCCCTAATGCAGATGTCCAGGACGTTTTCTATCAGATCTTCTGGGTCCTTTACTCTCTAATTAGGACAAGGCCCAGATGTGCAGGACTACTTCATCAGGATGTACTTTATCAGATTCTCTGGCTGCTTTGTTCTTTTAATTAGCACAATGTTTGCTGTACCCTTTGATTTACTATTAATAAATGTTAGTCTGTTCTGTTGTTTGCTTGTCACGATGAACAGCACTCTCTTTTGCAATAAGATCTGATCACTTATTGGCGATATATGTTTATTTAAGAACTTTATCAGGCAATGTTTGCTACCACCCACTGAAAGCCTATTTTTTAGTAGTTGGGGTGTATTAAACACTAAAAAGATAGGTTTAAAATTGGGGATGAAAAAGGGGAAATAATTTCATGTTGGTATAGAGAACTGTGCATATGTGCAGTTCACAGGTGATCACTTTATTCAAGGCTAAGAAAGATTTTCTCATCATAGAGTCAGCCTTGGACTTTTTTGCTCCTACCTAGCACAAGGGAGAGGCTTCATTTAAACTAATACAAGTTAGGGAAGGTTTCAGAAATCCTCTTAAAGCCACATGCCACTCCAATACAGAACAGCTCTGGAGTGGTGCTGCTCACAGATGAGCCTGGAGAACAGTCAGTTGGGAAATCACATGTAAAACCTCTCTGCAGCTTGAAGAAAATTCTCTTTTTATCCTGGACCGTGTTCTCATTTAGTGAAGAGTATTCTGAGGAGTAGAAAGAAGCACAGCAGCAGCAAGCACAAACGGAGCCTCACGTGAAGGGCTGCATCATAACATGTGAAATAAATAAAGGCAAGGCTCCAGAGGAATCGTTTGTATGTGGATTAAGCAAATCTTCATTGACCTAACTAGTCACTGATGGCATGCTATAGTTCTGCCCTAAGCAGCAAGGGAGAAAGAAACATGTAACTAATCCATTAATATCCCCAGGCACTGTGCACTGAATCCCAAAATAAGGATTCCCAAAGATCTGTGGTTGAACATCCACTCATCCAAAGCAAAGAGTGTTTAATTAAATGTTGATCTTAAAACTAGTGAAGTGTGAACAGCTCGCTAAGTTACTGGAGATCATGTTGCTACTAATCTCACAACTCATGAGAAGTCAATGCTCAAAGAGATAGAAGCCAATCATCTGAAAATCACTAAGGCACCGGCAGCTCAGGTCATCAGCAGTGGATGCTGGAAAATTGCCGTTTCCACTGCATCCATCACCAGCAGGAATTGACTGCTTTCTCACCTGAGCCCCACCTGACACCAAATCTTCCAGAAGCAGCAGAAAATTGAAGAGCAGAGCTCAAATTTTCTTCCCTGTGTAACACAGACTGAGCTAATTAAGTGGAATAGATCAGTCTGGAGAGTTAACAGGCACTAAAGCACTGTGCAGTGACAGGGTCACATGAGCAGCAAGTGAGACACTGCAGTGTGTCGAGAACCTTCCACCACAGTATGCTTTCCATGACCACCATCAATAAGACTTATTTGCCTCTATTGAGTTTACAGAATGGAAGGGAAATATTCCACACAAGGGACTCTCTTCTATCATGCATAACACCTGCTTAAAGGCTGCAGAGGAGTTTTAGGAGGGACAGCCTCATCCAGTGATCCTTCAAAGGTACAAAGGTAGCACTAGGATTTTCTGCTGCTGAGGGCAGGGAAGACAATGAGCAAAAGTGCCTGAGGCTATTTCTGAATTTGATGTGCTTTCTTTTAAGGAAAAGCAAAATGGCATGAAATGGCAGAGAAGCAAAACAACGAAGAGAAAGTACTGCTTCTGCCCACACTGCCAACCCAAAGTTTTTCTTTGCCCTGTCAGCCTTCACTACTAGGATGATGAATACCTGGCAGTGACAGAATAAACCAGTACATTCCAGGGGGTGGCAGAAGCAGCTCTTTGCCCCTGTAGCACGTCTAGCCTCACCACAGGTTCCCTGATCAAGAATCACAGACAAGGCCATTTTAATCATTGCATTGTTCACCACTGCCTTTCTGAAACAGTGACTCTTTTCCAGTTTGTACTAGTTCAGCCTCCTCACTACAATACAATTGATTTAGATTGCTACAAATCAGCTATGAACATTTTGCATTATCTCAGAAAACTGAGGATGCACTTCATTACACAAAAAGAGCTTTTCAATTCGAAACTGAAGTGATGGCAACAAGAAACCCTTTGTAAAAAAACCTCAAAGTGGCTTGTAGCAACATCCTGCAGGTTTGAAGAATTGGCTGATAAGCTATTGCCTTCTTCATGATACAAGCAGTGAATCACTCTCCTACTCCGCCTTTAAAATTCAAAATTAGCAAGTATAAAGCTCAAGCAGCTCCTCCCTGGTTCTCTCCAAGGCCCTTGATCCCACTGCTTCCATTCTGAAGGGGTCATGTTAATGCTGCTCTTACATGATGATTTTAGCACTTGTCCCAAAGACTCCTTTTTAAAGCAATTCAACTGAAAGAAATTTCATCCTCTTAAATTTAGATTTTTTTTCTTCTTTATAAATAAAAAATGTAAGTATAAATGATTACTCCAAATCTGAGCTCAGAGCAAGCAGCTTTTACTAAATTCACACGCCAGGCTAATTTTATGCTTTTAGGTATGACAGCATACTACATCTCAGCAGTTTTGTTTAAAGTTGTCTTCAAGGCTACAGGCAAACACCCTTTCCTCACAGAGCAAGAAACACCTAGTGCAAGACACAGGTTTGCACCACTTCTCTAGACACTGCAGCCCAAGAAGTCCATTCAAAACATGTAGGCAACTGCTGAATAGTGAAAACAGCTATTGTTCTAACCCCTACTGGAAAAAAAAATAAATCAGCATAAATTAGAGAACCGCAAGTTTACTCCAACACAGAGATGAAAAGAAGTTCTGGATCCTCTCCAGACAACGAGGCTACAGCCCAGACTTCACACTGCCACCAACTGTGTGACATGTCCCAGAGCAGTTGGGTGTGCGTGACCAACATTTAATCAGTGTCTATGGCTTCTCAAAACTGAGGAAGAAGTTAATCTTCCATTGTTAAAATGATCGCTACATTCACGACACACATCCATCCAGCATGTCCACACAGCTGAACAATTATATACAAGACTGCCTTTGAAGCCAGACTATCTGGATATGCTTCCAACTCCCCTGCATCAGAGAGTGAGAAATCGTGCCAGCCTATACTGATATTAAAGCCTTCTCAGGGTTAAAATAGAAGGTCATTAAAGAACAAGCCCAAATTAACCACATGTATACAGAAATACCTTACTAACAGATGACAATTATTAGGCAAAACTGTTCACAACTGTTATCTAACGCCATGAAGATAACACTAACTGTCCAATAATCTTACATGCACAGCTCTCTTTAAAGGACTGCAAATCCCTAACCAATGTACTTGATGGCTGCTCCCTTTGGATCATGGATTTTGAATTGTTTTTTCCTGAAGTGTGCTCTGTATCTTGCAACACTACTATAAATAGAGCTGCTTTCTTACTTTACTAGGTTACAGACACATTTTTCCACTCTCGAGCAGGCTATAGGCAGGCAAATTTACCTGGACAAATGACTCATAAGGTCAAGGAGATGAGTTACACAGGCAATAGCAACACCTTCTGCTATGAGTCAGGAAGGATAAAACACTTTACCGTGTGGTCTGTAAGAGGAGGCAGCACAATCAGTTTCTCCATGGTGTTCATTACCACCCTCCAGAGCTCCTTCAGCACCCGTTTCAACACTGTCTTTTCACACACAGTCGCAAAAAGTGTTAGGCTGCAGGGAGAGAGCAAGAACTGAGTAAGATCAAAGAATGCAATCTGCAAGGAGAAAGGAGATGTGTACGGGAAAATCAGTGCCCCATCCAAAGTAGCTTGTCATAAAGGTTGCTTTAAGTGTAAAAATCTTCACTTTTCACAAAATACAACTTGTTTTCACCCTTTGAGTTCTAAAGCATCTTTGGAGCGCTAAAGACATTTGGCCAAAATTGATTACTGATATTTCTAATTTCAGTGACTGCTATTTATTCAGGGAATTATAGAAGGTATCAATAAGTTATTATGGTTGGGAACAGTCTAAATAAGAGCAGGCACCATTGAATTGGTTCCTTTTAAGAAGATTCCTCCTGATGTATTATGCTTACATAGGAGAAAAAAATTACAAGCAAATATAGTATAATAGATTTTAAATTTCAAGCAGTTATTGTAATGATTTTTGATGAATACCTAAAATAATACTTCTCAGACAGTTATGCAGAAGTTCCTGCACAACTTCTGATAGCTGCTGAAGTCTCTATGTCTTCCACCTCTATATCCACCCCCAAGCATGCCTTGGACTCTTCTGTGTTTGTTGCAATTGGATTCACGACCAATCACCTGCCGTAAGTTTATGCCCTTTTACAGAAAGTTCTGCCTAATCTCCCTATTTATTCCACCTTTATTGTTCAACAGGCTACCAAAAAGGCCAAGAAATGTTAAATTCTTCTTCAAAATGACGAACTTTGGGATTTACTGATCACATTGAACGATCTCCAACTCTGCAGCCAGTAGCAGTGCACAGGCCATAGCTTACTGTTCTACATTATGTAACATCTTCTCTCAGATTCCTTTCTTTCTCATAGCTGGTTAGACAGTAAAAGAACAAAACTGAACAGAGACAAGCCTGATTGGAGTAGGATTCAAGAAGCATTTTAAATGACTGCCCTTCTAAAGAAGAAAGAAAATAATCCAGGATTGGATAATCGCAATCAAAATGATTTGTGCCACAGCTGGATAAAAACCCTGTAGCATACCAAGTCCCCAGTAATACAAAGGAAGGTGGCTTCTCAGTGAAGACATGCATGGAAAATGCTCAAATGAGAGGGCTCCTGAATGTAGTCATTGCTGCAGGGAGTCACTTACTAGATGGTGATGCAAAGGACACTTGGGACAAAAAAAAAACAGAGCAGCAAAATAACCTGTATTTTAAAACTGTAAAGCTTTATAACTCTCACAGCATTTATTATGAAAATTGCTGACTATCCCTTTCAAAATAAAAAACTGGTGTACATCAGCAAGAATTTTAACTTCTACAGCTTTTAAAAACTGTACCTGTTTGTAGACCAGGGCTTAGCTGATGAGAATTATGTGCAGTTAGCCACAAAAAGTGCCTGTACAGCTGAATCGTGCTGCATGGTGTTAATGTCAACAGCCTGGATCGAGCTTACTACATCACATAGTTCAGAAGCTTGCTTTCTAGCTTGCTTTCATCAAGATATGAGTAGTATATGTACCAAGTATGTAAGGATGGTTTGCAATACATTTGCTAACTGACTACAGTGAAATTCGTACAGGAAAAAAAAACCCATAGGTAGTAAATTTAGAACTTTAGTCTTTCCCACTACCTGATCAGCACCATGTTTTGCCGACTGCTATTGCCAGAAGGAGAAAGGAGAACTGACAGTAAGAACTGAGAGTATGCTCTGGCACTGAATGAAGTCTGAAGAGGTGATGCATGGCTTGAGAGAAAGGCAGATATGGGAAGAAAAGCCATTAATTCTTACTGAAACTGGACATCTCAAGAACAATCCAAGAACATGAAGCTATTTTTCCTTCCCCATCCTGCTCCCAATCTGATGCACCATATATGTAACATATACTTGAACACTTGCTTACTTTCCATCCAGGAAATCCATCAATGGCCTCAGGACATTATCTGCATCTTGCGCAACTGTGTTTCTGGCATTAGCAGCAACATTTCCTGTCCCTTTCACTTGACAGAGGATATCAGACATTTGCTTGACACATTCATCAATACGAGTCTGAAAGCTGAACAGAGAGGAAAGAGGCAAAATCAAGAAAATCACTGACAGAGATCTCAGATCTAGTACATAAGGCAAAACATCACAATTCCATAAACCATGAATGCAATAACATACTCTTCCCTCCCAGGATTTGCTGCTTATTTCCTTACTGTGTTTGTTATCAAGGCACATTCCTTCTTCCACTCATCATCCACAGACAGCCTACCACCTCTGAACATGACACATTCACATATGAGAGGAGTCTGTTCCTTCACCCTGCAAAAAGAAATTAGCCCTTCCTGCTTTTGAGAAACTATTATTCTTAGCTCAAAGCACCCTGCTGTATCTTTGTTCTCTGCACAGGGTGTTACACCACAGAGACCGTGATATAGTGTGGAGCAACAGCACAATGCACACACAACTGAGCAGCCAGGCGTCCACTGGTAGTAATCTTGTTATGACCCACTATAGGCTAAGTCTTAAAATAATAGAGAAATCCTGAAGGCATGGTGAAAAAAAAGTCCACTCCACTACAGTCCATGCTATATCAAAGCCCCAGAACTGGATGTGGGGTTCAGCTGTGAAACAAGCAGTGTCACTGTAATGAAGTGACAGGCAAGCCATTGAAGCACAGTTACTGTTCCAACTTTCCTGCTGCTAAGAAAAGGTTCAAAATGAAATAATACAATGGTTAAAAACGATGAATAGATCAGCAGAGCTGACAACATATCAATTAAGTGAATAAAGGAAAATGCTTTGGCATTTGAAAGTACTGTTATTAACAACAGGCATTACAAGTGACATTCAGCTATCCACCAACAGCACAGAGGTTTGAAACCAGGAAGAGAAGTCAGCATTAGGAGCTAGGATGGATTTAAGAGCAGGAACACAGGTTTGGAAGTCAGCTTTAGATCTACATAAGAGGCCTCATCTGCTGCGTGAGCTACCTAGGACATCTGTGGGTTGAGTCCCAGCACAGAGCCCTTGTGCTTCTCAGCATCCTGCTCCAACTCTCCTGCACTGCCACCTTTAGCCTCTCGGTCCCTCTTGCTCACTTCTAGCCTGTCTCCCACTGGAGCATTTCCAGAGAGCAATTCCAATGTTCTTTTGCCACGCAGCCTCCACTTCCATGTTCCTCATTTCTAGCAGACTGGCTTGCAGCAGTGAGTTGTGGCTGAAGTGACAGCTTAACTAGAGATATGTCACATCAAGTAAGAAAGTACCAAGAATTTCCTGTGCTGCTGACAGTCCCTCTACTGTCATAGGTTAATCTCACTTTACACTTCTCCCAGATTTCACATCAATTGCAGGACCTTCCTTCAAGATGGTGTAAACATCCAGCCAGGGGATGAAAAATAACAGAATCCCTTAAAACATAAAAAATGATACGAGGCAAAATTGTCACCAATTATGAAAAATGATTGATCAGTTACAGCAGCAACAAATTCACCTGAAATTGAAGCTTGTGTAGAGGTACACCTTAACAGCAGCCCTTGGCAGCAGCAACTTTAAAGACAACCTCATCTATGCTGTCAGACAGGGCCTTCTGCTCCCTTATTCCCTCAGGAACTCCATCCTTCACTCCTACAGCTTTCGAGAACAAAACAGAAGCTAGCATTGCGTGAAGTATAAACCCTTTCAAGGCTCCTTGTCTCTATGACATCCTTTAAAGCAGAAAATGCTCCTGTGTCCAGACATAATCCCTTCTCAACAAAAAGGTGGTGAGGCTCTCTAGACGTGTACTTTTTTCCCAGGTACAATTAATTACCTCACAACCAATGAAGAAAAGTTAAGATCTGCAGTGTGAGCTGTTGTAGGAGTCACTATTAAGAATATTGTGGATATCTGTCTTACCTCCCACATTTACATCCTTCAGAAGATCCTGCTTATACAGAAAGCTGCAGCTCTGCTCTTCATTCCCTATTACTGTTAAGCAGTGAGTGAAGCATCTGAGCTGTGCGACTGGCTCAGTCTCTTGCAGGCACATCTCTCTCAAACAATCCCTGGAATGTATGCTGATACTGAATAATCTCTTTAAATTATATTTGCAAATGTCAAGATGGTACCTTAATTGTCTTGTAGCAATGACACCATGGATACAGATTTCAGATAACAAAATTCAGTCCCCAATCATAATTTCTTGCTCATCCTCCATCTAATTATAAGCCTTATTGATTCAATTCAGTTAAAGTTTTAATCTCTCGATTTCTTGCATCCATTACCAGCAACGGAAACTCCTCACTTCCTTCTCAACTTAGCTTTGTGTGCTGAAATCTAAATAGTCCCTTACAAGTTCCATCATGAGTTTTTTGGTCTTAAGTACTGCAAATCTGTGGACTGCAGGAGGCCAAGTTGGTACCATTTGCTTTATTTCCCTTGCCCATGTTTCAGCTAAACTACAGTTCATGCCTGCATTAATCTTGTTATAAATCACAACATGAAGTGAACGGGATTTATCGTGAGAAGTGGTTATTTTAAAGACCACTTGGGAACCCTATATTTCTAGATTTTGCTTAAATTACACCTTTTATAGTTCACTACAAAATCATTATGAAGTCAAGCACATTTTTTATCCTTAGGTAAGTGGTAACATGATTTACAGTAAAACTTAATTGCTATCAATTACTCTGGCAATATTTTAAAGAGCACCTCCCCTTGAAATGTTACAAAACACCATTTACTTCAACAGTACAAGTCAGTCTGAAATTCTAAATCTGTTTCCTTCTTATTCCAATATTCACTTAACAATCAGAAATCAGTCAGCTGTTTCACACATTTGAGCAGAACATTTAAACAAGAATATTTCTTCATAAACTGGAAACTGCAAGCAATTGCTTTCCAAGCAATAAGGGAGCAGGCAATTCTGTAATTGACAAGCACTACTTACAGGAAGCAAAAGGAAATCACTTTACGTCATTCAAATATATTTCACAGTTGAGAGATCTCTGTGTTGCATTTTTAACAAGTGCAATACAGAAAAGAGGGACTTTAAAAATCATTTCTCATTTCTTTATATGGTCTCTTTATATTTGAAAGACTATGAATTTATGACAAAAATAAAAACACAATGCAGTTGACAGGAGCTTCTTTTCTCTGCTTAACCTGACCAAATGAGATTAGACAAAAGAAAAGAACAGTTCAAGGACAGGCACCTCATCATACTCACCTGTTACCAAACACTGCACTCAGCTCATCCAAAACATTGTTCAACTTCACCTGGAGCTCTTTGAGATGGTCGCTTGCTTCTGCATCCAACTGTGGATGAGAGAAGAACACTTAGAGGGCAGTCTGCTGTCCTTAACTGCGCACTTGCTCACTGTTGAGGCCACTCTTAACAAACAGGTGGAACTACCACCACTCAACTCTGTCAGTGAGGATGCTCTCCTCCACTGCCTGCTGCTCTTACAGAAGCTGTTAGATCTCAAGAGGTTTCCTTAGGCTCCAATACTCTCTGATACCCTTCCTGATATTTGCAGAGTTTAGAAAGAAAGTGTGGCCAGCAGAGTAAGCAGGATGAGAAGTCATCAAGAACTGTGCATTACCCTGGTGTCACGGGTCATTTCACCACTCTAAGTCTAGAGGAGACTGGATATTATTTAGTTGTATATCTCTCTATGCATGGTCTTGAAGGATGCTATTTCACTTTCCACCCAGCTGCCAGTATTCAAACTGAAGACTGACCTGGCCACTGTTCTCAGAAGACTGGACATTTTGAAAATCTGGCCACTGAGTCATGGCAGAAACTGCTGTGCACTGACCACTTCTGGGAAGCATGATCTCACCTACAGGCACACTGAGCACAAGCAGCTCTCCTCTTACACAAAGCCAGGCAGTTTTTTCTATACAAGTGTTCAGAGGAGACTTCACAAAGCAAACAAAATAAAGGTGCCCCAAGCACTACATGAATGCAGCTGACAGCTTGGCACATGCTGTAACAAAGTGTTTGCTCCGTTATTGTCAGCCCAAAGCCACATGCTTTTACATTCAACAGTGCCCTGTACTCCAGCTGCAGTCACCTTTCCAGCCCCAAAAGAACCACTTCTGAGCAATCTCCCTGTGTGTAGACATAATATGTACTGAATGCTCTGGGATCATTTGCCCTGAAAAAGTTAACTTTTAAAACAGATTTGTCTTTGTATGCAGGCATGGAAGCTACTTGTAAAACAAAAACCTTCCAGATATGTTGGCATTTAGAGTCTAGAGGCTCAGCCCTTACCTTTAAGGCAGAGTATCTATTTATAAATGTAATGAGCCAGATACAGTGGTTAAAAATCACACAGATTTTTACAGTATATTCACACATGCAGCTATATAGGATCTGAACATTACAGAAGTTCCCTTTCCTATATACAGTGCTGAAGCCTTTTTCATATTCCTCAGCATCTGTTAGAGAAAGGCAAACCTTAGGGGAGTTAGAATCTGATTCGTTCATTTGCTGTTATAAGCTGGCAGAGACAGACTCTATTAGGCATTTGAATTTGTGCTAATGAAACTCCCGGACAAGAATTTTAAAAATATTTTTTTAAAAAATCAAGGAAATTACAATTATTTAAGCCTTGTAACTTTAGGCATTACTAGCTCTGATTATTTTGCCTTTACTAAAATGAATTTGTATTCCTGTTACCTTTATAACTCCCTCACTATGAAGGCAGAAGGAAGCTAAAGTCATGCCAATCAGCAGTCATTCTAGCCAAACTTGTAGGTACAAAACAAAACCAGCATCTGTTGTTGTTGGATTCTCTTGCCCCTACATTAATCCTTCCCTTCTCCTACTGTGTAAAGGGGCAACAAGCCACAAGCTGTCTGGTTTGCTATCTACAATTACTGGCACTGAACAGTTGTCTGATTTTCACCATTTCTGGTAGATACGCGGCAGGACCAGTTCATGATTCATCAAAACATTTCATGTAACTGCTTTTCCAGTTGAAAAAAAAAGCCAAAAAAATCTGGCACAAGACAACTACTCACAGAACCACAGAATGGTCTGGGTTGGAAGGGACCTTTAAGATCATCCAGTTCTAACTCCCCTGTCACAGGCAGCGACACTGTCCGCTGGATCAGGTTGCTCAAAGCCTCATCTAACCTGGCCCTGAACACCTCCAGGGGTGGGGCAGCCACAACTTCTCTAGACAACCTGTGCCAGTGCCTCACCACCCCCTTACATGAAAAAATTGCTTCCTAATATCTAACCTAAATCTCCCTTCTTTCAGCTGAAAACCATTCCCCCCCATTCTACTACCATACTCCCTGACGAAGAGCCCCTCCCCAGCATTTCTGTATTCTTCACTACTAATTTTTACATCTTTATAAGCCACCAGATGCATGTGTCACAGGTCTAAAGGGTGTCTGAGGTCAAGATCAAAAACTTGTCACACTGGTTGATATATCATGCAATTAATGCCTTATTTTACTGTGAGGTGACAGAGAGCTTGCCAGCTGCCTCTGAGCTGCCTCTGTATCTTGTTATTGTAGTTGTTGACTGCAAACCGACCTTCTTGGGAGCTGAAGACAGCCTGATTGGCAGCCCTATACTGCAAGAAGGGACAGCTGGATCAACGCATTGCCATGAGGATGAGCTCCATTACCTGTGGCATGGAAACCACTCTCCTCCAGAACACCACCTCACAGCTCTCTGTGTGCAACTGGCAAGACAGCTGCCCAGATTTAACTGCAGTGCCCAGCTTCAAAGTCAGGAAGCCAGACCCTGGTGGTCAGCATCCTGGTTCAATATCCACCAAGTCCTCTGTCATCCTTGAAAGGCTGTTGTCTTCTAAGCAAGTGCTATTATGGAAGGAGTCATCCTCATAATACATTTATGATTATTAATGCTTAGTTATTGGCACGCTTTGCCTTGAAAGCAAATTTCAGAGAATTACCTGGGTATGGTTTAATTCCACTAGGAAGGTACCAGTAGGTATGTAACACTGTTTCACATACATAAACTACACACCAGTTACAGAGTCCCTGTAGCTTGTGGTATAACTGCCAACTATTCTTTGCCAATATGGTGCAGCACTGATAACAGTGCTCAAATGAAACAGCATTATGTTTTGCAGTTGCTGCTCAGCCAATGAATTCTAAGCACATCAACTACCACTGATAGCAGAAAATGCTACTTAGACTGGACGATAAAACTGGCTGGAAGAGTAAAGCAGAAAACAGCATTAGGCAGCAGGGTCACTGCCATGTGTCACGTCCAGACGATTTCTATCAGAAGCTGGAGCTCAGCAGACTTATGATCTCCATTCTGTGGGTGTATCGGTGATGATTCAGAGGAAAAAAGCTAATGAAAAGTTATGTAAAACATGGGGCAGTACCCACAGCGAGGTGGCTTCTGATCTCTCAGAAAAGTGTTTCAATTCCAGCGGAAATAATGGCTGGCGTGGTCATGGTTTCATGGTCAATACCGAATGTGTGATACAGAAAACTGAGGTGCATGCAAAGAGGGAAGAGGTAACCCTATATTTGCATCTCATGGAGGAAAGCAAGGCCCAGGTAATTTCCTGCAAAGGTTTGGGATTTGTCATGTCAGGGAATCTAGGCCTCAAAGTCTCATCCAAGGACATTTAGGGCCGGACCCTCAAGTTCTCTGCTAATCTGAATAGTGGCATTTACAGCATAGTGATATGAACTTTCACTTAGATTGATCTTCTGCTTCTCTGATAGATTAAGTGGAAACCATGAGTCTAAGAATTTGCTGTAATAGGCTGCCAAGTTTTTAAAGAGATGTCATTAGTTCTTTGGTTCTTACACACACTGGTGAAACATGAACAACCAGAACTGTAGTTGGAGAAACACAGCTCTTGCTTTCCGGAAGGCTGAAGATGTTAATCAAATCACATCCTAATGTCAGAGAACCTGTGAAACCATCAGGTCTGATCTGACATAGCAGCAGCTAGAGAATTTTGCCCTGCTGTCCTATTTAAGCTTTATGCATGTTATAGCGTGCATCTGGCTCCAGTCTGAAGTTGTCAATTTTTGTTCTCCCTCCTTCCACTGGACCCTGGGAACTGCTCTCTGCAGAGGTGACAGAGGCAGGGAGCTCAACAGATCCAGCCTCCCTTTAAAGACCCACTTGCACTGTATTTTCATGCATTTCCCTGCTTTCCTGTAAGACTAAAGAGTAAGGAACCTAGAGTGCTGAATCCAAACAACAGCTTCCAGCTTCTCAAACACTGGGGCGGCCTTCCCTATGGCATATGGGATGATGAAGAACAGAAATCAGAAGATACTGCAGATTCCTTTGAGAACGTTTCCGTGAAGTCTTGGCTGTTCCTAAGCTGTCCTGTAATTTGTTATTCGGGTGGCTAACTTAGGAATTAAACTGTGGGCTAATGCTGGCTGAGCATTAAGAGGAGAGTTTCCTGGAAGCATTAATTGTATGGATTAGCTTGAAACCAAAGGCATGAAAATTGTATGACGACAATCTGCTGCTGCTACTCAGCAGCTAATTATTCAGGTTCCCTAGGTAGTGCTTGTCTCTGATACTCACCCCACATGCTTGACTTTAAGGGGAAAAAAGTGCAGAAATGTTTTAAACTGGGCACATCTAGACCCCAGCAGTGGGTAGCATCTTTTAATTCCAGTGTGATGACTTCGTAACTCATTAAAAGCGAAGAAAACTAATGGACTGCAGAAAGCCTCTCTCTCAAGTTAAATGAGAAGGCTTATTCTGGTGTCAGGGACAGCACACAGAACAGAAAAACAGCAGAGGAGGGTACAAAATGCAGGTCACATTAGGTTTTATTAGCTAAAGTATGAATAATTAAATAAATGAGGCCAAGTTCAGGCAAATGCTAGCAATGAATCTACACAGCCCACTTCAGCACAGAGCTAAATTACACTAATCTCAGTTCCGTGGGAGTATTGGAGATGATTCACAGAAATCAAAGGTTTCAAAAAGTATTCATGTACCCAATTTCTGTCCTGGACTCGCCCCCTGATTCTACCATTCATTATGCTTTTAATGCTACCTGCACTCCATAAACACTGCCTTTCCAAAGCATGCTTCAGGAATGTCTGAGAATGCTACTGAGCCGGTAAAGCTGTTTTGATCCTGTGAGATCAACACAGCTCAGAAGCGAAATAAAAATATTAATTATAAATCCTAAAAAATCATTTAATATACTTCTGTGTGTGTATATATATATATACACATGTATATATATATATATATGAGACCTCAAGCACAGACCCAAGAGAATCCCTCCACACAAAGCTCTCAAAAGCTCCACTGCTGTCCTTATTGTTCCTAACTAGTAATGCTCACAAAACACGATCTCAACAAAACTAGTGATGCTGGGCAATTCTTGCCCTATTTTGTGCCTCTGAGTATTATAGTTGGAAAAATAAGTGAAATGGGGGCAAAGGTAACATTCCTCATTTGGGGGGAAAAAAAAAAGTAAAGGAAGGCAGTATACCAAGGAGCCCTATCTCAGGAAAGAGTACTGAGCAAGCACTACTGTTCCTTGTTACGCTATTGCACTGCAGTTGACTATAGGTGAGTCCTGTTCCTTCATCTCCCCTGCTGCAAAATGGGAATAAGTGATACAGATTTCTGTAGGAGGGTGTTTTGGACCCACTAGGAAAGAGTTCTAGGTAGCAGCAGTATTTCAAAGCTTTGCTGAGTTGCTCAGTGCTACAGCGGTAAATGGATCTGTGAATCACAAGCAGATAAAGCCACAGGTACACAGTACCCAAAACAAATCCTCAAGTTCTGGCTTCATACGTGGTGCATCTAACACACCTGACACAGGAACAACGGAATACTTGGCACCTAGTTCTGAACAACATATTTGAGAATATAAAAAGGTGACTAGTTGACGACAACCAGGCCACACTGCTATGCTACCTTCTTAATTCCCTAAGGAAGCAGTTCCTTTTTGGGTATAGAAGTCAGGACAATGCTTACATTTGTTAAAGTTACTGTCGTGCATAGATTAATATAAATCAAACCTGCCACAGAAAGTAAGAACTGCCTTCCTAAAGGAGAAGATAAAACCCATAGACACATTTCCAGCAGCATGCTTGTCTAAATGCTCTATTTTTAAAGCCGTTGCTGTTGTCCCACCAACAGTTGCTCGCCAGCTAGGTTCAATCTACATCAGAAAAAGGACTACTCAGACTAGGACAAGACCTTGTTTACTCTAGGAAAACAGAGGACCTAGCAGGCTTCAGGTCAAGAAGCAAAGTACTAAATACTCACCAAGAGAGAAACCTCTGGGGATAGCAAACAATGCAGGCACCTAGCACAACACGATTTGTTTCTGGTGATCAGCGGCAGCTTAATGAAGTGGGCAATCATGATTTGAAAAGAAAACGTAAAAAATTACTTCCAAAATGCTTCCAGCATGTTTGCCAAGTTTCTTCCTGGGTGTTCTATGGCTCACAGTCTGGGTTCCTCTCCCCATTTTTTTCTTTTGATTCCACAGTGCAGGGAAAATAGTGGATTCATTACTTCTGTTCTACCTTACCTACATCTCCTGAGGAAGGTTTTAAAGGTCAGAATGCAGAGAATTAGTCTAGGTTAGGAAAAGTAGCCAACAGCTTTAATAAACACTTTTTTCTACCCCTATTTAACACACTACTAGGTAGTATTTTCAGTTTCCAGGTAGTATTTCCAATTTGAAATATAGAGAAACCCTACTTAATGGCCACTGCTATGGAAAAATGTAGCAAACTGATTTAAGGGAAATTAAGTGCACATGGATGAAAGCAGATGAAAACATTATAAGCCATTTCACAAAAATTTCATCACAAGTTTACGTTTTTTTTTCTGGAAAATGAGCATTTAGCTACCATTGCTATTACAGCTGGGAGCATATAATTCCAGTTCTTGACATAGGGCTCAGAAACTGGGACTAAGACTGACAGCACTTTTCCTTGCCTCATGAGGTAAACCTATTTGTTGAGATTTGTGCCACTTCATAAAATTCTGCCACTGAGCACAAGAAAGATTTGAAACAGCAATACAGGCAGAAATTGAGCTGCCTATCAGCAAAGCTGACTGTCCTCTTGGCATACAGGTCATAGCATAGGTTCTACCACAACACAACCAAAGAGAATGCACTTAGTTTTTGAATTTTTTTTTTTCCTAACATCAGAATCAGCAGCCTTTTCTTCATCTTCCTGAATCTTGAAAAGCAATGGAAAAAAAGAAGCAAAAAAGAGATACATGGATTATATTAGAACAGAAACAGTGATCTGGAGAGGAAAACTTTATTTCTGTATATTTGTGGACATATCTAAGTATCCAACAAAGCATGAGTACACAACTCTGATTTGCATGTCTGCAATATATTAGATATTGGACATTTAGTGCCAAAGGTACTGTCCCACGGTTATATGCCCTGTAAAATTATCTGATGTCAACAATTGTCTGTCTTCAGAGTCGTGAAGCCTCCAGCCATGCCAACATCCCGCCCACACGAGCACAGTATGTAAAATTTTCTCTCCTTCTCTATGCTATTTCGTGCTTCACAACATTCACTCCTGCATCTTATAACAAATGCAGCTAAAGAGTCTTCAGGCTGTCCCCTCACACTTATTACAGTGCTCTTACCTCTTTACCACCCATGGCTTCAAACATCTTCTCTAGCTGCACCCTCAGCTGTTGGATGTTATTCATCAGGATGCAGGGCTGACAAAAGACAAAAGAAGGTGCCTGTTACTGCTCAGGAAGCCAACACATTTTCACCAACGGTAGAATCTGTGCCTCAACTCCCTGCTAGATCTGTGAGTCCAACAGAGTGGTAGGACGTGCACAGATTGCAGCACTCAAACCTAAACAAGACTAGTCACTTTTTCTCCAGCTTGAAATGGGATGGACAGCTTCAGAAACCTCAGATCTGGGAGACGTCTGCTGTTGTATCTTCCTCCTCAGCTTTATCACAGAGAACAAGCTGACAAGCAATCAGTGTCAGGTCAAGGCCCTGTTCTCTGCAGCTCCTGCCTTGCCCTGTGAGTGTCCAAACTATGTCAATTTAAGCTTCATAATGCTGCAATCTACTATTGTGAAAGGCGTACGTCCTAGACCAGAGGGGAACTACCAGCCAAAGCTGCATTCAGAGACACAACTGGGTCCTGTCAGACCATGCCTGGGAGCAACAGTCATAGGTCACCTGAGCAACAGAGTCTTCCCTCTGCAGTTATATCCCCAGTACAGGTGTGGGAGATAGCACAACCAGCATGGGACAGACCAGGGTTCAGAAATGTAAGACACTGCTTTACTTAAGACACAGAATTTTACTTAATTCGTGATTAAACAGCAAAATAATTAGACGGAGACAACAGTAAACCAAGAGTGCTGCTGAGTATGAGATCTACAGAGCAACCTGTGCCCCTGTTTTAGTCGGATTTTTTTAATTACCTCTGTGACACACAACCCAGACAGCAGAGTGGGAGTTAATTTCAAGGGGATCTGACAGCCTTCAAGCCCTGCATATCACTATCAGGATCCAGTTTTATTTTATGGCCAAGACACAACTCAATCCACAAAATCACAGGAATGATGACAAAAAAGAATACTGAAAATATTTACACCAACAACATGGGCAGGTGTGATGCAAGAAACTTGTTTTTATGAGGACAATTATGTGATTCCTCAGGGCACAAGAGAAACTCAGCATGACTCACCAATTTCTCCTTGGAACAGTAGGACTGGAAGCTCTTGGAGAGGATATCAGCATACTGCATCAGCACTTTCCCAATAGTCTGCGAAGACAAGATGTGAGCACTGTTACTTGTCCTCAGTCACTCCAGGAGAATTCCAGGTAAAAAGACCAAAAAAAATCATACTGTTTTGCATCCCACTAAGGGAAGATAAACATCTGGATGTTGAGGGTGTTACCTTAGCAAACCTCCTATTATAATGCGCAACAATGACAGGGTCTGGGCACTCCAGCTTCTTAATAATCTCAAAGCTCTGATTGAGCTGGGTGAAGACGTCCACCACTGAGCAAGAGAACAGGGCATGCTCAGATGTTTGCTGGAACTAAAACAGAAGTACAAAGAGTCATTTTCAAATTGAAAGATCTGAAATACACCCATCTCATGGACATCTCCATCATCTGCCGTGTTGGAGGCAGGACAACTTCACTAAAACCGACATCTTTCTCAGAACTAGTCAATAGCTCTCCAAAATAGGCAAATCAGTTGAGTTATAGGTTTATTGTCCTTCACCAACTATGACATGATAAGCAGCAAGGAAATGCAACCTGAAGTGGAGACCCTTAAGGAAATGCGTATCTCCCGTGCCAGTTAGTGAGAAAAGAGAGTGAAGAGCTTTCTGTAGATTTTTCTTAAAGTTGAGATATTAAAGGGAATATGCACACTAGTACTCAGATTCCAGTGCCAACAGGCACCAAAGAAATGGAAAGGCTTTTGCTCTCAATCACAAGTATTCATCAAATTAAGAATAAGATTAATCTGCCAATGGATTAAGGTCACATTCTCACTGCATGACTAAGTATATGCAAAATGCCTTGTATTTCAATTATACCTCACAAATGCAGAGATGAGAGAGCACCAAGCTGCTGGCTGACAGATTAACAGCAGCAGAACAGAACAGACATAAGTGAATGATATGCACATTGCCATTAAACAACTCTCTGTGGCCTGTAGAAAAAGGCCTAAAACAAACTAGTTTCCCAGTTGTTTAGCAAGCAAAAACGGCTGTATCCTCCATTTGTATGACAGCTGAATTAAGAGTGGTGTTGAATTCTGGGATGCAGTGCCAAGTCTTCCACTGAGTGTGACCTACATACCCCATCTTTTTTATCTCTCTCCAGAGCACCATGCAGGAATTCTAAGGAGACATCTTCATTTTCATCCAGCCACTGCATCACAAACTGCTCAAACCACCTGCATGAGAGACAGGAAAGTCAGCAAGTTACACCAAGAAACAAGACAGTGCTGCTGTTTCAGCAAGCCTTGTGAAAGCTTGCCATTGTTAGATTTCTGAATGCTGTTATCTGTGCGTGCAGCCAAAGTTCCCCAAAATACTCCTACCTGTACACAAACTAACAATAAGGGGGATCTGTATCATCATTTGGACTGGACAAGCAGGGGACAGCCCAGCCCAACCTCTGCAGACTGTAAGGCCTGTGCTGGTTTTGTTCTTCTCCCTTCTCTTTCCTCTTTCTTCCTACCTTCCCCTTTTTTCCACTTAAGCATCACCTTTAACTTTGCATCATCTCAGAGCACTTTGTCTTCTCCTCTTCCACCCTGGCACCGTACAGGACAAGGGAGACCTCCAAGGCCACTCCCTCTGCATGCTAAGAGCGATGGCACACCGCCCTTCTGCCCATTTGAGTTGTGAATGAGTGTAAAGGCATGAAAAGCAGTGCATGTTCTCCAGGGCCCTAAGCCACTTTATCTGCAGATTCAGACATATTTCTGGAGTGCCAGGAGGGAGAGTAAAGACTACAAAATTTCTCCTCTTTAATCCTCTTCTTCTTGTCCCTACAGCTTTTCTAGAACACCCCCCATTCCTACCAGCTGCTAATCTCACCATGAAGATGCTTGAGTAAGATTAACTTCTGGTGACAGCAGGGCACATCTGCTAGGGTTTTAAGGAAGCTGGCCAGCCTTATAAGCAGCTCTTCTTTGTTTTCTTTCAAAGAAGCACAAGCTCAGCTCCAGTTAAGTGCTGGACCTTGGGGCACTGATAGAGGCCCCAAACCAGGCAGGTCCTAGAGGCAGAACAGCAAAGTTTTTCTCTATTCCTTGTCTTCAATTAGGAGGACAAGCTAAATGGTAGAGCAGAATCCAAGAAGCTCAGATACAGCAATGGCTGTTTCAGAAGGGAGATGTCTTACGTGAGGTGGTGTCTGGAGCTACCTCCCGCACTGAACAAAAGGCTTCTACACAATCCCACCCTGGCCAAATAGGAAAGGCAAAAAGTGGCTTTGGTGATGGAGTCTTACAGCTGGTCATCCCCGTGTTCTCTCTTCTGTGGGACATATTTGCATAGCACAAAAAGGTGTGTGGTGTTTGTCTGTGTTTAGGCAAAAACGTAGCACCTGCAGCTTTGTTTAACTGTATGTCTAGGATTAGTTGTGCGCACGTACCAACACACCACAGCTAAAGCAAATAAGGGAAAAAAGTGTCAATGTATGATTTCAGTCCATACAGAAGACTATTTTACAAGCTTCACAGAGCACAGCTCCTCTGAAAAGGCAACTGCGTTCACAGAGATTGTGCTAATTATGGGCCGAGTTTGCAAAGAACATGAAAGCATGTGGCAGACATGAGAGGGAGATCAAGAGCAAATTTACAGACAGAGCATACAGAGATGGCCTTAAATACTCTCTATACTTTGAATCATAAAGCACATCAATGCTAATATTGGAAACAGTAACTGACACTGTTAAATGCCAACAGCAACCGGTCTATGCAGCCCTATTTAATACAGAAAGCAACAGTGGAACACTGTAACAGACACATGGACTTCCCATAGTTCGGAAAAATCCCTTTTGAATGGCACTTCAGGCTCCTAGAAGTCAGCATATTTTAGAGTCTGCTGCAGGCTTCTCACGTCTTCAACACTTTGTTTTAAAATACAATAGTGTATTTTGAAGTGACAGCTCAATCCTTGGAAAAGTTTACAAGGGAACAACTACAGATCTTCCACCTGTTTCACAGTTCCCAGGCTATAATTCCTGACTGCTTCACAACTCATAGGTGTGGTACAACAAGGATTAGTTGTTTGTGTCAGAAGCCACAATTTGCACTCTGAGAAGTAGAGTAACTTCCTGTTTATCATTCATCCTTAGTTATTGCACTGCTTTCACAAGAAAGGGCCATTCACTGCTGAGAACAGTAGTTGCCCATTTTCATGTTTACCATACACTTATATACAAAATCAAGTGTGTAGGTATTTTACTGTCTCACCAAGTTGTCTAAACAAAGGTGGCAAGGAAAAAGGTACTGCTGAGTGGGTGGTGGTACTGGTGTGTTAGCTCCACCTCACATTAAAAAAAGCAAAAAGCATTACCTCCAGAAAAAGGTTTAACACAAATGTTTTAAGTGCAAAGTGAATCACTTAGGCAAGGTCAGGAAATTCTGTAACTACATTCGCAAAGCCCAGTTCAACTTTGTCCTTTATTGGCTGGCAGGAAAACACAAGAGAAACAAAGCATGTATAAATACTTCCAGTTCCTGGCCACCTCAGGACCAAAATGTGCTTTGAGCCGTAACACAAAAGCTAGATGTGGTGGTTAGGGACATGTTTTGGTTGTGAACTTGGCATTGTTCGGTTTACAGTGGAGCTGATGATCTTAAAGGTCTTTCCCAACCTAAATGATTCTGTGATTCTGTGTGATTCTGTTATCTTAGGTCAAACTCCTCTTACAGTGTTTTACTATCAAGTCTTGGGCCACTGAGCAAGTGAGGGTGGACTCTGAGGACTACGAAGGCAACATATCCAAAACAATATCAAAAATTATCTAGCACAGAAACTAATAAAAATAATCTGACTTCATGCAGAAATAACTTCAAAATGTTGTTATATGGCAAATATCTTCTTCCTTGTCTGCTACAGTGATCAATCTAGAACTAAATGCCGTAACAACTCATGCACCAGCACACAAAGGCAGAGGCTCACACTGCTGATTGAGAGACTCTGTGCTTGCAGGGGTCAGCACAGCCTGACTCAAGACAGCACAGGCAACCTCTCCAAATGAAATCTGCACAGAATGCACGTCAGTCCTGCATGCCAGGAAAAGAAGTGGTGCTTTGTGACCAAATGAAAGTTTACATCTATTGGTTGCACAACAGTAACATAACACAAAAGGCTCCTACTTCAGCCTGGCTCCTGTGGTCTCAGACTTCACAGGTGAATTAAACTCATTTATTTGCTGTGTTGATGCATGTGGGTACCCAATGAACATCCTGTGGGCCTAGGCAAACGCAGAGGCAAGAAAGCAGGCAGGGTTTCAACATGAAAATTAATAAATACTGTGTTTGATGAAGTGAGCCAGAATAACGAGACAGGATTTCAAAGGAAGGAATGACTTCCCCCACCAGAGAGGAGGTAATCTCCAGTACAGCTATAACACATAGCTGTATGCTAACAGCGGGATTAAATCAAAACATAGAACACTTTTTTATGCATCTAAAAAGACGGAGAAACTGGCAATTCACAGCTTTAGCTGGTAGCTATGAAGTAAAAAGAGGAAGTTTTGAAGATCCACTAGCAGCTATGTTGCTGCTTCAGTTTCAGAAACTGCTGCTTCAGTTTCATAAAATAACCAGAGCATAAAAAAATTTGGCTTCAATACTTCAGATTTTTCACTTTATTCTACTGTCCCCAGGGCTACAAAAACATGGTTTCTCATAGTTTCATCATGGAAAGTGAGTCTGTGGATGCTCTCTTCTCTGTCAAGCAGGCAGACAACTCAGCTGTTCTCTGGACAGCAAAAATTTAGTTTCATCTAAAGAGTTTACTGATGTGCAAACCTAACGCATGGACTCCTTTGTCTAAGGAAGCTTCAAGACTAAAAATACTTGTGATGAAGCAAATCAAAGCACAAGAGCACATTGCTGTAATTGATACCAAGGGGATATTTCATGAGAGATGAAGGTTACGGTTGAAATAAACACCACCTGTGTCTAACAATGTGGCTATTGTACTAAAATGCAAGAGTGGAGTAACAAAGCCAGCGGCTGCAAATGTACATGAGCACTGAAGCTCACAAAGGCTAGCAGAGCAGAACAGTCTGCAAAAGATTGCAGAACGAAACTGAGCATCATTATCCTGATTACACATGAGAAAAAGAGAGATTAAGAATATCCAATGGCTTTCCTGAGACTGCACTGACTCAGAGGCACCGGAAAGAGAAGAGGGTTTCTGAGACTGTCACTCCAATACCCTGTTCACTGAGTTAATATGTCTCCCTGACCTGATTTATTAAGCAAGACCCATAGCCCAAGCTGAGCTATTATGCCAGCTGCCTCAGGTCATATTAGTATGCAGCCAGCACCAGGCTTAAGGGACTGTGGGCACTGCAGGATGGGAAGATAATCTGAAATGCCAAACTGGAAACACAGTCCAAGCAAGATGTTTTTGTCAAGAGAGGCAAGTGCAAAGTGCTGCATTTAGACAGCAGTGAACAGTCATACAGGATGGGAAGAGCAGCCAGGGCACTGTTGAAGGTGCCTGGAGGCCGGCCTGTGGCCCACTGGAAGCATCACCACTCAGTGAAACCATTGAAATAAAAAAAACCCAAAAAACAAATAAGGCTGCTATCATCCCTGCTGTGCAAGCAGCAGCACTGTCTGTGAGGCAAGGTCTAGATGAAACACCATTATTTAAGTCTGGGTGCTATATGTCCAGACATAGAACAGCTGGAAAGAGGCAAGTAAACATTATCTACAAGGAAAGCTAGGAACAAACAGGAATCACCAGAAGAGGACATGAGAAAAGCATGTTACTCTTGTAAAACAGGATTGATTTATTCTCCATGCCCAGGCTGGTAGGACAGGATATAACAAGCTCAAACCAAAGGAAGAAGGATTTGAAAGGGAAAAATGGAGTGTGTTAAACCCCCAAAACCCACTGGAGGTGTAATAGTGAAGCACAGGAGAAAAAGCTGCTTGAAGGAGATGTGGAGCCTCTGAAAAGCAGTTAAACACTGGTCAGAAACAACACAACTGCTCTTGCCTTAGGCCAAATGTGGGACTCTAGCTACAGTATTCTCTGCAGGTTGCTCACATAAACCTCTTCTGCTCTGAAATCTACTGCTGCTCTTTTAAAGTTAAATAAAACCTGCAAATTGCTTAGAGCTTAAGAGTGACAGCTTATCTGCTGTTTCCAACTAAATGACCTGGTCTTACTGAAAAAAGAAGGCATTATCTTTACTTACAAATCCTGGTGTGTGTGTGTATGCATATGACGTTCGTGCACACACATATAGACATATATACTGTACAGACAGATAAAGCATATCTATTAACACAAGAATGTAAGCATACATTCAGAATTCTGCTGTTCAAGAATTGACCAAAGCCTATACCACAGGCACAATGTGGCTTAAACACTGCCCATGCCATAGCTTAAGCTTTTGAGATCTTACTGTACAATAAGAGATTGAATTGTATCAGGGACAGTGGCACACAAGTTTGTTTCCCTCACCTGAGGGGATAAACTTGCACATTATTACAGAAAATTTAGAGTGAAGAAATGGTGTATTACGAGGTCAGCCAAATGAGGAGAGTCAAATGACTACCCTCAAGGCAACACAAGGAGATCCATGGTGAGGATTTACCGCAGGAAACATAACACACTTACGCTGGATATTCAGGCACTTTTCCCTTGAAGGCAGGCAGATCACGAACATATTCATTGTACAGCCACTTCACTTTGAAGTGTAAATTCATATAGTCTGCACTTTTACACAGTCTGTGTTTCTCGTGCTCTGCAAAGAAGGAAAAAAAACCAGTTAGGTCTGAATTTACCACTGTCACTCCACTTTGTCTTACAAAGCATGTCCACATTACGCAATGGTTTTGAGGATGAAGCACCTACAGAGCCACAAAATCTCCATGATACAGGATTTTGGCAGCAGGCAGGCATTCTTGGTGGTTGACTGTTGGGGCTCTAGAATTTATTTCTATAGCTCCAATTAATACTTACATTTGTTCAAGACTTTTTGGTCATCAAATCAATAAAAATAGAGTAATCTCATATGGCCTTTCTATTTAACATATGACAGTCCAGATTTCGTCTTTGCAGGAAACAAATTAAGAAGAGTAAATCTGTTCATTCTTGGATATAAACAAAGGAAATACCAACATGTTACACTACATCCCCTAAGAGACAAGAGTAGAAAGAACCAAGTTCTTTAGAGTTTAACACTGTGATTCACAAGCAAGTTCAAATGTGCTACACAGGAGCTGAAGCCTTCCCTGATTCCCAGTTTGGAGAAATCTGTAACACTTCTCTTTCATAAGGCAAATGTTCTTTTATTTGTATTGCCTTCCTGAGCGCAGTCCACTGAAACAACCCATGGATATCTGGCTGTTGCTGAGCCTCCTGCTAGGTTTCATCATGTTTTTGTACCCAGGCTATGCCAGGACAATGCAGTTCCTCCCTACACAACGCACTTAGCTCCACAACACAACCCTTCCCTCACAGCTGCGCTGCTAAAGCATTCATCATACTCAGACCTATGCTTCCTCTCTCCCCAGACCACTGCTCCTCCTTCTCTCTCATGAGAAATGTATGCTCCATGCTCTCAAGGCTCTTCACAGCCTATATCCACACTACCACTTTTCAGCAGTTGACTCCAACCTCTTGTCAGCCCACAATCTCTGGTTTTAAGCTACTCGTTAAGTTTTCCCCAAAGTATCTCAATGCTTTCTCCCAAGCCACCTCTTGTGTGGCAACTGCTTCTACTGCACTGCTTTTCTTCAAAGCCTTCCTTGAGAAGGATAAAATTAATTCCTTTTCCATGATGCTAAGAGGACTCAGCAACTGACTTTGCCTGCACTGCAATCCTGAATGATCAGCTGATCAATTCAGCACGGCCAGTTCCAGGTGCCACCTGTCCATAGCTACCTCCTTCTTCTGCCAATCTTCAACAGTATGAATATACTTTCTGCCAGGCTTCTTTGTTCATGCTAGTACTACAGCAAGTCCATGACTACACCCTAAGATATGAGACTAAAACATACAGGATTTTGACCAAGATTCAGATTTTTTTTTCCTCCAAAACCTGACTTCAGACCCATCTTCCTATGTTTATATGTTTACTTCATGACTGATGTGTCTCTCCAAGTGCATCACTGCTGATGTGTAGACAGGATTCACCTATGTTAAAAAGTGTAAGCCTCTTCTTAACTTCAAATGGCTTTAACCTAGGGTTTTGGTACAAATATTCAGTAACTGGGTAAACATATGCACACATGAGCAATACATGCCACAGATATTCATCAGCAGAAGACAGGTCTTAATGACGTGAAATGGCCCCAGCTTTCTAATCAGTTACCTGACAGACAATCTTATCTTAAAATATCATAATCTATTTTCCTATAAACAAATTCTTGCAACTATTTCAAAACATTAAGAAACTTCCACACCTCTCTTGAAGCTTCAACAACATGCTCAAGAAGAAAGGCCAAAAAAATTATGATTTATCCAGTTGAAAACACAAAACAAAAGAACTTTTCATGCATAATTATTCCATAAGCCTTGTCAACTCTCAAGCAGTGGAACACTCCAGTGAGTTGTTTTCAAACTTCTAAAACAGTGTAATACAGATTTCCTTCTAATTCACATGTAGCAAATTCACACAGATACAATCTCAAAAAACAGAACCCAACCATTGTTTTGAAGAAATTAAAATGCCCAGTATCTGAGAGACACTACCCCTAAGACTGATGATTCGATGGACAAATTACAAGTGCTATGTTTCACATGTACTGTGATCAATCACCTTCCACAGTGTTTGTATTGGAACCAAGGGAAGTCCATTCCTGTTTTACATTAACAAATCTGGCATCTTTCTTCAGCACTAAGGAAGTCTGAGTATTCTCATTGTCTGAACTGCTGACCTCTCTCAAGAACAACTGCAGATGAAAATGTAAAGCTCTCTCTGCAGATCTAAAACTGGAAACAAACACAGCAACGATTGTGCCTGCGAGAATAAGGAAACCAACAGACAATTATAACTTAATTAACTTTGATATGCGTTGCCACCCAGGTGCCATTCCTGCGTGGGGAAAGCACTGTTCCTGCAGAGGCAAAGTCTGACTTCTGAAAGTCTGACTCAAATCAGATTTATTTCCTCATAAGTAAGCAGTGCACTAAGAGCAAGCAATTCAAGCCTTTTGTGGGTTTTTCAGGACATTTAAAAACACTACTAAGTTGCAGAAGCGGAAGACAAAGTGCAGCCAGAGAAGCGTAAGTTCACGGACTGTTACTTGGACTACGAAGCCATCTAAAGCAGTACAGGAGAGGCTTGACAACAAGGGATAAATCTACAGGAAAGTGAAAGAAAGGAGAGGTCTTACCACCATAAAAGAGAACTTTACGTATGCGAAAGAAAGGTGGGGCTTGTGACAGAGAAAAGATAAAAGTGAACTATAACAGCCCAAAAATGCTGGAAGACAAAGAAAGTCAACCAAGCCCCCAAACCCCCTCATCCTGCAACAGCTCATACTATATGCCTTCCTCCCTCCAATGGACCCTGCACAGTTTTGATCAGGTGCTTTCTTTGTAAAGAAAGTGACTTGAAAGTGACATGGAAACGCATAGGCCAGAGTTATACTTTGAAAACCTATTTTAGAAAAAGTAAAGTGTAGAGCATGGCAGCCACCAGCCTTAGCACATTTCTGTTCTGCTTTATAACCCGCTGGCTTTTAAAGAGCTTAGAGGCAGCAAGAGTGGAACAGTGCACAGATATTCTGCAGCAACTGCTGTGTTTTATCCTGAAAAGACCGCAGAGTTCTGTATGTCTCTCACATTTCCTCAGCAGATTTCATCTGCAAACAGCCTCCTCTGGAGAGGAGCTTTTAGGGTCACCAAGGCCATATTATTAAGGGATTAATAGGGAACTGTTTCCTAGCAGCACACTTTCCAGTGTCACATCCAGTGCTATTTTTCAGGCAGAGAATAGGAATTCTACCACATCCTTAATCCATGGTTTGTTTTTTTTTTCTTGATTGTCAGCCTACTTTCCATGGGTTAATATCTAGCAAATAATAATAAAAAAATTCTAGCAAAGAAATTCTAATAGGTACTGAGGCTGTTGCTGTTGAAATGTTAACACTTCAGACAGGTGGCATCTGTGTGTCCATCTAATCCCTCTGCCCCTATTACAAATGAGAATGTGGAAGAATGATTTATTTCAATCCTGCCCACCAAGTCTTCTCAGTCTCTCTTGCAATTAGAGATGCTTCCAATTTACAACTCTCTTAATGCTGATGCGTCCAAAATAAAATGAACCACAGTTGTCATGGATGACATTTTCTACTACTGCTTTTTAATGTCTTCCTAGTAAAGGAAGAGCAGAAGCCCTTTTTGCTCAGAGAGTTTGTGCCTTCTGGGTCACAGAGGTTTCAAAGTGGACACAAGAACACTAGTCACTCCAGTTACCAGTGGGCTCATAAGGTTACGCATCTGCTGAGCAATGGTCAGCATCCCAGAGGTGGAGCTAACTGCATCATCTGGAAAATCATCCTCTATATTACAGTGACTCCAGGGTAGCAGGATTGCCGTCCAAGTCTGGGCTACAAAACACATTTATCCACTCTGTTTCACTCTAGGGTTGATTTGGAACAATGCCTCATCCTGTACTGCCTTCACCAGCAAGTAGGGAAGGGCCAGGTGTGCTGTTCACAGTGCCCTGAGCTGTCACTTTTGGGGCAAAGAGAAAACAAAACAAACCAAAACAAACTGAGCTTCTGAGGCTCCTTAGGGAAGATGAAGGCAAAGGATAGGTCTGCAGGGCACCTGCTCTCCTGCAGGCAAACACGCTGCTGCTATGACTACTGCTACCAGTTGCTGAAATAGCAAGTTGTTTTTAAAGAGAAAATAGGTGTTTCATTTTAATGACTTGAATATTTTACGTTTTACCAATCTAACTCTTTAGAAAGTGCCCAAAGGACAAATCCTACAGCATCCCCAGGCTAGCAAGGCTCTTGGTTCCAAAGTCCTGAAACACTGTAATCCGTTAGTATTTACACATTGCCTGCACAAGCTTTAAGCTCCAACTGGGAGAGGCACGTTTAGCCGCCACCCACAGGGAAAAAAGAAAGCAACTCACACAGTCAGGCAATGCTTTCCAACTTGGAGAAGCCATCTCCCACCTGAGCCTCTCAGTTCTCTTCCACACTGCATATGAAAGAGCAATGTGGGTGCATCAGACTGGAATGAGGAACGGGGCAGTTTCACACACTCTCGCCTACACCAAAGTCACTCCATGGACTTTAGGCTAGAAAAAACTCTTACACTGCAGAGCAAAAGGGCCAGAGACCCTCCTATCTCACTCCAGCCAGGAGGGAAGGAACAGAGCCACACACAAACCAGGGCTCTCACCTCACCAGCCGCTCTCCATCAGATGTTATCTACAGTTCAATCCCTGGGACCCAGCGAAGGGACTCTCACCCAGAACTGCTCAGCAAAACAGGTGTCATCAAAAAACAACTGGAGTGACCTGTCAGAGCAGGATTCTCCTAAGCAGTACATACCCACCATTTCTGCAGCAGCAATATGGTTTTCAACATCTTCTTTGTGGATCTACTCACCACTAGTAAAAACTACAAGGCCACTAAAGCTAATATTAGGAAATACACACAAAGTGCTAAAACTACAGGCAGCAGATGAAACTCTTTGCCTGCTTACAGCTAAGGAGCATGAACTTACCACTTGGTGAGGTGAATGAGCTCATGTTATCCAGAACTTAGAAACAGAACAGAAGGGAAAACACCATGAAGAAAGTTAGGAGCAAGTATTATACCCTGGGTTCGTGTGCACTTACTTCCATGAAACGGACTAGCTTTTGTTGCAGAAAGCTCCAGATGCATATGGAACTTGGAGCACGCCATAAATGTATCCAGGGCTTACTCCACAAACCGGCAAAGACAGGACTACGAAACTCTTGGTGTATTTAAACTTGTAGAGAAATTAGCAACTCAAACTGAGAAATGACAGGGCCAAGAGCTGGGGCCAGCATATCTAACATCATTCTTCACATCACTTCATCTGTTTCCTTTAACCCCTTTTCCCTCTCAATTAAAAAAAAAAAAAAGCAAAGCAGTGAGCTAATCCAATCATCTGTATCTAAAATACAAGTGGTAAGGCCTGTAACTGAATTGTTGTAGAACTTGTTATAAAAGTTGTTTTCATAAGTTTCTGGAGAGCAAAGCATTGAGGAATCACACTTGCCTCAAACAGAATTTCTTGAAATTGAAAGGATATCTTAAATATATATTTGGAAGTGACATACACCAACACCAACAATCATTGTTCTATCCGCCTGCAGGACTTACACAGCTGTAGTACAAATACACGTTCCATGCAGTTTTTTTCAGCTTCCCTTCAAAATGTAATCCATTCCTGGTCCATGAGCCTTTGTGTCAACTTTTCTCACCATTAAATATTTTGAAGAGGGATCCTCTTTCAGCAAATATTTACTATGCACTTGTGAACTCATGGGTGCAAACATTATACCAGTCCTTGACTTTAGAATATCACGAGTGACTATAAGGATGTCAGAAAAAGCCACAATAAGCTCAGATTCATTCACCAGGAAGGGTAGAACCAATGGGGATATGGTATGAGATGTAAACAGGAAAAATCTGGGAGGCAAAGCCAACTTCAGCACTGGCAATCAAATAGAGCCATGTAAAAGACAAAAAAAATCAGGCATCTCCCTTTTGACAGACAAATTCACACACACGATCAGTAATGTTTTTGCAGCTGCACTTTGGATGCAACAGGGAAAGGGAATTTCAGGAAAGTCAGCAACTAGACCTGGAGATATCCAGTTCTCACGACTGCTGGGAGACAATGAAGATATAGCACTTTCTACACACAGAAGAGCAAACTTTGTTATAAATTCCTGAGAGTGTAAATAAGAACAAAATGGAAAGGGGAGCCAAAATAGTTGCAGGAGCAAACAGTTTCTAGGGAAAGTGAACTTGAAGTTTTCACAGTTGTCTTATCTCTAACACATGAGTAAGTAGTGACAGTCCCTATAAAACAGACTCTTCAACACAGTTAGTAGGTCTTAGTCCCTCTTCCCAGCATCTGTTCTTACATCAACACAACCTCACAAGACAAAGGCACTGTGGAGTAGAAGTGTCTAAAAAAGGTTCCTAACACAGAAGTCAGAACATTTCATGCAGACCTGCAACCTGCTCAATTCAGGTCTAGAGCTGGCAAACGCTGTAAGCCCATAGCAATCTCTACCCCTGTTGTGTTGACAGAGACTAAGCAACAGACTGAATCAATCCCCTTCACCCACAGAGCAACTCCTCAGACTGTTCCCAAAGAACAAAATGCAGGAAATTCTCTTAGCTGGCAGCGGTTTTTTCCTAGTAGTCTGAAGTAATATCCTAATAGGCTGGCACTCCTGAAAGTGAGTTTAGATCAAACTAGGGACAAATCATAGAATCACAGAATGGCTTAGTTTGGAAGGGACCTTAACGATTATCCAGTTCCACCCCCTCTGTCATGGGCAGGGACACCTTTTGCTGGGCCTCTTCCAGCCTGGCCTTGAATACCTCCAGGGATGAGGCACCCACAACTTCTCTGGGCAACCTGTGTCAGTGCCTCACCACCCTCATAGGAAAGAATTTTAGATTTCCTCCTAATCTAATCTAAATCTCCTGTCTTTCAGAATAAAACTGCTTCCCCTTGCCCTATCCCTGCACTCCCTGACAAAGAGCCCCTCCCCAACTTTCCTGTAAGTCCCCCTCTAAGTGTTAGAAGGCTGTTGGAAGGTCTCCCTGGATTCTTCTCTTCCCAGGCTGAAAAAGTCTCACAGCCTGTCCTCATAGGGGCCATGTTCCAGCCCTCTGATCATCTTTGTGGCCTCCTCTGGACTCGCTCTAACAGATCCACGTCCTTCCTGTGCTGAGGACTCCAGATCTGAACTCACTGCTACAAGTGAGTACAAATGGATTAAGCATAATTTTGTCAGTGAGCAAAAGGAGTAACTTGACTTAGTTTTAGAATATGAAAAAAAGCTACCGTGCTACCGGCAGCACTGGCACTTCTGTTTTATCACAGCATCATCTTATAGATGACCATAAAGCCCGACCCTGTAAAATACTGGGAAAAAAACCTGCTACTGCAGCTGCAGAGCCAGCGTGAGCTGAATGCTCTCTGAACCTTTAACAAGCTGATTACATTGTACAAACAAATTTATAGAACTAAAACCAAGTTCAGAAACTGTAACCGACCAGTCAGAAGAATACTGCAAATAGCAGAATTACTTTACAGGATTCTGCTGGGCTCTGCCTGCCTAACATTTTCAGAAACAGTAAAATTTCTCCTTTACTAGAAGTCTGCTGGAATTATGCAAGGACTAGTTCAAAAAAAGATATATGCAGTAGGACTTATTCTAACAACATGTTTCTGCCAGTGGCTTAGACTGTCTGTACTGTATCATCCAGAAACTACAGCCATGGTACAACCCACAGTCCATCAACTTCTCCACCCCATCAAATTCCACCAATGTACATTGCAGAAGGAAGCTGCTGCTGATTTAAGCCATCATATCCTCAGGCCAAAGCGGGCTTCTAATTTCAACCCAACTGGGATGACAATAAACAGCCTGCAACACAGCATGACACACAGGCCTAGACTCAGGAAGATCTCAGTCCCATTCTCACCCACCCATAAAGTAGCTGTGCGTAAGCAAACCACCAGAAATCCCTGCTCTAGACAGCAATGCTATTGATGTGCTTAAGCCTCATTTACACCAAGTGGACGGAGAAGAATAGGCCTCCAGCAAGTCAGCTGCCAATGCTGTCTGGAAAGTTAGATTTGTTATCCAGCATGCAAACCCACCAAGTTGAGACACTGATTTTATCAAATTGTTGTGCAAGTCTGGGTTTCATAAACCAAGCACATCCGACAGGAGCCTCCACATTCAATTTAATACAAAAAGTTACAGAATGAACACATGCCAAGCACTTCCCTCTCCAAATGATTGGTTAGAGATCACATAAAGTTACAGGTGATTTTATCATGCATGTTCTCTACTCCACATACTTGGTGAATAGGGGCATCTGCCTTTGGAGGGGAGCATTTCTGTTTCCTTGCCAAGTTGGCAGATCTGATAACAGGGCCTCATGAATGCTGTCCTCTATGATGCAGATGTCCAGGGTGTTCTCTATAAGGCCCAGATGCGTTTAACGTACTTTACTAGGATGTATTTTATCAGATTCTCAGATGCTTTGTTTGTGCCAAAGTTTACTATTTCATTTAATCTAGTACTAAAAAATGTTAGTCCATACTGCTGATCGCTTACCAAGACGTTTAGAACAGTACACTCCTTTGCAAGAGCAGCAGTGAGGAACTGTCTTACCTTCCATGGCGTATTTCATATCCTGGGCAAAAAGACTCCACATCACCTCTGCACTGATCTTCCCAACCGCCAGCTCTTGAGGAAATCTGAGGGGAGATTTAGAGAAGGCTTTGGCATGTATGACAGCAAAGTGCTCTTCTTTTCAGCTCTGAGCTAAACTGCAAGCTGAAAAGCTCAACATCACAGACATTTCCTTCATCCTAGATAAACCAACAAGTGGAAATTGGAGACATTGAACTAGACTCTGCACCACAGATTAAATAGCCTAAAAACAATACTGCTGTTGAGACTGGTTTTAACTCAAAAAGCCAGCCCTTACATGTCTCTTCTACAATAATTCTGGGAATGTGACCTCAGTGCCCTTGCACCTTTTCCCCCTTTCTCGTCCATATTTATTTTCTTTTTTTTTTCCTAGGGTTACTAGGTTGACAGGTAAACACTAATCAGGTGTCCATGACACGTAAAATCAACAACTACTGGGGCATAATCCAGTCCTTTGCGTGTAATACGTTGTCAGACATCTCCCTCTTTCCTGCCCTGTGTGACTCTTGGAGGTATATCTACCAATTAAACAGATCGGTTTCAGGATCCTTCCAAATGCTACACCAACCCAACCCAATGCAACCTCCCCGAGCTGCACTGAACACCATGTTCCTAAATCACAATATAAAGTGTTGTCACCATGGCACCAGTGTGCAATAATGTGCATCCCAGAATTGCTCAACATCAGAAAAAACCAAAAGAACTCTCACCCCATTTTCAGGTGTCTCCCTGAGTTCAGGATTGTAATAATCAGGGTGTTTGTGCTCGAACGCCACCGTAACTGAACCTTTTGAAACTCTTCCATCTCAATCAAAAAGTTATTTATATAGACAGATAAGACAGAAAGACAGACAGACAAGATAAGTACTTCTATAAATACACAAGTGACAGAAAAGAAAGAAAGTAGTTTAACAAATAAAACAGAGCACACAGAGA
Source organism: Tapera naevia (assembly GCA_033556795.1). Lineage (NCBI taxonomy): Eukaryota > Metazoa > Chordata > Aves > Cuculiformes > Neomorphidae > Tapera > Tapera naevia. The sequence goes on along the minus strand of JAUMJJ010000092.1, from coordinate 17,782 downwards.
CTAGTGTTAGTCACAGAGGACACAGAAGTTTCTTACTGATTCAGGACTGGGGTATAAGAATTCTTGTCCTCTTCTATGATGGAAACAATCAAAGTGATAAGCTTGGGCCAGAAATCCAGGTTCCTGATGCTGGGACCCTGTTCCTCAGGAGGAAGGTCCTGATTTTTGTTCTGGGAAGGAAGTAATGGGAAAACCAGTGCAAATTTAAAGGGGAAAGAAAAAGCTGACAAATGTAGATCACCACACAAGCTCCAAGCACTAATAACCTGAAGAGTTTAAAATTAACATGTGCTGGCAACTTGCAGGATCTAACGCGAAACAGTAACATGCCAAACCACACTGCTCAAATGGCCTCAAACCCAAAAAATATCTGTTTTGTCTCTGACCATGCCAAGTGCAGGTCAGGCTCCAGGAGACTTGCTGGGACAACATTTGCTCTAAGTTTGTTTCAAATACTTGTTTTTTTAGGCACCTGGGTTAATGACTATATCCATGTTGACACATTGCATGTGCATTACTGCAGAGCAGTCCACAGAGGTCTCATGGATTCGGAAACGATTTGCATCTAGAGATACCTCCTAAGCCTAGTGCAGGACACTGGATGCCAGAAAACAAGATAAAATTTCACTGCTTGTCATTTATTTACGCTAAAGACAGTTTTCTTGATCAGTCTACATTTGCTATAAATTGGCCTTTGCTCACTCAAAGCTGCATCAAACCTTCCCTTCATAATCACTCGTGAAATAAAATAGCTGAGGCCGGCAAAACAGATTATAATTAGTCAGCATAAAACAATTATCATCCTCCACTTACTAATTAGTGCTCATTATTTGATTACAAGTTTTGCATATTCAGAAGATAACAAGTCATATAATTCCGTTTAGTTGGCTTTTTAGTTCAATTAATATTCTCGTTATTATGTTAAGAAAATCAGAAACAGATTTCTGTCCATTTATCAGCTACTCACAGGATCTGTCAGGTACTCGCGACTGTACAGCTCATGACAATTGTTGAAAATATATTCATAGGTGGAGTTGAGGCAAGCTTTTACACAATCCTTCACTACCTGGCTTGCTCGGGGTGGACTCTGCAGCTCTTGGACCTGCAAGGAGACAATAAAGAGTCAAAAAAGGCACTGCTGATAAACAGGGACTGAACAAGTCACCAGGATTTGGGAAGTGACTAGGACTTGGTGGATCTGCTTTAAGTGACCCGAAACCATGAATAGGTCACTCTCCCCAGACATAAAATGGCAGTGACAACACGTCCCCACAGATTCAGTTGAAGCACAAAAGAGATTCTGAAGTCCCAAGGAAGATTCCTCAGAATAAATAAATCATGCAGCTTCATATGTGTATAATCTGAACCAAGCACATACGATTTCTGCTCACCTTACAGGATTTTGCTATGAATCCAGCAAATAATCTTTTCAAACATTGGATAAACATGCAACAGACCAGTGGAGCACATTACATCCGATCTGGAAAGTTATGCTGAAGACCAAACACACACATGCCTCACAACACAGTAAGGACATCTTTCCTTACAGGTTTTACTGATTTTTAAAGCAATCAAGAATCCTCAAGAACATGCCAATGAATATGCTTTCTCCTTTTGCAACAACTGCTCTTTCATTATTTCATTTTTAAGCCGCTCTAGATAAACACTGCAGGGTTACTTTAAACTCAACTCACATGTAGGCATCACCCTGTGAATAAAACTATAACCTGAGATAACTTCAATATTGTCACTATTTCTAAGCTTTTCAGAGTATTTCTATACAACACACTTTCAGTGCAGATGTATTTTCTGAATGAACATGTATGTTCAAAATAAAGTTCTAAAAATCATCATCCTAGAGCTTAAAAGTAAAATTTCAAGCTCTTCCTGAAACAGCTCAAATTAAAGACGTGCTTTATTTTTGATAAAAATCACAAAGCAAACTGTGTTAATCTGCAACAATATTTTAAAAAGTATAGAAAAAAAATGAATTAAAAATAAAATCATTACACATTGCTAGAACAATAAAATTAATTGCAGAACCAGCACATTGCCATTCATAACAACTCTCTTAGATTTCTACTGAGAGATACTATCCTATTTCAGTATTTTACCCTCCTAGAAGTAAATTTAAAAATATTTGCTAGATGAAAGATGGTGAAGAGATAGCAGGGAGTGATAAATGTTGTAAACAGTTTTATAGGAAAACCCTCCTAATGTTATTAGCAAAAAATAAATTATCTTTCTAAAACTAGATGATTTTCTTTTTTCCTCTTTTAGAATTATTTTACGCCATATTCATGACTGAAAAACCCCAGGGGAAAAAAACACTTTCATCTTCATGATGCATAATACATTGAAGATAAGCTGTCAATATTTATTACACTGTCAGCAGAAGATTTCCGTTTTCTTTACATGTCTAAAGCACAATGACATAAAATAGTGGTCTGAAAACAGGAAACCAACTCTTTGGCAAAAACTGCTGACGGTCCATGCCCATCCCCACTCATAACACTACCTTCATCCTGAAAAAGGTGATGCTGGTCAGCAAATCCACTGTAGATTTCAGGTCTTGCAGCCGCTCACGGCTGCTGGCTGGAAAGTTATTCTGTCAACAAAAAAAAAACGGAAATCCTGTTGGAAAGCACAGTCGGATCCATGCAAGGCTTCAAGAATGTGCTAAATAGGGAAAGTGTCTTGGAAACATTTCCTGCTCAAGAAGCTTGTACCAGTCAAAACAATGCTCAATAAATAAGGCCTTTTTGCTGCAGGAGCTTATCTGTTTGCTTAATTAAATAGCTTCTCATATGAATGTAAGTTTGTGGATGCCAGGTGACTGACAGCCCTCGGCAGCAGGAGATCTCTCCTTGGCTGCAGAAGGAGCAGGCAGGGCGTAACAGCCTTGCCAGCAGCAGCCTTGGCCTCTTGGCTTGAGGTTGCTTGTATGGACCCTTTCTTTTCTGCTCTCACCACTTGAGTTCTGGCTTTCCTTCCAAGATATCAACAGATGGGGTATATTAGAAACCTCTCCAGAGAAATAAACTGGACTGAGAAGGGAAAACAAGCACTGTTCCCTGTAAGAAGTCACTGTAACCACTTGGTCCCCTCTAAGATGCAATCTGTCAAGATGAGGACATATCCTCCAGCGCCTCCTTTGCTCTCATGCATTTATTCTACACTGTGTGCCCACTATCTCACTGTCCACAATCATAGCTTCCTCTTCCACATTCTCGGTTCCACTGAAATTAGAAGTCTCATTGTCCCTTCCAGATTTGACACATATATCTGTGTGTGTACGTATGTATATATGTATATAGTCATGTAAATAACAGGCTGGAGCATCTCCCATACAAGGACAGGCTGAGAGAGCTGGGCTTGTTCAGCCTGGAGAAGGGAAGGCTCCAGGGAGACCTTAGAGTGGTCTTCTGGTACTTAGAGGGGGCTAGAGGAAACCTGGGCAGGGAGTGCATGGATAGAACAAGGGAGTATGGTTTTAAGCTGAAAAAGGGGAGATAGGGATTAGATATTAGGAAAAAATTTTTTCCTGTGAGGATGGTGAGGCACTGGCACAGGATGCCCAGAGAAGTCATGGATTCCCCATCCATGGAGGTGTTCAAGGCAGGGCTGGATGGGGCTTTGAGGAACCTGATCCAGTAGAAGGTGTCCCTGCACATGGCAGGGGGCTGGAACTGGATGGGCTTTAATACCCCTTCTGACCCAAATCACCCTTTGATTCTACGAAAGGCAAGTGCTGAATGCAGCAAGCTTTTCTTCTTTCTGACTTCAGGCACTGTGCCTTTTCCTACATTTCCACTCTTTCCTTCCCGTTTCCTTTAATAGCAGTCACATTCCTCAGCATGTTCTCACATTCAAGCTGATGTGATTGGTTTTGCTGCAAGTAAAACAGCAAAGGCAACCTTCACTTGGACAGTCTCTTTGTATTTGCAGATTCACAATCTACTAGAGACGTAGGTAAAAACGAGCAAAGGGGAGTAAGTTTTCATTTATTACTGAGGACTTGCAGAAAAACATGCTGAGAGCAATTGAGTGTTGCTACAATTAGGTAACCACTGCAAGCAATTTAACGCTCTTCACAGTCATTTGCAGATGCTCATTCCTAGACAACTCTCTTTTGAAAGTGAAATGGTTCATACACAGATTCTCCAATGTCAGGGAATTTACCAAAAATCAAAGACTTTGAGCATCAAGATTTAAACACAAAACATTGGATGAAAGTTGGGGACTGAATGTTCTTGATTAGGAATAATAATTAGGAAAAGATAACATTATCTATATTGAAATTAAACGTCCTCTGTGCGTGTGACTGAACAACAAAAAGACCAACTGACATGCATCTAGAATAACTTCTCTTGCTCACAAAACACTTTTCATAAATAATTTTTCTGAGAGTGACCTGGAGCTACTCTTGAGCAGGTTCTACATTTCCCCTCCTCACTGCTTCGCTGCCCTGGAAGGAACACACAGTGGTTTGATGCTTCTTTTTTCACAAATCCACGCTGCTGATTTTTCATTGTTTTAAGTGCTTACAAATAGTTCAATTAAATTAGGGGAAGGGAGAGGCCTAACGCAGATGATTTAAGTTGTAAATTGCTATCTCTTACACTAAAAGCTGGAAATTGACAACTTTTTCTTCTAGAATTTAACTTGCCTTTCAGGGGTCTTAAAATAATTACTAAGAGCTCTCAAATTGCTTCAGTCATTTTTCTAAATACACTGCCCAATAGATAACATATAAATTATTTAAACTACAGAAATCTTTCGTGGTTCTTTACATAAGATCTTACTTGTTTGTCCAAGGTTTTGTTGCATTAGCCACTGGAAAGAAGCATTTACTGAAGACCGAGCAAATAAAAAAGGTACCACCACTACAGCTTCCTATTAGCACGTATTGACAATATTCCCCCTGCCACTCAGTGGATTAGTGTTCTATTTAGACCTTCTATTACTAGTAATGTAGTTTTAGAATAGCCCTTTACACAGTCTTCCTTTTATCTTCTTCTGCTTTTCTTCCTAATGCACTTCTCCTCTTAGTCCAGTTGTGTTTCCCTCCTCTATATGTTTTTTAATGTGTCTCAAATAAATGTGCTAACCAAAAGAGGATCTACTTTTAAATAAATAAATAAAATCAGAGCTTATAGTTTGTCCTCAATTTTACATTTTTCAATGATTTAGTCAGTAAATAAAATAATATAGCAAAGAACTGAAAAAAAAAATGTCAAATCAAGACAGCACTATGTCGACTCTAGAATAGCAAAGAAAGAAACTTAGAGGGTTTAACATTTAGAGGCCAACATTTGAAACTCATCTCTTTACAGCAAGCTGAAGGGGTGGAGGATTTCAACCCGAGCACATCCTACAGATTCTGAGTCAAGGACAGCGATTTGACCTAAAATAAGTGACAATGTGGCTGAAGGTCCTCTAAAAGATTTCTGACTTACTAGGGAAAACAAACCTGTTTTCCCTTTGTAGATGATACCTGAAGTAGCTGAGTAATTCAAATTAATTACTCCAATCCAACCTGCATTTCTGGGAGACTATCAGAGATAAGGACAGCTGACAATCCTTAAATTATTTCAGAAGTCTTGAAGAAGTTATAATGGAAGGAAAAAAAACTGCTTAAGTTTTATGCATGAGGAAGACAAAAACATGTATGTGGCCACGACTCGTGTCATGACAATTCCCTAAGACGCAAACTACACAAAAGGTTAGAAACATAAGAAAAAATCCAGATGGTGTGCTTCCCTTCTGCCCACCAAAATGCCTGAAAGGATTCTGTTTATTCCCACTCACCCTGTACATGGAGAGATCAATCCGAAGTGAATTATGAAGCTGGTCCAGAAGCTTCACAAATCGTTCTTTCTGTGGAGGAAAACACCAATAAACCTCACACATCCTCACCTTCCAACTGATGTACAGAGTAAGCAGCAGGATATCAGCAAAACGGCGTCAGACCTCAGGAGAGCAGGAGAAGCAATATGGATATATACTATTGTGCCAACAGCATTTTCTTCTGATTCTTGGATTTACTCCTATACTGTAATTACTTCTGAAGTCAGTGTAACATTAGAATTGTCAGAAAACCACTCCATTATCACTCTGAAGTAGAGGTAGAACAAAGGGCCCTCTGATTTCTAGTCTGCAATTTGCACCAAACTTATATTTAAGAGAAAATATTTATTCAGAGATGAATAAAGGAATAGGCAGAAATGAGTGTAATTTAGCACAACGACACAGCTCCAAGATTTTATCTATTAGCTCAGAGACAAGTATTACAGGCTTCTTGTGACTCTTTTATAGAGATCAGGTCTCTCCACTGGATTCTGGTTGGGCATTGTGAACACTCAATCTATAAACTCTCAGTCTGATCGGAAGCACGAGCTTTTCCAAATACTTGCCCAGCATGCTCAACTCTGTCATATGTTATAGGAGAAACATTTTAACCATAAGGGGACAGACTACTTATTTTTGTGAGGGGGGTGGTTGTTGGCTTTTTCGTTAAGTTTTTTTTTTTCTGAAAGCAGCTGCTGTTTTCAAAAACAAAGTTCTGAAACAATCAGATTGCACGGTATATTTTATCAACAGCATCCCCACACAGAGTTTAATATTACTTGCTCATTTCCATACCATCTGTGCTCCAGTGTAACTTGAACACAAAGAATAAACACCACAATGTATTACACTGATTAATATCTAAAACGTGTGATGATGACGTAAATAAAACCGTACTCTTTGTCTAGTTTAGAAGAGCTCCACAGCTTCCAGCTCCTCACAGATTTACTGTGCCTTAGGCACAATAAGTTATTTATCGAAAGGCAGAAGCACCGTAGGAAAATTACAGTAGTCCAACTGTAACATCATCAAACATGCAAACATACCCCAAAATTGGAGGCTGCAAAGCGGTCCGAAGCAGACACATTTGTGGAGGCAGTTGTGTGCGCATAATAAGCATTGATATTGGCAAGTAAGGTGCTCATCACAGCTGGCACGCCTGGGCACATGTATTTAGAGGACAGACATGCAAAATGCCTGCAAAAGAACAGTTCTGTAAGACATTCTGGTCTCCTGTGCACAGCACAACTTGACTCTGTCCCTCTAATAGTCCCCTTTGTCTAGCTGGCACCAAGAACAGATGAAAATTACATGTTCTCCCTTTCTGCAAGTCTCCAGCATCTTCTCTTCATTTTCTTTTTCAGAAAGATGCCATTTAGACAACAGACATGCTGAAAACAAGAGGAATCCCTTCACTTTAGCTTTTTCCAGACCATAATGTATCTTCTCAACTATTTGTTGCCAACAGCTTATGACTTAGGTGATACCCTGGGTCCTGACACCAGATCTCAGAACCAAATCTGACACAAGGAAATCTATATAATTTGCTGTCACTTGAGGCAGCCACAGGTTCTGAGGTGAAAGGCAGCAGCAGCAACTGGAAAGCATTCAAACACAGCGAGATCACACACTAGTATTTCTCTGCTGTACCAATACATGATTCCTTAGGGCTAATTCTTCCAGCCCACAGGAAGCTTGCACCATCAATTGCATTTTCCTATTTAACTGCTCTCACTAAAGTGCAAGGAACCCTCCTGCTGGAAATCTCAAAATTATGCCAGAAAATTCTGGGCTTGTGAAATGATTAAACAATTGAAGAAAATCTGTTAGACATAAGGGGGGAAAAAGCCAGAGCTTAAGAGGTCTAATATTATGTGATGGGGGAAGCAAAGTTCATTCCAACAGACAGGAGATGTGAGCCATTTTTTCTTCACGCAAGCATCCTGACTGAGCTCCCAAAATAAATTTAGGAATGATTTTCTAAACGCAGCTTTCTCCCTAAGGGACTCAGCACAGACATTAGCTGCTGTGCTAGTTAACCTGCAAATTATTAAAAACAAAAAAAGCTCCAGTGAAAGAATTTCACAGTAATTCACAAGTCATTATTCCAGATAAACACAACACTGATGCCTGAAAATTATCTTGCTTGCTACACAATATCTTTGTGCCAACTGGTCATTTAAACACTTGGTAAATAAAGACAAACACATAACATGACTTTGCTTAGCTTGAAGAGGAAAAGGTATAAAGAGCGGAGATCAATAACTTGACTACTTAGCAGGGAGGAGTGGGTTAGTGAGAAGACTGAGTCAGGTCAAAAAACTTCTGGAGGGAAGACTAAAACGTAAGTTGAATATGCAGCAGTAACAGTATAGGAAATTCAAAGCAGGATTTTCCAATCTGGATTACAATGAATTACTTCTCTAGAGTAATAAAGCCTGAGGACAGGAGGCCAGAGGGGTGGTCAATCTCCATCCTTGGAAATCTTCAAACTGAAAGGCCCTGAGCAGCCTGGTCCAACTTGCAAGTCAGCCCTGCTGTAAGCAGTGTCTAGACTTCCAGAGGTACCTTCCAATTCTTCTCTACTTTGGCTTTAATCAATGGGCAGAAAAGCTGCTCGCAAGGTGACATAAGTACAGATCATAACTCATGCAAGGACCAAGATCCCAAAACTTTCGGTTTCTGACATACAAATGTTCACTTCATATATTAACACTACATTTGCAATAAGAAATGAACTAAGTATAGCACTACTAGTCTTTAAGAGGAAGAATGGCTAATCTCAAATCCAAGTAAAAGCAGAGTAACAAGGAAAACAGTCTTTGAAGATCAAGACCTGCATCAGCATAGCTGCAAATAGGACAAATCAGTGGATCCATTTCTTAAAGCTCTTATAAATGCCTTCAGCAGCACCTGGGAAATTAGTGACTTCAAAGGACTGCACCATTTGCCACAACAGGCATGCAGGACAACAGTTTCACAAAACCTTATCCCTTCTCACATCATCAGAAATCTTCAGTGGAATCCTTGGGCAATATCTTTAACAGGAGAGTGCTCAAATAGACATTTTAGAATATTAAAAGAGAAATAGCTCAGCGATCAATAATAAAATACGGTCATTTACATTTACACTACTAAAGTTGGTGTAATTCCTTAGAATTAGCCTAAAGATGCTCATAAAAACTGCTCAGATAGATGCTTAATTCCAGCACGTTGTCAGACACCAGTGATTCAGAGACAGGCAGTCTCTTCCCGCTCACAGGAAGTCCCTTAAGGAGCAGCTGTCACTGCCAAGCCTTCCATTAACGACACATTTCATCTTCTAAACATTAATGGTCACGTCACTTAGTTACACTGATTATTGGCAATGAAGACCACATGAAATGCATCTTACGTCATGGCCTGATATATGGATTCAATGCCGTAACGCATTGCGAATTCATCCACGATTTCTTGAGCTGTCTCATCAAAATACACCTTCCAGGCATCATCTCCTTTGGCATCAGGGATCTTCACCACCCCATTCCCTTGCACATCTGTGAGATGGTGAAAGAGGTTCTGAAATACAAAACAGGAATTGAATTACATGTGAGGTTGCTGAAGCCTCCATGAAGAGCTTGGAACTGCTGAGAGGACAGCACTAACAAAGATTTCTTTGCTCTCCTCCCTTTTCCTTTCCCCCTAACAACTATGCATTTTTCTGCTTTTACCTTCTTTGCTTTCAAGTGCTCCTAGATGATTTTTTTTGCACGCATACCTGCAACTTTACCCAGTGACACCGTGAATGAACAGAGGAGTGCTTCAATGCAGTGAAGCTACAGACTAACTAGTTTTCTGAAGCCTATGCTCTTCTGTCCTCAGAATGAAATGCCTTAACATGGACAAGCTGTTTGCACTAGATGACGTAACAGCTTTCTATCAGCTTTGTATTATAATTATTATTATACAGCAGAACAGTCCAAACAGATATTTTCTTTTATGAAAAAGACATTCTTAAGACTACCTCTAACAACTAGACACTTGCATTATTATTCAACATAACCTTTCACTTTATCTAATACTGCAAAGACTTTCAGCTATCCTTGCTGTGCAGAAATTGCACATTCAGTTCAGTGGGTTTCTCAGTAATCCGCAAATTCACATCACTTACAGATTCATCAGCCTTTCAGACAGCTGGTTCCCTGTAGTAAAAGATGCAAAACTCTAATGATCTCATTAGGAGCTAGAGGACTCTGCTTTAGACTACTATCTTTTTGTATTAAATTATTCTAGTTGTAAATCATCTCCATTTTATGACACACAAATGAAAGAAGATGATATTTAAAGATATATATATTTGCAAAAAAGAAGGGCAGCAACTAATCATGCATGTTCAGAAAGAAATAAAAATAAAAACATTTCCCATATAGAGACAATCATTGAATTTAAAAACAATAAATATGTATTGAAGGACACAACACAGCCTACTAGAAGAAGTGTACTGATGTTTTCCTAAGCTTTGTATTTGTCTGTTCCCTGGTTAGGCCAGAAGACACCCCAGGGCTCTTCTAGTCCAGTGTCTGGGTGTTGTTCCCATGGCCAAAAATTCCTCTCTGTGATACATCTGTCCTTCTTTTCTGAACTTGATTAAACCTCCGTGAACCTTATGGACTAAGGGACTATGACTACTCTTCCTTATTCAGGCACTTAGAGGCTGACCCTGCCGCCTACATTCTCTTCGTTAGATAGACTCGGCACCACGCATCCCTCCGAGACAAGGTTTTCCCTTTAGTCATTCTCACAAGCCATCTTTAGATTTCTCTCAGCTTCTGTGGCACTGGCTGCTCAGCTTAGTCTACCTGAGATGGTTCAGTACCCAGTAACCACAGTTTATCTTTTGTTCCCCAACAGCTGTGCATAGCTATAAACCAGTGCAGCAGAACAGAAGAATTTATAACACCAACATCTGTACCACTCAGAGTCAAAGCCCTCCACAGATCAGCATTTACTCATAAAGCATTTCAGTATGCCTTCTCTAAAGGGCATGCTGAAAGAAATTAGCGTTTTCTTTATGTGAGACTCATGGGAGGCTCTGAGTTGGGCCAATGCATGATCTCTGCCTCACAGCAGCACAGCTGTGACACTGGGACAGACTGAGCCAGCCATCCCCACTGTAAGGGAGACAGCCTAAAGCCTTCCTTGCCTTCGTGACAAATGCAGGGCTGATTTTTCAGTGTATTTCCAGGCCTGCAGAGCAGGGAAAAAGAAAGCTCATCTAGAGCAAGGAGGACTAATACAAGAAGATCAAGGTCATAAAATTGCTTCTTCAACAGAGAGAAGGAACATGGTGTTGACTGAGCTGAATCTATTTCTTACCTCGTGAAGGCAAGTGTACTGAATATGATACGGGGCCACCTTCTCCTCGCCTTTGATCTCCACGCTGATTTGCAGGCGAATGGCCCCAGACACTGCAGACTTATCTGTACGCTTCTCTAGAAGGAAAAAATCATCAGCAATTACATGCACTTTTCACGTTCAGAGCACAGATGTGTGTAACAACATTGGAAAAGAATCTCCCAGAAACTCAGGCTGGGCTTGTGATCAGAATCACCACAGAGAAAACCTTCTTATTTTCTTTTCAAAACTAGCCATTGGTCCCTCTGACAGCAAATGTGCTATGGGGTCCCTGGCCTTGTACTCAGTCAGCAGAACTAGAATCACCACAAATCCCTTTCCTGAGAACAGGGCTGACTGATGTGAAATGTGTGCCTGGCTTCACCATAGTGTTCGGCTCCTGGGAATTGCTGGTTGTCCCTATCAAAGAAGATTTTGGACCTCCTATAATTGTTACTATGTGTGTCAATTGTTACTTGTCAGTACTTTATACAATGTGCTGTTTTGGCCACTAGGAAAGATGTTAAAAACTTCCCAGCCCAGTGCAGTGCACTTGTAGGTCTTACAGACTGATAAAATGCTTGTGTTGGCACAAAAAGGGGCACAGGACAGGAAACGTCTTCAGCAGAAGTGGAACCCAACTCTGCTCCAACATCTACCCACTGTACTTTCCAACGCCTGACAGGGAAAACTCACCACCTTTCCAACAAATCATAACTCCTCCTCTTTGTTTTAATAGGGACCAAAACCTTGCAGGTACTCTGTAGCACCACCACACCCCTTGAAATCCCGTGGAATTTTGTAGGTTGGGGCCAGGGGGTGTTGCATTGTTTTTTTCTTTCTTGCAAATCTCCCAAATGCATCCAAGCACTCTCGAACATTCTTGAATCAATGTTTTCAACCCCAAAGCCTTGCTCACCAAGGTTGTACCACACATCCATTTCCCCACTCAGAGTACGGACTTCAATGATCGTCTGCCCCAGGAAATCATCTGACTCTCGTTTCAGTCTCTGCTTGACGCGAGACTTGATGTCATCATCTTCATCCCATACTCGCACCTTGATCCGGTCAGAAGAATTATGGCACTCACTGCAAACAAGACAAACAGAACGCTGAAGAGCAGATAATGCAGTCAACATTTGTATGCTCCATGCTTCAGACTCCTCTTGACCCACTTGTCCAAAAGTAGAGGGACGCGTAAACAAAATGTAAACAAGAGACTATTTAATTATAAAGTGGGGCATCTGAATGGAACTACACAATGTTTTGGTGCACTCTAAAAGCTCCCATGATGTGGTAGGTACTGCACTTCAGATGCACACTGAAGGAGTGCCCTGCCCTGACCACAACCACCAACTTCAGACTCACTAAGTGGCTGCAACTCTCCTGCTTGTCCTCACTCTCAGCAGCAGCTTCTTGAATCTGAGAATTCTCTTTACTGTTGCTGCTTTTGCTGTGAAGCCCACAAACACCTGGTGACTGCTAGGCTGCTAAGCTCAGCAAATACACCCAAAAATGCCAAGGAGCATCTCACTGGTTTCTGACAATTCTCCCCATCCATGATCTTCTGTTCAGCTGTGTTACAGGCTGTTGGTGTTTATGCACGTGCAATATCAAGAATAGCACAGTCAAAGCCTACAATAAACACCCTTCGTGACATTTTCTAATTAAAGACAAATAGCTCAGATGAAGGTAGCTTTCTTAGTTCAAGATAGTTACAAAGCAGTAGTGTATATTAATATACAATACATTACAATCAGATGATATAAACACTGCACGTGCCTGGAAGGGAAAGTGGGATACATAGTTACAACATTGGTATTTAATTAATAGAATTGAATCTGCCTATTATTCACAGTTCAGACTGATACCTTGTCCCCTAGGCAGGTCATTAAAGACATTTCCATTTTAAAAAAGCAGTTTACTGTTTGCTGAATTTGCACCCTTCAGCCTAACGCACAGGCAGGATTTCCAGCCTCCCTCTCTTTTCAGGGGTTCAGACATCTTTTGTAGACACAAACAGGTTCCTGGATGTCAGAATTGGGTAGAAGAACCTTATTATAAGAGCTCTGCTCATTTACAGGGCATGCAATACAATAAAGCAATTTGAATGCTCATATGAGACCATGACAAGGGTGATTACTCACCATAACTACTACAAAAATCTGCCCTCAAGGAAATAAAAGCTATGAAAACAAGCAACTTCTGCTGATGGCCTGTTTTCCAGTCTTTTTAACTTTAACATGCTGCATCTGTTGCTAAGCAACAGGGAGAAGGAAGAAATGGGTCAGAAGAGATCTGCTAAGCTCGGTCAATAAACTGTGGCAGTGACCGGTGTTTCCATCCTCCGTAGCAAGAAATATTCGGGCTCCTATTACATCTACTGTAATTTAGGACTGCTTAACAGACATCTATGCAGCTCCTACTGATTTTTCCAGCACAGAGAAACAGTTGGGAATTACATGGAGAAAGTCAGAGGCAATTCCAGGCAGTTTTGATCATGGGCAGAAAGCATCACTGCTCCCTGCGTTTGCTGCACAATCAAAGCTGTATTTAGAGTTCAGAAGAAAGAAGGTTCAATGTTTGTCTCCTGCCTTTATTCTTCCCTTCCTCTACTTCCAAGGATGTCTCCATTTAACAAAACCATGCAGTAAACGTTCATAAGCAGGGAATGCTTGTAATTCTGCTCTTTGTAGCTCTCAAATTTACCCGAGTGCATTGTCATACCCACCAGCAACACAGCATAAGCATGTAAAAGAAATCCTCTCTTCCTGACATGGTGCACTAAAGCACATCCTGGCAGTACCATACATGCTCAAGTGTTCAGGAGCGCATGGGTGCATAAAAACACCGATAGGCACAAAGTGCCATTTAAAAAGCACCAGCAAGTTAGCTCTTGGCTTCTTTAGACTTCACCTTCTGGCATACTATTTCTTTGTTAGGAGCACTTTGATCTTGTGTCTTTGCTATGAACGGTCAGAAACTGCTCTTTCCTTTAGGAAAACATTCACTATCTAGACCTAAATCTACCTTCAGCAGTTCCACACGCATCATATCACACTTCACTCAGCTACAGCAGCATAACTCACTGCTTAGTGGTACAGAAAACTTTCCAGTAGCATTTTCTCAGCTGCCGAAGCTTCTATTTTACCACACCTTTCCCTGTAGTTTTTAAGAGACTGCTCAATTCGTATTCCTTATTCTGCTCCTGTGCCAGAGTGAGCCTTTATCACTCACTCACAGCAGCTAAAAGCCTTAGGCTGGTGGCTCACCCATAAAATATTACTAAGTCTGTAGGAAGCACAATCCTTACTTTCAGAGAAGCAACACAGCAGCGTCAACACCAGTTTGCCTTCCAGAGAGCACCCAAAACCAGAACCAGGGATACTGGGGGACCTGGGCTTGTTAACTCCTGGCAGGCTTTCTATCTAATGAGAAATAGCTTCCAATCTGTGGCAGCATTATAACCCTATAAGACTGTGGTTAACAAGCTCTGCTGTGAGAAACTTTCTCCTTCATTAATACAGGAGCTGGCACATTTCTAAAGACGCCTGTCCCACTTCTTACTACATTTTTGTGAAGCTTGATTTCAATCTGTGCCCGCATACATTCACCCAGTCTCTCACAGATTTTCGAAGAGGATGAGGAGAGAAGAAACACTCTGTGGCTTCATTGCAGGGAAGAAACTACTGAATACTTTCAGGCCCATTTCAGAATGCAAGAGACTGCAAACCAAGTTCCCTTTTTAAATGGCTCAGAAAATGTCTCCTTTTTTTATCTTTATTCTCCTGATGTTTGCAGCGGTGCCATTTTTAGAAAGAATTTTACTTTTGAAGCTACCAAGTAAAGTAACATTTTCAAGAAACAGCACACCAAAACTTTAAGAAAAATTGAAATAAAATAGTGATCTTTTTTCTATGAATTTTTTCCTGCCTGAAGCTGGTGGTTGCAGGAGCAATGGAAGCAGCTGAGCCTGGTTCTGCTGACCTGCTCTGTCCCACTCCCTGCCTCCATCTCTTGTGCCACGTTTGTTCCCCTTTGGCCTTACCCAACCCTGTA